>OX276327.1:40178897-41448097 GCA_946251845.1 Andrena fulva
ACAAATTAAATATCAATGAATCCGTAGTTGTATTCACTCATAAATATTTTTGCTTTATCCTTTGTTAATTTTCCATGAATAATTATGTGAGTGTCTCTGCCAACGACGAAAACCATTTCTCCCGGCACCTCGGGGGAGGTGGTCAGATGTCATGACTTCAGTTTTCAACCCGATTTACAGTAAATATTGCCTTAAAGCATATATCGAAAAGTTTTTCTGAATCGGCATAAAATTCTGAACATATTAGGTTTGTTCTGATAAAATAAGTAATATCTTTATTAGTTTTAATAGCCATTTTATATTAGGTCGACCGCGTGTCCCGGACTTACCCTAACCATGATTTCACGTAAACTATATTACTGCCAGGGGATTGGAGCCGACCAATTTTTTATTTGCTTCGCTCCTGCTCCGCTCCGACATCAAAATACTTGCTCCAGCTCCACTCCTGTTCCGCTCCAGCTGCCTTTTTTTGAAATAAAAATGCTTTTAATACTTTAAAACAGCGATCTTTCATTTGCAACAAACCCCATCTTTCTAGCTTTTCTTTTTCATATAGAAAAAAATTCATAAAGAATGCTGCATTTTCGGGCAAAGGAAGTACCTACTATGCCTACTTAACACCGGGCTGCGCGGCCCTGCGATATAATATTTTTTCACTGATGAAAAATTGAGAATTGGTATTTATTAAAAAAAAATTTTAAAAAATTAAAACCGACTTCAAAAAAAAAAATGCGCTAAAAAGTAAAAAATAATTTGTCTCCTGATACCCCGAATTTTCCAATACCAACTCGATCAGGCAATGTTGGACGGCCTGAAGCAGACTTTGAAGCCAGTTCGGTTCGATCAAAAAGAATAGAAGCAGAATAATTATGTGAGACACATTCCCAAAAAGAACTCCAATTTGCTTGGGAATGCAGTTTCCGAACCTCAGGTCACAAGAAGATTGCTGACAAACTGCATGACCTAATGTTGTCTATAGATTCTGATGATTCGATAAACGAACGTCAGCCTGTTAAATGTTTGTCCAAAGAAGAAGCTTTGGCCTTATATTTTGATGCCAAGCCTACTAAGTTTCAGTACACCAGAATTCGCTCTGAAACTATAAAAAAAATTGAAATTTGAATTGTTTAATCTATATTTATTTTTTAATTTATCTCCCTTTAATGATATATGAGAAGAACTGTTTGATAAACTCGTTGTTTCGGAACCAAGAACAGAATTTGTTTTTTTAATCCCTGAAGAAAATTTTGAAAAACTACTGTGTGTCATTTTAGCAAATTTAATCCCCGACAAAACAAGCCAAAAAGATAAAAATCGGTTGAGAATTCACTGAGGTATGAAATTTTGTCTACAAAAATACACTTTGGGCGCTATTGCCAATTAAACAAAAAATCGGATTGACACCGAAATGGCAAATAGTGGCAGCTAATCCCTTTCTGAATTTGTTTATTACATCCTTACCCACATTCCAAATGCAAAAGATATGGTTCGGAAAGATTCGATAAAGTTTTATTTACTAATAAACAATAATGAAAACGTAAAATAATAAATCACGGTTTTGACGTTCTTCAATATTTCTGAACGCTATTAGGTTCTATAATCATACATTAAATTGATATTTTAGACGGTTCTGGTTATAGTAAACTCAGTAGACATTCCAAATTTTCAGTCATTGTAAAGTTGTATTTCAAACATTCTGACGTGTCAACAAATCGCCTGTTTTAGGTTTTCCGCTAATGCTAAGTGCCAATTAAAGATTTTACGTAAAAAAAACTACTTAGATAAGCAAAATCTTATCAAATCAGTCCCAAAGAGTGTTCTACTATAGTTTTCATCCAACATTGTCAGAAAAAAGGTAGAAAAAAAAACGTTTGGTCGCAATTCAGGTATTTGATATTTTAGCAAATCTAATCCCCGACAAAACGAGCAAAAAAAGTCAAAAATCGGTTGAGAATTGACGGAGATACGGGATTTTGTCCACAAAAAGTCACTTTGGAACCACTGAAGACGCGTTGATATTTTGTCTCGCTCTGTTTTTCGGACGCTTGATACTCCTCATTAGGGTGTGTCAATTTTTTCAATATTTTAATTTTAAAAACGACTAGTGGAAAAACGGTATAATTTCAGGTTTAAGATTAAACGCTACCTTTAAATTTTGTGTAATACATTATTTACATAGTTGGAATTTAATTTGAAATTATAGAAAAATACGAAAATTACTAAAATTATTAAAAAAAAATGTTAATAAATGAGCTTATGAACCGCAACAGAAGCAAACAAGATATCGCTTCTTTAGTGGACTTTGTTAAATAGCATTAAATTTACTACATAGATATTGACGTATGGCTAGATCTGTTGCTAAAGTTACATATATTTTCATTTTGTAATAAATACAAATTTCCATACATTTTCACGTGAATGTAATAAATACTAATTTCCACATATTTTCTTCTCATTTTCATGCTTTTATGTAAGCAAAACTCGCTTTAAGCATTATATGAATATGTAATTTGTAGTTAAATCTTACTTAATTTTCATTTTTTTCAACTGTGATTTGAAGTCGCTGAACCTCACTCAAATCAATTTCTGAAGATAGTTTCAGATTCAGGATTAAAAGCAGCATTACTTTGTCACTAGTCGTTTTAAAATTTTCAAAAATTTTAAATTTACCCACAAAATCGATACACCCTACTCCTGATACTCCTGAATTATAATGAAACAGATTTCTTATTTTTTTGTGTAACTTCAAAACTACTCGACCGATTTTGATAATTCTTTCTCCACGACCTAAGTTGATTGAAGCCAAACTAAGTGCAATAAGTTTCGCCAAAATCGGTTCAGTAGTTACGGAGAAATTCGCGGTTAAACATAATACGTATAACATACATACATACAAACACCTCGAACTGAGAACCTCTTTTTTTGAAGTCGGTTAAAAACTCATCCATCTGCTCCTATAAAATGAAAGGAAATTAAAAAAAAAAATTTGGAGTGGAAGCAGTACAAATTTTCCGTGCTCCGGCTCCGCTCCTGCTCCGGTCAAAATTCCATTGCTCCAGTGCTCCGAGCTCCAGGCCCGAGCTCCGCTCCAACGCTCTGGTTACTACGTTACTACCCGTCGCAATACGATATACGGCGCGTTAGTCTAATGATGTAATGATCGGTACTTTGCATAAAGCAAGTATCATGTATTGTGTCAAGTTATCTAACATTAATGTAACGAACAACCTAATACATATACATAATAGTGAAATACATAGTTACGCGCAATTAATCACGCTGTTGTATCATTCATATCATATTCTAGCGTTTATTTATTTAAGAATTTCTTCCTACAAAATAGAGGTACAGTACCTATTCCTTGATCAATTTCTGACAAATAATGAAGTCATAATGAATTTGCAATTTTCCACTAAATAAATTTTAAGCCGTGCATCATGGTATGTAATTATTAAATAGTACTTCAAGAAAATAATCATTCATGATAATAACGAAATCAATATTTAACACGGAACTTATTCCGAGAATTGGGCGGACGAAAATATAGGTACCTAGGTATCTATTATCGGTTAAAATCGACCCTACATCCGTCATCGATTAACAGAAACTACTCAAACCTAGACTTTCAGGTGCCTGCATTTTTACTTACAAAAGTCATATTGCAAATTTATACCTTCGTAACGCTCTCAGGTTTTGAACGAATATCATTCCACCTCGAGAATACACCTACCGAACACAGCCAAATATTTTCCAAGCGCCCAAGGAACAAAACACAATGTTGACGTATCCTACAATTAGTGGGCGAGGATAATCGTTGTGTGCACACCTTTACCGAGTATCTTACAATTAGAGAGAGGAGCCACTTAAGTAGAGCCGTAGTAACTCTATAACATAAGCGTGCCAGTTGGTGGCAAATTTGCGGATGCGTACAATTGGCATTGCTTATGCCCTACGTATACCTATATGTTGGCAATGGCAAACCAACTGTCCAATCGGCAGCTATGAAGCAGTTAACTTAATATAGGCGCACTCGGAATGTGTGCCATCGACGACCTCGAGGCCTTCCCTAGGTCAGTGCTAATTCTCCAGAACTAACTACAGCTTCCGAATTTCCGGTTGACCTTGAAGACATCGACGCCATCAGCCGGAACAGCCGCGTATCGCTGTAGCTATCACGATTTTTCAGGGACCATTGTCGAACCTAGGAGTCCACTTCCTAGTAGTGGGAGTTAATTTTAGTCTCTCTTCGTGCTGTTTTACGCGTTACTTGCTGTTTGCTTCGAGACGAAGTTGTGGCATAACCATGTTCGGAAAAGTCGTTGTAGGTACTTACAATGTCATCTAATGCTAGATTACTATGGGCAAGTATACTACTGCGTTTACTTACATTGAAGCAGTCACTTGCAATAACGGAAGTGACACTCGATGCTTGGTAGTACTTACAGTGGCGGACGACAAAAAGTTTACAACTTTTAAAGTCGCATAACTTTTTTAGAATTGGTCCAAAAGACATGAGTTTTTTTTGGGAGGCTAGAAGGATTAGTTTGCTAAGTGGCGTGTTCGTCGTAGTGAAAAAAATGCAATTGGTCGGAATAGTAAAATAAATAGTAAATGTCGTTTTTTAAACTTTTTTTGTGAGCCGGTAATGAAAATTCAAAAAACCCGTTTCTAGATTGAAGTCAGTTGTACACATGCCTAAAATTTTATCAGAATCGGTTAACGTTACTCTGAGCTATAAATGTTTAAAGATCGCAGAATCAGGTCGAAAATAACGAAATTCCCGAAATCAGTGATTTTCGACCTGATTCCCGCGATCTTTAAGCGTTTATAGCTCAGAGCAACGTTTACCGATTTTGATTAAATTTTAGGCAGGTGTACAACTTACTACAATCTACAAACGGGTTTTTTGAATTTTCATTACCGGCCCACAAAAAAAAGTTTACAATAGCGAAATTCCCGAAATCAGTGATTTTCGAAGTGATTCTGCGATCTTTAAGCGTTTATAGCTCAGAGCAACGTTAAACGATTTCGGTGAAATTTTAGGCATGTGTACAACTTACTTAAATCTACAAACGGGTTTTTTGAATTTTCATTACAGGTTCCGGAAAAAAAGTTTAAAAAACGACATTTACTATTTTTTTTTTTGCTATTCCGACCAATTGCATTTTTTTCAAAACGACGAAACACGTCACTTAGCAAACTAATCCTTCTGGCTTCTCAAAAAAACTCATGTCTTTTGGACCAATTCTAAAAAAGTTATGCGATTTCAAAAGTTGGAAACTTTCATCCCAGATAGCACCGCACATCCCAAGGACGTCCTTTTCATGTCCATTTTATATCCGGACGTCCTACGTCCATTTTTAACATACATAGGATGTTCTTAGGATTCAAATTTCGGATGTTCTAGGAACGTCCATTTCTTAAGTCCTACGGACGTTCTTAGGACTTAAATTTCGGATGTTTGAGGAACGTCCGTTTCTTAAGTCCTAGTGACGTTCTTAGGACTTAAATTTCGGATGTTCTAGGAACCTGCATATCTTAAGTCCTACGGACGTTCTTAGGTCTTAAATTTCGGATGTTCTAAGAACGTGCATTTCTTAAGTCCTACGGACGTTCTTAGGACTTAAATTTCGGATGTTCCAGAAACGTCCGTTTCTTAAGTCCTACGCACGTTCTTAGGACTTAAATTTCGGATGTTCTAGAAACATCAAACAATCTTGTAAGTCACGTGATTGTTTTGCACGACTACATTTCGAATGTTCCGAGAACATTCGCCTCGTAAGTATTGTGAATCTTTAGAAGACCTAAATTTCAGATGTTCGAAGAACAACCGTCTTGTAGGTTTTGCAGATGATTCAGGTGCGGTTGCAAAACAGTCTTACGACCGAACCTCGCCTTTACGCTATTTTTTGTGCAATGAGGACGCTGAAATGCTGAAATGTTCCCAGATAGCATACGACGTCTTCAAGACGCCTGTCTTAAGTCGTCGTTAAAACATCTGTCTTGAGACGAATGTGAAATTTTAAGCAATGAGTCTAGAGGTCGAATGATGATATTCTGTAGAATATTTCGCGTCAATGCACATTTTTTATAAATTATTAATAATAGGTATATACCTAGAAATTGAAATTATTTGCAAGCAAGTGTCTTGAGTAGTTGCGAAAAACAGTTGTTTCGTAAGCTGGGAGTCTGGGTTCGATTCCCGTCACCGCCAAATTTTTTTCTTAATATCCTAACCCAGACTTGATGAGGTCGTCTTTAAGGCGCTTTTATACCATCTGCAAAACATTTTTTGGACATTCGGAAAACGTTCTGAGAATGTTGACACAGCACGTCCTCAGGACGTCCCACTCTGTAAATAGGACCTTCCTACGACATTTATAGAACTTACCGAGGACGTACAGCGGATATATGGACCTTCTTGGGACATTCTCCGAACGTACAGTACGTCCGGAACGGACGTTCTTCGGACGTAAATAAGATGTCTTTGTGCTATTTGGGATTCGTCCGCCACTGCAAGTCGGTTAGCGCATCACAAGCATTGCACTTTTTCCGCACAGGGCAACGTACTTTTGCCTGGTACGGCTTGTTTACGTTATTACCATTTAGTGTTTATCTTGTAACTGGCAAGTGTATAAACACAATGGGAAATGGGAAAGTTTGACTACTTTTTATACGGAATATTATTTTTAATTTGTAGATACTTTTTAATTGACGAATGCACGATTTACTGGACGATAGTTGTGCTTGTGCCTGGTTAAGATGATAATTTCAGGTGCCGGAGATTATCTTTTATTCGGGGTGGTAGGCGAATGTCACAACTGCGATTTCACGCTTCACTGGATTTTACGCGTTTCGGCGCTCGGGAATGGGAAACGTGAAGAAGTGAAAAATATCAAGTGTCCCGCATTTCTCGTCGGATCTTCACGAAAGCGACACCAATCCATTCCTTGCGTTTTTCCGATCAAAATAATACTAAACCCGACATAATTCGTCCTATAAAATTAACCAAATTATATATAAAATTAATTTTCAAAATTTAAAGCCAACTTCGTTAAAAATAGTCTGATTGACATGGTGCTTGGTGTCTTTTAATCAGGAGAATGCCAGAAATCAACTGATGTGATTTTCATATCGATACGATGAAAGATAAAGTACTTGGCTTTTTGAAAAATCACCCGAGCGACTTAAGGCACAAGTGCGCGTCGAAGCCGACGAGTGAGAAAATTTACAAGGCACCGCGCAGCCAAGCGTGAAATACTCCCTACTGCATGTTGAAATTTCTATGTTTTTCATTTGATCTTCATGGAAATACTACCAATCGGTACCTAAGATTTTCCCGATGAAAATAATCCCAAATACGACCTGAATGCGACCATTTTTAACGAACCTGGCTTTAAATTCTGCAAATTAATTTTAGATGCAATGACGTTAATTATAGCCCGAATTATGTCGGGATTGTTATTATTTTCATGGGGAAAACATAAGGAATCGATTGATGTCATTTTCGCGAAGATCCACCGACAAACGACCTCAATTGGGCCTAGTTAAGCAGAAAGCAACCAACCAACAACGAATGCATTGTAATTACGTCCACTTCTAAATATTTCAGAGCGATGGGGAAGAAGCGTTTTGACGGGGGTATAACATTTCACCGGCGATAGGCTAATGGCCTTCGCGGCGTAACTAGGAAAAAATATTTTCACCGTATTCAGGAATAAAAATGAAAATATCTAATGGGACATATGTGTCCCGAAAACGCATAGGCACTTCTCTATACTCGCTAAGATAAATAAAAGAAAAATTAAAAACTTTTTAAGCAAAACATACCTACTATAAATTCAAAGGCTACAGAGAATAAAATTTCAGAAAATTGTTCAATTACCGACACGTGTAAAACACGAGATATCTATCATTGCGATTCTGCAATCAGACACCCAACCAAACTAAAACTTATCCAGCTAGCCAGTTAGTACGTTGCTTATTCTCATGATCGGCGATCGAAGATAGTAGTATATTGGGAGTAGAACATTAGTATGCGACACTAGCGGTTGGTACGCGAACTAATAGTAATGACCGACGCAGGTATACAATTTATTGTGGTCTATCAATTTTCACAGTATCGACGAACTGTATGCAGAAAAAAATGTTGTGTAGCAAATTTTAACGCTACAATAAACAATGATCTCAGTTTAAGTTTTCATAAAAGTGCCAAAAAGTGGAGCAAATAAAATTGTCCACATTGCATACTTTGACATATTCCAAAATTGTGTCTAAATGTATTGTCAACATTTTCACTGTGAAAAATAACTTTTAAATAAACTTTTATACTACTGGCACCATATAAACATATAGTAAAATGTATACCTGCGTCGTCCATATTTCTTACGCCACACTAGCGCCACCATTCCCGCGGTGGTAGTTTCCTTTGCCAATAGTCAGATTAACTACAAAAGAGTAAAACAACGCACATATGTGACACGTATTATCCCACAGATGAAACGGTTAATGTCTCGTCTCTTCCTGGTCACCTATTCTCGAGTGCCGAGCGTTCGGTTGCGCAGGTTGCCACGTTAGTCCAGTGAAATTAGACGGAAATCTGCCCAATCTTCGGAATAAATCCCAGCAAGCTAAATTTTGGTATGGGCCTTTATTTGGTCGTTTTAAACAATATGTCAAAAGTCCCCATCGATCTGAGTGCCGCTAAAAATTTTACAGAGGGTTGAAAAAAAAATAACTGTTTTTCGCGAATATCTCGTTATCTAGCAGTTTTGCGACAAAAATAGGTCTTACACAATTTATAACCTAGGAAATTCTCTACAAAAAAGGTTGTATGAGTTTTTTTCGTAGGAGTAACCATTTTCATGTGTGCCGGGTTACCAAGTTTCAACCCCCATACTTTTGACAAGGGAAGATCCCAAACCCGGAAATTCAGAAAATTATGAAACTCTGTAAATATGTAGCGGAAGTCCTGCTGAGTACAACGCAATTTCATTTGCTGCCCAAATTCACTCCAAGAGGGTGCAATTGACCCCTGAAATTTTTTTTATTTTGTATTATTACTCGCGAACTGTAGGAGATAGAAAAAAAGTGTTCAGGAAAAAGTTACTTCTCTTAATTAGGACTAACATTTGGTAAATTATAGTTCTTACAGTTCTTACGGTGCGTGAGTTATAACACAAAATCTAAAAAAAAATCGGATTTTCAGGGGTCAATTTCACCCTCTTAGAGTGAATTTGGGCAGCAACAAAAATTGAGTAATACATACCTATATATCCTCTACTTATCCTCAAAGATTAAAGTTTAAATTTGTTCACTCGAAGGGGGTGAAATTGACCCCTGAAAATCCGGCTATTTTCCGATTTTGTGTTATAACTCACGAACCGTAAGAACTGTCAGAACTATTTACCAAATGTTAGTCCTAATTAAGAGAAGTAACTTTTTCCTGAACACTTTTTTTCTATCTCCTACAGTTCGCGAGTAATAATACAAAGTAAAAAAAATTTCAGGGGTCAATTGTACCCTCTTGGAGTGAATTTGGGCAGCAAACGAAATTGCGTTGTACTCAGCAGGACTTCCGCTACATATTTACAGAGTTACATAATTTTCTGAATTTCCGGGTTCGGGATCTTCCCTTGTCAAAAGTATGGGGGTTGAAACTTGGTAACCCGGCACACATGAAAATGGTTACTCCTACGAAAAAAACTCATACAACCTTTTTTTTGAGAATTTCCTAGGTTATAAATTATGTGAGACCTATTTTTGTCGCAAAACTGCTAGATAACGAGATATTCGTGAAAAACTGTTTTTTTTCAACCCTCTGTAAAATTTTTAGCGGCACTCGGATCGATGGGGACTTTTGACATATTGTTTAAAACGACCAAGTAAAGGCCCATACCAAAATTTAGCTTGCTGGGATTTATTCCGAAGACAAATCCTAATTTCACTGGACTACGTCCTAAAGGTGTCTTTTCGGTTGCGCTGCTAGCCGTCGCTGCACTCACGTCCAACTATTTTCCATATACATTTGTCGACATTTGTCCTCCGACAGGAACAGATCGTTGCGTTTGTGCAATAAAATGGATTCCAAAATGACCGCCTTATTATTTTTGATCGAGGACGAGGACGAAAAGGAGCTGATTTAGTTAATATCTAAGAAACGTGCTAGAACGTCCAACATATATCGAACAAGACATGCGGAAAGCTATATTTCGAAATATTGGCAACGTTACATTTGCAAGGTGAGAGAAAAAAATTCAGGGAATTTTTCAGATTAAACGGTTTGTGAACGTTTTGTTCTCTACGGAGGTAATATTGTGAACTTAAGGGGGCCGTCTCCTTTTTGTTATGGTCCGAATCGATCGAAGCGTCCCTTGTAAACAGACGGACCCTAATGAAACTACTGCAGTCGATAAAAAGAACTTATACAGTAGTGACATCTCCAGGTACTCTGTGTAGACGAATTTTTGACGCATAGTTGCCATATCTTTGGTTCTCTCTGTCTCTGCGGCGCTGTTGCCACAGAGTTCTCTCTGTTTATCGAGAAGTCTTGAAGGAATACGGCACGAGAGCTGCGTCTAGCGTCAGAGCCTCGCCGAACGTAGCAATAATGAATGATAGAGAGGTTGGGTAGTGAAGTTAGGAAACATGTCAATGAAACAATACTAATTTGCGCATCAATATTTTTCATTTATACGTAGAGAGATGTAATATTTTGTATAATCAATGTGTGATTTCAAAGCATACAATTTGAATAAGGTACATCACCGAAGTGTAACACACCGATCGTAATGAAGTTTATGAATGCTATACCTAATTCTTCGAAAAACATGACACTTTCTTTTTTATCTAGCTATACATCAAATTATCTATTTTATCAACAAGAAATGATCTTTCCCAACGAAATATTTTTATTGTTGACATAAAACTGTTGAGCAGTTCCACCATATAAAAATATAAATACGTTTTTACTCTTCGCTGGCATAAATATTACATATTCTTTGGTATATCTACCTACTTTCACTTGTTAAGGGGGTCGTCTGGTGTGATAGGTCCAAAAAATCGAAAAAAAATTTTTTTGCTAAATTGCTTCCATAACATCTGTAGAATATGTGAGTAAAAGGATTTTTCGATATTCGACATCGTTGGATAGTTAGCCGTAGAACGGAGCACCATAGAAAATATTCACATAGCATCATCTGCCGTTTATAAAATTCTGTTGTCCCAAGCTGTTACCCAAGAAAAAGGTTTTACTAAAGAAGCCGGAAAGCCAGAATATGAATTTACAGTTTCTGGAGACGGCACATGGGAAAAGCGTGGATTTTCATATTTGTTCGGTGTCTCTACATTGATGGGAAAATATGCGAAAAAAGATCTAGATACTTGTGTAATGAGTAGTTTTCGGGGTGCATGCAACTTGTGGCTGACACGATATCTCAAAAACTACTGAACCGATTTCGCTCAAATTTTTATGGTATGTTCAGTACATTCATAGTTCCAACCCGTCCCAGAATCATTGTCATATCTGTCATAGTTTTTTTTTCAAGCTAAAAAGGTCGAAAAAAAATGACGAAAATCGTAACTTTATTTTCAAAACTGTGCCAAACATTAAATTTCCAATATTTTGACTTCATTCTGGTACCGGCTGTAGCCACAAGTCTGCAAATTAATGTGCCGTTTGAATTTTTGATTTCAAATGAGCAGGACAGCCGGAACCATGTCAGCCGTCGACAAACTTTTTTTTCGCACCTGACTCTTTCGCGAGCTGTAAAGTCAATTCCACTCCATATTTTAACTTCAAAATATTCTGAATAACTGCTCAAATGTTAATAAATATGTAGTAAAAATTCCAAGATATTGTGTTTTCATGGTTTGTAAAAAAAATTCCCCAAAAAGCGGAAAGAAAACCGGTCGTCACATAAGACGACCCCCTTAAATAAAATTTGGTGTGCCAACTACGCGACAATTTTTTGTACAACGAATATATAAATTGTACTTAAATGACATTTTTCCTTTGGTTTGAAGTTTATTGGGGGCAATTTCGCGGGAGCCTGATCGAATAACAGAACATGCGTTATTACGAAAGTTATTTTACGTGTTTCAATAATCTGCTGTTCGCTTATTTTCACTTTCACTTTAATGTTTCTTCATCGTAAGTAATTCGCAGTGAACGCACGAGGAATGCGATAGTGGTATCCGTAATACGGCAACCGTCCGATATTATCGAACACGATACGTTTTTAATGCGAACAGTGCCTCTTAGAAATATATCAGCCACGGTACGTTAAAAGTCGCGTTGTCTGATACGAAGAATATTTCGTATCTGCTTGAAGCCACACCCGATATCGATGTTATCAACGCTGCAATGGAAACGTGCTATAAATTACTCGCTATACCTGCAATACCGCCAACTGTTTCATATTCCAACATTTTATTTACCATTTAAACTATTGCCACGATCTTCGGCTGTTGCTGATACTTTTTAAGCAGAAGTTATTTAATGAACCTTCATTACAGTCAGCTTAACTTTTTTAAACGAAGCTATACCATTTTTGTCATAATATAGATCCGCTACCACTTCCTTCTACCTTTTGTAGGAAATAGCGGGAATAGAAACAAAAGACAGGATGTCTGCAATTGAAGGGAAGTTCGGCAGGTCAGGCCCGCAGGCTTTAAGGGTGGCCAAGCTGGCAAGAACAAAGGTCACAGCGACGATGGACGTTCCTCAGCAGCGGCGTCGCGCGTCGCCTTCTTCACAAATGGTAGGCAGATGTGCAGTGGCGGATTTAAGAAAAAAGGCCCAGGTGGCAAACGTTGAGGGGCCCATTTTTTGGAAAATGAAGTTTACTGAAAGGGGGTAAATGTGCAGAATGGTATAGAAAATAAATTCTTGGATAAAATCATAACTTATTTTTGAAGGCGGGGTCCTAGGGGGGCCTTCTGAGCGGGCCACTTTTTCGAGAAACTAAAGCGGCAGTTTACTGAAAACGGGTTCAGTGCAATAATACAGAAAAAATATAATTTGGATAAAATCATAATTTTTTTTAAGAATGGGGTCCTAGTGGGGCCTTCCGAGCAGGGGCCCAGGCGGCAACTGCTCATCGGCCGCCCTGTTAAATCCGCCACTGCAGATGTGGACACTTGAGGAAGGTGTGGGAAGATAGGACTCTATCCTGACATTTTAGCAAAAGCAGAGTTGTCATGGAAGGGTGGGGATCAATATGGGAGACATCGATTCTTACGCAACGGGATGAAGGTAGTACATATTCTCAAGCCAACTTTGCGAGGGAGAACACTGGATTGTAACGAGCAAACAGTTTTTGCAGTATCGCTATTGAATGTTTTCGTGATTCACGTGTATCAATAAAGAGCCCTGGAAAATTACCTTACATTGTTTAATAAAAAAACCAGCAACTTTGAAGTGTTCAAAGCGACAATTCATTTTCCATTGAAAATTAACGAAATTTTGTTAAATAATTTTGGTATGAAAAGTATCAGAAGCAGCTGAAAAATTGTTTGGATTGTTTCGATTAACACCCATTACATTAAACACTATGTAGTATATATAAAATATACTACAAATTTTTAAGTAAATATAGATTAAATTGTGTACTCAAATGAATTTGATGCCATGTTGAAGTGGTAGTCCATGTTCTACAAGGAGATCCTCCTGTGACTCGACTCAAAGAGATACCGCCCGGTACCTCGTGGCGCAAGAACACCCCGTGATGGCTGACCGAGTGTTATGGCTTTCGATCCCCGAAAGAGCTGGAATACCCACTCAAAAGTGAGAAATTTCAAGTCCCGCATTTCTCATCAGATCTTTGCGAAGACGACGCTACTCGATTCCTTGTGTTTCTCCGATGAAAATAACGCCAAAAACTACGCAATTCGGACCACAATGAAGGAAATTACATGAAAAATTGATTTACATAATTTCAAGCTAACTTCGTTAAAAATAGTCCGATTTATATGATATTTGGTATAATTTTAATCGGGAAAGCGCCAAGAATCCATTGGTGTCAATTCTGTATCGATACGATGAAGAATAAGAAATTGCAATCATTGAAATTCTTTGGCCGTTGTAACGTAAACAGACCCACGTTGTATAGACAAGCATTCTCTATTCAGCACCAAATCATCTTAAGGCCCCCATACATCAGCGAGCATGCTCCCCCAGCCTGTTCACGTGAAGCTCACGCGAATCTCGTCAACATGCTCCCGATTGCTCACACGCGTCTCAGTTGTCTCGCCGAAAGCGAGCCGATCATCGCGATCGTTCGCGAAATGCTCGGCGAGCATGCTCACTGGTGTGTAGGGGAATTTACACTCGTCCGTCCTGATAACGTGCTTGCCCTCATTCTTCGCGTTATTTCTGTAACAAAAAAGTCAATAACATATCTGAGTACTTAATTCAGTAATAACAGCTCCCTTAAAGATCTGAAATCGGTCATTCAAACAATTTATCAACCCTTCATACCACTCCCCTTTCCGGGTTCAGTACATTGCTTCAAAATAACAATTACCATATCCCGTGTCCTTATTTCCATGATCGTCGTAACCAGCAACGAAGTGTTGAATAACTCTGCTTTAATGTATACAACACAAATCCGGCACTCGCTGTCATTTTTGTACGCTTCGGACTTTTTTCGAAAACCGTTTGTCGCACGAGAAAAAGTAATAGAACATACAAGATGCTCCTTGACCGGATCTACAACTTTTGTTTGACATATTTTTTTATTTAATCAATAACTTGGAGGATATTATATAAAATCGACTTCGCGAGCTGTTAAATAATGATTTAAATGTTTAAGGGCCCGGGAACACCCTTTCCCGTTATCCGATCGAGGTCAAACTTTACACTGATTTTTTTTAATTATTTGGAACTATTTTGGAAGGTGCCCCGAAGAAAATCCTGAAAAAAATTTTTACCAAGTGTAAATAATGGACATAGATCGACGAATTTCACTCAAGTTCCTTTAGATATTTCAGAAACATGTATTGTTGTGGAATTCAAGACACCTGCTTCATTTTGATATTTTAAAAAGGACGACGGGTGGTGTATAATTGACCACCAATTGTTTCTTCTTTTTATCGCTTTTTTTGTAAGCAATGTATACAACACAATGAAATTAACACTAGCTATTGCAATATTTTCATCCATGATTTTTCTTCTCGTTCTTCGGATCGGTGCTTATGGGGACTGTTGTGAATGAACACTGCACGATCCCCGGACGCGCGCCGAGCACCGAACGCGCGCCGATTAGCGACCAAGCATCGCGCGAGCAAAAAATCGGTGCGCGCCCGGTGCACTTTCAGGGTCAATGCTCAGGTGTCGATTTTTTTTTTTTTTTTTTTTTTTTTTTTTTTTTACCCTGGGGAAATCTTCAAAAGACACCCTCCCAGCGCCGGGGTAGTGTGAGACTTGTACTCACTAACACCCCACGGCCTCCTTCACGGTTTGGGAGGAGGGACTGCCAGAAAGTCTGTAACAAAATCATTCATGAAATATTGTACTAAATACCACGACTAACCGCTGTATGCAATAATAAAATAAGATCCGACATCTTTGAGTAATAAAGACGTCTAATAATAATAATAATAATAATAATAATAAATTTACATAATAGAAAACTTAACTTTATCTAAATATTTTCGGATAATTCTTCTCCCGAATCCGTTTCAGAGTCTCCGCAGTGTCCCTGAGGATTGCCCATAATATCCGCATCCTGTATTTGATCAATAATCTCGTCGAGCTCGGCGAATTTTCGTTCCACGCTTTCGGTGTGTCTCACAAACTTCTGCCAATTTTGTGCAGACACACGTTCAACGCCTTCGACGAGTAATTCCTTGACAGGGTCGAATCTATACGAAGTATTTTCGAGTTTCACATACCTCTTCACCATTGCCCATGGCAACTCAATAGGGTTTAACTCGCAGCGATATGGCGGTAGTCGCAATACTATTTTGCCGTTCGCTTTTGCCAGGTCATCAATGACATATCGGTCGAACTGGGGCTTAATCTGCCGAACCATGTCGATCAGCGTGGTCCAGTCTATTGTTGGGCAACGCTCGGCCTTTGCGGAATGGTGCGAAGCGTTATCCATAACGATAACGGAGCCCTCTTTTAGTGATGGCATCTCTTCGAACCATTCCAAGAACGTGTCCCCATTCACCTCGTCATGATAGTCTACTGTGTTTTTTTTTTTGGATTCGAAGCACATCAGACCACCAAGCACAAACCCGGCAACGGACCCAATGTGCACGACGATACGGCGTTTTCCTTTGCCGGTGGGCGCAGGCATGCCTGCCGATAAACCACGTTCCTGCGCGTCCCTGCTTGAACGTACAGATTTATCGATCCATTTTTTGTTTTGACAATCGCCTGCGTTGACCCACGTTTCATCCAGAAAATATATGTGGCGACCTTCTGCCCTGTATTGCGCCATTTTTCGCAAATACGTCTGCCGCCAAAGCACAATATACCCTATTCTATGGCTTCTGGAAAATGAAAACTTCAAATCCTGGAGGATTTTATGTAGGGTGCTTCTCGTATACTTGCCGAGGATCAAGGTCGGTGTTCACCGCCAAAAGAACTTTGTTCAAATTCGGGATTTCCCGCCTAAACCAAAATTCACGCACTTCGTGCCGAATCCGATTTTTCTCCTCTTCGCCAAGTTTTTGGATGGCGCTTAATTTTCGCCGTATTTTTGTTTGGAGAAGTTATATTGTTGCCATTTTTGTATTCAGCAATGGTTTTCTTTACTGTGGACAGGCCTATCCCGCTTTGCTTGGTCATCGTCGCCATAATCTCCTTATATTTGGTGGAGGGAATCTTCGCCATCATTTCTTTATACAGATTTATAAGCACAGTTCTCTGCCCACAACGGACATACTATAAAAACCAAATTTACAACGGTGAAAAACTGTGATAGATTGAAATTACGATGTGTACTTAAGATTTTACATTTTCCGGAAAACTAAAATACGGGGTAACACTGGCAATTAATTCGCACGTATTAAAGAAGGAAAGGGACAAAAAATTGGCATTTTCACACTCGAAGTGCAATCACAACAGATAGAATCTAATAATAAGATACTTGAAGAAAATCTAAAAATGTTAATTTTTATATTACACAAGAAAATGTTACATAAACCTGCCAATGTTCCCCAGTTTACGGTATACGATTAAAACAATTAATGTATGAAAATTAATTTACCTTTCCTGAAGGATTTTTCCTCACTGGCGAAGTGGGAGGGCCAGCCTGTTGCTGGTGCTGCTCCATTCTTTCGCAGCCACGCACAATACACACAACACTCACACAAAATAAACACAATCTGCACAATTTCACTGTGAATGCTTGGACAGCTTGACTACACGGTCTTGTCGCGTTGCCTATTCTGTTCAAACTAATGATTACCTGCATTTTCACAAATTCGTTGATCAAGATTTGATAAGGATGTCCTAAAGAGTGCATTTAAATCATATAATGTTTTGGCCACCCCTCCGTCGGTTACTCGCCTGCTACCGGGAAGTAAAATGGCAATAAAGTCACAAAGCTGATAGGTCTGCAAACCGTAGAGTGGGTAAATCCCGGTGACACGGCTCGGCAGGATAACTGGCGCAGTTGCTCTATATTTCAATTGAAGCACATTAAAATATTGAAAAACTCAATATTCAAAATATTGTATGGACCCCGATTTCTGCATATACCGCCGACCTCCATACGTCATATGGACTCTAATTGTTCATTAGTGTGGTCCTTATATGTATGGTAAAATATCAAATTTTTTAAAAATTTCTTCTGACCCGCTCAGAAGCTTCCAAATAGTTAAAAAGAATTTCGTCTAAAATTTTGTTAAAATATATTAAAGATTATAGGTCGCTCAATGGCAATGAAATATTACTACTTTGGTATAAATTGATAGAAACTTTTGCAATAAGGACAAAATAATTTTATTAACTTTTAAGTGAGAGTATGACATTAAAATTCGAGCACACATCGCATAGACGAAACGGGTTTATAACGAGTCTGTACTGTATTGTGTTGCGGCATAAGGCTTTACATGCACATTTAAATTTCTCTCATCAGCAGCTCTCGAATCAGATGCAAACGCAAACTCTGACGTACATTCTATTCAGGTTGTTAAACACATGGATAAAAGCAAGCTTTCGGATTCTGATATATAAATATGGGCCCCGTTTCATTAAAATTGACAAGTGACAATTATAGAAAGTCGCAGTTGCCAGACTAGGGTGTGTCAATTTTTTCAATGTTTTAATTTTAAAAACGACTGGTGAAAAAACGGTACAATTTCAGGTTTAAGATTAAACACTACCTTTAAATTTTGTGTAATACATTATTTACCTAGATAAAGACTTAGAATTTGGACCGTATTTTTAGAATATAAAACCAAAAAGTGATATCAGCGCGTAGGTTCGGTCATGTAAACACTTAAATAAAAGCTATTTTGCAATAATTATAATTCGACGTTTCGGTCTATGGTTTAGACCATTTTCAAGAAAGTTATTGAAGAATACTGCGTTTGCTTTTATACGTTAAACACGTTATCGAAGACGTGCACCTTGTTAGTCGGTTGGAGCGTGACTTTACATGACCGAACCTACGCGCTGATATCACTTTTTGGTTTTATATTCTAAAAATACGGTCGAAATTCTAAGTCTTTATTTAAAACGAACGGCGAAAAAATATTTACATCTACTAAAATGGAAAGTTTCTTCACGTTAATAGCAAGGGAGTTTGGACCAGAATGTGTAAAACAACTCAAGGATCTATCGAAGAACAGATTGAGTCTAATTAAGATAAGTAACAGAAAATTATTCTTGTTAAAATGCAGAACTAATGGTGTTATCCCAAAATTTATAGCTAATAGTGTAACAAACAGATATAACACGTTCACTGTCTCCGTCGTGGCCTCTAGCAAGTTGTTGAATTTACAAAATAGATATTTAAAAAAACTCCTCAATATTGCTATCAAGGATACACACTATATTCAAAATTCAGTTATAAATAAAATTGCACAATTAAAAGATGAAATTCAATTCACTCTTCCCCCACACATTTTTGAGCAATTTTGTACTTTTGAAGATAGAAAATACAATAGACTTTTTAAAATCCAGAAAAATAAATGTGTAAAGAAATTTAACGGGTTGCTGGGGACCAAAAGGAACAGTGTTGGCCAGATTAGTGGTTTCATTCCCGATAGCGACATTGCTTCTAACAACCCGAACAACAATTGGTTAAAAAACCTTTCCGATGTAGAAATTCCACCGAATGTTGAAAAAGTGTTAACCTTAGGTCCTAAACATGCTCTTTCTGCTCCAACAAATTTTATAACTTCTCCCAAGTTCATCGCGTCAATAGAGTCAGGTTTAACAAAAATTACGGATAATAACACACAGACCGAAACCAGAATAAGAATAATTAACAAAATTATAAATTACACTACTAATCCAATCAAACTTAATAACATGCTTTTGTCTAAATCTGAAATTATACAAACAAAAAAGTTTTTTAAAGATAATAGTAACTTATTGGTTTTAAAATCCGACAAAGGTAACACCTCAGTTTTAGTGGATAAAGAATTCTACATTTCGGAAGTAATGAAGTTGTTGAAAGATGAGACCACTTATACAACTAGTAAATTCGAATATACATGTACTTTTGAGAGAGAGGCAAACTCTATTATTTCTAACATGGTTAAAAAGAAACAGATTGGTGAAGGGACAGGCAAACTTTTAAAAACTCATAATGCTATAGTACCTAGAGCCTACGCACTTCCAAAGACACATAAGGAAACCTTGTCGTGGAGAATCATTGTCTCATCTATCGGTGGTCCTACTTATAAATTGTCTAGATTCTTGGCGGGTATATTATCCAAGATAGTAGGAAAATCCTCGTACCACACCGTAGACAGTTGGCAATTTTGTAGTGAAATTAGAAAAGTCCAAGTTCCTGATGAGTCAATGCGGTTAGTATCTCTTGATGTGATATCCCTTTTTACCAATATTCCCATTGATTTAGCCATACAGGTTCTACACCATCGTTGGAATGAAATTGAACTACACACTAAGATCAATAGAGATGATTTCCTCCAGGCGGTTAAGTTTGTATTGAATGCTAATGTATTTTCGTTCAACGGTGTATTTTATAAGCAAGTGTTCGGAACGGCCATGGGGTCCCCTATTTCTCCTGTCATCGCCAATCTAGTTATGGAAAGGTTAGAGACGATCTCTCTCACAAAGGTACAATTTGAACTTAATTTTTATAAACGATATGTTGATGACATTATTACCTGCATAAAATTGGATAATTTACAAACACTGTTGGACACGTTTAACGGCTTCCACAGTAGACTTCAATTCACGTACGAGATAGAAAAAGATTCTTGTTTAAGCTTCCTTGATACAATAGTTTATAGATCGAATAATAAATTAATCACGAACTGGTATCATAAACCGAGTTGGTCAGTCACGCTCCAACCGACTAACAAGGTGCACGTCTTCGATAACGTGTTTAACGTATAAAAGCAAACGCAGTATTCTTCAATAACTTTCTTGAAAATGGTCTAAACCATAGACCGAAACGTCGAATTATAATTATTGCAAAATAGCTTTTATTTAAGTGTTTACATGACCGAACCTACGCGCTGATATCACTTTTTGGTTTTATATTATTTACCTAGTTGGAATTTCATTTGAAATTATAGAAAAATACGGAAATTACTAAAATTATTAAAATAAATGTTAATAAATGAGCTTATGAACCGCAACAGAAGCAAACAAGATATCGCTTCTTTGGTGGACTTTGTTAAATAGCATTAAATTTACTACATAGATGACGTATGGCTAGATCTGTTGCTAAAGTTACATATATTTTCATTTTTTAATAGGTAAATACAAATTTCCATACATTTTCATGTGAATGTACTAAATACTAATTTCCACATATTTTTATTCTCATTTTCATGCTTTTATGTAAGCAAGACTCGCTTTAAGCATTATATGAATATGTAATTTGTAGTTAAATCTTACTTAATTTTCACTTTTTTCAACTGTGATTTGAAGTAGCTAAACCTCACTCAAATCAATTTCTGAAGATGGTTTCAGATTCAGGATTAAAAACAGCATTACTTTGTCACTAGTCGTTTTAAAATTTTCCAAAATTTTAAATTTACCCACAAAATTGACACACCCTATTGCCAGACTTGTGGTACATGCGAAATATAAAGTCCTTGAGCGACCTTTATATATCAAAATATACAAATAAAAAACACAAAGATATTTTTTTTTGTCGAATAGAAGATTTTAAGAGGGTCAGACAATACAAATTTTAAAGTTGAAAAATAAGGACAATCCTTATGTGCATGGTGTGGCAAAGTATTTTTGTTTAATCATTTCTATGAAGAATATCATAATTGCACCAATTACAAACCGTAATTTTAAATGTATAATCAAACAATACAGCATGTACAAAAAGAGACTGCAAATGATTCAATATTGCTTTATGCAACTACTTCGTGAAAACTGCTATTATGTTATAATTAAATTTAATATTAATAACTTAATTTAATATTATAATATATAACTGTAATATTATATATGTGTTATTAGTGGGATAGGTAAGTAAAATTGATTTACAATCATTTAAAATTCATATACACAGATGCATTAAGCTAATCGGAATGTTCGACAAGGTTATCGGAATCAATGCGATTCTGCGTCATTTTAATGATAACATATACATTTATTTTGCAAAGTCATTGTAAATCTTCAAGCATTATTAATTTATCGGGTGGTTTCCAAAATAGCTTAATAAGATTACACTTCAAGTAATACATGTACGAATGTACTGATATCATAATGATTCATGCACGCCATTGATTAGTTTTAATGAGTTTTACCTTGGATGCAATTTTAGGTACGTACTGTCTTGCTTAAATAATTGAAAGCTGCCTAAACTTTATAAAACTAATAATTTAAATATGCCTTTAAGAAACCATTTTATTAATGGAAACGGCTAAAATGGACTTCAAAGTTCAAATTCGGTAATAGAGGTTTTATTTGTTTGCAAAAAAAAATATAACACATAAACTATATATAATAGGTATGAAAACAGATTATCCGGAGGTATTTCGGCATATATTTACAAAATACAAAAACCTAATTTTAAGGGTTGGTGGTGGGGGTAACATGAAAAATATGGATTTTTCGAAAATTATTTTTACGCGGTTTTGTAGATATAAAAAAAGCATGCCATTTTTGTTTAAACTTCTTTCGAATATCTCTCACCGTTCTTGAGATATTCCACGGAAAAGAAAATTCTGCATTTTTTTTATCAAGGGGTGATTTCACCCATAAAATTGCATTATGGCACCAACAAAAAATAGGGTTTCGTTACGGATGAACTACTCTACTTGCACACCGAGTTGCATAATTTTCTGAATTTCCGGGTTGCCGAACGTCCCTTGTCAGCGAGATCGTTAAGATACAGGTCCCCAAGTAGACCTCTCAGATACAACGCTTCAGATACAGTTCCTTCGTTGCCTCTGACACACTTAAGGGTCCTCCAGACGCTCATGCATGTTGCAATGAAACACTTATGCATGCATCATGATGCAGGTTTCATGATACATGTTGCTACGTCTGTAGATCGGTTTCTGTGTTTCAGCATCATAAGCGGAACTGGCATCTTACTCTTCAGCGCGTGAACAAGATGCAAGAGTCATGAAACCTGCATCAGTGTTTCACTGCAACATGCATCAGCATCTGGAGGACCCTTTACATATTCAGCCTCGATTGAGGA
Organism: Andrena fulva; assembly: GCA_946251845.1. Lineage (NCBI taxonomy): Eukaryota > Metazoa > Arthropoda > Insecta > Hymenoptera > Andrenidae > Andrena > Andrena fulva. The sequence goes on from OX276327.1 coordinate 40,201,724, forward strand.
AGTGCCACGGTGCTCTGCTTTTGGGACCTCCACGAAATTGCTCTGTTCCCCAATCCCGACAGCGATACAGGGTGTCCCAAAAATGTCGGATTTCCTTGAATGGTATGACTCAGGGGGTGATTTGAAACAACTTTTTCCTTAGCGAAAATATTGTCCGAAGCTTCCTTAAGGAGATATTAACAAAAAACCCCGACCAATCAGAGCGCGCGCCTTCCGCACGAGCTCCCGCGGTAGCGTTGGCTACGCGGTAGGCGACTGCGCTTGTGCTACGAACGTACGAACAAACAAGTCGGCATGCATCGACGGAAACCGCGTTACACAGTTTTTTTTTAAAGCAGAATCTTAAATAAGAATTATTAGAAGTGTGAGGACAAGTACGTAAATTTCGTTTTTAAATAAGGCACGAACGAAAAGGTAATGTAACAGAAAATGTACAAGTGATCGTAATTCGTTATTGAGGTAAAAATCCGTAGTTTAATAACGGTCAACACAACTAAAATTAAAAAATAATATTAGGTGTATGAATAAATTCTTTCCGACTGGATTTACATAATAAGTACAAAGCTACCGAATTTCTATCGCGGTGGTATTCATAAGCTGCCAGAAAAATGGCAAAAGGTAATTAACAATAATGGAAATTATTTCGATGATTGAGTTGTTTTCATATTTTTTAAATCGAACTGTTATTGTACCCTAAAATCGGAAAGAATTTATTTCCACACCTAATAATCACCAATAAATTAAATAAAACTCACCCTTTCGGACATTCCTTTCCTTGCTTTCCTTCTCTTTTCGGAAACCTGTGTCAGTAGGCCACTGAACCGATTCTGGTCATCGGCGTCCAGTGCTCAGCTGATCGCAGGGTCAATGTACCGAATATTCACTTCACTGCACGGCTACTAACACTGATCACTTAATTTATTTTTCACGGAACGTGTTGTTCCTACGTTATAAAAATTGGTGGCCGCGAAAGGGGCGGATTACTGTTAATTACTAGGACGAGATTACTACTATTACCCGGCGAAAAGCAGACTCGTGGCAGACGGTCTCGGGCTGCGCAGTCCGCTGTGATCAGCTGAGCACTGGGCGCTACCCAACCATAAATCTTTTCGTCCACCGATAACCAGGATCGGTACAGTGACCCAGTGACACAGGTTTCCGAAAAGGGAAGGAAAGCAAGGAAAGGAATGTCCGAAAGGATGAGTTTTATTTAATTTATTGGTGATTTTTAGGTGTGGAAATAAATTCTTTCCGATTTTAGGGTACAATAACAGTTCGATTTAAAAAATATGAAAACAACTCAATCATCGAAACAATTTCCATTATTGTTAATTACCTTTTGCCATTTTTCTGGCAGCTTATGAATACCACCGCGATAGAAATTCGGTAGCTTTGTACTTATTATGTAAATCCAGTCGGAAAGAATTTATTCATACACCTAATATTATTTTTTAATTTTAGTTGTGTTGACCGTTATTAAACTACGGATTTTTACCTCAATAACGAATTACGATCACTTGTCGTACATTTTCTATTACATTACCTTTTCGTTTATGCCTTATTTAAAAACGAAATTTACGTAGGGTAAGTGTGGGTATTACTGCGGACTTTTAAGGTAGGTTAACTTTAGAACCCTCGATACGGCGTTCAAATGAATGAAAGTTCCTTCTTCTTTTTCTAAATAAAGGTGGTACCTTAATAATTCCATAAAAAAATATAAGGGCGGGGTAATAAGCACAGTTAATTAAAAACAAAGAGATTTGTCGATCAATGTCATTGCAGGAGTTACTGCGGACATGCATGTATTACTGCGTGCCTGTTACTAACGAAATACCAGTTACTGCGCATGTATTACTGCGGTCTGATGTCAAGCGAAACATAACCTTAGTAGAAATATGAAGGTTAGGTATAAGGTTATGGTCACGTTGTCACGTAAGTGAAACGGTCGGAAGAAAGGTTAGGTTGCGCAGTCGTTGGTCCGCAATAATACATGCATATGGTGTAAAGTACTGCACCTAATACTGCGGTGAGAAATAAAAATTAAAACTAAAATGTAGACGACTGATTTACTGTTTTTCTGAAAAAAATAGCTCTTATTCTATCGAGCAATACCGCTACATTACATGTATTACTGTTAATAACAAAAATATAAATGTTTTTCAAGTAGGTGTTCATGACCGCCATATCGGGAATCGACCGAAGTTTCGCCTTGACGAATTTCAAATTGCGATAAAAGAATTAATAATAACTTTGCTGTACATATATATTAATAATTATCTGTTATAGAGTTGAAAATAATCTTATCAATAATTTTCAAGAGATTATGTAGTCTCCAACATTAAATATGATCTGTTTTAGAATATCCGCAGTAATCGGGGCATCCGCAGTAATACCCACACTTACCCTACTTCTTGTCCTCTCACTTCAAATTATTCTTATTTAAGATTCTGCTATAAAAAATAACTGTGTAACGCGGTTTCCTTCGATGCATGCGGACTTGCTTGTTCGTACGTTCGTAGTACAAGCGCGGTCGCCTACCGCGTAGCCAACGCTACCGCGGGAGCTCGGGCGGAACGCGCGCGCTCTGATTGGTCGGGGTTTTTGGTTAATATCTCCGTAACGAAGCTTCGGACAATATTTTCGTTAACGAAAAAGTTTCAAATCACCCCTTGAGTCACCCCTTTCAAGGAAACCCGACATTTTTGGGACACCCTGTATACATGAGTGAACCAAGCAATTCTCTGTATCTTTGACTGTTATCGCTTATGTCTGTTGTAGGTCATTTTGAAGTAACGTTAGCCCCCACATTCACCTTGTTTGACCCTACCTCCGCGGATTACACAAAACGTCATTGATGTATCCTTCCTGTGTCACAGTGATACTGGTACTTTCTTGCTTGAGTTCAAGTCCCAGACAGTGTTTGGCCAAACCAAGATCTCTGATATCAAAAGTCTTGGATAATTTTGATTCAATCTCATCAATCCACTCGGTGTGTCTTGAAACAATTAATAAGTCGTCTACGTATACGATTAATAGGAGAAGATTTACGTTGCGTTTGGCACGAGCCGCATGATAAATACGCGGTTCACTTCTTGTGGGTTGTAGACCTATCTGGACTAACTTTTGTGAATGTGTTTGATGCCACTTTCTGCCTGCCTGGCACAAACCAGAAACAGCCTTTCGAAGTCGACAAACGCTTCCACCCCTTTCGATTTGTTTCAACATTTTGTGTACCTGTAGTCTGATGTTTTTCGATGCGCTTTGTTGAGTGATCATCTGCAGCATCCTTGGAAACATATCAGGTATCATATATACTTCTTCATCGAGTATACCGTTTAAATACGCCGTCACAATATCGAATTGTCTAATTTTCATGTTAAACTGAGCCGACAAGGTGAGCAGTAGTCTAATAGAGCCTAACCTGGCAACTGGTGCGAACGTCTGGTCGTAATCCATGCCGAAACGTTGACAATAACCCTTGGCCACAATTCTGGCCTTCCTCTTATCAATACTTCCGTTTATATCGTATTTATTAGACAGAACCACTCGACTTCCAACTACATTTTTCCGATCAAGCTTCTTTACTATGTCCAGGGTATTATTCTTCACTAGACTCTGAACCTTTGATAGTACCGCTCCTTCCCACTCCTTTTGTTGTGTCGATGACATAGCTTCGCTGATTGATATCTCAGCAGCTGCAACGAAAGTCCCACTGACTACCTCCTCTGATGGTATGTCTGCTTCATCCGCCGGACCTTAGGTGCAGAGTGGAAAAACCTTCTCGGCCGTCCTGTACGTCCAGTGCGAAACAGTTGCTTGTGTGGCAAATAACGTGTCGAATTGTTTGTTGCAGTACTCCCCTCCATTATCAGACTGTACACACTTGATTTGCTTTCCAGTCTGTTACTCCACAGGGCTCTGATACGACTTGAATGTTTCGTAAACCCAGTTCTTCTGTCTTAGGAAGTATCGCACCACGTCGAAGAATCGACAATAAATGTAACTAACCATCTTGCTCCATTTGCGGCTTGAGTAAGCATCGGCCCAACTACGTCGGAATGAACAACCCATACAGCACACTCCATTGCAGGAACGTTCCATGAAGGTTCCAGGAAGGTTGCCGTACAATGTTCCACAGGGGCGGACATATGAAGGTTCCTGCAACGTTCCAGCAATGTTGCGGTGGAACATTGCACGGCAACCTTCCTGCAACCTTCATGGAACGTTCCGGACATTTTCTAGCAACCTTCATGGAACGTTCCGGACATTTTCTAGCAACCTTCATGGAACGTTCCGGACATTTTCTAGCAATGGTCTCGCAACGTTCCGGAGTTTTTCTAGCAATGGTCACGCAACTTTTCGGAAATTTTACAACAAAGGTTTCGCAGTAAGCAGGGTTCGAAAACTGTTATAATATCGATTTCGGTTCTCCAAACGGTTATAAAGAACCTTTATTCTGAATAACTGTTATGAAGTGTAAATCCACAAACACTAAAAACTAGAATATAAAAAAATATATAAAAAAGAATTTATGTTAAACGATTGTATTAAAAATGCGCTAAAAACTAAAAAACATTATTTTCTTTTACTACGCAGCATATTTCATAACAGAATATGAATCAACTTAATACAACATCAAGCGTCGAAATGATTTTGCTGTGAGATATCCGGCTCCACGATTAGTTTGTCAAAACGAATCTTCGTTTTTGAATAATTTGAGTTTAAAGTGTTGCACGGTAGGAATATAAGTTCGAATACGTAAGCAATCTTCTCAATCAGTGGTTGTAGCTGCGGCTGTAAAGTGTTCATCTATGGTGCTACAGGTCGCGGGTTCGAATCCTCCCTGGGGTAAAAGATTTTTCAATAAGAAAAAAATACACGGGCGTTAAACTACTACGATTCAAAACTACCCGTCCGTTATATATTATAAATGTTATATGTATATAAAATACAGTTATTTTTATTCTTGGCCCTACTGTCCGGAACGTTCCATGAAGGTTGCAGGAAGGTTCCATGTGCGTTGCAGGAAGGTTCCATGTGCGTTGCAGGAAGGTTCCATGTGCGTTGCAGGAAGGTTGCCGTGCAATGTTCCACAGGGGCAGACATAGGAAGGTTCCTGCAACATTCCAGCAATGTGGCTGGGCAACCTTCCTGCAATGGAGTGTGCTGTATAGGAACCCTCAACACCTCAGGACATAATGATCCGCCCTTTGGAAAAAGCAATGCAGTCATTTTTCCCCGGATGCATATATCACACCTTGACAGAATTTGCTTATCTTTGTCATCAAACCATAGTCCATTTGTACTCTCAACCAACCTCGCCAGATCTCTGGAATTTAAATGGCCCAAGCGGTTATGCCATAATTGGACTTGGGAATTAGTCTCTGCCATGCCAGCACAATTTACACGTTGATTGAGATAATACAAATCACCGCGGCGTTTAGCCATTAATATTTCCCGCCCATCTTTCTCCGCGATTATTGCAGAGCTTCTCGTGAAAGTTACAGCATGCTCCCTGTCAGTTATCTTTGCCGCTGACACAAAATTGTGTTTTGAAGTCGTATCATTCTCTGCTCTTCATCATTTGACATCATTACTGGCGTGACATGCTAGGTTAACTTTCTCATCATTTGAAACATTCATTGACTCAAAATGATTTTTATCACCGCACAAATGAGCTGTGCAGCCAGTGCCCGGAATCCATCCGCAACCCATTGCTTTGTTTTGGCCTTCAGTGTAACAAGTAGGGGCCACCGCAGTATAGCATGCTGCGAATGTGTCATCAGCATGACTTGAAAATTGTTTAGATTGTGATGATTCACCACCATTTGAAACACATATTTTGATCTGCATTTTTGGAGACTTGTGCCTGGATTTACCACATCTAAAACACTTTATTGTTTGTAGTTGTGTATTTATTTTTATCCTCTGTTTCTGACTGGTTCGGATTCTTCATACAGTTGTTTGATAACGGAGGAGATAACCCTCGTCTTCCCCCTAGGGTAAATCCGGGAGACGCGGTCGGGCCGGAGAGTTGGTCGTGTCGCTATATTTCAGAGCCTATACGTAAAAATGCATTAACGTGCAGACCAATTACTTCTCTGGAAGCCAAATAGTTGAATGAATAGCGTTATTTCGCTTCCTTCTGGGTTTTTCTGGATTTATAGGCTATAAAAGGTAAATTGATGTTACATTTAACCTCTTTTGTCAAACAGCGGTTGTACAGAATCGTATTTAAAATATACTTCTAAGTTTATTTTCCTTTAATGTTTGGAATAATAAGATAGTAGAGATATTGAGGGACAATGCAGCCAAAGTATTTGGCCATATTAACTCTTCCTATCAAAGCTAACGAGAAGACCATGTCTCGCTGCAGAAATGTGAGATGGTCGAGTTATGATTTTTTTATTATATTTGTTTTTTATTATTATTATTTTATTATTATTTTTGTTTATTTAGTTTATTTATTCACTTTTCTATTCATTTGCCTTGCTAATCGCCAGTAGGTAATTCACTTTTTCTTTGATGTGTTCTTTACTTGTTTAGCGTAAACAAATTAAATATCAATGAATCCGTAGTTGTATTCACTCATAAATAATTTTGCTTTATCCTTTGTTAATTTTCCATTAATAATTATGTGAGTGGTCTCTGCCAACGACGAAAACCATTTCTCCCGGCAGCTCGGGAGAGGTGGTCAGATGTCATGACTTCAGTTTTCAACCCGATTTACAGTAAATATTGTCTTAAAGCAAATATCGACCAGTTTTTCTGAATCGGTATAAAATTCTGAACATATTAGGTTTATTCTGATAAAATAAGTAATATCTGTATTAGTTTTAATAGCCATTTTATATTAGGTCGACCGCGTCTCCCGGATTTACCCTATTCGAACTGTTCGCAGCAAACACTCTGGAAGAATCAGTTACATTTGATTGTTTTCTCACTTTGTTTTATTCAATGATTTTAATCTTAAGTGTATCGTGTGTAAGCAGCTCGTTCCTCGACTTAATGGCACACCTAAAATTTTCAAAGCTCGCTGGTAAACTGTACAGCAGTATAACCGTTAACATGTCTTGATTGATATCAATGCCCATTGTACCCAATTTGTCTACAGCCTCGAAAAACTTCTTGAGATACCAGCGGCGCTGGCCATGATGGACACACCGGTCCTCGTTAGATCACCGAAGTTAAGCATCACGGGGCGGGTACTAGGGAAGGATGGGGGTGACCACCTTTTTTCTCCCAGTACGACGCTCGCTGCTTGGACCCGTGGGAGAGGAGAGAAAAAAGATACGACTATTATAGTTCGTTGGGCTACATAAGCGATAATGCTTGAAATGCCATCCTGCTAACCACAGGAAAACAGAAACAGTATAACTTCTTGAGATGATCCTTTACGTCACCACCTGCCACCATGCGCTGCACTGTTAATTGCTTAAGCAGCGTTGCCTTTCCCGCAGGCCCTTTAGACACATATACAGTCTCAAGCTTCAACCACACATCATGTGAAGTCTCATATCCTCGAATGTGTGAAAGCTCAGTTGGGTGTATCAACAATATAATTTCAGAACGAGCCTTCCTGTCAGTCTTCTTCCATTCCTCACGTGCTGCTATTGTTCCGGCTTCGGAGTCAGGGTTTGTGAAAATAGCCGGCGTCACACTTTCCCCACTTACATACTGCCACAAATCGTTATAGATTAATAAGGCCTCTGCATGAACCCTCCAAGAATTATAATTTTCTTTGGAAAGTAACTCAATCCGTGTGAAGTTACTCACTCCTGAGGACATCGTTATCTGTCTCTCAAGCAATATAAGTCCGAAATATTTCAACGACCCACGTGCCGTCCTAACCTTCAAATCAACCAACAATACACGATTAATAACTGTAACTGGGCCCATAACCTATTGAATATTTACGAGTTTAACGGTTGTTCTGGGTAACTTCCAATAATCACTAATACGCAGTTAGACAGAAAGTTGTTTATTTTATAATAGTAGTAAAGTAGAAAATACAAAGTCGAGCGTAACACACATCTACCCATACAGTACACTTCGTGGCGGCAACGTTGCAGGATGGTTGCAGTAACCTTGCAGTATTGCATGGTTGCAGCACAATGTTCATGTAACGTTGCTGCGACGTTGCTGTGCAACATTGCACGGGCGGACATAGTTGCATCAATGTTGCGTTGCAATATTGCACTGCAACGATCCTGCAACTTTGCTTCAACTTTACGGCAACGTTTGGCAAAGTTTCCACAATGTTGCTGCAACGTTGCGCCACTATTGCGGCAACGTTCCTGCAATATTGCCGCAACGTTGCTGCAACTACCATTTAAACCTAAAATATTTCCGTTGTTTTTAATGATGCGAAAAAATGTCTAAGGAAAAAATGTTTGCTTCAGAGAGACAATTATTCTGACGGAGTCGATTTTGTTCTCAAGGTTATATTTCCCGAAATTTCAAGATCATCAGTGGTGTTTTTAATGGGATGACATATTTTCATTACTATAACGTTATAGCCAATAAAAATACAAATTCAACCATGTATAATATGTCCTTTTTTTCTAGCAATCAATTTTTTCCAGAGACATTTTCTCGTATCATTAAAAACGGAGGTATTTTAAGTTTAAATGTTAGGTGTCTCACCCTGTATATTTTAATGTGTAGAATGACACAGGGTGGAAGTTGTAGTACATACATAGTATTACAAAACCCTAATGGAGTTTGTCAAAATGAGCCTTCGTTTTTGAATAATTTGAGTTTAAAGTTTTGCACGGTAGGAGTATAAGTTCGAATACGTTAGCAGTCTTATCAATCAGTGGTTGTAGCTGCGGCGGTAAACTGTTCGCCTACGACGCTACAGGTCGCCGGTTCGATTCTTGGGGGAAAAGAATTTTCGATGAGAACAACAGGCTTTTTATAATTCTATGATTCCTGCACACATTCAATATATATATAGGGTAAATGACCCAATTACTTACACCTAACCAATTACTGTCACCTTAAGCTATTTTACTTAAAATAACGAATAAATAAATGTTGTAAAGTCATACACAAAAAGAATTAGGTAATTCAGCCTATAATCTATACTATACGTTATATACTACTAGTCTTTAAGCCTGTCTCCGACAGGCATTACTACCCTGTATAAGAAGACGCCTAAGGTAAGCACCATATCAGGTATATTGGCCTAAACAAAACCTGGAGCTAGGCTCATTTGAAATAATAAATTACTCTGGCTAGCCGAGGAAACTTCATGCCGAGTTTGAACCCTGTAGGTCATCAGGAAGTACGAAAAAAGCCTCCGGAAAGATTTTGCTAACAAACGAATATCCACCTTAAGCGTCTTATTATATAGGATAGTTTATTTATTAGTTATTTTAAGTAAAATAGCTTAAGGTGACAGTAATTGGTTATGTGTCAGTAATTGGGTCCTTTACCCTACCGTTATTTATAATTTTGGCTCTATTGCCCGAAACGTTGCAGGAGGCGGACATATAATTATTGCTGCACCCTTGCTGTAACGTTGCGTGAAACATTGCAATCTTGCACTGCAACCATCCTGCAGCTTTGCTGCAACGAGAGTGTGATGTATGGGTATCTATACAGATCATTGGATAGGACTGACAAAATAATGCGTGGGCCTTCCCCGGAAGCCCGCCGATAGTGTGGGCAGGTAGACAGCGCCACACGGCGTCTGATGCGTGTCTCTCGCACCGCGCAAATTTGAATCCGCGCTAACATACATAGACTGGTGTAATAGAATATTTACAACTGTAAGAATTATAAATCAAATGGATTAGCGCAGAGACATTACTAGTTAAAGTAAAAGTATTTTAAATTTACTTCTTATTATTAGGATAGATAAAATGAGGAAAAATGTCGGGTTGATAAAGTTCCTTAGAATTTATCCTTCTCCTTTCAAGATACTTCTTCTTTCTGTTCCAGTTCCCTTCTCCTTCTTGCATGGTAATCTTCTTCTTTAGTTCCTTCTACATACATATTACATATATCTTCAACTTTATTCGTGTCAGTTATAGACCAATCGAATCACAAGGTATGCGACGTACAATTTTCATCTGATGCTGTGCACGAGTATCATTCCCCTCCGGTATCTTCAACAAAGCGTTACGCAATTCGTATCCACGACAACTGCCACGGATTACCGGTGCAATTTTGACGGTGGATTACATTTCCTTTTGTCTGAGTTGTCTTCTGGCGAAGCGAGCAGAGTTCGAAGTTGTTCGAATAAATATTTATCTAGGATAATTATCTAAATGAATTCTCTTTAGTCCAATATTTCATACGGATAATAATTATTCGTTATACGTAATAGATTATTTTACCATGCTATTCGAATAATTGATCAGTATTTACTTGAATAATATATTCAAATAATGATACCAGTAACTAATCCAAGTTTAAAATAATAATATCTATCGATAACTATTCCCAAATAATTCGAATAATGATACGAATTACTATTTAAAAATTATTGGAATAATGATATAAATAAACTGTTGATAGGTTTCGTTGTCTACTGACTGATTACTCTTTGAAAAAATTGTAGGGTAAACCTGCCTAAGTTGTACCTGCGCCTAAATCGTACTTCCGCTGTTTTTGTTAACCTAAGACCGTCACAATCGCCCCTAGCGTTAGAAAGTGTAACCAAAATTTAGTAATACGCCATTAACAAGCCGAGTCACCATGCCGTTACTCCACAAAAAAAAAATATAAAGCAGGTAAGTTTTTCGGGTACTTTTCACTAAAATTTTCTCATGATTCTTAAGGATTTTGGATAATTACTATTTGTGAGAATCAGTGAAACTACGTATATTTTCAAGTTTATTTCTTGTTTTGACATCAAGCAACAGTGCCCTATATTTCAGGGCCATAGATTTGAATTCAAATTGACCTATGTGCCTATTTCGTACCATTGTGTGTAAGCTTAAATCGTACTGGTACGAACATACAAAAATAATTTAGAAAAAAAATTGGATGAGACTAAAAAGAAAATCATAACCGAAAAAACAGAACAGCAAAGGAAACTCGTAAGAGCAAGAATACCGCCAAAACCAATACACAAAAGAAAGAAAAGAAGAAGAAAGACAATCAAAATGAAAGCTAGTTTTGTAAATTGTGTCAAGAAAATAGACAGGAACATATGATGCAATGCACGCAGTGCAAAATGTGGGTACACAAGCTTTGTGCGGAAATAAGTAGAATTACTTTTGAATATGTACGTGATGATTGTAGGTAATTAAATTTGAAAGTAAGAATTAGGATAAGTGTGGTACGATTTAGGAACATTAATCCTAAATCGAACTTTTTTCATATTAAAAATAAATCGTTTTTCTGAATAGAAGTTGATTATTTTTTGTTGTTTGAGTTTATAAAACTGTTTATTCTATTAATAAAGAGTTGATTACCACTAATTTTGTTCCATTTTCCCTATTAAGCATTTGTTCTTAAGAGGTCCGATTGTATCAAGTTTACCCTAAATCTTACATATAGCATTATGGAAATAGCAGAAGATGCGAATAAAAGATAATGCAAATAACCACTAAATAATAAATTGTTCCATTAACATCTTATTCTTTTGTGGCGAATACAAACGCACCCATTATTCGTCTTCCGACTCAAAAATTTCCTGCTTAACTCTGTGATATGTAGTTTCAATTCTCATCCCTTGATATTTGAATAACAAGTAATAAATAATGAATAGAAGAGATGAGTATCTGAAATAACATGTTATTTTCTTGATCAAATAATAATTTACTCCAAATGATATTGTGTTTTAGCGACGCACAAGGTTATTCATCTAAACTTATAAGTTATTATTTATGTATCAGTTATGATACTAACTAATATGTGTTTTATATTATTATTAAAAAAACTAAGGGTGCAGTATTACTTTCAATTTCAATAATTAGCATTTTTTTTTAACGATTTAGTCGAAGGTAGTAACAACTTAAATGTTTCCTGCTCGAGGCATACATCTCTTTCCTGTCCGCAGATAACTTAAAGATAAAAATCATTTGACTATTAGCAAGCAACTAAATAGCATCTCTGTGAATAGTAGTTATCTTTGTTAGAAAAATAACAGAAAATCATAATGAATAATTACTTGAACAATAGTACCTACATGATTCCATGAGACTCAAATCTGTTCCAAAAGCGACACGCTGCTACGGAAACAGATATGGGCTTCTTAATGAGCATTTATCCAGGCAAAAAATATAAATAACGAATCAAAATTAAAAAAAAAAGTTCATTGTCCGCCGAATAAAGATAATTGACATCATTCGAACCTTCAAACAACTAATAAAGATACAATTTTTTTTTTTTGATTTGTAATTCAAATATTTTCTTATCTACATAATTCCTAAATCGCAACGGAAACGCGTCTCGTTTCCTCCCCTTGGAAACCAAACTCCTCGTGTGTCAATAAAAACGAGAAAACTAGCCGATAAATTTTAATTAACCCGTTAAGCTCCGTCGTGATTCGTTGTAGGCCGGTCTTAATTCACCAACCGCGTTATTAGATCATTTGACGAGAGACGTTCCACGCTGAAACGACACACGTGTCTGTAATTGAAGTGTGCAATTCCCGCTGGTAGAATGCTGTACCGCTTAAAGTTGATTCGTATTAACGGCGTCAATATTTGTACTAATTATTAATTATGGAACGACATAACGGTATGAATGACAATCTGTACGACCAATGTAAACGTCCATTTCGCTCAAACATTTCCTAGATAACTGCAAAGAGCGGGTGGAAATTTTTTTTTTCAAAATCGTTTATTGATGAAACTTGATGGATTCAATAATATTGATTGGCGTTTCTGTAATGTATCAGGTATATAGACGGGATTGTGGGCAAAAGTTTGATTTTAATATGGAAAGTGCAGCTGTAGATGTTCAATTTCATCAGAGAAACTGTTTCTATTGTAGCGTAATACATAAGTGTAATACAATGTCGTTGGGAATGAGAATGATAATAAAATTTGTAGAATAAAGGCGTCCCATTTCGTGTATATTATTGATGGAATAAAATGTAAAAGCGTTTTAACGGGTAAATGCGATCAAATAATTGAAGATAGAAGTGTATAAAATGCTGGAAAATGTAAAAGGATAAATTTGTTCTTCTTGATTTGACTATGTAATGATTCTTTAAAATTTTGTTTTTTAAATGTAACGTTAGTTTTCAAATACCAATATTTTTTTATTCTTATGTTACTCCCGTTCATTAGAAATAAAGTGTAGAATTCTCATCTCACATTGTTATTAACTTCTGGTTTCTCGATAATACCTACAAAATAAGAAATTTTAATTAAATTTTAAAAATGTCTTTGCGCGTAATTCTATAAAAGCACACAGTCTGCATAACATATTCAGCGAGTCCACTTGTCTTAAGACGTTGTAAATAAAATGTATTGTAAATTCTATAGAGATTATAATTTTGTTCAAACAATTCGCGATAATTACAATAAAATAGTGAATACATGTTTCATTTTAGGGTATCTTTAATATAATAATTCATTAATGTTACGCATTACTCTCATTTGCAACGTAGATGTAAGCCCTAAGACTCGAAATGCTTAAAAAAAAATGTAGGGTATCCTGTTAATCTCTAGGGCCATCAGATCCAATACACGCATATGTAAATAACGTCTAATTATAATTTTAACAAAAGCTTCTCAAAAGGACTGTATCGCTCCCACATTCATCAGTAACCATGAAACTTTTATCGGAACAATCTCGACTACGCTTCCTTGAATTTCAAATTTACACTTAATCCGTCCGTTCCATTTATTAAGAGGCCATGGTCCCGATTAAATCGGTCCTCGCATTCTTAATGCGTACCTCCGCTAAGAAACAGCTGTGTTCGAAGGAGGGAAGAGTTGGAAAAGAGCGACACACAAAGTAATGAATTTACTTGACCTCGCAGTCTACCCTTACTTTTGTATAAAATAGACGGTGTTCCATAAATGCGTGGTACAAACTGCCACATGATTTTTCATGAAAAGGAAACAAGTAAAAAATATTGAATAAGTTTTTTTAATTGATCGCTTACAAGGGAACATCCCGAATCCGGATATTCCAAAAATTCTGAAAATTTGTGAATATGTAGGGAATTTCCTCCTGATTATAACGCAATTTTTGTTCGCTGCCCAAATTCACTCTAAGGCGGTGTAATTGACCCCTGAAAATCAGGTTATTTTCCGATTTTGTGTAATAACTCGTGAACTGTAAAATAATTTTTTTGCCAAATGATATATCTAATTATAAGAAGTAACTTTTGTCTTGAAACTTTTTTTCTGTCTCTTACAGTTCGCGAGTTATAACACAAAATCGGAAAATAGCCGAATTTTCAGGGGTTAATTTCACCCTCTTCGAGTGAATTTGGGCAGCAGACAAAAATTGCGTTGTAATCAGGAGGAAATCCCCTACATATTCACAAAGTTTCAGAATTTTTTGAAATTTCGGGTTCGGGATCTTCCCTTGTTAGTTTTCAGAGACAGTGGTTTTGAACGTAAGACTACTTCGCGGCTATTTAACTGTGTGTTAATTGTTTTTTACCTGCGACTTTGGTATTTCTTTACCTCACAATTTTTTCTTATAGGGTAAGTCCGGGAGAGATGGTCATTGTTTCGTTTGGAGCCTCCTACAGCCAACCCATTTGAAATAAAGCAACGAAAATGATGTAGAACAAAACTTCAATCCTTTTTCTACATATCTGTTAATATCAATAAACGAAAAATTATTATTTAATACACAAATTTTGCAAATAAAAAAAAGTGTCATTGCCCATCTCTCCCTTAATGTCCGGGAAAGGTGGTCATATGTACCTTTCAGGCTAACAAGTTGTGGACCTTACCTGGTTATCACAGATTCTTTCCAGTTTTCATCCACTTTCGTTTTTACCCGTTCAAAACTTCTTTGGGCTTTTGCTGTGAGTTGGGTCGGCGTACTTTCTACATCAATTTCAGCAACAAGACCCGTGGTGCTTGGTCGATTCAAGTGTACATTCGGTTTTAAATTAGTAAAGACCATCTTAGATGGACTGGGATCATTGCTAGGACCATTCTAGGGTATACAAAAACAACCTTCAAAATATCTGAAATTACATCAAATACAGCTATGGCCATCACTACCGAACTAAAATTGACCATCTCTCCCTTAATGCCCTGGTACGACTGCCATTCCCATGTCACGTAGACTATCAAACGTAACCCTGAATTCTTTAAGGTTAGAAACACTGTAAACAATACACTATCCAAAAGAAAATGACTAGAAAATACACTATCCAAAAACAATACACTATCTTGAGAACTAAAAATATTCAGCATAAATAACATAAACAAGGTAACCAAAATATAAACCAAACATTTTGAAACACTAGCTTAAATTTCACAGTGGATTTACAATCCTTTAAAAACGTTCTATTCCAACACTGTGAACTGAGATTGTTGCTTTTCTATGACACTTTCACATTAAAGCAATTATTTATTCCTAAGATACAATAAGTCCTGAACAATTACGGGGATGGCGGAACTTTACTATGCACATGCTAGAATTAATTCAGAAAAATTTATTATGATGTATGCAACTTTACTTACAACATGGACAGCACTGTCTATATTTTTTATAAGATATGATTGCTGGAACATGTAGAACTATTACGAACTGTATACTGCGAGGCGTTGTCGCTAGTTACTGATAGAGCGGCTTACCCGTGGATTGTGGGATGGTTCGTGCGGCGTGCGATAAAGAATTGAAACTCAAAATCAAGAATTCTTTTTAATATGTATAGATTTAATTGGACGAAATAGCTTATTGCTATTGCAACGATAATATAATATACATATGTAGCCTTTAGGATTGTCAGGAACAAGGATATATTCTGTACAGACAAAATTTATTCGGATCAGGAAGGAATACATGGTTGGTAGGACGGGGCTACAAATTTCGAAAGGCAGACTTTATGTCTCGTTGAGTTTATACAATTTTCAAGATTCTATTGTGCAGACGGCACTTGGCTTTATTCTAATGAGGCGTCCAGGAGTTACTCTGTACTCTCCCGTTCGGTTGGCGTCCAGGTATTATCGCCGAACTCTCCATACCGAACGGGCGTCCAGGAATATTCTCCCGTATAGTGCCTATACGAGGTATAGTAACTTAGGTGTGAAGTCCCTCAGCGGGGTGCTACCCGACACCCTGCTGCGTACTGGCCGCTAAACGTGCCCCCCTACTACCTCTTGCAGGACTGTATTTAGGAAAGACCAGGAAAAAACCGGGGCCCTAACAGAAAATAAAGCAGAAATTGAAGATACGGTTTATCATTATTAAAAGACATCAATTAACCTTCGCTACTGGCTATTAAAAATTGTCTCATATTAATAACTTATTTTAAATTAAAATTACTGCATGTCTTGAAGTCATTTTTGAGGTTTTACCGTGGCAGTCAGAGTGTTAAACGAAAACCGTTGATGTCTTTTAATAATGATAAACCGTATCTTCAATTTCTGCATTATTTTCTGTTAGGGCCCCGGTTTTTTCCTGGTCTTTCCTAAATACAGTCCTGCAAGAGGTAGTAGGGGGGCACGTTTAGCGGCCAGTACGCAGCAGGGTGTCGGGTAGCACCCCGCTGAGGGACTTCACACCTAAGTTACTATATCTCGTATAGGCACTATACTCTCCTCTCTCAACGATCGGGTATTTAGGAAAGGGGCTTTGTACTTTCGTGACTTTACTCTACTGAGGCGTCCAGGAGTTACTCTGTACTCTCCCGTTCAGTTGGCGTCCAGGTATTGTCGCCGAACTCTCCATACTGAACGGGCGTCCAGGAATATTCTCCCGTACTCTCCTCTCTATTTAACGAGGCGTCCAGGAGTTACTCTGTACTCTCCCGTTCGGTTGGCGTCCAGGTATTATCGCCGAACTCTCCATACCGAACGGGCGTCCAGGAATAATCTCCCGTACTCTCCTCTTTCTAATGAGATGTTCTGTACTCTCTCGACCGATAGGCGTCCAGGTATTATCGCCGTACTCTCCATATCGGTCGAGCGTCCAGGAACAGACTCTAGTGTGAATCTCTCCAGCAGGCGTCCAGGTATTATCGCCGAACTCTCCTGCCGGAGTCCCTAAGCTGTCCGAGAGCGGCCGTGTGTCGTACCTCGTCCTCTCTTTCAGATCAGCTAAGACTAATGCCTTTGCGGGCCTCTAATTTATACCCAATCGTTGCTATCCGCGGCCGCAGAAATCAACAGACGCGTCGTTAAGCGCGGCTTCCGCGCCCGCACGTCTCTCCTCACGGGCGGCCTACAAGCGTGTTCGAGAAACGTCTCGATGATCAGTGTTTCTCAAAGCTCCTTTTCTGCATGCTACACATACAATTTAACAGATAATTGATGAGATACTTGATCGATATATACTGGGTTCGACTACACGTCGGAATAAATTTAAGGGATGATTTTAGATCAGCGCTGTCCAGCGTTGGAGCCCCGCACCAGAGATGGGCAAAATTTTAATTTAAATAAAATTTCAAATAACGATTAAAAGTTAAAAAAATTATTCGTCATGGGTCGAATAAAGTTAACTCGAGTTGACTTTATTCGACGAATAAATTCTCGTCGAATCAAAAATTAACATTATTGGTCGAAGAATCTCACGTTAAAGTAACTTTTCGATCCGTTATTTAAATAATTTTTTATTTTGTTAATCGCCAACTCTGCTTCCCACGCGCCTGCTTGCCCCTCCAACCGATCTGTTCCCACACAATATTTGCGAGAAATATGCAGTAGTACCATTGGGTCTCTGTGGCGACGAGTGGCACTAAGGCATACGTCATGTGTAGTGTAGTGTGGTCCTTATTTCTCAACTTCCGAAACGAGATGGGTGGGTGCTGACCAGTAGGATGGAGCGAAACTGGTGAAAAAAATGTTCAATACATATTCTCTTATTCCTATATTACTATTTTTTGACTCGTGTCCGGAACTATGTAACTGTAAAAATTCAGCCATCTGCGTTAATATTTCCAGGTGACTTAATGTTTTAGAAGAAATAACACAAGCGCTGGTGGAAGAGGAAAATAGACATACTCCATCTGGAAAAGGAGAACCGCCGTGGAAGACTGAAAATGCATACAGAGCCACGAGACATGCAACGAAGCTACAAGATAATGGAGAATGCTACGTTTCTGGGAGAAAAAACCATAAGGCAAAGGCCTGCTGGCAGAAGAGAGAGACTACGGAAGCGCAGCCAGAGAAAAGAAGATTCATGAGAGGTACAGGGAATGGTAGGAACAACCATAACCAAAGAATGGCATATTATAGAAGCGAGGAAGGTAATATGTCAATGCAAAGCAGAAGTGCATTTAATTTTAATGTGAGTGAGATTGACGGGGATATGTATAGAATGAATAATAGCAGACAGGTGTGGACATTAGATTCGGGCTCAACTTCTCATATGACTTCAAATGTAAATGCGATGCACAACATGAAACCATGTAATGTTAGAATATCACTGGCGGAAAATAACAAAGAGATGAGGCGATGGGTGATATGAGGGTCAGTGTCCATACCAGGCGAGGTGTAAATGATATATTTATTAGAGACGTATTATATGTACCATCACTGTGGGCTAATCTACTGTCAGTAAGTAAATTGAATGAACAAGGACATGAGGTAAATTTTAATCACAACAAGGCGAGAATATTAAGTAGAAATGGTCATTTAATTGCCGAAGCGTATGAACAGGGCGGTATTTTTATGTTGAAAATGGATGAGATTGAAAATAATGCCATGATGTTACAAATTAACGATAAAGAAAGAGATAAAGTAGAAATTAATAATAATAAGATAGATAAGATAGAGAATAATTGCGTTAAAAATACTAATGTAGACGCTATCGTTAGGTTAGACTGTAAGAGGTATTTAAGTAGAGGGGGTAAAGATTCGGACAAGAGATTATGGCGCTGCCGACTGGGGTACATATGTGAAAGCTACTTGGACTACATGCATGATAATGTGTTAGTGAGGGACTTATGCTATGGGGTCTTGTGAAACGTGTATCATGGGCAAAATGGCGCAAAACTCCAAATACTCTATAAAATAAATTGCAACACGAGAACTATTAGAATTAGTGCACATGGATATATTTTATACCTAAAATAAATACAAATAAATTGAATCCAAGGGCCAGGAAGGGCATATTTATGTACGGTCATGTAGCGTGTTAAGGTCTAAACACACATATCCGTTCCGTCTCAGTTCCGTGTCAGTGTGCCAGTGGTAAGAAGAAGAGACCCTCTACGCCCCTCTTCTTCTTACCAATGGCACACTGATACGGAACTGAGACGGAACGGATATGTGTGTTTAAGGCCTTAAGGTCCGCGCACACATATCCGTTCCGTGTCAGTTCCGTTCCGGCGCAGTTCCGGCGTGCCAGTGGTAAGAAGAAGAGACCCTCTACGCCCCTCTTCTTCTTACCACTGGCACGCCGGAACTGCGCCGGAACGGAACTGACACGGAACGGCTATGTGTGCGTAGACCTTTAGGCGCCTGGGTGCACGGAACGGAGATCCTCGACTGGGTCCGCGCTGGCCTTTATACACCTGTCACCGCTCCTTTTCGCCAGCGAGCCGATCGCGGGGCCGGTGGCCATATAGCGGCCACGGCTCGTACCAGCATTATTGTTTTACGGCGCGCGCTCGCGCGGCGCGTGACGTCGCTACGTCACAGGGCTACGTGTAAATTCCGCGAAGCGGTGTGCCACAAATGTGACAAAAAGGGCCACATCGCGGTCGTGTGTCGCGCCGGCACGAAAGATTCGCGTATCATCGGTAAAAATGCTATCATTACCCAAACGATTTCCGCGATCGGCAGAAGTCGCTGTCGATACGTCTCGATCATTATCGACGGAAGGGCTCAACGTCTCCAATTCGATACGGGTTCCGATATTACCGTCATCCGGAAAGACGAATGGTGTCCGCTCGGATCGCCGAAACTCGTGGCGGGAGAGGCTGTCGAGCATGCCGGCGGCGGCAGGCTCAGCCTGATCGGCAGATTTCGCGGCCGGATACGTACGGTCAGCCGCGAGGGTGAAATCGACTTTGACGTAGCGAATCGAGACGGTCTCAACTTACTTGGACTCAACGCGATAGACACTCTCAACTTGTGGCCCGCGCTTCTGAGTGAGACACGGGAGCCCGAGTGAGTTTTGGGACTCCAACGTACTATTTCTGCGAACTCTGGTGATTCGAGTGCGTGGGTCGTTCGGACGGGTGACCGTTTCCATCTAGCCGGCCGCGCGTATGCGTGGATGATTGAAAGGTTTCGTCATCTTCGCTCGCCTATTTGACGAAGATGCGGGTGGAGTTTCCCGGTCTGTTTGTGAACAAGTTGGGAACGTGTCTCGACTTCAAGGCCACACTCGACGTTGAGGACAACGCGAGGCCCGTGCAGGTTCCGTGCCGGGAAGTCGCGTTCGCCATAGAGCAATCGCTGGAAGAGGAGCTGCGCCGCCTCGAGGATGGCGGAATCATCGAGCGTGTCGTGTCATCGGCGTGGGCATCGCCAATTGTGATCGTCAAGAAGCATCCTACGCCAGAGGGTAGCAAGTGCAGGATCCGACGTTGCGCGGGCTTCTCCACGAGTGTCAATCAGGTCGTGGTCGACAACCGCCACCCTCTGCCCAGTGTGGAGAACATTTTTGCCAAATTGAACGGAAGTTCGTGTTTTAGCATTCTGGACCTGAGTGATGCCTTTTTCTAGATAGAGATCGCGGAAGGCAGTAGGGTGATCACAACGATTGTTAGACCCACGGGGCTATTTCGGTGGAAGCGTCTACCATTCGGCATTAAGACGGCTCCAGCGATTTTCCAGCAGGCAATGGACCATACGCTCTCACGTCTGCAGGGTGTGCACGCCTACATCGGTGATCACCGGCTCCAATCGAGAGGAGCACGACCAGTGCCTCCGATGTGTTCTCAAGTGACTCGGACAGAGGTGCTGGAGGCTCAGCGCGGAAAAGTGTGTCTTCGACCTCGAGGCAATTAAGTACCTTGGTTTTATAGTAAACGCCAAAGATATTTCAGCGGACCCTCAGGCTATACATGCCGTGGCAAACATGTCGAAGCCGGAGAACGTCTCAAAGGTACAGAGCATTCTCGGTATGATAAACCATTAGGGTAAGTTTATCTCTCACCTTCACCAGCTCAAGCAACCCGTGGAGTAACTCACCCGGAAATACTGTCCCTGGGGCTGGACGTCGAAGCACGACCGGGCGGTCGATCAGTTCTAAAGGGTAATGTTGAGCCCACTCCTTTTGGAGCACTACGACCCCACCAAAACACTCGTGCTGGCGGCCGATGCGTGCTCTACCGGCATCGGTGCGGTGCTCCTTCAGGGGACTCCGGATGGCGGTGAGCGGACCGTCTATCATATGTCTCAGAGCCTCACGGACGCCCAGTGGAATTACTCCCAGCTGGAGAAGGAGGCCCTCGCTCTGGTTGCGGCGGTAGAGCGATTCCACAAATTTGTCTGAGGGAGGAAATTCATTTTGCAAACAGACCACAAGCCCGTGGCGTTGCTCCAAACGGAAGACACGAAGGGCCTCAAACAAACGATGGGCTTTGAGGCTCCACGGGTATGCCTTTCGCATCGAATACATCTCAACGAAAGAATTCGGCCAGGCGGATGCCTTGTCACGCCTGATTGAGACGTTTCGCCCGGACAACGCGGTGGAGCTGCAAGTGGCCAGCATCTGCGCGGTCGAATCAGAGTTGCTGCAGATTAGGAATCTTGCTCTCGACCATTTCAGGAGGGAGCTTGGCCGCGGCTTGAAGACCGCCACCACCAAGGATCCTTTTCTCAGCACGGTAATCCGGGAAATTCGGGACAATGCATGGGACCGCACGCGGCACCAGGAGTCTTTGAAGTCTTTCAAGCAGCGCTCACAGGACTTGAGTGTGGTCGACGGCACGCATTAGGAGGACGAAGCAGCTCGCCAGAGAATTCGTCTATTGGCCGAAGATGCTGGACGACATCGAGCATATGGTGCGTCAATGTGGCGCTTGCGCCCTCGTGCAGAAATTGCCGATGAAAGTGGCCCTCGAGCCCTGGCCTGCTCCGTCGAGACCTATGGAGAGAGTCCACATCGATTACGCCGTACCCATCGATGGACAGTACATTCTGATCTTCGTGGATGCATTCTCGAGGTTTTTGGACGTCGCCATTACCTCAACAATTTTGGCGAGTCGCACGGTGGACCTCTGCCGCGAGATCTTCGCCAGATATGGGCACCCGGACATGCTGTCTCGGACCACGGGACGCAATTCACCTCACAGCTGTTTGAGGCATTTTGCGAGGAGATGCAATGCACTAACCTGATGTCCGCGGTCAACCACCCCCAGTCGAATGCCCAGGTGGAGAGGATGGTGGATACGGTTAACCTTCAGAGGGCCGGTTAACTATAGTGGCCACTGAAAATTTTAAAATTTGAACTTGTTTCTAAGGGTTTTTGATATCGCTAATCACGATTCTATGGTCAGAGTATCGAAATTTTACGCAGAAACAGTGTTGCCAACCTAAACAAGCCTAAATGAATAACAGCACTTACATTCATATATTATTCTTTCCTTTGGCGTTACCCGGGGCTAACGACATAATAAATAGTAAAATCAGAAAACTAAAAAAAAACAAATCCAAAAATAACACAAAAACCCCAAAACAAAAAAAAGAGCTACAAAACATTCTACGTCCACGTCGTTAGCCCTGGGTAACGCCAAAGGAAAAAATAATATATGAATGTAACTGCTGTTATTCATTTAGGCTGGTTTAGGTTGGCAACACTTTTCTGCGTAAAATTTCGATACTCTGACCTTAGAATCGTGATTAGCGATATCAAAAACCCCTAGAAACTTTAAAGTTCAAATTTTAAAAATTCCAGTATACATATGCCATACCGTTCGCGGCCGCGCTGGCCACTATAGTGGCCACCTAGGAATTTGGATACTTTGCCGGTCATTTTGGTGGTATATATGCATAAATTTTAAGTAAATAAAATTTACAATTTCAATGAGAAAATCCCGGCCCTCTAAAGGTTAAGAAGCCCATTGCAAGGGCTCCGTCAAACTGGAGGAAGCAGCTGTCTGTTTTCCTGTACAGCTACCGCTACACCTAGTGATGGGACTCCGGAGTCGGTTCCGAGCGCTTCGAATCGGTCTTGAATGTCAGGCGACTACTTCGAAGCGCTTCGAACATGATTCGAAGCTTAAAAGTCTTGAAAAGTCTTGGTCGGCTTCGAAGTCTTGATGGGCTTCGAAGTCTCGAATCTCTTGGCTCGAAACCTCGGTAGGTACCCCGTGGCGAGGACAAATTTGATGGCTTTCCACCCTTGAAGGGGTTTGAATACCATTAAAAAGTGAGAAATGTTTATGATTTTCGAATTTCTCATCAGATCTTTGCGTAAACGACGCCAATCGATTCCTTATGTTTCGCCGATGAAACTAACACCAAGAACGACGTAATTCGGACCATAATGAAGGAAATTCCATGAAAAATCGAATTATATCATTTGAAGCTGCCTTCGTTAAAAATAGTCCGATTTACATGAAATTTGATATGATTTTCATCGGAAAAACATAATGAATCCATCGTTGTCACTTCCATATCGATACGATAAAGAATAAAGAATTATTTTATTTCTGAAACAGGTATGAATCCTCGGTCGACTGCAGGCTGCGGTCCGCAGCGATTCCAGGTCGGCGCCCCGCTGTCGAGGGTGAAAATGTGAAGTATTCATATCAGCGTATTAAGAAATTCTTTCGGGCTGATCATGGAGTAGCGATTCAACAGGCACCACGGAGCTCGGCCAGGGCATGGACACTCCAATGCTTAAGAGTGAAGAAGGATAGACGCCAGTGACGCCATCTAGTGTATACTCATAACCCCAAGATAAGATAATAGATGGCCGTTCAGATGATGGAGATATTATTCAGATAATGTGCTGATATGTAATTAAAGAACTTAATAAAATGAAGAGACCAATAGAAAAACATACAGAAATACATAATTAGTTATTACAAATAGTTATTGTAACAATTAATTATGTATTTCTGTATGTTTTTCTATTGTTCTCTTCATTTTATTAAGTTCTTATTCATAAAAGTGTGTTTTATGAATAAGAAAATGGTAATGAAATTGTTTTAAAGAATTTTTTTATTATAAATCAAGAATACAGTCCATCTGTTACATCTCGTACGTCCATAAGACGAAACTTCTCTACGCTCAGAACTTCTTTTTGCTGTAGACAGTTTAATAGTTTGCTTAAACCCTATAGTGCTAAGTACATAATTATATTAATTACTTATATCACAGTGTTTCTATAAAAGGGCTTATTTCCAAACATTTTATTTAAATAACTATTAACACAATGGGCCTGATGAATAAAAACTAAGCAATTCCTTATTATTAGCAAAAGCAGTTGCTTAAAAAAAAAAATGCTTAAACAAAAAAGGAATTGCTTATTTTCATATGAATAAAAATCATAAGGAATTGCTGGCTTTACTGGACCGTATAAGTAAATGGTAGCTGTGACTGCCGGGACCGTTCTCACTCTCTCTCGGGCTATCCCTGCTCGCTCGCGTTCAGTGCTCCTGACTCGATCTCGTCCTGCGTACCAACATTAAATATTGGTTATTACAATTGACATTAAAATTATAAAAATGGTTTATTTTGAATTCAAAATAAATTAGTAATTATAGGTACAAAATTTGTTCTATGTGGAAAGGATTAACTTAACTTTTGAAAAATCACTCCTCACAATGTGCCCTCGTACGCGACTTCCATATATATTGTTGACCGATACATCGTCGGCCGATTTCGCTCCAAGACAGGAACCGACGAGTTCTATATACAACATAAAGGATATTTTACAAATTATTATCGTAATTATCATAATTATCACTCCTATTACATCATGCATACCTGCGACGCCCGTACCAGTCTGGCGCACTTTGACCGAACCGGACTCAGCACCCTTACGTATGCCAGTAATTTTCAACGTAGATCCTTCTCTGCATCTTTTCTTCTGTCTCTTCTGTCTGTCATCTCCTGTAAACATAAAGCGTGAATAATAAAGAAAGCTTTATTTTCAAGCAATGTTTTAAGCGCTTTGTACATATTTGGTTATAAAATTAGCGCTTAAACAGTCTATGGTTCCTCCCAGAACTTAGGGCTATCAATATACAATATTGCTGTCAGTCTCGGCGATGCTGCCATGGTGAGGCTCTGCTCGTTCAATAGCCGTGTATCGGGGCTATTATATTGAAGGGTGAAAAGATGAAGAAAAAGTGGTAAAAGAAAGAATAGGAAAGAAAGCGAAGCTAGAAAAGAAGCAAAGAAAAGAAAAGTAGAAGCGCTGATTATCATAAATCTGAGCCAGGCGCCCCCTCATTCTGCTGGCACTACCCTTACTCCCGGTCCTTTAAAGAGCATGCTTATGGTAGGAATTGACCGGGGAGTAGCCCAAGCGAAGCGCGGTCAGCGACGGGGCCCACCTGCGGCGTAACGGCAGGAGCGCCGAACGGGACCCGGTACTGTCGCACCCCCGACACGTGCTCGACGTATATGTCACGGGACCATCTCATCGTATCAGTTACAATGAGCCGGCGCATCAGCGACGCGTAGTGCGGTGACACACCGAGCCGCTTCAGCACAGGCTCATTGCCCTGGTCCCACGTACCAAGGGCGCCCACGACGATCGCATCCACATCCACCGAATACCCCGACGCGTGCAATGCAGCTGCAAGCGGAGTATACTTGACGATCTTCGATCGTCGAGCATCCTCCATGGCCTTGCGCTGGTTCTCGAACGCAACGGTGACATCGACGATGTGGATGTGTTTCGCCGCCTCATCCCGGACAACAATGTCCGGTCTGAGGGCAGCTAGATCGCCGTTGACGCCCTCCACCCTTCGGTTTAATTGGATGGCTCCCTTCGCTCTACATGCTTTCGCCACCCGCGCCATAACCGCGTCGTGACGAAGCTGCAGAGCGGCCGAGTGCGGCAGGCAGTGGCAGATTACGTGAGGTAACGTCTCACTCGGATAACCGCACTGCCTGCAGCGCTTGTCGCCCGAGCCCCAGCGTCGCGCCCCATTAAGGGGTAGGACATCGAGGCGCGCGCGATGAATGAAGCGCCACTCGGCGAACCGGGCGTACCTGCCGTCGCGGAGGAAGGCATTGCTGACTCTTTGGAAAGTGACGGCGACGTCGATCGACTCGCGTGATCATATGATCCGCGAGTACAAGTGCCATTGCAGGCACTTGTGACCACTGACCCTGTCAGTGGTACCGCACTTTACAGTGCGGTGCGACGCCGGACTAAATAAAATTTAACCCATTTTACGTTCCTCATTCCAATCTGTTTCCTTTGCGTGCGGTTTTCATATAGCACTCCTGTGCTAGTTTAATTGGTTCGTAAAGTCGTCTGTTTTTGGGTATAATGCGGCCTCTCAAAATTCTATTTACGTACGTGACCACTTGTTCTATATATTTTTTCACGCATATTTGGGGGAATGTTTTGAAAACATGGGATTTATGATCGCTACATGTCCAAAAATTAAATGCTACCATACGCTGGATCATGCGTTGCAACTTATTGCCCATTCTTTTGTGGGAGATATTCTTGCTGATAACTCTTCCTAAATATCATTTTGCAAGTAAATGCTGGTCTGTAAAACACGTAGTTCCTTGCCTCTTAGTCGACTGCTTTTGAAATGAGTCAAAACAGTTCGCACATCCTGTTAATGCAGGTAGACTGTTTTTAATACTTTTAATAATGTCTCCAGAATTGTAAATTTTCAGTTCTTTCATACTGGTAAGGGGTACTTGGTCCACATTCTGGTTCTCATCGATGTCCTCATTCTGGTTCTCATCGATTTCCTCATCGTCCACTTCATGTGGTAGATATTCAGTGCCACTAAGTAGCGTTGTATGTTGCGGCAGAAGAAAAGCTCCGCTATCGTCCTCGCAATTGTATCCCGGCGAGTGCTTCGACGTCAAACTTGTTATCAATAACGATTTGAATATGGCCTCGAATTGGTAGCACGTAGGCTTGTTCGATCTGAAATCGTGGCTCTTGACATTGCCAAAAAAATTCTCCAGTGGATCTTGATTGACGTTCCTCGTAGCAAAAGTTTCAAAGCCCATTCCTTCTAATTTCTCCCATAACAATTAGGAAACCTTGCAAAGTATTCATCAAATTCTGCAGGCACGGAATGTCTGTTGTAACTGCTTTCTTAGTTTTAGAATTAATAAATCTGATGCTTCTTAGCTGTCTCCTTACGTTCGCGAAAAATTCGGCGTGGTAACTTTTTGCAGACCACGGTATCCTCTTGGGGTGATTATCTCCGCAATTAACACCATTTGTCCCGTCTCCAATCCCATTCATTAAATGGAGGAAGTAAGCCGTATGGATTCCCTCAGCTGGCATCTTCCTGTCTCCAATACTGGTTTTCATTGGTGCACTTGTCCTTGCAAGGAGGTCGACGAAACAAGACATCTTCTTACTGAAAATCTGCATCATATGTTTGACTTTCATTTTGTTTATTTTTTCGGGATAAACGTGTTGATCCGTCAAATCCGGCACGTGTCGCTCAATTAAATCGGAATAAACATCGATTTCGTAAGCTGTAATAACATGGTTCCACGCTGCAAATTTTCTATCTGCATTCTTCAAATGTGGTCTATCAAAATCGATTTCTATATCCTTGGTCAAAAAATTGTTCCGCATGCACTTCAGCATGTGCGGAGAATCGTACAGCGGAATAAATTCGACGTCATCGATGAGGATCGTCCAATACTTTTTAATTCCTTTCTGCTGTCGAATTCTGTCCGTGTCTTCTTGCATTGTCTTGATGGCCTTCATATTGGAGGAGCCTTGGTCACATACTGTCGCTGCAACTGTATAACCGGCTTCAGTAACAGCTCGGACGACCTCCTTGATGCAACGTATTAGTTGCGCGTATGTTGTTTGCGCAGAACAAAAATTGTATGTAACTGGGATTTTCCAACCAGTTTTTATGCCTCGCAGCATGAAAACCAGTGCGTGGTCTGCATACTTTGAGGTCCGATTTGTACCCCAATCTTCCAGACCAACAACTTTGTCCTTTTCGGCACAGTATTGCACATTCAGCATTAGCGACACTTCATCCCACATGAGTACGCATACCTTATCCAGTGGATCCATCATGCGGTTGGCTGTTTCCTTTAAGCAGTCTTTCATCGTTTTTGTCACACCGCAATCCAAACGAATGTGATTTAATAGTTGGCGAACTCTTCTTGGAGCAGGAATTGGGAGAAAAGTACACAAGTATCTGTATGCAGACGCCGATCTTTTATAGATCGACAGACATAGGAGCCTTTCATCTGGCGTGTATCGTCGTCCATGTTTACGTTTACCAGCATTTCTGAGTATCATGCTGACAAAGTGCCTCTGCAGTGTACTAAGATCTCCCAAGTGTTTGTCGAATTCCACAGCCTTCACATTGTCCACAAGCTTCACCAAACGATCTGCATATCGTAAGCTTTTAGTCCTATAAGTATCCATTTCCTTCTTTGCTTGTAACACCTGCTGATACATTTTTCTTGTGCTTTCATCCAAATCTTCCCTTTTCCAAACTAAGCGTTTACGAGGTTCAGATTTGGTGGCTTTATCTATAATTTCACTTTGGGAACATGCACAGGAGGAACTGGGTCCAGGAACTACATTACCGCTTTCTATCTTGGAAAAGCTACTTACGGTAGATTTCGGCGTTGTTGGAAGAATGGATTGACTGGCTTCAGCGACTGCAAGGGAAGAGCTTCTCCTATAGGAACTTCCTTCAGCTGACTTTGGAGACCAATTCCCAAATTTAATTGGGGAAAAATATGCTGTTGACGGAGTAATATTGATCCCTGGTGACAAATCTTCCTTCCTCTCCACATCAATATTCTCGTCAACTTCCTCTGACGATGAACTGCTTTCCCTTTTGTCAGGCAGCAACAAGGAAGATACTGTTCCGTCCTTCAGCTTTCTCCGTTTACTGCATTGGTAATCTTTTGCTTGAAAATGTAAATGACAAATTACATACCGCTCATTGTAAACCTGCTTGTAACTTAAGCCTAGCAATCGCGGATTCCGTGTTGCTTCAATCCACTGCGAAGCAAATATACACTTTGGAAAACGATGAGATTTTACCTGTCGAGTTGATGGACAATTCAGGACAGCACACTTTTGCTTGTCATTTGAAAACTGCTTGACGTTCATTTTCGACGCACAATTACTTACCTTAAACCAAAACTAACACAACACAATGAATACACTTTACTGCACTTTACCGACAAAAATATCACTGGCAATTGCGGATGATTGCTGACAATCAGACACAATAGCAGTGAATGGCGGCAAATGGCGGCCACGTGCAACTGATTTGAACTGGTTACTGAGTGCAACGAACCTACCGCCAGCGGAGTGAGGGGCGTGAGGGGGGG
This sequence comes from Andrena fulva, assembly GCA_946251845.1. Lineage (NCBI taxonomy): Eukaryota > Metazoa > Arthropoda > Insecta > Hymenoptera > Andrenidae > Andrena > Andrena fulva. The sequence continues at coordinate 40,231,264 of OX276327.1, forward strand.
GGCGAAACAGCGCCATCTAGTGTATACTCAAAACGGGATGAACTATGTTTCTTCACGGCGCCTATACTACTGTCCACCCCCTGAGCTCGGCCGAGGAGCAGGATTGCTAAAATCGTCTCGAAGAAACACTATTCTGTTCGCCTAGACAGTGGAGTCGAGGTCGAGCGCCACATCAACCACATTTGGCGAGAAGATGCCGACCCGAATCCCGTGGATTCGGCTCCCGACTCGGGGGAGGTGGCGGATGAGGACGACTGGACTTTCCTCACTCAAAGCCCGAGCCGGCTGACGGACGGCGCGATCGACGCAGACTCCGGGGGATCGCACCTGCCGACCGAAGCACACGGCTTCGGGATCGAGGATCCTGAGCGGTCTGCAATTCCCCCGACACCGGCCAGACCCGTGCCCTTACAAGGCGCACCGCGACGTCTGCAGCTGGACCCTAACGCTACATCGTACTCGTACTAGTGACACTTTCCGAAGAAGGGAGATGTTCGGACCGCGTACGCGCCTGTGCGACTCCGCGTTCCGGCAGAGGGCCTAGCGGGGCAGACAGAACAGCATGGCTGACGTATAGTGTGTTGCCGCACGTCTCTGTATAATTTTATCGTATTGTTTGTTGTAACCAATATATGTGTGAAATGTACATCACGGTATTACGGGATTACGTTCCACTCCCATCCATTCCCGAACCACGTCAGACGTAACAGAGGCGAAGTTTGAATTGATCAGTACTGACAATGTATTGAGCCAATATTGATGCAGTGTAGGATGGGACCACCGGGGGCTCGCCTTCTTGCGAATAAAAAAAAGATCATGAAAATCGATCCATATGCTGAAGAGTTATGCGCGAACAAATATATAAAAAGAAATATATACGGGTCGAATCTATAACCTCTTCCTTTTTGAAGTCGGTTAATAAAGCAATTATTGCGCCACACTATGAATACTGCAATCTTAATATACTTAAATGAAGGAAATAAAGAAATTTGACTAAACACACAAAATAGAGCTGTGAGATTAATATTGGGAGTGAGTAAGTACAGTGGTCCCCGGATTATTGACAAGCTTTTTTCCCCGGATCATCGGGAAAGACCTACCCACCCCACAGTTTTGCTTCCTCGGTGCGAGCGAGGGCCTTCGGTCCCAGGTAGACCGCCCGTTGACTGCCGAGAGCAATAAAATCGCTGGGCTAGGTAAAATACGCAGTAGAGAAAAATAAAATGTTCATGTTTTTGATAAAAGTTCATGAAAGTATTACCAATGGATTTTTTAGGATTTCTCAATGAAAATGAGTTCAAATATGGAGAAATTCGGTCCATTTTTAGTGAATGTCACTACATTACACACTATGTAATAATGCAGGCGAGAATTTAAATGAAGAATATCAACGACTTCACCAAATTGTAAAGTGTTTCCTGAAGATTGCTTAAATGCAGCCTTCAGGAGAAATTGCCTGGATGTTTAGTACCTCTTGGATTTGGCAGTAACCAGTTCCTTTGAGTTGAAATTGTTTTGTTTTTTATTGAAATAGTATCGTGTATATTCTGTTATTTGAACTAAGGTGATCATTTACACATAATAGACGGTCACAGGTAGGTACGGAACAGACCATTCGCATGACGCGGGGGGAAATTCCGCGTGCTCCTCATAACGCTTATCCCAGTCATAACGTCATAACAGACCAATCAAAGAATTGTACCATATAAAGTCATCCTATCCTCCAACTATAAACGAAAGTACTAAAGACGTCCTAAACGTAAAGGTTCACTTTCTTGGGCAGGTATTCGGTAAACTGGATAAATATTACACTCCATCCGTAAATGTAGACATTCGCTTTAACGATTCTGTAGGGTGCACATCTAGCATCAGTAAGTCGGTCTGTGTGTATTTGCAAAAAGTGAACTGTTTGTGAAATACGGCGAGTGAATCAGTACTTCTCAGCACTGCAAAGAATCTTGAGAACTGTGTGTGACAGTGATAGCGTACGATGTCAACGACACCGAAGACACGAGTTGTCTTATCGCTACAGCAACGGCTCGAGGCCCTGCAGAAGATCGGGGATGGTGTTTCATAGAAACAGTTATGCAAAGACTATGGCATTAGTCTTACAACGATCTATCGATTGAAAAGTAATTCAGCACAGGTACACCAACGCGCGTACACGTGGAACGACCAAAAACGGAAAGTGTCGCGATGTTCAGCAGCTGTCGAGATAGAAAATCGTTTGTACACGTGGTTTTTAGAGCGGCGGGCCCTGGACGATCGAATCAGTGATGCAATCTTAATGGAGAAAGCTAAACAACTTCATGAGGAATATGGTGGTCCTTCGGCATTTGCATGCTCCAAAGGCTGGTTATGGCGGTTCAAAAATCGCCATGGCATCCGTTTGATCACTCTACATGGTGAGAGTGCTGATGCTGATAGAGCGGGAGCGGAGGGATTCACCGAATATTTTGTGCGTCGCTTAGAAGAGGAGGACATAGAGCTGGACAATGTATACAACATGGACGAAACGGGCCTCATGTGGAAAGCTCTTCCTCAAAAGACATTGGTGCATAGAGCGGAAGGGAGAGTTTTCGGGAAGAAAGTCAAGAAAGATCGTGTGACAGTGGGGTTTTGCGCAAATGCGACGGGAACGCATAAACTTCCCCCGCTTTTTGTCCATAAATATGAGAGGCCGAGGGCTCTGAAGTATTGCCGCAACCAATTGCCAGTCACCTACATGGCGCAGAAAAACGCTTGGGTGGACGGAAGAACGTTTCTAGAGTGGTACCAAAACTATTTCAAGCCAGTTCGACAAAAGCAATTACAAAACTGTACCAGTGGGAAGGTATTGCTCCTAGTTGATAATTTTCCGGCCCACAAAATACCAAATGATATTCAATTGATGGATCAAAATTTTGAAATCGTTTTCCTTCCCCCGAATTCTACGTCCATTCTGCAACCTATGGACCAAGGTATTATCGCCAAATTTAAAACATCTTTTCGACATCGTATGATGAGGCGAATACTAGAATATCCTCGCGGGGTAGCGGACTTTTATCTACATAATAATGTGAAGATTTGCGTGGATCTCGTGAAAGAATCATGGGAGCAGGTCACAGCGGCTAACATTCACAATGCCTGGCGAAAATTATTAGGCAATAGACCCGACGAACTCGTACCACAAATACAACAGCAACAGCAAAGACCCGATTTCTGTGATACTACTGCTATACAAGAAACGATAGAAATACTTGCTGGGAGGCCCGTTTCGCTAGAAAAAGTGCAGGACTGGTTAGCGGTATGCGAAGAAAACGAAACTGCTGCGGAAGAGCTACAAATCGAGGAGAATGAAGAACGTCCCCAAGAAAATGCCACACCTGATCTTGACGATGTCGAAATAGATCGTACGTTTCAGAACCTCGTACTGTGGTCAGAAACGCAACCACATTTCGTAAAAGTGCACGTCAATGTCCTGGAGAATTATTACGATCAGGGGCGAAAATGAAGTTGGCACACACAACGGAAACATATGTACATACATACAAACACAACAAGAATCTACGTTAGTAATACCAAAAAAGTATGTATCTAATCGTTTTTAAAATGTATGATATTCCGATCTCTTTATTCCACTAACGAATAATATTAATGTTTTTACAGTATCAAATGTTATTCAATATCCAAGGAAAGACACATATGACGGACAATCTTCCAATCGAAGCTGCAAATACTACAAGAATTGGCAAATTACTTAGATAATTGTGAGTTAATCACCAGAAGCGTGCTGTTCCCTTAAACCGGGGAACTGGAATCTAATTGTGTTATCATAATAAAAAATTGACCGAATTGTTTCGTGTTTGGACTCATTTTCGTCGACATAAACTCCCCAATCCATTGGTAGTACTCCCATCAAAGTGTAATCAGTAATATGAAAATTTTCATATTCAATACTGAATCTCAATTCGCCGTAGACCGAGGGTCTCCCGCGGGTGCGGCATTTCACTCACTCTCGGTTTACGTCGTTCACTCTCCTTGTCGAAAGGTTCGGGCGAGGGTCCTGACAAGGGTCAGTTTATTAGGCGCAAACTACTTCTCCTGCCCCGGTTTATGGAGAATCCCCAGACTCGAATCTTTCTGGATAATCCGGGGAATACTGTACACACCCACAAAAGATATGCTAGAAGCACTGCAATTTAAGAACATAAGGCCGCGTCCAGATCTGAACCGAACGCCGAACCGAACGCCACTTGAGACTCCCTATGCCCCGTTCCTACGTGTGGAACGTATATTTCTAGCGATTTTCGCCAGTTTCGACAGAGTCTCGTGGCTCGCGACAGCTAAAGATTGAAGGGCAGAGAGTGTTTAGAGTAGTGCAGACCAAAGGTTTGCCTGCCATATGAAACCGAGGAAGGGGCCTCGGGACCCTCGACCAAAGGAAAGTCAGGCTCGCCGCGATGTTCGGGCTGTTCCCAGCCGATGTCGGTAAAGTCCCGTCGCATCAAAGGAATGGCTCACTAGCTACTGTCGTCCTTGCCATTGAAAGTGTTATATAGTTAGAAGGAGCAAGACAAATTGGTCATAAACGCTCGAGAATTTATTGTATTTGCCGAATGTCTCGAGAGCCTCCAAGAAATTGAACTTGATGGAACAAATGTAGAGATTTGAAATATTGCAACAACTAGAATCGGAATAATTACTTAAATGTTTCCACATTTGAGTATTTCATACTATTCAATTGTATGATGTCCAATGCATAAAACTTTTGAAAAGTCCACCGGTAGTTTGAAACCGTAAGTCCGACAATAATGCGGTACCACTATAAATTTCTTTATTTGAACATGATCGTCTCTGCCACCACCGTCGTTGCTGTTTCTGTTTTTTTTTTTTTTTTTTTGAATAAATGTAATACATGCAGATATACGCGACTGCTTGATCTGCGGACATGGTGCTCGTGCGAACCGTGAAACTATTCTGAGAGTCCCGTAGACATTTCGAACCGTAGGCGTAGGTACGCTTGGAAATGTCTGTGGGACAATCTTCGTTTATCACCAACGTGTCTTGCTTCTTTAAACTACTTGACACCCCCAATGGCAAGGACGAAAACAAGTCATGGTGGTGTGAGGGGCAGGGATGCACCACTACAATTGCTTACCCTATGTGGGTGAGCCATTCCTTTGATGCGACGGGACTTTACCGACATCGGCTGGGAACAGTCCGAACAACGTGGCGAGCCTGACTTTCCTTTGGCCGAGGGTCCCGAGGCCCCTTCCTCGGTTTCATATGGCAGGCAAACCTTTGGTCTGTACTACTCTAAACATTCTCTGTCCTTCAATCTTTAGCTGTCGCGAGCCACGAGACTCTGTCGAAACTGACGAAGATCGCTAAAAAATATACGTTCCACACGTAGGAACGGGGCATAGGGAGTCTCAAGTGGCGTTCGGTTCAGATCTGGACGCGGCCTAAGGCAAAGGTTCAGATATAATACATGTCTATTACTATATAAGATGAAAAATGGTTTAGCACCAGAGTATTTAACGGGAGAAGTAAAAATAATAATAGACAGGCATAGCTACAATACCAGAAACAGAGAAAATATTGTGATAAAAAGAACGAGAATACTTACAGCACAAAAATCAATAGTATATGCAGTGTTTAAAATATTTAATGAACTACCGGAACACATTAAAAATAAAGAGAGAGTAGAAGACTTTAAGAGGTATTTAAAAAATTATATAAAAGTAGGCAATTAGAGCCGTAGGTTCTATGCTATTGACGACGTTGTCGAAATTATACCTCATATAGTGGTTATTATTGTGATTCATAATTATTATTAGATACATTTTATATTTTATATCCTTACTAATATGTAACAGCGAAAAGTTGTCTGTTTGTTTGTGTTTGTTTGTCCTTCTTTCACGCCTAAACGGCTGCACGGATTTCAATGAAATTTAAAATATACATTACATAGTACATACGTCCTAGATTTGTAGGAGCCGGAAAAAGAGAGCCACCGGCGCCGGGAATCGAACCCGGGCCACCCCCGCGTGCTGATCAGCAGCGTTAGCCACACCGCTACGCCGACTCTCCGCGGTCTCTCTAGTTCCGAACTCCTATCTAACCGACGCCACCTATGGGCCACTCCGCACCATAGGCCGTCTTCTCCGAGCGGCCAGCGCCTACAGATTAGAGTTTAGGCTTTTTTATTTTGGAAACATCATAAATAATTCGCGGGTGAAACCGGGTAACAGGCCAGCTAGTGTCTAGAGACGCGGTAGCGTCTCGCCGCCAAGTACTGGAAAGACACCCTGTATATGTCGACTGTCGCTACCGCTATCATTTACTCGTCGCCCGGCTAATCCAACCTAACCTGAAACTTATTTCATTAATATCTCATCACGCCTGCAATATTTTCTAAATTTAAAGGCATTTTTCTTATGTAAACCGCATATAAGCTTTCGAATAGGACCAAATTCAATAAAATCGGTCCACGCATGACAGAGATATCGTAATATCGTCTCATGAATCAGTCCGAAACGGCAAGATTTTTCTTGTGTTCTTCTTCTCCAGTCAAATTTTCGTTAACATAATACGTATATACGCGTTACACGCACACCTTCAGCCAAAAGAAACTGGTATATGTTTAGTTCGTCAATCGCCATCTTCACTATGGACTCCACTCCATACGCGTTACACGCACACCTTCAGCCAAAAGAAACTAACACATGTTTCGTTCGTCAATCGCTATCTTCACTATGCAATCCACTCCAAATTTTGACAGCTTACGGTCAAGTTATAACCAAATTCTAAACTTGTTTTTACAAATGTGTGTCGTTGTACCATTGAATTCCAACCAAAATGCAGTCTCAAACACAAGGTAAGTTGCCGAAATTTGAATTGCGACATGTTTGTATATCATCAAACTGTTTTTTACTTGTAACTAAACTGAGGATTTTATGTATATGTAGATAATCGAAGCGTAAAATGATGCTGCGCCAGGCGGTGTATGTATTAGGGGAGACCGGGGCTAGTTGACTAATTTTTAACATTTCTAATTTTTATAAATAGACCATTGGTATTTTTTTGACTTGCTGCATACCAAAAGTTTACAAATTTCATTAGGTATACAGGCTTAATTTTGAAAATCGTTTTAATTAAGTCTGGGTTGTAGTTTTTATTGTATTTAGAGTAGTGAGACGAATAAGTCAACAAACCCCGGCTGTGGGGTTAGTTGTATTGTAAAAAGAAGTGAGATCCCCATAAAAAAAACTTCAAAAAAGTAAAAAAACTACGCCAAGTACATTAAATCAAAGAAATAACAAAAAAATAGAAGATAATAACAAGTACAAAATACAAAAAGATGTGAAATCAAAATGAACTGCAAGTACGAGCTATTCCACGTCAAAACGGATAGGTGAAAAATTTAGTTTCACCGATTCTCTTCAAAATTACAGCATTTGTCGATAACCTTGCAGAAACAAAGCATACTGAATTTTAAAGGCCTATGTCAAGTAGTTTTCGAAATATTTAATGTTAAAGTTTTAAAAATTGAAACATAATCGGCTGACGCGTCATCAGTTAAACTGTAATATCTCGGTCGTTTTTAAAGATAATGCCTCCGTCTTGGGCTCATTTTAAAGCTGAAGGAATGTTTTCTCAACCCGTATATATAATATTTTGTTTATTGTTAATAAACTTAACAGTAATCGATGTCAAAGTTTCAAATCGCGATTTGACGTCGTTCCCACCCACGATCCGGCTTGAAAAAAATACAATTCGATTCGTTGAGCCTTCAGCTAATAAATGCGTTTTTTCAAAAAAGTGGACAGATTTTGGGAACAGTCAAAAAAAAAATAAAACTTACGACAGTGCACACCGCTTGGAACTGCACGGATCCCGTGGTCAGTCCGCACGCACGCGTTTTCAAAACAATCGCCTAGCGTAGGAAAGTATTTATGTACGATGCAACAAAACAAACTTTTCGTTCAGTGTTTTCAGTATTCTCGAGAAAAATAATAGGAATATCTGCTCACCATATAAAAGATTAGCAATAGTGAGCAGATATTCCTATTATTTTTCTCGAGAATATTGAAAACACTGAACGAAAACACTGAACGTGGCCATGCAAGGTATTCTCAGTTCATCAATACCCATACCTTCCCTTTCCCAGGCTTTCAGATAATTTGTTAATTTTGAAACTCTGACAATATGAGTACACTTTCATTATTTTGCGTTTTTCAATAATTCTTATTTATCAACACCTAGACCTTGCCTGGCCAAGCCAAGTATTTGACTTCCAGGCCGCGGACATCTAGGCAAATGTCTAGATGTTACATTTTATCTGCACAAATTATTAAAATGTCCGCGATATGAGTAATGGAATGTATGAACACAGCATTTTAGCTGTGTATATGTAGTTGTGTCATCTTAAGCGCAGTTGGAAAGCACCTTTATGTACATGCAGCTCATTTTGATTTCACATATTTTTTTATATTGTATGTTTTCTTCTATTTTTTGTGTGATTTACTTTTTCCGTCCTCGACTTTTTCATGTACTTGGCGTAATTTTTTTACTTTTTTTAAGTTTTTTATGGTTCTATGTACTTCATGTCTTATATTTTATATTTTATATTTTATATTTTATAATTTGTTATGTTCATGGAATTGTGTATGAAAATGTATGGAAATGAGCAGTAGCTACGGCTAATTAAAGCATAGATATCTGTCTATCCACTCTCCAGTCAATCAACACAGACAATACAAACATTCCCACGCACATTCTTCCTATAACACCGACGCACAGTGTTACGCGTGTATGGGCGTTCGGGACAAAACTCATAACTTCTGAACTAATCAGTTTTCGTCCTAAGTACCCTAATACTTTTTTAAAGAGAATATAAAAATGCATCGATTGGTGTATAAAAAAATACAGTTCCATTAAAAAAATTAAGCCGATCTTGATTTTTCAGTGAATAAAAAGTTTTTTATTAATATTTACTTTTGCAATTTGTTGTCAACTGAATACTGACTAACTTTTGTTCCTAACATTTTTTTATCAAATTATTTTTAACACGTGTATCGCGTTTGACTGCTATTTTAAAACTGAAGACAGCATCCAGGATGGAAAAGTCATGGTAGATATCGTATAAACAATTGGAAAAAGCATATCGGATGTGTAGATTCACATAAGGGTCTTATGCACGAGGAGATCTAGAGACTACGCTAAGGGCCGGAGCGGTGAACGTCTTAATAATGATTTTGGCTATTTTTTCTGTTTCGTGCAAATTCGTGCAGTTGAAATTGACGTTAATATAAAGTTTAATGATCCCTAAATTTAATATACAAAAAATCAGGGAGGTATTTTTTGGTGTTTTTTTTTTTAAAGTCCCATCGAAGTTGATAAACATTTAACATAAAGAATTAGTACAAATTGTTAGTATTGTAAAAAACTGACTCGGCAGTTTTGAAGGTATGGCAGTATTAAACACAACTTATAAAAAGCAAATGAAAAGCATAAACATTCTGCCAATGGCACGTGTTTGAAAAAATGCACCGAAATTTGTAATGAATTTCTAGTATCACTTTTGACAACAAATTAGTAAATTCAGCAGAAGTTATGGGTAACATTGAAACCTACGTTCCTTTATTAACATTATAAGATACAAGAATTTGTGGATCAAACACTTCGGATTCTTGACTTTTGTCCATTACGCGTAACACTGTGCGACGTCACGCATCCTTACATTTCGCCCTCGAAATTTCTACAAAAGTTAGTCGTCATTCAATCAATAATTTCAAAAGTTGGATAATGAATTTTTTCGTGATATTCACTTTTTTGCATTTCCCGCTTCTTCAGGCTTTAGCTCGTCGTTTCCTTTGGAGAGATAACAAATGCTTTAAAGGTATATTCGCTCGAAAGTATGTGAAAAATGGGCAGCGTTTATGAATTTTTTCCTTCCAAAATAAGCGTTCTACATAGTTCTGGTTTTGTACATTTTTGTACTGACATTTTACTAACACTATCACGGCGTTACATTAAAAAGTGTCAAATAATTACTATGTTAGAGGTGTTCATGTGCGATCACTTTCAAACATTCCTCCCTCACGGTTCATATATCGCGTAAACTTGCCTTTATCGTTCCTACCGGAATTGTAAAAGTATCAGCAATATTTCCCGGTTTTATAACAGATCAAAGTGAAAGGATTTGGTTAAAAATGTCTCCTTCAATTGGTCGCCACTTTTTTTATGTTCAATACTAATGAATGACTGAGGTAGGTATTTGGCCTACAACAGTGCGTGAAGAATGTCCAAAACAGGACTTCTGATAATGATTACATTACAATACCTTTCATTTTATCCAAATTCTTATCTGATTTTTTTAAAAACTAATTGTAATTATAGTGAGTTTAAGTTTGTTTGTATTAAGTTCCTTCGTATTGATTTCCCAGTTGTAAGTAAAATAAAATGTTTTATATAACTATCCCTACAATTTATGCTCTTAAATAATTCCTCACATTTCCTGTCCGATATCATTTCCATCGAAAAGAGGATAAGTCCAAACAACAAAAAATGAAATTTGACCACCTTAACAATTTGTAAAATCAATTAAATTTCATTGAACACAAGATACCTAATCTAAGAATAATATAGCCCAGTTTGATTGTTCTAAGATTAATTCTATGCACATTAAACTTTTGTTTCATTTCCTGTAAAATTAGTTTTCGAGGACCTATCCCTTTTTCGAAGTTACCAATTCAATTGTGATCTTTAGTCGACGAAAAGTAGGGGATTAATGCTGAAATTGTGCGTGTTTTGTAAATTGCTGCGTGACAATTGGCCAACAGTTATTGCCGAATAAACGTCGACAAGTACATACGGGCCGATAAAATGGTCCACGCGAAGGTATTACGCTACGCCCACGTAATGAACGGCGTTAACGCGAGAATGTTAAGAGCTAATGGACCAACTTCCCGGACACGACGAGTTTCAACGGCCGTAGCGAATCCTCTGGCAATGACATTGCCGTCTGTCACGTCGTCGACGTTGAACAATTCCTCCTTTTCATCTCGTCCCGTTAACTGTTTCTATTGTTTGAATAGCTACGTCTTTACGGGGTCAGCTGTCATTAGACGAGCAATACTTCTCCATAAAGTATACAATGTATATGATAACTTTTTCACTCCACTTATTTCCCCGTTATAAAAATATTACAGCCGCATCTATTTAGTATAGAAGAAGTTTTTTAAAGATTAGGATATCGAGAGGAATGAATGCAGAAATTAATTTTTGTAGTCGAAGTGACGACTGCGCCATGCATGGTGTAATAATAAAATATATACCTACAGTGCGTGTCACTTAAAATCGTACACTGTAACGCTGTTATCGTTTGAAAAATACTCTTACCATCGATTTTAGCCACTTTTCTTGTAACGCAGTCCTCGAGTGTATTTTATTAGAAACACAATGCAATCTAACTTTTTTCTAGTTCATGCGACACATGTTCAATAACATTGATGTCTGGTGATTGTGGCGGCGTGTTTGGGGTCATTATGCGCATAAAATTTAAAATTATTTAAAAGCCCCATTTTTCTGCACTGTGCTTTACGTTGTTTTTTTATATACATATTTAAATAACCCCATTTGTCAATCTTCTCAACTATAAATACATCCGCAGACTATTTGAGATCCTCCTCCAAACTTCATCGTTGGCCGAAGATTTTGAATCTCCATCTCTTCGTTAGGCTTTCGCCAAAAATATTCAATTTCGATTCGCCCAGAAATCAAAGTCCGTGCAACCCGTCCGTGATAATAATTGCGACTGGTAATACTTTTAATACAGTGGAATCACTTAATTTTTCGTAATGCGTGGATTATTTTTCACAATTTTCATAATCCAACGCTCATCTCGCGTGTTGACTTTCTTATTTATTCGTGCTTTTAATTTGTTTGATACGGGACCACATTCGTTAAATCTTTTAATTATGTACTGTATAGTACTTCTCTTTCTGTAAATAATTCCGGCTATTTTATTCAGGCTTCTTCCATTCTTATAATGGTAAATTTGAATAAAGGTGAAGAAAAGCAAAGCCAACTGTTAAAGAAAAGAAATCGGATATTCCCCTGGCTTTGTACGATTTTTAGTGACTGGCGTTTTCTGTGCGTTATTTTCAAATACGTTTAATTACCCTATTACAAATAAAGTTTCGTACTTTGCAATCAATGTACATATATTAAATCCATCAGCTTCCATCATCCATTCAACTTAAAGCCATGGGAACAATATTTTTCAAACGATAATCTGGTAAGTGTTACAGTGTACGATTTTAAATGACACTCACTGTATAGAATAGAAAAGACTAATAGCTGTGGCACTGACGCAGTCGAGGCAGTACGAACCACGGCCACATGGCGCAAAACACTGTGCACGCGCTGCCGATGGATATTTTCTTGACCAATCGCTTCCGACACTTTTCCTGGATTGTTTCTTCTTCAGAAATGTCTACAAAATCCAGAATCCAATGCTGCGTAGCGTATGCAGGCTAGATAAACAACTTTTCGTAAAAATGCAAAAATATTGCGTAGAAACCATGCACATCGGCACTTTTTTAAACTTTTATGGTCATTTACAATTATTTTTCTTTTGGGAAACCCCCAAATTTAATATCGGTTTGCACTGGCATATTCTATGAACTCTCCTCTATCATTTAAGGGGACCTTCCGGTCCAGAGTCGATTTTTTTATTTAATTTTTCGAATGTTCAACCCTTTAGGAACACGTGTTTAAAAGGATTTGTTGAAATTCGTAAAATTCCCGAAGTTATAGGCATTGGAGTAGCGGCAAATGGATAGGTCACGACCGGCCACTCAGCGCTCACGTAAAACTTTAAACGCGTTTTTCCCGAAACAGTGTTCTCAAAATCGGTGGGACCTGTATTTCCAAAAGTTATTATCCGATTCGACTGAAACTTTTTTTATTTTGAAGAATATACTTCTGGCTATGGGGGAAACTAGAAAAATTACAAAGAATTGAAAATTTATAATTTTTAAAGGCGTTCAAAAGACGAAAAATATAGAGAAAAAGTGTTTCCACACTTCAAGTGTTGTTATTTTCTCAAAAAATGTAATTTTTGTAATTTTTTCTACCCCCCCCCCCCCCCCTAGCCAGAAGTATATTCTTCAAAATAAAAATAGTTTCAGTCGAATCGGATAATAACTTTTGGAGACACAGGTCCCACCGATTTGGAAAAATTATTTGACGCCTTGACTTTAACGACTCCCCAGTTTCGTCTGCAATGATTAATTATAAAACAAAAAATAGATTTCTTTAATTTAAGACATCCTTAATACAATGCGAAAAGTCCCATTATATTATATACATATAGTAGTTCTCCTTTAATTAATTCCTAAAGATCACCTATCTTTTTGGGCTCTAGACCGGAAGGTCCCCTTAAAGGGGCCTAAGATACAACATATGTACCACGTCCCGTCAGATTTCAAGGATTTTTATGAAGCTCTAACAAGTTGGCCTACAGTAGAGCGTGAAGAATGTCCAGAACAGGACTTCTGATCACGATTATATGTTTCATTTTATCCAAGTTCTTATCTGCTTTGTGGAAAAATGAGTACATAATATGTACAATGACTTTGAGTTTCTTTGTACTAAGTCCCCTCATATTGTTTTTCCAGTTCTAGGTAAGACAAATGGTTTATATACCTACCTAATCATCCCTCCAGTTTATGCTCTTATGGGGTAAAACCACTCTAGAGGCAGAAAAAAGATCTAAATTTGACAATTTATTTTGGGAGTATGACAAACGGAATAGAATTGCTTTTCAGAGGGTTTATTTAACACATATTGAAGTACGAAAAACAATTTTTTTTATTGTCATTTTCATACAAAATGGCGGCGACAGAGCCGTCGTCGAAAACAGCTTCTAATGAAAACACCGCCACGGGAGGACGGATTTCTCGGCATGTATGAGTCCGGGAACAAAAAATAAAAAAAATTTATAGTCTATATACAATTGACTTTGCAAGTACGTAGGGGTTTTTTGTAATCAATTTTTGTGGAAGTGGTGCACTTTTTAAGAAATGAATCGATTTTTTGCCCTAAACATGAGCATTAAATTGTTTATAAAAAAAAAGTTTACATTCAATCAAAAAAACTACCATGACTTAAATTATTCTTAAAACTTCACGTAATAAGAAAATGCAAAAAAAAAACGAAAAATCGATTTTTCAAAACTTTCAGGGTGGCGTAACCCCTTAATCAATTAAAATATAACGATGCGAAATTGAATCAGGAATAAGTGAAGAACGATTATGTGATTCTTTTAAACGAATAATAAAGAAATACGATCATACATTCCGTAGACAAATTTAAGTAGTTGAGACTGAAAAGGGACGAGGTGAATCAGAATCCATTGAATTTTTTTACGCTTTTTACGTTTAAAAAAATTTAATGCCATACTTGTGCATACGTAATAAATAACTGGTACAAGGTAACTAAAAGAGTATATTTACTCATTGCCATACGTTACGTAGTTAATTATATCTCCTCTCTTCTTTCTGTCTTTCATTATCTTTTGTTTCTTCCACGTGTAACTGAATAAACTGTGAACTTTACCATGTAAGAAAAGTGTACGTGGCTTTCCAACATCAATCATTGGTTAATTAGTATGATAGAAATAAGCTTTGTAAGCAGAATTAAAAACATCAGCATATGTAAGTTTTACGGATTTCTGTATATAAAGTATAAAATTACATATTTTAATTAAAATGTATGGTTTGAAGCAGAATCCCTAATTTGTCACGAAAGGAGAAATTATTCAAAATTTATTTTTCATAAAATACATCTAACTTTAAATACTGAAAACTCGCGGCAAAAATAAATAGAAATACAGAAATAAGAGATTCAGCTCAGATATCAGTAAACATAAATATAGTGATGTAACAGGCGAGATTCATCGAATGCAGATTTCACTGTTATTTAAATTCAACTTTGAAGTTAATAATTTTTCAATAGAAAGTAATCCATATCAAGCGATACAAGCCTTGCAACTGAATAATACTGATTTTACGATTGTTTGTTCGGTAAGAACGGCTGATAAAGTGAAGAAGATCAGTTCTGCATAGCAACATTAAAAAGTTCTACCACTTGAACCCTAATTTCATACTATACAGGGTGTCCCAAAAATGTCGGAGTTCCTTGGAAGGGGTGACTCAGGGGGTGATTTGAAACAACTTTTTCCTTAGCGAAAATATTGTCCGAAGCTTCGTTAAGGAGATATTAACAAAAAACCCCGACCAATCAGAGCGCGCGCCTTCCGCCCGAGCTCCCGCGGTAGCGTTGGCTACGCGGTAGGCGACTGCGCTTGTACTACGAACGTACGAACAAGCAGGTCGGCATGCATCGAAGGAAACCGCGTTACACAGGTTTTTTTTAACCCTTATGTCAATACCCAGAATGTACAACGTTGTTCAATACCCAGGGTACCCGGGTGCCCACCTACTGAATTCCTTGATTAAATTCTTTGTATTGTAGGGAAATCGTTTCTTTGACATTATATTCGACAAATGCGAGCTAGAAGTACAAACAGGAGACCTATACGTGCTATGTAGCCTATTCTAACTTACACAAAATGAGCCTGGAAACAGATTTACCATGTCGCCGCACGGTTGATTTGGGGCCCCAACGAACTGCGGCTGCTTGAAATTTGGAATTCGATAATAATTAGTGGCCATAACGCAACTGTTTCGCTTTCGGAGGGTTTATGGCTGGATCAGGGCCGGCAAAGGGTTCTGACATAAGCCATGCACCGTCGTAGGTGGGCGTCATACGATGGTTGGCGTCCTCAAGAGGTCCCGTAGCTATTGGGTGTGACCTGACGGTGTTTAGAGAGAGAGAGTTTGGGAATGACAAGCGGCCCGTCGCCGTATTGCTAATGAATAAGGACTTTGTTCCTAAAGGATCTAGTCTTTCTGATAAGAGGACTGCGATGAACCTCACGGCACTTACTCTAGAATCGTTGATCTGGAACGTTCGGTTTCCTAAATTTCAAACAAGCGAATTAGCGACGCAGTATTCAAATCACGCGAGGAACGGAGATAATAGTGTGCTTTATACAATAACTGTGAAAATTAAGTGTGTGAGAGTAATGGAAGAATTATCACGAGCTGAGTTTGCTAAGTAAGATAAAGAAAACATTTTTATACGTAATTTTGTCAGTATAATTGCTTTCGACAGTGTATAATTTGCAATGTTTGTACTTTGCATTTGTTTCATAGATTGAGTGCGGAGGAAAAAGATCTGTATTTGAAAAATTTATTAGATGAGTCAGATGTAGAGAGTTACCAGCCGTCAGAAAGCGACGACGAGGATTGGGTTCCTGTTCAAAATCGATCCCAAAGAGTAGAAAATTCTGACAGCGATGAATACGAATACGGTGAAAATAGAAGTCAATCTAAAGAAGGAGAGGCAGCTTCAAGAACAATATGAAGGTGGAGAAGCAGAGGAGGACGTACAGACCCAAACCGAGTGCGAAGAGAGCGATGAGAGTGGAAACGAGGCCCAAGAACAGGACGAAGAAGTACACGCGGCTGCTGGAGGGGAAACTGAAAGCATATTTGTAGCAAAAGACAAAACGGTGTGGAGAAGAACACCGTTACCTCAACACCAAGCTGCAGCACACAATATTGTACGTCAAAGAAGTGGCCCGCATAGAAGCACGGAAACTCTATCCATCTGCAATACCTTCAAGACAATTTTGTCAAATGAAATAATAGACATCATAGTTCGTTGTACCAATAAAAGGGCAGCAAAAGTGTACCAAGAGTACAATAACAAAAACCCGGAACGATCGCCGCTCGTATGGAAAGATTTAACACCCCAGGAAATGTATGCGTTTTTAGGAATTTTGCTTTGTGCGGGGGCAAATAATTCTAATATAGATCACACCACTGAAATGTGGAAACCGTCTTCGTTTCCCCTATATCGAGCAACGATGGGTTTGAATCGTTTCTGGAACATTTTGCGTTTCATCCGATTTGATGATTGGAATACCCGTCGTGAACGTGCGCGTGAAGATAAAGCTGCTCCAATACGTGACATCTGGAACATGCTCAATGCAAATTTATCAAAAATGTACCGGCCAACGGAAAATTTAACCATCGATGAACAACTATATCCTTTCCGAGGACGCACCAAGTTCACTCACATTCCATCTAAGCCAGCAAAGTATGGCATAAAAATATGGTGGATTTGTGATGCTGAAAACGCTTATCCGCTAAACGGAATAATTTACACCGGGAAGACTGGAAATGTTCGAGAGACGAACCAAGGAGAAAGAGTTGTGAAGGAGCTTGCGGCGCAGTATAAAGGAAGCGGAAGAAATATATCTATGGACAATTTCTTCACAACGTTACCCCTTGCCAAACATTTATTGTCGTGAAGATTAACCATCGTTGGCACTTTGAAAAAAAATAAACCCTATATTCCCACCGCAATGGCTCGCAAAATCAAGGGAAGTATATTCGACGCTATTTGGTTTTCACGAGAAAGCAACTCTATGCTCGTACGTACCCAAGAAAAATAAAGTGGTAATTGTCTTGTCGACAATGCACTCGGATATGGCAGTGGCGAATGATGCAAAGAGAAAGCCAGAGATGATATTATTCTATAATAAGTACAAGAGTGGCGTCGATACAATGGACCAAATGGTAGGGAGATATACAACGCACCGCCGTACCAGCAGGTGGCCACTCGCCTTATTTTTCAATATTTTGGACGTTGCCGCCCTTGCTTCGTATATTATCTATTATGAAAATAATAAAATGTTAAAAAAGAAGACGAATCAACGTCGCTTATTTTTGCGTCAACTGAGCGAAGAGCTCATTGTTGTAGATCGCTTTGAAAATTCGCAGATCATAAGAAACTACTCAACGAAGTTAGCGATTGAGAGCGTGCTCGGAAAACAGGTGAATCCTCCTGTGATTCCCTCTGGCTCCACACCTGCTACAGACAAGACAGGCAGAAAAGTCATCACAGGTTCGTGTCATTTGTGCTACAGAGATGTCACAAAAAAACGTAGGAAGACAAGGAAATCCTGTGTGCAATGTAAAAAACCTGTTTGCGATGAACACGCAGTCACGATTACAAAATGTAATGAATGCCATAAATAAATATTTTTCATATTTTTAATTATATAAACAATCGTTTTTATGTATTACACCGCCCCTGTACTCATATTAATTATTTATAAATTAATTTATTCAAAAACTGCAGGTAAAACTCATATTTGTATAGGTGGGTACCCGGGTACCCTGGGTATTGAAATCGTGTAGGTAAACTTAAAGATGATAATTTTTTTTCTTTCGGGGCTTGAAAAGGAAAGGTCAATGCATATTCTGATACTAAAAGGGTCAAATCGCGACGATCCGGGCGGGTATGAAGAAATTTTCATGGGAACATATAAAATTTTCACAATACATGCCCAGGTGGGCACCCGGGTACCCGGGTATTGACATAAGGCAGGCCTGCACAGCGAGCCTTTTTCAGCGCCTAGCGGCAAGCAACCAGCCGTACGCCGTTACTAAGGGTAGAATCGGTGAGGCGAACTGCAGTAGTGTAGGTGCGGGCTCGTAGCCGCGTAGCGTAAGTATGTATGGTTGGGTTCCTTGTGGGGCCCCAGTGCAGAGCAGGTCCCGTAATATAATTCGGTGGGGTCATGAAATTTCCAAAACATTTGCTACTGCCGGCATTTCGTATGACTTGACGGTTCGATTCTACTGATAATAAAACATTTATTACTAATAACACTGGGGCCCCACAAGGAACCCAACCATATATACTTACGCTACGCGGCTACGAGCCCGCACCTACACTACTGCAGTTCGCCTCACCGATTCTACCCTTAGTAACGGCGTACGGCTGGTTGTTTGCCGCTAGGCGCTGAAAAAGGCTCGCTGTGCAGGCCTGACATAAGGGTTAAAGCAGAATCTTAAATAAGAATTATTTGAAGTGAGAGGACAAGAAGTACGTAAATTTCGTTTTTAAATAAGGCATAAACGAAAAGGTAATGTAACAGAAAATGTACGACAAGTGATCGTAATTCGTTATTGAGGTAAAAATCCGTAGTTTAATAACGGCCAACACTACTAAATTTAAAAAATAATATTAGGTGTATGAATAAATTCTTTCCGATTTTAGGGTACAATAACAGTCCGATTTAAAAAATATGAAAACAACTCAATCATCGTAATAATTTCCATTATTGTTAATTACCTTTTGCCATTTTTCTGTCAGCTTATGAATACCACCGCGATAGAAATTCGGTAGCTTTGTACTTATTATGTAAATCCAGTCGGAAAGAATTTATTCATACGCCTAATATTATTTTTTAAATTTAGTTGTGTTGGCCGTTATTAAACTACGGATTTTTACCTCAATAACGAATTACGATCACTTGTCGTACATTTTCTGTTACATTACCTTTTCGTTTATGCCTTATTTAAAAATAAATTTACGTACTTCTTGTCCTCTCACTACAAATAATTTTTATTTAAGATTCTGCTTTAAAAAAAAACTAGGAAACGCGGTTTCCTTTGGTGCATGCCGACTTGCTTGTTCGTACGTTCGTAGTACAAGCGCAGTCGCCTACCGCGTAGCCAACGCTACCGCGGGAGCTCGGGCGGAAGGCGCGCGCTCTGATTGGTCGGGGTTTTTTGTTAATATCTCCTTAACGAAGCTTCGGACAATATTTTCGCTAAGGAAAAAGTTGTTTCAAATCACCCCCTGAGTCACCCTGTTTGCGATTCGAGCAGTAGTTACTTTCACCGCCGCTCTCATCTCACCGCAGCACCTCACGGGCAGCGGAACACGACGGCAGATCTACAATCGATGGCCGAATCAGATCTGGCCGTCCGCGCGATCACCCAATCAGAGCTCGCTTCCGCTTGGCGCGTCGAGAAGCTTCGGGAAGACGCCAAGGCGGAAACGATCTTCGGGCCATTGTTCACTCTTGTTCATATAGTGCTTGCAGTCACACGCATCGCGTACGATTCTGTTCTCTATATAACCGTGTGGTTTTTCGGTCTCACCAAGCGTTCATCTAACAATCGCTCAATACACGCAATCATCGCTCAATCTCACACAAGCTCAATCGCGCACTTTTGTAAGGGCTCAACGACTGAGAATTGTCGCGTGTGAAGCACGTGGTTGTGCTCGGTCGTTCTCCCCACACAGCACACGACGTCCCGAGGACGTCTGTTTTAGGTCCCTTCTAGGACTTTAGGTCTGAATGTCCCGATTGGTAACAAGACGTCTGTGGGACGTCTATAGACGGCTTTGGGACGCTTTTGGGACGTCGGTAACTACAGTGGCGCCATCTGTACAAACTCCTAAAGACGTCCTTGGGACGCATTTGGGACGTGTTTGGGACGTGTTAAATACGTCTTTGGGACGGCCTTGGGACGCTTTGAGGACGTCGTGTGCTATTGTAAGGATCCGATAAGGTTCATCGACATATGCCACCAGAGAGCTACCCGGCTCGAGAGTTTCTCGCTGGTGTTCCATCGCCCTCCGGTTGGTATTGTTGCGAGCACCGGGTATAGGCCCGTGCATAGCCGACTGGTGCCCGCAACCGAAGAGAGAAGACGGTCGGCCTCCGTCAAGAGGACGATCAGGAGGCCGACAAGAAAGAGTCGAGTACCGTACGTCCTAGCGTGCGGACGTACGGACCACATAATTATACACCAGAATAAAGTAAACGGTCGGAGAATCAGTATACGAGTGTCATTGTTCTAACCGTTGCGTCGGGGTGGCCGGTACGGAAAACGCCCCGGCGCAACACTGGTGTCAGAAGTGGGATCCGTAGCTACGGATCCGAAGATACGCAAGGAGCTGTGGCGTGCGATACGCAAGGAGCCGTTGCGTACAACGCGAGTTCCTCGTTGAGAACCGAAGAGGATTCAGCAGCCGGAGAAGCAGCTGACCAGCGAGGGACTGACAGGAACAACGACGGCGGTCGAGGCCCGCCGACACCGAGGGACAGACGCAGGAGCAACGACGGCGGTCGAGGCCCGCCGACACCGAGGGACAGACGCAGGAGCAGCGACGGCGGTCGAGGCCCGCCGACACCGAAAAAAAAACATCGGAGCGGAGCAGCGACGACGGTCGAGGCCCGCCGACGCCGAGGGACGAATGCAAGAAATGGCGACGGCGGTCGAAAACCGCCGACACCCGAGTAGCTCCAAGCAGTAGACGACACAGCTGCTGCAAAGGAGGAGACCATGGCTGGGTCGGCTCTGGACGCTCCAGAAGCCGACCTCCGAAAAAGAAGCCGGAGCTTGAATAGGCCACATAGGGTAATGTAGAAAACCATTATCGACAACGCTCGATAAAAGAAAATGGCGGGGCACGCGCCATCCACCGGAATGACAGCATGAACTGAAGTTGGCTCCTTCGAGAGAATCGAGCAACATTGACGTTTGACATTGACGTTTCGGATTCTCCTGTGACGGAGAGAACGGTCTTCCGTGGGAATGACGTGAGTCGTCGAACGACGTCCAGATACAACGCTCAACAATGCCGATTCAACTTGGAGCTGCAAGGAGAATCGAGGGACTCGTCAGGCTCGGGGAACCGTCATCAGAAGAGGCCTGGTAGGACGCAATAGAGGGAGCGTCGGAGTGTCGGTGGTGGAGGTGCGACTTCGGCGGAGACGCAGGGACGTCCGGGAGTGCGCGGACCACACCGAGGGTGGGTGTACGGCTCTGGGTGACGGCCGGGGGTCCATGTAACGTTGCTGGCGAGCGGCGTCCCCAGGAGTGCGACACCACCGAAGCAACGCAGAGGCGCCGGGAGTGCGCGAAGTTGCTATGCTGTGACGAAGAGAGTTCGAGGTCGAACACCGTCGTAGGATCACCTAAACCCGAGAGACGGAGTCCCGAAGAGTTGAGACGTTCAGTCGGGATGGACCGTTCGTTGACAGGAAGAAGTCTCTTGCTCGAGGAAGGTTTCTGTAGACGTCAAGTGACTTTCCCCGCGAGGAAAGATGGCCAAGGGAGCGCTGATCGAAAAATTGTAAGATTAGTTATAAGCTAATCTGGTGGACTGGGCTGCATTCGCAGTCCAGCCCCCGCTCCCTTAGATTGTTTCAGAAAACACGAAACCCCACGACGAGGGACAAGGTGTCGGGGGACTGCTACCGCGGCTTGGATGCGACCCCGAATTCCCCGAATGTGCCACAACAGCGTGGTAGTCCGCAGCGGGGTGCGGACATACGTGGAACCACCCCGCTACCCTCCTGGTCGGGATCCTGGCCGGGCAATGCTTATTGAGGGGTCCCCCCCTACGAGGTGGACAGCGGACGGGAAATGGTGTCCCCAACCACCGGACGGACGTGCGATGCACGGATCGGTCGGAGGGGGCATCGCGGAGACGGGACCGCTGACGAGCTGCAACGAGACGGTCCCCTGGGGCAGCACCAGAGGCCAAGAAGAGGAATGGGGCCATCAGAAAGTCAAGGATGGGAAAACTGGAGGCGAAGAAGAAAGAAGAGAGAAGACGAGCGGAGAGTTCCGAGCGGATTGTTAGGGGAACGGGCCTTAGCACGGTTGTGACTAGCTGCGACCCTCTGCTTCGTGCTCGTCTCGCCTTTCCGTCTTCTCGATTCTGGCCGGCTCCACCGGAGAATCAGGAAAGAAACGAGAGGTTAACGTTTCTTTATCTTTTTTGCAAGGGAAATCCGGAGTCGCCGAGGGATTGGAGTTTCGGACCAGACCACCGGAGGGACATCGAGAACCAAACCCTGTAGAAAACAGCCCCACAACCAAAGGAAGACACAGCGTCGGAACAGCAGTGCCGGAGCAGTAGCGGCAAAACGGCAGCGTCGGAACGACAGCACCGGAGCGACAACGTCGCCGTGGGACACTCCGGAACAGTCCCAAGAACGGCGCGGGACCCACGAGAGAGGACGAAGACAACGGGGGAATTCCAGAGAAATTCGTCGTTGGAAACACCGAGGGAACCCCCCCCAACACGACGCGGTGGAGATCGTCGTGGGACGTACAGGAGCAGAGTCCCAGGAACGCCGCAGGCCAAGGAACGGAGGTCCAGGAACGCCGCCAGACAAGGAGCCGGAGAGTCTCGTCGAGGGACATCAACAGACAGAGTCGTCGCTGGACATTGCGAAGAGGAAACAGGCATACCCCGTTGTACCCACGCCTTGCTCAGGGTTTTTAGAGTGGTTTTCCCCTGAGCGAGAAGGCAAATGCCGAGGCGGAGGTCTGAAGGAACCACCGAGCTAATACGACCACGCCTTCAGACCAGGGTACGAAGAAGAACCACCGCGGTCGGGACGACCGCTGTTCGAGAGGGGGGAGTAGTGTTGCGAGCACCGGGTATAGGCCCGTGCATAGCCGACTGGTGCCCGCAACCGAAGAGAGAAGACGGTCGGCCTCCGTCAAGAGGACGATCAGGAGGCCGACAAGAAAGAGTCGAGTACCGTACGTCCTAGCGTGCGGACGTACGGACCACATAATTATACGCCAGAATAAAGTGAACGGTCGGAGAATCAGTATACGAGTGTCATTATTCTAACCGTTGCGTCGGGGTGGTCGGTACGGAAAACGCCCCGGCGCAACAGTATATATAAGAGTTCTGTCCCAGTCCTGATACACAGCTTGTCTAAGGCAGGGTTCCGCCAGGTAAGCCTTACTGACGAAAGTCCTGTGGGGAACCCGGGCGAAAGGCTTAATTCATCGATAAAAATAGGTCTTAATTACGTTTTTCGAACGCCTGTGTTCAGTCCTAATCCCCATGCGCTTAAAAGACGGGACGGGTGGTACCCCCAGGACCACTTTTTTTGTAATATTCGTCGTTCAGAGGACGTATATAAGCCGTTCGTGGGAAATTCGGGACGTCCCGAACGACTGGGATGGACGTCCCTGGGACGCTTTTAGGACGGCTGTATGCTGTGTGCGAGACGTACCCGGGACCACATTTTTGGTAACATTCGTTGTTCAGGGGACGTATATAAGCCGTTCGTGGGAAATTCGGGACGTCCCTGGGACGTCCGGTACGACTGGGACAGACGTCCCTGGGACGCTTTTAGGACGGCTGCGTGCTGTGTGGGTCAGCTCACCGCGTGAGTTAATTCAATCGCGAGATTTATAACACACGCGTCGCCGCTCATCCTTTCGTGTTTTTAAAATAAACGACGTATTTATTGTGAGTTGTTGTACTTTGACTGTTGCTTCACCAGCCATAACCTATCCCGGCGCGAGTTTACATCTATTCGCGAACACACCCCTTCCAAGGAACTCCAACATTTTTGGGACACCCTGTATATTACTACATCCAATGTATACACTACAGTGTGAGTGAGAGATTTTCCGCGGAGATTTTCTGTGGAGGGCATCATTGGCCTAGGGGCCTGGAGGAAGAGAGTGAAGATATCTCGCGGGGATTTCGATCGCGCCCCCTCGATACAGCTACTTCGATTGCGATTTGCTTTTCCTAGAACTAAGGAGCCTCGATTCACACCGCACCCATTCACTCGCGTCACCTGTCTTTTACGTTTGACGTGTCGTGCTCGAATGAGAACGTCAAGTGCAGGGAATCGACGCGTCTGATAACACTCGATATCAGCAGAACGATAGTCCAAGTTGTGCTGTATCCGGACCCTCTAAGCTTCAGTAAAGGTAATTTACAAAATTCACGCCACGAATTGAAGGTGTGGAAAGATGAAATGATAGTACAGATTTCAAACAGTATTTTAGGCAAAAATAAAGCAGGGGTAAATATAAGAATGGATAATACATATGCTCAGGTAACAAGAAAGGTGTAGTAAAGGAATCGGTAATTATCTTAAAGCCAGAGAATAAACAAGATGGAGATAAAACAAAAGAAGATTTGAAGAATAATATTATATTATCAGAATTAGAAATAGGTGTAACAAAAGTTAAAAAAAAAGGAGCTGATGGTAAGATAGTGTTAGGATGGCAGACGGAGGAGGAAGTAAAGAAGTTAAAAAATAAAATAGAAGATAAAGTAGGAAATGAGTATGAAGGTAATAGATCCATTGTTAAAGAACCCAATGATTAAAATAGTAGGAATTGAGAAAGAGGAAATACAATGTGAAGATAGGATGGTGTTAGATAAGATAATAAAACAAAATGCTCTAAATAATGTTAGAATAGACAGACATTTTAAAATATTACATAAGAGTGATAATAAGAGTAGACAGCAGCAATCTATTATAGCTGAAATAGATCCTGAAACTCACGCAGGATTTATATTGGCCGAGAAAATTAAACTAGGATGGAGGATATGTCCGGTATTTGATCTTACTAGTATTATCAGATGTTACAAACAATATGATGAAAAACTGCAAGGCAGAAATTAAATGCAAAAACTGTGGTGAGGATCATAGAGAAAACGAGTTTAAGGAAACAAGTAGTAAGTGTGTTAATTGTCTAAACGCAATAAAAAGTAGAAGCTATGTTGATGTATTTAGATGTGAATCACCAGGCAATAAATCGAAAATGTCCAATTTATGTACAGTTATGAAGTAAACTGAGGAATCAGGTGCAATATGCTCAGAAAATATAGCAAAGAGTGATCTGCATGATGTGTTTAAATGTACAGGGACTTCTATACCATCAAAATGAAATTGAGGAGGTAATAATAAATCAATATAGGCCGGATGTATTTATTGCAGTTGAAACACATGTAAACAATGAAATATTGGATCATGAGATTGCCATACAAGGATATAGAACAGAAAGATGTAATAGTACAAATAAAAGGACTGGAGGAGTAATTGCATATATCAGCAGCAATATTAGATATGAATTAGTATCTACAGAATGTTACTTAAGGGGGAAACTGTGACGGTCGAAAATAAAGGCTATTTTCAAGACATTCTTTTATAATGAAATGTAACTTTCTACGAACAATCTTTATTACCAATTGAAAATACATATATTTAACTAATATTTTATGCTCCCAGATTGAAAAAAATTTCGGCAGTATGGCCACAGCATACGATAACGTTAGGCTCTGCAAAAAAAATGTACAAAACGGGCGCTCGTGTAACTTTCCAACATTTGCTCCGAATTGAAAAATTCGAACGGTTTCTTAAAGTATATTACAATAGTTTCAGTTAAGCGTACAGATTTAAAAAAATATTATTTTTTTAAGAAATGGCGGACTTAAGAAGAAATCTGGAACAAAAAATATCAAAAACCAACATGTTTTTTCAATGTAACGATTAATTGAATTATTCAATCAAAAAACTGGTACGCTTAACTGAAGATAATTGTATTACGAATATTCCCTGAAAATTTGAAGTGAATCCGATAAAAATTGACTGAATTATCAATGCGCCCAGTTTGAAAAGGGTAGTTTCGAGATAATCGCGTTTAAAGTTTTGACAGAAGTTATTTTCTGCAACTCAAAGATCGCAGCTGTATACGGTCTCGTCATAGCCAGTGATTCTCTACCTAGTTCTAAACAATATATAAGCTCATAATCCCTCTTGTTAGATACATTTGGGTTCTTGGACATAAAGATTTCGGGCGATTGACGCCAAGTTACCTATGCGTGCACTTGATTCGGAGGGCGGTGCTACCTATACAATACCTTCCATACTTATCTCCCAGAATTTTTCGAGATCTACTTTAAAATCGTGCATGTATAATCTTGAGATCCCAAGCATTAACCTTCCGGTACTCGCGCCTATTTTTGTAACGCGAGCACTCGCGTCGTGCACTGAGTGCACGGTGACGTATTATTAACCTGCCGGCAGCCTTTTTGGTTGAAAAAACCGGTTTACCGTGATGTAGTGTACCCAGCACCCCTATGTATTCTTCCAGCGGACATTTTTGCATAATGCTACGTACTTGTCAGGTTCAAATTCAGTTTGGAACTGTTTCTGATTGAATGAAACCGATAGTATGCCGCGTATCTTGCCAGCGACCGCGCCCGTGTACTCATAAGTACGCCTCCAATTGCTTTGGTTTTTGGATATGTTTTGGAGGACTGAAAAATAAGATATACGTGTTTTTTTATTTTGGCCTGTTTGCATGTTTAGGGGGTGCAACCACCCCTCAAAGGTTTTCAGGTTTTCGCCTCCGATTGTTCTGGTTTTTGGATATGTGTTAGAGGACCGAAAAATAAGATATACGTGGTTTTTTATTTAGGCCTGTTTACATGTTTAGGGGGTGAAACCACCCCTCAAATGTTTTCATGTGTTCGCCTCCGATTGTTCTGGTTTTTGGATATGTTCTAGAGAACCGAAAAATAAGATATACGTGGTTTTTTATTTAGGCCTGTTTACATGTTTAGGGGGTGAAACCACCCCGCAAATGTTTTCATGTGTTCGCCTCCGATTGATCTGGTTTTTGGATATGTTTTGGAGGACCGAAAAATAAGATATACATGTTTTTTTATTTAGGCCTGTTTGCATGTTTAGGGGGTGAAAGCTTCCCCCAAGGTATACAATTTTCAGGTGATCATCTCCGATTGCTTTGGTTGTTTGATATGTTTTTCCATATGAAATTTGACTCAACAAAATTTTGTACCCCTTATGAATTTTGAGGGGTGGTTTCACCCCCTAAATATGAAAACGGGCCGCTATAAAGAAACACGTGTATCTTATTTTTCGATGCCATAAAACATATCCAAAAACCAGTACAATCGGAGGCGAACACCTGAAAACCTTTGAGGGGTGGTTTCATCCCCTAAATAGGCAAACAGGCCAAAATAAAAATACACGTATATCTTATTTTTCGGCCCTCTAAAACATATCCAAAAATCAAAGCAATCGGAGGCGGATACCTGGAAAACCATTGAGGGGTGGTTTCACCCCCTAAACATGCAAACAGGCCAAAATAAAACAACATGTATATGTTATTTTTCGGCCCTCTAAAACATATCCAAAAATCAAAGGAATCGGAGGGGGATACCTGGAAAACCATTGAGGGGTGGTTTCACCGCCTAAACATGCAAACAGGCCAAAATAAAAAAACACGTATATGTTATTTTTCGGTCCTCTAAAACATATCCAAAAATCAAAGCAATCGGAGGCGGATAACTGGAAAACTTGTGAGTACCTACACGGGCGCGGTCGCTGGCAAGATACGCGGCATACTATCATTTTCATCCAATCAGAAACAGTTCCAAACTGAATTTGAACCTGACAAGTACGTAGCATTATGCAAAAATGTCCGCTGGAAGAATACATAGGGGTGCTGGGTAGAATTGATCACGGTAAAACGGTTTTTTCAGCCAAAAACTGACCTCCGTGCACTCCGTGCACACGCGCGAGTACCGGAAGGTTAAGAAAATGCAAAACAAAAAAAATCGGGAAAAAAAATTTTCACAGTGACTTCCCCCTTCAAGGGGACTAGGCAGTCAGATCGCTCGAAAATCAGGTATTTTATGCGAATTAATTACAAGGAGATGAACACAAATTGTGACTAGTACGTTTGGGTACTGTTTATTAATACTGTAAACAGTAAAAAAGAAATGATTTGAATATTATATACATATGTATGACAGCGCTACAGTCGTCTGATATGTAGGCGTTTTTTTTGGAGCGCGCTGTAATTTTGCAGTGATTCTGACCGTAAGAAATTTAATTGTGAAATATCCTCTGAAATTTATACTTTGCCCTGGCCCCTATTCTGCCCTGAACCTATTGAAAAAGAAAAAAAATCAAAATTATAAGAATGGTGGGTCCAAAACGGCAAATTTTAAAGAAACGTCATTTTTCACCAGGGAAAAGAGCCATTCTATTTTTTTTTTTTTTTGACAAACCAGGAATTTTTACAGCCTTATGCGTAGGTTCAGGTCGTAACTAGACATGTTTCATATATGCTGAATTTTTTTCAAATCGACTGATACCTCCGTTTTTCCCAATCACTGCAAAGCGAAGAGGAAATATGATTCCGAGAAAAACGCGCTTAAAGTTTCGAAAGAGGAATCTAGTCTACCTGCGTGCGCGCAGAAACGGTTTATGGCGCGCTCGACCTTTTCGGCTGTAAAATCCTCAATTTTGCGAATTTTAACATAAACCAAACGGCATTTTATTCGGGAAGGGTGGTACTTTCGAAAAATACAACAAAAAAATCGAGTTTCTGACTGCCTAGTCCCCTTAAATAATACGTGGTATTTGATACATAACGATAAACAGTATATGCCACAGAGGCTATATAGTTGGTTTACATCATTCGCCAAATACTAGTCATGCTGAATTCCTTGAGATACGAGAGATTATTATTGAAAATGTATTTGTAAATACGAACTCAATCATTATGAGAGATTTCAATATTAATCTATGTATGGATTCACATTAGGCTAATAAGATTATACAGATTATGGGAGAATATGGATTTAAACAGGTAGTAGCGACGCCAACTAGAATTACGGAGGTATCAAGCACCATAATTGACTTAATATTCTTTAATTTCGAAGTTACACATGAGGTATGGGACAGGGTTACAGTGACTGATCATGCAATTGTGGTGATTAAATTTAGGAAGAGTCGGATAGAAAATGTAGAACAGCGGGAAGAAATTAGTTATAGAGATTTCACGAACTTTCAGGAAAATGTATTTAGTGGTAAACTACTACAGGGGATTCGTTATATATACAGCGTACCAAATGAAGTCGATAAAAATTAAAAATGATGATGCAATTGTTTCCGCGATATAGCACCATGGAAAAAGAAAATAAGAAAGCTTAAATGGTCCTATAATAAGTGGTTTGAGAGGGATCGAGCGTATAATATAGCACGAGCGGACAACAATCATCAGGATTGGATATACTATAGGCAATGTAGAAATAAAGTAGTTTCATTAATAAGAATAAAGAAAAAACAGTATCACGAAAAAGCTATCGACGATAACAAGAATAAGCCGAAGGAAATGTGGAAGGTTTTAAAGGAAATTGTTGATGGTAGCAAGAAAGCGTTAAACTTAGCTCATAATATCTGTATAGATGGAAATCGTGTTGGTACAAAGGAACTGGTGGAGGGATACAATAGATATCAA
Organism: Andrena fulva; assembly: GCA_946251845.1. NCBI lineage: Eukaryota > Metazoa > Arthropoda > Insecta > Hymenoptera > Andrenidae > Andrena > Andrena fulva. Next base: position 40,261,305 of record OX276327.1, read on the forward strand.
CAGACGCGGTAGCGTCTCGAAGCTAATTCTCCTTGCCCCTCTACCCATAGCGCAGTTGGAAAGCACCGAATCTTACATTGTGTCACACAGTTTCGCCTTAGAACGTTGCTGGAAATCACCTTTATGTACTTGTAGCTCATTTTAATTTCATTTGCATGGTGGAACGGTGACTTGACTTAGCCCCGAAAAGTGTCGTACAAAAAAAAGGAGGCTGATGTCGAGGGTCAGAGACCGCCAGTCTGAGCGGTACATGGATTTACGAGCAGATTATAAACGTGCTAGACATAGACTACAGACCGCTGTTTATGAAGCGAAAACCAAATGGTGGGCCGAATGCTGCCTTCAATTGGAACAGGACATATGGGGCAAGCCCTACAAGGCTGTCATAAAAGAGATCAAGAGGAGAGGGACGCTACCGGTGCTCTCTAGAAAAATGGACAAGTAGATACTCGGCAAACTCTTCCCCACGAGGAGAGAGGGCCAACCGGTGCCTATAGCCGATGAAGAGACAGGGAGAGACGGGGAACTTCCGCTGATCGACTGGACCGCTGATTGGAGCTTCAGGCCGGTGGGTAATGAGGAGGTGAAGAGGGCGGTTCGCAAATTGAATGCCAAGAAGGCCCCGGGTCTAGATGGAGTGCCCGCGATCCTTTCAAAGGGCATTGCTAACATAAATGCAGGGAGAATGGCGTCGCTGGTCAATGGATGCCTGGAGATGGGAGACCTCCCCCACCAGTGGAAGACAACCAGACTGATACTTTCGAGGAAAGAAGGCAGAGACCCCAAAACATCTGAGGCCTACAGACCCCACTGTATTATCGATGGGGGAGCCAAGGTGGTAGAATATGTCATTAGGGACCGCCTACTGGAAGCTATCGGCCCGGAGGGGCTCGCAAGAAACCAATATGGCTTCTCGAAAGGTAGAAACGCAATACAGGCTATCACAATCGGCAGGGAGTTCGCTAAAATGGCGATGGAGAAAGAGAAATACGCCGCTTTGGTCACCTTAGATGTGAGAAATGCATCCAACTCCATGAAGTGGACGAGCATCCTGCGCGAAGTCAACAATAGAGGACTCCCTTACTATCTCAGAAAGTTCTTTTCGGGCTATTTCAGAGATAGAGCAGTTCTGTATCAATCGGGGGAGGGTGTGGTTCGGCATAGAGTCGAAAGAGGGGTCCCACAGGGGTCCGTGATAAAAAGATGATGAATGGATGCCAGATTGTTGGATACGCCGACGACATAGCGATACTAGCGCCGGCGAAAAAGCTGGCAATGCTAGAAGAAAGAATCAGGAAGGAAATAGCGGAGATAGGGATATGGTTGGAGGGGGCAGGCCTCACACTGGCCCAGGAGAAAACGGAATTTGTTTAGAATTACATTGTACAGTTTACCCGCTCGCGACACTTGGTCGGAGAAAGTTGTTTCATCCGCATTTTAGCTAGAACCGGAAACATAAATCTTTGCACAAGGGAGTCTCTATATTGCGCTCTCGACCTCGTGTCACTCGAAAGGGAGATAGACCAGGCCACCGCGACCCGAGCCTCATAAACACCATGGGTCCAAACATCGCATCGGTTATCGCCATTTGGGGGGCTGCCGGTGACGTTGTTACGCTATGCGCCAGGTTGGCGCCGATAGACAAGGATCGTTCCGAACCTGCGACAAAGGACCAAGCCATAACTCCTCGTTAGGTCCACCCGACACACTTTTCCCGATAGATCGTAGCGCTAGATCTTCCCTCCGGACCTTCTCCATAGATCGTATCGCTAGATCTCCCAAAAGGATCTTCAGAGCAGAGGCAAGCGTCGTGCCCTCAAAGGGTATAAAACCCCTGGAACTCCACCGACACCAGCAACTCCAGTACAGACTTCCGACTCGAACAAATTGTTATATTGCGTTACCATAAGCACGGTTTTCATCTTTGTAATAAAAGTCTATCTACAATAAACTCTAACGTTACTGAGAAAGCACGAGTGCCTTCTCTACTTCGTAACAACGTCAGGGGCCTAAGGGTTTTCCCACTTCGATGCTGGACTTTGCTCCTAGGCGTGGGGAGTTGATGCCCACACACCCCAGTCTACACAGGCACACTGAGGTCGCAATGGAGGGGTGATTGCGGGGCCGCACGATGCTGATTGGGCAAGGCCCGATTTTCCGATCACCGCGAAGGAGGGTGAAGCGGCTGCGACGAAGCACGAGGTCGAGAAAACCGTCAGAAGAACTTTGTCATTCGGTAGAGATCGAACACATCACGAGTCCATAGTTTTACATATTTCTGTTAACCTCGTTTAATTAAGTTTTTTGAATAAACGTTGTGAAAATCAATCGAACATTTCCCTAACGAGGGTAGTCCTCCAAGTCGGCACTCAGTTGCAAACTCAACCAACTCCGAAAGAATTTCATTCAACCACGGGGATTTATCAGAATTCCTCTCCCTTAACTGGAAGAAGGTCCCAGAAGGTTACCGATTTCAGGCAACGGGAATGGAACTGACGCCCAAGAACTCTATAAAGTAATACCTGGGCGTAACAATAGACAGGGCCAGAACCTTTCGGGCACACATAACGACAGTGACCAATAAGGCTACGAAAACAATGGCGGTTTTAAGCCGCATTATGGGGAATATCGGTGGCCCTAAGATCAAAAATAGATGGCTGTACAACCTCATAGCGGAATCGATTATTCTGTATCGCGCCGCCGGTAAGGAAGGGGACAGAGAAAAAAAATCGAATCTCCTGAGGAGAGCGCAGAGATTAGGTTTGGTCAGAGTGAACTCGGCGTATAGGACCGTCTCTGGGGCCGCACTATGTGTCTTGGCGGGCTGCCTCCCCCGCCCTTAAGCTCGTGGTCAGTGAAAAGACCGAAATTTATAAGTTCCAAAACATGGAGGAACATGAACCAAGAGGAGACGAGACCCCAGGCCTGTCGGAAGAGGAAAACAACAGAAGAAGTAAGAAGAGACTGGAAGATAAGAAGAAGGAAGCTAGGACGACGACATTCCAGAAATGGCAGGAAGAATGGGACGCGAGTGAAACCGGGAGGGGAACGTACAAGTGGATCCCTGAAATCCGAGAATGAGATATATAATATAATACCTTCGTTGGATCGGCAAAAGCCCCGATGATAAATGTTGGTACGGATGCAATACCAAGAACGACCAGATGCACACCCTGATGGATTGCAAAAAATGCAGGGCACAACGAGAGGTGCTTAGAAAGGCCCTGGGGACTCGGGAGGAAATGGAACCGTTCAAAATCATGGAATCCGCCATTAAATCCAACGAAAGGTGGTGTAGCTTCGCTGACTTCTGCGAAGAGGTCATGTCCAGCTTAGAAAACGGATGCATGCTTCTCCATAAGAGCGGTGCTTAGGATTTGGCCTCCGGCCCATGAAGTAAGAGTAAGGAGACTCATCTCTATATCCCAGACAGAAAAAAAGTAGTCACGAAAAATGTTCCGTATAGCGTGATGTTCGCCAAATGGAAGAACTTGCACTTTGTCGGCGCCATCTTGAATATTCGTCCCATAATATATGTTACGTATAGTGCGTTCTGTTCAGTTATGATACAAATTCTGTAGATGAAAGAAGTGTTTTACGTTTTGGTTGTAGTTTTTATAATAAATTTTAAAGTGAGTATAGTTTGGTTAAAATATTATTTCTAATTACATGATATTATAAGGTTTAGAAAAATATAAGGTGTAGAATTTTCTTTCGCATAAATTTCAAATAAACTTTACTTTTTATAACCTAAAAATATTTATATGTCCAATGGATTAATATGAATATTTAGTGATGAGCAATATCTTTTATGTTATTATTAATAATGAAAGGATACATTTTTAATCATATTCAAATATTAATAGGAATAATTTTTAACGGTATTAATATTTTCAATTTTTCTTATAAGATAATTGGGATGCATTTTAATTTTTAATGCTTTTAATTTCTATAGTAACATCCTAAAAATGACCTGTTGCATCAAAGGATGCAACTCCAGAAGAGACAAAAATGCATCACCCAAAATATTATCCGTTTTTATTTAATAACTCGTATGTTCTTTCTAGTCAAGCAGGCAAACAAAAATGACGACAATGAACGACAAAGAATAAAAGAAAAAAGAAAAAGTTCCAAATTAGTTGTAGTAAATGAGCCAGAAATTAAAAATGTGAATCCTCAAGTTGAGGAGACAAATATAGTTGAAACTATAATAAAATTGAAAACAAAAAGAAAAAAGCTAATAGCTAAAAACAAACAATAAAAACACATTTGTTATTATTTCATATTTTGTTATAATTATTAAAAATGTTCAATTTAAAAAATAAAACATAATTTTACTTTTTGATATAATATATGTCGTCTTCATTTCAATTCCTAGTTGTATATAATAATACAATAATTCATATACTGTATCCAATTGAAGGGCGTCCGTAGACTTTTTTCCAGGAGGGGGCAACTGTGGGGTGACGGTGATGAAAAATATAGTAATGAAAAAAAGGGTAGCCCGCTTACTTTTTTAACTCATTTTCAACTCATTTAATTAAAAATTAAATCAGAAATTTAAAAATATTCACTTTTTTAGTATGAACTTAATAAAGATCAATTTAAAAAAAAAGGCGGTTTATAAAGCCAGGGAAGGGCAACTGCCCCTTTTGCACCCTCCTTCGGATGTTCATGATCCAATTATATAATAAAAATCGACACATATATATATATATATATACACATTCAAATATATATACATAATTCATAATTGATTAGCCTGATACCTCATATGGTACTGTTTATATCGCATAAATAGCAATAAGATTTTAAAATATTAAATAAATAAAAGTATTAAGATATCTATTACATGTTATAATCAAATTTAAACTGCCCTCGCTAAATAAATATCTCTTATTTTTTAGAATTCATCAACAATTTTTAAAAATTCATTTAATTCCTTGATATTAACGATTACAAGAAATTTTGAAAGAGAATGAATTTTATCATCTATATAAATATTAACCTGTCCATTTTGCAAAAAAGCAATTCTTTTTCTTACACTATAATCACTTTCCACTTTTTGGAAAGCAAAAAACATTTCATTTCCTTTTGAATAACTCCAATTGGCAGAAGGAAGTGTACATAACTTTAAATTATCTTGCAAGTATTTAAAATTATTGCGTCCCATAATTTTTAGTTAAACTGTTTTTTGGGGGGGTTTCGTATTTCTTTTATAACTCTTTGTATTACATAAATATTTCGCCTTTCAATATTGTTATTGATTATATACCTCTATAGAGATGTGTCCATATCTGTAATATATTTAATTATATTAACTTAAATTTATGTAAACATAGTTGTTACTACAGAATTTATTTCTCTTAAATTTAATTTATATATATATACGTTTTCTTTAACTTATATAATGATTATTTTACTCACACTGTAGGATATGAAATTTTTCTTTTAAAAAATTATATCATCACTTTCCTTTCAATTTTTCGTATTCACACTTCCAACTGTAATCAAGCAATAGTAATATTTATTGCACCATCCGTATATTATTTTATGTTTTTCGGAAATGTGTATATGTACATCTCCTGTAATGTAACCATGTATTTCTAACCTTTTTGTCTCATCACCTTTCATTTACAATTTCAAGATGGCGACGACAACGTTCAAGTTATTCCATTTGGCGAACATCACGCTATACGGAACATTTTTCGTGACCACTTTCAATCTAGGCAGATGAGTCTCCTTACTCTTACTTCATGCTCCGGCCGCCGCCGCCGATCGCGGCTAGGAAACTCAACCTTTAAGGTGCCATTTCCAATGCGCGGCTCGCCGCGGCGGCGAGCGGCGCGGCGCCGCCTCAGCACCAGTGATGGGTCGCGTATTTTACGCCGCGTCGTAAATGCATTTATGACGTGTCGCAAATGTATGTATAATATGTCGTTTTTAAGCCCATTTTATACGTGTCGTTTGTCGCAAATGTCGTAAATAGAAATATTCATTATTTTAAGGTTTCAACAATTAAAGTGTTGGAAAAATATAGTTCTTTCTGACTCGCTTGTTGGTTGCATGCGAATACTATAGAATACTGTAGAATACGTCGATAATATCGAAAACTACGTATAATCACCGCGTTCATAACCCCCAAAAAAATTTCCAAAGCGTGGGCTTGGTCTGAACACTCTTCATTGTTGTTTTGTAATTGTTTAGATAAAACTAGTAAAAAATGAATCGTGAAAGGTAAAGTAATTAGAGATAAATGTATGATAATAAATGAAATTTATTTGAATTGAAAATTATGTAAATAAAAATATCTGTTTCAGAAAAAATGAAATTGATAAGTTATTATCAATTTTCTTTTTTGGGTGTAATATCCCTTTCAGTGTGGTGAAAGTAAACAAATTATATTTATTATTCTATATTGGGAAACTTAGTGGAGAGGTGGCCTAAATTTCAGCCCTCTGGTGGTAAGTTGGCAAACTATTGAATATAGGTCCGGATCCCATCAAACATTCCGAATAATGGCGTTTTCGGACGGTCGCACTGGGGCGGACCGAGTGCGAACCCGACCCAATCGGAAGCGAAGAATGTGAACTTTTTCGCCTTCGATTGGCCAAAATTCGCACTCAGTGCGCCCCAGTGCGACCGTCCGAAAACGCCATAAGTATTTATTAATCGAAGAAGTAAAAATTTAGTGTTCAAACAAATTTAAAAACACTCGTTTTTCACAACATGTCTATTTAAACACATATCATATGGACTTCGACGGATTACGACCTAGTCTCAGTAGTTCCATTTTCTGTCACTAGTTGGCGTATCGAAATTCTTGGTTTCCTTCTTTTACTAACCTTTCAATGGCCTGTATTCATAGTCGTTGCTTAAGACAAAGATCGTCTTAAGCATTTGCTTAAGTCTCCGTCTAGTTTCATAGTCGACAAATAAGCATCGTCTTAAGCATTTACTCAAGTATTTACTTTGTCAAGCAATCCTTATTGAATCATGTTTCATAGTCAGTTCTTAAGATGATCTTAAGAACGTAAGTATTCATAGTCGATTAAGAACTTCTTATTCGAGCATAAAGCAGTCTTATTCGAGCAAAGTGAGGTTAGATTTTCAAGTCGACGTTTTAGTTGACTTAAGACCATGTTATTAGACCAAAGAGGATATATAATAAGAGGCGTCACTCGACAAGGACAGAAATAAGCTAGGGAAATCACTAGACAACCAATTTAAATGCCCAGTCGGCAATGATCGGTAAACTTCGGCAATAATCAGCAAATTGCGGTAAGGTACATTTAGTCGATTTGAATATCCCGCTTGAATAGACAACCAATTTAAATGCCAAGGTCAAGTAAAGACTTCAAAGGTTCCGCCCGGATTGACGCCTCTTATTATATCTCCTCCTTGATTAGGCGTTAAGACGGTGAAGGACGCGTGTTACTGTTGGCAAAACATGCAGTGTTAATTTCTTCACAGGTTGTTAACGCGTAGAGTAGGAGTTCAGTTGTTATTTTTCGAAGCGTAACGCAGTACCATCTACGTCTCTGCCAGTATCTGTGTGGTGACGGCGCGGGAAAAGAAACACAAAATGTATTTTCAATATCATTCCTGATTGGGTATTCCGCTCGGCTACACGGGAAAGTTTCCGATGCTTGCCGAACGTAATATAAGATTGGCTTAAGCATTTGCTTGACTAAGCAAGCATTAAGCACCATTTTCTTGACCAAGCAAATCTTAAGTTCGGACTATGAAAACATGACGTCTTAAGCATAGCTCATTCGAATAAGGCCGACTTTGTCAAGAAATTGTTAAGCACATGCTTAAGCAACGACTATGAATACCGCCCAATATCCATTTTTCGTCAGTGTAACTTAAGTTAGTTAATTTAATTGTTTTAATCAGAATTATATTTATTAATAAATTGGCACTTCTTCAGAACCTATACGAAAAATGTTTTATACGTTAGTTATTTTCATTCCAGATATACGACATTTATAACACATCTACGACATTTACGACATTTACGACATTTAAGACACGTGTCGTGTATAAAATAGAAAATTCGTGTCTTTACCCACCACTGCTCAGCACGCCGCAGGATTCGTCGTGCGGCCGCAGACGGCATTTCCTATACATAACCGTCGCCGCCAGGGCCCCACCAAAGAGGAGGTATAATAAGAGGCGTCACTCGACAAGGACAGAAATAACCTAGGGAAATCACTAGACAACCAATTTAAATGCCCATTCGGCAATGATCGCTAAGCTTCGGCAATGATCGGTCAACTTCGGCAATAATCAGCCAATTGCGGTAAGGTACATTTAGTCGATTTGAATATCCCGCTCGAAATAGACAACCAATTTAAATGCCAAGGTCAAGCAAGGACTTCAAAGGTTCCGCCCGGAGTGACGCCTCTTATTATACCTACTCTTTGGTCATGTAGCATATCTATAGGTTATATATTCTGTCCTTTCGAGGAGGGGACCACATAATTTCGACGCGCATTACGAAGAGTAACACGTTTCATTTTTTTCTTACGGATAACTGCATGTAGAAAAAATGAAACGTGCTACTTTTCGTAACGCGCGTCGATTTGGTGTATGTTTTTCAAAGCGTACGTAAAGAGACAAATACGCATGCGCGCATCAACTGCACGCTTCATGCGCTAGAGGTGGGAGAATTCTAGGGAATCGTATGCTCCACCAACGCAACCAATGCACGCATAGACTGACACGGAACGGTTTTCTCTGCAGTCTATGCGCATAATGCGTCACATGGAATGCACCCTATGAATACCGGCCTATGTGTCTCTATGCTTCAACTTTCGTAAGAGGGAAGCTTGGCCCTCCTGCTACTAGAGCACTAAAGAGGTGAGTATGCGCATCCGCCATATTGGGTCCTCTGGAGAGAGAAGATTATTGAGTACCCGCCTTTTTGAGTACTGTCAAATTCGCTGTATAAACCAAATATAAACTAAAATGTAATAAAATACTGTAATAATGTGTCGTGCTACCATCTATCAATATCAACAACGCATGTTTTGTTTATAAAGTGAATCTGACAATACTTACAAAGGCGGGTACTCAATAATCTTCTCTTTCCAGAGGACCCAACATGGCGGATGCGCATACTCACCTCTTTAGTGCTCTACCAAAGAGTAGGTATAATAAGAGGCGTCACTCCGGGCGGAATCTTTGAAGTCCTTGCTTGACCTTGGCATTTAAATTGGTTGTCTATTTCGAGCGGGATATTCAAATCGACTAAATGTACCTTACCGCAATTGGCTGATTATTGCCGAAGTTGACCCCGATCATTGCCGAAACTTAGCGATCATTGCCGAAGCCTAGCGATCATTGCCGAAGCTTAGCGATCATTGCCGAATGGGCATTAAAATTGGTTGTCTAGTGATTTCCCTAGGTTATTTCTGTCCTTGTCGAGTGACGCCTCTTATTATACCTCCTCTTTGGCTCTACTGCTACTGAGAACTGACGGCAAAGAGTAGGTATAATAAGAGGCGTCACTCCGGGCGGAACCTTTGAAGTCCTTGCTTGACCTTGGCATTTAAATTGGTTGTCTATTTCGAGCGGGATATTCAAATCGACTAAATGTACCTTACCGCAATTGGCTGATTATTGCCGAAGTTGACCGATCATTGCCGAAGCTTAGCGATCATTGCCGAATGGGCATTTAAATTGGTTGTCTAGTGATTTCCCTAGGTTATCTCTGTCCTTGTCGAGTGACGCCTCTTAGGCCGGTATTCACAAACGTGTCTTAAGATTAAGCAAATGCTTAAGCATTCGGCATCCTTTACTATCTACTAGGGTTAGTAGAGGATGCTGCATGCTTAAGCATTTGCTTAATCTTAAGACACGTTTGTGAATACCGGCCTTATTCTACCTCCTCTTTGCTGACGGGTCCTCCTAGCTTACTCCTTCATTCTGGAGCCGCTCGGTGGCGCCACAATCAGGTCACCACTTTCGGGCTACGCTCACCGACTAGTGCGAAATACCCTAGGCGTCGTCGTGATTAGTGATGGCTAGAACCGTGATTTGTGAATCACGAGTGATCCGATCACGTTCGTTCCCAATCACGGCGATTTTTCACAGTGATCCGTGATTTTCGTGATCGCTTCTGATTGGTGCAGGCAGAACAGTGATCGCTTCTGATTAGTGCAGGCAGAAAAGTGATCGCTTCTGATTGGTGGAGAGTATGACTGCTCTTTGCACGCTTCCACATAACCCCAATTTCTAATTTATCTCGAAACATTCTCAAGTCCTCACTGTTCTTATAGAATTTCAGTTGTACACTTTGAACCAATGTTATCGTTCTTGATCTATTTAAATTAACGAATATTTATTCACTTTAGTTAAAAAGTATAATGTATATGTGAATACTTTTAGCCAATCAAATCAGTGCATGCATACATTGACTATTTATGAATGTATATACTATGGGCGGTATTTTCAGTCGTTGCTTATCCTTAAGCAAATGCTTAATACAGTAATTCGTCGTTATTGTCCCGTTTTTACCATGCGTAATAGTCCCGCTTACTATCCCCACCATTTCTTGGAATCCTTCAGTCGAGAGTGAGAGAATCCGAGAACGTGCGAGAGAACAAAAGAGTCGACACGAAGGGCGGTATTCGCAGTCGCGTCTTGAGCAAATGCTTAAGCACGACCTCAAGATTATCTCAAGACACAACTACAGGGTCATCCATTAAAACTGCAACCCGCGCTCGCGCGAACTTGTAAAATGGCAACACCGCCTCACGGACGCATTCCACTACAACCATGCGCCGATACTTCCGCCATCTATGAGCCAACGATGAAAGTGTACGGTCTTTTAGATGCCAGTAGAGAGCGCAGGGTGCTTTTGGCTTTCACCAGAGGATATTAAATTTGACGTAGCAGGCGGGAAAGAAAACGGTAGCCATTTTAAGAGTGCGATCGCACCGATCTCGTTCCGCGTGAAAATATCTGCCTTTACGACGGTCCAGCTGCGGGATTAGTTCACACTGGCGCATTATTGGCCCGGGTAGAAGAATTAGGGGCCTTTTTCGTATAACTTTTGAACTATAAAAGATATCGGAATGCAATTTGCGCCGAAAAATGGGGAAAAATTATCATATAATTTAACATATGTTTCGTTTACTTAATTTTTCTGTTATCAATATTTTAACCGTAATTGCAGTGAAAAGCGTTTGCAAACTGTGTATTTGATACTTTATTTAGTGCTCTGTATAAAAATCATGGTGTTAAACAGTAGGCTGGTTGTTTCTGTATCATTACTTTCATAAATTGAGAAATTAAAATTTTATTCAATTATATATTAGTTCTGCAGGCCTCAGAATCTAATGTTCTGGTTTTCTTTTTTATGATTTTATCTTTAAGGGGGATTCTCGTCTAACAGTCCCAAAAGTAACTTATATTTACGATTTTTCCGGAAAAAACTGTTCGTCATATTGGATTAAACTCGTTTGGGATATAAGAAGGCATTTTTGAACTTGCAGAAAATATTTTTTTTATGTCGATCCTTCTTATTATTTATTAGTTATTGTGGAATCTTGTCCATCTCTGATGTAACTCCTGTTGGCGGGATGTGTAGCACCTGTCACAGTCATGTGATTGCAAAAAAAAAATAGAAGTTTCTTAAAGTTAGATAATTTACGCGGGGATTGGTCCACTTTAAGGAAAAAAAATGAAAAATTGAAAGAATCATAGCGGTCGAGAGAAAAAGTAAATTTTTTCCTTAGACAAATTTTTCATATTATTTTTTATATCGACGAAAAAAGTATTATAAATAAAAACTAAAATTAAAATTTTAGCTCCAGTCCCAATGTAAATTATTTAACTTTAAGAAAAGTTTATTCTCTTTGCAGTCAGATGACTGTGACAAGTGCTACACTTAACGTCGAAGAGATTCCACAATAATTTATAAATAATAAGAAGGATCGACATAAAAAAGGATTTTCTGCAAGTTTACAGATGCCTCCTTATATCCCAAGAGAGTCTAATGCAATATTAACAATAGTTTTTTAAAAAAATTCATAAATTTCGGGGGCTGTTCCACGAGAATTCCCCCTTAATGGGACGTGTCTTTGTTTGTAGCGGTGTTTCAAAGTTTATCTACAATTTTCGTGTCTGAACGTTTTGACCTTTTAACTACCTAACGCCACGTCCGCACCGGTTTCCGTTTATATCATTTTTTGGAACGATGCGTCATTATTGTGGCTTTTACACTCAGGTGGCGAAAAATCTCCGCGTACACGGGCATAGCACCGCGGTCAACCCTGTCGTAGCTAAAATTTTTGAAATGGAGACGGGGACGAGACCAGTCGACACATTGTTTTCAAACCTCATTACAGTAATCTGGGGTGCGAGTGGTAAACCGGCCATAAAAGCGGAGCGACTGGCTCGCTTACCTGGGCCGGGGAATTCCCAATAGCTCTTTGCAACGTTAATTTGAAAGAGACCATCTTAAAATTCTCGTAGCTCGGGCATCGCTGCTATCCAGCGGTCGCTGGCAGCTCTGAACGCCGGGCCGGTGCGAGAAGTGGTTTCGAGAAGTGTGCCTCCGTTTGAAAGTCGAACTTCGGTCACACTCGGGCCTCGTCGCCGGCAGACCCCCGGTGCCTTGTTCCTTCGCGCTCGGAGTTCGGCCACGTTCGGAACGCATCGCGTCACCGATCGTGGGGGCTCGTTCCAGCGCGAGCGTCTTCAAATAATAATAACATGAATAGAGAGACGAAGTGGGAACTGATTCTTGCATAATTGTTCTGGGGAAAAATTGTAACACGTGAGCCACACGATCAGCCACATAGCCACCGTTTTTGTTCAAATACTTTATTCATGTTCTTGTTTTCTTTTCTATGATTTTATCCTTAATGCAGTGCATGCATAGGTCGGACGAGGGGGGTAACTAACGGGACCTGTCTTTGTTTGTAGCGGTCTTTGAATTTTTTCTACAATTTTTGTGTCTGAATGTTTTGACCTTTTAGCTACCTAACGCCACGCCTGCACCGGCTTCCGTTTATGTCATTTTTTGGAACGATGCGTCATTATTGTGGCATTTACACGCAGCCGGCGAAAAATCTCTCCGTCCGGGGGTATGGCGCCGCGGTCAATCCTGTAGCAGCTAAATTTTTGAAATGGGGACGGGTACGAGACCAGTCGACACATTGTTTTCAAACCTCATTACAGTAATCTGGGGTGCGAGTGGCAAACCGGCCATAAAAGCGGAGCGACTGGCTCCCTTACCTGAGCCGGGGTCCTCCGCTTCAATACCTAATAACTGTTTGCGACTTTAATTTGAAAGGGATAATTCTAGAAACGAGCTTATTTTGTAGGTAGCACATTAAGGAACTGTTTCGGTGGCTATGTGGCTGATCGTGTGGCTCACGTGTTACAATTTTTCCCCAGAACAATTATGCAAGAATCAGTTCCCACTTCGTCTCTCTATTCATGTTATTATTATTTGAAGACGCTCGCGCTGGAACGAGCCCCCACGATCGGTGACGCGATGCGTTCCGAACGTGGCCGAACTCCGAGCGCGAAGGAACAAGGCACCGGGGGTCTGCCGGCGACGAGGCCCGAGTGTGACCGAAGTTCGACTTTCAAACGGAGGCACACTTCTCGAAACCACTTCTCGCACCGGCCCGGCGTTCAGAGCTGCCAGCGACCGCTGGATAGCAGCGATGCCCGAGCTACGAGAATTTTAAGATGGTCTCTTTCAAATTAACGTTGCAAAGAGCTATTGGGAATTCCCCGGCCCAGGTAAGCGAGCCAGTCGCTCCGCTTTTATGGCCGGTTTACCACTCGCACCCCAGATTACTGTAATGAGGTTTGAAAACAATGTGTCGACTGGTCTCGTCCCCGTCTCCATTTCAAAAATTTTAGCTACGACAGGGTTGACCGCGGTGCTATGCCCGTGTACGCGGAGATTTTTCGCCACCTGAGTGTAAAAGCCACAATAATGACGCATCGTTCCAAAAAATGATATAAACGGAAACCGGTGCGGACGTGGCGTTAGGTAGTTAAAAGGTCAAAACGTTCAGACACGAAAATTGTAGATAAACTTTGAAACACCGCTACAAACAAAGACACGTCCCATTAAGGGGGAATTCTCGTGGAACAGCCCCCGAAATTTATGAATTTTTTTAAAAAACTATTGTTAATATTGCATTAGACTCTCTTGGGATATAAGGAGGCATCTGTAAACTTGCAGAAAATCCTTTTTTATGTCGATCCTTCTTATTATTTATAAATTATTGTGGAATCTCTTCGACGTTAAGTGTAGCACTTGTCACAGTCATCTGACTGCAAAGAGAATAAACTTTTCTTAAAGTTAAATAATTTACATTGGGACTGGAGCTAAAATTTTAATTTTAGTTTTTATTTATAATACTTTTTTCGTCGATATAAAAAATAATATGAAAAATTTGTCTAAGGAAAAAATTTACTTTTTCTCTCGACCGCTATGATTCTTTCAATTTTTCATTTTTTTTCCTTAAAGTGGACCAATCCCCGCGTAAATTATCTAACTTTAAGAAACTTCTATTTTTTTTTTGCAATCACATGACTGTGACAGGTGCTACACATCCCGCCAACAGGAGTTACATCAGAGATGGACAAGATTCCACAATAACTAATAAATAATAAGAAGGATCGACATAAAAAAAATATTTTCTGCAAGTTCAAAAATGCCTTCTTATATCCCAAACGAGTTTAATCCAATATGACGAACAGTTTTTTCCGGAAAAATCGTAAATATAAGTTACTTTTGGGACTGTTAGACGAGAATCCCCCTTAAAGATAAAATCATAAAAAAGAAAACCAGAACATTAGATTCTGAGGCCTGCAGAACTAATATATAATTGAATAAAATTTTAATTTCTCAATTTATGAAAGTAATGATACAGAAACAACCAGCCTACTGTTTAACACCATGATTTTTATACAGAGCACTAAATAAAGTATCAAATACACAGTTTGCAAACGCTTTTCACTGCAATTACGGTTAAAATATTGATAACAGAAAAATTAAGTAAACGAAACATATGTTAAATTATATGATAATTTTTCCCCATTTTTCGGCGCAAATTGCATTCCGATATCTTTTATAGTTCAAAAGTTATACGAAAAAGGCCCCTAATTCTTCTACCCGGGCCAATAATGCGCCAGTGTGAACTAATCCCGCAGCTGGACCGTCGTAAAGGCAGATATTTTCACGCGGAACGAGATCGGTGCGATCGCACTCTTAAAATGGCTACCGTTTTCTTTCCCGCCTGCTACGTCAAATTTAATATCCTCTGGTGAAAGCCAAAAGCACCCTGCGCTCTCTACTGGCATCTAAAAGACCGTACACTTTCATCGTTGGCTCATAGATGGCGGAAGTATCGGCGCATGGTTGTAGTGGAATGCGTCCGTGAGGCGGTGTTGCCAGTTTCAGCTGTTCGCGCGCGCGTAGGTTGCAGTTTTAATGGATGACCCTGTATGGCGGCCTTCTTGAGCAAATGCTCAAGATGATCTTAAGTATATTTTCTTAGAATAAGCAATTGCTTATATCTTATATTTTCACATTCACGTTCGGAAATTTTCGGAATAATTCTGTTAGAACAACCAATGATAGAAGGATATTCCGTTCGTTCCTTGGTGGGCGACGGAGTAGGATGCTCGAACATGTGTGAGTAATGCGTGTGAGCGTTGAGGTTATTTATTAATGATTTGCAGAGAAAAACTTTTCCACTGCCATGTAATGTTTGTTTTTAGTATAATAAACTAATATATAAACCCAACCACTAAACTGATGTAATATAGAAATAAAAACACCTCAGATTGTAGAGACTCCATTTAATTTTAATTTATTTTGTACATTATTGATAAGTATACTTGATATACATCGATAATAATATTGATATTAGCGACATTGATTACCCATAATAATATGCATTTCAATTATGAAATGAAAACATGAATGAAAACCTTCTTGCAGGTTAAGTAGTTCATCTCGTGGAATCTCGCATGATTTCGCATGTAATGACGTATGGATTCGTCTCAAGACTGTCTTGAGGTCGTGTCTTAAGCATTTGCTTGAGGAAGATCTTGTTCAAATAAGTAATTCCTTGTATGACGTCACATGTGTCAAAATAGACGATAAAACGAGGTTATATTTTCAAGACAACGTTTTACATCAGGGGGACCAAGCCGTCTTTGTTTGGCCGAAGTTCCCGTTTAGTACGCACCTTAGTGGTAGGAGGCGCTAGGTACATCACACACACATACCTAGGTGTATCAGTGAGCACGACACACAACCTTTCGACGTTGGTGAAATGTTACCATGACGACCGTCGCCATTTGTAAATGTTTGGCGCAGACACGAGGAAGTGTAACCCACGTGCACCCACGTGGATCAGTCATCACATAAGAGACCCCTGTCATTTCTAAAATAAAATTTAAAAGATTAAATTTTGGAATGACCAGAAATCCTTCAAATGGCGTCCTCACTTTCCCTGGTTTACCTTTTCTAAGGCCGTCTGACCATGGATCGTCGCGTCAGTGACGCGTATGCAGCAGATAGAAGAATATACAAAGAAATTGAATATATTTTATTTTCCTAAGAAAAGAAGAAATATTCAATTTCAATGTTTATCCTTCTATCTGCTGCATACGTGTCGCTGGCGCGACGGTCCGTGGACAGGTTATTGCAGGTTATAATGGGTTATAAAGTAAGCGGTGCATTACACGTATACACATATACATACGTCCCGATTCACACTGATTCACACATTCACAGTTTAGTACGCACCTTAATGGTAGGAGGCGCTACAAACTCTGCTTCAACTTTCCAAGAGGGAAGCTTGGCCCCCCTGTTTTACATATCTTGAGACCGTCTTGAGTGTCCGGGCTAGAGGGGGAACACCTACGGCAATGGCGATATGTGTGCGTGATGATTCAGTCACATGGTGTTCCCCTTCCACTCCGGAGATTTCATTCCCCGGCAACCTCAAACTGACGCCATTACCTGACAAAAGACATGAAAAACTGCATTCTTTATTCTTTATCGTATCGATATGGAAGTGACACCGATAGATTCCTCATGTTTTTGACGAACGGAATATCCTTCTATCATTGGTTGTTCTAACCGAATTATTCCGAAAGTTTCCGAACGTGAATGAGCAATTGCTTATTACACATGTGACGTCATACAAGGAATTACTTATTTGAACAAGACTTTGCTCAAGCAAATGCTTAAGACACGACCTCAAGACACAACTATGAATCTAGGCGGCATCTTGAGCAAATGCTTGAGACGGTCTTGAGAATAAGAAGCGACTTCGAATACCGCCCGAAGTTGTCGTCGGCTACGAATGGTGTCCGCATCGCGTTGCTGTCTCGCCGCCAGCCCCGTTCGTCGGGACTATTACGACGCATTACTGTATTCGGCATCCTTTATTAGCTACTAGGTTAGTAGAAGATGCCGCATGCTTAAGCATTTGCTTAAGAATAAGTACCGACTGAAAATACCGCCCTATATATTCGCTGAATTAGCACATTTTGACTATAACACAAGCTATATTGAAGTATTTTATAAAAAATAATTCAATCATGATCAAGAATTAAAGATCACAGTATTCACAGTGAACAACTTCACTCGAGGTAAGAAAATCACGATCACGGTCGTGATTTACGTTAAATCACGACCGTGATCGTGATTCTGCGATCACGGTGATAAATCACCGTTAGTGATTTTGCACTCCATCCCTAGTCGTGATGTCACTACACATGCATCTGTTTCTCTCTTGCGCTAGTGGGACCGTCGCCGGCCGCACATTGGAACGGCAGCCTTTAGAGAGCCCGGGAGTGCTCGTGACTCATCGGCGAGTCTCGGCAAGTTTCGGGAGGATAGGGACGCGGTGTGGTAGAAAGAACAGCACTTTCCTGCAGGGAGCGGCGGGCTCCAGCTATCGCTGATGGAGGGGGAAACACCTATAGGAGCAGTGGTTTTGTGTGTATCACTACCCTACCGCGGTGTGGTAGAAAGAACAGTACTTTCGTGGCATAGCAACACACTTGGGGCCCGTCGTGGTGCGTCGCGTCGTAGAACACGCCTCGGTATCTATCTATCTATACTATCTATATCTCTACTATCTATACTATTATATAAAGAGAGAGCCGATTTTTATGTTCGCGCAAAACTAAAGACCTATTGAACCGATCTTCCTCAATCTATATCTTTTTTTTTTTTTTTTTTTTTTTTTTTTTTTTTTAGAGAAGGGGAAAATGCTTTATGCATACCTCGGCTTACAAGTAACCGAGGTTATGTGGGACTCCCCGAGAAAATCTCGGGATACCCACTAAAAACCCCTTCTGAACTGCCTCCTCGCAGCGTGGCCCACCCATGACAGGGGAGGTACTTCATACACTACTTCAACCCCTGTCTTCCTTATGGGGGGAGGCCCTCCTTAGCGATCTATCGCACCGATAAAATGGTATCCCAAAACGGGACCAGTGCGAAACGCCCTCCATATACCCATCTTATACCTTTCTAGGTACTATAACTGCTCTAAGGGCAGGATAAATAGTATCTAGACGTCCCGTAAACTGGTAAAAACTACCATAATAACCTAATGTATATTCCTCAATCTATATCTGTATCTATATCTATTAGAGGTCCTTATTTCACGTGTATTTAAATACACGTGTACACGTGTACTAAACGTATCCGTACCTCAATCCGTGTATCTTTTAGTACACGGGTACCCGTACACAATTTCACGTGTATTTAAATACGCGTGAATCAAGAGACACGGTAGTGTCTCGCGCCAAGTATATATAGGTATATGCGCAGCGCGAGTCACTCGTGGCTATATAACGCCGAGCGGTTTTTGGAAGAACCCTGAGATTACCGAATCTCAATAACGGCTGATCCGATTAAGTTTTGAATGGTCTTAATGGATAGCTTGGGTTTGATTTACATAAGAAAAGTGTCTTCGTTTTGTTCCTACGTGCCTTATGAGCTGAGATATTTCGATGCAAAGTTGCAATTTGCCGAATTTTATGTTAAGAGATTTTTCTCCATCGTCAAGTGTGGGCCAGAGGGGAACATGAAAGGGAGAGGAAATGTCTCTGGCACGTCGTTCATTGGATGAAGGTTCCGGCCTATCGCGTAACAAATTGTTGTCACGTGACAGCCAGACAGCACATCTGTCAAGGAAAACGTAACCTTGGAAGTGTCAAACCATCATAACCTGCCAAATGTCAAATGAGGTAAGTAGTCAACATTTTTCCAGTGTCACGAGTTTTTACTCCATATAGGAGATTGAATTATTGTCTCAATTAACAAGGTAAGTCGCTAAATTTTTTTAATACATTTTTTTGTTGAGCTTCTAGAAACGAAGGGTGCGCACAGCTTGGATATTGCCCGGATAAGGTTCGATAGAGAAATATCTTCTTACGCACAAGTTTCTATTATACCAGGCATGTACAAAATAATAATAATAATGCATTTAAATTGCCAGATATTTTTATACCAGTAAGCCATTTTTAATTTAGAGTTTCTACAGGATGATTCTGAAGCGTCCTGGTACCCCGTGGCGAGGTCAAGCCCCCGCAGTGCCCCACCGAATTTTAGGGCTTTCGACCCTCGAAGGGGTTGGAGTGCCTATTAAGAAGTGAGAAATCTTCAGCTTCCGCATTTCTCATCAGATCTTTGCGAAAACGACGCCAATTGATTCCTTATGTTTCGCCGATGAAACTGACACCAAGAATGACGTAATTCGGAAAATAATGAAGGAAATTCCATGAAAAATTAATTTCCATAACCTCAAGCTAACTTCGTTAATAATAGTCCGATTTACAAGAAATTCGGTATGATTTTCGTCGGAAAAACATATGGAATCCATCGGCATCACTTCCATATCGATACGAGAAAGAATAAAGAATTATTTTTTTCTGAAACAGGTATGAAATCCTCGGTCAACCCCGGCAAATCGTGGTCTACCCCCCGCAGTTGAAGGTGAAAACGTGAAATATTCATTTCAGCTAGTGATCGGACCGATACCAAATCAATACTATCGATACCAGCCCGGAAATTATGATGCGGTATCGAATAGTATCTAAGACGTAGGTATCACAAATATTTATACCCGTTTGATACTTCTATGAAAGTATCGATACCCATTTGATACCTCACGAAAGTATTGATACCTATTCGATACCTCTATGAAAATTGCAATACCTGTTTCATATTTTTCGAAGTTTTGGATACTCATTTAACATTTCAACGAAACGTTTATATTTATCTGATATTTAAAACAGTTAAAATAACAACGGCAATAATAGTAAATTAAAGTACATACTTATTTTCATCCCTAAACGATAATACTTAGGTAGTGATACTAAAGTTTTGCTCTATATTGTTCATAAAACCGTATTACTGAATGTACATAATATGAATATCTAAATCAGAGAAGTAGTAGCATTCAAAGACCTAAAATTCATTGATCTAAATTTTTTTATTCTTAGGTAATATTATAATACATCGAAATCAATAACACTAGATATTAATAATATCATATTATAATAAAGAATTAAGAAATAATATTTTATCAACTGTAGTGTCTTTCAGTCTGTTTCTCTTTTTACATAATAATTCTCCGGCTTTTGAAAATACGCGTTCCGCCGGTACAGAAGTTGCCATTATGCAAAAATATTTTTTGGCTAAGATGGACATTTTGCTGTACTTCATCACGTTATTTTTCCAACAGATCAGTGGATCTTTTCTTCTCTCCAAAAGAGGCTCTTTTAAATAATTATCTAACTCTGAAAGTATACTATTTTGCTATATGAAGTACGCTCAACAACGCGTTTGTTGATTTCTGCGGTATCAAACGAGTATCGATACTTTCGTAAGGTATCAAACGAGTATCGATACTTTCATGAGGTATCAAACGGGTATCGATACTTTCATGAGGTATCAAACGGGTATTGATTCGGTGTAAGCACTTTTGGAATTGATATCGATTCAAGAAGTATCAGTATCGAAAATTGATACCAAGTACCTAAAATTTCAATACGTATCGATACTGTCCATTGAGTACTTTAGTATCGAATTGATTGAATATCATCAATAGTATCGGTATCGGTCCGATCACTAATTTCAGCGTATTAAAAAATTCTTTATTCTTTATCGCATCGAAATGGAAGTTACACCAATAGATTCCTTATGTTTTTCTGATGAAAATCATACTAAATGTCATGTAAATCGGACTACTTTTACATTAGGAATACAAATTGCTTGTGTAAAAGTAGTCCGATTTACATGATATTTGGTATGATTTTCATCACATTGGCATGAATCAGATAACGGATCATGTGAACAGTGTACAGGAAATTATATTATGTTTAAGAATGAATTAATATTGACGAAAGATATAGTTATTAATTGTTTACTATTATTTTCATTGCAAGGTGATAAAATAATCAAAGCAATATGTAAATTTAATATATATACTATTCCCACAACCAAAGTATTGATAGCTAGACAATCATATAAAGTTATGAATGCTATATTTCATAGTGGTTCATGTATTGAGGATGGCCATTACACAAGCATATGTAAAGAAGAAGGAATGACTAGTAGTTGGATTGAAGCTGATGACGTGCAATTTAAAAAAAGGCAATGGCCCAGAGGCGCTAAAGATCTTTATATTTTGTTCTTACAAAAAAATGATAGTAAATAAATAAGCCAATTGCGCCAATTAGATAATTGGTCATCAATAAAACTACAAAATGTGTGAAATCCCCACAAAATTACCTTTTTTAAAAAAAGGTACAAAAAAGAGCGCCAAGTATATAACCCATTCAAAAAGAATCGCATTTAAAAACATTGTCGTAAATTAATATAAATTTATTAATGTGCTATATTTTTTAACTTTACAAAAGTAATGATATACTATAATTGCGCCAATTATCACAATGACTATTTATACAAAGACAAAATGTATTAAATAATATTAAGCAGATATATTTTTATACAAATAAATATTTTAATACGAATAAATATTTTATTCAAAATACTTGGCGCTGCTCTCCGAAAAAAATGTTAATTGTCTTGGTTAATAAATATAAAACAAGACAAGACATCACTGAGACAAGAAAGAAAGAAAAAGATTTTAATGCAATTTATACATATTTATTCAGTTTAGCAACATCAATTCGGAGAGCAGCGCCAAGTATTTTGAATAAAATATTTATTCGTATTAAAATATTTATTTGTATAAAAATATATCTGCTTAATATTATTTAATACATTTTGTCTTTGTATAAATAGTCATTGTGATAATTGGCGCAATTATAGTATATCATTACTTTTGTAAAGTTAAAAAATATAGCACATTAATAAATTTATATTAATTTACGACAATGTTTTTAAATGCGATTCTTTTTGAATGGGTTATATACTTGGCGCTCTTTTTTGTACCTTTTTTTAAAAAAGGTAATTTTGTGGGTTTAGATACACGTGAATTTAGATACACGTGTTTTGACTTTTGATTCGTCAGATTTTTAATATCTATGGATATCCCAGAACTCTGAGGGATTGTGAAATTAATAAAAGATACACGGATTGAGGTACGGATACGTTTAGTGATGGGACTGATACCGTATCGATACATATCGATACCCTTCTACAAATTTCAATCTGGTATTGATACATATCAAAGTCAAAGGCATCAAAAGGAATCGATGCTTCTTTGATACTTACATATCAGAATGTATCGATACCTGTTTGATACCTACACAAAAATATCGATACCTACTTGATACCTATACGAGAATTTCGATACCTGCAATATCTTTACCTCACGCTGAAGTGTAAATATTAAATGTTTACCAAATGACTGCATGTGGCGCAAAACGGAACACTTTTCGTGGGGTAAAACGGAAAACCTATTTAACCCAGTTCCACCAATCCAATTGTCTTGAAACTTTGCAGACGCGCGTAGTTATGATGATAATACAAAATTATGAAAAAAGAACGGAAGGCGAGATAGCATTACGCTGTCATCAATAAATATGTATAACCCATAACCACAAATCCAAACGACTTGAAATCAGCCTGTAACCACAAATCAAATCAATTCAATCAATATGCAATATAACCACAAAACATCAATGTCACCACTGACAGAGGATGAATCTAATTTTTGGGCTTCATTTGATAATTATATCGAAGGCAGAAATAGAAACTCATTAGATGGTAATGATGTACAATTACAGTTAGATAACTTTTTTAAAGAAAGTTGTTTACCCATAAAAAATCGTCTTATTTATTGGAAGCAAAATGCAACAAAATATTTCATTCTAGAATAATGTATATGTACATCATTTATTAATTAAAATTCAATTATATACGTAGTTCATGATACTGATTCCAACTCCTACTTCATTAGTTATATTATCAAATCATGATTGGTAATAAATACTATTTTCGTGAATTAGTAAATTGCAAATCGAAACCGATACTTTCGTATCAAATAGATATCATAACAGGTTTGCCATCTGATCACAGAATTATCAAATAAAAAACGATAATTTCGTACAGTATCAGACAAGTATCGATAATTTCGTAAGTATCAAATAAGTATCGATAATATCGTAAAGTATCAAACCGGTTTTGATTCGGTATAGTATTGATATGGTATCGGTTGAAGAAGAATTGGTATCGATGATTGATACCAAGTACATAACATTTCGATGCGTATCGATATTTCCTATTGAGTACTTTGGTATCGAATTGATTGAATATCATCAATAGTATTGGTATCAGTCCCATCACTAGATACGTTTAGTACACGTGTATTTAAATAGACGTGTATCTAAATTCACGCGTATTTAAATACACGTGAAATTGTGCACGGGTATCCGTGTACTAAAAGATACACGGATTGAGGTACGGATACGTTTAGTACACGTGTACACGTGTACACGTGTCTTTTTACTACACGTACTATACCGTGGCCTCTAATATCTATATCTATATCTATATCTATATCTATATCTATATCTATATCTATATCTATATCTATATCTATATCTATATCTATATCTATATCTATATCTATATCTATATCTATATCTATATCTATATCTATATCTATATCTATATCTATATCTATATCTATATCTATATCTATATATCTATATCTATATCTATATCTATATCTATAGGGTAGAAGCCCCAATTACTGACACATTAAGGACTGACTCTAATATTATTGCATAGTATCTGTATTTATTGACTAAAAGTATAAGTTTTTATTTTTTTTATTATGGTTTAATATGTTTACTTCATGAACAACATTTTGTGGGTCTTAGAATTTCTATTTTTATATATAAATTCATTAATCTGAAAAACATATTTCTAGATCTATTACTGCCACCTCTGAAACGTGTGTGACTGAATTACTGACACCCCAATTACTGCCAGCTAACCTAATACTGTTTATTACTCATTTTACGGTTATGTCGTCTCATGTACATGAGCAACTACTGCTATGACAGTAATACCAAAATGCTTGAAACGCTTGTACCAATCACTATCACCCATATATTAATTAAAAAGGCTTAATTAATCGTTATATTACGATCGTTGTGACTTTCTATGATACTTATATTGTACTAAAAAATTATTGTTTATTATGTAAATAATTTAAATATAGTAATTATAGCCCTTTCTTTAGTGCCCTGTTTTCTCTTTCACTAGTAAGGAAGTCGCCATTTCCACTGTTGTCATCAAATTAAAATTTTGTATCGTCTTATAGAAATGAATGAAAAAAAAATATTAAGTAGTGCATTTTCGAGCGTATAGATTATAGGTTGAATTACATAATTCTTTTTGTGTATGACTTTACAACGTTTATTTATTCGTTATTTTCAGTAAAATAGCTTAAGGTGACAGTAATTGGGTAGGTGTCAGTAATTGGGGGTTCTACCCATAGACTTATATAGACGGAGCAGAAGAGAGGACTGTAGGCGAGGGGACTGTAAGATCGGAGGGGAAAAGGCAGAAATCATACAGGCAATTCGGTAGCTAGGTTCGGATGTATTCGGTTCTTGTCGGTTCGGCATTAATGGCTATGTTCGAAACATAACCACTGTTGCTCAACTATTACTGTTCTAAAGCATCGTAGTGGTCGTTGTATATAATCATATATTAATTGAGTGTAATAATGACTTATTGCGTAGTAATCGGTTGTGCAAATCGCAGGAAAAATAAAAACTGCGAACAGTTGGAGAAAGAAAATATAAATAATGATAGTATTCGATTTCACATGTAAATAAATAAATATACATACATAACCAACAATTTATATATTATAAATATAATCTTAGAAATTCAAATGTGTTGCTTGATTATCGAATAGATAATATGTTTATAATAAAAATATTTATTTTTTTCATCAGTTATGTCGCAGCAAATGGGCGATATACATATATCTATTATACTATATAATTATTTATGCATATTAATTATGTTTATGAACTTTTAAGCTTACAAAATCTTTAAAAATATAACTATTATTGCATATATCTATAAGTACGATTTTATTTAAAAAAAGCTTCATTCTATTTACTAATTTTGTTATATATATAACCTACATGATATGCGAAATTTTGAATTATGTATAAGTATACCTAACCTTTTCGACTAATTGTAAGTATCCCTCATAGATATATATAATGTCATTGAATTTCCGAATAGCCCCGAGGAGGAACGGAGTTACCCGATTTGCCTGTATGACAGTCCCCTTACCGCGAATCTTACAACCCCCCTCAGACACGCTCCGTCTATATATGTCTATGGTTCTACCCTACTCTATACTATTATATAAAGAGAGAGCCGATTTTTATGTTCGCGCAAAACTCAAGACCTATTGAACCGATCTTCCTCAAATTTTGACACGTTATTCCTGCATACTTTAGGACGCACATAGGCTATGTAGCATGTCTCAGAAACGCGATATTAATATGTAATTTATATGTAAACATTTCATGTGTACGGCTGCTTTGCAGACCACGTGACCCGTGTATACGACAGTCTACTTAGCGCGAGCATGCGCTTATTCGGCCCGCGCGGTACCTCGCCCGTAGCAGTACCGCGATGTTACCACCAGGTGGCGAAGCTTCTCGAGCGCTTTCTCGTAGTAAATACGAAAGTGTGTTTGGATGTTTGTTACTCAATCACGTCGCAACTACGCAACGGATCTTTCTGAAATTTTGTATGTACGTAGTCTAGGACCAGGAATAACGTGTAGGATACTTTTTATCCCGATTTTTTAAACTGATCTGAACCAAATTTTGCATAATCACTCTCTAGAACCCCGCGGAAAATATAGGCTACCATGAAATGTACTACCTACTCTTGACACTCCGTGATAATCGAAGTTTTACCCGGGCAACGCCGGGTACTTTAAGCTAGTTGTTGAATAAACTGTATTCACTCCCATGAATCTGTAAGCAGGATGTCTTTAAAACTAGGCCAACATTGCATTTTGAAACAGGTAATGCATGTCAAAAATTTTTTCAATGAGTTTTTTCTTTGCAATTTCAGAAGATGTTAATATATTAACGAGAATCGCAGAGAATCTAAACAAAAAGATTCCAAGGGTAAAAGTTATTAGTAACCTTGGAAAACATTATTTTTCGACGTCAACACCGAAAGCTAGAGAAGTTATTGTGGATGGAGGAAACACCGATGTTTTCGTGCCTGTTTCTGAATGTAATTGCATTCATATATATAATAATAATAATAATAATTATAATTATACAGGAAACTACTTGGTTGTACCACTGCTTACAATGACATTATCAACAGTTTCTCTATGGCCGGTATTCACAAACGTGTCTTAAGGCTGCCGTCTCACCGGGCGTTGAATGTGTGCGTACGCTCACACAAGCTAGGAAAAGCGTGTACGTATACGCGAAACCGTTTCAACCAACTTTCGTCCTGGAATCGGCAAGAAGGAAGTTTTTGAGGGTATAGTTGCCTCCAGTAGACATCAGTGCAGGGTGGTCTGGTGCGTTTGAATGCTAATAAGCACCGTACGTTGAAATAATAACGAAAAACTGACAGAATGAGGCTTCAAGGCTGCTCCGTTGGTGGCGCCACTGGTATAGTCGAGCCACGTAGCACCAGCGTATACGTATACGCAATGTAGAAAACAAACCGTTTCAACCAACTTTCGTCCTGGAATCGGCAAAAAGGTAGTTTTTGCGGGTATAGTTGCCTCCAGTAGACATTCGTGCAGGGTGGTCTGGTGCGTTTGAACGCACCAGACCACCGTACGTTGAAATAATAATGAATTTATGAATCGTGTACTGAGTCAGACTCGAGAAATGGCAGAATGAGGCTTCAAGGATTCTCCGCCACCGGCGCTTATGGTATATTCGCCCCATGTAGCATCAGAACCGGTGGAAGTCCAAGCTAGCCGATAAATGTAGGAAATACATAGTTGCCGATACGTATGGAGAGTCGCATCGCGCTGTTGCCGCATTTCCCCTATTACTATTTTGTCGTCAGGGAGGCTTGAATGAATCACGGCGAAGCGGCTGGAGAACAGAGATGGGCAAAGATAATATCTGGATAAACTCTTGGAATTTTGTTCAAATTGAAATATGTTACAGTCCATTTAAAAATATGGAGGATTTAAATATCATTTTGCCAAATACGAAAGATAATTTTCAAAAGATCGAGGAAAGTTGTGTACTTTGAGGGTCTGTATTTATAAAACAATTTTGAATGTGGCAAAATGTGACAACCCCAAAAATATTCGGACCCAAACGGAATAACACTGACAATTGCCACGTTTCGTACAAAGTTGTTTGGTATGAAGTAAGTAATACACCAGGGGTACACACTAACAAGGGGACCCCACAGCTGAGCCCCCGTGGATTTTAATAAAATTTTAGGGGATGAATCTGGAGGTCACCTCGATTACCCTCTGCTAAATATTTTATGCCAATGAGCATTATTTATAAACAATCGATATGTGAGTCTTAAAAGCAATTCACTTCAAGCAAATTTCAAGAAAGTGAGTTGGGTGAGTGCGTACAGCGCTTACTTCCCACCAAAACAACCACGGGTTCAAATCCCGGTCACCCTAATTTTTTTTCCTTTCCTTCAACCCTTATTTTGAATAATTAAATTTTATACTGCTTTGTGTCATAAATATTGTAATTTTTTAACATAAATTTTATATATAAACATGGTAAAAATACATAATTTTTTATACACGTACAAACATAACTGGTACATAACGACTTGTTTCAACTTGTACTATAAAGACACTGTAAATTATATATTTAATATGAAATTTTTCTTTACAATACGTACATGCACGTCTATGTAACTTTACAACTATTTATCTATCTACCTATCCTATTATATATCGATATATATATACACGTAAATACGCACATATATACGCCCAAGCATGCCGAGTTGAAACAAGTCGTTATGTACCAGTTGTTTGTATGTGTATAAAAAATTATGTATTTTTAACATGTTTATATATAAAATTTATGTTAAAAAATTACAATATTTATGACACAAAGCAGTATAAAATTTAATTATTCAAAATAAGGGTTGAAGGAAAGGAAAAAAAAAATTAGGATGACCGGGATTTGAACCCGTGTTGTTTTGGTGGGAGGTAAGCGCTGTACGCACTCACCCAACTCACTTTCTTGAAATTTGTTTAAAGTGAATTGCTTTTAACTCTCATATATCGATTGTTTATAAATAATGCTCATTGGCATAAAATATTTAGCAGAGGGTAATCGAGGTGACCTCCAGATTCATCCCCTAAAATTTTATTAAAATCCAAGGGGGCTCAGCTGTGGGGTCCCCTTGTAAGTCTGCCCTAGGGCAGTCGGTGCGCCTTCGAGCTCGACCGTGGTATTTTCATTCCCCACTCCTCGGTATAAGGTCTCGTGGTGGAGAATCCTATGACTGCAGAGGCCGTATGCCCATTTTGTTTTCTCCAAGGAAAATATGGTATTGTCTCGAGCTTCCCATTGTTGCCCCAACACGGTCACTGGAAAGGCCCAGTTTATGCTTGTATGACACCTCCGACAGCTAAATAATCGCTTGACCGCGGCTTACATACACAGTTCCATCACCGTGTGTGTGTAGCGACCTCAAGCAGTGGGTTAAAATTGACTCAGGCACAGGATACGGAGGGTTAATTGAGATTTGAAAAATGTTTAAATTTTTGTATGCAATAATAATAATTTTGTTCAAATTTATAATGATAGCAGTAAGAAGGGTTTAAAAAAGTTTGTAGCTGGCGAACATGATTCTGGCTGTCGCAGTCATCGGAAACAAAAAGCGCAAAATTTTTCTTAATCTGTGTGGTTATCGTGTGAACTAGAATGAATTATTTGCAAAAATCCAATTTTGCAACACAAAAAACTAACATATGCTTTTCCAAAAAATTAATGTTTTCATTTGAAATACAACAATTTTTGTGCTTTTCAACATTATTTATTCAACATGAACTAAAGTTCATACCATAACCACACTCATATAGATTTAGAAAAATTGTACGTTTTTTGTTTCAGATGTACATATTACGACAGCCAAAATTATGCTCGCCAACAACAAACGTTTTTTTCAAACCCCTCGTACTACTACCATTATAACTTTGAACCAAATTACTATTATTGCATACAAAAATTTGAACACATTTTTCAAATTTCAATTAATAAAAGTACAGAGATTGGAATTATAATACTCAATACTTTCCTTTCAAAAATTCCCCAAAGTGTGCCTTATTTTCGGAGCGTCAAACTCTGGAGACCCCTGCGGCAGCCTTTGACGCTCCGCTCCCACTACTCAGGCCGCTCCCCACTCCGTTGGCGGACTAGCTTCTCCTGGAATGAGCTCGGAGCTCGAGCTCGAGCTCGACTCGAGCTCGAATGTGCGCTCGCGCCCGGAATTGGGGGTCCTGTGCACCGCTGATATAGATGGTTGATTTCAAGTCGTTTGGATTTGTGGTTATGGGTTATATTTATCGATGATTGGGTAATTTTTTTACCCTCTCGGGGTAAATTTTTTTTTTAAATATTGTATTGTCATCCAAACCACGCTCGCCTGCAAAGTTTCAAGACAATTGGATAGTAGGGGGTGGGTTAAATTTGAGTTGCCAGATTTGAACCAGACAAACAAACATACAACAAACAGAGGATCAAAGCTGAATAAAATCGTTTAAAAAATGATTACGTTATTAAATTTGTATTTAAGCAACAGATAATTTTTATTGGTAGAAAAGATAATTTGATGTATAGCTATATAAAAAAAGAGGATATACTTCCGAAAGGGACCGGTGGCCGATCGAGATGAGGTTTTGTGGGAGGGGCGGAGAGGGGATGTGAACCCTAAATCTAAAAATGTAGCTTCGGGTATTTATTAGTTTCCGAAATATTAATAAAAAATTGTTAATTTTTTTAGAATTTTTTTTGGACGTTGGTGCAGGCCTCCCTACCCGTGAGCCCTTCCGTCCCGCTATTTTTTATTTTTTAAATTTTGTAATCTCAGTCTCATTTTTAGCATCGCCAAACTCACCTCGGTTCGCTACCCATGCTTTACGGGCCCGCAAGCGGGCCCGCGCTCCCCGCGCTACTCTACCTCCCACCAATACTAATACCCGGGACAAGTTGGGAAGTGGAATGCGTTGTATCGGTATAAGTCAACAGAAATATTGTTAATAGGGGGGACCGTGGTAAAGTGATTAAAAAAAAATCGGTAAGGTGTATCCGTTTATGCACAATTACCCCAGTATCTTTTGAACGCATTAATTGCCGAAACTATAATTTTATATTTCGGGTCTGTCCATAACCCTCATAATACCCACCAAGTTTCATCTCGATCGGCCACCGGTTGGGGCTAGATTAGTGCGGAGGGCGCGCGGGCGCGTAAAGCATGGTAGCAAACCGATGTGAGTTTGGCGATGCTAAAAATGAGACTGTGGTTACAAAATTTCAAAAATAAAGAATAGGGTAACGGAAGGGCTCCCGGGTAGGGAGGCCAGCACCAACGTCCAAAAAAATTCCACAATAATGAACAATTTTTTATTAATATTTCGGAAACCAATAAATACCCGAAGCTACAATTTTAGATTTAGGGTTCACACCCCCTCCCCACCCCTCCCACAAAACCTCATTTCGATCGGCCACCGGTCCCTTTTGGAAGTGCAGCCAAAAAAGAAAGTGTCATATGTTTTTCGAAGAATTATATTATTCATAAATTTCATTACGATTGGCGTGTTACACTTCGGTGATGTCCCTTATTCATATTGTATGGTTTGAAATTGCACATTGATTATACAAGATATTACATCCTTCTACGTATAAGTAAAAGGATATTGATTCGCAAATTAGTATTGTTTCATTGACATGTTTCCTAACTTCACTATCCAACCTCTCTATCTTTCATTATTGCTATCCTCTTTTACGTTCAGCGAAGCTCTGACGCTAGACGCAGCTCTCGTACCGTACCTATTCCTTCAAGACTTCTCGATAGAAAGAGCTTTGGCAACAGCGCGGCAGAGACAGAGAGAACAGAAGATGCGGCAACTATGCGTCAAAAATTCGTCTACACAGAGTACCTGAAGATGTCACCTCTGTAGAAGTTCTTTTTACCGGCCGCATTAGTTTCATTAGGGTCCGTCTGTTTACAAGGGGCGTTTCGATCGATTCGGACCATAACAAAAATGAGACGGCAGCCTTAAGATTAAGCAAATGCTTAAGCATGCGGCATCCTCTACTAACCCTAGTAGCTAGTAAAGGATGCCGAATGCTTAAGCATTTGCTTAATCTTAAGACACTTTTGTGAATACCGGCCTATATGTGCTCCTGTTGGAAATTAGCCGTATGGCGTTTTTCCTGATTTAGCAATGAGGACGCGCCTTGTGGACGCAGGTCTTCCGGGGCTGCCGATCTTCCATTGTTAGTTCGATATGTATACGCGTTATAAGAACGTTCTCTTGTATTAAGTATATTATTACGTATTATTATTCTCTTGCATTATATCAGTAAACAACAGTTCCAGAGTGCGAAGTAGTAAAAGATGAAACTTGTAGCCTACATGATACTACGTTCTTAGAAGATCTCACAACATCGTGTGTCTCGCCCAAGGGCAGTTTAAATGTGCATGAAGACGATAACAATGATGGAGCCTCTGCAAACAGTATTGCAATGTCGGCATCAGACGATGTGCGTCCCATCGGCACCAATGTTTTCGTGCCAATTTCTGAAGGTATTTAGGTTTTTAGTGATTCTACGTATAGATTATATCTTAAATGATATTCTGGGTGTATCAGTACTAGAATGTACTTGTACCATTTTATACAATATTATTAAAGACGTATATGTATTTTATCCAGACAGCGATTCACTGCAAAATACAAGTTGCAGTATGTCGTCAGTGTATCCAGGGAGAAGTTCCCTTTTCGCTGCAGACAATTTATTTATGGACAATGACACTGATTCTCAGTACGAGACAGATGATAGTGATGAGAGCTTTCACCTGTCATGTTGCTCGGCTTCATCGACTGATGAAAGCATGAGTGATGATAATGCAGATACTGGAGATGCGAATGACAATGCTAATGGTCCGAATAGTTTTAATGTTTCAAATAGCCTTAATACAACTAATATAGGTGTATGCGACAACACCAAAATGCATGTCGGCAATTCCAAAAATAAGAAGAAAAAATTGAGCATGTGCATGTATTGCAAAAAGTTGCAGACACAATTACCAAGGCATTTGGAGACGAAGGACAACGATGAGGAAGACGTGAAAAAATTTCGGAATTTGCCGAAAGGTGAGTCGTATAATTGTTTATACGTGTTTATAATTGTTTTCACTTCGACTGATCTTTATGTAACACTAGTCTACACTGAAAATGTACATTTGATGAGAGGTGACTTTTCTTATGGATTTTCTCCCGCTGAATTCGAAAATCAAGGTTAAAATTTTTTTATGGAACAGTTTTTAAGATATTGTGATTTTTTCAATTTTTATACATCTTTTCACTTTAACCCTTTCAGTACGGCGTACATTTCCGAGAAAGTGCTTTTGACTATTTTTTTTTTTTTTTTTTTTTTTTTTTTTATATATAAACTATCGGAGATGCCGACTAAAGTCGGCGCTAGGAACGACGGCTCGTTCCGTGACGCCGGATGTATCCGGCACTGGTACACACAGGTCATCAGATGGATGCTGGATATATCCGGCGCTGGTACCGAAAGGGTTAAAAACCATATCTGGAGCTAGATGTGCCCGATTTGGTCGTTCTTGGTACCAAATGAAAGACATTGAAATGACGAACAAATATGTGTAATGGGATCTTTAATTGGTTAAGCGGTTCAAAAGATATTGATGAAAATAGTCCACATTTTAAGAAAAAATACATTTTTGAGCTTATTCTGTGGCCACGGAAAAATATAAACCGATAAAAAACGTCCGGTTTCTCGTCATATGCGTAAACCTGATACTTTTACGCAAAAAATAACACCAACCAGAAGTAAATCGACCGAAAAATGACAAAGTTATTAGCGATTGAGTGAATTAATCCAAATCCCACATTTTGACAAGTGGCCATGCCGGCAACGGTTTTTTTCGTTCTCACGTTGACGCCACTGCTACAGCGAAAACTGACATTTCGTTTTGAATAAAACAACACAATTTTGATTGTGAAAAAACATACGATAGAACCCAACTTTATTCTTTAGAATATTTTAGAAATATAGTTTTGGCTCTTGCTCTGTCTTCGTTTGGTTTTGGGATCCGTTTCTCTCACGAGGAACCATATGTAGTCTGCCAACATTGCTTCATCCCAAAACCCTTGATAACGTCGCTCGATGGTCTTAATTTGTTGGTGAAATCTCTCGCCGTGTTCGTCACTTACGTGACCAAGATTGTCCGGAAAGAAATTCAAATGAGTGTAAAAAATGGATTTTTGTGCTTCTGAGCAATTTTTTTATGTGTGGACCAACAAAGACGCCTTCCTTGATTTTTCCTGTAGAAAGCTGCGGGAAAAGCTTTTTCAAATAGGAGAATACAGTTTTCGCTGTAGCAGTGGCGTCAACGTGAGAACGAAAAAAACCGTTGCCGGCATGGCGACTTGTCAAAATGTGGGATTTGGATTAATTCACTCAATCGCTAATAACTTTGTCATTTTTCGGTCGATTTACTTCTGGTTGGTGTTATTTTTTGCGTAAAAGTATCAGGTTTACGCATATGAAGAGAAACCGGACGTTTTTTATCGGTTTCTATTTTTCCGTGGCCACAGAATAAGCTCCAAAATTTATTTTTTCTTAAAATGTGGACTATTTTCATCAATATCTTTTGAACCGCTTAACCAATTAAAGATCCCATTATACATATTTGTTCGTCATTTCAATGTCTTTCATTTGGTACCAAGAACGACCAAATCGGGCACATCTAGCTCCAGATATGGTTTATAAAGTGAAAAGATGTATAAAAATTGAAAAAATCACAATATCTTAAAAACTGTTTTATAAAAAAAAATTTAACCTTGGTTTTCGAATTCAGCGGGAGAAAATCCATAAGAAAAGTCACCTCTCATCAAATGTACATGAAATTCATTTAATTTTGTAAACTAGTGTAATCATAAATTACTTTAATTGTTAGGTATCATTGAGCGGAAAAGAATTATCGAATTAATTAGACGCAGTGGTAATTTTATGTACAATATGTATGCTTCGATAAATCAAGGCGATTTGCTTGTTTGCCGTCGCACAGGGGGACAAAACGACCCGACGGCGATAAAAAATCTACAACTTTGGTTCTGGTCTAGATATTTTAATGAAATTGGGCTCGATTTAACCGCAAATTTACGGCCTTTAAGTTGTATTAATATAAGTGATATTAGCCCTCGGAGGCCCGTGCTAGGCCCGTATATTTAGACCCATCTTTTCGAAGAGTGGGGCTACTGGCCAATTACAATTCATATTTTATTAACATACTTACTATTAACTGTACTATATTGTGGTAAACCCCGTTTTTAATATTTGCTATTGTTTTAATGTGATCGGTGCTCAAATTTTGCCAAAATCGCAAAAGTTAAGAGCTTATCAAAAACTTTTATGTTTCCCATAGGTTTCATTCACGATTCTGAAAATTTTTTCTTTGAGAGGTGCAATTTAAGTTAGTTACAAAGTTTATTACATAGCTATATATTCTATTAAGGCCATACATTCGGGTAAAATGTTAACAAACTTTTTATATAATTTTATAAAGTTGCAACCATTTGCAATGGGTGTAATTGATATCATGTGAAAGAATTAACCCTTCTCTCTTAGAAACAAAAAGAATTAGATGCTACTTTGTGCTACTTTCCAAGAAAATGGTAATTGAAGTAAAATCTACCTTACCTGCCAATTAGAGTTTTCTGTACTGTCTCATGACTCCGGCTATACAAGATATTTGCATCACACATCTAATAAGTCAATCATTTTTTTCGGATATATCTTAATTACGTCTCTTTTCCTTCTTACTCTTCGAAACGATGAGATGTAAGGGTCCGAATATATCAAGAGCATATTAATCAGGTCTTGATTCTGTGCACTTCGAGAAATCTTTCGACTGTTATGGTAACGGTAATACTTGTATTCTTTATTTTTCGTTTCCTGCGCTTCTTCTGATAGCTCGCCAATTGGCGTCCCCACTTTTCTTTAAAAATTCGAAAATAATGCCGGATAGGTGTTTCGTCCACAATTTCTACATCACTACATCACAATTTCTACATAAGTACTTGAAATATAGCCCGACAATTCTTGATATTTATTAAATTTGTTTTCACGAATTATTTTGTACAGTTCGCAGTACGAGATTTCCATATTAATGTCTTGGCGATACTTTGTGATTTTGATTACGTAAATCAGAATTCCACAAAACATAAGAAGATAACGAAGCAAAATGCATTTCTGTAACGATCCGGGAATGCATCTGGCCAGCTACACTTCGATCAATATAGATTATTTCGAATAAATGAAGAATCGTCCTCCTTTTCCACTGCAATTCTTATTGGTCTGCAAAAGCGAATGCTCTGCGGAGTGGGATTGACCCAAGATCATTCGTCTGACATATCACTGTTTAATTGTATGATTATCATGCTGCTTACAAAAAGTGAATACTGGGCATTTGGCGCCTCATTTTCTGTATTTTCATACTGTTGATGGGGGTTCGTATGACCTGACGAGCTATCAAACCCTAAGGTGACAATTAATTTTAAATTCAGTAAATTATGCTGATCCCAATTTACAGCCACTGCACTACACAAACGCTCAGCTGTTTTATCGAACATATCTTGTAATGGCACGATAAATTGTGTTTCCGATATTCTATAATTTTGCGGTTGACATTCAGTCATAGCTTCTCTGATAGATTTGTAGCCCGGATAAATTGCACAGTTCCTCGATCGAGAATCTTTTACTAATCCTACATATTGTTAGGTGCCGGTTACTTTTTAAATTCATCTCTAAATTTTTGCTACATTCACATCATATTTCTGCTACACAGATGTCGACGATTGATTCAACCATCACGTGTTATGGGAACTCCCCTCAATCAGTAGTCGATTATCTGTGAATATTCTTAATAGTTATAATTTAATTCTGCTTGAAGCCTGTCACGCCACGGCATATTCTCATGGAAGATTATTGTCAGCGATCTTCCAACGCTGTCGACGTTCTTAGAATGCGCGCTGTGATAAGCCTTCCGAGGCATTGTAGTAGACTACTTTATATTTTTCTTCCCTGTTAAAATTTTGTTACACCATCATTGACATCTGATCCTACCATTGAGTGTTGTGGGAGTTTCCCTCGATCAATTGTCAATAATCTACAAACCGTATTATAATAATAATTTTATATGAGCCGTTACGCCACTGCGTTCTTCCATGCGAAAATCTTCCAACACCGTCGACGTTCTTAGAACGCCGGGCGCGATAACAACTTAGATGCTGGAAACGTTCCGAGCGACGACGGTTGGGCCCGTGTGCATGAGGTGCAGAGTCAGCAATTTTGGCGCTCTTTGTGCAAAGGCCCGAGTGCTCGGGTCTACCCTGCGAACGCTCGTGGCAGTCGCCTGTTAAGTCGTGTTGTGCGTGGACGTTCTGTCCGAGGGACATATTGCCTATTACATTAGGTGTGTGAGCTAGAGTTCCATCGTGGATAGTTAATACTTAACGTGGAAAGACTCAGTCCCCGTAGAGACTCCCCATACAGCACACTCCCATGGCAAGAAGGTTCCATCAATGTAGCAGGACGGTTCCGGTGCAGCACCGGAACCTTCCTGCTACATTGATGGAACGTACCATGAAGAATCCTATGTCCGCCCTTTTGGAACATTCCAGGGAACGTTCCGGCCATTCTCTGGCAATGGTCACGGAACGCTGAGGACATTCTCTGGCAATGGTCACGGAGCGCTCAGGACATTCTCTGGCAATGGTCACGGAGCGCTCAGGACATTCTCTGGCAGTGGTCACGGAGCGCTCAGGACATTCTCTGGCAATGGTCACGGAGCGCTCAGGACATTCTCTGGCAATGGTCACGGAGCGCTCAGGACATTCTCTGGCAATGGTCACGGAACTGTTCGTAGATTTTACAGCGATGTTGTTTAGGCAAAATTTGTCTGATATGACAGAAAGGATAGGAAATGTAAGGGAAATTGATTAAATTACAATAAATATTGGCAATATTCATATATTTTTTTGTACAAGTCGATAACAGCAACAATAATAATAAATGCGAGACA
Source organism: Andrena fulva (assembly GCA_946251845.1). Classification (NCBI taxonomy): domain Eukaryota; kingdom Metazoa; phylum Arthropoda; class Insecta; order Hymenoptera; family Andrenidae; genus Andrena; species Andrena fulva. Next base: position 40,299,139 of record OX276327.1, read on the forward strand.
GTCTGAACACATTAGTTAAATATACAGTGTGTCCGTTGTATCTGAAGAAGTGCAACTATCTCGAAAAATATGAATAGTACGAAAAATTGTTTCAGACGGAAGTTGTATGATGTCGGGGGAGACATAGCATGCTCGTATTTTTTATTTCTTTTTCTTGTAACTGACATGGAAATGTTTTCTAAAAACTACGTACATGTTTTTTTTATTGTAAACCCATCTTCAGATTTAGGGAGCGAAAATTACATTCTACAATATAGTGATATGTCGTTAAAACCCTGAGACGAAAACAAATGCATGGGATGCGGAGAAAACTATTTCGAAATCACGAAATCTCGAAGCAGCGATATTTGTGCTACGGATGTTTCTGCGGTCTTTTCGGTTGTTCAATGCCAAGATATCTTTTTTTGTTGGTATTTCGGAAACTGTTGAATGTTTGAATGGTGAAATTCAACAGTTATATACACATGTATATATATATATATATATATATATATGTGTGTGTGTGTGTGTGTTGCATCCAACATTCAACAGTTTCCGAAATACCAACAAAAAAAGATGTATTGGCATTGAACAACCGGAAAGAATAGATATGCTGCATTCAACATTTAACAGTTTCCGAAATATTGATAAAAGAAGGATATTTTGGCATTGAACAACCGAAGGGATTGTGGAGGGATCCGTAGCACAAATATCGCTGCTTCCCCTTGTCAGTTCGGGGATCACTCTCCCGCCACACACGTGGTTCACACACTCTTAACCCTCGTACAACGAATGCAGGGTCATTTTGACCCAACTCTGATAAAGTCTATCACGATGTTATATTTGTGTTTACAATGGCAAAATATAGTATAAGATGCTTAAATTGCAGTAACATTATTTTGAAAAACCATAGAGGAGATACACCAATTTTATGTACCAAATGTACATAAATAATTTTTTTTATGTATTTCTTTATTAATAAATTTTAGTTAATTTGAAAAATTTTAATTATTTAATGTTGCTATGGGTCAAAATGACCCTGCATTCGTCTCATGGGACCATATCTATCATTAGTTATCCGAGGGTTCATCCGCCTCGTCCACAGCGGTTCAGTTCTGGTCCTTATTATTTCGAATTTCAGCCCGCGTGATCCGCCTTTTTGTTTGGGCTAACCATTTACCACAGGCGTTCGTTATTTCGACATCCGTTGCCGACAACCCCCTCTGGCTGCATGCAGCGTGTACTGAAGCTGGAATAATACATGCATTTATTTTACAATTTTAATTGCTGAAATGAGATAAATAATAAATTTACTTACACAAAATTAATTTCACTATATTTTTATACGATCTGAATTGTTTCTTTGTGTTCCTCCCACACCAACTATATTTTTCGGCTACACCATCATTTAGTATCTTTTCGAACACCATCGCCGTCGTTATTGCCAAGTTACTCCTTCCACCTGTTCTTTGCAATACATCAACCTATAAAAAGTCATCAATAAATTATTTCTGTCATGAAACATGGCTTCAATAAAAACAGCATTCGTGTAACGCCAATCACAGAGTGCATTGAAGCAATGAAAAATAACAATCACCATTAGTTTATATAATAGTTATAAAAAAGTTAATGGATGTTTACAAGGAAATTGTATGAAAAGTAAAAGCTTGTCGCGCAGCCAGCAACGAAATACAAGATGTACCATAAAATTGTGGGACTTCTCGGAAACATGCAATATCCTGTCTTCTTCCATCGGGACGGCACATGTTCCAAAAAGTCCGCAATTTTATGGGACACCCTGTACATGCAAGAAAATCCCATCGTAGTGCAATAGTATAAGAAGTGCATTGCATTTTACAAATTGCATGTATGTTGCTACTATTTATAAATTATAATAAATAACAATACTCAGGTAATTATCCTTTGTATGACTGCAATGCAGCAAGATAAAGTAACTGTTGAATATAAAAGTAATTATAATATAAAGCAGGCTTGGGAATTAAGTGATCTTTTCGGCCGAGTTTCAGAGGCGACGCCTCCTTTCTCCCGCCGCGCGTCTTGGCCCCCGCGGCGGCCCAGAAGCCTCGAGCGCCTCAGGCCCGTGCCATATGAACCGCGCGTGGCGCGTTGACAAAACAAAAACGCATCGACAATCGTGCTCTCTGGGCCGATGTGGAAACCTATTGATACAATGTCGCCCTAATACGCCACGCGCGGTTCACGTGGTACGGGCCTGAGGCGCTCCAAGCGCCTTGGGGCCGAGACGCGCGGCGGGAGAAAGGAGGCGTCGCCTCTGAAAGGAGGCTGAAAAGATCACTTAATTCCCAAGCCTGATATAAAGTTAATGTTTGACTTTTTAATGCTATGTACTCTTAGTGCATTTATTACTCTTACGCCACTTACCATGTTTTTGAATATAGCTGTGTCCAGTAAAGTATAATTAAAAATCCGCAATCCCTCTTCATCGTGAATGGGCAGATTGTGCGTTCTCGAAAAATCTGGTTCATTATTAATTACTGCCAGAGGTCCCTATTTCACGTGTATTTACATACACGTGTACACGTGTAGTAAACGTATCCGAACTTGAATCCGTGTAATTTTTAATACACGGATACCCGTGTAGTTCTGTTCACGGATATCCGTGTATATAGTTCTGTTCACGGGCAACGTGAACGTTGCCATGCTGACGTGACAACAAAGTATGTATTTCTATTTAGTTGTATTTTACGAGGCGGTATTTGGCGACCATGCATCCGTGTACTTATAATCCGTGTACACGTGTATTAAGAACACGGATTTTTAATTCCTTAATACACGTTACACGTGTCCCGTGTAACGTTCGGCTGTCCGGGGACAACTGAGCGTCGACAGATCCCCGAGAGGAGAGCGGCGTCCCCTCGAGTGTAGGAAAGGTGGGGTTCTATTCTACAGACTAAAGAGTAATATCTACGGCTTTTAAACTTAATAATGCTTATTTATTTAATAAAACAATAATTAATATAGTTACAACAATGAAATAATAATTAATATAGCTTACGGTCTACGACTATATATACTCTTTTTGGGTTTTATGTTTTTCTGACTCTAACGCTACGTATTTTAAAATATATATATATATATGTATATTGCAGAGCTCGGCCGCTGCCGTTTCCGGAGCGAAGCTCGAGTACTCTTGGCAATTTCTGTAGTAAGATCGGCCGCTGCCGTTTCCGGAGCGAAGCTCGATTCTTTTGACAGAGTTCTGTTCTATGCTCTACAGACCTTGTTTTTACCAAGCACTTCGGCCGCTACCGTTTCCGGAGCGAAGCTCGATGGCTTTGCAAGAACGAGGTTCTATGACCTCAAATGAGCAAACCAAAGAGGAGCACCAGTAACTTTTATACACTGGAGATCCGCCGCTGCCGTTTCCGGAGCGAAGCTGAATCCCACTGGTTGAAACTTAAGCTGCCTCTAGGTTTGAGCATTCGTTCGTCACTTGAGCGTATTCGTAGCTTGAATGTCCCGCTGTGCTGCGTGCGCCTCTATTTATACTGAGAAATTGGCGGGCTGGCGCATGCGCAGTGAATCGCTGTTTGTTATTTTACGTTTTGCTTGCTTATTACATATTATTTTGTCTTGCGCTTTTACTAATACTTATAATTAATTATTCCTAATATTCTTATAATAATTGTTTCTCTAATATTTATCTAAATCATTAATTATATATAAAAGTCTTATAATATATTTACGCGGTAACAGAATATGGTTATACGGTAACGGAGTTTGGTTCCTACATTACCGACTGTCGGTATCTAACGGTTTAAGTCCCCGTGGGACGTTACACCCGTGTACACGTGTATTTAGACACACGTGAAAAGCCACGACCTCTAATTACTGCGTCTCTGCCAGAATTGTTTTTGCATGTCGTCTACTCTGAAATTGATAGCTGCAATGCTCTTCCTCATAAATATTTCGAACTCTGAATAAAGATAAGAAAAATTAATTTAAAATGTGTAATTTTTTTTAAGAAAAATCACATTTAGGATTATAATCAATGGGTAGAAACCCATTGGATTCGATATGACTTTGTAGCTGCGGAAACGTACGTGATGATGATGGTGATGATGATGATGATAATGATGATGTTGATAATTTTGCTCTTGGTGGTAGTGATGCTATTATTGATGATAGTCCTGGTAATGCTGGTGCCTGTTGGTGCTGGTCCTGCTGATGCTGCTGATGGTATTTGCATTTCCTCGGGACACGCGGGTAGTGTGTTTGTCATTATATCTCCTGTACTGGGCATTTCTTCAAAATAGTCGTCCGTTGGCATGTTTGTAAAATCTGCATTGAAACCCGCAATTCATCATGTAACACAGTCCAATAAAATGAAACTTTTTTCTGTTCCGCAATATCTACCGGGTAATTCTTGTACACTTTTTCGCCCTGAACACGAATCCGCAAGCAAAATTACTGTATCACCCTCAGTTTTTGAAAAAACACGAGTTTTTGTAAAAACACACGATTTTGGGCAAAACACACGATTTTGGGCAAAAGTGAGGTATTACGTGAAAACTAAGAACGCTAGAAAGTTCGACTTACTCTGAAAAGATAAAGGAGAGTTGTTCGAATATATCGGTGTATATAGTTATTAAATTTGAATGTTTGAATGGTTGTAATTGACCATCAAAGTTTGAAAAAGTGTCGTTGCGCATGGTTTCCACGCAATACTTTTGTATTTTTACGAAAAAATTTTTACCTAACCCGAAAACCCTACCCAGAATCTGATTCTGTGGACGTTTCTGCAGAAGAAACCATCCAGGAAAAGTGTCAGAACGGTCTTTAACTCGAACTGATAGAGAAAATATCCATTGGCAACGCGTTCACGGTGTTTTGCCGCCTGGCGGCCATTGCTCGCCTGGCGCGACTCGTCAGGGCCGTCGCTACGCGTAATCGACGCCGATGGTACCGTTCAGTGAACATTGACGTTCTATATGTATCATCCTTATCTTTTTTTCATGTATTCATGGATACACTGTAATTCTCAGCTTATCGCAGCACAAGTTTTATTCGATGCGAAGAAAGACTTTCTGGTACACACGATAACTACAAAAAAAAGAAAAAAAGGGAATATATATTAAAAGAAAATAACGCGATATATAAAATGTCTTGAAAACGAGAGCTGCTTGTTCTTCGAGAGTTAACTTCGAACTGGCCAGGACTTGTATCAGTGTTGGCGCTCGAGCCGAGCGGAGTCGAGCAGAGCGAAGCGAAGCCAAGCGCTGCGTCGTTGAATTCACTCTCAGAGAGGGTTGTAAAATTTCGAGCCTGCAGTGAGCGCGAGTGAGAGAATCCATGAGCGAGCGAGAGGGGGCGAAAGAGTGGACAAGATGGCGTGACTGGGAAAACCCGATGCGTCAGCGGGCCCAGGGGCGCGCTGAGGGATCGAAAAATTGAAACGGTTCTTTTTTAAACCGACACTTTCACACTTTCTAATAGAAAATTTTAGCTGCGGGTATTTGTTAGTTTTTTGTTAATATCTCAGAAACTAACAAATACCCGCAGCTAAAATTTTATATTAGAGGTTCTCTCCCCCTCCCGCCCAACCCCTCAAAATTTCGGTTCATTCCGGTTGTTGGGTCATACCGTAGTATATCCCACAAGGCTCCCCCCTTTTATAATAATTATTTACAAAGCTGAATGGAACTTAGGGAAATTTGATGGCGACGCGATCGCATGCTTCCTGCGAAAGCAAATATTAACCCCTCAGCGACGACCTCCATACGCAGTGCCAATTTTCACGGGCAGCGGACCTCTTGCTGTAATACCTATAGTAATGGCTATACATTGTATGCATATCTCCGTTTAGAACGCCGTCCGCGTAGAAAGATGACATAGTAAATAATAAGATCTGGCGTCGTCGTTGAAAGCTTAAAGGTCCTCATACACATTGAGACCTATATCGCTGCATGTATCAATACCTACAGATCGCGGTATATATGCGTCTCAGATTTCGGTTCTGTATGAAACGACATATACGCGGTGAGACGAAATCGTGAGACATCAGCTCACAAGTGTAAGGAAAAGCTGAGAGTCACGGGAAATCATGATCGGAATTGGTTGTACTATTATACTGTTATATTTTCGGGAAGACATAGTAAGACTCAAAAGCAACACAAGTATATTGGAACATGAACAGAACGCACAGTAATACAATCAACGATATGTAACAGTAATGCAAAGACAAAGGGGACAAGTTATTCAGTAATACGTCTGCTTGCAATGGCGTCTGTATCAGGAATGACTGCTTGACAGGCGATCGATTCCGATCGCCTTCTTCTCGCTGTCTCTTGTCTATTCCACGCGAGCACCGGCGGGCCATGGATTCTATCCATAGGGTGCTCGCAACAATACTATATTTTGCACGGAATGAAACGAAGCCTCCAAAATAGGGATCACGGCGTAGAACGTGTATTGAAGATACATGTGTAGTTAATATATCCGTGTTCTAATCCGTGCACTTGTTAATACACGGGTACACGGTTATTGAAATACACGGGTACATGTGTATCAAAATATACGGTTTCACGTGTATTAACATATCCATATTAATATAATGTACTGTAGTTAAAGTTAAGTAGTTTATATACTAGTATTGTACTCAAATACCCTTAGAAATAAGTTTTCTTCTTTCCATATGGTCCACCCATAGCGGAACTCTGCCTTTGAATATTTTCTACAGCCGTGTACGCGTTTCGCTTTATAGCTGCCATTTTTTAATATTTTCTAGCATTCAAATATTTTTGACACTTTAGACAATAAGCAAAGGTCCCGTCATATGGTCGACAGTCGGCCTCGTCCGTGGGGTAGTAACTACCGAAGCACCGAACAACAGGGGTCGTAAACCCGCACCGTCGGCAAGCGCTCGCGAATTTGACGCGGTCAAGTTAATCCTGGACCCTGTATATTTATTACTTTCATGTGCACGCATCACGCTATCAACGAGTGTCTGATATTGAAATGAAATTGATTACTATTTGTATTAGTGTACCACGTGTACCCGTGTATTTCAATACCCGTGTACCCGTGTATTTCAATACCCGTGTACAGATCGCGCAATATAACTTTTCCTCCGAGCGGCCACTGAGTAGCGCAATGCGAGAGAGTCGGCGTTCTTTCAATTCGATCAAAAAAACATAAGATGGCACACGAACGAGTATCATACAAAGCAACAGGCGATCGTATGGTTTTTGAATCGAATTAAAAGAACGCCGACGGTCTGACTCTCTCGCACGTACGGCCCAGAGTTGGGCAAAATGTAATTTAATTACAAATTACGATTAAAGTGTAATTGTGTAATTGATTACACATTACTTTCTATAATCGTTAATTCAGGTAGTTGACGACAATTTTGCCAACTACCTAAATTAACGATTACAAAAAATGTGTAATCAATTACACAATTACATTTTGAAATTACGTTTTTGCATCTCTACTCCAGACGTCCGTTCGTTTGGAAAACTCTGCAGGGACCGTCCGTGTGCCGAAGTCACGGGCCCAGTCAGGACCGCCTTTAACAATGGGCTAAATAGGCTATAGCCCAGTGGCGCCCGTGACCCAACGGTGCTTAAGAATCAAATTTGTTGAAAAGCTTTTTTCTCTTCAATTGTGGAGACAATAATTTCTATCTGCCTTGGTGGAGACACGGGGTTGTGATGTACTACCTTGCACCGATTGCGAAGAAATTGTACCCTTGAGGGCTAGAGTATCAAAATTTTTTAGCCAAGGCCGCTCAAATTTATTAAGACGGCCTTGGGTCCAGTTGGTTTTTCCACACCCCTCGGCCCTTGAAACACTTTATGATCGGCGAAGGCGTCCTTGCGTTGGGGTCGTCGCAAGGCTGCCGTTCTAATACGCGGCCGGCGACAACGGCCGACGACGGTCCCACTAGTGCAAGGGAGAAGTATGCATCTGTTTCTCTCTTGCACTAGTGGGACCGTCGCCGGCCGCACATTGGAACGGCAACTTGCACTCATCGCCGGAGCCGTTCCAACGTAAACACTAAACAGACCCACGATGCATCGACCAGCCTTCTCCGCACAGCGTCGAAACTCAGCGAGGCGGGAGAATCACCCTGTTTAATATTATACAATTTTAATACTTACATTTGACATATCGTCCATTTATCACTTTAAAACACTTAACAATTTTCCAGTGACGAGCTCCGCAACGAGTGGAGGTAATTCGAAGACTGACTTTCCTCGGTCAGTCCCTTCGGAAAGTCCCTTCGTCGCCGTAGTTTGCGAAAAGTTCGCAGGGGGCCTAGACTAATTTGTCATATCCGGCGGAACCCATTATGGAAGTTATGTGCCGCATAAGAAACTATACCGCACGCTTAATAATAAAGGAATACAACTCCCACATACACAAAATGTTAATGTAATGTTTCTTTTCAGGGGCAAAAAATTTTGGGGCGCTAAACATTTTCTTGCATGAAGGCGCCAACCATCCTCGCGCTGGCCCTGTTTATGACCGGGCCTGGTGTCCGTGCCCGCCGTCGCCGCACAGTGGGGCAAATCGGGTCGAAACGCGGTACAAAACATTTTCTGACTGAAATCATATATTTCTTCCTTATTTTTTCATTTCATTCAGTTAGGACGTATATTTGTGATGTTGTTGTTACTGAATAATTAATTAAACTTGTTTGTCTAACGGTATTTCTAAATAAATTTGAAATCCTATAAAATTTAATAGTTATAAAATCTTTATTTATGTTAGTTCGAAACTATTTCACAAACATATTTTAATTAATTTGAACAAATATTACAAGCCGCCTTCGTTGAATTCATTTTTATTGGTTGTTTCTTCTTCGTTGTTTTTATGAAAATGAAATTTGGTACACTTCCAATACGCACCTCAACACATAATCCCACCAAAAATTAATTGAATGACAAGAAAGCTGTAAATAACAATCCTAATTGTGAAGAATTTCGAGATTGCCCTCTTCGAAACCACGTAGTCGCGTTAAAAATTTTTGAATGTGAAAAATAATCATGCTACATTATGATCCAAATGTTCAATCAACTACCCGTAAAAAGAATTGCAATATGGCGATATTTTTGTAAAAGGACTTAGTGCCGCGTTTCGACCCGATCTGCCTCAGTGTGCGCCGTGTTCGCCTTCACGTAAACATCGCCTTCACGTAAATATAAATTGCAATATCTTGAGTAAATATTAACGGATCGTTATGAGACTTGAAACATAGAACTCAGAAAACTCTAGCGAAGCCGTAAAATGTATGCACAAAACCCTTATGTTAAAAAGGGTAATAATATTTAATTAAAAAGTAATACTGGAAATAACCCATGCTTTTCAACGTTCGCCGTTAAAAAGAATCGGGGCAATTTTAAGGGGGTAGACACGGATAATGCAGCGTGCTGTATACCGACACAATCTGGCCCAAATCATAGGTTCGGGATTCTTCGTTTTTCGTCCTTATATGAGCATATTTTTGGCTGGGCGAGGTCTCATTCGAAAGAGGAAAGTTCAATGCGGAGCGCTCTGCTTATGGTTCAACGAGATAGTGTTTATACGTAATAATATGAGTGTCCAAAGTAGAGCAAAAGTCGACAAAATACACCAGCAGAATCTAAGCATTGTTAGGTCACTAGAAGAGTTTTGTGACTCAAACGGTGAACAGAGCGCTCCGCATTGAACCTTCCTCTTTCGAATGAGACCTCGCCCAGCCCAAAATATGCTCATATAAGGACGGAAAACGAAAAATCCCAAACCCATGTTTCAGGTTAGATTGTCGGTATTACAGCGCGGTGCATTGCCCGTGTCACGTGGCGTGTTTACCTCCTTAAGTATTTTTAGGTCACTAAAAGAGTTTTGTGACTCAAACGATGAGCAGAGCGCTCCGCATTGAATGTTCCTCTTTCGAATGAGACCTCGTCCAGCCCACAATCTGCTCATATAAGGATGAAAAATGAAAAATTCCAAACCCATGTTTCAGGTTAGATTGTCGGTATTACAGAGCGGTGAATTGCCCGTGTCACGTGGCGTGTCTACCCCCTTAAGGTACATATAACTTGCAGCGACAAAGTTTTTTCTTAATATACAAGGAAGATTTTCACCAATTGTCACACTGATTGATAAATAATTGTAGAATATATGACGATATACATATATAAATCTCGCGCGCCACCATCAGTCAACCGCCACGTATCAGCTAATGCGATATTTAGCAATTTTAGCACTCGCGTTGACAGTTGGCGCCATGCGAGAATTTATATATACTATATATTGTCATATCTTGTACAATTATTTATTAATCAATTTGAAAATTGGTGAAAATCTTCCTTGTATATTAAGGAAAAACTTTGAACTTCCTACTCTGAATAATATAGTGTGTGTGAATGTAAAAAATGTGTAGCTGATTTATTTAACAAATCAATGGTGTGTATAAATGTTTCTCCTTTTTCCATAAGAATTTTGTAAAAAATATGTACATATACAGTAATCTGCACCTACAATAATTATTATTGATAGCAATTAGAGAAAAGTCGATATAATATTCGATTCTGGAACCTTTGTTGTAAAATGTCCGAAAAGTTGCCTGACCATTGCCAGAGAATGTCCTGAACACTCCGTGACCATTGCCAGAGAATGTCCTGAGCGCTCCGTGACCATTGCCAGATAATGTCCTGAGCGCTCCGTGACCATTGCCAGAGAATGTCCGGAACGCTCCGTGACCATTGCCAGAGAATGTCCGAAAAGTTGCCTGACCATTGCCAGAGAATGTCCTGAACACTCCGTGACCATTGCCAGAGAATGTCCTGAGCGCTCCGTGACCATTGCCAGAGAATGTCCTGAGCGCTCCGTGACCATTGCCAGAGAATGTCCTGAGCGCTCCGTGACCATTGCCAGAGAATGTCCGGAACGCTCCGTGACCATTGCCAGAGAATGTCCGGAACGTTCCGTGACCATTGCCAGAGAATGTCCGGAACGTTCCGTGACCATTGCCACAGAATGGCCGGAACGTTCCATGAGGCTGGCAGGAAGGTTCCAAGTGGCAATGTTCCACCGCCACATGGCTGGAATGTTCAAGGAAGGTTCCTATGTCCGCACCGATGCAAAATTCCACGGCAACCCCCATGGAACCTTCCTGCAAGCTTCGGGCAACGGAGTGTGCTGTATGGGTCATTGTTTTAAATCTTTGTTCATTTTAACCGTTTTTTTTTTTATTAAATCATTTATATTCTCGCGCTTAATAAATATAAAATACTGTGAACCGTCTTTGACATTGGTGTGTTGTGCGACGCTCCTGCGCTTCATCGTCCTGTACGCGGGACCCTCCAGGGCACACGGAGAGAAAGAGAGAAAGAGAGAGAGAGAGAGAGAGAGAGAGAGAGAGAGAGAGAGAGAGAGAGAGAGAGAGAGAGAGAGAGAGAGAGAGAGAGAGAGAGAGAGAGAAACTGAGATTAAGCCGTTTTAAAAATTAATAATCTCTGCGCCGAATCGGTAAGTCTTCTTAACTACGTTATTGTACGGAATAAACAAATGATCCAACCTCTTTAGTGAGTTGTGAGTTTTCCCTCGATCATTTGTTTAATTCCCCTTTTTGGGCGTGTACCGCGTTTTCCTAAATCCTGTTTACTTTGTATAATTATATTGCGATCACATGATACTTTCCTAAACCGTTCATATTGAAAAATTAGAATATTGCGTAATCATTGATCCAACTCACATAGTGAGTTGCGGGGTTTCCCCTCGGTTAATTATCGTCAATTTATTATTGCCCGTCAATTGTTGTTTATCGATTAACGTTCGCGGCCGTATTCGTCGTATCCTGGTTCTAGAAACCATCTCTGAACTGTAATATCCGAAACCGCACCGAATATTGTGTTACGTCCTGAAGGGACTGCCTGTAAATCACCCCGAGCGGCTGGAGTGACTTACCGGATTCTTGCTCTGTCAAAGGGCTAAGGCCCACCTTGACTATACCTACCGGGGGGTAGAAAGGAAGAAAGGGGTTGAAATAAGGCTTATACAAGGCAATTGAGAGGAACAATAATGATCGCTTATATTCTTAATAAAGGTTAGTGGTTAGGTACATACCAGGAGACGGCGCTCCGTCTCCGTCGCTGTTCTCGGGGCGTTCGCTTTGCCGCCGGACCTGTCGTAGGTCGTGTTCGCTCGCGTTTCGGGCTCGGGTGACGCAGGGATGTCGCTGAACCTGGCGTCCGTCGTCTCGCTGCGCTCGCTCCGTCGGTGTTCTTCGCGATTGCGGTGGTCTATATCGGCGCGTGAGTGCTCTCCCGGCGAGGCCGTTTCCTGTGTATCGGATGGAGATACGCTCCGCCTAACCAGATCGACCGAGCGCGATTCGCGATACCGGACACTGAAGCGAAGACGCGATCTAGACGGCGCGGCTCGCCGTCGCTACTCCCTAGCTCGAAGTCTCAAAATCGAATGCCTGCTCTCGAGTCCGCGGTTGAGGACCGCGCCTCGCCTTCTCGAAATCGATCGGGGGGAGAAATCGCCCTGTCGGCACCTGGCGGTCGCTGCCTCCTATTTGGAAACATCGGGGCCCGGGCCGTCAACGGTCACGTTGCGCTTACGACGAACCTCCGCGGTTCGTCGACCTGCCTGACACGCGCGAGGCGATTCCGCTGAATCGCCGATTCGGAGGAAAGCGACGCGAGGACAGTGAGCACGGGATGGACCAGAAGGGCCCATGTAACATTGTAAATTCTAAATCCGGCGATTTAACCTTTGTGAGTCTTTATTGACTCTTTTGAAACCCATGTATTGACTCCCCATCTATGTACCACCTTGATTTCCCTGTTCTTTTATTGTAATACATTTTACGTGTCATTTCTCTTAAACCAGTCTCGCTCGAAATACCACTTCCTGACGGGTCAACCTGTATTGGTTGTAGCAAGTACGTATCCCAAAAACAAATCTATCTAAATTCGTTAAGCGTTACGTGGAAGAAATTAGACAAATCCGCTCGGTCATTCAAAAATCAACGCCCGCACGTAACAATATCTACTTTTACTATAATCGTGCTCCAAGTAGATTGCCAGCGCTGATTCTTTGGTGTGACGTAATTCATCATTTTCACTGGAATTGACTTGTTTATTTACACAAACAGCACGATCTTTGCTAATTCTACCTGCTAACTCAATAATTGCTAAATTATATGAGTTATTTTCTAGTAATTCTCTAGCCCGTCTATACACAGTGCTTCTTGAGGCTTTTTCAACAGATACACGTGCTCTACCCGTATTGTCACTTTTCTTACTCCTCTTTCGTGGACGACCTTTTTGTTTGGTTTTCTGTTTTAAATTTTCTTTATTATCCATTCTAAAATAATATATACAACATATATTCATAAAATTTATTTTAAAAACAAGCGTGTCTAACAAACAAGTCTATATTACGATGTATAATGCTTAGATAACTGAATCTTTATACATTTAATTTTTTTATTTATGATATTGTAAAGTGTACTTACGTGAAACTATTTAGTCCATTAGATTGTGAAATTTCATTGTGGAAACACTAAAAACACTCTACCACTTATATATAATACACAAGTGCGCGTATGTCACGATTAAAGGTGCGTGAAAAGTCGCGTACAAATATGTTTAAACGTTCGGACACAGTTAGTCGTCAAAACTCAATTTGTACTGACTGCGTACTGACTGCGTGGGCGATAAAAGCAAGCCCTTAAGAAGGTAGAAAACGAAGAGGAAAGAAATAGATAAAAAGAGCTAGCCGATGTAGGAGAGGAAAGCCAAAATGTGTGAAAACTCGGAGAGAGCGACGGGGTTCGTAAAGGTCAAATCAGCTCACCAGGCCCAAAGGAAACCTTGCCATTAAGTTTCAAGGGCACGCGCTGACCTGGTCGCCAGATGTGCATGGACACTGCCCAGGCCCGTGCAAGAGCATCAGATAAAAATAGTGGAAGGATAGAAGAGAAAGCAAAGAAAGTTCGTTAGAAAATTGAAGAATGACAAGGGCGTAACAGCTGCAGTCTCGTCTGCATCACAACGAATCGTCCGATTTCTTTTCATTATGTATGATTTTCGCATATAGCAGAGAAACATTGAAATATTAAATTTAATGGTGTATAGGACAAAGAATAATTTCTTGACAATGGGAGCGATATAGCAAGACAATATCCTTTGCTGATTGCCTATTATCCCAAAGATGCAAATGAATCCTGGCCTAAATTATATAGAAAAAATATGGAAAATTATAGTCACAACAAAATAGCAGAAAAAATACGATGCTAGGTATTTTCAATCGAGCAGTGTATCCAACTGATCCAGAGATCTCGTTTATTCTAATACACTATCGATTGAAATCCTACAAAGAGCGGTTCCATAAAATCCTCCCACTCTACTTCCGAGCAACCGTCGGCACTGGAGTAAAGCTGCGACGGGAGATTCGTCTCCCCTTCCTCTCCGCTGGTTAACTCCATGATTTCGTTCCCGGTGTCGGGTCCTCCCGTTGCCGTTGCCGTTACTAGCCCGTGCTGGACTCTGAGCCACTTCCGGTCCTTAGCCTCTTGGCCCTCCCTCTGGTTCGCGTGCGATGTTCCAGCTTTAGGCTCCATCCTCCAGCAGTTGTGTCCGTGGATTGCCAGTCTGTATGGATGGATAGGGGGGATGTTAGTTGAATCTTGATCGTGCTTAACTTTTTCTGCTCCCGGCAGTCCCTCGCTGTTCCGGTGACCGGACTGGTCGCTGGTCATTCCTTCGTGCCTCCTTCGATCTTTTGGTTGGGTGTGTGTCGCTGCATGATCCGTCCTGTGGATTACTTTAGGGACACAAGTACCCTCCCGTGCAGCCTGAGGACCGGGTTCCCCCAGTTCCTCGGATCAGGCTGTGGGTAAGCCCGTGGGTATTTGTTACCCTAACTCCCTAATTCCCTATTTGCGTGTCGCCCGCGCACCCCCTTGGGTGTCCAGGCTCGCGAGAGAGCGATCGCGGAGACGGCACGGGCCAAGCCACAGATTCGGGCACCGACGACACCTAGCCAATCCGCGCGGTCTACGTCTGTATCGCGAGACAATGCTAATTAGGAGGGAAAGGCAATAACTAATTAGTCTAGATGTCAGTCCACAGCTGGCCCGACCAGGCCATCACCGCGATCGCCCAGCCGCGGCACCGGCAACGGTAGCGCGTTCAAAAGTCGCGCTCATCGCGGCAGCGAGCATGTGCCCGATTGGTCGCATTGCTGCGGCCAATCCCAAACACTAAAAAATTATAAAAAAAAATCTTAAAGACGGCTTACTTTTCCGTCCGTCACAGTGGTAGTCCTCCTTAAAGTTTGTCACTTTTGAAATTAATTTTTTTCGCATCCAAAGAGAGATTGTAAGGAACTGCTTACAATGGTACAATGAATTTGTGCTGTGTTCGTCATTTCTCCACATACCAGGAATTAATTGTAAATAGAACATCTACTAAATGCTGAGGTACATAAGTAACGTTGGAAGTTGCACTTCTATGTAAAAAGTGGTGCAATAAAACACATTGTGATTTCTGTAACTTTTTGGGGCTGCAGTAGCATGGGTTTTCGGAATACTCGAAAAACTGATGTCGTTATCCCAAAAACATTTTCAACTACTCTTCGAGCCCGTGAACGTCGGTAGTTGAAAATTCGTTCAGCAGTTCCTTTATCGTAAATACCAGCATATGGCTTTAACAGGTGTCTACTAAGTTCAAATGCATCGTCCCCCACAAACACAAATGGCAGGGGTTTTTCACATGGAGGAATTAGCTCATCTCCTGGCATCATCAATTCGTCGGCATCCATTTTCTGGAACAGAGATGTGTTGTTGAAAACACCCCCATCACTAATTCTACCTTGGTATCCAATATCCACGTAAATGAATTCGTAATTCGCGTTCACTAGAGCCATAAGAACAATACTAAAAGTTCCTTTGTAATTATAAAATTCGGAACCGCTGAAAAATGGAGACTGCATGAGTATGTGTTTCTATTTTCGAAATCTGCTGCGATCTTCCGCCATTCATCTGGACTTTCTTCAGGCATCTATAAAAAGGAAATTGTGGTCTGTTTTAGAAATTACATGCGTGTCCACAATTAAATGACTTTGTACTATTATAGTATAAGAAATTGCATTGAAATGTTTTTTAAAAATTAATTAACATACCCGTATTTCGTCCTTCAGTTCTACAATCAATGCTTTGTAGACTTCTTCCACGCATACGGAAACAGTTTGTGGGCTAAATTTAAATAAAAGTGACAAGCTTCTATAACTGTCGCCAGTCGCTAAAGAGCGTAGCGTCACAGCCAACCTTTTTTTCACTGGTATGCTCTTTCGCATGGTGGTGTCTTTTTTTAGATTACGGGGCCTAGTTGGGTAACGAAATATTCGATATCTGTAGCAGACATTTTACAAAATTTTTCAAAATGTCCGGACGGTTGCCGATATAAATCTCCCAACATATCTGTCACGTTATACCTGCAAAAAATAGAATTGCGGATATCAATGAAAGGAAATATTAATCAAAGGGCCATTAGACGCGAAATCGGGCATTTTCGGAGTAACATTTCTGGATTTTATGAAACTTGGAGATCTAGAGACGCGATAGCGTCTCGACGCCAAGTACAGGAAAGACACCCTGTATATGTCGACTGTCGCTACCGCTATCATTTACTCGTCGCCGGGCTATTCCAACCTAACCTGGAACTTATTTCATTAATATCTCATGACGCCTGCAATATTTTCTAAATTTATAGGCATTTTTCTTATGTAAACCGCATATAAGCTTTCGAATAAGACCAAATTTCAATAAAATCTGTCCACGCATGACAGAGATATCATAATATCGTCTCATGGATCAGTCGGAAACGGTAAGATTTTCTTCTCCTTCTCCTTATCCTTCTCCAAACGAAATTTTCGTCAACATAATACGTATACGCGTTACACGCACACCTTCAGCCAAAAGAAACTAGTGTATGTTTCGTTCGTCGACTCTCGGGATCATTCGGCAGGGATCGGCGTCCGTCATTGTACATATACCTATGTATACTATTGAATTTTATAACCTACCAAGTGTCATCGCTTTATAACCTACCAAGTGTCAATCCATCATAACCTGCCAAGTGTCAAATAAGGTAAGTTGTCCAAATTTGAAATGTCACGAGTTTTTACACTACATGGGAGACTGAATTATTGTCTCAATTAACAAGGTGGGTCGCCAAATTTTTTTAATAGATTTTTTATATAGAGTCGCAGACTTGGAAGTTGTCCGGAGAAGGTTCGACAGAGAAACATCTTTTTTCGCATAAGTTTCTGGAAATTTGTACCATGCATGTACAAAATAAATATTGTAGTAACAAAAAATTGCATTGCATCTTGCATTTAAATTGCCAGATATTTATTTGTATACCAGCAATTTAGAGTTTTTATGTAAAGCTTATATATATTATAGAAATAAAGGGGACGCACAGGACTTGGATAAAAATGAAGGGGACGCACAGGCTTGGAGGTTGTCCGGAGACGATTAGATAGATAGACAGAGCATCCTGTTTCGCACAAGTTTCTGGAAATTTGTCAAATAAGGTAAATCTACAAAATTTGTCAAACGACATAGCATTAAGAATTATTAAGAAAATAGATTATGGTGGACTGCTTGCAATGTAGAGCAAGTCACATTAGTGAAGAAAGTACGCTGAAAACACATCTCCCTTGATGCTTTTCAATCTTTTGCGAAAGACATCCGTAATACTTTAATATATAACATCCACAGTAGTTGCCACGCTATTCATTAATTCATTACTGTTTTAGATTCCCATTAACAATATTTCAATTCACCAATAAACATACTAAATTAATACTATTCCAACACCAATAAATTGTGCGTTATTGGATCGCTTCGTTCATTTTCGCTGAATTATTACCATTAGCATTTAATTTAAATTTCCTGCAACAAGACTTTCTGCCATACGCTCTCACCTCCTTCGGACACATTATGTAGTCTCTACACTTACTGTAGCAAAAGGCCACTCTATTTCTATATATAAGTTCTACGATAAGTTGTATATATAACTAAAATGTGGCTTTATATATTTACAGATAATCGAAGCAGAAGATGATGCAGTGTGATCTACGTCAGACTATGTACGCACAAATTTTCAGGTAGGGTTTTGCATTGCATACGCAATTATTCATTCAATGATCTTGACATATGAGCACGTGTGATAATTTATTATAAATAATTAGTAAATGTGTCCTATTTTGCAGTGAACAATGCAGACGAAGATAATTATTTCAACAGCTGAAAGAGAAACGCTGTATGAGCAAATGAAATAACCACATTTTGATGTTCAAAAATAATAAAAATTTAATTTTTATTATAATATTATTATATTATTTATTGGCGGCCGCCACGGCCCCGGCCCCGCTCCCGCCACGGCCCCGGCCCGGGCCCCGCTCCCAGCCCCGGCCGCGGCCGCGGTATCGTTGGGTTATTATTTCTCGGAGGGCGACGGCCTGGGCCCTCATCATCTCCAGGGCCATCCTATTTTCTTCCTGGGCCCTCACCCTCCAACCGCCTTTCCTGTGGCGAGCCACGTGCGGTCCTGTAATTAGTAGTATAAACAACCATAAATTTATTAGTATTTATTTAAATTTAGACTTGGGTCATTCCACGCTAACTCGATCACTTTTTTCCCTCGATGTCTCGGATTTTGTTCAAACTTGAATATGTTGTAGTCCTCGTAAAATTAGTGTGTGTGGGGGGGGGGGGGGTTTCGAGTTTGTTTAAAAAATACAGGGCCTTGAATTTTGCGAGTGGTACGGTCGGGCGAGGTAATAGCGGAGCGCGCGGCTCGCTTATACCTGAAACGGCGCGCGCCGCTGTCTTTACCAGCTTTCTGCGACGTTGAATATGCAAATTACCAACAAGAGATAGGCTGATTTCATATACAATTCGTCAGCGAATATGGTGGTATTTTTTTCGGATTTTAAAATCGTGACCTTGAGCCTCATTTGGCAAAATAAAACTTTATTTATAATTTTCAATGTCGCAAAATTAATTTTTGGATCTGGAAAAAAAAATATTCAGGAAGGCCGATCTTTCTACATTAAAATGCCGTTAGAATCAACTAAATCCGACAAATAGTTTCCGAGATAAAAAATCATAAGTACAACCCATTTTCACGAAAATAGGCAAAAATCGCAAAATTCAACGCCCTGTGTTTTTTAAACAAACTTGAAATCGACAAAATGGTGAATTAACCCCCCCCCCCCCCCCTTATTTCACGCGGACTACAACATATTCAAGTTTGAACAAAATCCGAGACATCGAGGGAAAAAAGTGATCGAGTTGGCGTGGAATGACCCACTTATTTTCGAACATTCTAAAAGCGTATAAGTTTTTAAAATGTGTATATATTTTATGTATTTTATGTTATTATGTATATTTACCATCAGCCGGGGCCTGGCTCACTGCTGGTGGTGTCGGAGCCGAAGCCCGTGGTGTCGAAGCCGAAGCCAGCCCGTGGTGGCGGAACTTCGGCTTCGGCCACGTGCGGAGCCGAAGCATGTGGCAGCTCCGCCATATTTAAATTTGCCAATTCGGCGTCAATATCTAAAATTAATTTTATCATTAAATGACTGGAAAAATAATAAATTTGAATAACTGTAGGTATATAAATTTTTATTATTTACCTACCAATAATAAGGCGGCGTCCTCCATTTTTGCCTACAAATATTAACAAACAATTAATTATCGGATAATATATATAAATATATATAAATAAAAGATCAACAATTCATAAAAGCTGCGTATGATAGAAGAAAGTCATATACATATAGCGCAAGGGTACGTACTGTTCCATTGTAAATTGGAAATTAGGAAATATATAAATTTGAAAACTGAAATAGTGTATGATGCGAAATTATAAAAATTACATTACATTATATTCAATACAAAAAACTGTAACTTATTATAACATTATTTTGTGAAGGATTCGCAGTTGTAACTAGTAGTAAAACAAGAAGATATTGCACACGTTGAAGCATATTCTATAACTTATAACGCCAACGATTAGAAATATATGAAACATATCTGAGTTGAACGTAAACGATCATGTAAAGTACAACATTTTGAAAGTCTTTGATAGGCACTTCGCCTATGTTAACTATATCAATGGTAGTAGACCGTAATTGTATAGTAAGTAATACAACAAGAACATAGTGGATACATAGAAGCATATTTTAAGTCGGATGTGTTTCATATTTCTAATCGCTGGCGTTACAAGTTAGAATATGCTTCAACGTGTCTATCTTCTTGTTTGTTGTATTACTTGCTATACAGTTACGGTCCACTTCCACTGATAGTTAACGTAGGCAAAGTGCCTACCAAGAACTTTCAAAATGTTGTACTTTACATGTTCGTTTACGTTCAACTCAGATATGTTTGAACGATTCGCAGTTGTAACTAGTAGTAAAATAAGAAGATATTGCACACGTTGAAGCATATTCTACTATAACTTATAACGCCAACGATTAGAAATATTATCAAACATATCTGAGTTGAACGTAAACGAACATGTAAAGTACATATAGTATATAAAGTAGATATTGCACACGTTGAAGCATATTGTAACTTGTAACGCCAGCGATTAGAAGTCTGAAACACATCCGAGTTAAAATATGCTTCTATGTATCCAATATGTTCTTGTTGTATATATTACTTGCTATACAGATGCCTATTGATAGTTAACGTAGGCAAAGTACCTACCAAAGACTTTCAAAATGTTGTACTTTACATGTTCGTTTACGTTCAACTCAGATAAGATATGTTTGATATATTTCTACTCATTGGTGTTATAAGTTATTAGAATATGCTTCAACGTGTGCAATATCTTTTTGTTTTGCTACTAGTTACAACTGCGAATCACAAAATAATGTTATAATACGTTACAGTTTTTTGTATTGTAATGTAATGTAATTTTTAACATTACATACGTATTCTTGCGCTAGATTATATTACTTACTTCTATCACACGCTGCTTGTAAGTGACCAAAAATCTCGCGAATCACGTATAAAACTAACGAATAAAAACAAATATATCTCACGAATATTTCACGAATAAAACTAGCGAATACACATAAAACCGGGCTAGAGCATATGAATAACGATAGCTATGAATATAAACTTCGGACCAGGGAGCTCAGTTCGAGTCGAGGCTTTTCTCGGCACTGTTGTCCCTGATAGGTTGCGAACGAATTCGCACGACGGCGTATCACCCCGCATCCAACGGGCTGATCGAACGCTGGCATCGTGTTTTTAAAGCCGCGATCATGTGTCATTCGGATACGAATTGGCCTCGTACCCTGTCAACCGTATTGCTTGGGCTTAGGTCGCACGTGCGACCTGACACCTAGGCGTCTCCGGTCGAGTTCCTGTTCGGGACGACCTTGAGACTGCCTGGGGAATTTTTTCTTCCGGATGACATTGGTCCGGATCCGATTTCGTTCATTAGTGAGTTTCGAGAGTACATGCGCCTGGTGCGGCCTGTACCTGTAGCGCACAAGTACAAGAAGCGCGCGTTCGTGTTTAAAGAATTGCACACGTGTTCGCACGTATTCCCTCGGAACATGGCGAAAAAGTCGCTCGAGCGGCCGTATACCGGTCCGCATAAGGTACTGCAGCGTGTTAGCGATCGCGTTTATGAGATTGAAGTAAATGGCGCTCCAAAAAACGTGTCTGTTGAATTACTGAAACCAGCGCATGTAGTTTTTGACGGGCTCGTTGATCTTCCGCCGTCCAATGGTGGAACCAGCGATGGTCCGTCCGTAACCGTGAGTTCCTTGCCTGCATTGCGTACGTACCAACGTAAAAGGGTTGCGTTTGCGCCCGCTTCCAAAGATTAGATTAGTAGCGTTAAAACCGCATATTTTAAGCGTACAAATGTATTATAGTAAACAATAAGTGGTTTCGGCGCACTGGTTCGGTCAGTTAAATAATTTAAAAGCTAATTTGCAATTTTAAAAGTTATAAATTTTAAATTATTTAACTGACCGAACCAGTGCGCCGAAACCACTTATTGTTTATTCGAAAAATACGGTCGATAGCTTAATTACTTTATTTCAAATGTATTATAGTATTATTCTTACATATATTTTTGTACGTGCGTGGCGACGTTCCAAAGACTGATGTGGCAAGTACAAGACTGCATAGTTTAAGTGTGCGAAACATTTCATGATTCGCTAGATCTATCGTTTGTTTGGTCATTACATCAAGCATAGGGTTCGCAATACCGTTCCTTATTGTATTATAGTTTGTTTTATACAGCGTGCAAGAATCGTAGTATTCTTCATTGTATCATACTATTCTTCATTGTATCATAGTATTTTTTTTTTATTGTATTATAGTATCTTTATATAGCGTGTAAGATTTACAGCACTTGTGCTGGGTTGTCTTTCAACGTCCAAAGACTGTGTGCGTTACTAGTCGCAAGGTCGATTCAACTGTTATCAGTATTAAACTACCACATTGTGATAGAATATGTGAAAACACAGGGGCGTGCAATTATGGCATTTTCGGACGGTCGCACTGGGGCGGCCCGAGTGCGAACCCTACCCAATCGGAAGCGAAGAGTGTGAACTTTTTCGCCTCCGATTGGCCAAAATTCGCACTCAGTGCGCCCCAGTGCGACCGTCCGAAAACGCCATTAGATTCAGATCCACCTCAGATCTTGGGGGGAGTGCTGTGGGGAGCGTGTTAGCGCGTTTCCTCTCTATGTTCCCCCACCTCTCCGGCACGTGGAGAGTGGGGGGTCGTCGTCTCGGACGATGCGCGGAGAGCGGCCATGCTCTCTTGCCTCAACGTCCTCGTATGGATTGGACGTATTCAAAATATATATTTACGCTCATCGAGCTAAACCACGTGTTGAGTTATTCACCACCCAGTTAGTCTATCTAATACTTGAAGTTACACTATCTAATACTTGAAGTTACACGTGTCTCTGGGACCTGCCCTACGGGTAGTCCAACACTGGGGAACAGGCGGCGCGCTCTGGCGGCGCTCTGGCGAGACCGCCACAATACTAACAAAAAGCATATAGTTTGTATAACATATATAACGAAATTTAAAATTCCTACATTTCGTCTCATCGGCACGAAAGCTGCAGGAACGTGCTGCTCACATTTTTCACATGAAAATGAGTCCAAACACGGTATACATCGGATTATTAATTAATTAAATAATGATGAACATACGAATTGGAAAAGAATGAGTGG
This sequence comes from Andrena fulva, assembly GCA_946251845.1. NCBI lineage: Eukaryota > Metazoa > Arthropoda > Insecta > Hymenoptera > Andrenidae > Andrena > Andrena fulva. The sequence goes on from OX276327.1 coordinate 40,322,392, forward strand.
GACAAGAGGGGTAAAGTAATGACATGCGTCGCGGTGCGCATTGTGTCATAAACGGAACGGTGCGAAGAGGCAATGAAATTAAAGACGAACGACTAAGCTTGAGACGAATGTAGGAGGAACAAGAAAACTATATTTACGCGTTTACGAGACACACTTACAGTTATAATTTAAACGCTATGTACAAGGTCACCAATTAATAAACACTATTTACAACAAATGTTTAGCGGTGGAAGCAACGATTAATTTAAGCGAAGCTCTAGCAAATAAGCAAGCACTTAACGATTTAGCAAGCACTAAAATTAGTTCCCAGGCAGAGTGGAACCTCGCGAAGCAAAGGCGCGATAAGCGGAAGTGCGTAAGGTATGCGTGGTAATTGTAAGCAGGTCGCGAACAGACAGAGGGATCCAGGAAATCGCGGTGGATTTCCTGGAAGACAGAAGCCTTCCCCTTCCATCGATCGCGAGTCGATGGAAGGGGACGTGATCGCCGCTCCACACGAGTCAACGTGCCGTTGCCATGTGCCTAATTAATGGCGATGTAAAGGAGATGGCGTTAGCATGCTGATTTTCGTGTACATTTCCCGCCCGCCTTCGTCGACCGATGAATTTGTCGCGATATGGTTCGTTTTGCCAATTGGACGGCTGCCTATGGTGTGATCCGATCTCGACAGTGGCGCCGTTGGACTCATGTGGAGTACAGTGGGTCGAGGGACAGTGCGGCCAATGAGCCGGAAGTCGCCATTTTCAGTTCCAGCCAGATCAAACGCGCGCGATATTTGAAAAGCGTGGAATCATAGTATATATATAGTGACGTGTATGTATAAACTTAATATTTAATTTTATTAATGAAAACTTAGATAAATATTTTATAGTTTATATCAGTTTATAATTATATATAAATTATATATTATATATAATATAAATATATAATTATATAGTTTATAATTATTAAAAAATATGTAGATACACAAATGTTTAAAGTAAAGCTCATATAATTATAATTTGATTATACTTCAATAAATACTTAAAAAATAAATAATTAAATAAAAGTAATAACGGTAATGTATGACTTGTAGTTCGAATACTTTATTAATCATAGTATATTACATAGTAATTATATTAAATAATTTATTAACAAATATGTAGTAAGTAATAATAAAATATGTGAAGTAATTATATTAAATAATTTATTAAAAAATATGTAGATACACAAATGTTTCCTTTGTTTTGATGATGATGATGAAGATGAACTGTATGCCTTGTATTTCTTGATACCTGAAAGTAATCAGATAAATTTATAGTACAGTAGTTTATATACTTAGAATCTAAAAAAAGTTCAACACAATATTTATAAAGAAACAATGCATGTATATAATATTTAAATACAAATTTTTCATCTAATACGCATATGTACAGCCATTGTTTTGCTTGCAAATGTGAGATTTTTTGAAACAGGTTTATGTTTCGTCGAATAAATTTTTAATCTAAAATTTACAAAGCTGCGAATAATTTTGGTTTTTAAATTGTGACATGGAGGTAAAACATACAGTATTGACTCGAATTTTTCAATCAATAGTTCACGCAGATTGATGCCATTAGACGAAGTCATATTTTTTACAGTTCCCCTAAAAATTTTTTCCATCTGTATGGAAAAGTGAAATGTTCGTTGATTTACAAAAAATAAAGTATTCTCTTGATAGCATCTGAGGTATCCCAGTAAACAAACTGACCGTAGTATGCCAGCAGATTGGTGTCAGATTAGAGTAGATTCTGACGTCAGATTCGGGTCCTACTATGTCCGCATTTCACTATGGTTTTGTGGTCAGAGCCTGATGTCAGGATCTGACATCAGATTGACGGCAGTTTTCGAGCAGATCCTGCTGCCGTGGTCTGACCGCAGATTGGGAGTAGAAATCGAGCAGATCCTGCGCAGCGCGATCTGACGGCAGATTGGCGGCAGATACCGAACAGATCCTGACGTCAGATTCGGGGCCTACTATGTCCGCATTTCACTATGGTTTTGTGGTCAGAGCCTGATGTCAGGATCTGACATCAGATTGACGGCAGATTTCGATCAGATCTTGCTGCCGTGGTCTGACCGCAGATTGGGAGCAGAAATCGAGCAGATCCTGATGTCAGGATCTGACAGCAGATTGATATCAGATTTCGAGCAGATCTTGCTGCCAAAAACCGACCGCAGGTTGCCGGTATAAATCGAGCAGATTGTGTTATTCTATTTATAGAAAATACAAATTTAAATGTTAAATAGTTTTTATTTGTTTCATAAAATGTGTATTACAATGTACACAATAATTACAATACACATAATGTACAATATAATATCGGTTTACAATATAATGAAACATATTACAACAATATTAAATAATTATTACAGTTAAATTATTTTTATAGTTACGATATTCCGAATGTGTTATTTATTTGTAATATTTACCTTCGTATAACATAATTGCTACGTAGATATTATAAAATTTCTATGTATTTCGGTTCAAATTATAAAAAAATGTTATTTAGGTATTATTCTTGCAAAGTTCCCTTTTCTGTTCAATAATATTTTTTATGAAACTATTAATTACTCATGTTATGATTTCCATGCCGTTTATTAAATAAATATATGAAGAATATGATATTATATTGTTAAATGAAACTAGTACTTAATACCTAGTTTGATACTTTTCTTTATCTTATGGAACCTTTTTAATAAACGTTTTAATATAACTTATTTCCATGCAACTTTTATTATAGAAATTCTAAAATACCTATTCCACGAGAACACTTTTTAAAGAAGTTCCAAAGAGTAACATTTCTTTCAATACAAATTCCACAGGAACAGATATTTTCTTAAACGAAACATATAAGTTCTAACAGAATTTTTTTAAAAACGAAAGAAAACTTTATTTTGACCCCTGATTAGAACCTATATGAATTATAATAGAAAATGTCAGTACAGAAGACTCGACATTAGTAACCGCTGAAGGTACTCTTAAATTCTTATTTAAAAATTTATAAAAATTGTATAGGGTAATTGTGGGAGACTTGCCGCACGTTACGCACAATTGTCACCGTGTTTAAATTTCGCATGAAAATGTTTTCCAAGGATACATATTATTAGTTCAACATCTTGTGATTCTACTAGCATTAAAGAAAATCAAAATTTTAATATTTGTCACCCTTAAAAAATTGAAACTAAAAACATCCTTTGGAGGAGAGACGCCGCACATGCGAGAGTGGTGCCGCATTTCGAAAAACGTTTAATTTTCGCTTTAAACTTGTCAATTCTAACTTTTTATATAAAAAAAAAATAGGAAAAACAAAGTAAAATGATGGTAGTGACTCCTCCACAGACGAGGTGGTGACTCTACATGGACAAGATGGTGGTGAATCCTCCACGGACGAGGTGGCGGTGACTCCACACGGACGAGGTGGTGACTCCGCACGGAGATGGTGGTGACTCCACACGGACAAGATGGTGGTGACTCCACACGGACGAGGTGGTGACTCCGCACGAAGATGGTGGTGACTCCACACGGACAAGATGGTGGTGGCTCCGCACGAAGATGGTGGTGACTCCACAGAGACAAGATGGTGGTGACTCCACACGGACAAGATGGTGGTGGCTCCGCACGAAGATGGTGGTGACTCCACAGAGACAAGATGGTGGTGACTCCACACGGACAAGATGGTGGTGACTCCACAGAGACAAGATGGTGGTGACTCCTCCACGGACGAGGTGGTGACTCCACACGGACAAGATGGTGGTGACTCCGCACGGAGATGGTGGTGACTCCACACGGACGAGGTGGTGACTCCACACGGTCAAGGTGGTGACTGCACGCACTCGAGGTCTTCTGACGGCGCACGAGTGGGGCGTTCGCGATCCTCTCCTGCGAACATAAAAATTTATAAGAGAATATCCTTCAAAATGTAACGGATTTATTTCAAACATTACTTTTCTTGTATCTTTTCCTGCTGCATGATATCAATATGTAGGATCACGGAAAAAAGGAAGTCGCCTCAACGGGACTCGAACCCGCGATCTCTAGATTTGCGCGCTGGCCAGCCGCCTTAACCACCTCGGCTACCGCCGACTTCCCGGTCTTCGCTATTCCGTGCCCTCTCTTATGATGGGGGTTCCTGATCCCACACTCGGCCCTCCTTCGACGACATTCGCCCTCGAATATCATCGTCGCAACTCTGTGTCACATTCTTTATCGCGTCGCGGACAACGACCACCGTGTCTATTCTTTATCGCGTCGCAGACAACGACCTCAACTCCATCTCTCGGCTCCGTGTGGCGATCTGTGCTCCCCCCATCCCGGACCCCCCAAATTTGTGGGATTGTAAGGAGGGTTTAGGACAGTAAATGAATGCACTGGTTGAAAATAAGGAATATAATGAAAAAGGCTGGACGCCACGCGCTCACGGTTCACATCGCACGAAAGAGAGCGCGTCCCCGCTGGACGCTCCTCTTATACCGTCAGCCGCTATTCGCATTTGTCGCGGCTTCCAGACGCGTCTCGAAGATTCGCGAAATCCTCAGGGACGCTTCGAATCTTCGAGGCACACGCCACACACTACGCAACGAGCTCTTCTAGAAGCGTCGCCCCGAGCGCACGCCGCTCACGCATACACGCGTACGCATACGCAGGCACGCAACAGTCACATCCCACAAATATTTTTACGACAAAACGGAAACATGTGAAGTGACCAAAGTGTTCTCCGGCTCACAATTCGACTCTTGGCGCAGGACTGATGTACACGAAAATAAATATTTACTTTATTGATTTATGGCTGTGGGTTCCTGGCCGTTGGAGTTTCGTCCGCCGGTGGGTCATCACACCACAAATTCCTGGATGCGATTGTATTGTGGGCTACATCTGTCAATGGGCGTGTCCTCGTCCTCGCCCTCATTCTCTCCTTCGCTGTGCGAAGCGCTTTCCTGTTTCTTGGAATTGTGACCGGGTGGGTTGTGGGAAGTTCGTATTCCGACATACTGCCTCTGAAGAAAAATGAACGCAGAGTACATTAGCATCAATGGGGCATACACTAATGGTAATAATAATTATGCCTAATAAGATGAAGTGCTTCGTACCAAAAATGGCCTTGGTCCATCGAGTGCTGTAGAGAGGTTCTTGACCTTGTTTAGCACCGAACCATGTAAATTTTACGGTCGCGCTGTCCTCAATTGCTTCTTTGAAACATACTCTCACGGCCGACTGAATATTAAATCCGCCCAGATATTGCAGGTAATGTACCTAAAAGAAGTAAATCAAGATTTATGTAAACCAGTCGTGCCAAGTCTGGAGTAGATGACCCCCTTGCGATGTAGGACCCGGGTCAGAACCGAAAGCAGAGCTGTTACAGGCTCGCGCCACGGACAGTAATCCACTTACCCCAACCCATACTCTGATTGGCACTGTAACATCTTCGCGTTCGGTTCTGAACCGTGGTCCCAGAACCCAGAGAAGTTTTCAATTCCCGACTATGCACGGACTGACTTACCGTGCATGACGGTTTTTGTGGTGCAGTGTGCTGTCGTCTGACGCACTTATACACGTTTTCTACCACCGTCCTAATCCGTCTGGAAACAGAACACAAGGAGACGTAACATGCTAAAGAATAGGATACATTCCAATACTTACCGCAATTCTGCCTCCAGGCGTTCGATTTGTCCTGACTGCGCACAATCACAGTGTGGCGACTCCTCATTGTCGGAACGATGTGACTGTGCACGGTGTAAGTGTGGCGACTCCTCGTGGTCGGAACGCTGTGACTGTGCACGGTGTAAGTGTGGCGACTTTTCGTGGTCGGAACGCTGTGACTGTGCTCGGTGTAAGTGTGGCGACTCCATGTGTCGCGACATCAAGTCTCCTGCCGGCACTCTCCTGCAAGCATCAACATTTATAAGAATGTCTTGTCCCATTCCTCGCTGCATGCTATCAATATTTTAATGAGAAGAATGAAACATGTATATTTACCCATTATCCGTAAATGCCGGTTGAATGTCCCGGTTTGGTGGTTCGAAAGGTCCACCATATGGGGGCTGTACGGAGTTTTGCGTCGCCCACGATGGCCCACCATTGTCCACGTGAGATGTTGTGATATTTGTAATTCTGGGCTGAGTATAGCCTGTCGAATGATACTGCAATGATTGCATATTGTACCTTTCGGTGTTTGTGTCGAAGTCATTGTTTGGGTAGGATTGTAAGCCATGCACTGTTTGCTGAATGTTAGACTCAGGTATAGTGTTGATTAAAATGTTTTGTAATTGGCGGACATCCTTGTTAAAAGGCAGCACGTTTTTCGTAGCGTTGGGCGCCATCTTTTTCTTCTTCGGAGGTTCATCCGACTCCGTCGTTTCGTATCTGGTAGGTTTGTTAATCGTACGTTTCGGCCGACTCTCCATGGAGACCTACATATATTAGTCAGACGCCTTCACAGTTGGGAGCCTAATAAATGTGGATATCGACGTTGCGAGGCTTGCAGACTGTAGTCCCACCCATTCTTTACTATGATCAGCAACGCAAAAGCTGCATGCTCGACTCTGACCCGGTTATCAGGACGCAAGTAGGTCTTCGTTACACGGGGTGCGTGAAAGAGCTAATCCCTCTTTCGCTGTGTGAGTACTGTTGGTCTCTGCGGATAAAATAATTGGGTTGGCAACTGTTCGGCCGCGAACGTAAACTTTGTCGCGACGAAGAAGGGTCTGGTTCGTGTCAAGCGATCAGAGTGGAGATTCCGAGAAAGGAGGGAATCTCGGAGCGCAGTCAAGATAGGACCCCCTTTGTCTATATCCTGGTGCGGGTCGGTCCCAGGATAAACACGTGCAGGCCATATCGTAAACCGTCGGGCGACTGCACGGCGCCGAATTTTCCCTCGGTTACTTAAACAAGGGAAGAGAATGACGAGGAGAGTAGTAGACTTTAGCTCTCGTGCGAGTGCGGTTCGCAAGAGGGATTCTCCCGATCAATTCGGAGATGTAGTTCGGATCGCGGCAACGAGTGCATGTTGTGAACGACAGTGTGATGTGCAGCGATGCACAACAATTCCAAAAATACACGAACGCGAATACACAATTATAAGGGATCCCTCGGAGTCAATCTCCATCAGGTCGTGCCTAGCACACAATTACATACATGAGGGATCCCGCGGACTCATAATCTCCGCCAGGTCGTGCTTAGCACACACTCACACACACTCACACATACTCGACAGAGTCCGCGGAACTATAGTTCCGCCAGGTCGTGCTTAGCACACACCCACGAACATATCTAACGAATTGTGCATGTCGCACAAACCGCATCATGTTAATTGCGCTCAACCTTCGGCTTATCGTTCACACCTTTCATAATTTTCCTTTTGTAATTGATGTTTAAACTTTATTATTGGGGTTTTTATGCCGCAAGGCCTTTCCCCAATGAGCCAATAAATTATCCAGTTATTTCGGCTCAATTCTGTTTTGTTTATTATAATTCATTCCTTCTCCATCTTTACATCCTAACATTATTTGAATTACGGGATTTCTCCATGTTGGAGAGATTTCGACGATACAGCAACTAAATGATTACGGATTTTGTCGATAGATGGTGTTAGCACATTCTGTTCTCTGTGATTCGCTTCTGAAAGGACTGATTACTGGCGACGAAAAGTGGATAGTTTACAACAACGTTAATCGAATAAGATCGTGGGTGAAGCAGGATGAACCAGCCTAGACAACAGCAAAAGCTGAGAATCATCAAATAAAGATTATGCTGTCAGTTTGGCGGGATTATAAAGGAATTCTGCACTTCGAACTTTTACCAAGATGGAACGGTTAATTCAAACGTCTACGTTCAACAACTCACCAAACTGAGCGATGCAGTTCAAGAAAAGCGGCCAGAATTGGCAAATCGTAAGGGTGTTGTTTTCCAACATGATAATTCAACGCCCCACACATCTTTGGTCACTCGCCAAAAATTATTGGAACTAGGTTTGGATGTGTTGTTACATCCACCATATATCCCTGACTTTGCGCGCCTTGAGATTTCCATTTATTTTGTTCCATGCAGAACTCCTTAAATGGTGAAATTTTTAATAACGCTGATGATGTAAAATCTCATTTAATTCAGTTTTTTGCTGGAAAAAATCAGAAGTTTTATGAACATGTAATTATGACACTGCAAAGATGGCAACAGGTCATCGACAAAAACGGACAATACCTAATTTAATAAAGTTATATTTTCAAGTAAAAATTTTGAATTTTCCTTCTTATTTAAAATCCGCAATCACTTAGTTGCCAACCCATACATTCCGCGTACTGCACATATTACAGTACACCGTATATCGCAAATGCATGTTACATTAGCTGCAGCAACATTTTCTAAAACACAGCAGTGCCCGCTGAAAGAAAACGTTCTGAACCCGAATAATTCAAATATAGAATCTTCCACACTACGATCTTTTTCGTATTTAAATGATGGGGACCCTCGTGAGCGACGCTCGACGTCCGAGAAATGAAAGGATCATTCCGGTTTGCGCGCCGATAAATTAAGTGATTTTCGGGAAGTGGTTGCGAAGAAAATAAGTATAGTTATGGTAAAAAAAACTTTTATCTATTTATCAAATAAAATAAATAGAAAAAATAATAGTAGTCAGATTAACGTTTTTAAAATGTTGTTAACAGCGATCTTGATGACACGTTTGAAAAGTGATGTCTCGCTGACGCAGGTGATTTGGACTTAGGTATCTGTAACAAAAAATCCGAACGGATTCTTGGTCATATTGACTGTCGGTATCGTCTGAAATAGAATTAATGATTTATCCTCAAAATTAGCAAGATAGCGGGCAAAATAGCCAAAAAACGTTTTAATAAAACCTTTTTCTATGGAGTGTGGGAGTCATTGCTTGGGTAGGGCTCTAATTCATGCGCTCTTGGTTGATTGGTATACATAGTATAGGTGGGGGCTATGCAGGCCCTCGTGATGCATGATACTCCTTACTTTTTTAAACATTTTTGTCTGCCATCTTGCTAATTTTGTGGATAAATCAGTAATTCTAATTCCGACGATAAAAATAGTCAATATGACCAAGAATCCGATCGGATTTTTTTGTTTCCCAAGAATCGCTTAATATATCGGCGCGCAAACCGAAATGACCCCTTAAAGACTCGTAGAAAAATATAAGAAATAACTAAGGAAACACCAATTACATAAGGAGGCTCGTATTACAGTTTCGAAGCAAAAAGAGGAGATGGCAGAGGTGCCGGTCGATGGAAGAGTAAGTAAGTACTGTTGCCCGATGAGAAGAAAACTGACTACCCCAAGCTGAAATGTCACAGGGGCAAGGGGAATCATCCACTCGCGTCAACCTATCCCCTTCAATACAGTTCGTCCCGTGACGAAGAACGTGAACGAAACCAATCGCGACAATCCGCGGATATGGACAGCCGCTAAGAACCGAAAAGTAGGACTTCTTGGAGGGGATAGGGTGGAGCGAGCGGGCGGGAATCGCCCCTGTGACATTTCAGCTTGGTGGTAGTCAGTCTTCTTCTGATCGGGCAATAGTACATGAATATGATAACAGTTATTTACATAAACAACTAGATGGTCGTCAGAATAAAATGAAGAGTGAATCAGGGGGGAAAAAAGTATAAGTAAGAGAACTTCTCAGACAGCGATAAATCAAAATTACTGCAGATATAAAGATTTCTACAACCGCCGTTTCATGATACGGGTTCACTTACTATTTAACTTTGACCATTGCGTACTGCTGAAATAACTGTTATAAGTATAATAGGGGCAAGGTTAATATGACGTTTAGATATCAACACAGAAAGGAGGAAAAGAATAGGATCGCCAAAGCATATACAGTAAATACTCGTTAGGAGCCCGTCGAACGGGGTTGGCGGCGGGCTCCTAACGCGACTGGACACTATTCCGCGCGGCCACTGGCGCGAGTGAGAAAACCCAATGAGCTCGAGCTGAAAGACGGAGCGAGACAAAGTATCATGCTTTCTCTATTTCGTAGCCGACGGCAACTTCGTGTCGACTCTTTCGTTTCCTCTCGCTCGCTCATTGGGTTTTCTCACTCTCGTCCGAACGATTCCAAGAAATGGTGGGCATAGTCGCCGGGCTCCTAACGAGGATTTACTGCACTTATTCTATGCGTACTCTACTCTTATTCTATCCTTATTCTATTCTCTTCCGCCGTCCATCTCCTAACATTCCTTCCATTCCCTCTCCTTTCTTGACCAGTGGTACTGTTTGTTATCCCTTCCTTCCACCTTTGTGGCCATCCATCTCCCTCTCACCCCCTCCACAAATTTCCCACGCCGTCTCTATCATTCTGCCCCCCCCCCCCCCCCATTCTTCCACGCCTCATTCGGCACCTCGTCTTCTCCCATCGCCTTTCCTTCCTTCAACTTCCTCAGCGAGGAAAGGAAACGGCGGGTAGAAAAATCGAGAAAAGAAAAGGAAGATGTGAGGGGGAGAATGATAAGAATGGAAGGAAGGATGACGGAGGCAACGGAAGAAAAGGTAATAGAGATGGTGGGGAGGATAAAAAACTTGGAAATATGGAAAGGAACGGAGGAGGGAGATAGAGAGAAAGGGAAGAGAGGCGAGAAGAACAGAGATAGGGCAGGAGGAACGGAATGGGAAGCAAGGATGAAGGAGATGGAGAAGAAGCTAGAAAGGATTAGAGGATGGATGGAAGGATAGAAGGAGGAAGGGAGGGTGGTCGTAGGGGAGGGGAGCTTTTACGCGAGAACGGCGACATGGGGAGTGAGGATAGAGGGAGGAGAGGAAGAAGAGGAGGGGGGAAGAAAATTGAACGATAAAATGGTGAATGAAGACGGGAAATCCGGAATGGAAATATAGAAGGAGACGAGGAAGGGGAATATACATATATGAGGGGAAGAGGAGAAACGGTGAAGGCAGGAGAAATAGAAAGAATGAACAAGAAGACAGGGGAAAGAAAAATTGGAGGAGGGCGGTGGACAGGAAGAATGAAGGAAGAATATGAAAAGGGAATAGAAAGAGTGAACATAAAAGGGGAATGGATAGAGGAAATAATGAAGAAGGTAACAAGATAAAGGAGGAGCTGAAGAGAGGGAAGGAAGCGGGAGGGGAAGGGATCAAGAAAATGTGAGATCGAGAATGCGGAGAGAAAAAGAAGGAGGTGAGAAAATAGCAAAGAAAATGGAGAGGATGGAAGGGCAAGGAGGATTATACGAGTAGGAAAAGGGAATACAAAGAGTTGTGTGAAAGAAAGGAGGAGGAGGACTGAGACAGGATGATAGAGGAAGAAGCAGGAGCCAGAACAGAAGGTGTAGTGTGGGAAATAGCAAATAGAGGAAGAAAGAAAGCGAAGAGTAATAATGGAAGGATAAGCAAAGAAGAATGGACAGGGTACTTCATAGTCTAAGAGCTGGCTACATAGGGGTCAACGTGACTCAATGCAGTTCACAGTTCTTATTTAAAAATGTTGGATTAGTATTGCCGAATATGAAATCGCCGGTCTGCCGCGTCAGTCCGGGGAACTAACGGCTGGAGTGGACGGTCAAACAGGTAAAATTTCTAGCTCAATAACGTCATTCTTGCAGTTCTGAAATTTCATATACTTATTGTTTACGCATTTAATGAACGATATGCAAAATGGCAGACCTCCAAGTGGAGGATAAGACCTTGGCAGACGTCGATGAAAAGCGCGATACGTGGCTTGCGCGCTAGTGCAAGGGAGAAACACGCGCGGACCTTAAGGTCTAAACACACATATCCGTTCCGTCTCAGTTCCGTGTCAGTGTGCCAGTGGTAAGAAGAAGAGACCAACGCCAAACACAGATTCCATTTTGGCTTGGATCTGGATTTCCAACCAGCTTACAAAATGACCAAAGTTACTCAAGAAGTTTAGTAGTAATATGCGAGTTACTTCGTGTAAATCCGAGCAGAACCGATGACAAATTGTGCTAGGAAAAACAGATAGATACCATCAAGATTTTTACATGCATATCCGGTTTGAAACTGATAGAAAATATTTCATCTGGTTCAATCTGGATTTTACGGGAAGAAAACCGCATCAATCCGGATTAAAAAATTTTTTATGCGGTTCTAACTGGCAGTTCCAGCAGGGATCGGTTCCGTGTCGGCTCCGTTCCGACATAGACACGAGTGTTCATATTATACGTTCGTCGGACGATAGCATCGATCAGTCAGTCAACAGAAAAAAAAGGCACGTAATAGCAAAAATAGTACAAATGTTTTCTCACTTAAGAATGCAAGATTTGGCTGAACGGAACCGAAATAGGGATGTTCGATACCGATTCGATTCTTCAAAAAAATCGATTCTTTTGGTTAAAAGATCGATCTTTTAAATCGATTCACCACTGTTCGATTTTTTTGAGAATCGATTATTTACACTAAGAATCGAACTTTTGAACTAATCAGTTTTCGACCTACAGGGTGTCCCAAAAATGCTGCGGTTCCTTAAAGGGGGTGATTCGGGGGGTGATTGCAAACAACTTTTTCCGTTGCGAAAATGCCCTCCGAGGTTTCGTTAACGAGATATTAATAAAAAGCACCGACCAATCAGAGCGCGAGCCTTCCGCTGAAGCTCCCGCGCTAGCGTGGCCGCGCGCCGGGCCGCGCTGCGACTACGAACAAGCCAGGCGGCATGCATCGAAGGAAATTGCGTAGAATGGCAAATGAAAAAGACGTAACAAAAAAATCGAACCTTTTGCCATGGTTTGTTTGCCATTTAAAGTGAATAATGAATAAAGGATAAATGGATGAAAATCACGTGTAACGTAAAAAGACGAATACACATTTTTTTAGAAGATTCGAAAATAATTATTATTATTGTATTTACGGGAGAACCCTTTAGAGTACAAAATTTTGAACACAGAAATGCAGTAAGTACATAGTTTATGAAAAAAAACATAAAATATAACATAAAACATAATATAAAAAAACATAAAATATACATAAAAAACAGAACAAAACATAACAGTCCACTAAGAGCACAAAAAGCAAAAACGAAAGAATATATCGCATAACACTTAAGACCTAAGAATTAAGGAGGCGATAGTCCCTTAAGTATACGGTCCCTGAAGACCCCTAAGGAGTCAGTAAATACATCTATATCCACAGGGAAATTATTAATCTCCTCCATCGCACGGTTTATGGGATCAGCAGCGTAATAATGATAATCAGGGACACATGTTGAGAATAGGGGTCTTGAACGCAGAGAGCGTTGCGGTGCGTGAAAGCAAATCAGACCAACGAGCTCCTGGCAGTTTATCTGACCATGAAGTACTAATAATAATTATTTGAAGTGGGAGGATAAGGAATACGTAAAATTCCTTGTGTTAATAACATATCCACGAAAAGGTAATGTAGCAGGAAATTAACGAAAAGTGATCGTAGTTCGTTATTGTGATAAAAATCCGTAACTCAATAACGGCCAGCACTGTTGTTGATAACGAATAAGTCTATTTAAAAAGCCCGAATAAATATTTTCGTACGAGAATTTTGAGAATTATCGCCGGAAATAAGCCATAGCTTGCGTTAAATTTAAAAATGAATGATCACCATTAAAGTAACTAAAACTCAGCCTTGTCGAAAATTCACCTGCAATTTGAAAACTTGTGTCACTGGGTCACGGAACCGATCCTGGTCATCGATGGACGAGCCCAGTGCACAGCTGATCCCAGGTATACGACACTACCCAAAGTTAAGGGTCGCAATGTCAGGTGCGTCCAGGTCAACGTACCGAATATTCACTTCTCTGCACGGCTACTAACACTGATCACTTAATTTACTTTTCATGGAACGTGTTGTTCCTATGTTATAAAAATTGGTGGAAATGAATTTTTACTTGGCGTTCGGAGCCGTGGGTAATCCCCGCGCAAATTCTCACGCTGCAGCACTTGCGTCCTCGTTGTTCGGGGGGTACACCCAGAACATCGCGTAATACTCTTGAGCAGAGAACATTTGTCTGCGACGCGATTGCTGACTGCTGACTGACAAGATTTTTTCCAAGCGACTTCTTCTACCCCCAAATAGTTTCTCTCGTTCCATTATGAGTTGACCCCCACCAGGCCAAGAGGCTTCAGGTAAAAAGAAGCCAGCACATTTTCGGAACACACGTGTTTTGCAGAAGTGCAACGAAAACTTCCACAAAAGCCCGCGCTCCGTCCTTCTACTGCCAATGTACCCATTGCTTCGAGATAGAAAACAGACACCACGTGTATCGGTTCGAAAGGGTCCGAAGAGAAGAGACGCAGAAAGTCTTCGAGTTGCTATAAAGAAGAAATTGTATACCATTCCTGTTTCCCCGTTCTGACACCCTGAGTTCACGTCTGCTACGAGGCGGAACCAATTAAGTCATAAATTATCCGAAACTGTAGGAAACCGTTCTCTACCGCCGACTTGCGCGACAATACGGTCATAAACCGCGACCCTGGCGAAATGCTCTGGCTGATCAGCCTGATTAATTTTGGAGAACTAGAAATTACAGAGTATTATCCAGCATCAATACGTCTCGCGGAGAGACACAGGAAAAGAAGGGACAGTCCGCTGACTGCGCGTAGTCCCGCCTGCTTCGTCCCACCCTCAAATTAAAGACGGATCCCTTATCTCTCGAGTATAAACACGTGCTCGAATTTCAAAACACAAGCACGCATCGACGTATTCGGTGCGAGAGACTGTGGGCTTGAGGTCCGATTGGCCCCAAACTAACCAATCTGCCCTGCATCCCTCCCAAACGGCCTCTGTCCTGAAGAGGCCCTCTTCACAGCGATATCTCCTCCACAAGGCCCACCTTCTCTCGCACGGAATACGTCGACGCATGCTTTTGTTTGGAAATTCGAGCACGTGTTTATACTCGAGCGATAAGGGATGCGTCTTTAAGTTGAGGGTAGGACGAAGCAGGCGGGACTACGCGCAGTCAGCGGACTATCCCTTCTTTTCCTGTGTCTCTCCGCGAGACGTATTGATGCTGGATAATACTCTGTAATTTCTAGTTCTCCAAAATTAATCAGGCTGATCAGCCAGAGCATTTCGCCAGGGTCGCGGTTTATGACCGTATTGTCCCGCAAGTCGGCGGTAGAGAACGGTTTCCTACAGTTTCGGATAATTTATGACTTAATTGGTTCCGCCTCGTAGCAGACGTGAACTCAGGGTGTCAGAAAGGGGAAACAGGAATGGTATGCATTTTCTTCTTTATAGCAACTCGAAGACTTTCTGCGTCTCTTCCCTTCGGACCCTTTCGAACCGATACACGTGGTGTCTGTTTTCTATCTCGAAGCAATGGGTACATTGGCAGTAGAAGGACGGAGCGCGGGCTTTTGTGAAAGTTTTCGTTGCACTTCTGCAAAACACGTGTGTTCCGAAAATGTGCTGGCTTCTTTTTACCTAAAGCCTCTTGGCTTGGTGGGAGTTAACTCATAATGGAACCAGAGAAACTACTTGGGGGTAGCGGAAGTTGCTTGGAAAAAATCCTGTCAGTCAGCTAGAAATCGCGTTGCAGAAATGTTCACAGCCCAGGAATATCACCGTATGTTCTGGGTCTACGCCCGGAACGACGGGAACGCAAGTGCTGCTGCGCGAGCATTTGCGCTAGAATATCCCAATATCGAAACACCAAGCGAGGATACGTTTCGTCGGTTGGCGTCGCGGCTTTAAAACGTCGGAACAACACGTTCCATAAAAAGTAAATAAAGTGATCAGTGTTAGTAGCCGTGCAGTGAAGTAAATATTCGGTACGTTGACCTGGACGCACCTGACATTGCGACCCTTAACTTTGGGTAGTGTCGTATACCTGGGATCAGCTGTGCACTGGGCTCGTCCATCGATGACCAGGATCGGTTCAGTGACCCAGTGACACAAGTTTTCAAGTTGCAGGTGAATTTTCTACAAGGGTGAGTTTTAGTTACTTTAATGGTGATCATTCATTTTTAAATTTAACGCAAGCTATGGCTTATTTCCGGCGATAATTCTCAAAATTCTCGTACGAAAATATTTATTCGGGCTTTTTAAACAGACTTATTCGTTATCAGCAACAGTGCTGGCCGTTATTGAGTTACGGATTTTTATCACAATAACGAACTACGATCACTTTTCGTTAATTTCCTGTTACGTTACCTTTTCGTGGATATGTTATTAACACAAGGAATTTTACGTATTCCTTATCCTCCCACTTCAAATAATTATTATTTTCGAATCTTCTAAAAAAAATGTGTATTCGTCTTTTTACGTTACACGTCATTTTCATCCATTTATCCTTTATTCATTATTCACTTTAAATGGCAAACAAACCATGGCAAAAGGTTGGATTTTTTGTTACGTCTTTTTCATTTGCCATTCTACGCAATTTCCGCCTTGCTTGTTCGTAGTCGCAGCGCGGCCCGGCGCGCGGCCACGCTAGCGCGGGACCTCCAGCGGAAGGCTCGCGCTCTGATTGGTCGGTGCTTTTTATTAATATCTCGTTAACGAAACCTCGGAGGGCATTTTCGCAAAGGAAAAAGTCGTTTGCAATCACCCCCCGAATCACCCCCTTTAAGGAACCGCAGCATTTTTGGGACACCCTGTATAAAACTTCGTCCCATAAATTCTTCACAATGTCCCGACTTCTGACGTCGCTTTGAATGTATCATATACATATTGTTTTCTGTTTTATATATTTAGGCAATGGACATCGTATACAGTTGCGGTTTATGTGGGGAGAGTTGCGATATTGTGAGCGGACACCCATGTGTTGCGGGTTATTCGAATTATATTCTCGATGAAAGCAATTGCTTTTATCCATGTGATGGTATGTTTTTTAGTGTTGTAGAAAGTACAACATTAATTATAATGTATTGCTGAAAATATTTACTTTAAAGCTGACGGTACAATAGCTGGAAGCAATGAAACGGGTAATGGGTTGCTACAAGGAGAAGAGGAATCTTTGTCGCATGAAGGGGACACGGAAAATATACGTAAGTTCATTTCAGATAAACCTCGGCGTTATAACTTGTTATATTAGTCACGCGTGTAACGGCGGACGAGCTTCGCGGGACAACAAATAACTCGGTCATTTTTTTTTAATATTGAAATCTAATGCATTCACAACACTTAATAAAATTCCTTTTCACTTAATAACATTCCAGCTGAAACACAACATCACCCTGCGCCTAATAAGGGAAAATATAGAACGACCACTCCTTTAAAAAAACTGACCGATTATGAAATCGACATACTTATTTTGGAAGTACAGAAGAGGGAGCCCTTGTGGAAATTTAGTCTTCCACTACAGGACAGAAGTCGGGAGACCGTTAAAAAATTATGGGACCAAGTTTCCCTGGCACTCGGTGGTACGACTTTTTGTCTTGTTTTTTATCGCCATGCTACATAAATTTTTGCAGGAAAGTTAACAGGCACTGAGGCTAGGGAGAAATTTAAAAGTTTGAAAGATAGATACAGAAAAATTTTTCAAAGCGAACAACACGCTAGTGGCTCTGCTGCACAAATTGGAAATAAAGAACAATGGAAATATTACAATAGCATGTAATTTTTGCGAGATTCGTGCTTAATTCGAACGTGAGATATTTTCAGATCACTTTGAATGTACAAAAACATTGTTAGCTGACATTTTAACATTTACTCCATTCTAGAACTGCAACAAACGTAGATCACGAAATCGTTGAAAGCCAGCAGGTCGAAGAGGCCGACGAGTTTACGCAAGAGTTTGAAGATGCGAATAGTATCGTATCAGGTATTGATTATTTCATAGTTCATTTCATAGTTCTTACGTTTTGAAACGTTTTTCAGCTTCTATTGGACGAACCAAATCACGAAAAAGGGAATCGGAGAATGCGTCGACCGCGATAGTCCGCATTGCAGATGCACTGTGTCGTGACAAAGTGCGCCCCACAATGGCTTTACCTGCTTCTCCGCAAATGGATGAAGTGGATTGTCTGTTACACGCGGCAGGTTTACAATTGCGGCGTCTCCGTCGCCGCACACGTATCAAGACGTTGATGGACATACTGAATATAATTAATGACAAAGTAGAACAAGAGGAAAATGAAACTCCCTTGGGTGCCTAGTTTACCAAATAGTTCGCACCTAGATGCTATACCTCAAGCCACGCCAATTAATCGTAATAGAGTACATAATAAGAAAATCGTATTTAGTTCATTTTGTTCATTTTTAAACTTTATTAAGCTATGAATGTATAATAAAAAAATATTTTTTAAAAAGTTATCGCCAATTCGTTAGCGGTTATACTGCCAGGGAACGGCTCCTTCCCCTATGAAGTAGTTGCAAAATTCGTCTCTTATGGCTGCAGCAACGCGACTACTGTTATTAATTCCGCGGGTACAAATGCTCCGAAACGCTGAATTGCCAATGTCTTCTCTCCAACGTCCGGGAATGAATTCATCAGGATCATGACGATCAACAATGTCCGGTGTTACGTACTCACCTTCGTTATCGCGTTTTCGAAGCCAATTGTGAAGACATGTTATGGCTTGCACAATTTTTATTGTGTTGTCAACATGAGTGTCTATGGGTTTCTTCAAAACTCGCCACTGGCTGACCAATATTCCAAAAGCATTTTCTACTACTCTTCGAGCTCGACTGAGACGGTAATTAAATATACTTTTATCTTGGCTCAGACCTCTTCCAGGATATGGCCGAAGAAGATAACTTGTCAACTGGAATGCTTCGTCTCCAACGAGAACGTATGGTAAAGGAATTCCATCAACAGTTAACTTTTCAGATTCTGGTACATTCATTTCGCCTCGATTGAATTTCTGGCCCATCAAGGAATCTCTAAAAATTCCTCCGTCGCTCCGGCGACCATAAGCACCAATATCAACGAATGTGAAACTGTAATTGGCGTCACATATGGCGAGCAACACTATGCTGTGACTATTTTTGTAATTAAAAAATGCCGAACCAGCGTTATCTGGACACTGCAATACATGTTTTTTATAAAGTCAATGTAATTACTAATTTAAATGACAGTTTAGTGTTTTTTTTTTCAAAACTTTTTCTTGTTATTACAAACACTGCCAGGGATCATTACTATTTCTCGAAATACCTCAATGAGCACATGTTTCCCATCGATAGCGCCAATACAATGATTGAATTGCCACTGATTTTCAAACTCTCTAGCTATCCTATACCAATCAACCCGTTGCAATGGATGTGGCAATACTGTCCCACTCAGAGCGGACCAAATTATTACGCATGTTTCTTTGATAATGTTACAGACTGTAGTACTTCCAATGAGGTATTGATAAGAAATTGATGTCATATAGTC
This sequence comes from Andrena fulva, assembly GCA_946251845.1. Classification (NCBI taxonomy): domain Eukaryota; kingdom Metazoa; phylum Arthropoda; class Insecta; order Hymenoptera; family Andrenidae; genus Andrena; species Andrena fulva. The sequence continues at coordinate 40,341,693 of OX276327.1, forward strand.
GCCTGTTGCCAAATACCTGCCAATAAATGAACAATAACCTTGGTAAAGTTTGCTTCATTTCTGATCGAATATGGTTTACGAACGACGTGAAACCAGTTGATCCCAAGCATGCCCTTACATACTGCTTTCTCAGCCAGTAGCATTCAACATGTGGTAATGTGCAACTACAACACATGCAGAAATTTACCTTAAAGTCATAGCTAATCGTGCTGCTGCAGGTATGGGTGCTCTTATTGCATGTTGCTTTGCAATAACAGGTCCAACTAAACAGAAAAGTTCTTCAAATTGAGCCGTTGATACCCGAAAATAATTTTCAAATTTATCAGGATAAGAGGAAAGTGTTGGAAAAATTGCTTCATAAAATCCATGAAGATTTCGTAGCTTAAATAATGGATGAATCCAAAAACGCTTCCTCCGGTAACGTCTTTTTTCCAATAGCCTCGCGTATTCGTGTAAAACTGCAATTGCTGCGATTCTTTTTCGAAATATTTCATCACTGTCATCCCTCGTTGCATTATCAACTATTGTTTGACATTCAGCAATCCATGCCTGGTATTTGTTTGAAAGGGACATGATATATTCTACTTTTAGCGTCAAGCGGAAAAGCTCAACCGAGTTCAACTTTTCCGCTAAAAAGGAGCGAAACAATATGTATATGATACATTCAAAGCGACGTCAGAAGTCGGGACATTGTGAAGAATTTATGGGACGAAGTTTTATATACAAAGACTTTTTAATATGATTTCGGCGCAAGGTTCGGTCACTTTATACAAATTTAAAAAGTCGTTTTGCAACTATTCACTCATCCATGAATTAACGAGTTTCCGACGTTTCAGTCCAGATTCGGACCTTTATCAAGGAAAGATGTATGTATAAGAATATTGCGTGAACTATTAAATTTATTAGTCGGCGCGTTCAAATAGTAACGACCGACACTTGAGTCGGTTGGAAGATGACTAAAGTAAATACCGGGCAAACGACAAGCATCAAAAGGTGAAAACAAAGGCAAGGCAAAAACGAACCGTCGAAAATTACGTATCAGCGTTCGAATTTCGAAACTATACTGTTTATAAAAACCCAATCACTTTATCACAAATATGTCATATGTAATGACATTTGATGTTAAATAGCAATATAATTTTACATAACTTTTAAGATATGTAAGACACAAACATGATCATAGTTGCAGAATTAATAGAGAACTAACATCATAGGCATTACTTTTTTAGTAATGTAGCGTAATATTCTTGTATCTTAGCTGTTTCATACCTAAGGTTAACGCTAGGATGTTTAATCATATGTAGTGTCTCTAAAAGAATTCTCTGATTTAGATTGATTTCTTTATCTATAATTTTTGCATTTTCAAAATCGAATCTATGATCATACTCTAATGAGTGCTTGGTTAGAGCGGTATGTTGTAAGGGAGACAAAAATATATTTCTTTTGTGTTCGTAAATTCGCCTTTCTAAATGTCTTGAGGTTTGACCGATATACACTTGATTGCATCCCATGCACGGAATTGAATAAATAACATTTGAAGCTTTTGACATAGGTAATTTGTCTTTGATTGAAGGAAACAAGTGCTTAGTATAGAAAGGTATTTTAAAAATAGTGTGGATTCCGACTCTTCTGAATATTCTTTTAATGTCGTTTGAAATGTTATTACAAAAAGGTAAAACGACAGTGTTTTTCCAACTGATAGAACCTATTTCTTTGTTTCTTTCTTCCTTCTGTTTTTCTACCAATACTGGATGGTAAACTTCAAAGATTCGTTCTTTAATAATTGTCGAAATCAGGTCTATAGGGTATCCGTTACGTTTTAACGTATTTTTCAAAAGGAGCAAATTATTTCGTCGGAATTCTGGTTCAGAAAGTAAAACAGCATGATCTATTAATCCTTTAATCAAACCTATTTTTTGCTGCATGGGATGAGCAGAATGGAAATTAATGTATCTTCCCGACCAACTAGGTTTATGGTACCAGTTTGTACTAAGTTTATTGTTTGATCTGATAACTATTGTATCTAAAAAGCTAAGACTGGAGTCATTTTCAATCTCATGAGTGAATTGGAGTCTATCATGAAAACTGTTAAATGCATCCAGTAGTACTTGTAAATCCCCAAGTCTAAGACAAGTAATGATGTCATCAACGTATCTCTTATAAAAAATAAGTTCAAAAGGTAACTTTGAAAGGGAAACGGACTCCAATATTTCCATTACAATGTAATAGAAATAGGGGACCCCATGGCTGTTCCAAACACCTGTTTATAGTAAACTCCATTAAAAGAGAAGACATTAGAATCCAATACAAACTTCACGGCTTGGAGAAATTCGTTTTGACAGATATTGGTGTGTATCTTAATTTCGTCCCAACGATGATGCAATACTTGTATGGTCCCACATATAAATTATCAAGTTTTCTAGCAAATATTCTTTCTAATATAGTAGGAAAATCTCCCTACCATACAATTGACAGCTGGCAATTCTGTAAGGAAATTAGAAATGTTCATGTTAATGACGAATCGCTAAGATTGGTATCTTTAGACGTCGTGTCTCTTTTTACTAATATTCCTACTGACCTAGCCATACAAGTATTGCATCATCGTTGGGACGAAATTAAGATACACACCAATATCTGTCAAAACGAATTTCTCCAAGCCGTGAAGTTTGTATTGGATTCTAATGTCTTCTCTTTTAATGGAGTTTATTATAAACAGGTGTTTGGAACAGCCATGGGGTCCCCTATTTCCCCGGTAATTGCCAACATTGTAATGGAAAGATTGGAGTCCGTTTCCCTTTCAAAGTTACCTTTTGAACTTATTTTTTATAAGAGATACGTTGATGACATCATTACTTGTCTTAGACTTGGGGATTTACAAGTACTACTGGATGCATTTAACAGTTTTCATGATAGACTCCAATTCACTCATGAGATTGAAAATGACTCCAGTCTTAGCTTTTTAGATACAATAGTTATCAGATCAAACAATAAACTTATTACAAACTGGTACCATAAACCTAGTTGGTCGGGAAGATACATTAATTTCCATTCTGCTCATCCCATGCAGCAAAAAATAGGTTTGATTAAAGGATTAATAGATCATGCTGTTTTACTTTCTGAACCAGAATTCCGACGAAATAATTTGCTCCTTTTGAAAAATACGTTAAAACGTAACGGATACCCTATAGACCTGATTTCGACAATTATTAAAGAACGAATCTTTGAAGTTTACCATCCAGTATTGGTAGAAAAACAGAAGGAAGAAAGAAACAAAGAAATAGGTTCTATCAGTTGGAAAAACACTGTCGTTTTACCTTTTTGTAATAACATTTCAAACGACATTAAAAGAATATTCAGAAGAGTCGGAATCCACACTATTTTTAAAATACCTTTCTATACTAAGCACTTGTTTCCTTCAATCAAAGACAAATTACCTATGTCAAAAGCTTCAAATGTTATTTATTCAATTCCGTGCATGGGATGCAATCAAGTGTATATCGGTCAAACCTCAAGACATTTAGAAAGGCGAATTTACGAACACAAAAGAAATATATTTTTGTCTCCCTTACAACATACTGCTCTAACCAAGCACTCATTAGAGTATGATCATAGATTCGATTTTGAAAATGCAAAAATTATAGATAAAGAAATCAATCTAAATCAGAGAATTCTTTTAGAAACACTACATATGATTAAACATCCTAGCGTTAACCTTAGGTATGAAACACCTAAGATACAAGAATATTACGCTACATTACTAAAAAAGTAATGCCTATGATGTTAGTTCTCTATTAATTCTGCAACTATGATCATGTTTGTGTCTTACATATCTTAAAAGTTATGTAAAATTATATTGCTATTTAACATCAAATGTCATTACATATGACATATTTGTGATAAAGTGATTGGGTTTTTATAAACAGTATAGTTTCGAAATTCGAACGCTCATACGTAATTTTCGACGGTTCGTTTTTGCCTTGCCTTTGTTTTCACCTTCTGATGCTTGTCGTTTGCCCGGTATTTACTTTAGTCATCTTCCAACCGACTCAAGTGTCGGTCGTTACTATTTGAACGCGCCGACTAATAAATTTAATAGTTCACGCAATATTCTTATACATACATCTTTCCTTGATAAAGGTCCGAATCTGGACTGAAACGTCGGAAACTCGTTAATTCATGGATGAGTGAATAGTTGCAAAACGACTTTTTAAATTTGTATAAAGTGACCGAACCTTGCGCCGAAATCATATTAATTTAGTCAATACGGTCGATATTAAAATTAAAAAAATTTTCAAAGACTTTTTGTCTTGTTTTCCTTTTTTGTTTTTTTTATCGCCATGCTACATAACACTTTTGCAAAATGCCCCGATTACTGCGAATATTCTAAAACTAATCATATTTAGTGTTGGAAAGTAATGTTTTACCTCAAAACTGATGAGCGGTGTAACCTGCACCAACGAGCGATTCAAACAATTGACGTGACTTTTAGCGTCAAGCGCAAAAGCTCAACCGAGTTCAACTTTTCCGCTAAAAAGGAGCGTCGACGCTGAAAGTCACGGAACCGATCACGTGACTGGATTTGACGCTGAAAGTCACGTGATCCGTTTTAACGCTGAAAACGAGCGTCGACGCTGAAAACGAGCGTCGACGCTGAAAGTCACGTGACTGATTTTGACGCTGAAAACGAGCGTCCAGCGTCAGCATGAAATCGCACCTTAAGGCTGCCGTCTCATTCTTGTTATGGTCCGAATCGATCGAAGCGCCCCTTGTAAACAGACGGACCCTAATGAAGCTAATGCGGCCGGTAGAAAGAACTTCTACAGAGGTGACATCTTCAGGTACTCTGTGTAGACGAATTTTTGACGCATAGTTGCCGCATCTTCTGTTCTCTCTGTCTCTGCCGCGCTGTTGCCAAAGCTCTTTCTATCGAGAGGTCTTGAAGGAATAGGTACGGACCGTACCGTACGGTACGAGAGCTGCGTCTAGCGTCAGAGCCTCGCTGAACGTAAAAGAGGATAGCAATAATGAAAGATAGAGAGGTTCGGGAGTGAGGTTAGGAAACATGTCGATGAAACAATACTAATATGCGTATCAATATCTTTTTATTTATACGTAGAAGGATGTGATATCGGGGAGGGGGTGTGAACCCTAAATCTAAAATTGTAGTGTGACGTCCCACTATTTTTCGCGCGGTTCTATTCCAATAATCCATTAATAAACCTCAAAATCACTCCACCAAAGTTCCTCAAACTCAACTCAACTCTTGCCCCATCTCCTCAATCACCGATCACCTTGATGTTGTACCTTAGCGGTCACCAACACAAGATGACCTATATAAAACTCCACCTCGATGATGTATCTTAGAGATCCCCATCACGAGATGATCGTTACAAAACTCCTTCGCCTATTCACCATATGAGGCACGAATCCTTCCCTTTAAAACGAATTCAAACAAGTCCCTCGTTACAAAAATCCTCTTAAATCGAGACCACGTCTCAATCCCCTCTTTACGACTCACAGAGTCCAAGCCACTCTAACCCTTTTCCTATAAAATACCCAAAACCCATTCGACGAGTTGACCCTGATAACCAGATCTGGGACGCAGAGCCTGACGTCAGATCCGTAGTCATCTGTGACCGCATTCGGCTGCGTTCTGAGGTACAGGGCCTGACATCAGGACCTGACGTCAGATGGGCAGCAGATCCGCAGCAGATTCTGTCGTTCGCCTGACACGTATAATAGCGCCATCTGAGATTCAGAATTGGCAACCAATTCCCTACGCGTGACGTCACATGCACGTGGCTACGCACCAACACATACGATTGCTATAGGTGTATCCCCCCACCCATTCTACTGCGCGCAGGGAATTAGTAATCAGCAGTTTTGGAGCTGATTATATTCACATAACCTACGAGGTTTATTAAATAATAAGTTTTCAATTTATATGTAGATATTTATTTTCAAAAACCAGTGGCACATATACATAATTAACCCTGAAAACAAATACAATATTAGTGTAAAATTGGAATGATACTGGGAATGTACCAATCCATGAGTATTTTATTAAACGGGCGCTGAAAAGTGCCGATTGATGTTCATTGTGAACGTCGAGAGTGTTCGCGTTTTAATAAATTAAAATAGGCACTGAAAAGTACCGTTTGGTTTCTTCGCCACTGTAAAAGGAGACACGTCTCGACTTTTAATGGGCACATCCTTCCTTCACACGTCAGCTTCTTCGGGCTGCTGGTCGTCCGTCCACAAATGGCGGCGCATTCGAGATGCAGTCGAGGCTGCCGTCGCGCATGGACCATTCCTCCTGCTCCGAACCCTCTCCTTGGCGGCTCGAAGCGCCTGCTGCATCAGCCGCTGAAAGTCCGATCGGAGCGGCTTGATGTAATGAGGGTTCTCCGACACTGCTTCTGAAAAAATAATGCACGCAAAGTACGTTAGCATACTTATGCATAAAAACATGGAAATGCTTATTGCTTCGTACCGTAGATCGCCATCATGATCCGGGTGTTATATAACGGCCTGTTCGGCCGAACTACGTGAACGACCGTGTCACGTCGTCGACCAGCACTTCCTTCAGGCAAAGGCCGACCGCTTCCTTCAGGCAGTACCCACCCACGTATTTTAAATATTGAATCTAAACAAAGTAAGTAAAGATTGATGTAAGTATGTATCATATAAAATTAAATAAGAGCATAATTTCATTTTCGCTTACAACGTTGGAATAACTGTCGTCATCGATGTTCTCGAAACAGTCCACCTCCTCCGGTGACGATAGCGGAATGACAGCTGGTTTCTGTGGTGGACCGTTATGGGTGGGCTGCACGTGTCGGAGAATACTTCCCAACAGAGTATTCATTCTTCTGCAAACAGAACGGATGGAGACGTAACGTATTAATAAACACGATGCATGCGATACTTACTTTAGCTCCGCCTCGACACGCGCCGTTCGATCTTCCAGGCTCCTGCGAACATGAACATTTATAATAGAAAACTACACACTATTAATATTTTTATAACAAAAAAAAAAGAAACATGTAAATTTACCCATTAGCAGAAGGTTGGATCCGCAGTGTATGGTGCTGCAACGACTCATTTTGGATGACTGTGGCGCGTGCAGATGTTGTCCCTGGTTCCACAACGAATGTAACAGCAGGATTACGCGGCGTATCGAGAAGTGTTCTAACATCCTGAGGCAACTGGGAAAAACAGGAATGCGTTCGAAGGAGAGATAATATATTATTTCCTTGAACGTGTGTTAAATTGCTGTCTACGAAACAAGACGCTAATCTTTGGCGAAAAGATGACTCGGAGGAGGTAGCACACGACAATGAAACTCGATCGTGGGTAGTAGAAACGCGTGACGTGGAAGTAGAAGAACCGGCGTCTTCTACATTTATATCGCGCCTAGCACTGAATCTGTCGGGGATTAAATGAACAGGAACGGACGAATTACAACCTGCAGATGTGCTGGGAGCATCTTGCACGTTAGAGGTATTCCCCGCTTCTTTACTGACGGTGTTACGTTCAGAACGGTATCGCTCGCGTAGATTACGTATTTCGCGCATAACCCTACGTTTTTGCCTCGCCGATAGTGCGTGTCCGGGTCTCCGCGACGTTGACAATTTGAAATTATTAAATTTCATAATTACTTACGGCTTCTGGATGCTTGGTATAGATTTTCGTAAAGCACTGGAAATTCTTCGGTTCTGTCGTCGATGACTGTCACCTCAGAATGAACGAGAATTTGAAACAAACGCGATCTAGGAAGTAGAGTCCCGACCAATCACGAATTTCCGCCAGGCGGTGCAGCCAATCCGAGCGTAGCCCACTGTACCGCCAAAATATTACCTCGTGGTACCCTTTGTCCGACGTGGTATCCTTTGTGCTTTGAAATCGAACGCTCGGATTGGCTGCACCGCCTGGCGGAAATTCGTGATTGGTCGGGACTCTACTTCCTAGATCGCGTTTGTCAGCCAATCCGAGCGTTCAATTTCAAAGCACAAAGGATACCACGTCGAACAAAGGGTACCACGAGGTAATATTTTGGCGGTACAGTGGGCTACGCTCGGATTGGCTGCACCGCCTGGCGGAAATTCGTGACTGGTCGGGACTCTACTTCCTAGATCGCGTTTGTTTCAAATTCTCGTTCATTCTGAGGTGACAGTCATCGACGACAGAACCGAAGAATTTCCAGTGCTTTACGAAAATCTATACCAAGCATCCAGAAGCCGTAAGTAATTATGAAATTTAATAATTTCAAATTGTCAACGTCGCGGAGACCCGGACACGCACTATCGGCGAGGCAAAAACGTAGGGTTATGCGCGAAATACGTAATCTACGCGAGCGATACCGTTCTGAACGTAACACCGTCAGTAAAGAAGCGGGGAATACCTCTAACGTGCAAGATGCTCCCAGCACATCTGCAGGTTGTAATTCGTCCGTTCCTGTTCATTTAATCCCCGACAGATTCAGTGCTAGGCGCGATATAAATGTAGAAGACGCCGGTTCTTCTACTTCCACGTCACGCGTTTCTACTACCCACGATCGAGTTTCATTGTCGTGTGCTACCTCCTCCGAGTCATCTTTTCGCCAAAGATTAGCGTCTTGTTTCGTAGACAGCAATTTAACACACGTTCAAGGAAATAATATATTATCTCTCCTTCGAACGCATTCCTGTTTTTCCCAGTTGCCTCAGGATGTTAGAACACTTCTCGATACGCCGCGTAATCCTGCTGTTACATTCGTTGTGGAACCAGGGACAACATCTGCACGCGCCACAGTCATCCAAAATGAGTCGTTGCAGCACCATACACTGCGGATCCAACCTTCTGCTAATGGGTAAATTTACATGTTTCTTTTTTTTTTGTTATAAAAATATTAATAGTGTGTAGTTTTCTATTATAAATGTTCATGTTCGCAGGAGCCTGGAAGATCGAACGGCGCGTGTCGAGGCGGAGCTAAAGTAAGTATCGCATGCATCGTGTTTATTAATACGTTACGTCTCCATCCGTTCTGTTTGCAGAAGAATGAATACTCTGTTGGGAAGTATTCTCCGACACGTGCAGCCCACCCATAACGGTCCACCACAGAAACCAGCTGTCATTCCGCTATCGTCACCGGAGGAGGTGGACTGTTTCGAGAACATCGATGACGACAGTTATTCCAACGTTGTAAGCGAAAATGAAATTATGCTCTTATTTAATTTTATATGATACATACTTACATCAATCTTTACTTACTTTGTTTAGATTCAATATTTAAAATACGTGGGTGGGTACTGCCTGAAGGAAGCGGTCGGCCTTTGCCTGAAGGAAGTGCTGGTCGACGACGTGACACGGTCGTTCACGTAGTTCGGCCGAACAGGCCGTTATATAACACCCGGATCATGATGGCGATCTACGGTACGAAGCAATAAGCATTTCCATGTTTTTATGCATAAGTATGCTAACGTACTTTGCGTGCATTATTTTTTCAGAAGCAGTGTCGGAGAACCCTCATTACATCAAGCCGCTCCGATCGGACTTTCAGCGGCTGATGCAGCAGGCGCTTCGAGCCGCCAAGGAGAGGGTTCGGAGCAGGAGGAATGGTCCATGCGCGACGGCAGCCTCGACTGCATCTCGAATGCGCCGCCATTTGTGGACGGACGACCAGCAGCCCGAAGAAGCTGACGTGTGAAGGAAGGATGTGCCCATTAAAAGTCGAGACGTGTCTCCTTTTACAGTGGCGAAGAAACCAAACGGTACTTTTCAGTGCCTATTTTAATTTATTAAAACGCGAACACTCTCGACGTTCACAATGAACATCAATCGGCACTTTTCAGCGCCCGTTTAATAAAATACTCATGGATTGGTACATTCCCAGTATCATTCCAATTTTACACTAATATTGTATTTGTTTTCAGGGTTAATTATGTATATGTGCCACTGGTTTTTGAAAATAAATATCTACATATAAATTGAAAACTTATTATTTAATAAACCTCGTAGGTTATGTGAATATAATCAGCTCCAAAACTGCTGATTACTAATTCCCTGCGCGCAGTAGAATGGGTGGGGGGATACACCTATAGCAATCGTATGTGTTGGTGCGTAGCCACGTGCATGTGACGTCACGCGTAGGGAATTGGTTGCCAATTCTGAATCTCAGATGGCGCTATTATACGTGTCAGGCGAACGACAGAATCTGCTGCGGATCTGCTGCCCATCTGACGTCAGGTCCTGATGTCAGGCCCTGTACCTCAGAACGCAGCCGAATGCGGTCACAGATGACTACGGATCTGACGTCAGGCTCTGCGCTCTCACGGCTGCCAATCTGACGTCAGATTGCAGTCATCTGGTTATCAGGGGAGTATCTCCTTTCGCAGTCATAAGAACCCCAGAAATGTTACTGCGACGCAAATTTACAAACGTGATCAACACGTGATTATAATTACGACGCATTTGGCGTACGTGACATAAATACACCTATTAATAGCCATACCGTTTATAAAAACCCCAGAAATCTACTGCGTCTTGTTCCCGAAATCTGTCAAGGTCTTTACCGCGCGTACCCCCGCAGTACTCCTGTAAGATCCTATAAATACGAAGGATCGAGAGCCCAGGACGCTCTTTTGTCAATAGAAAGTCTTTCCAGACAGACGTATAATTAAAACAGTGCTAACGATTCAAATCAGTGAACCACGACGATTACTGTAAGTCCTGTTATTACCTAACATTATTATTGTGCATATCACCTCCATACCATTTATTATTGTTTATCAACGCTTATTGCATACTTATTATATTATTCTTTTGTTCATGCTTATTGCAAACTTATTACTATTGTTTATCAACGCTTATTGCATACTTATTACCTTATACTTTTGTTCATGCTTATTGCTTTATTACCTAATACTCAGTGCTTTTACTAACTATTATCGCTACCCAGTAAACCATGGTGGTATATAAAGGTGATGCAACAAAGCCACTTTCCCCTAGTAACAGTGTCTTCATAAGAGTTTAGTACAGATTTTATGTAGCAGATGGCGTGTGTGCATGGATCCCACACAGATAGAGTTGACTTTGATTGTATAAGTGTAACGACGCCACGGTACCGTGTTCCGTGTACTATGTTTCTTATATAAACTATTATTTTAACTAGCACTATGGTTAAACGTTGCAAAGTAGAGAATTGTGGTTCTTCTGGAAAATAAAAAAATATATCTATTTTTGCAGTACCAAAGGATACAATTCAAAGAAAGAAGTGGTGCGAAATTGTAAACTGTAACCTCAATGAAGTGTCCTTATTACTTCAACAATTTCTAACATGCTTGTCAACCAATTGAAAATAAATTTTGTAAATGTATGATTTCCGTTGGCTAACAACGAAATTAACAAAATAACACTAAACACAGAAATATTTTGGCAGCAGTACTGCTGGTAAAATGATAAGGGTTATATACATATATTATGAGAAATAAAATTTTGGATGATAAATATATAAAATACATGATAAACATGTACACGAAATTCATACATATAACCTTGACAATAATTTAAAATTATTATTAATAACCATTTCTGTTGGGTATATATTCTTTACATTTCAAATTTACCGCGGTAACGCGCCTCTTAGAGTTAACGCCACCTGGTTAGTATTCTGCGAATTAAACTGTTATGAAGACGCCGTACTTGGTCTTGTCAAACCACCTTTATATACCACCCTGCAGTAAACAAACTGACCGCAGTATGCCAGCAGATTGGTGTCAAATTCGAGGAAATCCTGACGTCAGATTCGGGACCTACTATGTCCGCATTTAACTATGGTTTTGTGGTCAGAGCTTGATGTCAGGATCTGACATCAGATTGACGGCAGATACCGAGCAGATCCTGCTGCCGTGGTCTGACCGCAGATTGGGAGCAGAAATCGAGCAGATCCTGCGCAGCGCGATCTGACGGCAGATTGGCGGCAGATACCGAGCAGATTCTGCGCAGCGCGATCTGACGGCAGATTGGCGGCAGATACCGAGCAGATTCTGCGCAGCGCGATCTGACGGCAGATTGGCGGCAGATAGCGAGCAGATCCTGACGTCAGATTCGATGCCTACTATGTCCGCATTAAACTATGGTTCTGCGGTCAGAGCCTGACATCAGGATCTGACCGCAGATTGATGTCAGATTTCGATCAGATCTTGTTGACACAAACCGCCCGCAGATTGGCGGCAGAAATCAAGCAGATCCTGATGTGAGAATCTGACCGCAAAACCATAATTTAATGCGGACATAGTAGGCAATTTTATATAATAGTATATATTTAAAAACAGTGCGAAAGTCTTAAGCGTAAATAATATATAGAACACGTTTATAAGACCGACTTGAAAGATCTGATTCCTACCATATTTTATGGAAAAAGAAAAGTTGGAAAACCATGTATTTAGACGAGTATTATAACATTTTTAATATTTTACTTAGCAGGTTGTTAGTCAATTGAATGCCAGGGAGGCTCAAAATAATTATTTAAACTTTTAAAGGCAGTTCTTCCAAATATAAAAGAATTAATGATAACTACTATTCATTTAGTCATTTTAGGGCGGTATTATCATCAATCGTTTTTTAGTTTTTAGCACGCGGCATCCTCTACTAGTCTAGTAGATTAGTAAAGGATGCCGGATGCTTAAGACGATCTTAGTCTTAAGCAACGACTGATAATACCGCCCTTGGAGACGGGTATACCAAATATATACTCCGCAGTGAAATGCCGGCAAATGCGAGTGGTACTCGAGAGTCGAGAGCCCTGAATGATCAAGCCCTCGGCCACTTATTCCCGCCACGGTGCTATTTCGCAAGCGAGAAGCGCTCGCCCGATCGCCGCCTGACGTGTTCGCGTCGTGAACTATGTCAGCAGAATCTGCCCAATTCCTGCTGCCTATCTGCCGTCAGATCGCGGTACGCAAGATCTGCCCGATTCCTGCCATTAAATTGTATCAGCAGACTCTCCTTACTTTCTGCCGCCATTCTGCCGTCAGATCCTGACATCAGAATCTGCTCGATTTCTGCTGCCTATCTGCCGTCAGATCGCGCTGCGCAGAGTCTGCTCGATTCCTGCTATTAAATTGTACAGCAGAACCTGCCGCCAATCTGCTCGCAGGTTAAGGCAGCACAATCTGTCGGCTTTCTGCTGTCAGTCTGCTTTTATCATCGAATATAACAAATCCTGTATCAAATCTGTAGTCTTTCTGTCACAAACATTTGTAGTCAGGCGTTGAGCAAAATCTGCTCAAATGGACGTGGCTGACTGGGTAGTCATATATCGTATACATTATAATCTTCTATTGCTAACATTCATATGTTTCATATTCATATAAACATTACGTATTTGATAACCATTTATATAAATGTCTCTGTGCTGATGCTAAATGTCTAAACGCATCCGTGTAAATACTAAGTTAAATGCTTTAAAAATAAACAACCGCTCTTGTTTCTAAAATAACGTTTCAAATCATTATAAAGATCCTCCAGCTACGAAACCCACCAAACCAAAACAAATCGGTGCAACAGCTGATTTCGGCTCGCGATACCCGAGCATAGAGCCTCTTATAGTGTTTACTAACGTACTTTTACATAGGCTGCGTATAGCCGTATGTCCAGCCGGATTTCGCGGAAACATTACATATAACTTTTACGAGAATGCAACAGTAAATCCTATTATCGAGCCAAATCAAAACAAGAGTGCTAACGGGTGTCCCTCAAGTACTAATTCGCTTTATAACCTTCCCTGGTCGATTAGAGTGTCGGATTAAAGATTCGCGCCTGATTTCCTCCTCAATTACTTTCAGTGTGACGGATTCAATATTCGCGCCTAAATTCCTGTCAAACCCACAGTGTGACGGATTTTAGATTCGCGCCTGGCTTCCCCTCAAAATCTTCAGAGTGCTGGATTTTAGATTCACGCCTGGTCTTCCTCCAAACCCTCAGTGTGACGGATTTTAGATTCGCGCCTGGCTTTCCCTCAAAACCTTCAGAGTGCTGGATTTTAGATTCACGCCTGATCTTCCTTTCAAACCCACAGTGTGACGGATTTAAGATTCGCGCCTGGCTTCCCCTCAAAACCTTCAGAGTGCTGGATTTTAGATTCACGCCTGGTCTTCCTTTCAAACCCACAGTGTAACGGATTATAGATTCGCGCCTGGCTTCCCTCAAAACCTTCAGAGTGCTGGATTTTAGATTCGCGCCTGGTCTTTTCCTTCCCCATAGTCACCGTTCCAAAAAACCTCACCCGGGACGTGACAGTAGCATCGGGTATTTATTAGTTTCCGAAATATTAATAAAAAATTGTTAATTTTTTTGGAAATTTTTTTCGGACGTTGGTGCAGGCCTCCCTACCCGGGAGCCCTTCCGTCCCCCTATTTTTTATTTTTGAAATTTTGTAATCGCAGTCTCATTTTTAGCATCGCCAAACTCACCTCGGTTTGCTACCCATGCTTTACGGGCCCGCGCTACTCTACCCCCCACCAATACTAATACCCGGGACAAGTTGGGAAGTGGAATGCGTTGTGTCGGTATAAGTCGACAGAAATATTGTTAATAGGGGGGACCGTGGTAAAGTGATTAAAAAATGTGTACCCGTTTATGCACAATTACCCTAGTATCTTTTGAACGCACTAATTGCCGAAGCTATAATTTTATATTTCGGGTCTGTCCACAACCCTCGTAATACCCACCAAGTTTCATCTCGATCGGCCACCGGTTGGGGCTAGATTAGTGCGGAGGGCGCGCAGGCGCGTAAAGCATGGTAGCGAACCGATGTGAGTTTTTGGCGATGCTAAAAATGAGACTGTGGTTACAAAATTTCAAAAATAAAAAGTAAGGTAACGGAAGGAGCTCCCGGGTAGGGAGGCCAGCAGCAACGTCCAAAAAAAATTTCCGAAATAATTAATAATTTTTTATTAATATTTCGGAAACTAATAAATACCCGAAGCTACAATTTTAGATTTAGGGTTCACACCCCCTCCCCACCCCTCCCACAAAACCTCATCTCGATCGGCCATCGGTCCCTTTCGGAAGTACAGCCGAAAACATTAATTTTTTGGAAAAGCATATGTTAGTTTTTTGTGTTGCAAAATGGGATTTTTGCAAATAATTCATTCTAGTTCACACGATAACCACACAGATTAAGAAAAATTTTGCGCTTTTTGTTTCCGATGACTGCGACAGCCAGAATCATGTTCGCCAGCTACAAACTTTTTTAAACCCTTACTGCTATCATTATAAATTTGAACAAAATTATTATTATTGCACGCAAAAATTTAAACATTTTTCAAATCTCAATTAACCCTCCGTATCCTGTGCCTGAGTCAATTTAAACACACTGCTTGAGGTCGCTAACACACGGTGATGGAACTGTGTATGTAAGTCGCGGTCAAGCGATTATTTAGCTGTCGGGGGTGTCATAAAAGCATAAACTGGGCCTTTCCAGTGACCGTATTGGGGCAACAATGGGATGCTCGAGACAATACCATATTTTCCTTGGAGAAAACAAAATGGGCATACGGCCTCTGCAGTCATAGAATTCTCCACCACGAGACCTTATACCGAGGAGTGGGGAATGAAAATACCACGGTCGAGCTCGAAGGCGCACCGACTGCCCTAGGGCAAACTTAGTGTGTACCCCTGGTGTATGTATGTCTTACTTCATACCAAACAACTTTGTATGAAACGTGGCAATTGTCAGAATGTTATTCCGTTTGGGTCCGAATATTTTTGGCGTTGTCACATTTTGCCACATTCAAAATTGTTTTATAAATACAGACCCTCAAAGTACACAACTTTCCTCGATCTTTTGAAAATTACCTTTCGTATTTGGCAAAATGATATTTAAATCCTCCTTATTTTCAAATGGACTGTAACATATTTCAATTTGAACAAAATCCCAAGAGTTTATCCAGATATTATCTTTGCCCATCTCTGTTCTCCAGCCGCTTCGCCGTGATTCATTCAAGCCTCACTGACGACAAAATAGTAATAGGGGAAATGCGGCAACAGCGCGATGCGACTCTCGATACGTATCGGCAACTATGTCTTTCCTACATTTATCGGCTAGCTTGGACTTCCACCGATTCCGATGCTACATGGGGCGAATATACCATAAGCGCTGGTGGCGGAGAATCCTTGAAGCCTCATTCTGCCATTTCTCGAGTCTGACTCAGTACACGATTCATAAATTCATTATTATTTCAACGTACGGTGGTCTGGTGCGTTCAAACGCACCAGACCACCCTGCACGAATGTCTACTGGAGGCAACTATACCCGCAAAAACTACCTTTTTGCCGATTCCAGGACGAAAGTTGGTTGAAACGGTTTGTTTTCTACATTGCGTATACGTATACGCTGGTGCTACGTGGCTCGACTATACCAGTGGCGCCACCAACGGAGAAGCCTTGAAGCCTCATTCTGTCAGTTTTCGAGTCATAAATTCGTTATTATTTCAACGTACGGTGCTTATTAGCATTCAAACGCACCAGACCACCCTGCACTGATGTCTACTGGAGGCAACTATACCCTCAAAAACTTCCTTCTTGCCGATTCCAGGACGAAAGTTGGTTGAAACGGTTTCGCGTATACGTACACGCTTTTCCTAGCTTGTGTGAGCGTACGCACACATTCAACGCCCGCTGAGACGGCAGCCTTAAGATCGTAGCTATACTGTGTCCATCCTAAGAAAAAACGGGTCCGCGCAGGGATGGTTCCGAGGAGGCGCTGATTGGTCATACTCCCCCCTTAACCGCCTATGTTTTTCTCCGTCTTACCGCCTGTTACCTCTCTGTCAACTGTTCCGCACGCGACGCCTTCATATACACGGTGGCACAACTATTTCCGAATACGCACGGCAAAATGAGTACACTAAAGTTTTCGAAATCGCTGATTCCGATTTCATTCGACCCCTGCCAGTAGGACACTTATTTTTTTGAAGGGACTCCTTAAAACCAAATACAACTCATATACATTTGATTATTTTTACTTCAAAAAAATAATTTACATACTTTAAATATCAATAAATGTGTGAGCAAAAACTTGAACAAAAAATCTTATCGTTCCTTTGAATATAAATCCTAAAAAAGACGTAATAAATGGCATTCTAAATAGACTATTTAGAACACCTCGTTAACTGATGTTATATCTGTTCGGAACCAAAGAACTACCGGGTAGATACATTGCACTCCTGCAGTTTTGACATTGACATCGGTCACGTCCCGCCCTTGGAGGGGCAGGGAAACCGGCAGGTAAAGAGCTACGAGCAATCGCCTGCGTCGGGCCCGTAGGCGGTGGTGGGGGCTGCGTAGATCGGTCGCAAAACGGTATGGGGCCCATACTATGGGCTTCGTTTTTTCTTAGGATGGACGAGGTATAGTTTCAATCGAACATAACCTACCAAGTGTCAAGTAAGGTAAGTTGTCAAAATTTTTGAAATGTCACGAGTTTTTATACCATATAGGACTCTGAATTATTGTCTCAATTAACAAGGCAAGTCGCCAAAAAGGTTTAATAGACTTTTTATGTAGAGCTTATAGAAACGAAGGGGACGCACAGATTTTGGAACGTTGTACAAAGAAGGTTCGTCAGAGAAGCATCTTCTTTCGCACAAGTTTCTGGATATTTGTAACACGTATGTACAAAATAATATACTGTAACAAATTGCATTTAAATTGCCACATATTTTTATACCAGCAAACTATTTTTGAATACTAAACTCTATTTAGCAAACTAAATGAAGGGGACGCACAGGCTTGGAAGTTGTCCAGAGAAGGTTACGGTAGACAGAGAAGCACCTTCTTTCGCACAAGTTTCTGGAAATTTATCAAATAAGGTAAATCGACAAAATTTGTCAAAAGACATAGCATTAATTAAGAAAATTATGGTCGATTGCTCGCAATGTAGAGCAAGTCACATTAGTGAAAAAAGTACGCTGAAAACACATCTCCCTTGATTCTTTTCAATCTTTGGGGAAATACATTCGTAATACAATTAAAATCCACAGTAGTTGCCACGCTATGCATTAATTTTATTAGTTTCCCATTAATAATATACTTATTTCAATACACCAATAAACATACTAAATTAATTCTATTAATATTATTAATTTTGTTATAGGCATTGTGCGTTAAAAATACATTGGATCTCTTCGTTCATTTTCGCTAAATTACCATTAGCATTTAAATTTTGTAACTAAAATTGTAACTAAAATGTGGCTTTTATATATTTACAGATAATCGAAGCACAAGAGAAGAAGAAAGTAACCCTGCTGCACGAACAGATGAAATAAGCACATTTGAAAACATTGTCGTGAATTAATATCTTTACAAAACTTGTTAGAATTTTAATATTATTTTAGTTTTATCCTTTTAAGGGGGTAGACACGTCACGTGACCTGGCCGATTCGGCAGGTCGGTATTACAGCAGATTTTTCTGCACAGAAATGGTAATACCCATAGATACGCGGCTGCTGGTGCACGCGAGAGGGAGCTGTTTGCTATTTCCGTATTCTATTCTGAATAAGGAAATAAATTCTCCGCTGTTGCGTTGTACATGTAAATATTTAAATGGAATGTCTGCTGATAGAGCAAACGTAGAAAATTCATTGTACATACATTTTAATTACTTAAAATGTGCTTATGCTACACAATGCTACGTTGGCAGTAAGGAATTATATAAGTGGAAAAATAGATGAGGGGATATCCCCAGAAAATGAAGTATGTTAGGTTAGACATTTTTTTATTAGGAACGTGAAATACGCTTATTACAAGATAATTAAACGTCTTATGCAGAAAGCAGTTATGAACAAACATTATAGAATAAAATTGTGTTGGATGTTGAATTGGGGCTAATGAAAATGCGCAGGATGAATGCGCGTGATTATTATGTGGTCCCCTCCGCAAAGTGACAGAAAATATAACCTATGTATCTGTTATATGACAATACATGTTTAGCGGCAATTGCGTTCTTTTGCGCTACATTTGTGAACTTTTTATCATCCTTCCGAAACATTATTATTACGCCGCAATAGTATCTTTAGGAAATCGGGTCTAGCGTATAGGTTATATTTTCTGTCAGTTCAAGGACAGAAAATCTGCTCCTCAAAGTGACAGAAAATATAACCTATACGCTAGACCCGATTTCCTAAAGATACTGTTGCGGCGTAATAATAATGTTTAGGAAGAATGATAAAATGTTCACAAATGTAGCGTAAAAGAACGAAATAGCCAATAAACATTTATTGTCATATAACATATACATAGGTTATATTTTCTGTCACTTTGAGGAGCCAACCATATAATATTCACGCGCATCCAGCCTGCGCATTTTCAGTAGCGGATTTGAGATGCGGATTTTCTGTCCTCGAAGTGACAGAAAATATAACCTATATGCTTCATGACAATAAATGTTTATTATCTATTTCGTTCTTTTACTCTACATTTGTGAACTTTTTATCATCCTTCCTAAACATTATTATTACGCCGCAATAGTATCTTTAGGAAATCGGGTCTAGCGTATAGGTTATATTTTCTGTCACTTTGAGGAGCAGATTTTCCTCGCATTCTCCCGATTAAATTGACAGAAAATTATTTAAACCTGACTATTTTTAACGAAATAGGCTTTCAATTCTGCAAACAAATATTTCACGTAATTTCCTTAATTATGATCCGAGTTATATCATTTTTGGGGCCAATTTGATCGAGAAAGCATAAGGAATCGATTGACGCCACTTTCGTAAAGATCCGATTAGAAATTGCAAAACTTCAGATTCATCAGTGCTTAGTGCGCAACATTGTATGGCCTCGCTGGTTTCGAGCGTCGAAGCCGATGAAACTCAGCGAGACACATGATTGCTGGCGAGCATCGCGTTTGACGACTCTGGCTAAAGAATCACCTTGTACAAATGCTAAGAAACGATAGTGTGAAGTGGCGGCGCGTTTCAATTGCACATTGGCAATACCGTAGATTCTAGGGCCTATAATATTAGCTCCGCGTTACGATGTTCTTAATCAGAGTACTGCATTAATGAATTAAAAAATAAATGAATTGGTCAATTAGTTAAAATTAATGAACTGTGCATGATTTTAATGACGCCTAATTTAATGGCACTTACAAACTGAATTACTAATTGTAATTAAAATAATACTTTTTGACGCACAACATGAAACCGCGCACGCAAATGGTTGCGCGTATTGTCGAAAGCATCAGAAATAATATGTACAGTCTTCCAATTGTTGAGAAACCTTTGGGCTCAGATTATCGGGAAAGACCTACCCACCCCACTGTTTTGCTTTCTCGCTGCGAGCAAGGACCTTCGGGCCCTAGTAGATCGCCCGTTGACAGTCGAGAGCAATAAAACCGACGAGCTAGATAAAATACCCAGTACAGAAAAATAAAATGTTCATGTTTTTGATAAGTGTTGATGAAAGTATTACCGATGGATTTTTTAGGATTTCCCGATGAAAATGATATCAAACATGGTGCAATTCGGTCAATTTTCAGTGAACGTAGAGTGTGTCCTAATCATGTAATCATAAGAAAAAATAACATTTCAATAGGTACATGCATGAAACTCTGAGATCAGGAATTCCGAACCAAATGGGGCATATGTAAGAACTGGCGAAATTCAACAATACTGCCCACCTTAGTTAAACCGTCCTATCTAGCATTTTTTCATTTTTTAAGATATGTTGAAATATTTGAAGTAGCACACGTCTTTTACCTTTTAAGTAATGTTAGAAAACTCTAAGTGCTTCGTAAAGATGTATAAACAGTCTAATGTATTTAACCTAACTTATTTCCAAATGGTTAAAATATCCTATCTAAAACAATTAATTAATTGGTACGTTAATAATACATTACCTACCGGTACACCTATTACAAAAAAATATATTAGGCTGTTACGAAATAATGACAACATGTTTTAATGTGAATAAAGGAAAATAAGGACGGTACAAAGTAAATGATAAAACTTCAGTTTTCTCGGTTGTTTCAAAATGCTAGATAGGACATTTTAACTAAAGAGGGCAGAATACTTCATCGTCTAAATTTTACAATTAAAGTATTTATTTGACGTGAATATAAAGTCGGTCAGCAAAGTCTTTCTCGATTTGAGTTCTGTAGAAGGCTGATTTTCCTTCGCCATCGAAACTCCCCTCTTGTCCCTCTCGCTGGCAATCATGCGACTCGCTGAGTTCGTGTGCTTCGGCGCTCGAAACCAGTGGGGCCATACAATGTTGCGCACTAAGCAGTGACGAATCTGCAGTTATGCATTTCTAATCAGATCTTTGCGAAAGTGACGTCAATCGATTCCTCATATTTTCTCGATCAAATTGGCCCCAAAAATGATATAATTCGGACCATAATTAAGGGAATTACGTGACAAATTTGTTTATAGAAGTGAAAGCCTGTTTCGATAAAAATAATCAGATTTAAATAATTTTCTGTCAATTTAATCGGGAGAATGCGAGGAATCCAGTGGTGTCACTTTCATAGTGATGCGATGAAAAATAAACAAATTCTGCTTCTGTATAATCGATGACGCAGCGCCGAGCAACGGCGATCTCGCGCGGCTCGGGCCACAAAGGTTTTCGTCCGTTATTCGAGCTTCTAAGGTCGTATTCAGATACATATATTGGCCGGTGAGTTTCGTGAGGAGTATTCTCCCACCATACCGTTGGCCTGCCTCGGTGCTCATTTTCTCAATGTTTTCTAACTCGCTCCCGTTCCATCTCGCTCTCGCCTTCGCAGAACAAGAGTGGGCCCGAAGTGGTAGGGATTGCGCCAAGCTACTGACGTGTAGGCCAACCGAGTTCTGGCAAGGGAAGATCCCGAACCCGAAAATTAAAAAAATTCTGAAACTTTGTGAATATGTAGGGGATTTCCCCCTGATTAAACGCAATTTCTGTTTGCTGCCCAAATTCACTCGAAGGGGGTGAAATTAACCCCTGAAAATTTTGCTATTTTCCGATTTTGTGTTATAACTCGCGAACTGTAAGAGATAAAAAAAAGTTTCAAGATAAAAGTTCCTTCTTTTAATTAGATCTATCATTTGGTAAAAAAATTAATTTACAGTTCACGAGTTATAACACAAAATCGGAAAATAACCGGATTTTCAGCGGTCAATTACACCCCCTTAGTGTGAATTTGGGCAGCAAACAAAAAATTGCGCTGTAATCAGGAGGAAATTCCCTCCATATTCACAAAGTTTCAGTATTTTTCGAATTTCCGGATTCGGGATGTTCCCTTGTGAGCGTAGAAATACATACATCAGAATAGGTGTGTGTTAGCTCCGAAAAAATTCAGAAGTGTTATGGTCAGAACATCGATTCTTTCTCGATAGCTTCATCTCGTAGTGGTCTACGCATAGCTTCGTAACGCACGCAACTATTACGCTAAGAATAAATAACAACCACACGGCTACGTTCAGACAGAGCCGAGCAGCGTTTCCGTTACGACACCATACCCTTCGGGGGCCTAGCAACTCTAACTGACAAATCCACGATCGTCAGATGGTGGTGGCTGATTTCTCCTCGATTGCTATTGACCGGCCAATATATCTGAATACGACCTTAGGATAAAGATATAATGAAAGAAGAAAAATTATTCGAAGCCCAAGATGAAAGGCCTTCGAATAAACAATGGAAACTAATCAATACCCGAATATAGAATTTTAGATTTAGGGTACACACCCCCAAACCTCGTGTCGATCAGCCACTGGGGCCATTCGGAAGTATATCCTTTTATTTAAATAATGCCCATCTCTGCATTGGACCGTAAAGAATTACAAAAAAATCAGGGAGTCAACTGTTGACCGGTTTGGAGACTTTTCCTTATTACATGTTTTATACAATAGTCAAAAGAATAAAAAAGAGTAATAATAAGAGCAATAATTGCAAATAATTTCTGTAACTTCCACATTCTGAAAATATAATACCAGTAAATCAATATTTCCAGTATTAGTAAAAAAGTTCCAATCTCTCTTTTTTTATTTTAAATAATGTGGCCATATATAATTATAACATAAATTCGACAGCGATTTCAAGTGATGTATGTGTTACGGTAAAAGCGTTAATTTAGTAAATGTATACAGTTCCCAGCAGTTCCTAGTAAATGTATGCCTAAAATGCATATAACCTAACCTCTAATCGGACGAAAATGCATACATTGACTGCATCACGCTTTTACTGTGGCACGTGCAGCGTGCGTCGCTAGCCGGTTTCAGCGTAAACATTTCGCCTAATAGAGAGTGGGGGTATAATGATGGGGGATCTACCCCCACTCTCTATTAGGCGAAATGTTTACGCTGTAACCGGCTAGCGACGCACGCTGGGCACATGTATCCAGCTAACGCTTCAGTTTTGCTATTATTCCACGCTGGCAGTCCTCCCGAGTAGGCGCCATCTCGTATCCACTAGCTGAACTAAATTTGTCACGTGACTTGCTCTGCTTATCGCCAATATGGCGGAACTCGTACTTGGGAATGCAGTCACGGGGATTCGCTTTTCGTCCTTATATGAGCACATTTTGGGCTGGGTGAGGTCTCATTCGAAAGAGGAAGACTCGATACAGCGCGCTCTGGTCATCGTTTGAGTCACAAAACACTTTTTTTTTTTTCAACGTTTGCTCTACTTTCTACACTCATATTATTAGATATCAACACAATCTCGTCGAACCATGACCAGAGCGCGCTGCACTGAACCTTCCTCTTTCGAATGAGACCTCACCCAGCCCCAAATATGCTCATATGAGGACGAAAAGCGAATTCTATAAAACCCATATTTCGGGCCAATTTAGTGTCGATTACAGAGCGCTGTTTTACCCGTGTCTACCCCCTTAATAGACTAGCTTTGTATATGGGGATAGGAAGTAGAGCTGTTCAAGTACCCGGAAAAAGCAAGCCGAGCCAAACTCGGCTTGAACGATCGAGCCGAGCCGAGTACCCGAATGAACCGAGCGGCTTGAAAGAACCGAGCGGCTTGGATAGAACCAAGTAGCTTGAATTTTTCAAGCGGCCCGAAGTAAGCGGGCGGCTCGAACAGAACCAAGCGGATTGAATTATTTCAAGCGGGCCGAAAGAACCGAGCGGGCCGAATAACCGAGGCGGCCCGAATGTATGTCCGTACATTCAATTGTACATCGAGCAGATAGGTTGGAAATAGGTTATGTAAACCTAACGCAATTATAATATAGAGTGCGGAAGTATATGTAAATGCATGTTTTTATTGGACTGACTTAAACAAGCGGGATTTTGACAGAAGTATGTCTCGTCATTAAGAGGATGTTAAAAATATATTTTCGATTTTACACATTTTGAATATTCTGGATATACGTTGCACATTCTGCATATTTTTCATATTTTTTGCAGATACGGAATTTGTTTACAAATTAGCTTGGTGAACCACGCCATTCAAATTTAATAGTTTCATATGTTAAAAAGTTTAATAGTGTAATATTTACATATATATTCAAAAGTTTAGTAATTCAATAGTAGGTACAACGGCTTGATACGAATAATATATAATTATTACAGTATAATTATTAGTATACTACAGTTTTATAAAAGAGGTTGAATATAAGTCTACGCATAAATAAATAAATAGACGAATAATTTTTAAACAACAAACACACAATTAAATTTTTTTATTTAATTAATGTAAGAACACGGTAGTAATCCGTTTCAATGAGGCTGGGAAATATTTCTGAAAGA
Organism: Andrena fulva; assembly: GCA_946251845.1. Classification (NCBI taxonomy): domain Eukaryota; kingdom Metazoa; phylum Arthropoda; class Insecta; order Hymenoptera; family Andrenidae; genus Andrena; species Andrena fulva. The sequence continues at coordinate 40,366,424 of OX276327.1, forward strand.
GCGTATGAAATCACAAGAAATGAAATAAATTTAGTTGCATTACACACATATTTCATACATAATGACGCATACTGCATAGTATGTAAATACTACACACACTCTATATTCATGCTATACATACATATTACTTATTATATACACGGATTATATAATATAGACAATAATAGACATACAATGAACTGTCGACCCTACACACATACTAGATACTTTCGACGACTCTACATGCAGTTGTCCGTAAGAAAAAACTGAAACGTGCTACTCTTCGTAACGCGCGTCGCTATATACTATTAGATTATATTACAGGTGGGGGACATATCATACTGGTGTTTGACCTTGCGATGACCTTGAAACGTCCTGCAAAGGTCCCGTGCCGCCGGCATTAGCTTTACCCGATGTACACCGCGGGGAGGTTGCTCGGTCGGACTTTGTACATCATGGTGGCTCTGAAAAGAGCCGATTTTGTGCCACATAGACCTGCTGCAACGAGATAAACACAATTGCAGGGTCTGATAGATAGTTAAAAGTCAATGGAGTTCGTAGATCCCACATTAGTAAATTAATATGGTTTCTTTACACTTACCAATGTTATTGGCGCATATTCGCCGACAGAAAACATATTTGTTCTACCCTCTGTGACAGGAGGCATGAGCGTTTTTCTGTCACTATATTGCCGGCACGCGAGAATAGCCTCTCGCTATACGCCTGCGATGCCGGCACGCCCAAAATGTGGTTTGCCACGTGGGCCAGTTTTGGATATTTCGCCGTGTTTTGCCTCCACCACTCCAGAATACATGTATCTCTCGGCTTCAGTTTTTCCTCCATATAATTATGTATTTCTTTTTCGACGGTGTCGGTTGGTCCATCCACTTCGTTTTTACCAATATCGTCGTAAAAATCCATTAGCGTATCTGGCGCTGGTATATAGAAACAAAATATATATCGGACAACATTGAACACAGTATCACATAAACTTATTACTGTTTCACACTCACCTGACGTTTGGTTCAATTGTACATTTTCCCCACCCACATCGCTTATATTCAACCTCTTTTATAAAACTGTAGTATACTAATAATTATACTGTAATAATTATATATTATTCGTATCAAGCCGTTGTACCTACTATTGAATTACTAAACTTTTGAATATATATGTAAATATTACACTATTAAACTTTATAACATATGAAACTATTAAATTCTAATGGCGAGGTTCACCAAGCTAATTTGTAAACAAATTCCGTATCTGCAAAAAATATGAAAAATATGCAGAATGTGCAACGTATATCCAGAATATTCAAAATGTGTAAAATCGAAAATATATTTTTAACATCCTCTTAATGACGAGACATACTTCTGTCAAAATCCCGCTTGTTTAAGTCAGTCCAATAAAAACATGCATTTACATATACTTCCGCACTCTATATTATAATTGCGTTAGGTTTACATAACCTATTTCCAACCTATCTGCTCGATGTACAATTGAATGTACGGACATACATTCGGGCCGCCTCGGTTATTCGGCCCGCTCGGTTCTTTCGGCCCGCTTGAAATAATTCAATCCGCTTGGTTCTGTTCGAGCCGCCCGCTTACTTCGGGCCGCTTGAAAAATTCAAGCTACTTGGTTCTATCCAAGCCGCTCGGTTCTTTCAAGCCGCTCGGTTCATTCGGGTACTCGGCTCGGCTTGGAAACCGGGTTTCAGCTTGGTTCGGATTTCAAACTACCCGAATATTCAAGTACTTGAACAGCTCTAATAGGAAGGATTCAGGCGAGAACAGTTACTCGACACGTGTATTTGTTTGTAGAAAGATAACAAAAGAAATATATATTTGTATACTCTGACAAAACGAAATTAAAGCGTGTTAAATTATTCTCCGTTACAATCTCAATGATTAGTCTAGCTTTTATCTTAATTCCCTCAACTGGTGAGCTCACCTCTATTCAAGTCAAGAGTCCGGAACGAAAGAGGACGAGGCTCTTTAGGCACTCGTCCGTTTCTACTAGACTGCCCTCTATATTTAATTGTTCTTCCTTAATCTATAGGCGCGTAACTTAACTTAGCTTATAACCTGTTCAGGTGTGAAACCGACCAGAATTAGTTTTATTAGATTCTAATTTCAACACTCTCTCTTAATTCTGTATCGGTTTCACACCACCAACTCGTTCTTGCAGTTTTCGAACTTTATAGTATTTAATGGCTTTGTAAACACGTCTGCAATCTGACTGGCAGTTGGACAGTACTTAATTCTAATTACATTCCTTTTTATTAAATCGTGTACGAATCTAAACTTTACATCAATGTGTTTTGATCGTCTGTTGATCACTCCGTTTTTCATTAATGCTATTGCACTTTGGTTGTCCACATTTAATTCAATGTCTAAAGTTTCACTTGTTAGTTCTTCTATTAATGTTTTTATGTACAAGAGTTCTTTACAGCACTCTGCTGCTGCAACATACTCCGCCTCTGTGCTTGATAGCGCAATCACTGGTTGCTTTCTCGAGCACCAGCTGACTGCTCCTCCAGCGTAAAAGATGACATATCCAGTGGTGCTGCGTCTTGTTTCGGGATCTCCTGCATAATCTGCATCGCAATAGGCCTTTATTGATTTCAATTTGTTTGTGTTTTTAAATTGTAGTCCTAGTTTTGTTGTTCCATTGAGGTATTTCATTATGTGCTTTACGTTGTTTACGTTGTCTTCTGTCGGCTTCTCTATGTATCTGCTGCAGAAGTTTACTGCGAAGGTTATGTCTGGTCTTGTTTTTGACGTCAAGTATAGTAGACTTCCGACTGCTTCTCTGTAAGGAAAACCTTTTTTATTTATTTCATTTCCCTCGTTCTTTGCTGGTAATATTGGTATTTTTACCGTTTTGGCTTGTTCCATTCCATATTTTCTTAGCATTTCAGTTGTATAGTCCTCTTGCGATAGTTTAATTTTGTTCTTTCTCTTCTTGATCTCGAATCCAATATAGGTAATTGGCGTTTTTATAATTGTCATTTTGAACTCTGTGTTTAGTTGGTTCAACAGTTCATTAATTTCTTTCTCATCTGTTCCAATTATTATACCGTCGTCAACATATATTCCTAGTATTAGATCACTGTTAGATCTTTTAAACAGGCACTGTTCACTTTGGAGCTGTGTCAGTCCCTTTTCTCTTAGGAATTCTGTAAATTTATTATTCCAGTTAAGTGGAGCTTGTTTTAAGCCATACATGGCTTTCTTTAGTTTCAATACTTTGTTCTTTTGATCGTAGCCCTCAGGTGGGTACATATATATTGTTTCATTCAGCTTTCCATAGAGGAATGCTGTCTTTACGTCAAAAGTTATTATTTTGTAGTTTCTTAATGCTGCTAATGCGAATAGTGTTCTCAGTGCAGTCGTGCTGATTACTGGGCTGAAAGTTTCTTGATAGTCTATTCCTTCTTCCTGTTCACATCCTCGTATCACCAGTCTGGCTTTGTATCTGCCATCCTGCTTTATTTTGAAGACCCATTTACTAGTTAACGGTTTCTTCATGATTAATGTTTTATTTTTGACCACTTCCCACGTGTCGTTATCGTGGAGTGAATCCTTTTCTTCATTTATTGCCTTTATCCACCTGTCTCTATCAGTTCCTGTTGTGGCTTCTTTATAGGTTAGAAGTGCATAGTCTTTGTATCTTTCTGGCATCTTCCTTATCCTATCTGATTTTCTTCCTGTTTGATGGATCTGAACTTGTGGTTCTTGTTCTTCTTCTGCTTCTACGAATTCTTCCTCTGAAGTGCTGTCTTCTTCTTCTTCTCTTCGCGTGTTGGGTTCCTCCGTTATCTGAGTTTGATTGGTATCCTCTTCTTCACCTCTTAGGACCATTACCTCATTTTCTGTGTTGATTTTCTTTTTATTATCTTGCACCGTGTCGGTGAACTTTACATCTCTTAAAATCACTAGCTCTCTCTCGCTTGGATTCCAGAGTCTGTATCCTGTGGGTGCGTATCCCACAAGTACAAGTCTTCTACTTCTCTTTTCGAGTTTCTTTATTGGTTTTGTTACCTTTGCGTACGCTGTACATCCAAACAGTTGTATATTATTAATGTTGGGTTTCCTATTTTCCCACATTTCAAATGGAGTGGTTTTTAGTGTGCTTGTGGGTGTTCTATTTAATAAGTATGTCGATGTGAGCAAGGCTTCTCCCCACATTTCTTCTTTGAGACCAGAATCGTATAAGAGTGCTCTAACTTTATTCATTAGCGTTCTGTTCAACCGTTCTGCTCTTCCGTTGTGCTGTGGCGTATAAGGAATTGTATTATCTATTTTAATGCCTTTGCTTTTGCACCAGCTTATTATTTTATTGTTTATGTACTCTCTGCCATTGTCACACCTTATTTTCTCCACTTTCATATTCCATTTTGTTTCTACTAGTTTTACGTGCTCCATCATTATGTCTGGTACTTCATATTTGTTCTTTATCAAATACGTTATGGTGTGGTGAGTGTGATCGTCCAGGAAGGTTATGAAGTAACGTTTTCCATCCCATGTATTAGGAGTTATTGGTCCGCATACATCTGTATGCACTAGTTGTAGCGGCCTGTTTGCTCTGGTTCTCATATCTCCAAATTTTGTTCTGGTTTGTTTTGCTTCCTGACAGATTTTGCATACTTTTTTCACTTGAACCAGGTCCTCTGCTGTCAGGCTTACTCCTATGCTGAGTCCCATTAGTTTCTTCAATTGTTCGTTGCTTATGTGTCCAAGCTTCCTGTGCCACATTTCTGCTTTATTGCTTGAACTTCTTGTCATAAATGACTTATTTTTACTTTCACGCACTAGTTTTACTTGTATTAGACCGTTCCGTAATTTTTGTCCTTTTAGCACTATTTTATTTTTGTACTTTATCGTTACCCCTTTCTCCGCGAACAACACTTCACCTCCATTTTTGGTTATCGCGTTAACCGACAGTAGATTTGTGCTTAATTCGGGTACGTACATAACTTCTTTTAGTTTGATCTTATCAAACTTTATGTTTCCTACCCCTTTTACTGCCATTGATTCGTTTGTCTTTGCTACTGCGATGGTTGTATTCGTCTCCTTGAAATCTTCCAAGTCGTCGATCCTGTTCGTCATGTGCGATGTGGATCCCGAATCAATGATCCATATGTCTTCTGATCCACCTTCGCTGACCAGAAATGAAACTCGTCTGTTTTCTTCGGTTTTTCTGGTACCTTCTTTCCTGAAATAGCAGTTTTGTTCGAGATGATTATTTTTCTTACATATGTTGCAGTGCTTTTCTTCTCTACTACTTTGCTTCTCTCTGCATTCTTTACTTATATGTCCTATTTTATTGCAACGGAAACATCGTACTTCCTTGCTTTTATCTTTTATTCTTGCCTTACAGTTAGATGCCCAGTGTCCTATTTTGTTACATTTGTGGCATCTCTTTCCTGATGCCTTAAATGCAACCGCTTTTTCTTCTATTTCCACTGATTTGTATCTCATTTCTTCTGCGATGAGTCTTGCCGTAAGGTTGTCATGCGCTGGCGAAATGTTTGAATCTTTCAGGAATTGTGACCAATATTTTCGACATCAGCATTCGGTCGTCGACTTTCGCGTCCAGGGCATTCAATCTGTAGGCAATATTTTTTAGTTTTCCTATATGCGTGGATATATCTGAACCTTCTTCATACCCAAAACTATAAAAGGTTTGTAAGAGATTACATGTTTGCTGTTCATTGTCTCTTTCAAATACTGTTCGAATTTTTGCCCACATTTGGTAGGCTGTTGTGCAGCTCATCACGTGTACCAGTGTACTTTTGGCCATGGTGGTTACAATTATCTTCTGAGCGCTTGCGTCCTTCTTTTTCCACTCTGTTGTCCTTCTCGATTCTTCTATTTCCGTCGTTACAGTTTCATATAGCTCGTTCGCCCGTAGTAGTATTATCAATTGAAATTTCCATGTCTGAAAATCTTCTGCGCTTGAAAGTTTTTCTATATGCGACAAATTTTCGGTCACCGCTGTGGCCATGATTATAACCTAAGTCTCCTAACCTAGTACTCCACGTGGTTTCTACACTTCGCGTATGTTATTTTTATTTTATTTCTTTTCGTTTTTATCTCACGTGGAACTGTTCCGTTTGAATTTAACTCTATTCCCCAGAGCGTAAATCTCTTTACCTTTTTAATCTAATTCAGCTAGGCACTGGGCCCATAACCTGTTAGAATTTTAATATTATTTTAGTTTTATCCTTTTAATAGACTAGCTGTGTATATGGGGATAGGAAGGATTCAGGCGAGAACAGTTACTCGACACGTGTATTTGTTTGTAGAAAGATAACAAAAGAAATATATATTTGTATACTCTGACAAAACGAAATTAAAGCGTGTTAAATTATTCTCCGTTACATTCTCAATGATTAGTCTAGCTTTTATCTTAATTCCCTCAACTGGTGAGCTCACCTCTATTCAAGTCAAGAGTCCGGAACGAAAGAGGACGAGGCTCTTTAGGCACTCGTCCGTTTCTACTAGACTGCCCTCTATATTTAATTGTTCTTCCTTAATCTATAGGCGCGTAACTTAACTTAGCTTATAACCTGTTCAGGTGTGAAACCGACCAGAATTAGTTTTATTAGATTCTAATTTCAACAAAACTAATGGTATACAAAAATGGCGCCAATTATAACAATGGCTATTTATACAAACAATCGGATTTAAATTGAATAAAAGATTCATCATTGGAAGGAACAAAGAAGGTAATGATATTAAACAGATATATTTTTATAGAAATAAATATTTCAATACCAATAAATATTTTATTCACAATACTTGGTGCTGCGAAACCAAAATAATGTTAATTGTCTTGGTATAAACAAAACAAGACAACATACCACTGAGACAAGAAAGAAAGAAAAAGATCAATGCAATTCATACATATTTATTCAGTTTAGCAACACCAATTCGGACCGAAGACTTCTTATTCCAACCGACTCGCGGATCACACGCAGTGCCATAGCACGGTGACTCAATTCTAATAGCAAAAGCAATATTCTAATCTTTCCTGAAGAAGATCTAAACCAAGATCGAAAATTATTATTGCTAAATAGCTTGTTTTTATTGTGTTAAATTGACCGAACCTGTGCGCCGAAATCACATATATTATTAGTTTTAAGTCATTCTTTAACTGAATTGCATTTAACACACAATTTTTCATTCTTAGAACGGAGAATAAATTTCCTACACAGTCCTGTGTAAATCTCCCACCAAAAACAAAATTATAAATTATATCGCGGACCTCAATTAAAAACGTTGCCAATTCAATATACGATTTGGTTGTTATTATTACACCTTTTTGAAAAGGCTTCCACTCTCCTTTGGCACCAAAACGTAAATTTCCCATTAAGTCAATAAATTCGTTTAAAAAATTTAAAGTTTCAATGAATTTTGTTTCTTTTTTCTTGCTCAAGGCCAGGGCAAGGTTCCTCGCTGTAATTATAGCAAACCATTTAACGAACCGCCCAACTAACCACGAACTTGTTATAAATGCAGGTTTTCCCTGTTCCTCTGCTATAAATTGCAGAGCAGTGCTCACGTGGTGGCTTAAAACATGTGATGCACTTTTGACTCCCATCTTTTGAAAATGGGAATTGGTGTTCAAATACTCGTCCCGTAATTTTGGTGCCAATTGTAAGTCGGAATCTTTTTGAGTTTCTAGTAGATATTCAATATGTTTTGCACTGGCTGCGTTAGTTGGCAAATTATATAATTTGACGTATTTGTCGGGAATGCTTATGCTAACATTATTTAGCACGCCTTCCTTCAAAATTTTGAATGCACGTGATGCGTCGTGAAAGAAATACAAATGTTCTGTACTATCCAGTGGATGTGGACACTTATTTTGTGGTATCGAAAATCTGCCCGCATTAATGCCAAATGATCGCCACATGGCTTGATTGGCAGCCCCCATATCGGACACAATACCGCGAACCGCTAATCCAATCTCGTGTGCTTTTCCAATATACTTTACTAAAATTGGTTTAAACTTTGTACTGTCTGTACTTTTACCCGTATACTAAAAATCGATGGTTTGTTTCCATCTTTGGCATATACCTGCCAACATAAATACAAAAGCACGAGTCGCTATTTGTGAACTATCATGGCCAGGTAATGTTACATTGCCTATGAACGAACCACTTGAATTATCATAGCATAATTTCGGTGTTATACTTATTTCATCTAGAACAATTAAACAATCTTTATCCGACTCTTTCTTAAAATGTCCTACTTTAAGAGCTAAAAACTGGAAAATTTCATCGCAATGACCGCTAGAAAATTCCCAATTTTCTAATTTTCTGCGTAAAGTCCTAAGTGACGGTAACGGAACAATGTGGTGTAATAATTCCTTGTATCCAGCGATTCCGCATGCGAATTTTAATCGATATGCTCTAATTAAAGTCTTATCACACCACTTGGGTATTTTTTTGCACTCTTTCTCTAATACTGCTAATTGATCGGGATTTAAAATTTTATCAATGCCTGTTTGTTTATACTCTAGAGCGGATATCCTACGTTCCATTTTTTTAATCGTATATCTAAACTTATCGCATATTTGTTTGTGCCTTCTTTTCATCAGAATTCTTGCTTTTTCAGAATTTTCATACAGATGTAGCAACTTTTCATATTTTTCCAATAAAGAATCTGTTAATTCTTTTTTCAGTATCTTGAATACTGTTTGTTTCTTCAGTATCGTGAATAACATCATTATTATCACCATGATCATCATCAGCAACAACAGCATTTTAAAATATAACATTATTTACCGTTGCTCATTTCACCATGTATTTCGGACGTTTTTGAATTGCTGGTTACACTAACCGGATATGACTCAAATTTTCTTTTTCTTACTGGTGATAACAATGTTACCTCCTTCGTGATAGGGTCCGTATGCACCATTATCATTTCACTGCCATTATTCTCAATTCTTATCGGTTCTGAAAATCGAATTGACTGCAAATAACTTCATTTTACCTAATAACAATGTTTGCGAGAAGCGTTTTCTGCGACTTGAAAGTTAAGGTCCAAATTTTGCGAAAAATGTATTTTACCGTTTTAGTGTCACTCCCTGCAATTTCGAAAACTTCCATCTTTACTACTGTAAGGTACTAAGGTATCTTAAGGTATCTGTATCTTTACTAAGGTTTTACCACAGACGAGGTATAGAATAGACCTATCACCTTATGGATGTTCGTGTCACCACCCAACTGTGTTACCGACCCATAATTTCAGGACTGAATTCAGCGGCCTCTGTTCATGAACAGCGTCCAACTCAGCAACTACACTGAAATGTGTTGAAATGCTAAAAGGTGTGTGCGTGCTTGTATACGTGTGACTTGTTTAGAGGAAGAGTTTGACATAGAGGGAGGGCTTTCGCTACGCTACGCTTTAGCTCGGTTTCCAACGACTCACGCGGATTTCTCTTCGAAAGTCTATTTCGGGGATCATGAGACTATATGGCGCCAAAATATGGCACTTCTTCAGAGCTTATACAAGCTATAAATTGCAAGATGACATTGATTGTTAGTATTTTACGCGTAGTGGAACACTTAACTAACATTTTCACGTGTCGTACGCCGCAAAATATTAAAAATTGACGCTGTTACTGACATTCCCGCAAAATCTCTGCAGTCCGCCCGTGTCTAAATAGACGGTGCCCATCCTACGACACGTAAAAATCATTGAAAATAATGAATTGATACGTTTTTGTAAAATTTATATTCGTAGTTTTTGGCACCCGAGCCGCGTCGTTCGAACGCTTCTACACCTAAGAACCTATCAGGGTCGTAAAAAAGGAGAAAACGAGAATGCGTGAAACAGCGTACCAACAAAAGACCCTCAACCGATGGTGGGGCAAATTGGGGTATTTTTAATTATAAATACAACATTAGAATTACAGGGATCCCCGGGTTGAGCGAAAAGCGCGCTTCTGTCAATAATGCAGTTGAAACGCGTGCCGCTTCACGTGATTCTTTGCAAACATTTATACAGGAACATCCGTTAAAACTGCAACCTACGTGCGCGCCAATAAACGAAAATGTCAACACCGCCTCACGGACGCAGTCCACTACAACCATTCACCGGCCCGGGGTTCGGAGGGTTTCCAGCGACCGCTGGACAGCGGTGATGACCGAGCTTCGAAAATTTTAGGATGGTCCCTTTCAAATTAACGTCGCAAAGAGCTGTGCGGAATTTTTCGGCCCTGGTAAGCGAGCCGAGCGCTCCGCTTTTATGATCGGTTTACCACTCGCACCCCAGATTACTGTAATGAGGTTTGAAAACAATGTCGAGTGGTCTCGTACCCGTCTAAATTTAAAAAATTTTAGCTACAACTGGGTTGACCACGGCGCTATACCCCTGTACGGAGAGATTTTTCGCCACCTGCGTGTAAAAGCCACAATAATGGCGCATCGTTCCAAAAAATGACATTAACGGAACCCGCTATAGTCGTGGCGTTGAGTCGCTAAAAGGTTAAAACCTTCAGACACCAAAATTGTAGAAAAAAATTCAACACCGCTACAATTAGGGTTTGTCGGTTTTTAAAAACCGGTTTTAAAAACCGGTTTTTCTAATAAATTTATAAAATTCGAAAACCGGTTTTAAAGTTAAAAACCCGGTTTTTCATGTTAGAATAATTATGCATTATTAATTCATTATTTAATTAAAAACGTTAACATTTTATCTGGAAATCGCCTCGGGTACAAGTACAAGCATATTGTAGTAAAGGTTTACTGTAAAACTAATCTTCATGATTCAGGCGTAAGGTGAATGTTTGACATGAAAATCCGCAAATTTATTCTATTAGATATGCTATTATATGTGGAGGACTATGCTGGAGGGCAGATATGTTGGTCGGTCTGAAGTTGTTTCGCGAACAGCGATTGAGGGTAAATCGAGAACATGAGAACTCTAGCGCGAGAAGGAGAGCAATAACGTTAAGAAAAGGAGCAGGGTCTCTGGACGGGACCGATTTCCCCTATCTAGGGTGACCTGTCCAGTGAGTGAACACTTAAGCTGCATGTCTCTTAAAATTAATATTCAAAAGTCATTATTTAATCCCCTGAATGTTATTGCTGTAAGCGAGCTGTTTTATTACTAAAGTCAGACATCCCGGAACACAATTGTAGCAATGTTTGATAGTTATAACTTTCATTAAAAGTCTGGCAGAGGTTTAAATAAAAAATGAGCCAATGACCGGTGAGTGAACCTAAATTTCTAGTGAGTGAACAGGGGTACCCCAGTGAATGAACGGGATAATAACAGAGGTTATGTTTCCCAGTGAATCAACACGACAATATTTTTGAAGATCACGTGGTTCCCAATGTTTTTATTTACTGCCCTGTTGGATGCCAGCTAAATGTATACCATAAGCATCCTAAACACACACCAGCTCATCACAACTAGTCACCCTCGCAAAATCCTCCGTACACCGATAACAAATTAGTCATCGACCCTTGCATTTTCCATAATTCTTTCCACGTCATCCTTATCCCTTCTTCCACAACTCCTGTATATATAACCCAGTCCCAAAATCTAATGGGCAGACCATTCTTGTATCTACGAGCGAAACCTCCGTTAAACACGCCAGTTAGAACTTCTGAAATAAAACCTCTTGTGAAACTTAGAAGTATTTTACGTGTTGTACTCGACTTCCTGCTACGGAATCCAACAGCCCTCGATTATTCTGAAATGCCTTCTTTAGAAAAATCTTATCTTCTCTTATTCTCATCCTTTCAGACTTTCCTTTTTCTGTCTCTTCCTTGATTTTATTTTCTTCATTCTTCTTATCTTCTCTTTTTCTCACCCTTTCAGACTTTTCTTTTTCTTTTTCTTCCTTGATTTTCTGTTGTTCCTTTCTCTTTTCTTCTCTTTTTTTCATTTTTTCAGACTTCTCTTTTCCTTTCTCTTCCTTTTTCTTTTCTTCTATTTTTTTCATTTTTTCAGACCTTTCTTTTCCTTTCTCTTCCTTGATTTTCTGTTCTTCCTTTTTCTTTTCTTGTCTTTTTCTCATCCTTTGGAGTTTGATCACCTGTTTTTCTTCCTGTTCTTTTTCTGGGTAAGTTGTTCAATCATTGGTAAAGCATCTACAAAGAGCTCACCAAAGAATGAACGGCCGTTCATTCATTAGTATTCACTGGTATCTCCCATCCAGTGCATAAACACCTAACAAACTCGACAAATTCTTAGAAATCCGTTATTTCATACAGTATTTTTCGTTAAAGGAACATGTAACAATGTAATTATTACAACAAATTTATCATAGGACCATTAAATGCACCTCAAAATACAAATTGTAGATATCACGTAACAAGACTTACCTTGAACTTGTGGGGCGCCACGAGGACAACTGCTGTATAAACGGAATTAATACCGTATAGTTTATAATTCGACAGAAAAACGCTATTGCGAGATATTTGTGGATCTCCAGTCTACATGGCAGTGTCAGTTTCGACGTGAATTGAGCGCCATAGACGTTAATTTTTCGTATTATATCAACAATGTTCACTCACTGGACAGGTCACCCTACATCACTGTTCGCGAAACAACTTCCGATCGGCCACTGTTGAATATACATTGTATCTGATCTTTACCTTAGTTTCGTTCTGCGTGCTACCCGCACTACGCATTACACAACGCGCCGCGAAATTTCCGTGCAGTTGAATTTGATTACAAGCAGCAATAGGAAGTTTATTAGTTTATGTTATTGCTTGGTATTGTTCTTGTTTTAGTTAGTAAAAACAAAAACAGCGTAAGTAAATTTGTTAATGCCTATTCTCATAATATAACAGTCTTTCATTATTAAATATTAATGTCATTGATAAAAATATTTAAAATATTTTATTTTAATTTTAGACCAACATGAATGTTGGAAATAAGTCAGAGAAATTGGGGTCATTACAGAAAGGTTGGAAAAGATAAGGCATGTTGTGATCATTGCAATAAAATGTTGAGCTGTAAAGGGTCATCTACGAGCAATCTCCATAATCATCTGAAAGCAGTCCATAAAATAATAATCGAAAGAAAACAGAAACGCAAGAAACACCCGGACCCTCCTCCGGCGTCTACCCACAAAAACAAGCCAGTATGTTTAATTTTGTGAAAAAAAGCAATTTAGAAGATATTATAGCAAAACTTGCTGCAATGGATGGATTCTCCATTAATAGCATTACAACAAGCTCGTTCATACGAGAGTCCTTACAACAACGGGGATATTCGTTACCAAAAAACAACTCTCGAGTAATGGATCTTATTTATACGTTTTATGACAATGCCAAACGTGAAATTATAAATGAATTGGATTGTATTAAAAAGAATGGGAAAAAATTTTCTATAACTTTAGATGAGTGGACTAGCAAACGAAATCGCAGATATTTGAATATTAACGTACACCATTTTGCGGAAGATTTTAATTTGGGCTTAGTTCCAATTGCTGGTTCCTGCGATGCTAAGAAGACATTAGAATTAGTTTCTCAGAGGCTACACATTTTTAACTTGGATCTTGCAACAGACATAGTTGCAGCGACAAATGATGGGGCTGCTGTTATGAAAAAATTTGGCCATTTATCACTCATAATTAATCAACTCTGCTATTCACACTTAGCAGTTACGGATGTGTTATATAAAAATAAAGAAATTGCTGAAACCGATGTATATGTTACAAGTGAGGAATCGGAAGATGACGTAGAGTGTGAAAATGACTATGGCGACGATTTTTTAAATTCTCTTGATCTAGATAACGACTGTGAATTCCCTATGTTGTCTGACAATTACAAACAATCAATTTCCCAAATTAGAAAAATTTGCAAATTCTTTAGAAAATCGCCCGTAAGAGATAGCATTTTTCAAAATTATGTTAAACAAGGAAAAGGAAAGGAATTGAGCCTGATTCTTGACTGTCAAACGAGATGGAATAGTTTAGAGGCCAGGATTGACAGATTTATAACATTAAAAGACTGTGTTGTTTTAACTTTGAAGGATATTGGTGCTTCTCATATGTGGAATGAAGCTGAATATCCTAAAATCGTGGAACTTCTTAAAGTGTTGGGACCAGTACGTCTAGCAGCTGAGGCATTAGGGCGGCGAGATGCCAATTTATTAACAAGTGAAGGCATATTTGAATTTCTGTTAAATGAACTAAAAAATTTAAAAACGGAAATTAGTATCAAATTATGATATGCTTTAGAAGTACGAATTCAAGAAAGAAGACAAGTTGAATTAGTAACTCTATTGCTATATTTGCAAAATCCGCAAAACATTTCAACAAAAAAATCTAGTGTATTTCCACTAGCTTCAAAACTCAATATTATTAAGTTATCTGGAAAAATATTGTCTAGAATATATCTAAATTCTTGCATGGAAACAGATTCCGATGATGAATATATCGGAGACGGAGGAACCATTAATCAGGGCAATGCTTTAAAAAACGCCATGGAACAATCAATTCTTAGGGTTCTTGAGGAACCTGAGGAAATATCAAATCCGAAGACACTGAAGGCCGAATTTTCAGTGTTTGAGGCAACTAATGTTAGATCAAAGAATTTGGATTTATTATTTGATGCCCTCAAAACGATAAAACCAAGTTCAGTAGCCAGTGAGAGAGTATTTTCCATTTCAGGCAACCTTGTATCTAAAACAAGAACAAGATTAAGTCATCGTTCAGTGGACATTCTATGTTTTTTGAAATCATATTTCCTAAAAAAAAGCACTAAATAAAATAAAGCTTTATCATTTATATTTTGTACCGATTTTAATTATTTTAGTTTTTGTCGTTTGTTTTTGTATGAAGCATATTTTATTTTGTTATATTTTTGTAAATATGAATATTTACGTATTCAATATTTTAACCTAATTAAGCATAAATATTGTTTACTGTCTTAATTATACCTATTTTGTTTTTCTCTGTAAAAATTCGAAAACCGGTTTAAACCGGTTTTTTGGAATAGTGGAATTCGAAAACCGGTTTTTCCAAAAGTCGGTTTTTGTATAAACCCTAGCTACAATCAAAGACATGTCCCATTAGTTACCCGATACGTCTGATCTATGCATGCACTGCATTAAGCATAAAATTATTAAAAAAAAAAACAGAACAATTTATTCTAAGGTTTGCAGAATTAACACATAATTGAATAAAAATTTAATTTCTCAATTTATGAAAGTAATGATACAGAAACAACTAAGTAGCCTATTGTTTATCAACACCATGAATTTTAAAAAGAGCATTACATACAGTATCAAATAAACAGTTTGCAAAAGCTTTTCACAACAATATTATGGTTAAAAAATTGATAAAAGAAACAATAAGTAAACGTAAAATATTTTAAATTATCTATCATTAACAGGGAATAATTTTTCCTCATTTTTCGGCGCAAATTACATTCCGATATCTTTTATTGTTCAAAAGTTATACGAAAAAGGCCCCAAATTCTTCAACCCGGGCCGGAAATTTTCAAATAGCTCTCTGCGACGTTAATTTGAAAGAGACCATCCTAAAATTTTCGAAGCTCGGGCATCACCGCTGTCTAGCGGTCGCTGGCAACCCTCCGAACGCCGCACAGTGGTCAAAAATCGAGAAAACCTGCCCAAAACATGAAGATGACCTTTGATTTGTACAAAAATGGGTATACTAAGGTTTTCGAGGTCGCTGATTAAGAATCTGAAGTCAAAATTGCAAAAAATAAAATGGCGGAACCAATATGGCGGACGCGCATATCAGAAAAACATTAAATTTAATCTAAATTTGGTAGCCTGGAGTTTTCGAGATCGCTGATTACGAATTTGAGGTCAAAATTGCAAAAAACAAAATCGCGGACCCAATATGGCAGACCGCATATCAGAAAACATCAAATTTGGTCTAAACTTGGTATTCTAGAGTTTTCGAGGTCGTTGGTTAGGAATTTGAGGTCAAAATTTAAAAAAAAAACAAAATGGCGGACCCAATATGGCCGACCGCATATCAGAAAACATCAGATTTGGTCTAAACTTGGTATCCTGACGTTTTCGATGTCGCTGATTACGAATCTGATGTCAACATTTCAAAAAAATCTAACTGGCGGACTCAATATGGCGGACGCGCATATCAGAAAACCATCAGATTTGGTTTAAGCTTGGTATCAGCAGCCAACAGCCGTTGCGAGTGATTAAAATGGGCTATCCAGCTGGACAGAACCCAAAATTGAAAGTGGTTAAAAATATCTTTCATCACGGTAAGTGCAAGGTAGATAGTAGATGAGAAGAATCAGTGCTGTTCATGACATTTGTTCATTTGTTCAATGTAAACGTACGCGTGAGTCTACGATCGAAGTCTCGTTACTCGTCAGTGTCTGTCGTTCGCGGAATTTTTTATTGGCAGTATTTATGATATATATTCAATTTGTGATGGATTCCAACATGAACCGTAAGTACAAGGATCCTAAAACTTGAATATATTATTTGTTTGCCTAGAATCAAAAATATACTACAAAAATTTAGTCTTTGTACTTTGGCGACCTGTCAAAAAAAGTTCCGTTTTGTTCCACCTTGGGTCTTCTTGGAACTTGTTCACACAACTGTAGAGAGTACGAAAAAATTATTTCCATTTGCTACTTTTTGCAACTTTGGAGCTGGGACATTTTTTAATAAGTAAATGTAGAAAGGGAATTTCCATGAATGCGAATCTTCAGACGGGACGCGATGCCATGATTGTTGACGGTCGCACGTGGCAACGAGCGAATCGCGACGTTGTTGTGTTAGTGTGTGTCGGTGTGTGTAGGGAGGCCGTGCATTTCGTTGTAAAACAACGAGAGTTTTCGGATAGTGAACGAGTGGTGTACAAGCGTTTTGATTATTTACAGGTAATTTCCTGCTGAAGAGAAGAGTCGTTTTTCAATTCCTCTGCGAGAGGAACAGCGTCTCTATGTCGACCAGTGTTGAAGTCCGGAATTCAATTTATGATTTTATTTTCTATCGCCCGTTCATCCCAATCCCACTTTTCTATATTCCATTTTCATTAAATAAACGTATATTTAGTCGAACTACTCCATTCAGTTTCATAGATGAAGCGGAAATAGTTTTGTCCAGCTAGAAAACCCATTTCCACCACTCGCGACGGCTGTTGGCTGCTGATACCAAGCTTAGACCAAATTTGATTTTTTTCTGATATGCGGTCCAAAGTTGCAAAAAGTAGCAACTGAAAATAATTTTTTCAGACTCTCTACACTTGTGTGAACAAGTTCCAACAAGCTCCAAGGTGGAACAAATCGGAACTTTTTTTTAGAGGCCGTCAAAGCACAAACTGTTGGCTGCTGATACCAAGTTTAGACCAAATTTGATGTTTTCTGATATGCGGTCTGCCATATTGGGTCCGCCATTTTGTTTTTTTTAAATTTTGACCTCAAATTCGTAACTAGCGACCTCGAAAACTCTAGAATACCAAGTTTAGACCAAATTTGATGTTTTCTGATATGCGGTCTGCCATATTGGGTCCGCCATTTTGTTTTTTTGCAATTTTGACATCAAATTCGTAATCAGCGACCTCGAAAACTCCAGGCTACCAAACTTAGATTATATCTAATGTTTTTCTGATATGCGCGTCCGCCATATTGGGTCCGCCATTTTATTTTTTGGAATTTTGACCTCAAATTGGTAATCAGCGACCTCGAAAACCTTAGAATACCCATTTTTGTACAAATCAAAGGTCATCTTCATGTTTTGGGCAGGTTTTCTCGATTTTCGACCACTGTGCGCCGGGCCGGGGAATAGTTGAAGTGGAATGCGTCCGTGAGGCGGTGTTGCCATTTTCGTCTGTTCGCGCGCGTATAGGTTCCAGTTTTAACGGATGATCCTGTAGACCAGGGGTGCACAGGGAGCCTTTTTCAGCGCCAAGCGGCAGGCAACCAGCCGTACGCTGTTACTAAGGGTAGAATCGGTGAGGCGAACTGCAGTAGTGTAGGTGCGGGCTCGTAGCCGCGTAGCGTAAGTAAGTATGGTTGGGTTCCTTGTGGGGCCCCAGTGCAGAGCAGGTCCCATAATATAATTCGGTGGGGTCATGAAATTTCCAAAACATTTGCTACTGCCGGCATTTCGTATGACTTGACGGTTCGATTCTACTCATAATAAAACATTTATTACTAATAATACTTATCTTTTCAGCGACACATAAAATAATTCGAAGGTTAATAATATAGAAATAAATAACTCGGACACAAGGAAAACAAGTAGTTTTCAAGTAACGATATATATCATTTATAAAAGCTAGAGCATGATATATGAATAAATATATACATATGTACAGTACGCATCTGGTGCTTATCATTGCACATAGTAATAGTCTTATAGGTGTAATATTATATACATAATAGTATGTATATGTATACAGGGTGTCCCAAAAATGTCGGTTTTCCTTGAAAGGGGTGACTCAGGGGGTGATTTGAAACAACTTTTTCCTTAGCGAAAATATTGTCCGAAGCTTCGTTAAGGAGATATTAACCAAAAACCCCGACCAATCAGAGCGCGCGCCTTCCGCCCGAGTTCCCGCGGTAGCGTTGGCTACGCGGTAGGCGACCGCGCTTGTGCTACGAACGTACGAACAAGCAAGTCGGCATGCATCGAAGGAAACCGCGTTACACATTTTTTTTTAAAGCAGAATCTTAAATAAGAATAATTTGAAGTGAGAGGACAAGAAGTACGTAAATTTCGTTTTTAAATAAGGCATAAACGAAAAGGTAACGTAACAGAAAATGTACGACAAGTGATCGTAATTCGTTATTGAGGTAAAAATCCGTAGTTTAACAACGGCCAACACAACTAAATTTAAAAAATAATATTAGGTGTATGAATAAATTCTTTCCGACTGGAATTTCTATCGCGGTGGTATTCAGAAGCTGCCAGAAAAATGGCAAAAGGTAATTAACAATAATGGAAATTATTTCGATGATCGAGTTGTTTTCATATTTTTTATATCGAACTGTTATTGTACCCTAAAATCGGAAAGAATTTATTTCTACACCTAATAATCACCAATAAATTAAACAAAACTCACCCTTTCGGACATTCCTTTCCTTGCTTTCCTTCCCTTTTCGGAAACCTGTGTCACTAGGCCACTGTACCGATCCTGGTCATCGGCGTCCAGTGCTCAGCTGATCGCAGGGTCAATGTACCGAATATTGCCATTTTTCTGGCAGCTTCTGAATACCACCGCGATAGAAATTCCAGTCGGAAAGAATTTATTCATACACCTAATATTATTTTTTAAATTTAGTTGTGTTGGTCGTTGTTAAACTATGGATTTTTACCTCAATAACGAATTACGATCACTTGTCGTACATTTTCTGTTACGTTACCTTTTCGTTTATGCCTTATTTAAAAACGAAATTTACGTACTTCTTGTCCTCTCACTTCAAATTATTCTTATTTAAGATTCTGCTTTAAAAAAAAACTGTGTAACGCGGTTTCCTTCGATGCATGCCGACTTGCTTGTTCGTACGCTCGAAGCACAAGCGCGGTCGCCTACCACGTAGCCAACGCTACCGCGGGAACTCGGGCGAAAGGCGCGCGCTCTGATTGGTCGGGGTTTTTGGTTAATATCTCCATAACGAAGCTTCGGACAATATTTTCGCTAAGGAAAAAGTTGTTTCAAATCACCCCCTGAGTCACCCCTTTCAAGGAAAACCGACATTTTTGGGACACCCTGTATACTGAACAATACACGCAGTATTCATGAAGAATACGAGATGGAGTATGTAAGTCAAATCACACTGACAACATATAATTATAAATAAATTATAATAAAAAAATAATTTTAAAGACAAGCTTTTATTCAAATGTACTAAAAAAGAAAAAAAAAATTGATGCCGGCCGAAATGACTGCCTCAGAAGAATTCTCTCATATAACCAAAAACAGCGTGGGGCGTAAAATTTAATATTAAAGGTTATACAAAACCTAATTGCTAAACAACATAATTTTGTATTGACTTTTAATCTGGTTAGATCTCAGGGCAGACTTTGAATTGAGGAATTAGACTGCTTGCAATAGAGTGGAAAAAACGTACAACAAGTGTCACAAATA
Source organism: Andrena fulva (assembly GCA_946251845.1). Classification (NCBI taxonomy): domain Eukaryota; kingdom Metazoa; phylum Arthropoda; class Insecta; order Hymenoptera; family Andrenidae; genus Andrena; species Andrena fulva. The sequence goes on from OX276327.1 coordinate 40,386,482, forward strand.
TTTTTTCTTTCTTAGTACATTTGAATAAAAGCTTGTCTTTAAAATTATTTTTTTATTATAATTTATTTATAATTATATGTTGTCGGTGTGATTTGACTCGTATTCTTCATGAATACTGCGTGTATTGTTCAGTATATATACATACTATTATGTATATAATATTACACCTATAAGACTATTACTATGTGCAATGATAAGCACCAGATGCGTACTGTACATATGTATATATTTATTCATATATCATGCTCTAGCTTTTATAAATGATATATATCGTTACTTGAAAACTACTTGTTTTCCTTGTGTCCGAGTTATTTATTTCTATGTTATTAACCTTCTAATTATTTTATGTGTCGCTGAAAAGATAAGTATTATTAGTAATAAATGTTTTATTATGAGTAGAATCGAACCGTCAAGTCATACGAAATGCCGGCAGTAGCAAATGTTTTGGAAATTTCATGACCCCACCGAATTATATTACGGGACCTGCTCTGCACTGTGGAGCTGTACGAGTACTTGAATATTCGGGTAGCTTGAAAACCGAACCAATCGGGGACTCGGTTTCCGAGCCGAGCCAGGTACCCGAAAGAACCGAGCGGCTCGGATCGAACCAAGTACTTGAATTTTTTTCAAGCGGCCCGAAAGAACCGGGCGGATTGGTTAGAACCGAGCGGATTGGATAGAACCGAGCGGCTCGGATAGAACCGAGTACTTGAATTTTTCCAAGCGGCCCGAAAGAAACCGGGCGGATTGGATAGAACCAAGCGGCCCGAAAGAAACCGGGCGGCTTGGAAAGAAACGAGCGGTCCGAAAGAAGTTCGAGCAGATCGAAAACTATTTGTCCGATTTATTTCAAACTTGGTACACATATTCTTAATGGTATTATCTAAACTGTATGATATCATTTTTTATGCGATAACCCATTCGAATACAATAAACGTTTTAAGTTTGCCTTGTTAAGTAAAAAATGAATAGTGATATTTACCTTGCTCTCATTTGTACAATAAATTATTTCTTCTCAAATCCGTATGCTACCTTGTAGATATTTGATTAATGAACACTAGAATCATGGTCTTTCTGATATTAGATAAACCTGGGCATCATAATTTGATACATCGCTCGCGCGCGTAATATTTATACAACATATGCCTTAATACATGCTCTGCACATAAGAATTAACGAAATAATTTCCAACCTCATACTATCTGTAAAAAGAATTCGTCTAACCCCTTAATAAAGGGTGTTGCCTGTTAATGCCTAAATAAGTATAAATGAATAAATAAAGAAATAGGTATAATATAGACTGCGGAATTTAGTGCAAATGCATGTTTTTGTAGTAATGGATTAAACAAGACCGATCTATATTTCATCATTGAGAGGATTTAAAAAATATATTTGTAATTTTGCATATTTTGGGTATTTTTCATGGTTCTTGCATATACGGAATTTGTTTACAAATTAGCTCGAGTAATTGTTAGAAGTTGCTGAACCCCGACTTTAAAATTGAATAGCTTCATACCTATGTTAAAAAGTTTATGTAAGTGTAATAGTTACATTATATTCAAAAGTTTAGTAATTTAATAGCAGGTACAGTGATACTTGTAATAGTTTGTATAATGCACATATCATGCGAATGTACTGATAGATTGTATATTGATGAAACAAGATTATATGAATTTTCTAATCCCCACGGAAGTGCGTACAATTTTTTTTATTTAATTAATTCAAGAACGCAGTACCAATCCGTTTGAATGAGGATGGGGAATACTTCTGCAAGAGCGTATGAAATTACAAGAAATGAAATAATTATATTTAACCCTCCGAGTACTGGACTTCGAGTCCTGAGGCTGGGTCTTTGCAGACCCACACCGATAGTTCACTAATACATATTCACGGTCGCTCGAGACACTCACCGATACAGTACTCAGGTGGGGATGGTCGCTCAAGCTCGAGATCCTCGCCGAAATACTACGGAACGTGGTGGAAGAGGGTTTCGGATTACGTTTGGATACTTGTTCTACATATACGAAACAATAATAGGGTTGCGATTTGTGAATTATAAAAAAATTATGTTTATTCAACATTTATATTAGTACGCGTATTGCATAAAAGTGTGCGGTTTTCTGTACAGTGGTTTTTACACACATATTTTTTACAAGAATCACATACAGTGTGATATTTATTATTGTTCCCCACACAGAAACAACATCTACTACGCTTGTGACCTGCTAGTTTTTTCTTCTTTACAATTTTTCTTCCCGTCGCTTCTATCGCGATTGCAACATTTGCATGTAGCCCTCCTTCTTCATTTTCAAATTTACTAGCCCGTCTATCAATATTTTTTTGCTAATTCTTCTAAAAATAACTTTTGCCTCATTTTTGACGAATGTCTAAGTTCCCATGTAGGATTCTTAGTATGCCATATAACAAAAGCATTATATGCGGCGATGTCGATATAGTGCATAAATAATGATAATGGCCAACGGCGGGTGCAATGCCTACAAGAGTATTCCCTTACTAATTTATCTAAAACATCTACCCCACTTTTTGTGGAATTATAATAGTTTAACAAAGCTAACAAAATTACGACACAGGAAAAAATACGAGAATGCAGCGAAGTGTCGTTGTCGGCGATACATTCGCGAATGCTCCAAGGCAACGCAGTCGCTTCGAGCTTCTGACTCTTTAGGCCCCAACAAAGTCCCCGGAAAAACCAGGTTTATGACACCCCCAAGCGCGAGGCGCTCCTTGACGACAGCTAAATGACCGCTTGGCTACGCTCTGTGCAGGGTCGTGACACCTCCATGTATTCTACTGTTAGCGCGGACAGCACCCTCTGGCGAAATGGGGTGGAAAAAAATTACTATAACCGGGAAATTTGAAACGTGGAGTAGGCACTTTTCAGTTATAGCGAATTCGGTACCTCGCACTGACTCTGCACTGGTGCCAGAAAATGATTTGAATTGGTAGATTCTTATAGAGCTATCTTTGTTTCTATCAGAAACAACCAATCCAAGTCATTTTCTGGCACCAGTGCAGAATCAGTGCAACGTACTGAATTCGCTATTAAATTCATCGAACTTCAGAAACGACTAATACAATTTCTGTATGACTACTGGACTACACATAATCATATTGTATGCATCCTATATACAATTTTAGAAGTATGCGTAGTCATGCAGAAATTGTATCTCACATGTTAGTTTTTCAGGGAACAGAAATTAAACCGTACACATTTGTTTGTTTCTTTAATGAACTCTTTTATTGGATAGTTTGGTCGCTTTACAAACAAGACTATTAAGGACTCCATGTTGTGGTACTTCTTTTCCCTTAATTATATTATTAATTTTTTTACAAAATGAGTTGTACAAAGTATAGTTATTGTTTTAATTAATGTCTCTTCTATCTTTTCGGCATACTGACATTTAAAACTAACTTTAACATAATTATTTATGTAATTTGTAATATTGGAAATCGCCTGTTCATTAATATTTCGATTATTTAACATGTAATTTGCAATCACGCATATTTGTTCAATACATTTGAGAAATGATGGATTGTATCTGTCTCTTTCATTTTGTGCCTTGCAATCTTTAAAAATGTAACTATTGCACAAATTGCAGGTTATGCCGCGCAATACCGCATTATATACATACGTGCATAAATATTTTAAAGAAGTTTTTCGCAGAGGTTTCTGAATTCTTTTTTGAAATACACACGCAATGAATAAAATACCTTCTTTTAAATAAAATTCGCGCAACTGAACACGATAACACAATAGCTCCAAACGAAATGCAATGAAATTGCCAAAATGTCGTCGGAGGACGCGTTGGGACGCGTCCAACATGACGCTGTCAACACCATCTAGCGCGCAATTCTGTCACTAAATTGAGTACAGCGCCGCATGGCGAAATGGGGAAAAACTAATCTAGTGCTAACAGCTCGCCCATAAGAGTGTCACGACCCTGGCTCTGTGTAAATTAGACAGAGTAAATTCCGACTAAATTCCGCAGTCTATATTATACCTATTTCTTTATTTATTCATTTATACTTATTTAGCCATTATCAGGCAACACCCTTTATTAAGGGGTTAGACGAATTCTTTTTACAGATAGTATGAGGTTGGAAATTATTTCGTTAATTCTTATGTGCAGAGCATGTATTAAGGCATATGTTGTATAAATATTACGCGCGCGAGCGATGTATCAAATTATGATGCCCAGGTTTATCTAACATCAGAAAGACCATGATTCTAGTGTTCATTAATCAAATATCTACAAGGTAGCATACGGATTTGAGAAGAAATAATTTATTGTACAAATGAGAGCAAGGTAAATATCACTATTCATTTTTTACCTAACAAGGCAAACTTAAAACGTTTATTATATTCGAATGGGTTATCGCATAAAAAATGATATCATACAGTTTAGATAATACCATTAAGAATATGTGTACCAAGTTTGAAATAAATCGGACAAATAGTTTTCGATCTGCTCGAACTTCTTTCGGACCGCTCGTTTCTTTCCAAGCCGCCCGGTTTCTTTCGGGCCGCTTGGTTCTATCCAATCCGCCCGGTTTCTTTCGGGCCGCTTGGAAAAATTCAATCCGCTTGGTTATATCCAATCCGCCCGGTTTCTTTCGGGCCGCTTGGAAAAATTCAAGTACTCGGTTCTATCCGAGCCGCTCGGTTCTATCCAATCCGCTCGGTTCTAACCAATCCGCCCGGTTCTTTCGGGCCGCTTGAAAAAAATTCAAGTACTTGGTTCGATCCGAGCCGCTCGGTTCTTTCGGGTACCTGGCTCGGCTCGGTTTTTCGAGCCGAGTCAGACTCGGCTTGCTTTAACCGGGTACTTGAACAGCTCTACTGCACTGGGGCCCCACAAGGGACCCAACTATAAATACTTACGCTACGCGGCTACGAGCCCGCACCTACACTACTGCAGTTCGCCTCACCGATTCTACCCTTAGTAACGGCGTACGGCTGGTTGCCTGCCGCTTGGCGCTAAAAAAGGCTCCCTGTGCACCCCTGCTGTAGACCTTCTATACCTGTTATTGCGGGGATTAGTACCGCGCCACATTTAGACCTAGTGTACCTATGCTGGCTATTCAGAGGACATCTTATAGCCGTATGCCACAGTGCAATTACCCAAAACATCATAATAATTTATAACATCTTCGACGACATATTCTCGAAGACGCGATTTTGCACAGGATAGTGTAACCTCTCCTCGCGGAGGTTACTCGGTGTGCGGTGGAGGAACCGCGATTATGCCGGCTCAGACCGGGTGTCCAGGGCCGTCGAGTGATTGACTCAGGTATCGAGGGTAAAACGGGCTTTATTAGTGGTAGAACCAACGCGTGTACAAATAGCCCGGCCAGGTCCAGCTGACTTACAGGGTCCGTGCGGCTTAATCTAACTCTTAGCCTACGGTGTCGTTCGCGTCGATTGCGTCGGTCGCGTCGGTCGCGTCGGTCGCGTCGGTCGCGTCGGTCGCGTCGTGGAGTTCGAATGCTCGAGCGGTTCGGCGGTAAGGTAAGGAGTGGGGGCAGTGGTCGTTCTGGTGCCTTGGCTGTGGTCTCCACCAATGGCCCTGACCGGGAAACCTTGAGTCCGTTCGTCCAGTGGGTAAAACCCGCGGAAGATACGGAGGCTATGGGATGTCCTCCGGGGCAAGCGAAGCTTGTCCCTAAGATTGACAGCGGATATCGACCTGCGTCCAAAGGTCGGCGTACTCGCGTTCCTTTGGGAGCCGTGGAGGTAGTAGGATACAAAAATACACAAAGATGCAGCCTGGTTATACAGGAAATCTTTGGGAGAGCTCTAGCCGGTTGCCTGTACCGCTCGTGGTAGACTCTGCCTAATGGGCCCATCGCGTCCGCTTATAGGCGCTCGCGTGCGAACTTCGCCAGCGAGAGCGCCGCTCGGCGCGTGGCCATCTCGCGGCCGCGCTCGGTAGCGGCGGGCCGCGCTAGGCGCGCGTGGTGGGGGAAGACCCGCGTCCCACCGGTTCTAACTCGTTACATCTCCCCCCCCCCTCGGAGGACGCGGTCTTCCCCTGTCCTTGGTTTATATATATATGCTTACTTACTAATATTTATAATGTAACTTACAACTACTATTTACAAACTTATGACCTACCCGCCACCTTGAACAAACTTAAAACTAAATAGCCTCCGGAGGGCTTGCCTTATGGCGGAGGTTGGGGGTGGAAGCGGAGCCGGAGCTGTTGGCGCCGCAACATCTTCACCTCCGTATACCCCCCGGGGGTGGCCACTCGACATTTCTGGCCTTCCCTTAGGGCCGGGATGTCGATCCGGAGCTCTGGGGGGTGGGGGGTGTACCTCCAGGGCAGTCCCGGGGTCGGGGGGTGGGAGCTGCCGGCGCTGGTTGTGGGCGTGGCTTGGGGCGTTGGTGGGAGGTCTGCTGCCGTCTGGACGTCCATCAGGGCCAAGGGGTGAAAGGGGAGAGAGGGGGGATGTGGCTTCGGTGTCTGCGTCCGTGGCGGCTGCGGTCGTGGCTTCTGCTGCGGCTTTGTTGGTGGCGCCTCCACCTGTGGCCCTGGCGTAGGCTGCGGCGGTGTCCCCATTGCTGGCCACGGTGGCGGCGGCGCCCGGAGTAGCGTCTCCAGGATGGCTGCTCCGGGGCCTCTCGTGTCCGGTGGTGGGGGGCGTAGGTCGCTTACTATTTGCGGTCGCGGCCTCTCCTTCCCCGGCGCCTCCGGCTGGGGAAGCCGACTTCTCTGGACGGCTTCCACAATCGCCAGCTTCGACGCCGCCGTTGGTCGCGGGGGTGGCCTCTGCTTTTGCGGAGGTCCCCGTACTGGTGGGGGAGGGCCTCCAAAATCCAGCCTTCTCTTTGCGGCTGGGGCGGCTGTTTTGACCCCGGCCTCCGCCGGGCTTCTTACCCGGCACTCTAGCGGTCGGATCGCGTTTTCGCGCCTCAACGGTACCGCTGTCTTTCGTACGGTCTCGTGGGCTATTCGCATTTTCCCAGGCATTTTGCTGTTTCGCAAACTGGCTTGCTTCTGTTTGGCAAGCCCGTTGCGCGGCCTTATACATGCCCTGTTGACACTTTCGCCAGCGAGAATCCTGTACCGTATTGTTGATCGCCGTAGCCCCCTGGGGTCGGCGATTGGCGGCTACGGCTGTACGGGAGTGTCTTGTGGTGATATGGGGCCCTGTGGTCAGAGAATCTTCCTCCTTCCCCCCGCAGGGCTTGAGGTCCTGGATATGGGCCCTCTTGGTCTTCCGCCCGTACCGCAGGACGACCAGGTTTGGCCCGATGTACTCGCGCACCTTGTGCGGGCCGGAGTATTTGGGCGCTAATTTTGCCGCGAAATTTTTCTCGGCGGAGGATTGGGGATGCTCTCGGAGCATGACGGACTCTCCGAGGCGTGGCCGCCAGTCCCGCCGGCGGAGGTTGTAGGCCTTCTTCTGGGCCTCCGTGGCCAGGGCTTGGGCGTGGCGGGCGAGACGGATGGCCTCCCTTAGGCGGTCCAGGTCTTCGGATCGCGCGTCCTGCGCGTCCTCGTTCTCCTCCTCGGCTATACCCGTGGTTGGTTGGTGGAGTGCTCCGGGGGTGGCCGGCTCCCTTCCGTAGTTGAGGTAGGCTGGCGAGTATCCCGTGGCGTCGTGACGGGCGGAGTTATATGCAAAACTCACCTCGGGCAGCCATTTGTCCCAATCCCGATGGTTCCCGTCTGTCAACTGGGCAATCATGGTTTTAATGACCCTGTTAACTCGTTCGACGGGATTGCATTGCGGGGTGTACGGAGGGGTCTTGCGGTGCTCGATCCCGTATCCCCGGAGCATCTCGGTGAAGTCCTTGCTTTCGTACTGCTTCCCGTTGTCCGAGATCACGCGTCTGGGGCAGCCGAAGCGGAGGACTATCCTCTCCTTGAAGGCCCTGGTGACGGCTGGGGCGGTGGCCTGTCGTAGCGGTTGAAGCTCGACCCACTTGGTGAACTTGTCCTGCATTACGGCCAGCATGGTGAAGCCTTTTGCTGACCGTGGCAGGGGTCCTACCAGGTCAACCGCCACCACGTCCCAGGGGTTTGCCGCCGGTGTCGTGTGCATGCCCCCTGCGGGTGCCTGCTGGAGCACCTTGTGCTCCAGGCACTTCTGGCAGCGCTGGACGTGCCGTGTTGCGTCGCGGACCATTCCGGGCCAGAAATACTGTTGTGTCAGTCGGGCCGCGGTTTTGCGGGTGCCCAGGTGGCCCGCGGTAGGGGCGTCGTGCGTCTCTCGGAGTACCGCTTCTCGGAGGGGTTGGGGAACGCACATCCTCCATTCCGCCTCTGCTCGGGGACCGTGGGTGTCCGGAATGTGCCGGTATAGTTTCCCTCCTATTATGCGGTACTCCGGGTAGCGATGTGGCTCGTCCTGAGCGGCGGCCCTCATCTTATCGTACCATGCGCACCCGGTTGGCGTCTCCACGTTGTCGACTTCCTCTGGGAGGGGGGTTGATTCTTCCTCTGGCTGTCGGGAGAGGGCGTCTGCTACAACATTGCTGGTTCCTCGGCGGTACTGGAGCTCGTAATCGTACTGTTGGAGCTCCAGGCCCCAACGGGCCAAACGGCCGGAAGGGTTGTCCATTGTGTGTAGCCACTTGAGGGACTGATGGTCGGTGAGGACGGTGAAACGATATCCCTCCAGATATGGTCGCATCTTGCGGATGCCCCATACTACCGCGAGACATTCCTTTTCCGTCACCGAGTAGTTGCGTTCCGCGGGGTTGAGCGTGCGACTTGCGTACGCTATTACACGTTCCTCTCCGCCTATATTCTGCGTGAGTACGGCCCCGAGGCCTTCGTTACTTGCGTCGGTCTGGAGAGTGAACGGCTGGCTGAAGTCCGGGCACGTCAGGATGGGGGCGGTGGCCAGCTGTTGACGGAGAGCGTCAAAGGCTGCCGTTTCCTCGGGGCCCCAACTCCACTTCTGTCTTTTCTGCAGAAGTCGGATTAGGGGCGCGGCTAGGTCGGCGAACCTGGGGATGTACCGTCGATACCAGGATACCATCCCCAGGAACCGCTGTAGTTCCTTGACCGATGTTGGGGGGGGGTATCCGGGCGATCGCCTGTACCTTTTCGGGGTCGGTCGCCACGCCTTCGCTGGTGATGGTGTGCCCCAGGTACTGCAGTTTAGGGCGGCAGAACTGGCATTTTTCCTGATTTAGCTTCAGGCCCGCCGCCCTCAGTCGCTGTAGTACCTCCCTCAGGTTATCGAGGTGTTCCTCGAACGTCGCCCCGAGCACGATGATGTCGTCGAGGTATGCGAACGCTCTAGGTTCTAGCCGGGGGCCGATAACCTGGTCCAGGAGTCGTTGGAAAGTTGCTGGGGCGGAGTGTAGGCCGAACGGCATTACACGGAACTGAAAGAGGCCTCGCCCCGGAACGGTGAAGGCGGTGATGGGGCGGCTTTCGGGGTCGAGGGGCACTTGCCAGTACCCATTGGCCAGGTCCAGAGTGGAGATGAATCGGGCTTGTCGCAGTTTCTCCAGTGTAGCCTGGACCTGGGGCAGTGGGTACGCGTCTTTTTCCGTGGCCTCGTTGACCCGGCGGAAGTCAATGCAGAACCTCTTCTTGCCATTTTTCTTCCGGACGATGACCACGGAGGAGCTCCATGGGCTGTTGGATGGCTCTATTACTCCCTCCGCGAGCATCCGCGTGACTTCCTCATCGATGATGGCCTGTATGGCCGGGTTGCGCGGGGTGTACCGGTGCTTTATTGGTTCTGCACCGGTTTTCAACCGTAGGCGATGCGTTGCCATGTGGGTCCGCCCCGGTAGCCGCTCGAAGGGTGGCAACTCCTGTGCGAGGAAGGCTTCGAGTCGTCTTGCTTGCTCGGGGGTACACTCTTGTAGGCCGAGCGTTTTTTCGATGGTGGCGGCCTCCTGTGCCGGCGTCCATTGATGCCTTCGGACCTGTATCGTGAATCCGAGGGCCCGGAGGGCGTCTATCCCCAACAACACATCCTGTGTTAGGTTAGGGAGTACCGCACACGGGAGCGTCAGGGTACAGTCTCCCACGCGTACCGTGATTTCCAGTTCTTCCTCTAGTGGTACGGTGGCTCCGTTCGCTACCTGTGCCCACCTATCCGTGGGGGTGCCAGGGTTGCCGTGTTGGCGACACCAGTCTGCCACTGCCCGGTTGACGTAGGACAGCGACGCTCCGGTGTCTACCAAGGCCTGGAACCATCGACCGTGGATTTGTACTGGCAGGAATGGCCGGCTGTCTTTGCCTAATTCTGGCGTGGCCGGGGGAGTTGTAATTGGAGCAGGGGTCGTGGTGGTGGCAGTTGGGGTTGGGGGGACCGGCCGTAGCCTCTTCCGCCGGTCCCGGCGTCGTTTCCCGACGCCGTGGTGCATCCGCATTCGCGGCTGAGGCGGCCTTCCTGGCCGCAGTGGCTGCAAAAGCGTTTGGTTGGACGCCGACAGTCCCGTCGCTGGTGGCCTCGCTGTCCGCAGTTCCAGCAGCATTCGTCGCGGGCGTATCGGTCGCCAACCTCATTGAGTCGGGTGGCGGGTCGGGGCGGAGTTTGAGCGGCCTCTTCCTGTCGGGCTCGCTCGTGATCTGTGGTTAGATCGAGGAGGTCGGGTAATGTTTGGAAGTCCGCTCGATGGATAAAGAGGCGGTACTCCGGGCGTAGATTGGAGTAAACCCACTCGAGTTGGCTCTCTTCTGACATATTTCCGTGTCGGTGCATTAGAAGCCGTATCGAGGAGGCAAAATCGGCGGCGGTTTCGGTGGGTTGTTGCAGGCGCTTGTGGATGGCTTTTTCCAGTTCGTGTTGCCTTTGCCTTGGCATGAACCGCCGTTTGAAGGCCCGCATGAACGCCTCCCATGTTGGGAGGTGTTTCTTTTCCACGCGGTACCACTCCAGTGCCGTGCCTTTCAGAATTGTCGTGAGGCATCTCTGAATTTGCTCGGGGTTGACCTCATAGCTATCTTGGAGGTCTTCCAGTTGCTCCAGGAACTCTTCCGCGCCCTTCCCTCCGTCGTAGTGGCCTCCCCACCTTCGTACCCTGTCCATCATGCCTTGGGCGGGGGGTGGGTAATTGTCACCCGTTGGTCTAGTTCTCTCCTTGGTTTCTGGGGAGAAACTGACCAATGGCGTCTCGGGAGGGTTGGGTGTGGCGGGTACCCCTGTTTCTTCGTGGCTCCCTCCAGCCGTGGGTTCGGCTGCTGTGCCATCCTTGTGCCCCGTCATAGTTTCCCGTAGATGTGCTACGACGCGTGCACGTAGTGTGTCGAGATCTCCCGTCTCGTTGAGCCCGTGCTTTTTGGCCCACTCGGCGAGTTTGGCCTTCGGTAGCCCGTATACCCAGGAGACTCCGGTCATTCACTCGTCCTCCGTGGAACGGTAAGTCCCTGTTCGGGCGCCAAATGTAACCTCTCCTCGCGGAGGTTACTCGGTGTGCGGTGGAGGAACCGCGATTATGCCGGCTCAGACCGGGTGTCCAGGGCCGTCGAGTGATTGACTCAGGTATCGAGGGTAAAACGGGCTTTATTAGTGGTAGAACCAACGCGTGTACAAATAGCCCGGCCAGGTCCAGCTGACTTACAGGGTCCGTGCGGCTTAATCTAACTCTTAGCCTACGGTGTCGTTCGCGTCGATTGCGTCGGTCGCGTCGGTCGCGTCGGTCGCGTCGGTCGCGTCGTGGAGTTCGAATGCTCGAGCGGTTCGGCGGTAAGGTAAGGAGTGGGGGCAGTGGTCGTTCTGGTGCCTTGGCTGTGGTCTCCACCAATGGCCCTGACCGGGAAACCTTGAGTCCGTTCGTCCAGTGGGTAAAACCCGCGGAAGATACGGAGGCTATGGGATGTCCTCCGGGGCAAGCGAAGCTTGTCCCTAAGATTGACAGCGGATATCGACCTGCGTCCAAAGGTCGGCGTACTCGCGTTCCTTTGGGAGCCGTGGAGGTAGTAGGATACAAAAATACACAAAGATGCAGCCTGGTTATACAGGAAATCTTTGGGAGAGCTCTAGCCGGTTGCCTGTACCGCTCGTGGTAGACTCTGCCTAATGGGCCCATCGCGTCCGCTTATAGGCGCTCGCGTGCGAACTTCGCCAGCGAGAGCGCCGCTCGGCGCGTGGCCATCTCGCGGCCGCGCTCGGTAGCGGCGGGCCGCGCTAGGCGCGCGTGGTGGGGGAAGACCCGCGTCCCACCGGTTCTAACTCGTTACAATAGGAGTAAACTACGCATATAATAATAGTTATTATACGGCTAAAAGTAAAAAATCCAAAATATCCACGTTTGTTATACTGGTCCATAATTTACTTGAAATTTGCCACCAATGTTCATAAAGATATATGGATAAATTATTATTCAAACATGCGCTCCATTCACATCGTTGAGCGCGTTTTGAAATGCATAACAAAAAATATACAATAGTTCATTTTAAAAAAAAATTACGATGATATTGAAATCTCTGTAAATAACAGTTTAAACGTAAATCCTAATATTCTATTCAGTTTCCTGCATCAAATAAAAAAAAACTTTAATATGAAACATTTTTTTGCTATTTCAATAGTTAGAAAAAGAATAGCGTGTATACGAACAAATCGGACATACTGTATAAACTTACTGAAACATCAGTTAACTTATCGCCAGAAAAATGGACAAATAAATGTTAATTGTTAGTATATAGTTTAAACAAATAAATTTTTCTTATAGCTATGGAGGAGAATGAATTCCTTTTTCAAAAAATATGTATCATATATTTTTGGCTACAGACTTGCAAAGTTGCACCATATCGGTGTGTACGGGTTTGATATGTTACTCTTAAATAATATTATACGGTAGAAGGATATTATTATTAATTATTATTGTTATTACTATATGTCTGTATGATATCATATAGACCATCATTAATGTATGCGCAAACACATGATGTATGGGTGGGGTTCAGCAACAGGTGCTCTTAAAAAGAAAACATTAAAGCACTCTTTTTACAAATTACGTTATTGCGAGGGAATAAAATTTGTTTTGCGTTAAATAAACCCGAATAGGACAACAAGGTTAAAAGGCGAATGCGATATCGTTTTATTTTCATTCTCCTTTCTCTTCCGCTTATCGGAATATGTTCATAAGACGATCTTTAACTTGTTACTCTAACAGAAACATTTGTAAATCGCGGGCTTCGACTCTCAAAAAATGACCTAGTTTTACCCGTGCTGAATTCTAATTCCTACCACGCGTAGCGTTACAATCTGTTTCGGGACTTCACCGGTAACGTTGCACGCGACACTAAAATGGTAAGGGGGTCCTAGGACCCCCCAAATCGGTGACAGAAAATTACATTGCGTGATAGGTCTATCCTATACCTTGTCTGTGGTTTTACTACTGTAATGTCACTTTCTGCATTACCAACACAGCGATCAACTTGAGGTGGTTGGTCATCTGGGGGATGTTTTTATTTTTGTCTCTGGACATCTCGTGGTGGATAGCACGTGGAAATGTGGTTGAAAAAAATTACTTTTCCCTGGAAAATTACGTTGGAAATGACACTAAAATGGTGAAACATTTCTTATCTAAATTTTGGGTTTTAACTTTGGAGTCGCAAAAAAATCCTTCGCGTACACATCGTCTTTTTGCAAAATAGAACTATCTTCAAAATTATAGCTTAATCGGGTTTGACCGGTTTTCGGAAGTTTCGCCAAAACAGCATTCTGTTTACTAACCCTGAGGAATTTTTACTGTACTTTGATACACTAACTCCCCAAATATAGTAGGAGTAGCGGTAACTTTTAATTTCTTTGTCCCATCTACTCTTCCCTGCTGGAACTGCCAGTTAGAACCGCATTGAATTTTGAACTGGATCAATCTGGTTCAATGCGATACTACCTGGATTTTCAAGCAGTGATTTTTGGCAGTTCAAAAAAGAATCCGCTTCAATGCGGATATCCAGATCGATGGATGAAACAGGATTTGCAGGTCCAAAATTTATCAGTTTCTATCAGCAATTGCCATTTGTATAAAACCGGAAGGTTCGTATCTGAAATTGCGGATCAAAAATCTTACGGATTCAATCTGGAAATCCACAAGCTCTTTCGAGTCCGTCGCGATCCGGATTGGCAGAGCAAATAATTCACGGAATGCTTATGGGTTCGAAGAGAAAAAATTTAGCCCAGTTTCTAATGGATTGGCGGATAGAAAATTAATGCGGTTTCTTCCGGTTTTACGAAACTGATACATCGAAATAATTGATTCGGTTCGAACACCGCTAGGTGGCCGCGATACTGGTAACTCCTCTCGCGGCAACGATGTGCGCCGCGAGACATAAAATACGCGCCGCGAGCTAACGAGGCAGCTTGCTCCGTGATCAAGACTTCGATGCAAGCACAGACCAGGTATAGAATAGACCTATCACCCAATGTAATTTTCTGTCACCGGTTTGGGGGGTCCTAGGACCCCCTTACCATTTTAGTGTCGCATGCAACGTTACCAGTGAAGTCCCGAAACAGATTGTAACGCTACGCGTGGTAGGAATTAGAATTCAGCACGGGTAAAACTAGGTCATTTTTTGAGAGTCGAAGCCCGCGATTTACAAATGTTTCTGTTAGAGTAACAAGTTAAAGATCGTCTTATGAACATATTCCGTTAAACGGAAGAGAAAGGAGAATCAAAATAAAACGATATCACATTCGCCTTTTAACCTTGTTGTCCTATTCGGGTTTATTTAACGCAAAACAAATTTTATTGGCTCGCAATAACGTAATTTCTAAAAAGAGTGCTTTAATGTTTTTTTTTTTAAGAGCACGTGTTGCTGAACGCCACCCATACATCATGTGTTTGCGCAATACATTAATGATGGTCTATACGATATCATACAGACATATAGTAATAACAATAATAATTAATAATAATATCCTTCTACCGTATAATATTATTTAAGAGTAACATATCAAACCCGTACACACCGATATGGTGCAACTTTGCAAGTCTGTAGAGTAGCCAAAAATATTTGATACATATTTTTTGAAAAGGGAATTCATTCTCCTCCATAGCTATACGAAAAATTTATTTGTTTAAACTATATACTAACAATTAACATTTATTTGTCCATTTTTCTGGCGAAAAGTTAACTGATGTTTCAGTAAGTTTATACAGTATGTGCGATTTGTTCGTATACACGCTATACTTTTTCTAACTATTGAAATAGCCAAAAAAATGTTTCATATAAAAGTTTTTTTTTTATTTGGTGGAGGAAACTGAATAGAATATTAGGATTTACGTTTGAACTATTATTTACAGAGATTTCAATATCATCGTAATTTTTTTTTAAATGGAACTATTGTATATTTTTTGTTATGCATTTCAAAACGCGCTCAACGATGTGTATGGAGCACATGTTTGAACAATAATTTATCCGGATATCTTGATGAACATTGGTGGCAAATTTCAAGTAAATTAGGGACCAGTATAGCAAATGCGGATATTTTGGATTTTTTACTTTTACCCGTATAATAACTATTATTATATGCGTAGTTTACTCCTATACTGTGCAAAATCGCGTCTTCGAGAATATGTCGTCGAAGATGTTATAAATTATTATGATGTTTTGGGTAATTGCACTGTAGCATACGGCGCTAAGATGTCCTCTGAATAGCCAGCATAGGTACACCAGGTCTAAATGTGGCGCGGTACTAATCCTCGCAATAACAGGTATAGAAGGTCTACAGGATCATCCGTGAAAACTGGAACCTACGCGCGCGGGAATAGACGAAAATGTTAACACCGCCTCACGGACGCAGTCCACTACAATCATTCACCGGCCCAGCGTTCGGAGGGTTTCCAGCGACCGCTGGATGCCCGAGCTTCGAAAATTTTAGGATGGTCTCTTTCAAATTAACGTCGCAAAGAGCTATTTGAAATTTCCCGGCCCGGGTTGAAGAATTTGGGGCCTTTTTCGTATAACTTGTGAACAATAAAAGATATCGGAATGCAATTTGCGCCGAAACATGAGGAAAAATTATTCCCTGCTAATGATGGATAATTTAAAATATTTTACGTTTACTTATTTTTTCTTTTATCAATTTTTTAACCATAATATTGTTGTGAAAAGCTTTTGCAAACTGTTTATTTGATACTGTATTTAATGCTCTTTTTTAAATTCATGGTGTTGATAAACAATAGGCTGCAATAGTTGTTTCTGTATCATTACTTTCATAAATTGAGAAATTAAATTTTTATTCAATTATGTGTTAATTCTGCAAACCTCAGAATCAATTTTTCTGTTTTTTTTTTTTTATAATTTTATGCTTAATGCAGTGCATGCATAGATCAGACGTATCGGGTAACTAATGGGACGTGTCTTTGATTGTAGCGGTGTTGAATTTTTTTCTACAATATTTGTGTCTGAATGTTTTAACGTTTTAGCTACTCAACGCCACGACTGTAGCGGGTTCCGTTAATGTCATTTTTTGGATGCGCCATTATTATGGCTTTTACCCGCAGGTGGCGAAAAATCTCTCCGTACAGGGGTATAGCGCCGCGGTCAACCCTGTCGTAGCTAAACATTTTTAAATTTAGACGGGTACGAGACCAGTCGACATTGTTTTCAAACCTCATTACAGTAATCTGGGGTGCGAGTGGTAAACCGATCATAAAAGCGGAGCGCTCGGCTCGCTTACCTGGGCCGAAAAATTCCGCACAGCTCTTTGCGACGTTAATTTGAAAGGGACCATCCTAAAATTTTCGAAGCTCGGTCATCACCGCTGTCCAGCGGTCGCTAGAAACCCTCCGAACGCCGGGCCGGTGAATGGTTGTAGTGGACTGCGTCCGTGAGGCGGTGTTGACATTTTCGTTTATTCGCGCGCACGTAGGTTGCAGTTTTAACGGATGTTCCTGTACTTATAAATGTTTGCAAAAAATCACGTGAAGCGGCACGCGTTTCAACTGCATTATTGACAGAAGCGCGCTTTTCGCTCAACCCGGGGATCCCTGTAATTCTAATGTTGTATTTATAATTAAAAATACCCCAATTTGCCCCACCATCGGTTGAGGGTCTTTTGTTGGTGCGCTGTTTCACGCATTCTCGGTTTCTCCTTTTTTACGACCCTGATGGGTTCTTAGGTGTATGTATAAGCGTTCGAACGACGCGGCTCGGGTGCCAAAAACTACGAATATAAATTTTACAAAAACGTATCAATTCATTATTTTCAATGATTTTTACGTGTCGTAGGATGGGCACAGTCTATTTAGACACGCGCGGACTGCAGAGATTTGCGGGAATGTCGTGAAAATGTTAGTTAAGTGTTCCACTACACGTAAAATACTAACAATCAATGTCATCTTGCAATTTATAGCTTGTATAAGCTCTGAAGAAGTACCATATTTTGGCGTTTGAGTCATTGACAACCAAGCTAAAGCGTAGCGTAGCGAAAGCCCGCCCTCTATGTCAAATTCTCACTCTACACGAGTCACACGTATACAAGCACGCACACACCTTTTAAAATTTCAACACATTTCAGTGTAGTTGCTGAGTTGGACGCTGTTCATGAACAGAGGCCGCTGAATTCAGTCCTGAAATTATGGGTCGGTAACACAGTTTGGGTGGTGACACGAACATCCATAAGGTGATAGGTCTATTCTATACCTCGTCTGTGATGCAAGATTGATACGGCAGAATCTCTTGATATAGTAGGTTTAAGAATAAAATTATATCTAACCTCAACTCACGGTGTAGGTGGTAACGGTTATTCGATGACTCCATGATAACCTGAGTAAATCGGTCGAGAGACCATAAATGTGTCGCGAATACAAATAAAACCTGGTAGTAAAATGGCTTGGAAAAACTGATGAGTATCATCTGAATTTTGATCTACACTTCTAGACTCTACTTAGAAACAACTACAAATTTGAGTCGATTTCATCCAGAAATATGTGTTTGAACATGCATTCACGATATGCAAATCTATGTAAGAACTGGTAGCATACTAACTTGCAAAGACCAATAGATTCCACTTTGGTTTGCATCTGGATTTCTAACCAGCTTACAAAATGAACAAAGTTACTCAAGAAATTTACTAGTAATATGCGAGTTACTTCGTGTAAATCCGAGCAGAACCGATGACAAAGTGTGCTAGGAAATGCAGATAGATACCATCAAGATTTTTACATGCATATGTAGGATCACGGAAAACAGGGAAGTCGCCTCACCGGGACTCGAACCCGCGATCTCTAGATTTGCGCGCTGGCCAGCCGCCTTAACCACCTCGGCTACCGCCGACTCCCCGGTCTTCGCTATTCCGTGCCCTCTCTTATGATGGGGGTTCCTGATCCCGCACATATCCGGTTTGAAACTGATAGAAAATATTTCATCTGGTTCAATCTGGATTTTACGGGAAGAAAACCGCATCAATCCGGATAAAAAAAAATTTTATGCCGTTCTAACTGGCAGTTCCAGCAGGGTTGTCTTCTCCCATTTATCCGCTGAGAAATGATACTACAAAAAGAAATCCAAGAGTAGGTTAATTAGTTTCTTATAATTGAATAATACAAAAAACAAACTATTTCCATTACAAAATATGTATGAATTTTCATAACAAAATATTATAAATACATATGCTAATGCAAGTAAATTTATACAAATTCACATAATAAGCTTATTTATTATTGCATGTTTTGATACTGTTTGGGATTGGCCCAAACGGCCACAGGCCAAACTCGGCGCGGATTGGCCGCCGGACGCGCGCGATTTGAACCGCTAACGAAACCCACTAAATGTATGCACGATCGCGGTGATGAGGTCGGTCGGGCCCTCTGTTGACGCGTCCCCCAGCTAATTGGTCAGCCGTCTCGCTCTGTCGCGCGCCGGGCTTTGTCTCGCCGGCGCGGTCTAGCCCGACTCGAGACGAACAGCTGTTGAGTGGGGGACTGACGTCACAGAGAATTCTGAGAAACGGCCGATTCGTCACCGCGATCGCTCTCTCTTCCTGGAAACGTCGACTAGACAAGTACCGTTAGATTCTCTCGCGCGCTCGCGCAAAACTGGAACGTTCCAGATCTTCCGCTACCGAACGTCTTGTTTCGTGCGTTAACTCGCGGTCTTATACGCAAGTTAAGTTAAGCAAAACGTGTATTAATAGTGCGTGGCTGTTAAATACTCTTGTAAATATATTTATGTGCTTCGTCCTGTAAATACAAAGTGACCGTGACCTTAGTTTAAACTTAGCGACTATTCCTAACGTATTTTTTAACCACTAGCTTACGACTAAAATAAAACTAATTCGCGAACGCGAGAAGCTTCCGCGTTCGTGCTCGTACGTGCTCGTACATTTTGGTCCTTCGAGCCGGATTCGGAAAAGTCGCGAGAACTTTCGGGCGACCGATTCCGGAATCTTCTACCGCGACCGCGTGGTGTTCAGTGTCCGCTTCCGGCCTTCACGATGGCAAGTTTAACGCCCAGCGCGAGGTTTTCCACCACTTAACGCGCATCTACGAAAACCTAAAAAAGAAAGGAATGGCAAACATTACGAGCGGAATGATACAATCGCGGTTAACAATGCTCGACAGCCTCTGGCAGCAGTTCACCGCTCAGCACGCTACGCTGATGGAGACTCGAACTGCCGAGCAGGAAAAGCACGAATACTTTACAAAAGACTGCTATAGCATCGCGGAAGAGTCCTTTATGGACCAACAGGCCCAGCTTTTAGACCTCCGCGAGCAAATTATCGGGACTCAGCCTCACGCTCAAAACACGACACTGCCGTCGGGTCACGCAGAGGGCGGTGAGCTGAGGCAACGCGCTTTGTTGCCTCGTATCAACCTACCGACCTTCGACGGTAGATACAGCGACTGGACGCCGTTCCACGATCTATTCGTGTCCTTGGTAATTCAAGATACGTCGTTAAAAAATGTAGACCGTTTCCATTATCTCCGGGGCTGCCTGAAAGGCGAAGCGGCCGGTCTAATCCGGAACATTAAGACGACGGAATCAAATTTCAAACGCGCTTGGACGGCGCTCCAGGAGCGATTTGAAAATAAGCGCCGCTTGGTGCGAGCACAGTTAGCGAGCCTCGGTGCCCTTCAGCCAGCAAAGAAGGAGTCATCTTCCGAGCTGAAGCGTATCTATTACGCAACGTGGGACGTCGTCGACGCACTCGCCGACATGGGTCGTCCCGATCCGACAGACTGGATCGTCTATCTGACGGTTGAACGACTGGATCTCCAATCGCAGCGCGAATGGGACATCGAACTCGGATCGTCGACGGAGCCACCGACCTTAGACCAGCTGAAGAAGTTCATCGATGCCCGCATCCACAGCGTGGAGGCTCTAGAGGAACGACGCGGTGAAAAGCGAGTGGAGGAACCGATCGAGAAGCGAAGCAGCGGTAAGCCTGCTCAGGTGCACCAAGTCACTACAAGAAAGGAGTCCAACAAGACGTGCGGGCTATGCACGGGCGCGCACTACCTGCTCTTCTGCCCTCGCTACCAGGAGAAGTCGCAGTCTTCCAGGAGGGATGCCCTCACCTCCCTTCAACGCTGCCTGAACTGCTTAGGTAAGCACAAAGTGGTTGATTGCTCTAACAAGCGTTGCCAAAAGTGTTCAGAAAAGCATCATACCTCCATCCACGAGACGTTTGATGAAACGCACGAGGCGACCGTCAACCATGTGGCACCCTTCCTCAGCGGCTCTCCGCGGACCGTGATACTAGGAACGGCCCGAGTGCGTGCGTATACTCCAGCTGGACAATACGCCGTCGTTCGCGCCCTGATCGACCCTGGAAACGAAGTCTCGCTTATCTCCGACCAGCTCGTCAAGCAGCTTGGACTCAAGCGACAACGCGCAAGGATCCCGCTGGCTTTCGCGGGCGGCGTACGCTCTCGCTGCACTCGCGGCTTAGTGTGGCTTGATGTAACAGCTGATCAGGAGAAGAAACTTACGGTACGAGTGCCAGCCTTCGCTTTAGCTAATCTTTCCAGCTACAAGCCGCGTGCGCTACCTGACTTGGCGCACTGGTCGCATCTGCACGGCCTGCAATTGGCCGACCCGCTTCAGGCCAATCAGGATCCAGTGGAGCTGCTACTGGGAGCTGACGTCTATAACGACATCCTGATGGACGGCGTTCGCAAGGGACCACCGGACTCGCCACTGGCTCAGGAGACCGTCTTCGGCTGGATCCTCACTGGAGGAATCAAGGGCCTTCACGCCCTGGATCAAGACCAACGGAGTCCGACCGTTCAATTTTGTTCCACACATGCGGACTTGACGCGCGTGCTGGAGCGATTTTGGGAGCAGGAAGAGGTACGAGTGACACCTACCCTGAGCCTCGACGAGCAAGCCTGCGAGGAGCACTTCCTCACAACTCATCGGCGTACTTCGGAGGGTCGGTTCGTCGTGCGACTCCCGTTCAAAAGCAGTCCTGAGCTGGGCGTGTCGAGGACTGCAGCGTTGCGCACCTTGGGTTCGATGCAACGTCGATTCTCCAAGGACGCTGAATTCCACAAGGCCTACACCGAGTTCATGAAGGAGTATGAAAACCTCGGACACATGCAGACAACCCGAAGTCCCCCGAGCGGCACGGGGTACTACTTACCTCACCATGGAGTCCTGCGAGAAGCAAGCACGACAACGAAGCTTCGCGTCGTGTTCAACGGCTCCATGCCAACGAGCTCGGGTAAGTCGCTCAACGACTTCTTTCATATCGGGACTAACCTGTTACCAGCTCTGGCTGACGTCCTTCTCCGCTGGCGGCGGCACCGCATCGCTTTCGTCGCCGACGTAGAAAAGATGTACCGGCAAATAGTGGTACATCCGGACGACCGGGACTTTCAGCGGATACTCTGGAACAAGGGACCTGGCAAGAAAACGACGGAGTATCAGTTGTGCACCGTAACCTACGGCCTCGCTTGCGCACCGTACTTGGCGCTGCGCTGCTTGAAGCAACTAGCCAAGGATGAGGCCATACTGTACCCTGCCGGCTCCCAGACGCTACTATCTGACGTCTACATGGACGACATCCTATCGGGGGCCTCCACGCTCGAGGAAGCCCAGCTGCTACAACGAGAGCTGACTCTACTCTGCAAGGCGGGCGGTTTCCGGCTTCGGAAGTGGGCCTCCAACTCGCAGGACTTCCTGCAGCCTATCGCTAGCGCCGACCTGGGGACCACGCGTCAGTGGGACACTGACACGCAGCACAGCGTGCTAGGTATCCAGTGGCTGCCGGAGAGCGATCGCTTCCAGATTCGCTGTCTTCAGGGCTGCTCATCAACGAAGGTCACGAAGCGCAACGTACTCAGCTCGGCGGCGCAGATCTTTGACCCGGCGGGCTGGCTCGTACCGGTCACAGTGCGCGCAAAAATCTTTATTCAGTCACTCTGGCTACTTAAGACGGACTGGGACGAACCTCTCGCGCCAACGGAGGAGAGTCTGTGGCGCGACTTCATCAATGCCCTGCCAGCCCTGCGAGACATCCAAATCCCTCGGTGGTTGGGCCTGACGACGGCACAGCAACACCTGCAGGTCCACGGATTCTCGGACGCTTCCGAGCGAGCTTTCTCAGCCGTGGTCTACCTGCAAGTCGTCAAGGAAAATGGACAGGGGCAACTCAGCCTCATCACCGCGAAGACCAAGGTCGCCCCACTCAAGCGGGTGTCCATCCCGAGACTCGAGCTGTGCGGTGCTCAACTGCTCACTCGACTGACCGCACGGACACTGGAGGCGCTGGGGCTGACAGTCGACGCGGTACACCTGTGGACGGATTCACTGGTCACTCTGGGGTGGATCCAATCCCACTCAAGCCGGTGGCAAACCTACGTGGCCAACAGGGTAGCTGACATCCAGCGCACGCTGCCGCCAGCCCAGTGGCATCACGTGAGGGGCCAGGATAATCCAGCGGACTGCGCTTCCCGAGGGCTGTCACCGTCGGAGCTTCCTAACCATCCGCTGTGGTGGAACGGACCGGAGTGGCTGGCTGCGACGACTCACTGGGGCGCCGAAGCCGTCCCTGCACCTGACTTGGACCTGGAGGAACAACGGCAGGCTCTACACATCCAAGCAGCACCAGAAGGCGAGGTGAGCATACATCTGGCCAGATTTTCTAATTACCGGCGTCTCCTTAGAGTCACCGCTTGGTGCTGTCGATGGCTGCCAAAGCATCGGGGCACTCGGACACCCTACCTTCGAGGCCACGAACTCCAGGAGGTGCAGCGCCGACTGGTTCGATTGGTGCAGCACCAGTTCTTCGCCCAGGAGGTCGCCTGCCTCGCTGCGAAGCGACCTCTCCCGAGCAAGAGTCGTCTTCTGCGACTCAACCCATTCCTCGACACAACCGAGGATCTGGACGGCATCCTGCGTGTCGGCGGGCGGCTGCAGCACTCGCTGCTTACCTTCAGCCGCAAGCATCCAATCATCCTGCCAGATGAGTCCCACTTGGCTGCGCTCTACATCGACGAGGCTCACCGACGCTGCCTGCATGGCGGCATCCAGCTCACGCTGTCCACACTGCGTCAACGCTGCTGGATTCTTCGCGGACGGCCGATGGTGAAGGCGTTCATTCACCGCTGTCCCACCTGCGTGCGTTGGAAGGGCAACAGCATGAGTCAGCTGATGGGTAATCTCCCCGCGGTTCGCGTAACCCCCAGCCGACCTTTCTCGCGCGTAGGCATCGACTATGCCGGTCCCATTCTTTTACGTACTAGCAAAGGACGGGGCCAACATGCATACAAAGGCTACATTGCGCTCTTTGTATGCCTTGCGACAAGGGCAGTGCACTTGGAGGTGGTGTCTGACGGCACGACGGACGCCTTCCTCGCAGCACTGAGACGCTTCATCTCACGACGAGGACGATGCAGCCAGATCCTAAGCGACTGCGGCACCGCGTTCGTGGGAGCTGATAGGGAGCTAAGAGCCCTACTGCAGGTCGTCAACTCAACCCGACTACTGGACGCTGTGGCCTCTGAGGGAATTGAGTGGACCTTCAATCCACCGGCGGCGCCTCACTTCGGCGGAATCTGGGAGGCGGCAGTCAAATCCGTCAAACACCACCTCCGTCGTGTTATAGGTGAGCACAAGCTCACGTACGAGGAAATGGCCACGCTCCTCGTCGAAATCGAGGCCTGTTTAAATTCACGCCCTCTACAGCCCTTGTCCGACGATCCTGAGGACCTCCACGCGCTTACGCCCGGTCACTTCTTGATTGGGGGGGCCCTCACCGCGCTGCCCGAACCGAATTTAGAGGATCTCCCAGTGAATCGGTTATCCCGGTGGCAACTCGTGCAGAAAATGCAGCAGCACTTCTGGCGAGTATGGGCTCGCGATTACTTAAATACTCTACAAACGCGAGGTAAATGGACGCGCGCGCAAGGCTCTATCAAACCAGGCGACTTGTGCCTTATTAGAAACGAGCTGCAGCCTCCTTCTAGGTGGCCGCTCGCCCGCGTACTACAAGTGCATCTGGGCACGGATGGTCACGTTCGAGTCGTCACGCTTAAGACGGCAACTTCAGAATTCACGCGCCCCATACATAAAGTTATTCTGCTGCCGAATAACGATGCCACCGGGACCGATCCTGGGAGAAACGCTAACGACAACAACAACAGTCGCGACCTGCATTCCGACTCACTCGCGAACGCGTGATCAAATTCCGAGAACACGCTAGACTAAAATTTCCGCGGTGCTTACCGTTATTTGTTCGCGCGATCGATCCAAGAATCCAGAGCTGACGATCTACGATCACTAGCATCACTCGATGTACACTCCGCGCACTCGCGTCGACAACGATGCAATCATCACTTGTAAAACTTATAATTGGTCACTCTCACGCATTCACGATCACCGCTATTCACCGTCCCGCATTTCATGCTGAATGAAAGGCCCAGCCAATAGGCACATACCCATTTCGTCATACTGACGAGGCGGGCGGGAATGTTTGGGATTGGCCCAAACGGCCACAGGCCAAATTCGGCACGGATTGGCCGCCGGACGCGCGCGATTTGAACCGCTAACGAAACCCACTAAATGTATGCACGATCGCGGTGATGAGGTCGGTCGGGCCCTCTGTTGACGCGTCCCCCAGCTAATTGGTCAGCCGTCTCGCTCTGTCGCGCGCCGGGCTTTGTCTCGCCGGCGCGGTCTAGCCCGACTCGAGACGAACAGCTGTTGAGTGGGGGACTGACGTCACAGAGAATTCTGAGAAACGGCCGATTCGTCACCGCGATCGCTCTCTCTTCCTGGAAACGTCGACTAGACAAGTACCGTTAGATTCTCTCGCGCGCTCGCGCAAAACTGGAACGTTCCAGATCTTCCGCTACCGAACGTCTTGTTTCGTGCGTTAACTCGCGGTCTTATACGCAAGTTAAGTTAAGCAAAACGTGTATTAATAGTGCGTGGCTGTTAAATACTCTTGTAAATATATTTATGTGCTTCGTCCTGTAAATACAAAGTGACCGTGACCTTAGTTTAAACTTAGCGACTATTCCTAACGTACTTTTTAACCACTAGCTTACGACTAAAATAAAACTAATTCGCGAACGCGAGAAGCTTCCGCGTTCGTGCTCGTACGTGCTCGTACAGATACTATAATTTAATTTAATTTATATCACTTGACACAAAGCAGCTGAATTATGTATTAGTAATCCCTCATCCATTCCACCAAGAGCCGTGCAAGGGAGTTTCCAACTCTCTCTTCTTTGAGGGTCTCGGGGAAAATAATTCATTTTAGCCCCATTCTTTGAGCTATTTTTACACCCTTTGGCAAAACAATGAGGCATCTGAAATAGTGTTTTAATTATCAAGATGTAGCTTAAAATTTGATGTTATTTTAAAGTTATACTATAATTTATTGTTATACTTTGCAAAATAATTATATTAATTTTGGTTATATTTACCTTGATTTCCGTATTTCCGTGACGTATTTATTGCACTTATAGAGTACATCTCTGAAGTTGTAAGAAGTACAACTTGAGAATGTGTAAGTATATATATATACTGATCTATACATAAGAGCTACCGGAAGTTGCCTGAAAATGGCGGCACCAATCAGCGGCGAGGAACACATTGGCCACACTGTCCCTGGACCCACTGTAATGTGGAGGCGTCAGGCAAACGCAGGTGGAAGTGGTCGCGAGTGTGATCTATTACGCAGCGGATTCGTTACGTGACTGTGTTGTGGCCGTCTCCTGTGAAAATGGTAGAAAAGCTAATTTACATATGGGTTGCACAAATTCGGAACGAGCAGTTTTAATAGTAACGACGCGAGTTAACCCATCGGCGCCCGTATGCAATTTGGTGATCCGGGCAAGTGGCCACCGGCCCGGTGACGTCAATTCAGACTTGACGATGCACAAGTCGCCGACTCGGGGCTGCTGGTGCTAGTGGGTCCATTTGTTGCGTGTCTGGAGGGATTGTAAGGATTCAGCGGCCCATCGCTTCCAGAACTGCAACCGCATTTGTTGCAGAAGATGCCATCGGGAAAGCCGATTGCCTGTGATGTCCTCGACGGCTGGATCGGGCAGACTCAGCAGGGCGTCGCCGATCAAAAAATACCCTGGTGTCAGCGTGGTTAAATCACCAGGGTCGTCGCTCATCGCCTGTAGGGGCCGGGAATTTAGGTAGGCCTCGATCTGGTGGAGCAGCGTCGACATTTCCTCGAAGGTGAGATGTTGTTCGCCTATCACCCTCCTTAGGTGATACTTGGTCGACTTAACGGCTGCTTCCCATAGTCCCCTAAAGTGAGGGGCAGCAGGAGGGTTGAACCGCCACTCGATGCCTTCCTTAAGGAGAGTGGAGTGAATGAGGTCGCGCCCAGTGTGTAGGTGAGCCAGTATGTCCCGCAGTGTACGGGCGGCTCCCACGAAATTGGTCCCTTGGTCGTTCTGGATCACGGCACAAAGTCCTCGCCGTGACGTGAAACGTCGCAGACCGGCAAGGAAGGCTTCTGTACTGCAATCGGAAACAAGTTCTAAGTGGACAGCGCGAGTGCTCAGGCATACAAACAGAGCCACATAGCCTTTATGTGTGCGTTGTCCTCTGCCCCGCGACATCAGCAAAGCTACAGGCCCTGCATAGTCCACCCCTACGTGCTGGAAAGGCCTGGCTGGTGTCACCCGGGCAGCTGGTAAGTCTCCCATTATCTGTTGTCCTGTTGTAGCTCGCCAACGGATGCAGGTTGGGCAGCGGTGAATAATGGCCTTGACCCGTTGTCGACCCTGCAGAATCCAGTATCTCTGGCGCAAGGTGGCCAAAGTGAGTTGAGTCCCTCCATGTAATGTGCAGTAGTGGGCCTCGTCCACCAGCAGTTCCGTCAACCAGCTGTCTCGTGGTAGCAGAGCCTGATGTTGGGCATCCTGTGGCAGAGTCGAATGGCGCAGGCGACCACCGACACGCAGGAGGCCTTGGTCGTCCACGTAAGGATTGAGTCGCAACAGTTTGCTGCGGCTCGGCTGTCAGTGTCCCAGCTCCAACTGCTGGATTTCAGCGGCAAATGCCTGGCGTTGTACTATCCGGAGCCAGCGGATCCGTGCTGCCTCTACCTCGGCTGGCATCAGGTAACCTCCTCTCGTGCTGGTTGATTGTTTTGGCAGCCACGGCAGGCACCATGCGGTGGTTCTGAGAAGTAAAGTAATCGATGAATATCATGTTAATAGGGTTTCACCCGTTGCAGGATCACCCGACGTCACAGTGGCAGTAATCCGGGCCTCCAAGTCAGTCAGTGGTAATGAAGGTTGTCTTCCGCTGTCCCACCTTGCAGGCGCGGTCAGCCAGGTAGGCCCAGACCACCAGATGGCAAATTCTGGCAGCTGGGTGGGAGATAAACCTCTGGAGGCGCAGTCAGCAGGGTTGTCGTGGCTGGAGACGTGGCGCCATTGTGCGTCAGGCAGCGTCCGTTGAATTTCGGACACCCGATTGGCCACATAAGTCTTTCAGCGTGAGGGATGGCCTTAAATTCAGGCAAGAGTGATGGTGGAGTCGCTCCATAAGTGAACGGCGCACAGTGGGGAAATTTTGCGATTTTATGGCCAAAACCCCAAAAATAAATGTTTGAATTTGACAAAATAAATGCAAATGTCAATTGAAGAACTAATTTGGGCATCAAATTCCTCCAATTTTACTGCTAAATGTTTTAATACAAAGCTCGTATACACTCCCAAATGTTTATGTTCATGTGAGGTTAGTCCGATCGCGAAGAATTATTCCAGATTTTCAAGTTGTTTCAAACACTTATATAGTGTTATCTAAAGTTCAGAAAATAATTTGAAGGCATGGATTCAATTCCTGGTGGTGCGTAAGATATCTTTTTGTCCCAAAAATAATTATGTTTCGGTTCTTAATACGTAATTTATACAATTTTTAAAGTAGTGTTTTAGAAATAACCTTTTCATATAAGAATCAATTTTCAATACATAAAATAGTTATAAATCCCATAATATCCCGCAATGATTTATCATTCCTGTTTTACGTTGAACTTTTTTGATTCTATAAATGCAATTATTAATTGCTAATAGTTGCTAATCTTGTAATTATATGCATTTTTTAAACACGATCCAGTGTGTCTTGTATAACATATGACATAACTGTGACCGAGACTGTTTCACATGTTATACATTACAAACCTTTTTATTATTTTTTAAACGATTTTATTCAGCTTCGATCCTTTGTCTGATTGTTTGTATTATGTATGTTTGTTTGTTTCATTTTAGCATCTTGTCAAAATGAAATAATACTGACGAAAAAATAATTATTTACAACAGTACACATTTATTTGAAACAGAATATTCGCGAATAAGTGCGACAGTTAGAAAACAAATTAAAGGCAAATAATAATCGCGAATTATATTTTGATATTACATTGTCTGAGGAGCAATGGAAATCTATTGCTCCTGTATTGAATGTTTATAAAGAAAATGGCACTCATGGAAAATCTTATAAAATACTTAGTCCCCGTTGGACTGACATCATTTGCAAAGCTTGTTTTTTAAAAACGAAACTTCCGTGCGCTTATACGTTTAAATATGGCAAAATTTTCGATTCTTCGGAAGCGAAAACATATTTGAAAATATATGGTATTTGCAATGAATGCGGTGCCGAATTTAATGCTCATTGCCTATATGAACCGGCTCCTGGCACTGGCATTGTTTTAAGAGTGCACACAGTCGATACTTCGGGAATACCGCATGAAAATACTAGGTTAGCAATTGGAGAGTAACTTTTAAATATTAAGCCGAGACAATGGCGAAATTATAAACTAAAAAATAATTATTTTCTTGTACTACCATGATACTTGTACTACCCGATGTTGTTTTTTCACTTCAAATAAAATCGTCGAGCAGGATATCTCACAACAAATTCATTTCGACGCTTGATTCTGTATTAAATTGATCCATATTCTATTATGAAACATCCTGCTCCACGATTCTATTTAAATTGACAAAACAACATCGAAATGGTAGTACAAGGAAATAATTATTTTTTAGTTTTTAGTGTGTCTTAAATAAAATCGTTTAATTCAAAAACTTTTTCAATACATTTTATTTACTTATTACTGTCTAAGTTTGGATTTGTGGTTATGTGTCACAGGGAAATCCACAAAATTGGTGACACAGTATAAAACTAGAGTACTAGTTCCCACGTGTCTTGCTGAGCGGCTCGGAATAGCACGTCAAACCAGAGGAAGTGAAATAAAACAATGTTTTATTTCTAAATAAGACTCGTAACGCGACAGCTCCTTAGAGGTAGACATGGTCTAGTAATAATTTCGGCTCACGCCGTACTCTTATGTATTAATTAGACTTAGAGTCGGGAAGAATGGATGTCGCAGGACAATAGGTTTGGAACGACTGACATTCATTTATTCTTCCTTGGCAACGGAATTGGTTATTACTATCGGAATTTACAGAGTGGAGGGACGATTCTTATGTCTGGAGTTCGATCGGATATGAAACATCGGATTGCTGGGTGGGGATTGAGTGTCGGACAGCGTGACATATGCTGATTTCATGTCCATTAAATTGATTTGATTTGTGGTTATAGGCTGATTTCAAGTCGTTTGGATTTGTGGTTATGGGTTATATGTATTGATGACTGGGTAATTTTTTATCCCCCTCGGGTTTTTTTCTCATAATTTTGTATTGTCATCTTAACTACGTACGCTTGCGAGGTTTCAAGACAATCGGATGGGCGGAATTGGGTTAAAATTGAGTTTCTAGGTTTAAACCAAACATACAAGAAACAAACAGAATTTATTATTTAAAACTTATACTATCATGCATTGTATATTTATACATATATTGCCTCCTCCCCATCCACCACCTGATTCTCCTCCCCAGCCACCTCCTCCGCTTCCTCCCCAGCCACCTCCTCTGCCTCTCATCCAGCCACCTCCTGCGCCTCCTCCCCAGCCACCTCCTGCTCCTCTTCTCCATCCACCTCTTCCCCAACCTCCGGGGGTTCTTCCGCACCGCTGACGGCCTCCCCGTAAAAAATTTAATTTCCTCACTTGTCTTCTTAGCTGAAACAAAAACATAAAAATTATGTTTTTTACTTCTACCCATACATATAGTGATTCATAAAAAAATATTCGGACATTTCTCAAAACGGAATAACATTCTGACAATTGCAACATTACGCACAAAATAGATGAGTAGGAAGTGGGGTTGACCGGGGGCGATTGTAACACGTAAAATATCTCAAAACATATGATAGATATTAACACAAAATTTGAATATAGGATGAAGAATGACATTTGGAATACACACATCCATGTCCTAGCGGTATAGACATGTATAGCGAAGAAAATAACTTTTCGATACCCCAAAGTAACTTTTTCTTACAGATTTAAAATTGTAATACAATAAATACTCCCTTTGCAAGTACGTGCTTTTCTTTTTTTTTAATATTTAACCTGACCATTTTTAAAGTAATACTGATCGTTACCTAATACTCTTAAGTGTCTCGTTAATCAAAATTTATAATGTAAGTTCAAAAGCCTGGCCAGGGACGGTTGTAACACTTTCTCCGCTTCTCATTTTTTATTAAGGGGTAACATCACTCTAGAGGCAGAAAAAAAGACCTAAATTTGACAATTTATTTTGGGAGTATGACAAACGGAATAGAATTTCTTTTCAAAGGGTTTATTTACCACATATTGAAGTACGAAAAACAATTTTTTTATTGTCATTTTCAGACAAAATGGCGGCGACAGAGCCCATCGTCGAAACCACTTCTTTCAAACTGGGAGGACGGATTTCTCAGAGACTATTGCATAGATCGATTTGAAATTTTTACAGTAGCTTCACAACAATATTCTCTTTGGAAGTACGTAGCCGTTTTTTGATCGAATGTAAACTTTTTCTTTTATAAAAAATTTAATGCTCATTTTTAGGGCAAAAAATCGATTCATTCCTTAAAAAGTGCACCACGCCCACAAAAATTGATAAAAAAAAAATCCTACGTACTTCCAATGCCAATTGTATATAGATCATAATTTTTTTTGGTATTTTGTTCCACGACTCACACATGCCGAGAAATCCGTCCTCCCGTGGCGGTGTTTTCAAAAAAGCTGTTTTCGACGACGGGCTCTGTCGCCGCCATTTTGTATGAAAATGACAATAAAAAAACTGGTTTTCGTACTTCAATATGTGTTAAATAAACCCTCTGAAAAGAAATTCTATTCCGTTTGTCATACTCCCAAAATAAATTGTCAAATTTAGGTCTTTTTTCTGCCTCTAGAGTGGTGTCACCCCTTAATAACCTGGATATTACTTAACATGCAGCGAAACTGTTGTGTCTCAATAATGTTAGATAAGTAAGTAACATTTTCGTATAAGAACTTTTGTTCTAACTGTGATAGTTCTTGCGTAATTGTATTCCAAAGTCAAAGTGTTACTATCGTCCCGGTCTATCCTAAGACATAGTACCACATTCCAGATAATTACCTTCATTATGGTTTCCTCGTATTTATCGGGGAGCTTTGGCTCGGGTGGCTGATAGCCTCTGATGACGCCCGGATTTTCCGGGCTGACAGACTCTGAGCTTGGCCCAGCTGCGGCTGCTGCCGACGCCGTGTCACCCACCGGTACTCCTTTTGGTGAAGCTTCTTGCATCTAGAAATGGAAAAAAATATATAACAAACAATTTGAAGTTAAACAATTTTATTTCACTTGATCAAAAATGCTTGAACTATTAACGAAGTTAGCTTTACATTATGCAAATAAGTTTTTCATGTGGGCCATTTTCATCGGGACGACATAACGTTTCAGTTTGTCACGTAAAGAAGAACATTGCATCGTTTCCATCGAATATTAGCACGTTTGGTCTTCCGCCGCGAAAACTAGCATATTTCACTCCTTCGCCCCGAAGAATAGCACATTTTGGATTATACGGCAGAAACGTTTCGGCGCGTGATCAGTTTAAATTGTTGAAGTGCATTTTGCATCGAAGAATACAACTTTTGAAACTGTTGTTTAATAAATAATAACGCCATCTAATCTCCAAAGGAAACATATATGAAAATTTTAATTTATATCTGTATCATATTCTTTTGGTGGCAAACCGCGCAAACGTACTCAAACGAAGACGTATGTACTGTTTTTCCTAACGCACGTCGCCATGTTATCCGAATGTAAATGGCTCACATAAAAAATTTATTTGCATAAAGTAAACCTAACGCGGTACCCTATCGTTTGTAACGTGCGCTTCTAATAACTCAAAAAGGGTGTCACGAGTCTCTAAGAGTACGTCTTCCCCTACATTGGGACGGACGTTGGCTAACTTGACATCGTCTTCTATTAATTCTATGCTCAAAATTTCGTTTTCCGAATCGTCGAAGTGCATTTTTAAATTCGTGCCCAGTTCTACTTTCAGCCCGGGCTTTTTGAGAAAGTCTCGTCCTAAGACAGCTGAGTAAGTAACTGTAGAATTAGGAACTACCGCGAACTCTACCTCAAAAATCCTTTCAGGCAACAAATGGATCCTGACCTTCGCGTTTACATACCCGCAAATTCGTAAGGTTGACGGATTAATCCCTCCGCAGGAGTTCTGAACATTATTCTTACTTAAACGGTATTGACTAAAATAATCGTAATATGTACTCTCGGTTATGAAACTAATCTTACTTCCCGAATCTGCTAATGCCTCGGTATAATACTCGCGTTGCGATTCTTCTGCGACGAGGACGCAATAGTCGTGCGTTGGCTCCAGGAGTGGGGACGATGCGTTTCCTCGTCTCTGGTCCCTGATGTCGCCTTCGTGGTCGTCGGGGACAGTAACGTCGACGAGTGCGATGGTGCCTTCCGCCGTGGATGCTGTTGACGCTCCTGGCTGCGGGGATCCTGCTGCGCTGGAGGGGTAACTCCTTGACGGTTGCCTTGCTTGCTCCGTATTAAAGCCAGCACCGCTACTCCTCCTAGGTTTCAGACAATCTCGTGATAAATGCCCCATTTGATTACAGTTATAACATTTAACACCCCACTTACGCGAAGCACTACTGGTAGAGGCGGGCTCTGCTGCAGGGCGCCTCTCGTTTCTCGATCCAGTCTTCACCGCTTCGTGGTGAGCCTGGTAATTTGGTGCCGTCTTCTGTCGTGGATCATCGTTTTCTTTGTTAAGCTTAATCCGGTCTGAGCGATGCCGGTACAGCCGCTCCTGGTTTAGTAAATCGTGGAGAAGGTCGTCCTCCCCTTGGTGATCTCGTGCGAACACTGACGCGCACAAGTCTTTGGACCATAGTCCCACCAGCACCGGTTCACGGATATCCTGAAAGTCTAGCCTCATCTTGTGACACAGTTTGACCTTCTCATGGTAATATGATGCCATGGATTCGTCACGTTGTTGTGTACGGCCAGTCATCTTCTTCCAACATTCAGTCATGCTTTCCTGGACAAAGAATGGGTTTTCGAATAATACCTGGAACTCCATGTTTGCGGTTCTTCTGATCTCGTGAAATACCAATGGTAAGCTTATTTCTTTAGGTGGGATCGCGCTGTCTCCAGGGCAAAATTATCAGGCCATCGGTGAAGGGTCTGCATCCCCCTCAACTTCTTCAGCCATTCCCTGGCCTTGATGCCTCCGCCCTCTCCGTCAAAGTCCTGGATAGTTCTGAAAATATCCGGCATTATGTGATAGTTCAGGGTGTCTGTGGGTCCCGACCGTGGCGTGGCCTGTCCAGCAATTTGCTCGAACATCCGTAGGAACAGCTCATCTCTTTTCCTGTTCTCCACTGTCAAGTGTTCAAAGAGTCTGACGAGGACATCAGAATCCTGGACGTCGATGGTAGGGGTGGAGGGGCCCTTTGGCCTTCGCCTCCTGTACCTGTCGCGACGTCCGCATCAGATTGGGTATCTCCGCAAAAGTGATTTTGTTCGACGCCGTCTCCGGCTTCCTGGTTCAAAGTACTTTTTTCCGTTAAGGCTGCTATCCAGCTTCCCGTTGGGTCCACCTCTTGCAGCCGAGCAATCAGCTCCGCCTTGGTTCCCGTCGTGGAGGCACCCAAAGCTTGAAGGGCACTCTTTAATTCCGCCACCCGAAATTCGCTGGGATTTATATTGGACGGAATGCCGGTTATGCGCAATTTTCCTTAAGCACGGCCCTGATTCAGTTAAGCAATTCGAAATGTCAACACCGGGAGTCACCCTCGCGGTCAAGTTCGGTTGGCAACAGCGACGCTAACGGTTTCGGTGCCACAAAAAACGTCCGCGCGAATACACTTCTCAACGTTCTCGAACGTTCTGGAACAATGGTGTCCGCGTGCACGTTCGCGAGTTTGCCCGTTTTAATTGTCAGGCTGGCACTATTCGTATCCCACTTCTGAGATTTTTACCCCGCTGTACACGTGAGGACATGGTATTGATAGTTTTCCGGTTACTGTAGAAGGTAACAACAGAAACATTTATTCAGATCACAATGGTCGACACGTGGTGCCTCGTTGCGCCTTTTAGTCTTTCGCACTTCGGACCGTATGCAGTCACACGTAACTCTGCTGCCCGCAAGTAAATCGCCACGGTGGCCGAATGTCCTCCCGCGTAGTCAAAAAACACTTATGCACCGTGTCTAACTTTGTTCACACCTAGTTTATTTCCGGTTGCCGCACGCACGCACCTACTACTTTCGATCGCTCCGTCTCGACTCCTCGGCACGCTCCGCGATCGCCCGTCGACCGGCTTCTATGCCTGTAACGTAGGGCTCTACATTAGCTACATTAAATCCCTACACTTCATAATTTATTTTTTTTTTGTTTAGCGTGAAGTAAACGGATGATGTTTAATATGAGACACGTTCGCGCAGTCCTGTCACAAAATTTAATTTACATTGCTTCATTTATGTTTATTTTCCCGTTGTTAACATAAAATAACGGATAGTAGATTTTGAAATAAATGCGTATTTCTTTGCTCTACACATTTCCACTAATAATGAGCGTCTTAGATTTTAATCTATAAAGACTGCGACAAATAAAATACCATAAGACTTTATTCATCTCAGTATTCTGGTTTCCTAATCCTTGCCATCTCTACGAAATACATAACATTCGTTTCCATTCGTTTCCTTATTAACCCACCACCCCGCTTTATTTATTTGTGTCTTCCATTATAAATCCGTTGATGTATTTACTTTGGACGTTACAAGTTTATCGTTTATAGTGTCCAAATTATTATGATTTTTCTTTAGGTTCATTGCAAAAAAAGGCATTTGACATTTATTCTTGGGGTCATTTACGCTACAGCATCGCGAACAGAGCCGATCGCACAGATTTATATAATTATGACAATCATAGGCAGATGGTGCCACAGTGGTGTTTCAACATGAATTAGAAGTGTTCTAAACGGGAACCTGTGGCTTGGCACTGCCATCACCAGGTTCATGAAATACTGTAGAATGTTAGCGATGAAAAAAGCCAACCCTG
Source organism: Andrena fulva (assembly GCA_946251845.1). Classification (NCBI taxonomy): domain Eukaryota; kingdom Metazoa; phylum Arthropoda; class Insecta; order Hymenoptera; family Andrenidae; genus Andrena; species Andrena fulva. Next base: position 40,422,317 of record OX276327.1, read on the forward strand.
CTTAGCTCGAATACAATCGAATCTCGATCGGCCACAATCGTTTGAACTGAGTGTACTGTGACGTAGCGTCCCAGCGCGAGGAATCGAGCGCGCGGCGGTACGACCGGGAGTGAGCGAGAAGCCGATCACACGCGGGCGACCGCTACCGAACCCGACCGAACTCGCCCGAAGCGTGCCGGTCCCGCGACGCGTCAACGCGATGACGCTCACTCCCCACTGCGCCGCTAGATCGCGTCGGTTTCTCGCTGCTGGGAATTTCCGAGAATCGGGACATATGCCGCGCTGATTCCGAGGCAAGGCAGTTCCAGTGGGGAGACGGACCCCCACCACCAGACTTGCCTGGATGTTGCCCGGTGCAAAACTCGGTGAAACGACTCCGTATACTCCTCGATCGCCAGATCGGAATCTACCCCGTTCCTACCACCTGTCCCAGTAAAGAGACGCAGGAAGTTGCCCGGTCTCTCTCCCGCTCCTCGTGTTGAACAGAGACGCCCGGATGCTGCCCGGTCTCTGCCGACACTTGTCCCGTTAAAGAGACGCAGGACGTTGCCCGGTCTCTTTCCCGCTCCTCGTGTTGAACAGAGACGCCCGGATGCTGCCCGGTCTCTGCCGACACTTGTCCCGTTAAAGAGACGCAGGACGTTGCCCGGTCTCTCTCCCGCTCCTCGTGTTGAACAGAGACGCCCGGATGCTGCCCGGTCTCTGCCGACACTTGTCCCGTTAAAGAGACGCAGGACGTTGCCCGGTCTCTCTCCCGCTCCTCGTGTTGAACAGAGACGCCCGGATGCTGCCCGGTCTCTGCCGACACTGGCCCCGTTAAAGAGACGAAGGACGTTGCCCGGTCTCTCTCCCGCTCCTCGTGTTGAATAGAGACGCCCGGATGCTGCCCGGTCTCGGCCGACACTTGTTCCGTTAAAGAGACGCAGGACGTTGCCCGGTCTCTCTCCCGCTCCTCGTGTTGAACAGAGACGCCCGGATGCTGCCCGGTCTCTGCCGACACTTGTCCCGTTAACGGGACGCAGGACGTTGCCCGGTCTCCCTCTCGCTCCCTTACCGTCCCGATACCGAGACACCAGGCGCGGAGCGACCGAACTGTTCCGTTAAGCGGACGCGCACGACATAGACCGACGACGCCGTACCGCGAACCGCGCCGCCGCGCAACGACGGCTTGACCGCGATCAACGCGAAGTACCCCGCGTCCAAGTTACATGTATATAGTGTATATAAACTGATAGTGAATAGACCTAACTTAACTTACCACGGAAGGACTTAATTTAAACCCTGGCAAAACCGACTGAGACCGTCCTTCCGCCCGGAGTGACAACCGTCACAAATTGGCGCCCGAACAGGGACCGGAAAAAAAAAAAAAAAAAAAATTTTAATAACCGATGAGCCCCGCGCTCACGCGGTTGTACCACCTCAATAAAGCCGAACTTGTCGAAGCTCTCGAGGCCGCGGGCGAAAGTACAACCGGATCGTTCGACCAATTACGCACCCGGCTCCGACAGTACTTGGTGAGCACCGCCGAAATGAGCCCTGCCAACGAGACGACCACTACCAGCGCCCAGGCACCGGCGATAATAGTCACCGAGCCCGAAGCCAACGCCGCACCGTCACCTGTCGCCACTGCCATGGACCGCGTCCGAAAATGGGGGTGCCATTTCGACGGCACCAAGGACGCCCGCGACTTCCTAGAACGAATCGTGGAACTGCAAGAGGGATACGGCCTCACGAAGGAGCAACTCCTCCGATGCATGCCAGAACTCCTCCGGGGACAAGCCCTCCTCTGGCACCGCAGCAACAGCCCGGAATGGACCACATGGGCGGACTTCGAAAAAAGCTTCCGCCTATATTATATACCAACCACCAGCCAATACGAATTGGAGGAAGAGATCCTGAAACGCAAGCAAAAACCAGGGGAACGAGCCAGTGAATACATAACCGGTATCAGAACCCTGATGCGACGACACGGCAGCTACCCACCGGACCGGCAGCTCGACCTGGTGCACCGAAACCTGCTGCCCGAATACCGGCAATACATCCGCAGGAAGGAGTGTCCGGACATAACAACCCTCCTCGAGACGGCCATCGAGTTCGAGGCGATCGAGAGGGACAAGAAAGCCAACACCGGGTCCGCTTCGGCCAAACAACAGCCCGTTCGACCTGCACTTTCGACCGTCGCGACAAATTACAGCCGCGAGAATTGCTGCTGGCGCTGCGGACAACGGGGCCACCGTCGACAGGACTGCCGGCAACCGTCGCGCCTGTTCTGCTCGCGCTGCGGACAGGACGGCCGACTTTCTCGCGACTGCCCGTGCCAACCACCGTCGGGAAATGGCACGGGGCCCGGAACCCAGGGGACCGCCCGACCACCGGCCAGTTCCGCGCCCCAGTAAACCTGCCGGACCAAGCCACGCGGCCGTTTGCCACCATCATCCTGCACGGCCGAAGATACCGAGCGCTCCTGGACACGGGAGCCACAGGTTCATACATGCGCCAGGACGTGGCGAACCATTGCCTCCGCCATGGCAGCACCCTCACGCCGACGCGCTGTCGAGCCCGCTTGGCGGACGGCTCCGTGGCACCCCTCGCCGGGGACCTACGAACCCCGGCCCGGGTAGAACGACAGAAGATGACCCACCAGTACGCCGTCCTCCCAGCGCTCGCACACCCGGTGATCCTCGGAATGGACGCCCTGAAAAAGCTAAGGGTCCGTATGACCCTCGGACAGAGGACCCTAATCCCCGACGCCGCCACCATCGAACACACTCACGGGGTGACAGCGTGCACACCGACACAGGCCGAAGCCCTACAGGCACTTCTGGACCAAGAGCTGCCGAAATTCCAGGACCTCCAAGGGACTACGCAGCTCGCGGAACACACGATCCGTCTCAAATCGACCGCGCCGCTGAAACAGCGTTACACGCCACGGAACCCGGCCATGCAACAGATAATAGACGAGGAAGTGAGCAAGATGCTGGCCGAAGGCATTATCGAGCCTTCACGAAGTCCATGGAGCTCGCCCGTCGTCCTTGTCCGCAAGAAGAATGGGAAAAGACGATTCTGCATCGATTTCCGCCGCGTAAACCAGGTCACCGAAAAGGACGCCTACCCACTTCCTCAGGTAGAGGCCACCCTCAGCAAGCTTCGGGAGGCCCGATATATATCCACCATCGACTTGGCGAACGGATACTGGCAGGTACCCCTCGCCCCCGAAAGCAGACCGATAACCGCCTTCACCGTACCAGGCCGAGGGCTCTACCAGTTCCGGGTCATGCCATTCGGGCTGCATTCCGCACCCGCCACCTTCCAACGCCTACTCGACCGAGTCATCGGGCCCGAATTGGAGCCACGAGCATTTGCGTACCTAGACGACATCATCGTACTAGGTCGCACGTTCGAGGAACATTTACAGAACTTGCGCGAGGTCCTGCACCGGCTACAAGACGCCAACCTCCGCATTAACCCGGAGAAGTGCGACTTCTGCCGTACCGAACTCAAATACCTCGGACACATGGTAACCGCACAGGGGGTCAAGACCGACCCCGATAAAGTGCAGGCCATCCTGGGCATCCCGGCCCCCACCAACCTCCGCGAACTCCGCCGATTTCTGGGGATGGTGTCGTGGTATCGACGATTCATCACACATTTCGCCGACACCACTGCACCACTCACCAAGCTACTTCAGAAGAAGAGGAAGTGGACGTGGGGCCCCGAAGAGGACACGGCTTTCCGCACCCTCCAACAACAATTGGCCGCCGCACCAGTACTGGCCTGTCCGGATTTTGCCAAGCCGTTTACGCTGCAAACCGACGCTAGCGAAGAAGGCCTGGGAGTCGTACTCACCCAGGAGACGGACAACGAAGAGCACGTCATCGCCTACGCCAGCCGCACACTGAACCCCGCTGAACGAAACTACTCCACCACAGAAAAGGAATGCCTGGCGGTGGTGTGGGGGATCAGGAAAATGCGACCGTACCTCGAAGGCTACCGCTTCACGGTCCTGACCGATCACCAGGCCCTGAAATGGCTGCAGAGCATCGACGACCCGTCCGGCCGCCTCGCACGCTGGAGCTTGGAGCTCCAGCAGTACGATTTCCAGGTGCAGTACCGCAAAGGAGCCACGAATCTGGTCGCCGACGCGCTCTCCAGACGTCCAGAAGACCTGCACACGGCCGACGAACCCCCAGCGTGCCCATGGTACACCCGCATCCGAGAACAGATCCTGCGCGAACCCAGCAAGTATCCGGAATACCGTATCGTGGGGGAGCAAGTGTACCGGAAATTCCCCGACCTCAGCGGACGACCGACCAACCCCGAGACCGAGTGGAAGTTGTGTGTGCCCCGACCGATGCGCACCTCCGTACTCGCCGAAAATCACGACGTCCCCACCGCCGGACACCTGGGTACCACCAAAACCGCCGCCAGACTGGCCGAAAGGTATTACTGGCCGGGGATGTTCCGCGAAGCGGCCAAGTACGTGCAACAGTGCGCATCGTGCAAACGATACAAGATCCAGCAACAGGCACCTGCAGGGCAGATGCACACAACGCCCGTCACTCGTCCTTGGGAAGTGGTCTCCGCAGACCTCGTCGGTCCGCTCCCCCGGTCCAGCAAGGGACACACCACGCTGTGTGTCTTTCAAGACAAGTTTTCGAAGTGGGTCGAGGTCCAGCCCCTCCGACAAGCAACCGCCCCCGCCGTCACCAGGGCCCTCAAGGACACCGTATTCATGCGACACGGATGCCCCCGGACTGTGATAACCGACAACGGCCGCCAGTTCGAAAGCCGGGAATTCGGGAAGCTCCTGAAGGACGCTGGCAGCGAGCACCGAAAAACGCCACCCTACTCTCCACAGTGCAATCCCGTCGAGCGGGTGAATCGCGTACTCAAAACAATGATCGCGCAGTACACGGCCGACAACCACCGGCACTGGGACCGATGGACACACGAACTAGTGTTCGCATATAACACCGCCAAACACGAGAGTACCGGGTTCACGCCAGCGTTCCTGGTCTACGGACGGGAACTAAACCCACCGGCCGCCCTCTACCGTCCACCAGAAGACGACCCACCGGACCTCGACCACACCGATACCCGATTCCGGAGACAACAGCTCGACGACCTACAGGACGCCATCACATTGGCCCGTCGGAACCAGGCACGAGCCTTCGAAAGCCAGAGTAAACATTACAACTTGCGTCGGCGAGATTGGCGACCCGAGATCGGAACCTACGTAATGCGGCGAGAACACCACATATCCGACGCCGCACAAGGTTTCGCCGCGAAGCTAGCACCGAAATTCGCAGGCCCGTACCGGGTCGTCCGGTTCCAGGGGCCAAATATCGTCGTGCTCAAGGACGAACGCAACCGCAGCAGCCGGGCCCACCTGAAGGATGTTAAACCCTGCACCGAAACAATCAACACCGACGCACCGACCAGGGGACAAAACGACGACCCCGGAAGCGATACCGGCACAAGCCAGGCCGAGGACCACGCAGGAGCTCAGTCGCACCATGGACGACATACTAGAAGTCCACGTGCAAGCACCGGCGAGCCCCCGAATGCGGCAGCGGTTCCGAGAGTTGTTCGGGGATTCTTCAGAGGAGGAATCGCCCCCGCCAAGCAGCCGCCGAGCACCGTCCTTGCCACCAACACCGGGCAAGGACCTACCGTGGGTCCCGGCACGGACCCCATCGCCGGCCAGGCCGTCCACGAGCGGGTGGAAACCTCCACCCCCCAAGACGCGGCCCCCGGCACAACCGGAGCCCGCGGCCAAACCACCGCAGCCACGGGCCAAAAAACCGAAGATCGCTCCCTGGAAGGGACCAGCGAGCAGGCCGCCACCAGCAATGGCCACCACCGAGCCACCGATAGCACGGGAAAAGCCGCCACCAGCCAGGACAGTGACGCCGCCCAGGGAAACGGCCCGACGCCCAGCGACGCCGACGCGCCGGCCGCCAACACCCGAGGCCGGCCCAGCGGAAAAAAAGGCCCGCCGCACTCCGAAGCCAGGGCGATCCGCCCCGGCCCAGAAGGCACCGCCACCTGCCCCGGAACCCCGACCCCCAGCCCGGCCGGACGAACCCCCGCGGCCGAATCCCAGCCGCACCGATACCGCACCCGAGCCTTCGTGCGCCGCCCTGACCCCCAAGGACCCGGAGGAGACGACCGACGACAAGGGCTGGACCGTCGTCAACTTGGAGCACCTCCGAGAGGGACAACGTTTCCGCGTGCGCCAGGACGGGCGCACGATCCAGCTCCGCCGCATCTCCCCGTCCCTAATTAAATTTAAGTTAGGTTAAGGTAGGATAAGTTTAGGTTAAGGTAGTATAAGGGTGATGGGTAGCCACGAGGCATAAGTTAGTACATAAGTGTTACGAAATAAAACCGGAGTTCAACCCGAGATGCGCGCAATTCCCGATTATTACGTCGCATTTCTCTCCGAAGAAAGAGGGGGATGTGACGTAGCGTCCCAGCGCGAGGAATCGAGCGCGCGGCGGTACGACCGGGAGTGAGCGAGAAGCCGATCACACGCGGGCGACCGCTACCGAACCCGACCGAACTCGCCCGAAGCGTGCCGGTCCCGCGACGCGTCAACGCGATGACGCTCACTCCCCACTGCGCCGCTAGATCGCGTCGGTTTCTCGCTGCTGGGAATTTCCGAGAATCGGGACATATGCCGCGCTGATTCCGAGGCAAGGCAGTTCCAGTGGGGAGACGGACCCCCACCACCAGACTTGCCTGGATGTTGCCCGGTGCAAAACTCGGTGAAACGACTCCGTATACTCCTCGATCGCCAGATCGGAATCTACCCCGTTCCTACCACCTGTCCCAGTAAAGAGACGCAGGAAGTTGCCCGGTCTCTCTCCCGCTCCTCGTGTTGAACAGAGACGCCCGGATGCTGCCCGGTCTCTGCCGACACTTGTCCCGTTAAAGAGACGCAGGACGTTGCCCGGTCTCTTTCCCGCTCCTCGTGTTGAACAGAGACGCCCGGATGCTGCCCGGTCTCTGCCGACACTTGTCCCGTTAAAGAGACGCAGGACGTTGCCCGGTCTCTCTCCCGCTCCTCGTGTTGAACAGAGACGCCCGGATGCTGCCCGGTCTCTGCCGACACTTGTCCCGTTAAAGAGACGCAGGACGTTGCCCGGTCTCTCTCCCGCTCCTCGTGTTGAACAGAGACGCCCGGATGCTGCCCGGTCTCTGCCGACACTGGCCCCGTTAAAGAGACGCAGGACGTTGCCCGGTCTCTCTCCCGCTCCTCGTGTTGAATAGAGACGCCCGGATGCTGCCCGGTCTCGGCCGACACTTGTTCCGTTAAAGAGACGCAGGACGTTGCCCGGTCTCTCTCCCGCTCCTCGTGTTGAACAGAGACGCCCGGATGCTGCCCGGTCTCTGCCGACACTTGTCCCGTTAACGGGACGCAGGACGTTGCCCGGTCTCCCTCTCGCTCCCTTACCGTCCCGATACCGAGACACCAGGCGCGGAGCGACCGAACTGTTCCGTTAAGCGGACGCGCACGACATAGACCGACGACGCCGTACCGCGAACCGCGCCGCCGCGCAACGACGGCTTGACCGCGATCAACGCGAAGTACCCCGCGTCCAAGTTACATGTATATAGTGTATATAAACTGATAGTGAATAAACCTAACTTAACTTACCACGGAAGGACTTAATTTAAACCCTGGCAAAACCGACTGAGACCGTCCTTCCGCCCGGAGTGACAACCGTCACAGTACCTTTCATTTTCGCTACTTTTATTAAAAATTCGATTCTGGAGGGTGGACAAACGTGTACTAATCGTGGACAATCGTCTCTCACCTAAGAAGAAGTGAAAAATGTTGATAGTTCGTTGGTGTGCTGATGACGAATTTTTTAATTTATTCATAACTTTTTTTGAAGGGTGGACAAACGAAAATTTTTGTTGGACAAACGTGGACAAACGATAAACAAACGAATGCCGTTGAGGTTTTCCAACAATTCGAATTTGGGGGTGCTATCTTCACAGACCTAAGACATACCAATCGAATATAGTATCACTGCACAACAGCAAACAACCTTATGGAACGATGAAAATTATTTTCGTATTGCATCAGGAGAAGCAAATATACCACACAGTCTACTGTTCAATGAAAATGCAAAATTAACGGTTTTAATATTTATTTATTTATTTCACTTGTACGGGTAAAACCCATTTTGAAACGAAAAAAAAGAAAAAGAATACAATGAACCTCGTAGAGACACGTTACTGCTAAAACACAACAGTGTATACAGACATGGCGATCGAACTATAAGCTATAAAACTATAGCTCTATACACGCTTTTCTTAAAAGTAGAAGGAGAACCGTTGAAAAAATCTACATCCCTGCAGTACAAATTAGCCAAGTTACATATCCTGGTCAAGTGTTGCCAAATCTGGAGGTATAGTCTAAAGGTCTAAATAGCAAAGTTCGCCTGATGACCCGTTCCGGAGCATTAAAATTGATTTGACTAATAAGAGAGGGACTGCATACGAATTCATTAATGATCCTAAACAAGAAGGTTAAATCACTAGCAGTCCTCCTGCACTCTAGCGTTTGGATACCCAGCTTTCGTATAATAGGACCATAGTCGTGTTCAAAACGCTGCAGGGGCTGGCCCATCTTGAACGCCAGGAAGCGCAAGAAGTTATGTTGAACCCTCTCCAATTCCTGTCTATACTTGGCTGTGCTCGGGGACCAAATAACAGACCCATGTTCCAGATGCGGCAACACTAACGCACTATACAAGTAGTATAAGGTTTTGTAATTTGTAAAATTCGAGCAAGATCTACGAATAAAGCCCAAAATCTTATTTGCCTTAGCTGAAACATGGTGAATATGCTCCACGAAAGTTAAGCTGGAATCTACAATAACTCCTAGGTCACGGGTTGAACTCAGAGTAACAAGCTCGGTGCCAGAAAGTGAGTAGTTATAGACAGAGGGGTTCCTTCTACGGGAAAACCTCAGGATATGACATTTCCCGATATTCAAGTCCATACGATTACTCACACACCAGTAATCCAATCTATCCAAATCAGACTGGAGGTCGGTCGCATCCGAACTGTTGGTGATTGTTTTGAAAATCTTAAGGTCATCGGCAAAAAGAAGAAACTCACTATTACGGAAAGAATCCTTTATGTCGTTAACAAATAGCAAAAAAAGCAATGGACCAAGATGAGATCCCTGCGGTACGCCAGATGTGGCATAGATTCCATTCGATACACTATCCCCAACCCTAACTGTTTGGGTACGTCCAGTAACGTATGAATGTAACCAGCATAACAAAGTACCACTAAAGCCTATTTCCGCGAGTTTATCTATCAAAAGACCATGGTTCACCCTGTCGAAAGCCTTCCTGAAATCCGTATAGACAGCATCAACCTGTAAATTCTTATCCAATGCTCTCGATATACAACTGCAAAAAACGGTTAAATTGCTGCACGTGGAGCGACCCGTAGAAAAGCCGTGCTGTTCCGTGTTTATATAGTTGGATGCCTGAGCATAAATCTTCTTGGTAACAATATCCTCGAAGATCTTGCTCATGACATTGAGCAAGGATATTGGCCTGTAGTTGGTAATATCAGATTTGTCGCCAGATTTGAAAACAGGAGAGATGATACCGTCCTTCATCGCTGATGGGAAACGCCCCACTAATAAGGAACGATTAAATATGATCCATAAAGGCCTCGACAGGATGAATTTACACTCCTTGAAAAACACAGCAGGGATCCCATCCACACCTGGGCTCTTGTTTAGGTTTAAGCCATCGATTTCAGAGAGGACCTCCCCGATATCAATGCTCAAACCACACAAGTCCAGCGCTGCTCGAGAAGAGGAGTTTACGGTGTAATTCGTGTCAGGAGCAGAATACACAGACTCAACAAATTTTGCAAATGTATTAGCAATCTCAGTATTTCCAGCCAACTGTTCGCCTTTAAAGTGCATCGCATTTGGAAGACCACCCGCAGATCGGTTAGTGTTGACAAACTTCCAGAAGGCCTTAATATTCAGTGGAATGCATGATTCCGTACGAGCTATGTAATTGTCGTAGCAGATAGTAGAGACCGATTTGCAAACAGATCTCAAGTGGCTAAACGTTACGTAGTCATGATGGTGGTTGTACTTCTTAAAATTGTGATGAGCAGCCCTTTTAGCCTTAATCAGAGAAATAAGCTCCCCAGTAAACCAGTAAGGATAATTTGAAGCACGCGTTCTGAGAGGCGGTACAAACGCGTTAATCGCGTAGAAGATATGGTCGTACAATACAGAAACGGCATTATCCAACGTGAGATTCATTAAGGATGAATCCCAGTCAATCGAGTTCAAATATCTGAGATTAAGGGTAAAGTTTGCCCGTCTAAAGTCGAACTTAGGTCGGCCTGCACCTCCGGACAGCTGAGCATGTTAGGACTTGAAATGCACCAGAAGGCATGGATGGTAGTGGTCAACTGTTACAAGAGCCTCAGAGGACAGTTCAACATGGATATCATCTAGGTTAGACAAGACTAAGTCAAGGACGGAACCATGGGAGTTTGGATAGAGGTTGTGCTGCCGCAAGTTATGGAGATGACAGACCTCTTGAATGCAACTGAACATACTTTTCTCGTCGTTAGAGGCAAGACAGGATAAGGTAGGATTTGACACACTAGTAGGACAAGGGATCCAGGAAATCCGAGCCACGTTGTAGTCACCTAACAAAAGGATCTTATCCGTGGGATAACGCAAGAGTACATCGTCTATACTGAGACCATGGTCCCGATATATGGATGGATTTGATGCAGGCGGGATATAAACAGCTCCCAAAATCAGACTACCTGAACCCATATTGACCCCAACAAAGAGCTGTTCAACGCGACCAGAAGACACACCAATAACTGAGCTTAATAACGCTTTACTTACAGCGATCAGAACCCCTCCTCCCCTCGAGTGAACGCTGGTATCCTTATTCCTGTCAAATCTATAAACATTGTAATTAGATAGACCCAGCTCCTCAGTGCATATGCCGTCATTCAACCACGTTTCGACTAATATAACAATGTCATAGAGGGTACTTGAACAAGCTATTGCACATAAAAAGTATTTAGTTTTAGTCCTCAGGCCACGGACGTTCTGGTAATACACCACGAGATTTCTCACTAGTTTTTTTACGACCGAGCTGCTGAAGCTGGAGCACGGACAATTTTAGGGGCTCCATTTACGTATTTAATGGTCATGTTCTTTTCGCCCTTTTCGTGGAGGCTCCTAAGTTTGTCCCTCAGTTGATTTAGGTTTGAACGCTGCAGCCACGTCTTGTCGTCCGAAATCTTCATTGGTCCCGTGTTTCTGAATTTATTCGCCAGTACTTTCCTGACCAACTCCGCGGAAGACAGCACCACACAAAGTGGCCTTGGAGACGGACCAATGGCTGCGCGTACGGATGCTGCTGTAGTCCGAGTCGCAAACCGCACCCAGCAAGGCTTTCGCGCTGTCAGCATCTCGCAAGTTCCTTTGATCGAGAGGAACTACAGGAACTTCAGGAACCTCAGGCATCCCATGGATAATAATATTGCAGCTTCTACTCTGCCTTTCATTTAACTCAGAAATGACGTTGTCAGCGATTGAGCCGTCCGATGTCCCGCGGCTAGCATCTTGATCCACTAGGTGGCGCTTTACGTGTGTGCTCAAGCAATATTCGCTCTCTGCTATTCCTTTAATTTCTCAGGCAATTTACTTTTCCGCGAGTTCGGCGGTAGTTCACTGTTTTCCTGTGTGCAAGTGGTTGTGGATTGAATTCAGTGGTGCTGGTTCTCCCAGCTGTTGACGTATATTTCGCCGAAATCTATCGTCAATTCTTGGAATCCGTTGGTCGGGAGCCATTATCACCTGTTGTCGAAGTGTTTTTCTGGCAGTTTTTCTCTGTGCGCTTGTCTACACACTACACGCAGTTTAACTCACTGGGCCGGTGTTGTCGTCAAGCAGGAGTCACGTGCCATCTATATTTGACTGTTCGGTTTACTAATCATAACGATAAACTACTGACTTATCGACGCTGCCTCATCATGCCTTCCTGTAAACACTGCTCGAATTTCTTGCCTAAGTCTGGTCTGTGTTCCGGCTGCGGCTTAAACAATAATCTTTCGAGGCAAACTACATCTGCTGCAATAACTGGCTTTGCCTCCCAGCCAAATGCTGGCTACTCGGCTCGTCTGTCGCAGAACCCGGATGATCTATCCCAGGGGTGCACAAGGGAGCTGTTTTAGCGCCTAGCTGCGAGCAACCCGTTTGTCCCGTTGCTAAGTTTAGAATCGGTGAGGAGAACTGCAGTAGTGTAGGTGCATTTGGTATGACTTGAACCCAGCCGTATATACTTACGCTACTACTGCAGTTCTCCTCACCGATTCTAAACTTAGCAACGGGACAAACGGGTTGCTCGCAGCTAGGCGCTAAAACAGCTCCCTTGTGCACCCCTGATCTATCCAATATTGGCGCCACTCTTTCTGACATACGGGGCCAACTTCGTTGCCTCAATGATATAAAGCAAAGCCTTGCTAAGCTTGATGACATTACCGCTACGCTGAACGAATGCATGGAGCGTGTTGAGAACTTGCACCTGTCAGTCCAGGACATCTCTCGGCGTGTGGATGGGCTTTCAACAGCACATTATCAACTTTCGATACGATGTGACAACATCGAGCGGCGCATTGCTGCAAGTGATAATGCCCACCATTCACCTACAACTGATGCTACATCTGTAGGGCTGATCTCTACCATGTCGCGGCGTCTACAGCGGCTTGAAGAAGCCAGCTGGCTCCACGAACCGGCCGTTACGGGTTTACCAGAATTCTCCAGTGACTCCTTAATGGAAGTCATCTCTTCTCTCGCCGTTGCCATTAATGTTACCTTTGCCGCTACTGATGTAGCTGCAGCTACCTGCATCAATAGCAAAAAGTCTAAAACTAAAACAGTGATAGTGAGATTCACGTCTGCTTTCGTTCGTGACTCCTGGCTAAGCAAGAAAAGAGCAAAAAAAGACTTAAAAGCTGCTGAAGTCATCCCGAGTTTGCCGGACACCCTGATTTATATAAATGAAAGGTCAACAGCGGAGGAGCGCCGAATCTTTGCAGAGGCGAAGCAATTTGCGAAGGCTTACAACTTCCAATACGTCTGGATGAGAAGAGGCGTTACGTACGTCCGCAAAGACAGCAGCGCAAAGGCCACGCGATTTCTTGTGCCTCAGGCCTCTCAACTGGGGACTGAGTCGTGCAATGCAACTGCATCTGGACCAACCACTGGGACGCCCCGGCGGAACTCTTCTGTGCCGTACGACGTGCCAAACGCCAACAATTGACTCTTGCCGAACGTAGTGAATGTTGCGCCTCAGTCTCCCTATCGTAGGAGGCTATATTCCTCTCCGGCGACTTCTAACTCTGTCAATGATAATCATAGTCTTATCTTCTCTAACTCAAACGCTTGTCCACATCTCTCTATCGCGCATCTGAACGTTCGCTCTCTTGCGTGTCATCTTAATAACCTCATTGATCTCATTTCCTGCACTAATATTGATATTTTAACGTTAAGTGAAACGTGGATCTGTCCGAGGGATCCTTCGACGAGCTTCGACATTGCTGGTTATTCGTTAGTCCGAGGGGATAGAAAGATGGATGTTTCAGTTAGAGGGGGTGGGGTGGCTATTTTCGTAAAATCAAGCCTGCGGTTTAAAATGCTTTGTACTCAGATTCCTGAGTCATACAATTGCGATAAATCCCTTGATGTTGTTGGGATCAGGGTTACTATTTCGCGCTCATCCTTCTCAATATTTTCTGTTTACAAGCCGCCGAAATGCCCTCCCGCTGCAATAGCTACTTTAGAGTCTTTTCTTTGCGATTGTGCGTTGTCAACCGACTTTCTTATGTGCATGGGAGACTTTAATATTGACCTAGGTAATACATGCTCGACTGGTTTCACTGACATCAGTAACCTCATACATTCCCTTGATCTGAAACAGTTAATTAATGAGCCAACTCGTATAACACTTTCTAGTGCTACCATTCTGGATCTAATTATGGTTAGCAAAAATCTTAAAATCATCTCTTCTGGTTGCCTTGAAGTCAGTGACATTAGTGACCACTGCTTAGTCTACGCTGTATTGGACATTTCTAAGCCTCAGTCTGCGCAGCGCTTTGTTTTGCGGCGTAGTCTGGGAAAGATGCGTGAAGAACAATTCAATCGTTCTGTAGCCCGAATTAACTGGGATGAGGTCTACAATTCGCCCAATGTTGATCTGAAACTTTTAGCTTTTACGAGCATTATAACTAATGTCTTTGACACCTACGCCCCAGTACAGCGAATACGCGTTACAAAACCGCGAGCGCCTTGGCTTACACCGAATATAAAGAGGCTCATGGTAGGGGAGACCGGGGATAGTTTGGACAATTTTTTATTAATAGTCTTTAGCGGGCCTGTAAGATGCCTTACGGCTTTAAATTGTACACCATTCGATAGCTCAGAATGTGCGCTATTCATTTGAACCTGAGAGACGGGCCTTACATTCCCTAGTATTACTTTGAGATGAAAAAAGTTCAGAGATGCATATTGTCCAAAGTATCCCCATTGGTGGGGTTACATTGGACATAGCACGGGGATAGTTTGGACAGATGGAAAGAAATGATAATGAATAATCCAATGAATATATAATTTATTTAAAATGACAAATAGCCTGTTGGGCCATTAAGGAGCCCGACCTCCATGGTGTTTTCCAGAGCCGCGCGAAAGGGGAACTCGAAGCCAATGATACCGCGGGTGTACATCGGATAAGAAAAACTGTATGAGTGTGCGGTGTAAGCTCGTATTCATAGGCTGAAATAACTGGCCTCTTGGGCCAGTGGCAGCACTGGGGCCCCTAAGAATCCCAGTCATTCAAGCCTATCCTACGTGTTAGCTGTCCAATGTAACCCCTCATATCATATCAAAACAAAATTATTCGTGCCTTTCCTCAAAAAGGATACTTTGATTTTTGCATAGCATTACTTTATTCTAAACACATTCAGCAATGCCTCAAAAAAGTTACAATAAAATTTTTCCACAATGAAGTATCCGAATCACAACAAAAAGTAGATGAAAATATTATACAGTAACATACAAGAATTGAAAAGTGTGACATACCTTGTCATTCGTGAATGCAACACGCCATATTGAATATCAGTTGATTTGGTGTGCATATAGGCACAAACTACAAAAAAAATTGCAATCATCATGACACTATGGAGGCAATTTTCAAACTGTCCAATGTATCCCCGTGTCCAAACTATCCCCGGTCTCCCCTACTTCGGAATAAAGCTCTATCCAGATTTAAGCGTACTCGTTCAGAGACGCACTGGAACTACTATAAGCAGCTGAGAAACTACGCGACATTTGCAGTTAAGGCTGAAAAGTCGGCTTTCTGCCAACTCATTTCGACCCGATCCTCTCCTAAATCCTTTTGGAATTTTCTTTCCTGTTCTGGTGCTCACTCTTCCTCTTGATCGCTTTCACTTCCGCCACGCTTCTCTAACTCCACGGCGATTAACAACTATTTCATTGACGCCATCCCTGCAACTCCGGTTAGCTTGGACCTTATTGCGAAGTATTCGCTTCCTGCTGCTGGTGGATCTCAGTTCAAATTCAAACCTGTCACTGGCAACGATATCTTGGCGGTACTGCGGGCCACTAAAACCACGTCGTCCGGTCCATTTGACATTACGGTTGAGATGCTCTCCTATATTTTTCCATCCTTTCTGGATCCTCTTGTGCATATTTTTAATTCCTCTCTCTCCGCCGGCACATTCCTATCTATATGGAAACACTCCTCTGTTCACCCAATCCCGAAGGCCGCGAATCCTAGCTCATTCAATGCACTACGTCCCATTTCGGTCACTCCGTTCCTCTCCAAAATTTTTGAAAAACTCTGCCATAAACAATTCACACAGTATCTATGTGCCACAGCATCTATTCCGAAGTACCAATCAGGCTTTCGCTCAGGGTATAGTGCGACAACCTCGCTAGTACATTTATCTGACTCCGTCTTAAATGCTTTTGACTCGCGGCGCCTGGCTTGCATAGTCTCTCTTGACTTTACTAAGGCATTTGACACGCTTAATCACGATCTGCTTTTGGCTATGCTGAAGGGAATTGGTGTTTGTGATACTGCTCTGGATTGGTTTCGCTCATTTATTACGGGTCGTTCGCAGCAAGTTGTTCTTACTAATCCATTACCAACTTATTCCACCGTGCGATCTACGTTATGGGGTGTTCCACAAGGCTCGGTTTTTGGTCCGATATTGTTTAGCATTTATGTGTCTCAACTCCCGCGTGTTGCTACCTACTGTCAAACTTACATGTATGCGGACGACACTCAACTACTCTTATCTTTCCATCCTGGCGATGCCGTTATGGCTGCTGCTCAAATCGAAACTGATCTAGCCAAGATTCATGAATGGTCTACTTCCCATGGACTTCGTCTTAATCCTTCCAAATCGTATATCCTTCTGGCTGGCTCCACCCCTATCCTTCAATCCGTCAACTCCTTCCGTCTCAAAATAAACAATATTCTGGTTCCAGTACTCTCCTCTGTGAAAATTCTTGGTGTTACGTTTGATTCCTCGTGGAAATTTACTTATCATGTGTCATCCAAAATAAACAGTGCTCGGCTTCGCCTCAAACTCCTATACCCACTCAGGAAAATTCTCTCGCGTCGTCAAAAGCTGCTCGTCTCGCAACTTTTTGTCCTATCTTTATTTGACTATGCCGATGTTGTTTATTGTCCATGCCTTACAAAAACGGCGCTCGCGAGAATCCAATCTGTCCAAAACTCTTGTCTTCGTTTCACTTTCTTGGCTCGCAAATACGATCACGTAACTCCGTTTATTAAGAAATCAGGGTGGCTGGTTATGAAACTCAGGTGGATTCTTCATCTGTGTTGCCTGGTCTATAAAATAATTCGTGATGACACCCCTCCTTACCTGCGTGAGCTAATTAAGAGGAACTCTGACTTCTATGCTACCGGCAGTTGTGTTACGCGGTCGAAATCTCTGCTGGCCGTACCGATACATCGCACATGTAAATACTGTGGCTCATTTTCTTATGCTGCTTCTCGTTATTTTAACCTTCTCCCTCCGAGTATCTGTTCACTTCCTACCCTGTCATCCTTCAAAGCTGCGGCAAGCACTTATCTAATAGATCATCCGCTTATTTAACATTCCCTTGTACTACCTCTACTCCTCACCTCCTCTACTTTACTTTACTTAGTTCTATGCTTAGTTTAGTTTTGTTTTTGTCTTTAGTCTTAGTTTTTAGTTTTAGTTTTTTCTTCAAGTTTTTCAAGTTTGCGCTTGGTCTGTACGCTATTACGAGGTTAGGCCTAATAACAGCTTTAGCTGAGCCTCGCCTTTTCACCTTACTGTATACTAATTGGTGAAATAAAGACGGAAAATAAAAAATAAAAAAAAAATTAGCATTTTTTTCAAGAACCACCATCCGTTCGGCCAGTTCCGTGCAGGTATCACGGATGTCTGCGATATCGGCTTGAATTACCGCCAGAATCTCACGCCGAAAAGCGCTCAGTTCGCTCCTGATTTCACTCCTGATTTCGCTCCTGATTAGGCCCCGGATGTCCTCCAAGGTGGGAATAGTAGGCTGCGATACACTCGGCTGGGACGGCGATAGCGACTCGGAGAGACTTATGGTCGTCGCCTGAACCTTGCAGTTTAAAAGACGACCGTTGTGGGCGTTGTGCCATGGATGGCCCGGCCGACTAAGACATTTCTCCCCTTGATGGGTTTTAATACCACAATCCTCACAACTAATTGGATTTGTAACAGGTGCCCTGCACCCCTTGCACATGGCCTTTCCAGCAGGCATGTCGAAGAACAAATGTTTTATAAGTCAAACAGACGATTTCACAGGACACGAGCACTACAAAATCCACAGCCCAGAACATATACAAGCAATCAGCTGATTTCTGTCAGAATCTCCAAGATAACGGTTAACGGAGCAGTTGACGGAGCGTCTATAAACACGTGCGAACTCTACTGAGGTCGAGCAAAATTTTGAATAGTATTTAATAAGAAGTTTCACTTCTAACGCGTGAGAGTTCCACGCATTGATTTTTTATCAAATAGCACCGTTCTAGGGGGTGAGAGCAAAGAAATGCGAAAAAAAAATTTCGACACGTATAAATAACACCCTTCTTAGTGTTCAACGGATAAGGAAAACTGTAAGAGTGTAAATAGTAGCGTGCGGTGCAGGCTCGTACCCATAGGCTGAAATAACTGGCCTGGGCGCCCCAGTGACGGCGAACACTAGGACCCTCAAGAATCCCAGTCATTTAATATGAGCCTGCAGCGCATACTACTACAGTTTCCCTATCTGTTGCACACCCGCGTTATCGTTGGCTTTCGAACTCCCCTTCCGCCCGGCTTTGGTAAACATCATGGAGGTCGGGCTCCTTAATGGCCCAACTGGCCCTCGCTGCCCTAACCGAATCTCATTCTACGGCACCGAATGCACTTCATTTCCCGCGAACTCGTTAATTTGCGTAAGAATTCCATTGCTATCGCATCCAAGTTTTATATATCGTCAAATTACCCATCAGTTTCGTAATATGCAACGCGTACCGTTAATAATTAATTCGAGGCTCACGTAGATGCAGTTCTTCTCACAAGCATAGGATGATATTACTTCTCTTACTCTCTTTACTAACATTCTTATACATTTAGTACAGATACAGTTAATTATCTTAATCAAATGTAACATAAGTCATAAATGATTTTAAAACGTATTCGTTTGATGTGTTTACAAGATGCATCCCGTATTGTCGTATAATTTCAAATGTTCCGCCGTTTATTGGGACTTCAAAACCGTAAAGTACGAGACGGATGCTTTCAACACCTGAGAGAAAAATATAAGTATGTCATCTATCTAATTAACGTTGCTTCGTAGCAGTTAACGAATTACCTCTGCAAAGGTTTCCAGGGTTAGCGGCAGAAGACCGCCGGCTGACAAAACGGGAGCAGTTAGGGTGCTCCTTAATGCCAGTAGGTACAACATTTGCGTCTTGCGCGAACTGTTGTACCACTGTCCCCCGTACCTGCAAACAGCGTCAGAACGATTACGCAACCCGAACAAATTGAAAGTTCCGTTCACATAGGCTCACCAGAGATGGGCAAAAAAATATTTAAAAAAAAAATGATTTCGTGTAAAAGACAAAAATTTTATTCGAGAGTTGCGGAATAAAAATAACCAAAGTTATCATTCAAAGCTTAAAATGAATTCCCGTCGAATTAAAAAATCATGCGTGGCCGTCGAATGAATTCTCGTCGAATAAAAAAGCGATTTGAGGAGCATCGAATAAAAGTAACTTGGGTTTGATGACTAATAAAAATAGTCTCTTTTATTCTATACGTTATTTAAATAATTTTTTATTTAAATAATACCCATCTCTGAGGCTCACTACTAAATTCAATACTCACATTTTATGGTAAATTTCATCGTAGGCATTTTGTACGAACTGCCCCTGACTGGTCAGGAAAAACAGGTGAATCAGCTGAACGACTAGAAATCCCAAGTATTTGTAGAACTCAAAACCCACCTCCAATAGTGACGTCTGACCTCAAACAATCCGTTGCACGGCTATTAGGTATAATAGGTAAACG
The DNA here is from genome assembly GCA_946251845.1 of Andrena fulva. NCBI lineage: Eukaryota > Metazoa > Arthropoda > Insecta > Hymenoptera > Andrenidae > Andrena > Andrena fulva. Next base: position 40,442,006 of record OX276327.1, read on the forward strand.
ATACAGTAGTTAACCACCTAATATGTATCCTGTTTATTCATACGTTACATTTAATTTTATACTAACATTGTATTTGTTTTCAATGCTAACACAACAGGGAATATGGTGATTCTACACAAAAAAGAAGTAAAAAATATAGAATAACATTTTTTGATATAGCCTCTAATAGCCCAGTAAACAAACTGACCGCAGTATGCCAGCAGATTGGTGTCAGATTCAAGGAGATCCTGACGTCAGATTCGGGACCTACTATGTCCGCATTTCACTATGGTTTTGTGGTCAGAGCCTGATATCAGGATCTGACATCAGATTGACGGCAGATACCGATCAGATCCTGCTGCCGTGGTCTGACCGCAGATTGGGAGCAGAAATCGAGCAGATCCTGCGCAGCGCGATCTGACGGCAGATTGGCGGCAGGTACCGAGCAGATTCTGCGCAGCGCGATCTGACGTCAGATTGGCGGCAGATAGCGAGCAGATCCTGACGTCAGATTCGATGCCTACTATGTCCGCATTAAACTATGGTTCTGCGGTCAGAGCCTGACATCAGGATCTGACCGCAGATTGATGTCAGATTTCGATCAGATCTTGCTGACAAAAACCGCCCGCAGATTGGCGGCAGAAATCAAGCAGATCCTGATGTCAGAATCTGACCGCAAAACCATAATTTAATGCAGACATAGTAGGCAATTTTATATAATAGTATAGATTTAAAAACAGTGCGAAAATCTTAAGCGTAAATAATATATAGAACACGTTTATAAGACCGACTTGAAAGATCTGATTCCTACCATATTTTATGGACGAAAGAAAAGTTGGAAAACCATGTATTTAGACGAGTATTATAACATTTTTAATATTTTACTTAGCAGGTTGTTAGTCAATTGAATGCCAGGGAGGCTCAAAATAATTATTTTAACTTTTAAAGGCAGTTCTTCCAAATATAAAAGAATTAATGATAACTACTATTCATTCAGTCATCTTAGGGCGGTATTATCATTAATCGTTTTTTAGTTTTTAGCATGCGGCATCCTCTACTAGTCTAGTAGATTAGTAAAGGATGCCGGATGCTTAAGACGATCTTAGTCTTAAGCAACGACTGATAATACCGCCCTTAGAGACGGGTATACCAAATATATACTCCGCAGTGAAATGCCGGCAAATGCGAGTGGTACTCGAGAGACCTGAATGATCGAGCCCTCGCCCACTTATTCCCGCCACGGTGCTATTTCGCAAGCGAGAAGAGCTCGCCCGATCGCCGCCTGACGTGTTCGCGTCGTGAACTATGTCAGCAGCCCAATTCCTGCTGCCTATCTGCCGTCAGATCGCGGTGCGCAAGATCTGCCCGATTCCTGCCATTAAATTGTATCAGCAGACTCTCCCTACTTTCTACCGCCATTCTGCTGTCAGATCCTGACATCAGAGTCTGCTCGATTTCTGCTGCCTATCTGCCGTCAGATCGCGCTGCGCAGAGTCTGCTCGATTCCTGATATTAAATTGTATCAGCAGACTCTCCTTAGTTTCTGCCACCATTCTGCTGTCAGATCCTGACATCAGAATCTGCTCGATTTCTGCTACCTATCTGCCGTCAGATCGCGCTGCGCAGATTCTGCTCGATTTCTGACATTAAATTGTACCAGCAGACCCTGCTGCCAATCTGCTCGCAGGTTAAGGCAGCACAATCTGTCGGCTTTCTGCTGTCAGTCTGCTTTCATCATCGAATATAACAAATCCTGTACCAAATCTGTAGTCTTTCTGTCACAAACATTTGTAGTCAGGCGTTGAGCAAAATCTGCTAAAACGGACGTGGCTGACTGGGTAGGTACCACTGTTTAAGGGACATACTGTATATGGATTTGTAAATGTAAATATTGAAAGTTCTGCGGATTTTTATGCGCTACTTGTTTTGTAACAATTGTAATCATCCATCGTGTGTATTATTAAAGAAAGAATAAATACTTTTGGAAATAAGTAGAATTAATTATATAATAAACTGCAGAATCTGCTCGCAGGTTATGTAAGGGTAGGGATACACCTACAGCAATAACCATACATTAGTGTTGGTGCGTAGGGACGTCCATGTGACGTCACGGTTAAGGAATTGTTTGGTAATTCTGGCCCTTCGATGGCGCTGTTGCATGTGTCAGGCTAGCTTATGGAGGAGGGTCGCGAAGCCTAATTGAGGGACGGGCCCCCACCCAGGGCAACCCAGGGGTGGTTGGGTTGCATTGCTGCGCATGCTCTGTACCGCTAATTATGAAAAACTATTAACCACAAATTAATGCAAATGTCTAAGTTAATACTAAAAAGCAGAGACCAGAAATAACAGTTATTTTTTAAATTTTTTCGAAAAAAATTATTGAGAAAAAGTTAATTTTTATTTAAATGGAAATCAGTCTTCATGAAATACTGCATTTTTTTCGAAAAATCAAGTGATTAAAAAATATTAAGATATATCTGTTTTGGTTACTGATAACCATTATTGTCAACGGAAATATTTTTTGGTCACTAATAACCATTATTGTCAACCGAAATATTTTTTGGTCACTAATAATCATTATTGACGACGGAAATTGTTTTCGGTTACGAATAACCATTATTGACGACGGAAATTGTTTTCGGTTACGAATAACCATTATCGTTGACGAGAATTTTTTTTGGTTACGGTATAACCAATAATATATTGGGGGAATTTTTTTTCGGTTACAGTATAACTATATTGAACTATATAGGGTGTCCAAAAAATGTCGCGTTTCCTTGAAAGGGGTGACTCAGGGGGTGATTTGAAACAACTTTTTCCTTAGCGAAAATATTGTCCGAAGCTTCGTTAAGGAGATATTAAGCAAAAACCCCGACCAATCAGAGCGCGCGCCTTCCGCCTGAGGTCCCGCGGTAGCGTTGGCTACGAGGTAGGCGACCGCGCTTGTGCTACGAACGTACGAACAAGCAAGTCGGCATGCATCGAAGGAAACCGCGTTACACATTTTTTTTTTAAAGCAGAATCTTAAATAAGAATAATTTGAAGTGAGAGGACAAGAAGTACGTAAATTTCGTTTTTAAATAAGGCATAAACGAAAAGCTAACGTAACCGAAAATGTACGACAAGTGATCGTAATTCGTTATTGAGGTAAAAATCCGTAGTTTAAGAACGGCCAACACAACTAAATTTAAAAAATAATATTAGGTGTATGAATAAATTCTTTCCGACTGGAATTTCCATCGCGGTGGTATTCAGAAGCTGCCAGAAAAATGGAAAAAGGTAATGAAAAATAATGGAAATTATTGCGATGATCGAGTTGTTTTCATATTTTTTAAATCGAACTGTTATTGTACCCTAAAATCGGAAAGAATTTATTTTCTGTGACGTCCTGGCCCCACCACGGTTTTATGTCACGTCCTGGGTGGAGGTTAGGACAATGACAAGGAGTTCTTGCCCCGCTGCCTCCAACGTACCGTCGCGCCCTAAGGCCGGCCGGATTACGCCGCAATGGAGTAAACTGTGCGGGGCGGGTGGATTGGCTTTAAAGGATCGAGGAGGAAAAGAAGAGGTGTGTTTCGTCTTGGGACCGTCAGCTAGACTCATCAGTAGGGCTACAGCTGACGGCCCCTGCCCTAGACACTCACGGGGACACAGAGGATATGATTTCGGAACTTGTATATATACGAATGGATTGGAGATTGAGAACTAGCGAGAAGATTAGACCTCTGGTGGCGCTCGCCGACACTAAGTCGCGATACCGTGGTGGAGCCAGGACGTCACATTTCACACCTAATAATCACCAATAAATTAAAGAAAACTCACCCTTTCGGACATTCCTTCCCTTGCTTTCCTTCCCTTTCCGGAAACCTGTGTCACTGGGTCACTGTACCGATCCTGGTTTTCGGTGGACGAAAAGATTTATGGTTGGGTAGCGCCCAGTGCTCAGCTGATCACACTGCGTCCGGGTTAATGTACCGAATATTCACTTCACTGCACGGCTAATAACACTGATCACTGAATTTATTTTTCACGGAACGTGTTGTTCCTACGTTATAAAAATTGGTGGCCGCGAAAGGGGCCGATTACTGTTAATTACTGGGACGAGATTCCTACTATTACCCGGCGAAAAGAAAACTCGTGGCAGACTGTCTCGGGCTGTGCAGTCCGCTGCTGTGCAGCGATCAGATACGGATCCGACCGACGATCGTCAAAACAAAAGCGTAGGCACGCTTGGTCAAATTGCTCTATCCCACTCGATCTCGTGTTTCGTTCGATCTCTTCGTCGCGCGGTGTGACAATGTATGTGGCAACTTCAGCCAATAACCAAAATACGTGTGCCCCGTCTTTAAAAGTGTGCCCAAATAGGTGACTCGACCAATCGTCACAGCAGCGGACTGCACAGCCCGAGACAGTCTGCCACGAGTTTTCTTTTCGCCGGGTAATAGTAGTAATCTCGTCCCAGTAATTAACAGTAATCGGCCCCTTTCGCGGCCACCAATTTTTATAACGTAGGAACAACACGTTCCGTGAAAAATAAATTCAGTGATCAGTGTTATTAGCCGTGCAGTGAAGTGAATATTCGGTACATTAACCCGGACGCAGTGTGATCAGCTGAGCACTCGACGCTACCCAACCATAAATCTTTTCGTCCACCGATAACCAGGATCGGTACAGTGACCCAGTGACACAGGTTTCCGGAAAGGGAAGGAAAGCAAGGAAAGGAATGTCCGAAAGGGTGAGTTTTCTTTAATTTATTGGTGATTATTGGGTGTGAAAATAAATTCTTTCCGATTTTAGGGTACAATAACAGTTCGATTTAAAAAATATGAAAACAACTCGATCATCGCAATAATTTCCATTATTTTTCATTACCTTTTTCCATTTTTCTGGCAGCTTCTGAATACCACCGCGATGGAAATTCCAGTCGGAAAGAATTTATTCATACACCTAATATTATTTTTTAAATTTAGTTGTGTTGGCCGTTCTTAAACTACGGATTTTTACCTCAATAACGAATTACGATCACTTGTCGTACATTTTCGGTTACGTTAGCTTTTCGTTTATGCCTTATTTAAAAACGAAATTTACGTGCTTCTTGTCCTCTCACTTCAAATTATTTTTATTTAAGATTCTGCTTTAAAAAAAAATGTGTAACGCGGTTTCCTTCGATGCATGCCGACTTGCTTGTTCGTACGTTCGTAGCACAAGCGCGGTCGCCTACCTCGTAGCCAACGCTACCGCGGGAACTCAGGCGGAAGGCGCGCGCTCTGATTGGTCGGGGTTTTTGCTTAATATCTCCTTAACGAAGCTTCGGACAATATTTTCGCTAAGGAAAAAGTTGTTTCAAATCACCCCCTGAGTCACCCCTCTCAAGGAAATCCGACATTTTTGGGACACCCTGTATGTAGATTATCTGGAACGCGAACTGTGGTTATTAGGAGCCGCGGCGCGCTGTTGAAAAGAGATAGTTGCACAGCGTGGGATGCTGTTTCACTCTTACATACACGACTATACCTGCCTATACTCAACTTTACTACAGGATAAAAGTACATTTACTACAGGTTGATGTATAATACAGGATAGACACCCATTCAATGCCACTATCTCTCTTGGCCTGGCCAGTCCGGGGTTTTCCGTACCGTATTTGCATTCCAGATATTTTATAGTTCAATAGTTATACCGTAACGGAAAAAAATTCTCCCAATATACATTGGTTATACCGTAACCAAAAAATATCTCGTCAACGATAATGGTTATTCGTAACCAAAAAAAAATTCTGGTCATCGATAATGGTTATTCGTAGTCAAAAAAAATTCTGGTCATCGATAATGGTTATTCGTAACCGAAAACAATTTCCGTCGTCTATAACAGTTATTAGTGACCAAACAATATTTCCGTCGTCAATAATGATTATTAGTGACCAAACAATATTTCGGTTGACAATAATGGTTATTCGTAACCAAAATCGATATTCGTCATCGATAATGGTTATTCATAAACAAAATCATTTAAACAAAAATATTAATTCTTATGCCATAACTTTTAAAATTTAGGTTATAAGAGTTATGGTCCCTGCTAAAAAGTGATTATTTATGAATTTGAATTTTTAATATAATGAAAATTGACGAGAAATATACATTTTCAATTATTAGAATATATAAAATCAAGACGCTCTGGACGCTATGGCAACGGTACATATGTATGGTAGTACTGCGATTGCGCCGGACAGCGGCCAATGAAAATGAGGCACCCCTTACCTCGACCCCGTCCCGCAACAACCCCCCCCCCCCCCCCAACCCAGTGGTAGTTAGCCCCCTTGTGTCAGACGAACAGCAATCTGCTGCGGACCTGCTGCCGATCTGAGGTCAGGCCCTGGCAGCAGGCTCGGCACCTCAGAACACAGCCAAATGAGGACACAGATGACTACGGTTCTGACGTCAGATTCTGCTCCCCAGATTTGGCTATCAGGGAATATGCATTCCTATGAATCAACACTTTACCTTTACTAGCGTGATACTAAACGCTGTGATCACTAGTACGACTGCAAATGCGAGATAAGTCGAGTGGATTTCTTGGATATCCTGGATAAATCTGCATTGTTAAAGATGGATGAGACGTAAAAAGAAACATAAAAGCATGCAATTAGGCCGCGACTGATTGAAACATATGACCATGTTTATTTTTATCCTGTAACTATACAGTATGCGTACTCAACAAATAACATTCATCTGCTTAAACATTCGAAGAGATTTTCTACCGAGAAATTTGCAAAGTAGTTTCACCGACCTCAGAGCGCGTTTGTGCCCGTGAATCGAGAAGCATACATTTTTGTACGCCATGTCCATCATCTTAACCGGTTCTTTTTCGTCGTAAGCGTAATTCTCGACTGCACTCTTGAAACGGTATCTACGAACATTAACGCTGACACCCCAACTTGCAACTATTTCGCGTGAATTCTGATTAAAAATCGATTGCTGCGAATTACTTACCCAGCAACTGCCAACAATCCGCACGCATGCTGCACGCCGTACAGATATAATGCATCACAGGCGGTATACACTATCACAACCACACATATTGTAGTAGTCATGTGCGCCCAGAAATATATGAAGTATCTGTCTTCGTCAAAGGGATAATATGCCGGGTAAATGTAATATCTATGCACCGTTCCGTTTTCGCTCCGAAGGAAGTACTCCACGATACCGGCCACAGTAGGCATCATTATAAATACGACCGCGCCGAACATGGCGGTCACTAGGAAAGAAATAGAATTAAAAAAATTTAAAAACCCGACTGCTTAAAAAGCGAACTAAAATGACAAAAACGAGACTTAATTTATTTACACCTTAAGATTTAATTTATTTATACATAGTGTAGCCTTTAGAATTGTCAGGAACAAGGATATATTCTGTACAGACAAAATTTATTCGGATCAGGAAGGAATACATGGTTTGGTAGGACGGGGCTACAAATTTCGAAAGGCAGACTTTATGTCTCGTTGAGTTTTACAATTTCAAAATTCTATTGTGCAGACGGCACTTGGCTTTATGCTAATGAGGCGTCCAGGAGTTACTCTGTACTCTCCCGTTCGGTTGGCGTCCAGGTATTATCGCCGAACTCTCCATACCGAACGGGCGTCCAGGAATATTCTCCCGTACTCTCCTCTCTCAACGATCGGGTATTTAAGAAAGGGGCTTTGTACTTTCGTGACTCTACTCTACTGAGGCGTCCAGGAGTAAAGGTCTAAACACACATATCCGTTCCGTCTCAGTTCCGTGTCAGTGTGCCATTGGTAAGAAGAAGAGACCATCTTGAAATCTATTCATCGGGCCGATGAATGGGGGGAGGAAATGTTAAGAGAATTCTGCATCTTAACGCCATCTCCCTGGCGTACCGCGAATTAGATAATGGCACCGGTCCGCTGACTCATGTGGAGCGCCGAAAACGGCCCCTTCCATCGCCTTACAACCGATGGAAGGGGGACTGCTTCTGCCTTCCAGGAAATCGGGCCGATTTCCTGGATCTCTTTCTGTACGCTTCACTTGTTGACGAGCCGTCTTCAAAGTCACTTGCTTTAATTTGCTGTACTTGGATTCGGGCCGAATCCACCTGCTTTGTTCATCCGCTGGTTTCGCGTTGTAAAGGGCGAAGAAGAAAAATGTTTAGAAAATAACGGATCGCAAACGTCGCTGGAACTGGGAACTCGCGAGAGGGCTTCGTAAATTTATGACCCCTATGGTCTAAGCACTAGTTTAATATTTAAGTCACTATTTACAATTGTACAATAAAGCAACGCACGCACAATTTAACGAGGAGACGATACACTGATTTTCCTACGCCGTAGGCTTAATCTAGTTTAACTATCGAAGCACGCGGAATCGGCCCGATTCCGTACGCCAAGCGAAGTATAGCAATTCTCCTACGCGGTAGGGTTTTACTAACAAGTAGCGCGATGCACGTGGGCTCGGCCCGATGCCCTTTACAACGCGAAACCAGCGGATGAACAAAGCAGGTGGATTCGGCCCGAATCCAAGTACAGCAAATTAAAGCAGCGATAAGCAAGTGACTTTGAAGACGGCTCGTCGACAAGTGTCGTGTACAGAACAGAGATCCAGGAAATCGGCCCGATTTCCTGGAAGGCAGAAGCAGTCCCCCTTCCATCGGTTGTAAGGCGATGGAAGGGGCCGTCGCGAAGAAGAGGGGCGTAGAGGGTCTCTTCTTCTTACCAATGGCACACTGACACGGAACTGAGACGGAACGGATATGTGTGCGCGGACCTTTACTCTGTACTCTCCCGTTCAGTTGGCGTCCAGGGATTGTCGCCGAACTCTCCATACTGAACGGGCGGCCAGGAATATTCTCCCGTACTCTCCTCTCTATTTAACGAGGCGTCCAGGAGTTACTCTGTACTCTCCCGTTCGGTTGGCGTCCAGGTACTATCGCCGAACTCTCCATACCGAACGGGCGTCCAGGAATATTCTCCCGTACTCTCCTCTTTCTAATGAGATGCTCTGTACTCTCTCGACCGATGGGCGTCCAGGTATTATCGCCGTACTCTCCACATCGGTCGAGCGTCCAGGAACAGACTCTAGCGTGAATCCCTCCAGCAGGCGTCCAGGTATTATCGCCGAACTCTCCTGCCGGAGTCCCTAAGCTGTCCGAGAGCGGCCGTGTGTGTACCTCGTCCTCTCTCTCAGATCAGCTAAGAAGAAAAATGCCTTTGCGGGCCTCTAATTTATACCCAATCGTTGCTATCCGCGGCCGCAGAAATCAACAGACGCGTCGTTAAGCGCGGGTCTCGCGAGCCGCGGCTTCCGCGCCCGCACGTCTCTTCCTCACGGGCGGCCTACAAGCGTGTTCGAGAAACGTCTCGATGATCAGTGTTTCTCAAAGCTCCTTTTCTGCATGCTACAATAGTATATTATTGATCATAAACAGGATAATAATAAGATGACAATTTAAATTAACTCAATTGCCTGCGGTCGCAGGCCTTAAATCTTTTTAGTCTTTCACAATGACTAAAGACAATGCTTCAAGCTGGTAACAAAAAGAGGTGGACAATACCAATGCAAATTCATGCTTATATAGTGACATTTCAACTTCAGCTTATTTTGTAACTTATATGTTTCTCTCTTTGTCCGTGTGGGGACTATTGTTAGCGTTGTTAATAGCCCATCCAAACTAATTAGGGCGAACAGCGATATACAATATTTATTAAGACAATATGTAATTTTTTATTTCGAAATAAATATTCGAATGTAATTACATGAAAAGATTGAAGGCCTCCGACTGCAGGCAATTGAGTTAATTTAAATTGTCATTTTATTATTATACTATTTATGATAAATAATATACTATGTATAAATAAATTAAATCTTGAGGTGTAAATAAATTAAGTCTCGTTTTGGTCATTTTAGTACGCTTTTTAAGCAGTCGGGTTTTTAAATTTTTTTGAATTTTTTATTTTTTACTTTTTAGTTGTGTATAGCAATATTATATGGCAAAGGCCGCAGCCTGTTTAGTTCGTTAAGGGAAACACTGTCGTGAGGGTTGTTAAGAACTTTCTTCGGATACAGGTCACTAATTGCGAGTCCTTCCCATTTTTCTATTTCTATCAGGGAGTCGAGACCGATATAATTTCGGTTACGGTCGCGGTCGCGGTCACTGAGACGACCGATATGGCATTTACGGTCCGGTCGACCAATACTGGTGAGCGACGAGCGGTCCGGAGTTTTCTCTCAACCGGTAAAGGTCCGCGCACACATATCCGTTCCGTCTCAGTTCCGTGTCAGTGTGCCATTGGTAAGAAGAAGAGGGGCGTAGAGGGTCTCTTCTTCTTACCAATGGCAGACTGACGCGGAACGGAGACGGAACGGATATGTGTGCGCGGACCTTAACCGAGAGAGAATTTTTCTGAGTCGACCGGTCGACCGAAAGTCTTGACCGGTCAGGAATACGATCGCGTTAATTTATGGAGAGGTTCGAGTTAATGTATGGAGAGGTTCGCAAAACGGTCAACCGAGAGTCGCGACCGATTGCAATACGGTTGACGCAGAGTCGGGAGAGATTTAGAAATGCGGGCAACTAGAATTCATCACCTCCTGAGAAATAGGAAGAAAATAGAAATACGCTCGATTAACATTTGTGAGACAAATTGTTACTATTCCGGTTGCGAATCGCAAATTGCGATTAAAATTATTTAGTAGGTTATTTGAATTATTTTTTATCACGTTAGTAACCTGGCCTTGCATCTTTTGCAATCCACAGCGAAATACATAGTATAAATGAAACAAATTTATAATAATAAATTAAATCAATTAATTTAATTTATATACAAATTCTCAAAAATACATTTACGTCTTTTGCTAAATTTATTAAATTTTATAGATAATTTTATAAACACCTACTTTAAATATTTTTATAAATGAAATATTACATTTATAGTCGCAATGAAATATTTTTATAAATAACTTTCAGAAATAATTTATATTTTTAACAATAAAATGTTTAGTTATAAATAAACTAAGTTAATGATAGATAAGTTTTAAAGATTTGTTTTGGAAACAACAACAGTCAATTTTCAGAAGTTTGCACGCTGATAACGCCAAAGATTTTTCAAAAGTAAAACGTTAATGTTAATAAAATTCTCACCATTTATAATGTACCTATGCATATTGTACAAGAAATTGAATTCTTGGACCAATTAATATAATGAATGAAATTGCAAACATTTATGATGTTTTCAATATTACAAACACAATACTACTTATGTGTTTTTATTTTTCGACTAACATAGCAGGAAGGTCATCCCACTCGATCACTTTTTGACGTTGATGTCAGGAATTTTGATCAAAATGAAACATGATGTACCTACTACCTAGTCGATGTGAAATTAGAGGGAGTTAGTTATTATTTTGATGGTTCCGAATTTGTTTCAGAACCACAGTTGTGAATTGATTACTATTTGCAATATTTGCATATCCCTTTTCGAAACTACGCTATACTTATAAACTTTTATCTTTGGAACTATTTATCATATTGCATTCATTCTTTTCTTTTTTAATTTAGATTATTTTGCCTATTCACATAATATTTTATGAAATTCATTTTTGTAACATCAAAATAAAGCCCTGAGTAAAATAGCAATTACTGAAAACAATTTCAAATCTTTAGCAAGCTAGGACTACATCTTCCATGTTAAGAATGGTGTGGTAAACATCTTCTTAATGTAGTTTTTCAAATACAACAATGCCTCGGTACATCGGCGCAGTTTGAGACCGACAGTGTCAGAGTAACAAATAACTGCAACAGTCTGCTGTCACAAATCCCGTCACGAGAGAGACAAACAATGTGAGCGACAGGAACAGCATACATACCTTCCCGGCCTATTCAGCTAGGTCGAACTGAACCGAACCCACCCGAACCAAACCGACCCGGAGCCCTGTACCATTCGGCGGCGACCGGTCCCCGTTCGCCTCAGAATTACGGTCCCCGATTCCCGACCGAAGTGCAATTGGTCAGGAGCTTCGGTTCCCTTTTGCATCCTCTCACTATTACGGTCAGAATTTCTCTCCACTTTCGTTAGGGTTACTGGTTACTTGACCGATATGTGACCGGTCTGAATTTCGGTTTCTGCTTCGGTCTCGACTCCCTGATTTCTATCTCACAATTTTGAATATTATACAGGGTGTAAACGGTATACGTAGCAATATTTTAGGGGGTGGTAGGGGAGGTCCAATGGAACATAAAAGTCCTATGACATAATGTCCGATCTGTCTCCATTTTACAGTAATAATGCCCTAAAGTTTGCACCATGCGTTTGAAACGGATAGTAGCTCGCGCATATTGGTGAGACCAACACACTGAAACAGGGTGTTGACTTCTGATCTTTCATGTAATTCCCAAAGTGGTGTGTTTTTCGGAAGGAAAGACTCTTAAGAGTGATCCTCCAGCGACTCGACTCAAGGAGATGCCGCATCGTATCCCGTGGCGAAGACAAAGAGTTTGAATACCTATTAAGAACCAAACCCTTTCAGCTCCGCATTTCTCATCAGATCTCTGCGAAAACGACGGCAATCGATACCTTTCGTCATCGTTTGTTTGTCATTTAAAGTGAATTACGAGTTAAAGATAAATCGAGGAACATCATGTCAAACGTAAAAAAATGAATACATATTTTTTTTTAAAACAGAATCGAAAATAATAATTATTTGAAGTGAGAGGACAAGAAATACATAAATTTCGTTTTCAAATATCGCATAAACAAAAAAGTAATGTAACAGGAAATAAACAAAACGTGATCGAAGTCCGTTATTGTGATAAGAATCCGTAGTTTAATAACGGCCAACACTGTTGCTGATAATGAATAAGTCTGTTTAAAACCCCCGAAGACAAAATTTAGGTACGGAAATTTAGAGAATTATCGCCGGAAATAAGCCGTAGCCTGCGTTAAATTTAATAACTAATAATCACCAATAAAGTAACTAAAACTCACCCTTTCGGAAATTCACCTGCAGTTTGAAAACCTGCGTTACTAGGTCACTGAACTGGTCCTGGTCAGCGACGGATGCGTCCAGTGCACAGCTGGTCCCAGGTATGCGACAGCAACCAAAGTAAAAGGGTCGCAACGTCAAGTGCGATCGGGTTAATGTAGATACGAAATATTCACTTCACTGCACGGTTACTAACACTGATCACTTAATTTATTTTTCACGGAACGCGTTGTTCGTACCTTATAAAAATTGGTGAAAATGAATTTTCACTTGGCGTCCGGTGCCGCAGATGTGGCCGCCAAAATGCTCGTACAGCAGTAATTGCGTCTCCGTTGTTCTGGGTTTATGCTCAGAACAACGCGTAATACTCTTGTGTAGAAAACACTTCTCTGACGCGATTGCAAACTGACTGACAGGATTTTTTCCAAGAAATTTCCTCTACCCCAAGTAGTTTCTCTCGTTCCATTATGAGTTAACTCCCACCAGGACAAGATGCTTTAGGTAAAAAGAAGCCAGCACATTTTCGAGACACACGTGTTTTGCAGAAGTGCAAGGAACGAACCATCCTACACTTTCACAAAAGCCCGCGCGCTCCGTCCTTCTACTGCCAATGTACCCATTGCTTCGAGATAGAAAACAGACACCACGTGTATCGGTTCGAAAGGGTCCGAAGGGAAGAGAAGCAGAAAGTCTTCGAGTTGCTATAAAGAAGAAAATTCACGTCTGCTACGAGGCGGAACCAATTAAGTCATAAATTATCCGAACCGGAGGAAACCGTTCCCTACCGCCGACTTGCGGGACAATACGGTCATAAACCGCGACCCTGGCGAAATGCTCTGGCTGATCAGCCTGATTAATTTTGGAGAACTAGAAATTACAGAGTATTATCCAGCATCAATACGTCTCGCAGAGAGACACAGGAAAAGAAGGGTAGTCCGCTGACTGCGCGTAGTCCCGCCTGCTTCGTCCTACCCTCAAATTAAAGACGGATCCCTTATCTCTCGAGTATAAACACGCGCTCGAATTTCAAAACACAAGCACGCGTCGACGTATTCGGTGCGAGAGACTGTGGGCTTGAAGTCCCATTGGCCCCAAACTAACCAATCGGGCCTGCTTATCTCTCGTGTCTAAACACGCGCTCGAATTTCAAAACAAAAGCACGCGTCGACGTATTCCATGCCAGAGAAGGTGGGCCTTGGGGAGGAGATATTGCTGTGAAGAGGGCCTCTTCAAGACAGTGGCCATTTGGGAGGGATGCAGGGCAGATTGGTTAGTTTGGGGCCAATGGGACTTCAAGCCCACAGTCTCTCGCACCGAATACGTCGACGCGTGCTTGTGTTTTGAAATTCGAGCGCGTGTTTATACTCGAGAGATAAGGGATCCGTCTTTAATTTGAGGGTAGGACGAAGCAGGCGGGACTACGCGCAGTCAGCGAACTACATGGTCTCCTTCTTCCTGTGTCTCTTCGCGAGCCGTATTGATGTTGAATAATACTTTTTAATTGCTAGTTCCCAAAAATTAATCAGCCTGATGGGCCAGAGCATTTCGCCAGGGTCGCGGTTTATGATCGTATTGTCCCACGAGTCGGCGGTAGAGAACGATTTTCTACAGTTTACGGTAATTTACGACATAGTTGGTTCCGCCTCGTAGCAGACGTGAACTCGGGATATCGGGAAAGGGAAACAGGAAACAGGATTTTTTCTTTATAGCAACTCGAAGACTTTCAGTTTCTCTTCTCTTCGGACCCTTTCGAACCGAAACACGTGGTGTCTGCTGCCTACCTCGAAGCAATGGGTACATTGGCAGTAAAAGAAGGGAGCGCGGGCTTTTGTGAAAGTGTAGGATGGTTCGTTCGTTGCACTTCTGCAAAGCACGTGTGTCTCGAAAATGTGCTGGCTTCTTTTTACCTAAAACATCTTGTCCTGGTGCGACAATAAATTAGGTGATCAGTGTTAGTAACCGTGCAGTGAAGTGAATATTCCGTATCTACATTAACCCGATCGCACTTGATGTTGCGACCCTTTTACTTTGGGTGGTGTCGCATACCTGGGACTAGCTGTGCACTGGACGCATCCGTTGCTGACCAGGATGAGTTCAGTGATCTAGTGACGCAGGTTTTCAAGCTGCAGGTTAATTTCTGAAAGGGTGAGTTTTAGTTAGTTTATTGGTGATTATTAGTATTTAAATTTAACGCAGGCTATGACTTATTTCCGGCGATAATAACCCATTTTTTCCTGTGTCCGAACGCGAGGCGTAGGTATTGATGGTGAATAATACTTTTTTATTGATATATTGGTGTTTCGAAAAATAATTAAGCTGACCGGCTAAAGCGGTTCGTCAGGGTCACGGTTTATAACCGTATTGCCCCACGAGTTGGCGACCGACAACGGTACATGCGGGTCCGAAGTCATCGCATGTACTACCCATCGATACAGCAATATACCGATTAACTCAGGCCGAGGAATGTCTAAAATTCTTAAAGACCGCGCCACGTTCTTGATTGTCGACAGTATTAATGTTCATATCTTCCGAAAAGTCATTGTTCATATCTTCCGGAAAGAAGCTAGCGTTCTTGCCGTGATTGATTGGTGGTGCCGCTTGCTTCGTCCTCCCTTCAAATTAAAGACGGATCCCTTATCTCTCGAGTGTTAACACGCGCTCGAATTTCAAAACAAAAGCACGCGTCGACGTATTCCGTGCGAGAGAAGGTGGGCTTGAAGTCCGATTGGCCCTAATTTAACCAATCTGCCCTGCATCCCTCCCAAACGGCCACTGTCCTGAAGAGGCCCTCTTCACAGCAATATCTCCTCCCCAAGGCCCACCTTCTCTCGCACGGAATACGTCGACGCGTGCTTTTGTTTGGAAATTCGAGTGCGTGTTTAGACACGAGAGATAAGTAGGCCCAAATGGTGAGTTCAGGACCAATCGAACTGCAAGCCCGCCTTCTCTCGCACGGAATACGTCGACGCCTGCTTTTGTTTGGAAATTCGAGCGCGTGTTTAGACACGAGAGATAAGTAGGCCCAAATGGTTAGTTCAGGACCAATCGAACTTCAAGCCCGCCTTCTCTCGCACGGAATACGTCAACGCGTATTGTCCCTGATTTGGGGGACAATCCGGGACATGTATTATCCTGATGCCAGAAGACATCGAAATGTCCTTTACCGTTTCACGTCGAGGTCGCGATTGTAAAAATCAGAAAAAGTACTACCACATTCGCTGATATGTTTTCTGTAAATTAAACTTATTTCTAGAGTAATGCAGCTGATATTAACGTCGCAGTAAGCTGTTAAAGGCAATGGTGCGCCCCGTCTCAGGTAAAGCAACCGCGCGCGATTACAGTCAGCTGACCGTACCGCTACCACCCCACATTTCTTCAGTGAGGTCAAAAAACAGATCGACAGAATTGCAGGAGAATTTTACTAACCCACTCATCTTGGAAAGAATCAGTTTTATCACTTCCTGAAAAAAAACAACACGTTTTGCAGTCACGTCGTCAAAGGAGTTTACTTCCATGTAAATCAATGCATTTTTCGTGAGCATCAAAACTGTCACGCAACAAATTGCCACCACTGCGCGCCTGGCCTAAGAACACGTGTAGAGTTTTCGTTCACTTGTTTCTTATTTTCTAGCTGACGAACCTAAGTGCCTCCGCTACTCCAAACAGATCCTCAATGGGACCGCTACTGTAAGGGGCCCGTAGTGACTTGGTTACTGGGTCATCTTGAACAGCTCACAACGGGCGGTCTTTGTGCTATGGCTCATCTGTGTGCGTGTAGCGACGATCTTTTCCACAAACATCTCCGATGTTTAAACGTTTATAACAGCTAAACTATACGAGATACAACAAAATGTATTCAGACAATTTTACCCTACTGGTGATCTCCAATGTATGTGCAAAATTATGGAATCCTGCGACTATTAGTTTAGCATATAGACATGTTAACTTTGAGGCATTATTACTGTAAAATGGAGACCGATCGGACATTATGTCATAGGACTTTTATGTTCCATTGGACCTCCCCTACCACCCCCTAAAATATTGCTACGTATACCGTTTACACCCTGTATATCGTAGGACATTCGGACGGTCAAGAGGATTCTAAAGACACCTCATTCGTCCAAATCGGTGTATCCGTACAGACTCTAGAGCAGCGCCGTTCAGGCAACTGTTTGACGGGCAAGGGCGCCCGCCACTGTCCGGGGCAAACGCTGTGGGCAAAGCTCCGGGCAGTGACGTCAGCTATCGTTACAGCGGAGTGGGGAGAATTGGTTGTGGCGGGAGTACAGGCTCGTAGATGTGTAGGGAGGCGACGGTCCTTGTTCATCCTGGCATCTGTACCGTATTGCCCGGGGAGGCGTGACTTGCCCGCCGCCGTCAAGTGTTTGCCCCGGGCAGTCTGACCTCTTGCCCTATCGGGCAACTCCTGAACGGCGCTGCTCTAGAGCGTAACATCTGGACATACATATATAGACTGATAAACGCAATACCCTCCTTTGCATGCTGCAGTCGGGTAAAAAAGGACACTACACATGTCTCAGTGCGAGACAGAATGCTTATTAACGCTTTGAATGGCGCAAAGTTTTGAAAAATGCTCCTTTCAGTCGGTCAGGACTTTCCGAGTGATCACTTCTGCCGGAAAGTCTTGTACAAAGCGTAAATAGCAAACTCTCCCAGAAAATCGATACGTGAAAATAAGCTGAAATGATGTACATTAGGGTGGCTCTTATTTACTCTTGGTACAATTTTTTTCAAGATTTTCTTCGGGGCATCCTCTAGAATAGTTTCGAATAATGAGAAAAAAATCTGTGTAAAGTTTGAGCTCTATCGGATAAAGGCGGGATCTCCTACCTGCGACTGGTCGCAGCGATTTGACCCAGCGACTGGCCCCAGGCTGAATCTCCTTTCCTGCGACCAGGGGTGTGCGGATACCCGACTTTTCGGGCTCGGGACGGGCCGGACACTTTCGGGCGTAATCGGGCGGGGTCCCGATACTTTCGTATTGCTCGAGATCCCGACGGTTTCGGGATCCCGAGACTCGATTCGGGCTACAAGCATAGCCGCCATGAGCGGGCAATTTGATTTCAGGTCGGCTCGGCAAAACTCGGACGTTTAAACTGGTTGTCTATTCGAGCGTGATATTCAAATCGACTAAATGTACCTTACCGCAGTTTGCTGATTATTGGCGAAGTTTACCAATCATTGCCGAATGGGCATTTAAATTGGTTGTCTAGTGATTTCCCTAGTTTATTTCTGTCCTTGTCGAGTGACGCCTCTTATTATATCTCCTCTTTGCTTGTAGCCCGAAACGAGTCTCGGGATCCCGAAAACTTCGGGATCTCGAGCAATACGAAAGTATCGCGACCCCGCCCGACCCCACCCGAAATTTCCCGACCCGTCCCGAGGGCCAGGTACCCGAGCCTCGGGACGATCCGCACACTCCTACCTGCCACGAAGTCCATTGCCACAGTGGGGCAGAATCCCAAGAAACAAGGAAACGAGTCAGAATCCAAAAGTTGTGGGAGGATTATGTATTTTTATATATTTATGATAATAATAATAATAAATCGTGTTTATTCTTTTATAATATTTGATACAACGCAGTGGATTTAGAAACGCAAAGTACCTACAGAATGGGCGAGGCTCAGCGTCGCTGTTATTCATGCCTGACCCGAATATTTCTTGCAAGCTACTAATATGAGCTCCTAAAAAAGGTAAAAACCCAGAAAGAAGACCCAAAAAGAAGCCAGAAATAAAGATTTTAAAAATTATAGAAAAAATTGTAGCTAAAAATATTCTATCCTCCCAATGGCCCACCTTCTCTCACATCTGAATACGTCAGCGCGTGCTTTTGTTTTGATATTCCAACGCGTGTTTATATTCGAGAGATAAGAGATCGATCTCGAATTTTTAGGGAGGACAAAGCAGGCGGCACCACGCGCAGTCAGCGGTCCACCCATTATCTTCCTGCGGATCTCCGCGAGGCGTACTGGTCTTTCTGCAGAATAATTTCGATTCCTACCCCATTGTCAGGGAAACATTCTTCGATCTAACATAAGAACATCTTCTTCTTTTGGTAATTGTGCGGACCATAAAATTAATTTTCGTCACGGTCAACGTTCCGACCATACTTATTCTTTTATACTGTAGCGAAACACGCTTTATTGCCTGTCGAACGTAGAGGAATTAGCTTGTAGCAATTGGGGATTAAGCCTAAAAATTGTTCAGCTGTTCTGAAAGTTACTTGGCAGATATTTCCTAATTACTTTATATCGTGTAGGGGGCCAAAGGTCTAGTGTAATAAAGCTGTAGTAAACCGTGACCCGCTAACAATCCGTTTAGGGCATCATTCACCACGCTACATCATGGAACTTCGCGCGTGTGTCAAACATAAACACGTGTTTACACACAGATCAGAAGTAGGCGTCATGATATTTTTACCTTTTTTAGGTGCTCATATTAGTACTCTACAGGTAACATATAAAAATACATACTCCCATATCTTTTGAAATCTGACTTATTTCTTTATTTCTTGGGATTCTGTCCCACTGTGGCAATGGGTCGCAGTGCGACTGGTCGCTAGACTCCCTCCGGAGGGAGTCAAGCGACCGGTGGTCGCAGTGCCCAGCCTGCGACTAGGTATAATGGGAAACAGACCCTATCGCATTGTGTTGCCTCTCGAGTAGCCTAGGCTGGTACTCAAACAGACTCGCGTCAGGCTCCTATGTCTGGCGCATACCCGACGATCGCAGACGCTTGTAGGAGAACAGATGAATGCTTTCCCATTGAACCAGTCGCAGGTAGGAGATCCCGCCTTAACGGGAAAGGGTGCCCCTGGGCCGTTACACATTTAAATCATTATTTAACTTAAATAAAAAAATATGTCAAACAAAAGTTGTAGATCCCGACAAGGAGCATCTGTTTTGGTGTATAACTATTTTTCGTGCGACAAACGGTTTTCGAACAAAATCCGAAAAACCAAAAAAAAAATTTTTTTTTTCAAATTCTGAAAGTTTAAATGCTTCTAGAACGCTTTTTATTTATGAAGGTGAACAAAAAATTGAATTTTTATTTTCGAGGACTATTTTTTAAACATTTAAGGGGGGCATATACCGAAATATGCAAAAAAGATAAAAAAAAAATTCTCCTTATTTTCAGTGTTTGATATGTGATGATTGTTTCCTGAAATGTTGGGGTCGAAATTCGCAAAAATATCGGGGATATACGCATTAGAAGTCAAGTATGCTCATTGGTGGCAGAGACGTAACAGCATTAACTTTTAGGGTTGAAAATGAAAAATACACATTTCTTTCAGTCTTCATAAATAAGAAATGTTCGATGTACATATAAATTTTCAAAATTTGAAAAAAAATCGGACATGAAATCTTGCCTTTTTTAGGCAATAAAAAAAGAAACTATGAATCAAATAAAATATCCACGCCGTCACAAAACTGAGTAACAGTGTTTCACATAGCCATGCAAAATTTGAATTAAATCGGTTGAATAGTATTCGAGTAATCGTGGGTAACATGCTAGAAAATCATGATATCGAGAAAAATGCATTTGAATACCTCACTTCTGACGTCTATATCTCCGATATTTTTGCGAATTTCGACCCCAACTTTTCAGGAAACGTTCATCACATATCAAACACCAAAAATAAGAAGAATTTTTTTTATCTTTTTTGCATATTCCGGTATATGCCCCCCCCCCCTTAAATGTTTAAAAAATAGTCCTCGAAAATAAAAATTCCATTTTTTGGTCACCTTCATAAATAAAAAGCGTTCTAGAAGTATTTAAACTTTCAAAATTTGAAAAAAAAAAGTTTTTTTTTTAGTTTTTCGGATTTTTTTCGAAAACCGTTTGTCGCACGAAAAATAGTAATACAACAAAAAAGATGCTCCTTGTCCGGATCTACAACTTTTGTTTGACATATTTTTTTATTTAATCAATAACTTGGAAGACGTTATATAAAATCGACTTCGCGAGCTGTTAAATAATGATTTAAATGTTTAACAGCCCAGGGGCACCCTTTCCCGTTATCCGATCGAGCTGAAACTTTACACAGATTTTTTTTAATTATTTGAAACTATTCTGCAGGGTGCCCCCAAGAAAATTAAAAAATCGAAAATAAGAGCCACCCTAATGTACATCGTACAGTATGCAACTTGTTCGACCTCCAATTTTTAACCGCCGAAAGTATTTCTAGCGAGAAGCTGTAACTGTTACATGATACTAAAGTCGTGTTCAGATATATTGGCCGGTGAGTTTCGTGAGGGGTATTGTTCCCCCACGCCGCTTGCCTGCCTCGGTGATCCTTTTCTCAACGTTCTCACTCACTCCCACGCTACGCCTGGTCGTCGGTGCGGTGGGGCTGGTGTCCGTGAGGTACGTAAACACGCAGCGAAGCATCCCCACCACTTTCTCGCTTCTTTCTTGCCGAAGTTGAGAGCGAGATGGAACGAGAGTGAGTCAGAGGCTCTCGTTCCATCTCGCTCTCGCCTTCGCAGAACAAGAGTGAGCCAGAAGTGGTGGGGATAGCGCCATGCTCCCGAAGTATAGGCCAAACCGAGTTCTTAGCGTAGAAATACATACATCAGAATAGGTGTGCGTTAGGTCCGAAAAAATTCATGAGTTTTATTGATCAGAACATTGATTCCTTCTCGATAGCTTCATTTCGTATTGGTCCACGCATAGCTACGTAACGCACACAACTATTACACTAAGAATATACAACAGCCACACGGCTACGTTCAGGCGGAACCGAGCAGCGTTCCCGTTACCCCACCATACCCTTCGGGGGCCCAGCAACTCCAACTGCCAATCCGCGATTGTCAGGTGGTGGCTGATTTCTCCTCGAATTCCTTTTCGCTGCTTGCGAAAACAAATCCACTGGCCAATATATCTGAACACGATTTTAGGTCTGTTTCGAATAGCATTCCCGCGATGTTCCGCAGAAATGAAAGTAACTTATCTTACATACCTATATAGACCATTGTAAACAGTACTCCTCTTTTGCCATAAACGTCCATAATTTCGATCTCAGCTGGTGGCCTCTTTATATTCCAATCGTTGTACATGCCATTCATAAGGCCCTTCAACTGTAATTTCGTTAATTTCATCTACCACTGAAGAAATGAGTAGAATAGACAAATATCTCCTCACCTCGTCATACTTCACAGAGTAATTAGCGAGCTTAAATATGATTCCGCACGCTGCAACAAGGAAGGGGCATTGCTCTATTAGGATATCCGGACTGAAAAATACTATCATCCTCAAAATCTGTAAATGACGATAGCACGATAACTGGTAAATTAAGAGTTTGGACAGGTTCGGTAACACATACAGTATTTTTACGCTGGATAGTAAATCAGTCAATTAAGATTAGGAATAACGAATGGGAAAGTATGTAAGATGGTTTTAAGGGCAGAACTGTTTGCGCAACATTTTTACCATGGTAAAGAGGGACGTCAGAGCAACAGTGTACGCAAATGTTCGTGCTAAGTTTCTGCTTATATTTGCCTGATACGGCCATACACCTGCGTATCGACAAAGCACCTTATTACGGTTCAAGTATCGTTTGTCCACCTCTTCCTTCTTCATGGCAAAACTGGAATAACGGGAGATTCAGAAGACTCGCACGAAAGCGGTAAAATCTATCGATCGTCTTGAATCATTTCGTTATCTGCAGCCATTATTCGTGCTGCGATTACACCGGTCAAAGAATTTCACCGTTACTCATTTTCTTACCGGCGTAATCGTCCACCAGTACTCTGCATTGGTTTATTTATGCCTTCTACAATCTATTCAACGAGTCGAGTTATCAGCTGTAAATAAAATATTCACGCTGGAGGGTCAGCGGCTACAGCTATTGGCTATTAGCTCATGACGTCTCTGTTTCGTGCGAACGCCGTCACGTGCCGTCGTTGTTTGTAGGAGTCGACTCGTTGAACGGACACTATGCGATATTTATTATGCAATCAAACAACGATTTCGTGCCAGGGAAATACTTTGAAAATAAAGAGGGTATATATCGATCTACTACAGATGTAGTAATCATTGAACGTGTACATGTGTCGGTAGGTTCTCCACATCCAGTGATAGTCCTCATGTGTTCGTTGTTTGCTATGGTGGCATGTTACATCGAATATGGGCAATGCTGTCTGTGTTCGGTCCTCGTTCGACAGTATTGAGTGCAATGTACTCCGCGACAGTATAAGTGGGCAATTGAAAAGGCAATCTTTAAAATTATGCTCTGAGTGGCACGCTTTCCTGTTGAAGGGGTCGGGTAAAGTTACCACGATTGTCGAGGTTTCCGTAGTAAAAACGTCACTCGGCGGGAAACTTCTTCTTCGTCAGGTCACGCAGAGCTCAGTCGCTATTACCATGAAGGAGAGTGCAGCAGGGTTCAGGCACATTTAAACTGGCACAATCCTACGGTACACATCTCACGTTAGCAATCGCTAAGGAGATTAATAAGCGGTCAATAACGTGCGATACTCGTTCCTCTGCATGAACAACGTTTTAAGAACACCCGTAAGTAGCTACACTAATAATTCAACTAATAACTTCATTTTATCTTTACCAGTGTATCGGTAGGTGAACTTGGACGCGTGACGAAGTGCAATGTATTTTCTAAAAGTCACCTTTAATCCCATTACTTACTCGGTGTCTAATTTTTCAACCATAGTCATACTTATAAAAACTCCTCTTTTCGATCGGCACCTGTGAGTTATCGCCTCTAGCGAAGAGTCCAATGCAATAGCCTACAATATTGCAACACATTTCGCATATAATTTGAATAGACGAGTTGTTTGAGTTTGCTACACGATATCTTTACGATTTTTACAAATGGTGGAAGAAGAGCGCTGTATTGTCGTCCCTCTGCTTGCGATTACTGTAGCTTTTAGAATCAGTTGGAAGATCGTGAATTCTTCGTTGTCGTCGTCGGCCTCCTAATATTTCGGAACGTCCATTAAAAGTTGTTTTCTCTGAAACCCTGTTAGTTGTACCAGCAGTTGAAATTGGTGAATGTGAATACTAAGAGTTTTTTTCTGTCTTTTAATTTAGCTGTGCGTTAATTGGCGTGTTCCACTGTTGCGGCGAACGTTAGTGGACTGGAATGGTGTCGGGCAGGATCCTCGAAGCTGTAAAGGACTGATTCCTCTGACATTCGATGCAAGTCGAGTTCACCAGGGAACCTGAGTATTTATTTTCATCTATAAAGGAGTTTGAAGTCCAATAAATCATGGTATACTGATAATATTCATTCGGCTATTAACATTATGAACTATTTATTCGATGCGCATCTAGAGTAACTACGGAAAGTAAACTTTGAAATGTCTTAACTAATGCAGGTTACTGGTATTTTTTACGTGAATACGAATTTAAAATCGGAACAGTAGGTACTGAGGGGCATGCACAAAAAGTCGAGCGTTACGAAAATTGTGACAAAAATGGGTGATAATGTTTCGTCTCATAACTTCTGTAGTATACTGCATTCCACTTTAGAGTAGACTCGTTCCGCGCAGGTATATACAGTTGATTGGTAGGAAACCGGCAGGGAAAGTGCTACGACTAATCGCGTGTGTCAGATCCGTGGGAGCTGCGAAGATCGGTCGCAAATCGGTAGGGGCGTAGGGTAAATGTACCTATTACTGCGGGGACAAGATTTAGTCACACTTTGTTCGACTATTTCTCTTGATTTTTTATGAAAGAACAATTTATTAGGTGCTTTGTTTTTAAGAATGATGTACTTTGTATTAGAAAAAAAATCGCTAACCGTCAAGACCTAACGTAACATAAGAAAATATCGAAAAGTCAAATAAATGACACTTTGTACATATTACTGCGGGCGAAAAAGAGCCGTATCTAGGGACGCGGTAGCGTCTTGACGCCAAGTACATGTTTCGACACCCTGTATATGTCTCGTAATCCGGCTAATCCATCTTTTCCTAAAACTTATATCATTAATATCTCATCACGCCTGCAATATTTCCTAAATTTAAAGGCATTTTTCTGATATAAACCGCATATAAGCTTTCGTATAAGACCAAATTCAATAAAATCGGTCCACGCATGACAGAGATATCGTAATATCGTCTCATGGATCTGGCGGAAACAGTAAGATTTTTCTTATTTTTATGATTCTTCTTCTTCTTCTCCAGTCAAAATGTTCGTCAACATAATACGTATACGCGTTACACGCACACCTTCAGCCAAAAAAAACTAGCACATGTTTCGTTCGTCGACTCTCGGTACGCGTTACACGCATACCTTCAGCCAAAACGGATTAAAGTCGTGTTCAGATATATCGGCCGGTGAGTTTCGTGAGGGGTAGGTATTCTCCCACAACACCGATTGCCTGCCTCGGTGCACCTTTTCTCAATGTTCTCACTCTCTCTCGGGCTACGACTGGTCGTCGTGCGTAAACACGCAGCGAAGCATCCCCACCACTTCCTCGCTTCTTTCTTGCCGAAGGCGAGAGCGAGATGGAATGAAAGCGTGTCTATTCCCTCATACCCGTCGCGCACGCAAAGGACGGAGTATCAGGCGCACGAAAAACGAAGCGAGACAAATATGTGTCAATGTGTCATCTGTCTCGTACCGTCCTTCGCTTGCTTTCAGTCCCTCTGACTCGCTCTCGTTCCATCTCGGTCTCGCCTTCACAGAACAAGAGTGAGCCAGAAATTGTGGGGATAGCGCCAAGCTCCCGACGTGTAGACCAAACCATGTTCTTAGCGTAGAAATACATACACGAAATCAAATAAGTCACAAAAAATAGAAGATAATTACAAAATAAAAAAAAGATGTGAAATCCAAATGAGCTGCAAGTACATAAAGGTGCTTTCCCGCAGCGTGCAAAGGTGACACTGTGTAAGGCAATGTAAGATTCGGTGCTTTCCAACTGCGCTTAATAATATTAAGCAGATATATTTTTATAGAAATAAATATTTCAATACCAATAAATATTTTATTCAAAATACTTGGCGCTACGCCTCGAATTGGTGTTGCTAAACTGAATAAATATGTATAAATTGCATTAATCTTTTTCTTTTTTTCTTGTGTGTGCGTGAGTAATGTATTTTAGATTGTAAGTGAGTTATTGTAAATTATTAATTTACTATTAATAAGACAATTAACATTTTTTCGGTTTCGCAGCGCCAAGTATTTTGAATAAAATATTGATTGGTATTGAAATATTTATTTCTATAAAAATATATCTGCTTAATATTATTAAGCGCAGTTGGAAAGCACCGAATCTTACATTGCCTTACACAGTGTCACCTTTGCACGCTGCGGGAAAGCACCTTTATGTACTTGCAGCTCATTTGGATTTCACATCTTTTTTTTATTTTGTAATTATCTTCTATTTTTTGTGATTTATTTGATTTCGTGTACTTGGCGTAATTTTTTTACTTTTTTTAACTTTTTTATGGGGATATCACTTCTTTTTACAAAGATAATTTGCATAGGGAATGACTTCAAATAATTTTTAATATCATATTATTACCGGGGCCGTGGCGGCCGTCAGTAATAAAAATAATCCCCATAATATATTTAAATAATAACATAAATATTATAATAATTTTAAATAAATAAATTTTTTATTTTATACATACAATGAAAATGTGCTTATTTCATTTGCTCGTGCAGCAGGGTTACTTTCTCTTTCAGCTGTTGAAATAATTCTCTTTGTCTGCATCGTTAACTGAAATAGGACACATTTACTAATTATTTATAAATTATCATACGTGCTCATATGTCAAGATAAGTGAATGAATAATTGCGTATGCAAAACCCTACCTTCAAATTTGTGCGTACATAATCTGACGTAGATCACACTACATCATCGTCTGCTTCGATTATCTGTAAATATATGAAAGCCACATTTTTTTTAGTTATACGACTTAACGTAGAACTTATATAGAAATATATAAATATAGAAATATAGAAATAGAGAAATAGAGAAATAGAGTGGCATTTTGCTATAGTATGTGTAGAGACTGCATAATGTGTCCAAAGGATGTGAGAGCGTATGGTAGAAAGTCTTGTGGCAGGAAATTTAAATGCTAATGGTAATAATTCAGGGAAAATGAACGAAGAGATCCAATATTTTTAACGCACATTTTTTGATGTTGGAATAAAATTGATTTAGTATGTTTATTGGTGAATTGAAATCTTGTTAATGGGAAACTAATAAAATTAATGAATAACGTGGCAACTACTGTGGATTTTAAAGTATTACGAATGTCATTCACAACAAAAGTCTGAATTGAAAAGTATCAAGGGAGACGTGTCTTCAGCGTACTTTGTTCACGAATGTGACTTGCTCCACATTGCTAAATTTAAACTAAATTTTGTCCATTTACCTTATTTTTTACCTTAATTGATAAATTTCCGGAAACTTGTGCGAATGAAGATGCTTCTTTGTCTATGTAATAACCTTCTCCGGACAACCTCCAAGCCTGTGCGTCCCCTTCATCTATCCAAGCCTGTGCGTCCCCTTCATTTCTATCCAAGCCTCTGCGGCCCCTTCAATTTTATCCAAGCCTCTGCGTCCCCTTCATTTCTATATAAGCTTTACATAAAAGCTCTAAATTACAAATAGTTTGCTGGTATAAAAATATCTGACAATTTAAATGCATTTGTTACAATATATTATTTTGTACATGCATGGTATTTCCAGAAACTTATGCGAAAGAAGATGAAATCTCTGTCGAACCTTCTCCGGACAATTTCCAAGTCTGTGCGCCCCCTTCATTTCTACTATAATCTCTACATAAAATGTTTATTAAAAAATTTTAGCGACTCCTTGTTAATTGAGACAATAATTCAGTCTTATGTGGTGTAAAAACTCGTGACATTTCAGAAAATTTTGACAAGATTCCTTATTTGACACTTGGTAGGTTATAATGACACTTGGTAGGTTATAATTCAATAGTATACATACATAGGTATATGTACAATGACGGACGACGATCCCTGCCGAATGATCCCGAGAGTCGGCGAACGAAACATGTGTTAGTCTTTCTTTTGTCTAAACTGCTGAAGGTGTGCGTGTAACGCGTATACGTATTATGTCAACGAAAGAAAGTCGACGAAAGTCAACGAAAATTTTGTCGAAGAATCAGAAGAAAACTTCCCGTTTCCGACTGATCCATGAGACGATAATACGATATCTCTGTCATGCGTGGACCGATTTTATTGATTTTGGTCTCATTCGAAAGCTTATATGCGGTTTACTTTAGAACAATGCCTTTAAATTTAGAAAATATTGCAGAGGTCATGAGATATTAATGAAATATGTTTCAGGTAAGGTTGGAATAGCCGGGGGACGAGTAAAGATACACGGCAGCGACAGTCGACATATACAGGGTGTCTTTCTTGTACTTGGCGTCGAGACGCTACCGCGTCTCTAGATACATCAGAATAGGGCCCTTTACACGGACGTTCTTGCGCGCGGTCCGGCGCGTCACACGCCGCGCGGCACGCGAAAGTACATGAACGCCGGAGCGCGACGCTCCTTCGTGCACGCCAGAAGGTTATACTCGCCACTACTCAGAGACAGCGGGTTCGGCCTCATATTTCTACGTCGACTCCATCCACATGTTTCTTCCACGATCCACCGCGGTGGAGTATTGTGTACTACCTGTTCGATGTATATTATCGATCTGCGAAACGATTGGCAAGACACGATCGCGATATAAGTTCACGAAAGGTATACGAATTCCTCGATATACCTGGCTAATAGAGGATATCATAAATGCTGTTACTGTAGGGCACACTGTAACATCTGTTTTTACGAAGCTACATTTGGTTGACCTGAAGGTGCTACAAATTATGGAAATGGTTTATCACTCAGTTATAACGACTGTAAAATTTTACAAGCCCAGATAGCCAGATCTGGGGAGCAGAATCTGACGTCAGACTGTAGTAGTCTGTGTCTGCATTTGGCTGCGTTCTGAGGTGCAGAGCCTGATGTCAGATCGGCAGCAGATCGATAGCAGATTCTGCCGTCTGCTTGGCACAAACAACAGCGCCATCTAAGGGCCAGAATTACCAAGCAATTCCCTACGCGTGACGTCACATGGCCGCCCCTACGTGGACGTGGGTACGCACCAACACGTGTGTACCGTGATTGCTATAGGTGTATCCCCACCCTTTCTACTGCGCGTAGAGAATTGGTAAGCAGCAGTTTTGGAGCAGCTTCTGAGGTTCTGCTCGCAGGTTAAGTATGTGAGCCGCAGTTTATTAAATAAGTTTTCTATTTATTTCTAAAGGTATGTATTTTGCCTTTAAGATTACAATTACAACATAAGTGGCACATACATTAACATTTAATATTTACAATTAGAAATGGTGATTCTAGATGCAAACATAAGACAATTTTCTCGAGAACGAAGGGCGATATCAGAAATTTTTATTCTATATTTTCGACTTATTTTTTTTTGCGTAGAATCACCATATCCCCGCTTGTGTTAACTCTGAAAATAAATACAATATTAGTATAAAATTGAAATGATACTGGGAAAGTACCGATAAATGAGTATTTTATTAACCGGGCGCGAAAAAGTGCCGATTAGTGTTCATTGCGAACGTCGAGAGTTAAGTACTTTATTTCAGTGATGCTGAAATAAAGTGAGCACTGAAAAGTACTGTTTGGTTGTGTACGTTTTAAAACACTGGCGCTGAAAAGTGCCAATTGTTGTTCCTTGTGAACGTCGAGAGGTAGTTCCCGTTGTACTCAATTAAAATGGGCACTGTAAAGTACCGTTTGTTCTCTTCGCCACTGTAAAAGGAGACACGTCTCTACTTGTAATGGGCATATTTCTGAAAAATAAAATATATACCGCAGTTAAGGGTCGTTTTCACGTGACAGTAAATCATGACTTTTACGGTCATGGCACTAAATGTCGTCATTTTTAATATTACGTTAAAGCGAACCTTCAGAGGTCATCAGCTTCTTCTTCGGGCTGCTGGTCGTTCCAAAAATCGCGGCGCCTTTGGAAATCCGTCGGGGCTGCCGTCGCCCGTGGACCACGCTTCCTGCTGCGCACCCTCTCTTTCGCGGTCCGAAGTGCTCGCTGCATCGATACTTGAAAATCCGATCGGAGCGGCTTGTCGAAATGCGGGTTCCCAGACACCGCTTCTGAAAAAGTAATGCACGCAAAGTACGTTAGCATAATTATGTATAAAAACATGAAGATGCTTATTGCTTCGTACCGTAAATCACCATCGTGATACGGGTGTTGTACAACAGTCGTTGTCCTGTTCGGCCGAACCACGTGAAGGACGTTGTCACGTCGTCGATGAGGACCTCCTTCATGCAAAAGTCGACCGCAGCCTTCAGGTTGAACCCACCCACGTATTTGAAATATTGAACCTAAACAAAGTAAGTAAATATTTATGTAAGTATGTATTATATAAAAGTAAATAAGAGCATAATTTCGTTTTCACTTACAAGTTTGGAATAATTTTCGTCATCGATGGTCTCGAAACAGTCCACCTCCTCCGGTGACGATAGAGGAATGACGGCTGGTTTTCGTGGTAGACCGTTACGGGTGGGCGGAACACATTGGAGAACACTCTCCAACAGAGTATTCATTCTTCTGCAAGCAGAACGACTGGAGACGTAACGTATTAATAAACACGATAACATGCG
This sequence comes from Andrena fulva, assembly GCA_946251845.1. Taxonomy (NCBI): domain Eukaryota; kingdom Metazoa; phylum Arthropoda; class Insecta; order Hymenoptera; family Andrenidae; genus Andrena; species Andrena fulva. The sequence continues at coordinate 40,472,642 of OX276327.1, forward strand.
ATACTTACGTCAGCTCCGCCTCCATGGATCCTATACGATCATGCACGCTTCTGCGAACATTAACATTTATAAGAAAATGTCCTTACAGTAATATTTTATAGCAAAAAATGAAACATGTAAATCTACCCATTATCAGGAGGTTGGGTCGGCGCTGTATTCTGCTGCAACGGCTCACTGTGGGTCACAGTGGCGCGTGCAGACGATGTCCCTGGATCGGTGAATCCTTCGAGGACAGGAACACCGGCCGCATAATTATCCTGAAACAGATACATAGTATTTGTGTTAACAGTAGGAACACCCTTTGACGTTGTTGAACCGTGATCCTGCAGGACCATTCTCAAATCATCGATGTCCTGATCGATTGGTAGTTTCGGCGCGGTGGACGTCCTTTGCCGTTTCGGAGCTTCCTCCTCCGAAGATGTTGTTTGGTATCGTGTGGGTTTCACGACCACACGTTTGGCTCGTCTGTCCATCACAGCCTGTAAGTAAAAAAAGTACATATTACAATACTTAGCAAAGGCGTGTTAGCTGTTTTTTTTTCATTTTACATGCAGGCACCGCAATATTAACGAGATTTAAGATTACAACTTGACAGCAAAAAAATGCAATATTTTATGCACCAGCTATTCTCACCTTTTCCATATTATATTTGTATGTATCTTAATTGTACGAAACCTCAAGACGAACCTATATAACGTGCTACTCAATAATTCGAGTGTAACTCGACAAAGGCTACAACAGTAGAAATCGTGAAAAAATGACACATGCAGAAACATTCGCACCAAACGATAAAATAACCATCACCAGAGATTAACAAGGATACGTGTAAATATGGTTTTACTTGTGAAGAGCAGTACAAAAGAAGAAAATGTAAATATTATAGCACGTCACTCAACAGAAAATAGTCGTAACTTACCAAAAACAGGAGACGAAACTAAAAAGGGAAAACGATTTTTTTTTTTTACATGGAAGAAATCCCTAACGGATATCTCACCCCCGTGGGAGGGGTGAGATTATGTGGGGCTTGCACCCACTCAAACCACCATGGTGACCGCCTGACGCGAGAGGCTTACACAAGGGAGAGGGACTGGCAGCGAGATACTTCTAACGATAATAAGGATGGAAGAATTTAACCACTACGGCTTCTCGCTGTGTGTAATAACGGCAACGACATAGCTACGGTTTTCTAAGGGGATGGGATCGTCGTTATTGCCAGTGGGCATATTACCGTGAAAAGGCATTCTAAAACATTTGGCGCGAACCTGATCGGGGGAGACATATAAAATATCTTGGTTCAATGTGGTGCATTTATACAGGGTGTTCCGAAAATGCTGCGGTATCTTAAAGGGGGTGATTCGGGGGTTGATTGCAAACAACTTTTTCCTTTGCGAAAATGCCCTCCGAGGTTTCGTTAACGAGATATTAATAAAAAGCACCGACCAATCAGAGCGCGAGCCTTCCGCTGGAGGTCCCGCGCTAGCGTGGCCGCGCGCCGGGCCGCGCTGCGACTACGAACAAGCAAGGCGGCATGCATCGAAGGAAATTGCGTCAAATGGCAAATGAAAAAGACGTAACAAAAAATCCAACCTTTTGCCATGGTTTGTTTGCCATTTAAAGTGAATAATGAATAAAGGATAAATGGATGAAAATGACGTGTAACGTAAAAAGACGAATACACATTTTTTTTAGAAGATTCGAAAATAATAATTATTTGAAGTGGGAGGATAAGGAATACGTAAAATTCCTTGTGTTAATAACATATCCACGAAAAGGTAACGTAACAGGAAATTAACGAAAAGTGATCGTAGTTCGTTATTGTGATAAAAATCCGTAGTTCAATAACGGCCAACACTGTTGTTGATAATGAATAAGTTGGTTTAAAAACTCGGAAGAAAAATTTACGTACGGAAATTTGGAGAATTATCTCCGGAAATAAGCCGTAGCCTGCGTTAAATTTAAAAAATAATAGTCGCCAATAATGTAACTGAAACTCACCCTTTCGGAAATTCACCTGCAGCTTAAAAACCTGTGTCCACTAGGTCACTGAACCGATCCTGGTCATCGCCGAGTGCACAGCTGATCTCAGGTACACGACACCATCCAAAGTTAAGGGTCGCAACGTCAAATGCGTCCGGGTTAATGTACCGAATATTCACTTCACTGCACGGCTACTAACACTGATCACTTAATTTATTTTTCATGGAACGTGTTGTTGCTACGTTATAAAAATTGGTGGAAATGAATTTTTACTTGGCGTTCGGAGCCGTGGGTAATTCCCGCGCAAATTCTCACGCTGCAGCACTTGCGTCCTCGTTGTTCGGGGGGTACACACAGAACATCGCGTAATACTCTTGAGCAGAGAACATTTGTCTGCGACGCGATTGCTGACTGCTGACTGACAAGATTTTTTCCAAGCGACTTCTTCTACCCCCAAATAGTTTCTCTCGTTCCATTATGAGTTGACCCCCACCAGGCCAAGAGGCTTCAGGTAAAAAGAAGCCAGCACATTTTCGGAACACACGTGTTTTGCAGAAGTGCAACGAAAACTTTCACAAAAGCCCGCGCTCCGTCCTTCTACTGCCAATGTACTCATTGCTTCGAGATAGAAAACAGACACCACGTGTATCGGTTCGAAAGGGTCCGAAGGGAAGAGACGCAGAAAGTCTTCGAGTTGCTATAAAGAAGAAAATGCATACCATTCCTGTTTCCCCTTTCTGACACCCTGAGTTCACGTCTGCTACGAGGCGGAACCAATTAAGTCTTAAATTATCCGAAACTGTAGGAAACCGTTCTCTACCGCCGACTTGCGGGACAATACGGTCATAAACCGCGACCCTGGCGAAATGCTCTGGCTGATCAGCCTGATTAATTTTGGAGAACTAGAAATTACAGAGTATTATCCAGCATCAATACGTCTCGCGGAGAGACACAGGAAAAGAAGGAATAGTCCGCTGACTGCGCGTAGTCCCGCCTGCTTCGTCCTACCCTCAAATTAAAGACGGATCCCTTATCTCTCGAGTATAAACACGTGCTCGAATTTCAAAACACAAGCACGCATCGCCGTATTCGGTGCGAGAGACTGTGGGCTTGAGGTCCGATTGGCCCCAAACTAACCAATCTGCCCTGCATCCCTCCCAAACGGCCACTGTCCTGAAGAGGCCCTCTTCACAGCGATATCTCCTCCACAAGGCCCACCTTCTCTCGCACGGAATACGTCGACGCATGCTTTTGTTTAGAAATTCGAGCGCGTGTTTAGACACGAGAGATAAGCAGGCCCGATTGGTTAGTTCAGGACCAATCGAACTTCAAACCCGCCTTCTCTCCAACGGAATACGTCGACGCGTGCTTTTGTTTGAAAATTCGAGCGCGTGTTTAGACACGAGAGATAAGTAGGCCCAAATGGTTAGTTCAGGACCAATCGAACTTCAAGCCCGCCTTCTCTCGCACCGAATACGTCGATGCGTGCTTGTGTTTTGAAATTCGAGCACGTGTTTATACTCGAGAGATAAGGGATCCGTCTTTAATTTGAGGGTAGGACGAAGCAGGCGGGACTACACGCAGTCAGCGGACTATCCCTTCTTTTCCTGTGTCTCTCCGCGAGACGTATTGATGCTGGATAATACTCTGTAATTTCTAGTTCTCCAAAATTAATCAGGCTGATCAGCCAGAGCATTTCGCCAGGGTCGCGGTTTCTGACCGTATTGTCCCGCAAGTCGGCGGTAGAGAACGGTTTCCTACAGTTTCGGATAATTTATGACTTAATTGGTTCCGCCCCGTAGCAGACGTGAACTCAGGGTGTCAGAAAGGGGAAACAGGAATGGTATGCATTTTCTTCTTTATAGCAACTCGAAGACTTTCTGCGTCTCTTCCCTTCGGACCCTTTCGAACCGATACACGTGGTGTCTGTTTTCTATCTCGAAGCAATGGGTACATTGGCAGTAGAAGGACGGAGCGCGGGCTTTTGTGAAAGTTTTCGTTGCACTTCTGCAAAACACGTGTGTTCCGAAAATGTGCTGGCTTCTTTTTACCTAAAGCCTCTTGGCTTGGTGGGAGTTAACTCATAATGGAACCAGAGAAGCTACTTGGGGGTAGCGGAAGTTGCTTGGAAAAAATCCTGTCAGTCAGCTAGAAATCGCGTTGCAGAAATGTTCACAGCCCAGGAATACTACCGTATGTTCTGGGTCTACGCTAGGGCTGTTCAAGTACTTGAATATTCGGGTAGCTTGAAATCCGAACCAAGCTGAAACCCGGTTTCCGAGCCGAGCCGAGTACCCGAATGAACCGAGCGGCTTGAAAAAACCGAGCGGCTCGGATAGAACCAAGTAACTTGAATTTTTCAAGCGGCCCGAATGAAGCGGGCGGCTCGAACAGAACCAAGCGGATTGAATTATTTCAAGCGGGCCGAAAGAACCGAGCGGCCCGAAAGAACCGAGGCGGCTCGAAAGAACCGAGGCGGCCCGAAGGAACTGAGGCGGCCCGAATGTATGTCTGTACATTGTACGTCGAGCACATAGGTTAGGAGATAGGTTATGTATACCTAACCCAATTGTAATATAGACTGCGGAAGTTTATGTAAATGCATGTTTTTATTGGAATGACTTAAACAAGCGGGACTTTGACAGAACTATGTTTCATCATTACGAGGATGTTAAAAATATACTTTCGATTTTATACATTTTGCATATTCTGGATATACGTTGTACATTCTGCATATTTTTCATATTTTTTGCAGATACGGAATTTGTTTACAAATTAGCTTGGTGAACCACGCCATTCAAATTTAATAGTTTCATATGTTAAAAAGTTTAATAGTGTAATAGTTACATATATATTCAAATGTTTAATAATTTAATAGTAGGTACAACGGCTTGATACGTATAATATATAATTATTACAGTACAATTATTAGTATACTACAGTTTGATAAAAGAGGTTAAATATAATGTAAGAAGTTCTTACATTAATTAAATAAAAAAATTAAATTGTGTGTCTATTTATATTGCTTGTTCAAAAATTATTCGTCTATTTATTTATTTATTTATACCTAGCCTGCGGAAGTTTATGCAAGTATGATATGCCGCGAATATGCAAATATGCTGAAAAAGGTAACGGGGGGCGGGGGGGTATATTTAACCTCTTTTATCAAACTGTAGTATACTAATAATTGTACTGTAATAATTATATATTATACGTATCAAGCCGTTGTACCTATATTATAATTGGGTTAGGTATACATAACCTATCTCCTAACCTATCTGCTCGACGTACAATGTACAGACATACATTCGGGCCGCCTCAGTTCCTTTGGGCCGCCTCGGTTCTTTCGAGCCGCCTCGGTTCTTTCGGGTCGCTCGGTTCTTTCGGCCCGCTTGAAATAATTCAATCCGCTTGGTTCTGTTCGAGCCGCCCTTTTCTTTCGGGCCGCTTGAAAAATTCAAGTTACTTGGTTCTATCCGAGCCGCTCGGTTTTTTCAAGCCGCTCGGTTCATTCGGGTACTCGGCTCGGCTCGGTCGTTCAAGCCGAGTTAGGCTCGGCTTGCTTTTTCCGGGTACTTGAACAGCTCTAGTCTACGCCCGGAACGACGGGAACGCAAGTGCTGCTGCGCGAGCATTTGCGCTAGAATATCCCAATATCGAAACACCAAGCGAGGATACGTTTCGTCGGTTAGCGTCGCGGCTTTAAAACGTAGGAACAACACGTTCCATAAAAAGTAAATAAAGTGATCAGTGTTAGTAGCCGTGCAGTGAAGTGAATATTCGGTACGTTGACCTGGACGCACCTGACATTGCGACCCTTAACTTTAGGTAGTGTCGTATACCTGGGATCAGCTGTGCACTGGGCTCGTCCATCGATGACCAGGATCGGTTCAGTGACCCAGTGACACAAGTTTTCAAGTTGCAGGTGAATTTTCGACAAGGGTGAGTTTTAGTTACTTTAATGCTGATCATTCATTTTTAAATTTAACGCAAGCTATGGCTTATTTCCGGCGATAATTCTCCAAATTCTCGTACGAAAATATTTATTTGGGCTTTTTAAAGAGACTTATTCGTTATCAGCAACAGTGCTGGCCGTTATTGAGTTACGGATTTTTATCACAATAACGAACTACGATCACTTTTCGTTAATTTCCTGTTACATTACCTTTTGGTGGATATGTTATTAACACAAGGAATTTTACGTATTCCTTATCCTCCCACTTCAAATAATTATTATTTTCGAATCTTCTAAAAAAAATGTGTATTCTTCTTTTTACGTTACACGTCAGTTTCATCCATTTATCCTTTATTCATTATTCACTTTAAATGGCAAACAAATCATGGCAAAAGGTTGGATTTTTGTTACGTCTTTTTCATTTGCCATTCTACGCAATTTCCTTCGATGCATGCCGCCTTGCTTGTTCGTAGTCGCAGCGCGGCCCGGCGCGCGGCCACGCTAGCGCGGGACCTCCAGCGGAAGGCTCGCGCTCTGATTGGTCGGTGCTTTTTATTAATATCTCGTTAACGAAACCTCGGAGGGCATTTTCGCAAAGGAAAAAGTTGTTTGCAATCATCCCCCGAATCACCCCCTTTAAGATACCGCAGCATTTTCGGAACACCCTGTATACGCCAAGAGCCGAAGACATTATGCCGAGATCATAAAAATCATCGACCTCTAGAAATTTTTTAATACCTAAACTATAGGAGTTATCGGAGGACATACTAATATTAATAATTAGGCAGATGGAGCCGTCGACTGAGATGAAACAATTATCGCGAACATTTGTGCCCAGAGAAATGCTACTGAACTCTATCTTATGGTATTGAGAAGAATTGGGGTCGTTACTAAGCGGTGTAGATACGCGAATAGAGAAATCGACATTGCAATGAATATTTGTGCCATGAAGTTGTCACTCCCTCATCCTATTGGAATATTGTTGGAGAGGAAGACTTGGCTTTCTAAGAAATTTACTAAAAATGGACATGTTGTTTTCATAAGGAAAAGCAGAACATGAATCTAAATTACCTAGACGTCTGACATCGTTGGTTAAATGAAGAAGGCCATGGACGTTATAGCTATTAAAAGTTGGGCCATAAAGTTCTTCGTTACGAAGAACAAATTTCTGCAAAGCTAACTCTGCGAAGCTCAAGTGTGGGATCGAAGGGGATTCTGAAACTAAAACCCGTATGGCCGCGTGTAATAATAAAAAATGCTTGTATACGTTTTGCTCCAGTACACGATTCAGTATAACTGGCCCTGTATACAGAAGGAACTGACGAAATTCGGTGGCTTTATATTTACAGCATTGTTCAATAGCTCTGGGACGTCTGGCAAAGTCTGAGGGACAATATCTGCTAAGACTATTCCGTCTCGCAGACAGTAAAGAAATGTCTGCGCGGCGCAATTTTGAGAAATGTGAATAGTCTCCATGTACCTACGCAGACAACAGTTTCTTCACTACGCCCAAACATACAAGATGTATATACTCGAAAGGTACTTGCGAAACCATTCCCATCGGTAGCGATGACAATGGGCTTGTACCTTCCTTGTGATGCTTCTGGTCTAACCGTCTAATGTAATCCTCGTCGGTTCGAGGAGAATGGTTTATCCCATCGAAAGCGTAATGTCCGTTCAGGGTACCAGAAACCGTACATTTGGAACAAGGACGGATAGACATATGCCCACGATGATTTAATGCGAATGCTCGAGCTGGTGCGTCAGCAATGAAACATCTCAGTCGTACGGGCAACTTAATAGAATGAAAATTTATGCCTCCGTTGGACATGATGGCCCTGACCCCAGCAATAAATTTCTTAAAGAAAATATTGGGGTCGCGTGGTTTTTGGGGACCTTTATAGATGCCTACCACTATCGGCTGTATATGTGGAATATTTGAAATCCTAGATTGGACGGGCCAGATATGAATGGAACCTGATTTGTCCAAACTACATCCGTCGGTATGAAAATCTAATTCTAACTGTCTAACCAAAGATACCGACAAAGTGTTAGGGAGACTTTTAATAATTTCTGTTTCCAGATTGAAATGAATGTATTCCCCTGGATTCACGCCGAATGTAACAACAGGATTACGTGGTGTAGATACAAGTGTTCTAACATCCTGAAGCAACTGGGAGAAACAGGAATGTGTTCGAAGGAGAGATAATATATTATTTCCTTGAACGTGTCAAATTTTTTTTTTTTTATTTAAAGGTTTAACGTTGCATCAACTGCCTAGGTCATTAGCGACTATATGTATATCAGTTTAATAGGGTCTTTTTCCACATGTTTCTTATATGTCGTTGAAGATTCTGATGCTTTTACAAAACTTGATTATCTTCTCTTGATGAGATGTGGATGGAACTACGTATAAAGGTCTGTGCCCACATATCCGTTCCGTCTCAGTTCCGTGTCAGTTCCGTGATCGCAAAAGGTATGGGTTGCTTGTTTCGAATGGAGCAGTGCACACTTGTCAGTTCCGTGAAATTCGACGGTCTTTCCGTATCCGTCAGTTCCGGGCCGTCAGGATCAGTGTTAAAAATATCGTTTGCGTGCTTTACAATGGAGCAGCGCACACTTGTCCGTGTCAGGGCTGTCAGCAGATGTCAGTGTGGAACCCGGATCCGTTCAGTGAAACTAAAATTCGGTTGCCTCCGATATTTTGGCCATTTGCACGGAGACGGAGGCTTGAAATGACTGAAGGGACGACCTTTTTTTATGACCGTGAAAGGTTCTCAGGTCGAGGCTCTCGAACCGCGCGTCGGGGGTCCCAGACCCCAGGGTCATAAAGACAAGGACAGCAATAGGCCGCTCAGTAATGAAAATGAGAATTTCTATAATTAATATCAGATCGCCATACAAGTACCACCAATGGATTGCTGGAGTTTTTGCAATGAAAATGATACCAAACGTGATAGAATTCTGATCATTTTTAATGATTGTAATGAAAAGAGTTTTGGATTGGTATATAAGGTATGATCGGATGCATGAATGTTGGGCGTCAAGGAAATAAAGCTGGACGTGCGTTTCAACAAGACTTGCCAACTTAAGCTCTTTCCCGCTGCGATACATGTATGGTGGATACCGATTTTCCATTGATCATTATAGTTTCCATAGGAACCGTTCACACGACGATTCTCGTATCGCAGGCCTGCCCCATCGGGTGCAAATACCTCCTGAATTTCTGGGACCCGGGTAACAGCCGAGCGCGGGACTGTTCCAATGCTACCCGTTGCGAAATTTGTGAGAGAACTGCATGGTGGTACGAGCCTGCATGGATGGCCGCACACTCATGCAGTTTCTCCGCAACCCATGCTGTGGTTAGCAACGTAACCGTCCCGCGCTCGGCTGTTGCCTGGGTCCCAGAACTTCAGGAGGTATTTGCACCCGATGGGGCAGGCCTGTCGTATCGCAATACTGATTTTGTCGACTCCGCAAACGTCGGCCGCACGATACTTTTTGTCTGAAGTCGACAGATGAAACGTGGAAACGAGGGGACCTTTTCACACGGCGCAGGGGGAAACACGTATCGCGATGCGTGTCGATCATTTGTTCTTCAATAGAAAATATCTTCTCGTGCCGCATACATTTTTGGACAAAATATTTTTCTGAAAGAATGAATGAGATTGAAGTGTTACCTATTTGGATTTTACACAAAAGATGTAGTAAAAAACGAGCGAATTGGAAACATTGGGTTCATCCCATAAACGGCATTAGACATGAAAAGGGAATTTTTGAAAGGGTTACCATGTGAAACGGAAACCCGTTGGACAGGTATCACCGCACTGACGGAAAGAACTGTGCGGCAGGCCCAGAGATGCCAGAAGTGGCGACAACAGGGGCGAATTATGACATAGTGTGTGCACAAATTGTACAGTAGGTATATATAGCTACGTTTACGCCCCTACTCCTGACTGAAGGCCTACGCCCCTACGGAACCGGCTGAATTGGGACTGCAGGCCGGGCTAGAGCAGCAGGCCTCCTACAGTTGTCAGCAGGGGTGTGCGGGTACCCGACGTTTCGGGCTCGGGACGGGCCGGAAACTTTCGGGCGAGATCGGACGGGATCCCGATACTTTCGTATTCCTCGAGATCCCGAAGTTTTCTGGATCCCGCGACTCGTTTCGGGCTACAGGCATGACCGCCATGAGTGGGCAATTTGATTTCAGGTCGGCTCGGCAAAACTCGGACCCGATCGGCTCGAAAGCCAGCTATTAAGAGTATCTACTAAATATCAGTACCAGTGATAAGTTTTTACATTTCTGTCTCTTGTTAAATCATAATTTGTATCTTATTATTCATTTAAATATATATTTTCATTGTTACCAAATAGCCTGTGACGTGTCATATACGTACTTAAATAAATACCATATTCAAAATTTGGGAGAAAGACTATTTTTATATCGATAATCTTTTAAAAACTTAATAAAATATACTTTATACTTCGTACTTTATGTAAAGGGAATATATACCTATTGGGTATTAAGTTTTTCAAGATAGGTTCAGATTTAACACAGAAAACGTACGGACAACTATAAGCATACAGAAAGGAATATTTAAAAATATACGGGAAGGCGAATATTTTATTATTTCAAATTAACATGTAAGAAACATAATGGTTCTACGTTCTCAGGTAACAATTTTGTTCGGTTACCGATAACGATATTTGCAACAGTGGAAGGCATCCCCGCATTTCTCATTCCCTGCCCAGATTCTGTAGGAACAAAATCCTTATTCTCTAGCATTGTTCGTTATATTTTATTAAGATTTTAAAATATTGTCGATATAAAAATAGTCTTCTCCCCAAGTTCTGAACATGATATTTATTTAAGTATGTATATGGACATATTCAGTATTCACAGACGATTTGGCAGCAATGAAAATACATATATATGTAAATGAATAATAAGATACAAATTTTGATTCAACAGGAAACAGAAAGGTAAAAACTTATCACTGGTATTGATATAAATGATATACACAATTCTTTCCATCTTGGTCCCCTCTTAATGGCTAGCTTACGAGCCGATCGGGTCCGAGTTTTGCCGAGCCGACCTGAAACGAGTCTCGGGATCCCGAAAACATCCGATCCGTCCCGAGAGCGGGGAACTCGAGCCTCGGGACGATCCGCACACTCCAAGTTGTCAATGACACGGAACTGACACGGAACTGACACGGAACTAAGACGGAACGGATATGTGGGCACAGACCTTAAAGGTCTGTGCCCACATATCCGTTCCGTCTCCGTTCCGCGTCAGTCTGCCATTGGTAAGAAGAAGAGGGGCGTAGAGGGTCGCGGAACGGAGACGGAACGGATATGTGGGCACAGACCTTTAAGCAGAAAGTGTTTGTGTGTTTTTTTGTCGCCTAGAAACTCTGGAACGGTAAACTTAGGGATCGCGGAATGTGTCGCCCAGCTCATTATACCTACCTAATACAGATGCACGTGGCTATTTAAAAAAAAAAAATAAATAAAAAACGTTTTTTTTTATAAAATCAAAATCTAAATTTCGGGTGAAGCCGAATAGCAAAGCTAGTATTTGCAAACGTCGTGCAGGCGCGGTTGATCTTGACAAATTTGATCGCACTCGGGACATAAGTAATAACATCCACAGGGGTTACGAATTAATTTGCAACAGCTATTTGTAACCTGAAAACGCTCGAGAAGCGTCGCCACCTAGTGGTAACATCGTGGTACTGCTACGGGCGAGGTATCGCGCGGGTCGAATATGCGCATGCAGGAGCAGGACCCCCAATTCCAGGCGCGAGCGCACATTCGAGCTCGAGCTCCGAGCTCATTCCAGGACAAGCGAGTCCGCCAACGGAGTGGGGAGCGGCCTGAGTAGTGGGAGCGGAGCATCAAAGGCTGCCGCAGGGGTCTCCAGACTTTGACGCTCCGAAAATAAGGCACATTTTGGGGAATTTTTAAAAGGAAAGTATTGAGTATTATAATTCCAATCTCTGTACTTTTATTAATTGAAATTTGAAAAAAGTGTTCAAATTTTTATATGCAATAATAGTAATTTGGTTCAAAGTTATAATGGTAGTAGTAAGAGGGGTTTGAAAAAAAAAGTTTGTTGCTGGCGAGCATGATTTTGGCTGTCGTAATATGTACATCTGTAACAAAAAACGTACAATTTTTCTTAATCTATATGAGTGTGGTAATGGTATGAACTTTAGTTCATGTTGAATGAATAATGTTGAAAAACACAAAAATTGTTGTATTTCAAATGAATACATTAATTTTTTGGAAAAGCATATGTCAGTTTTTTGTGTTGCAAAAATTGGATTTTTGCAAATAATTCATTCTAGTTCACACGATAACCACACAGATTAAGAAAAATTTTGCGCTTTTTGTTTCCGATGACTGCGACAGCCAGAATCATGTTCGCCAGCTACAAACTTTTTTAAACCCTTCTTACTGCTATCATGATAAATTTGAACAAAATTATTATTATTGCATACAAAAATTTAAACATTTTTGAAATCTCAATTAACCCTCCGTATCCTGTGCCTGAGTCAAATTTAACCCACTGCTTGAGGTCGCTAACACACACGGTGATGGAGCTGTGTATGTAAGTCGCGGTCAAGCGATCATTTCGCTGTCGGGGGTGTCATAAAAGCATAAACTGGGCCTTTCCGGTGACCGTGTTGGGGCAACAATGGGAAGCTCGTGACAATACCATATTTTCCTTGGAGAAAACAAAATGGGCATACGGCCTCTCCAGTCATAGAATTCTCCACCACGAGACCTTATACCGAAGAGTGGGGAATCAGCATACCACGGTCGAGCTCGAGGGCGCACCGACTGCCCTAGGGCAAACTTAGTGTGCACCCCTGTCGTAGGGCGATATTTTCAGTCGTTGCTTATTCTTAAGCAAATGCTCAAGCATTCGGCATCCTTTATTAGCTACTAGGTTGGTAGAGGATGCCACATGCTTAAGCAGTTACTTAAGAATAAGCAACGACTGAAAATACCGCCCCTATACACGGGTCACGTAGTCTGCAAACCAGCCGTACACATGACATGTTTACATATAAATTACATGTTAATAAGGCGTTTCTGAGACATGCTACATAGCCTATGTCCGCCCTAGAGTATGCAGGAATAACGTGTCAAAATTTGAGGAAGATTGGGTAAATATATGATTTCAGTTAGAAAATGTTTTGTGCCGCGGTTCGAACGGATTTGCCCCACTGTGCGGCGCCCGACGGGCACGGACACCAGGCCCGGTCATAAACAGGGCCAGCGCGAGGGATGGTTGGCGCCTTCATGCAAGAAAATGTTTAGCGCCCCAAATTTCTTTGCCCCTGGTTTCTATTTAATATGTTTCGCCTTTACGGAGTACAAAAGAAACATTACATTAACATTTTGTGTATGTGGGAGTTGTATTCCTTTATTATTAAGCGAGACCGTAAAATGTTTAGCCTGTTAAAAGATACGCATTTCGAGTTTTAGGAGAAGGGAATTGACAGAAATGTTACGACGAAAGTACGCGTCTCGTTGGTTGAAATTCTTTTTCCAACGAAAGGTCGTGTTTAATAGCTTCGGCGAAAAAAATACAAGACACGTACAATTCAGCGGAGGTCGTTAAGAAATAATCGTGGCAAGTCATTTAACTTTGCTAGGATCGGTTCGAAACGTTTTATTACTTTATTGGTAATAGCATAGGTATATCCGCATACATCCTAAGCCGTAGGGGCGAAAGACAATTAAAGGGTCCCACAGACTAACGCGATATATCGGGAACCGCAGCGGAACAGTTCCGGGTTGGCCTGGGGGAACCTTTAACCTGCAGTTAAATCCGCGCGGACAAGGTGACGCGGAAAGTAACAAGACAATTAGAGGACAACCCAATTATAAAAGCGAAAATGTGAGATTGGTGTGAGTCATGTACTAATGGAAATACCAAGCCCGTGCATAGGTTCAAATTAGGCACAAAATGTTGAAATTTTGTCTTTTGCGCTTCATCTTGATAAAACATCCATTTGAAAATGATCCAATTATTCTGGAAATTATAGTGTTCCCTGAATTTTTACCAACAGTGTATTTTACCTGAAACGGGGTGCGCCGCTGTCTTTAACAGCTTCCTAAGTTCCTACGACGTTCAATATGTAAATTACCAACAAGAGATACGCTTATTTTATACAAAATTCTTCACCGAATGTGGTAGTATTTTTTCTGATTTTTAAAATCGTGACCTTCAGCCTAAATTCGTTAAATAAATCTTTCTTTATAATTGTCATTATTGTAAAAACGATTTTTTATCCTTAAACAAACTTATTCCTCATTTCACCACTCTTCATTTTTGTCTTATTTTCGCCTGTAGAATCACCCCCTAGAATATCCTTGATTATCAGTAAAGTAATACTCTGTATAGGTATGTATTAATACGTATGCCCAAAGTTTCATAACTTCTTTAATTTTCGATATCTTGCCTTGTGTAAGACAATTCGACGCTGTGCGGAGAAGGCTGGTCGATGCATCGTGGGTCTGTTTAGTGTTTATGTTGGAACGGCTCCGGCGATGAGTGCAAGTTGCCGTTCCAATGTGCGGCCGGCGACGGTCCCACTAGTGCAAGAGAGAAACAGATGCATACTTCTCCCTTGCACTAGTGGGACCGTCGTCGGCCGTTGTCGCCGGCCGCGTATTAGAACGGCAGCCTTGCGACGACCCCAACGCAAGGACGCCTTCGCCGATCATAAAGTGTTTCAAGGGCCGAGGGGTGTGGAAAAACCAACTGGACCCAAGGCCGTCTTAATAAATTTGAGCGGCCTTGGCTAAAAAATTTTGATGCTCTAGCCCTCAAGGGTACAATTTCTTCGCAATCGGTGCAAGGTAGTAAATCACAACCCCGTGTCTCCACCAAGGCAGATAGAAATTATTGTCTCCACAATTGAAGAGAAAAAAGCTTTTCAACAAATTTGATTCTTAAGCGCCGTTGGATCACGGGCGCCACTGGGCTATAGCCTATTTAGCCCATTGTTAAAGGCGGCCCTGACTGGGCCCGTGACTTCGGCACACGGACGGTCCCTGCAGAGTTTTCCAAACGAACGGACGTCTGGAGTAGAGATGCAAAAACGTAATTTCAAAATGTAATTGTGTAATTGATTACACATTTTTTGTAATCGTTAATTTAGGTAGTTGACAAAATTGTCGTCAACTACCTAAATTAACGATTATAGAAAGTAATGTGTAATCAATTACACAATTACACTTTAATCGTAATTTGTAATCAAATTACATTTTGCCCAACTCTGGCGTCGCCATCAAATTTCCCTAAGTTCCATTCAGCTTTGTAAATAATTATTATAAAAGGGGGGAGCCTTGTGGGATATACTACGGTATGACCCAACAACCGGAATGAACCGAAATTTTGAGGGGTTGGGCGGGAGGGTGAGAGGACCTCTAATATAAAATTTTAGCTGCAGGTAATTGTTAGTTTCTGAGATAATAATAAAAAACTAACAAATACCCGCAGCTAAAATTTTATATTAGAAAGTGTGAAGGTGTCGGTTTAAAAAAGAACCGTTTCAATTTTTTCGATCCCTCAGCGCGCCCCTGGGCCCGCTGACGCATCGGGTTTTCCCAGCCACGCCATCTTGTCCACTCTTTCGCCCTCTCTCGCTCGCTCATGGATTCTCTCACTCGCGCTCACTGCAGGCTCGAAATTTTACAACCCTCTCTGAGAGTGAATTCAACGACGCAGCGCTTGGCTTCGCTCCGCTCGACTCCGCTCGACTCCGCTCGGCTCGGCTCGGCTCGGCTCGAGCGCCAAACAAAGTACTTCTTTGTCGCCTCGCTGACTCGCGCTCGGCAACCCTGGACCGGGCCAGTTCGAAGTAAACTCTCGAAAAACAAGCAGCTATCCTTTTCACAAGTTTTTTATATTTCTCATTATTTTGTTTTAATATATATTCCCTTTTTAATTCGTTTTATACTTATCGTGCGTTAGTGTTTTTTAAAAATATATATTCAATTTTTCTTATTCGTTTTATACTTATCGTGTGTCAGTGTTTTTTAAAATTATATATTCAATTTGTTTATTTTTTTTATACTTATAGTGTGGTAGTGTATTTTTTAAAAGTATATATAATTTTGTTCTTATTCTTTTCATAGGTATAGTGTGTTTAGTTTATTTTTTAAAACATATTTAAGTTATTTTATTCGTTTTATAGTTTGTGTGTACGCGTTACTTTTTTTTTTTTTAAATTTCTCGTTTGTTTTCCGAAAGCGAGCTTCGAACACCGTTTAGAAAGTGTTAATTCATCACCGGTAAGTACGAGTAACATCACGATTAAGACAAAACTATCATACTGCAATATTTCATAAGTATTATTATATAATACAGTGACAATTTTTTAATAAATTCTCCTAATTATTTTTCAGTAAATAATGTTGAAAAAGTTTTCGATCGTGGAATTCGCGGATGGTATGCAAATCATACCATCGAACTGGATGGACGCTGATAGACAGCGAAGTATTTGGCCGAGCCATATAAAGAATTTGTATACCCTCAATAGAACAATTATGAAAGGAATTGTTCCAGTGGACCACGATGAGTGGGAAAAATGCGACATCGTCAGGTGGTTTGCCTCAGCAGGTATATTTATTTCATTAAAGTATTATTTATACACCGTGTCAAAATTAAAGAAACACTATAATTTGGGAAAATTTTGGTCATTTTCAACAGGCTGTATTTGTGGGAAAAATGTTTTGAAAAAATATTGAGAGAACGCATTTTAACGCTTGAAGTTTATAGTTTTCGAAGGAAGAATTGAATTTTTTGTTTCATGCATTATGATTAGTGATGGCTAGAACCGTGATTTGTGAATCACGAGTGATCCGATCACGTTCGTTCCCAACCACGGTGATTTTTCATAGTGATCCGTGATTTTCGTGATCGCTTCTGATTGGTGCAGGCAGAACAGTGATCGCTTCTGATTGGTGGAGAGCATGACTGCTCTTTGCACGCTCCACATAACCCCAATTTCTAATTTCTCTCGAAACATTCTCAAGTCCTCACTGTTCTTATAGAATCTCAGTTGTATACTTTGAACCAATGTTATCGCTCTTGATCTATTTAAATTAACGAATATTTATTCACTTTAGTTAAAAAGTATAATGTATATGTGAATACTTTAGCCAATCAAATCAGTGCGTGCATACATTGACTATTTATGAATGTATAATATACTATATATTCGCTGAATTAGCACATTTTGACTATAACACAAGCTATATTGAAGTATTTTATAAAAAATAATTCAATCATGATCAAGAATTACGATCACAGTATTCACAGTGAGCAAATTCACTCGAGGTAAAAAAATCACGGTGATAAATCACTGTTAGTGATTTTGAACTCCATCCCTAATTATGATACTGTTTTATCAAGATGAAACGCGGGAAACGAAGATTATGAAATTTTTGCCTACTTTCAAGGTATGCACGGGCAAAATAATATTTTGCCCCCAAATCCAAGGAAGAGCTCTTATAGAGCAAACATTTCTATTTAATTTCGTTTCTTTCGTTTTGTTGTATGATTTTTATTGACAGAGTTATTCGCGATCAAAGCAAAAAAGGTACTTTTCAATTTGAACACCTATAACTTGCGAACTCATGATCGTAGACAAATTTTCAACAGTGTTTTGGAAAGCTAAGAAAGTTTCCTTTCAGAAGCATTAGTTGGCAATTTAATGAGATTTTCTAATCTATTTTTTCATTTTAAAATGATCCCAAAAATTCCATATTTATCATTTTGTAGGAAACTTGATGCCACTTCAAGGATAATCATGGAATCAAACAAGTTTTTTAAATATTTTTTCAAACATTTTTCGCCGAGATACAGTCCTTTGAGAATAACCAAAAATTTCGGGAAATTATATTGTTCCTTTACTTTTGACGCGAAGTGTATAAATTGAACCTGAATATGCATAACTTATTAATGTGTGACGTATTAATGAATTCTCTGTGTCAGATACTTATGAGGGAGCATTGGATAAACAGGAGACTGCCTTGGACACCTCCAATATTCCCGATTCGGATGCGACAAATTATTCGGGATATAGGAAAGTGTCGAAAGAGCGCAGGCGAAAAAATACTCGCATTCACGTGTCCAGCGAAGAAGAGGACATTGAAGCAGAAGGGCCATTGCAGAAAAGGAAGAAGGGAAATATGTACCCCAAGGCACCTTCTGAAATGTCAGGAGTGCTTGTACAAGAAGGTATTTTTATATTATTCAATCATTATCCATTATGAAAGTAAATGTGAAGTAATTTGTACAGTGTGTCCCAAAATTGTGCGACTTCCCGAAACGTGCAATATCTTGATCTCGGATTGAAAATGGTTAAGGACTTTTCGATGTCTTTTTTCATCGGTATATTGCATCATCCGAGTAGTCTCGCCATTTTGGAACCCCCCTTTGAATATTGATCGGAGCATGGTGTCAATTATGTAATGAATTGCGGGTTTTAATGCAGATTTTCCATAGACGTCGACGCCATTTCACGACCACTATTTCCAACGAATTAACAGTGGTGAGAATAGTATGCCACTTATACTACACGCGTCTCCCGAGGAAAGTAGAATAGAAATAGCACCAACACCAACACCAAAATCACAACCAGAATCATCATCATCATCGTCATCATCATCGTCATCATTAGCAAGTACGTCTCCGCATGTACAAAATCATATCGAATCCAATGGGTTTCTACCCATTGACTATAATCCTAAATAAGATTTTTATATAATTAACTTCTCTTATCTTTATTCAGAGTTGGAAACACTTATCAAGAGAAACTTTGCAGCAATTAATTTGACATTGACCGATATGATGAAAAGGTTGGAACAGATAGAGTCAAAAATGCCGGAAAATTCAAACGTTGCAAGCAGCAATATCGATACCGAATTTTTGCAAATTACGGAAAATCTTCCCGTTAAGGATGAAGAGGGTTTACGCAATTTGGAAGAAAAATTGCAGAACATGCCCACATTTAATGCTATGGTAAGTGACGTAAGAATAATAAATGAACTACTAAGAGTAGTATGATAAAGTTCAATATTTCAAAACATTGCAGTCATATAAAGGAAAATTACATGAGTATTATTATTTATTATAATTTATAAATGGTAGCAACATATCGTAAATTGGGGTAACATTGGCACATCATATATAAATAGCACTAAAAAGTTAAAGTTTTAACACATCCGAACTTACATTAACACTTGAAGGGTCTAGCAGGGTAAGCATGGGCAAACGGCCCTCATGCCGATTCTTGGAGTTGTTATTTTTTAAACAATGCTCCTTGCATGAAACACCATTATGTAAAGTTTTAGATCGCTACCCCCCCCCCCCCCCCGTTTAAGGGTAATAGGGGGGTAAACGCCCCTAACGTTATTATTTTTTTCTCGGTTACAACTTAAGATATTTGAATGAAAAAAAAACGAAAAAATAGCTACATACTAACCGTACTTCATATATTTTTCTCTAAATTATAAATCAATTATTAAGGGTAGAAAAAAAATAATTAATTTTTTGGGGGTGGTTTTTGGAAACAACCCTTTGAGTGACCACCTCCAAAAAAATCCAGAATAATGCTTTGCTATCGAGCTATTATATAAAAAAACCCGAAGTTGGTCGAGATGGTGGAACATAGTTAAATAATTAAAAGAAGATCATTATATTATAAATATGTGGGGTTTTGTGACGAGAAAGAGTATTTGTCGCGAGCCTGAGTACGTGTTATTTAAATGCGAATGGACGAAACGATTGAGGTTCGTTTGGGTGATCGAAGTGCGAATGAAGAGTGTTTGGGATTTATTGTTTATGTATAGTGTCGGGCAAAGAAGCGAGTCGCGAAGCGTGTCGTGAGAGTAATCAGTGGGAGTTCGAAAATCATAGGTAATAACGAGAAAGGTTGATATTGTTGAATATGAGGTGTGTTTGAGTTTGGCGCGCTTTGTGTGCGTGCCGCGTACCGCGTGAGAGTGGGGCGGCGGTGCGTCGCTAGCCGCCTTCCGGTTTCTTGTAGCGCCTTCTTCTTGTTCTGACCACCGTGATGTGCGGACTCCCGTGAACCGATTTTGTACCTTATTCAGTTCAATACAATAAACTTACCAATATTCACAACAGGTTATGGGCCCAGTCACCCTCTGTTGCGTTAAAAGCGATTAATAGCGCGAAATAACCGTAAAAGTATTCGTGTTGCGTCTCGTTGTTGTTGCGACGCAGTCGACTCGCTGTGCGCGTGCCGTGGATATTTCGCGCAGTATAAGTGCGATCTTCTCAAGAGAAAAATGCCTGAAGAAATGTTCGGAAAGAACATCACGAAGTTTGACGGTACGGATTTTTCAGTCTGGAAATTCGAGGTCATGCAGGCGTTGATGGCACACAGTCTCGACAGCCTGGTAGACGGCGCGAGAGCGAGGCCGGCTGGAGACAGAGAGCATGCAGAAGTAAAAGCGTGGGTCAAGGATAATGTTAAGGCGATGAGTATAATTTCGTCAGCAATGGATAGACGGCAACTGCAAAATTTAATCATGTGCAGGACTGCACAGGAAATGTGGGCAAAGTTAACCACCGTCTACGAACAAAGATCAGCATCCAGCAAGCTCCTCTTGCGGCAGAGATTCCACGAGTGCCGAATGAGTGGGAACGAACCAGTACTTCAGTATGTAACTAAGATCCAGAATTTGGTAAGCCAGCTGAGAGACGTCGGTGAAGAAATCTCTGAAATAGACATCATGGCCAAAATCCTCGGGACGATGCCATCAAGATACAACGCCCTCGTGACTGCCTGGGACAGTGTTCCTGCGGCGAGTCAAACGGTCGGAATTTTGCTGGAACGCCTGATAAAGGAGGAAGCAACAATGGCGCAGGACGACGAAACGACGTCTGCATTTGCTGCAATGAATATAGGCAATAATCGAAAGCACGGTGGTACAGTACCATCGAGCCACAGGGGTGCAAGGGGTGGCGTGCATCGGGAAAAGAAATCCTCGTCAGGTATTCAATGTTTCTTATGTAAAAAGGTGGGACATTTCGCGCGCGACTGCAGAAAGAAGAAGCAAGGGCCAAAAACGGAAGCACCAGGCCTGGACGCATTCATCGCCACGTGCGCCGATAAAGAAAATGGCGGCATGCGACCGGTACGCAAATCACCGGAAGACGGTGCCATGGAAATGCTGAAAAATAGGGGCATCGATGAAGTCGGGATTACCGACAGTGGCGCGTCGAAACACATCACTTTTCGGCGTGATTGGTTTAGTGAATTCGTCTCGTGCCACGAAGGATCGGTGTCGCTGGGCGACAACGCAGTATGCGAGGTTCACGGCAGAGGGACGATCAAAATCAATAGGTTAATCCATGGCGAATGGCGTGAGGGCCGTATCGATAATGTGTTATATGTGCCCGATTTCAAAAAGAATTTATTCTCAGTCGGCGTATGCGCTGATAAGGGTTATGATATCCTATTTCAAGGAAACAATGTTGTGTTCAAGCGAGGTAATCAAATACAAGCTCTGGGATACAAACGCGACAATGACGTATACTGGATGTCCTTTGAGGTTATACCACCACATGCAACGACTGAAGAAGCCAATGCGTGTACATCAGGGGGGCCAAGCTTCCCTCTTACGAAAGTTGAAGCAGTGTTTGTAGCGCCTCCTACCATTAAGGTGCGTACTAAACTGTGAATGTGTGAATCGGGACGTATGTGTATGTGTATACGTGTAATGCACCGCATACTTTATAACCTGTCCACGGATCGTCGCGCCAGCGACACGTATGCAGCAGATAGAAGGATAAACATTGAAATTGAATATTTCTTCTTTTCTTAGGAAAATAAAATATATTCAATTTCTTTGTATATCCTTCTATCTGCTGCATACGCGTCACTGACGCGACGATCCATGTTCAGACGGCCTTAGACACTTCCTCGTGTCTCCGCCAAACATTTACAAATGGCGACGGTCGTCATGGTAACATTTCACCAACGTCGAAAGGTTGTGTGTCGTGCTCACTGATACACCTAGGTATGTGTGTGTGATGTACCTAGCGCCTCCTACCATTAAGGTGCGTACTAAACGGGAACTTCGGCCAAACAAAGACGGCTTGGTCCCCCTGGTGTACATCGAGTATACTCACATGGCATGAGAGACTAGGGCATGTCAACGTCGGCACAATCAAAGGTATGATAAACGCAGACATAATTACAAATGTCAAGGTGCCACCCGATGATTCACTCTTTTGCGAGTCCTGTCAATTTGGAAAATCGCATAGACTCCCATTCAAGAAGCACGGACGGGGCAAACTTGAAGTAAAGGTGGGAGAGTTTATCCATTCTGACGTGTGCGGGCCATTTTCTCAGGAATCGATTGGAGATGCGAGATATTTCCTTTCATTCATTGATGAGGCCTCGGGATATCGACATGTATATTTCTTAAGGCATAAATCAGAGGTCTTAGAAAGGCTAAAAGAGTTCGAGAAATTGGTGGTCAGACAACTTGGCCATGGAATCAGAACTCTCAGGGCTGACAACAGCGGAGAATATTGTAACAGAGAACTATATGGATTCTTGAAGGCGAGTGGGATTCGTATGGAGAACACAGCACCGTACACCCCAGAACAAAACGGTAAGGCGGAGCGAGAAAATCGCACAATCGTTGAAAGTGCTCGGACGATGCTTCATGCAAAGGGGTTACCAACAAAGTTTTGGGCCGAGGCCGTGAACACGGCGGTTCATGTTCTGAACCGCACGACATCAGGCACGAATTCGACAACTCCTTTTGAGCTGTGGACTGGGAAGACGCCTGTCCTGTCGCATTTGAGGACTTTCGGATGTGATGCCTTCGTCCACATCGACAAGCGGTTCCGAAAGAAGTTGGATCAAAAATCGAAAAAAATGATACTGGTGGGGTATCAGGAGAACTCCACGAACTACAGACTCTACGATCCCACCACACGGAAGGTCGTCATGTCGAGGGACGTGATATTCAACGAGGAATCACGTGCGATGATTCCGGATGACAATAACGGGACAAGCGCCACGATCGTTTTTCCAATGGACGAACACACCGTTCGTGCGAGTCTTCCCGAGATAACCGAATCCCAGAATTCGGTAGCACAGGAACGAATCGTCCATGGGGATCATCAGGAGGGTGGGAGTCCTAGAAGGCTCCGTGACAGGGGTCTCCTACATCCACCCGTCAGGTATGAGGGTAATTGCGTGACATATGATACACCTATTAGTTTCAGGGATGCTATCGGCGGTCGAGACGCGGAGGAATGGTCTCAGGCAATAAATAGCGAGCTAGAAGCTCATGAAAGAAACGAAACCTGGACGATAGTCAGCCGCACTCCGGATCAGAAACCGATTGATTCCACTTGGGTCTTCAAGATCGTCCATAATGAGGACGGTAGTATCCGAAAATATAAGGCTAGACTGTGCGCCAGGGGTTTCATGCAAAAGCACGGACTCGACTACACCGAAACGTTCGCTCCGGTGGTAAGGTATGACTCGCTGCGAGTTTTATTAGCATTAATCGCCTATCGTGATTTAGAAATAGTGCAGTTCGATGTTAGAACGGCATTCCTTTACGGCGAACTCCGCGAGACCATATACATGAAAATACCAGAAGGCCTGAACGTTGGTAATAATGCAAGCGAGAAAGTCTGCGTGCTTAGAAAATCATTGTACGGGCTTAAACAGGCGGCCAGGTGCTGGAGCGAGCGATTTCGACGATTTTTACGAAATTTCAAATTCAAGGAATGCGACGCGGATATGTGTATTTTCCGTGGTCAGGTATACAACGAAGTTGTATATTTGGCCCTATTCGTCGACGACGGGTTGATTGCGGCGAAGTCGCGAGAGTCGATTGACATTGTAATCACCGGACTTCGGAATTCTTTCGAGATAACAATCGATGACGCTCAGACGTTCGTGGGCTTGCAAATCGGACGAAATCGCGTTGATAGAAGCTTGTTCATTCATCAAAGGGCATACACCGAGAGAATCATTCGCAGATTTGATTTGCAAGACTCGAGACCCGTTTGCGTACCGTCGGATCCACATGTAGTATTAACACACCATGTGACCTGAACCGGTTATCCATCTGGTGTACTGATAATAAGTTGTCATTAAACCTCGCGAAATGCCATGTGCTGAGGATCTCCCGTTCATTTAGTCATATTATCTTTGCGTATTCACTACACACGATAAGTCTATCCGTTATCGAGAATGTTCGCGACCTTGGGGTGTCATACAACTCTGCGTTTTCCTTCGAAATACACGTAAAAAAGATCACTAATGCTGCCGCTAAGCAGCTCGGATTTATAATGAGGCATTCGAATGGGTTTAATAACCTGTGTACCTTTAAGTTGCTTTATGATGCTCTTGTTCGGCCCCTATTGGAATATGCGTCAGTGATATGGTATCCGCACCAGGTTTACCTTCTGGGTGCACTTGAGAGAGTTCAACATAGGTTTCTGCGTTTTGCTTCGTTTCGCCTCGGGCATCCAATGCACAGACTGGACCACGATTATGAGCCGATATTGCATAGGTTTAATCTCTTGACTATGCAGCAGCGCCTACAGTTAGCGGACCTCGTCTTTTTATTCAAGCTTCTCAACGGGAAAATTAACTGTCCCCAATTACTGGAAACAATTTCCTTTAGCATATTGCCAAGGCCGTTGCGTGGGTGCCCGCTGTTTCAGGCTAAGTTTTACAGGACTAATCTACACCTGAGGGATCCTATGTCCAGAATCTGTCTCCGAGGGAATGAGGTAGCAGATCGAATAAGTTTTTTTGGCACCTCTGTAGAGGCATTCAAACATTCTATTGTAACCTCTTTTCGCACGCCATTATAATATGTATTATCGCATCTGTACACTAAGGTGTTGTTCTTCCTACTATATATATAGGGCTTAGTCCCGTTAATAAATAAATAAATAAATAAATAAATAAATAAACACCGGCGAACCCGAGCGATGGTGAATCCGTGAGTTTTCCTTTTAGGGAGGCAGTAGGTTGCCTAATGTTTCTCGCCACCGTGTCTCGTCCAGACATCGCTTTTGCGGTCGGCAATGTGAGCAAGTTTTTGAGTTGTTATAATGCGAGTCATTGCGAAGCCGTGAAACGCATTTTCAGGTACCTATTAGGGACCATTGATTATGGCGTCGAATTTAAATTTGTTGACAGCGAATTCGTATTAGCCGGGTACTCTGATGCTGATTTCGCGAACGACGTTGAGACTCGTAGGTCGGTCACCGGGTATCTGTTTACTATCGGGAACAATACAGTCACATGGTCTTCGCAGCGGCAGAGGCTGGTGATATTGAGCACAACTGAGTCGGAGTATGTGGCTGCCGCGACTGCTGCCAAAGAGGCGATGTGGTTGAGGCGACTGTTGAGCGATTTAGGATGTGAATGTAAGAGAGCAACAGAATTGTATGTTGACAATCAGAGTGCGATTCGATTGGTTCAGAACCCGGAATTCCATAAAAGAACGAAACATATCGATATAAAGTATCATTTCATTCGAGAACAGTCTGCGAATAAGGAAATTTCCGTGAAGTACGTGCCGGGCGACAGACAGTTGGCGGATGTGTTCACGAAGCCTCTACCGAGAGAGCGGTTCTCATCTTTGCGTTCGGGTCTTGGAGTGGGTAATGTGAGGCGTGATGAGCCCGAGCAAAACGCTTAAACGGTGGGAGTGTTGAATATGAGGTGTGTTTGAGTTTGGCGCGCTTTGTGTGCGTGCCGCGTACCGCGTGAGAGTGGGGCGGCGGTGCGTCGCTAGCCGCCTTCCGGTTTCTTGTAGCGCCTTCTTCTTGTTCTGACCACCGTGATGTGCGGACTCCCGTGAACCGATTTTGTACCTTATTCAGTTCAATACAATAAACTTACCAATATTCACAACAGATATCATTATTGATTATTATTTATTAATCCTCGTCGCTATTTACGTCAATAACTGCCGTTGTGTCAGTTCCATCAAATATATTTGTTAATATTTCGGACGGTTTAACTATTTTGGATTTAAAACGCCCGTGTGATAAATAATAAATAATCGCAGCAACATGCGAACAGCAACCCACTGTCCTGTTGTCATTCGCACAATCGCACGTATATCGTTGTATTGCCGTGTAGCTGGTAGAATTTGGTATATATTCGATATAACATTTGTAAGTTTTGCGATTGCTATGTCGCGAGCGGACCTTGATCCTTATAATGTTAGTGGTTTCCTTTAAGTACTCCACGGTCAAATAATTTTCGTTATTCATGAGTTCAGCAAGATAACACACTGCCTGTGATAATTGGTATTCAGTATTTAAGTATTTATTGTTCCTTAATGTAACATATTGCCTGCGGCACCTAGTACGTACCTGTAAACAGTAAATTTATTATCTAAAATCCAAAATAGTTAAACCGCCCGAAATATTAACAAATATATTTGATGGAACTGACACTGTAGCGACCGACACATGCGCGAAAGCTCGTCTTTCTTCTTGGGGTTGTAAGGCCCAAGAAACTCCGTGGTACGCGGTGTTGATCGCTTTATCACCCACCAAATTAATTTTGAGTGACTGTTTTGATTGATGTGACGAAAGAGAACTTGTTGGTCCGTACGATGACCAGACAAGAGTACGAATGTTTTCGAATGATGGTCTTAATCACGAACGTTTGATTAGACCTGATCGAGCTAGTCCGTACGACGACTAGAGTATGAGTCTTAGTCACGAATGTTTGACTGACTCGTTGTATTTTAACGTATAGTCGATTATAGCTGCTCGAAGTTTGTCACGAGAGAAGGATGTGTTCGCTTGAGAAACGATTGAATTCTGTCAGGTTTAGCCTTTTCGCGTCGAAGGTAGACAAGACATCAGACTTTCGGGAGGTGTCAAATTGCTGATTGGTTAGCTTTTCCTCGAAGAGGAAGAACCTTCCTTCCGCGATTTCGGTGGTGGAAGAGGAAGGCCTCTCCTTCTTGGTGACGTAGTGGAGGAAAAACTAGACATCTGGTTAACAAACTTAGCTAGGCTGCTCGGTCGGAGCGTTCAGTCAGGGTCACGGTTTATGACTGTATTGTTCCGTGGGTCAGCGGTGGACGACGGTATGTACCGGTCCGAGGTAACCGTGTACCCTCGCTGACAGAGCAATTTAACGGATTATCTTAGGACGAAGGTAGACGAAAATATCAGAAAAAATGGCACGATGTCGATTGCCTCTTAGTCATCTGGCAGGCAAATGGTTCCCAACGAACGCTTCGAGAACAAACAATTGCCCACCGTAAAGATATTGAATTTTCGCCTCGCCCTGAGCCCGCTTTTGTTCTTTAAGACGAAACAGACACAACGACAGTTATTGACGTAAATAGCGACGAGGATTAATAAATAATAATCAATAATGATATCAACCTTTCTCGTTATTACCTATGATTTTCGAACTCCCACTGATTACTCTCACGACACTCTTCGCGACTCGCTTCTTTGCCCGACACTATACATAAACAATAAATCCCAAACACTCTTCATTCGCACTTCGATCACCCAAACGAACCTCAATCGTTTCGTCCATTCGCATTTAAATAACACGTACTCAGGCTCGCGACAAATACTCTTTCTCGTCACAAAACCCCACATATTTATAATATAATGATCTTCTTTTAATTATTTAACTATGTTCCACCATCTCGACCAACTTCGGGTTTTTTTATATAATAGCTCGATAGCAAAGCATTATTCTGGATTTTTTTGGAGGTGGTCACTCAAAGGGTTGTTTCCAAAAACCAACCCCAAAAAAAAAATTATTTTTTTCTACCCTTAATAATTGATTTATAATTTAGAGAAAAATATGTGAAGTACGGTTAGTATGTAGCTATTTTTTCGTTTTTTTTCATTCAAATATCTTAAGTAGTAACCGAGAAAAAAAATAATAACGTTAGGGGCGTTTACCCCCCTATTACCCTTAAACGGGGGGGGGGGGGGGGGGTAGTGATCTAAAACGTTACATAATGGTGTTTCATGCAAGGCGCATTGTTTAAAAAATAACAACTCCAAGAATCGGCATGAGGGCCGTTTGCCCATGCTTACCCTGCTAGACCCTTTGTTTCTTTTTATGTTCAATGCACTCTGTTTTGTTTATTTTTATTTTTTAATTTTTTTAATTAACATTTTTAAATTTGGTTTAGGTATCCTATTATAACATTGCATCGTTTGTGATTGTACTACAAGTGTGCAAATGCATAAAATTTTTGCCCTTTTTCTTTTTAATAGATGTTAAGTAGATGCCAATGTTTCCTCACTTTACGGTACTTGTAATTTGTAAAATACACTGCACTTATACTATTGTACGGCGATGGGATTTTGTTGCATGTACAGGGTGTTCCATAAAATTGCGGAACATGAATATTGCAGTCTTCCCGGAACATGTGATATCCCGATGCAAAAAGACAGGATATTGCATGTTCCGGGAACTGCCGTAATTTTATGGGGCATTTGTTTGCTGGCGGCGCGACAAGCTTTTACTTTTCATACAGTTTTTTTGTGTATATGCATATACTGTATAACTTTAATTTCACTTTCCGTTAAATTATTATAAAGTACTTAATGGTGATTGTTACTTTTAACTGCTTCAATGCACCCTGTGATTGGCGTTACACGAATGCTTTTTTTAATGTAGTCCATGTTTCATAACTTTTTATAGATTGAAATGCTGAAGAGGACCAGTGGAAAGAACGTGGCCCTGACGACATCCGTAATTTTGGATTACCTGGTGACATGGAGTGTCGGTACAAATTATAGTTGGCATGGAAAGAAGCATAAAGCAGCGTTTTCGAAGTTTGTTCATATCAAGAAATTATTACTGAGTAAGTACCTTTATTATTTCTCTCCTTTGAGCACTAAAAATTGTAAAATAAATTAATGCGTATTATTCCAGGTGCTGTTCACGATGCATGTGCATCCAGAAATATATACTGTTGCGATGCGGACATTATAGATGCGGCCTCGAAATGGCTATCACAATGCAAATTGCGCATTGCACGTAGGGCCAACAAAGAAATTGACGTAAGCCAGACGTAGGGGAACAGTGGATAGGCCTTGATATTTAAAAAATGGACGTATCACAATCGCATCACCTTTTAAGGTGCGAAGCCACCCTGAAGCCACTAACAACAGACACAGTTAAGGATATTTGGTTTATATAAATAAAAGTATAGAGCTTTTATATAGATTGAAAGCAATCTTTATTTTGCTAATAATTGTTTTTCTTTCTTTGGAGATTTCCGCAAAATGGCTTCCCGGAGCACTGGAACAAAAATATCCCACACTCCCGGGACTGACTGGATGATCTGGGATGGAATCATCTATCTTCTATCTATCTTTCAAATATAAATTAAAATGTAAATGTTCGTTTCTCCAAAATCTTAAATCTCCGAATCTTCTTTATCGATTAGTTTCAAAATTTGACACAACGTTGCATTCAAATACGCACGTGATTTTATATTCTTATTATTATATAGATGTCAGCATGTATACAACTTACCTAAATCTACAAACGGTTTTTTTTTATTTTCATTGCAGGATCACAAAAAAAGTTTAAAAACGGCCTTCACTATTTTCTTCGCTATTCCGATCAATTGCAATTTTTTCTACAACGACGAAATATGTCGCTTAGCAAACTAATCCTTCTAGCTTCTCAAAAAAACTCAAGTCGTTTGGATTAATTTGAAAAAAGTTATGCGATTTTAAAAACTATCCGAATATTTTCAAGAGTCACTGTATATAAACTGAAATCTATTATATTCCATGTAACGTAGGAAAATTACATTAATCGTTCCTATTTCGGATAACTTTTGTTGTTAAACTTACGCCGCGTCGCCGGCGTGAATGGACTCGCGTGATCGTATGATCCGCGAGTACAAGTGTCATTGCAGGCACTTGTGACCACTGACAGAGTCAGTGTATAATAAAAGTGTTGATTTTTTATACAGATTGAAAGAAATCTTTATTTTGCGAGGAATTGTTTTTTGTCTTTAAGAATGTAACATATTGTCATTAATGTTATTTGATAAGACTGATAAATGTATTTATGTGCGTAGAAGATAAGGAAATGGAAATGTAATCGGGAGCCATCCTAAGCCGAAAGGCAAGGATTAAAACAATAAATAAAAATAAAAAAAAAATTAAAATGTTAATGTTATTTGATAATACTGATAAATGTATTTATGTGCGTAGAAAATAAGGAAATGGAAATGGAAATGGGAGCCATCCTAAGCCGAAAGGCAAGGATTAAAACAATAAATAAAAAAAAATAAAAAAAATAAAATGTTAATGTTCATTGTAATTTAATTCCCTTCCCTCACATTTACTTTTAACGTTTCCGGAATAACGCAATTTTGGGGACACGTTTCGGGAGGACGATTATTGCCGCCACGTTGCCGTGCGAAGTTGCCTCAAAGTTACCGTGCAAAATTGCGTCAAAATTGCCGTGGGAAATTGCCTCAAAGTTGCCGTGCGAAATTGCCTCAATGTTGCCGTGCAAAGTTGCCTCAAAATTGCCGTGCAACTTTGCCTCAAAATTGCCGTACAACTTTGCAGCAGGCGGACATAGAATTCTTGCTGCATAGTTGCGGCATCCTTGCGTGCTTCGTTGCCATCTTGCGCCGCAAGTATGCTGCAACTACGCTGCAAGGAGAGTGTGCTGTATGGGTAGGCGAGTATTGCTGGTAGCACACATAACCGGAGGGTTATTGTTTAGAATATGTGTATGAGTCAGTTTGGTGTGTCCAGTTCTTATTCTGGTTATTATAACTTGTTGCTTCCGATTGAATTCTGGGTGAGTTTTAATATCATAGAAGTTAGAAATCGATTTATGTAGTGGACTTGCTTTATATGTTTTCCATGTTAGACTCCATTTTTGTTTGCATAGTGATTC
This sequence comes from Andrena fulva, assembly GCA_946251845.1. Lineage (NCBI taxonomy): Eukaryota > Metazoa > Arthropoda > Insecta > Hymenoptera > Andrenidae > Andrena > Andrena fulva. The sequence goes on from OX276327.1 coordinate 40,503,557, forward strand.
AATATGTCTATTAATATCAGCCGATGTGTTACATATAGGTTGATTGTTAGGGTTTGTAGTAGCTCCAAGTTTCGCTGAAAGTTACTGATTTTCCCGACTTTGAGGCTTCGTTAGATAGTTCTTGAATGACCATATTCATTTCCGTGTTATTTTTTGTGACTTGAGTTTTTTGGGGTATTTTTGATGACGGAGAGAGAGTCGGAGAAGATTAAAAATTTTGAGTTAGATGAATTATTAATGAACTTAAAGACTGTAAGGAGTGCGTATGTTTCTTCTGTTGTTATGCTATTGAACCGGTTGAAGCTGCACTTAATGATTTGATTCTCAGTGACAATAACGGCTCCTGTACCAAGGTGGCTTTTAGAACCATCTATGAATACGTGCGTGAAATTATGGTATTTACGACACAGTGCTAAGTGCTGATTTTTCCACTCTTCAGGAGATAGTTTTTCTTTTTCGTGTATCGTGAGTGATAAGTCAATCGTTGGAATATGCAACATCCATGGAGGTGATTTATGAGTTCTTCTTTTTTCCATAGGTGGTAGCCTGTATTCTGATTCTTTAAAATAGCTATTGATTCTTTGGTAGGGGAGGTAAGCATCAAATCGTTTGGGTGTTTGACTCTCTTCAGCCTGGATTATCGGAATTATGTCGTTATATATGTATAATGGGATTGATAGAGGTTGAGGCTCTTGAAGCGTATTTAAAATATAATAATTTCCTTCTGTGTGTCAGAGCTGGTTCGTTGGCTTCAATTAAAATACTGCCAATATGACTAGTGTGAAAGGAGCCGGTTGCTATCCTTAGTCCGGTATTGTGTATAGTTTCAAGCTTTTTTAGAGTTGCCGATTTAGCTGAGTTATACACTACAGATGCATAGTCCAGTTTAGAGCGAATTATTGCTTTGTAGCTTTGCAACAGAACTTTTTAGTCTGCTCCCCAATTATTATAGGCTAGTGATTTAATAATATTGATTCTGCGTCTGCAGTTATCAATAAGGGTGATTATATGTTTTTCCCATGTGAGTTTGGTGTCAAACAGTAGGCCTAGAATTTTTGTACAATTCACATATTTAAGCACATTGTTGCCAAGTCTCAGAGAGGGATGATTAGGTTCGTTGTGCTTCGAGAAAAGGATGCATTCTGTTTTGGTTGTCGAGAATTTGAACCCAGTTTTTTCAGACCAGTTGTATAATTCATTTAAGGCTAATTGTACCGACCTCTGGGTGGTATTAATGCCCTTTCCTTTACATAAGATGGTAATGTCATCAGCAAACACTCTTATAATCAGGGAGTCGAGACCGATAGAATTTCGGTTTCGGTTTCGGTCGCGGTCGCGGTCAGTGAGAGCGACCAATATGGCATTTACGGTTCTCTCGACCGAACTGGAGAGCGACGAGCGGTCAGGAGTTTTCTCTCGACCAAAACTGAGAGAAAATTTTTCTCTGACTTTCGGTCGACCAAAAGTCTTGACCGGTCGCAAACGGTCGGGTTAATTTATGGAGAGGTTTCTGTTCCTCTCCATAAATTACGAGTCGGAGCGGTTCGGAGTGGTTCGGAGCGGTTCGGTTCCACCTAGCTGAATAGGTCGGGAAGCTATGTATGCTATTCCTAGCGCTCACATTGTTTATCTCTCTCGTGACGGGATTTTTTAAAGCACATTGTTGCAATTATTTGTTACTCCAAGTGTGGAAAAAACAGAAGATAGGAATGTAATAAAATGTAAATATATATTTAACAATAGCATAAATAACAAATTTTCACAGCAAACTTTATTACAATGTTTCAATTTTTATCTCGTGGGATAAGATGCGAAAATATTATTTAATATCTTTTAAATCAGTTGCTGCATAAGCGTTACTTCTTCAATTTTTATTAGGAGATATATGTATAAGAAAGGAGAGTGGTACATCGGAAAATACAGTCATGTAGAGTGACCAAAAATATAAGGTACAATCTTTGCTTAACACAGAGTAGATATCTTCTGGGATGCGAGTAGCACATCTAACGTAAAACAAAAATGAGGACGTGATAAATTCCACCGTGGAATGATTCAAATAGAAAATATGTATCGGCTGTAAGGCTATTGTGCCGACATTTTTTGTTTACAAAATCCGAAAAAAAATGTTTTGTGATCTTCTTTATACATACATTATCATAAGAACCTTATGTTACATTTTTAACAAAGTTCATAAATTTCGTTAAAATCAGCACCAAAGTTATTCTACCATTTTGGGGAATCTAGAAGGTTTGACCTATTTGATTAATACTTTTTCAAACTGAAAAATCATTTTTGTAACATGGTAAATTACAAAACAAATTCTTATTTTACAAATTCTCCTCGAAGGTTGGAAATCTAAAGCTTGAAAGAAGTATTACCAAATGCCTTGAAATTCTACCTACAAAATAAGCACCTTTTAAAGAGGGAGTTTTTAAAATTAGCGTCGTAATTAGCCATCGAAGGCAGCCGTGCGCCCCGTTTCAGGTAAGCGAGCCGCGCGCTGCATTATTGCGGACAGTTTACAATACCACTCGCACCCCGTATTACTTCAATCAGGACGAAACATAAAATCGACTGGTCCCGTATCCGCCTTAATGGTGTCATTTATGCCAGCGAAAGAGTTTCTTTAACTGCTTTTGTTTGAATTTCAATAGGGGTTATACCCAAAAGTTCCTGTTCCATATAATGTTATGGTTCAACGCAAATACAGGGTGTTTTCTCCTGCATAATGTTTTCATATGTTATTCCGAGAGATAAAAATTGAAACATTGTAATAAATTTTGCTGTAAAATTTGTTATTTATGCTATTGTTAAATATATATTTACATTTTATTACATTCCCGTCTTCTGTTTTTTTTTCGACACTTGGACATACTTTTAAAATATCCATACGAAAAATTATAAATTCAATCATTTTCTTCTTATTTCTATATTAACAATAATTTATTTATATTAACTACTTCTGTTAAAATAATGCATAACTAGTGTTTGAAATACAATAATATCTCGGCAAATCGACATAGTTTGAAATGGACAGTGTTACAGTAACAAATAACTGCAAAAGTCTGCTATCAACAAACCCGTGACGAGAGTGACAAACAGTGTGAGCGACAGGAACAGCATCCATACCTTCCCGGCTTATTCAGCTAGGTTGAACCGATCCGAACAGAACCGAAGAACCGCTCCGAACCGCTCCGAACCGTTCCGACTCGTAATTTATGGAGAGGAACAGAAACCTCTCCATAAATTAACTCGACCGGTCAACCGACCACTCCGACCAGTCGCCAGAGCGGTCAGGCCTTCGGTCTGAGATTCCCGACTGAGAGGCAATCGGTCTGGAGTTTCGGTTTCTTTTCGCAACCTCTTACTGTTACGGTCGCAATATCGGTCCCTTTTCGCTTCGGTTACTGGTCGCTAGACCGGTCAAGACCGGTCAGAATTTCGGTTTCTGCTTCGGTCTCGACTCCCTGCTTTTAGGTCATTTTTATTTTTTATTTTCCTTTTACGGATTTTTAAATCTAAAATATGCCAAAGATTTTCTATCGGATTAATATCCGGCGATTGAGGTGGTGTAGGGAGTTGTTTTGGTACATTATATAGTAACCATTCTCTTGTTTTCATTGCCGTGTGCTTCGGGTCATTGTCTTGTTGGGAAATAAATTTTCCGTTTATGCCCATTTTTCTTGCACTCGTTAATAAATTATTTCGCAACACGCCGATATAGACGTCTGCATTCATTATGCCGTCAATAAAAGCCAAATTTCCTACTCCATGGTATGACATACAGCCCCATACCATAACGTGACCACCACCGTATTTCACTGTAGGAATAATATTCTTTTGATTTAATTCGGTATTCGGTTTCCTCCATACAAATCTTTTTCCATCAGAGCCGAAAAGATTAAACTTGCTCTCATCCGAGAAAATAACCGTCTTCCAAAATTCCATTGTCTTATTTATATATATTTTTGCAAAACCGAAGCGTTTCTCCCTATTCTTCTCATTAATGAACGGTTTTTTCTCGCTGCTCTACCATAAATTTCCGCAGAATGTAAAACATTTCGGACTGTTTGGGCACTCACTTCTTTTCCCGAATATGTTGCGATGTCAACGGATAAACTTTTGGCACTTACAAAAGGATTTTTTATTGCTTCTTTGATGATGTTTCTTCGTTCTCTAGTTGTAAGTACTTGCGGACGACCTGATCGCGGTTTGTTCTCGACGCTACCAGTTTCCTTAAATTTTTTTATTACATTTCTCACTGTCGAGAAACTTAAATTTAATGAATTACCGATTTTTCGGTAACTCTCACCACTTTTATGTAATGAAAGAATTTCCTTTCGCACGCACAATGATAACTCGCTCTTCTTCGTAGACATGATTCTTGTTCAAAGTGTAAACACAAACTGATTGTGTTAACTGAGAAAAGCAACAGTGAATTCTGTTTATGTTTGCGTTCCTAGAACCGAATTTGTCGCGTACGAAAGCGAGTAACACTTATTCTTATACACCGTACGTGTGCCAATACTTATTTGACTATGGATTTCTCATTTTCTTTACTTTACTTCCTTATACCAAATAACTGGGAATTCTCAGTAAACATACTATTTATGTGTGTCAAAAGACACTAATAAACATAGTTAATGTTAATAAATTACTTTATAGTTTAAAGATATTCCAAGAAAACTCGGTGTGCCAATACTTTTTTGACCCACTGTATATCTGAAAAATCGAAGAACCATTTAAATATAAAGTTTCATTGAAATCCATTTTGCCGTTTAAACGTAATCGTGTTAACAAATATATGAGATATTTAAAAAAAAGCTCTTTTCTAAATAGTCAAAACGTGATCAGGAGGTCTTAAAACGTGATTTCCGTAACAAAATTTTTTTCAATTTTTTTTTTCATTACAGGAGTATTATACATATGTCAGAAAGTGAAAAGTGTATCTCGAGGCACTCGAGAAGATCGCGCACGGCCGCGTGTCGCTTGCACCTCTCCTTGGATCACAGCGTTTCAAGAGCGAGAGAGAAAGACACACATTCGTTTTCTCTCTCGTCTTCCCGACGTTGTCCGAAGCGCCGAGCTCACGGACACGCAGCTCCGGCGTAGTGTGCATGCGTGGTGGGGGAAATTCTCGAGAACTCCCGTCCCGATGTGGGGATCGAGTCACCCCCTCCTTGCGGACTGTGCAGGAGTGGGGATCGTCGAGCTCGTGCGAGCGTTTCCGTGCGGACTCGCCCCAGTCTACTTGTACTAGCCTTTGGAGACGTGTTGCTCTAGCACGTTCTCTGGTAGCGTGACCACCACGTGTTGTGTGTAACGGTCAGTCGTGTACTTCAAGACATTGCTAGTTTTGTTGGCTGTTGCCCGTAGGGCATTGATTATAGTCCAGCCTAAGGAACAAGGCTATTTGGTTTTGACTGCTCGAGGTCGAGCAGTCTCGCGTGCACGAAGTATTCGCACGTGTCACTAAATAAACCCTTTGGGTAAACCACATGTGATCTTCTGTTCCTTCTTCCTCAACCCTGAATACGTGTGCGGCCGTAGGACCGCCGGAAGGAAGTAGATAATAGTTCTCCTTCCCATTTACCACCACTGGTAATCCACGATTTCTACACCGAATCTGGCATCACTGCCCTCTATGTCGAACAGTCACTCTAAACAAGTCACACGTATACAAGCACGCACACACCTTTCAGCATTTCAACACATTTCAGAGTAGTTCCGGAGTTGGACACTGTTCATGAACAGAGGCCGCCAGATTCAGTCCTCGTGTAGGAATTACGGGGTGGTGTAAGAACGTATGATGTACGTTCTCCCTGGCGGCCCTACTGCCGCTGTGTTCTCCTTTGTACTTGACTGGTTAATAACTGGTTATACAATTGATAGTATCAATGTCTTTAATAAATGTCTTCATCTCCACAGGTGTGGATAATGATGAAAGGGTAACCAGATAATATCTGGTTAAGGAACAACTATAATATATATAGTGACCACGTGTACCAACTAGGTAAAGCGGAAGGACCGAGAGGGAATCTCCCAGTCTCACGTGGTGTAACGTTCTGCGTGCCGCATGGCAACGCTCGCCGATGTGCGGGCTGTCCCCACTCCTTACATGTACGGAGAGGGGGAACTGCCGATCCCCACACACCCCCCCCCCCCCCCGAGTGCTAATGCTCACAAGCACGAAACTTATAATTAAATAAATAAAATATAATATATAATATGTTGATATGTACATTATTTACATTGTGCAAGGTTGCACCGCACAAAGCGAGGATGGCATAAATATTGCATTTAAATGTGGTGATTATGTACCCGGCGCTAAAACTACCTTCTTACGTGCGTACGTTTTCAACGGTGGACGCAACGAAAGATTTGGACTCGCTGGTGGATCCGAAGACGGACCAGCGATAGGCGACGACGTTTCGGGAGCATCTTCTATTAAGAAAAATGCCGGTTTGAGCAGATCAGTAGATATACTACGTAAATTGCCATTTACAACTAGCTCATAAACCGCATCCGAAACGCGCCGTTCTATTTTATAAGGGCCAGAGTAAGGACGCTCTAAAGCCTTCTTGGCTACATTTCGCATAAAAACATGCGAGCATGTTTTTAGTTCCTTGAAAAAGAACGCTCTTTTCTTGTATTTATGTGCTACGGGTACCGGTCGCACCATACGCATAAATTCGCGAAATTCTTCAATGAAGATATTAAGATTTGGCGACAAATCATCAGGCAGGAAAAATTCCCCTGGTAAACGAATAGCAGTACCAAACATAAATTCTGCTGGAGATGCTCCAACGTCCACACGGACATGTGAGCGCAGCCCTAAGAGCACCGTAGACAATACCTGGGTCCAATTCTGACTAGTGTGGCACATTATCGCTGCTTTAAGCACACGATGCCACCTTTCAATCATCCCATTGGATGCTGGATGATACGGAGTCGTCCGAATGCGCTCAGAACCAATTAAATTAAGCAATGCATTAAATAAACGCGATTCAAACTGCGCGCCTTGATCTGTCGTTATTACTTTCGGCGCCCCGTATCGAGAAATCCAGGTATCGAAAAATGCTCTGGCTATCGTCTGAGCAGAAGTCTCCACCAAAGGCACAGCCTCCACCCAGCGCGAAAATCGATCTATCATCGTTAAACAATATTTGAATCCGTTGCTGGCCGGCAATGGACCTATAATGTCAATGTGCACCTGATCGAAACGACCGTCAGGTGCAACGAAATGTTCCGGTATACGTTTAACATGACGCGAAACCTTCGATTGCTGACAAACCAAGCACTGCTTGCACAAGCGCGCTATGACTTTGCTCATGTCCGGCCAGACATAACGTTGACGAATGGTACGATCAGTAATCTTCGCGCTTGGGTGTGCCGGCTTATGGAACATCTCAAAAATTGTTCCCCGAAGCGAAGCAGGAATGTACGGTCGAATCGACTCTCCAGACATTTCGCAAAATACTGCGGTGTGGGCAGGACCCCACTGCAGTTTAATTAATTTCAATTGCGGATTAGGAGCTTTGCAAAGCTGCACCAATTCCTCGTCTTTGTCCTGCTCTGATGCTAAATCCTTTAAATTTATTTCCAATGGAAGTCTTAATGATTCTACACGAGATAGTGGGTCTGCAACTACGTTGCTAGTACCCGGTACATGCTCGATTGCTGTAGTGAATTGAGCAATGAAGGACAATTGACGCATTTGACGCGGGGAAGCCTTGTCAGAACGTTGAATAAACGCATAAACAAGTGGTTTATGGTCTGTCAGAATTTTAAAATTTCTTCCTTCGACATAATATCGAAAGTGCTTTACTGCCTCGAAAATTGCGATCGTAAGCACTATATCGTCAATTCGCGATCGTAAGCACTATAATTCCTCTGCGCGGGGGACAGCTTTTGAGAGTAGAAAGCCAATGGCTCCCAGACTCCTGACACAGATTCCTGCTCAAGGACTGCGCCCATGGCGACGTCCGAAGCGTCCGTGACAATACGAGTCACCGCGCCGGAACGAGGATGCACCAACAATGTTGCATTGGCCAGTGTTTCCTTAACTCTGATGAATGCCGAATCCGACTCATCATCCCATGCGATTGGCCTTTTATCATTATTTTTTGAATCCTTCAAAAATGCATTCAGAGGTGCTTGGATCTTAGCTGCTTGCGGAATATTCAAGCGGTAAAAATTTGTCATTCCCAAAAAACGTCTTAATTCCATAACCGTAGTCGGTTTGGGGAAAGAAATGATCGCCTCCACTTTTTTAGCGGTAGGACGAATACCTTTAGAATTTATAATGTACCCGAGAAATTCAATCTCCGGTACACCAAGGACACATTTACTTAAATTCAATCTAAGATTGGCATTTTTAAGTCTTTCAAAAACAATCTTTAAATGCTTGGCATGCTCTTCTGCAGAATTAGAAGCAATTAAAATGTCGTCTATATATGCAAACACGAAATCTAAATCTCCAAGCACCCGATCTACATATCTTTGAAAAGTTTGACTCGCGTTTCGTAATCCATAAGTCATATAAACGAATTCAAAAAGTCCAAACGGGGTAATGACTGCCGTCTTCGGAATGTCCTCAGGAGCCATAGGGATCTGATTGTATGCTCGGTGAAGATCCAATGACGAGAATATCGTCCTGCCCGCAAGATTTGTCGCACAATCGTGCAAATGGGGCGTCGGATAACGATCCGGAATCGTCACCGCATTTACACGCCTAAAATCCCCTGCAATTCTCCATGTACCGTCCGCCTTTAGGATCAAATGAATAGGGCTTGACCACGGACTAGACGACGGACGACAAATGCCCGACTCTACGAGAGCCTTCATTTCAGCTTTTGCAGCTTTTAATTTTTCCGGGTTTAATCGTCTGGGACGTTCGGAAATGGGAGGACCCGAAGTTACCATATGGTGATAAACATCTGTTCCGCAAGGCGGATCTATACGAGAGCTACCAATTATCTCGGGAAACTCCGACAATAATTTTGCATAGATCGAGGAGTGATCTATCGCGTATGTTGACACAAACCGCTAAACCCGTCAGAGTATCAACGAGGCAACGACTACGCAGGTCGACCGATATCCCGTAGTGCGTGAGAAAATCCGCGCCTAAAATGGCGAATGGAACAGAGGCAATTGTAAAATTCCATTTAAAGGAACGCCTGAGGCCTATATCTAATGACCTAAGTGATTCGCCAAAAGTGTTTATTAACGTATTATTCGCGGCGAATAACTTGAACGAACTAGGTGCGCTGCAGTTTGTTTTACAAGCCGGTATCAACGAAATATCTGCACCGGTATCAATTAGGAAAGTTAATCCTGACACCCGGTCGCGGACATGGAGACGTTTCGATACATTACGACCCTCTATTCCCGTCTCCTGTACGGAGGGTCGGACTATTTTCCCGACTTCCAAATTTGATATTTCTCGCACCACTGTTTACATGCAGTGGGATTGTTCGGGTACTTAGTGTTGTGGAAAGCGCCTGGGTCGAGATTCTCCCTGAGAATCTCGCGGTGTTCCTAGGTCGTCCTTCGCTGTTGTCGTCCGACGGGCTCCGAATACTCGGGTGAGGATGCCGGGACGGATATACTCGGTTATGAACCGAGGGTAGTAGGATCCTTGGCCGGTTAAAGAGTTGGAACTCACCGTAGGTTAAACAAGATTTATTCTATCCCGATCTGGGTTACATGGACACTGTGACAATCCGCGTGAGTCTCGTATAGAGTCTATAACAAGTCTGAGCTCGCCTTGCTCGTACATGGTTCTTATACTTTAATCGGGGCGAAGCGGGGACCATCGGGGTCTCCGTCTTTGGCCCGCTTTTGGGTGTTTCACCATACGCTGACGGTTCTCGGTGCGCTTCCGAAAACCCTTACGCAGTTGTGCCAGATTTCGACTGTTCGATTGAAGCAATCGGAATGTGTCGTGATGTCGTTACGCTGGGTGTCGGTTGGGTTACAACATCCCCCCCCCCCCCCCCCTTTGAGGAAAGGGTGCTTAGGGGAATTTTAGCGAACTTGCTTATAAAATTTCCCGGTACCCTACATCGTTCCCGCTACTACAGCGTAGTCGGGGTCCGCGGCAGCGTTGGGCGGGGGTGCGGCTTTTCTAGTCGTCCCCGTTTTCGCTGGTCGAGATATTTGTATCTTCCGGCGGAGTTGGTAGTCGCGCATTAACAAATAGATGACGAGTATAATAGTTACTATTTGTACCATAGTCGTCGTCGTCGGATGTACAATTTGCCAGGTCGCTAATCCTGGTTGATAGTTGTTGTTGTCATCAGTCAGATCATTTTCTGCTTGGTTGAGTTGGTTGTACAATGCGGAGAATTCGGAAGGATTTTTTAACAGTTTGTCTAATTGGAAACGCGTGAGGGGGTGCGCTAGTTCGCCCCGTTGTGTCTCGTTTATCGCCGCAGTAATATCGTATCGCGGCGCCGTCGGTAGTTCTATGTCTTGACTATACGCGGTTTTCCGTTTCCTTAATACTACGTCCTTACTTCGAACATTACAATTTCCCGTAATTCTTAGTATCCCTGATCTATCTATTATGGCGCGTTCTGGCTGCCGTTCGTCACATTGGACGGTCAGCGTCTCCGGTTGGCGCGCTGCGAAGATCCATGTGTCCGCGCGCGAGGTGCCTATCCACATTGTGTGGTTTACTGCGATATGTTTTACTTCGCAGTTTTGGGGAAATTCGTCCGAGGGTTGCAGCCACAGGCTCGCTTCGCACTCGAGATCGCTGTTTATGTTATGTGCTATCATTGGCTGTTCGCAATAGTATTGCGCGGCTACTCGTTTACATTCCTTTAATTCGTCGTGGTCAGTGAGCACGTACTGATTATTGTTTGCGTCGATGACGAGTATCGGTGTTCTTACGACTAGTAGCGCGTATGTATTGTCGTAGGTATGGATCGGGACTGGAGTTGCCTCGATCACGGTGAATGTTTGAGAGGAAATTAACGGTACTGTTATTACGGCTATTAATGTATACCTATCGAAATACGCGGTGACCGATGACAGTTTTTCGATCACATTCGTGTTTTCTAGGTTTGGCGCGATTGGGAACGTGAGTCCGTTCGGGAGGTGTTGCACGGCGGTCTGTAATAGTTTAGTGACCTGTGCACTCGCGATTACGTTGGTGCTGATGATGCCTCCTTTAAGGCCGGTGTAGTATTGTAATACGTCGTCTACGTCCTGAGTCAGGTCGGTCACTAGGGCATTTAAAGTCGTAAAGTGATCCGTCAAGTCAGCTCTTTGCGTCTGTTGGACGAAGGTCGTCTCGACCTGCACACGTAACATTTTAGTCTGTTCCGCTAATATGTCCTCGTTATGTTTTATTGTCCTTTCTGTGTCGTGTAAGTGGTGTAAGGTATTATTAGTGATTTGGATCTGTTGTTTCATAGCAGTCATTAGAGCGTGTTGCGTACCGTCCAATCGTGACAAGTGTAGGTTAATCTGTTCAGCGTCGTCTGCGTCCATAGTACCGAATATGGTTTTCGCTAGCGACCCTATTCCGTTAATTAACCCTCGTCGCTTGTCCGGGACGTAGGTTGGCATTTGCGATACCTGATCCATTCTTTTATACAATTTCCCTGTCCTTCGCAATAATGCGTCTAAATGATATCCACACGTTCGCCTTATGTCTACGTTCGCGACTTCGCTTGTGCATCGTTGTTTTAATTGGTTTACATACGAAGTTAACTGATGATTTCTCTCGAGAAGGGTGTCCATTTTTAGATGGGTCACGATCTTCCAGGAATCGGTTACCATGTGCAGTTCTCCCAGGTGCGTAAAGTGGATTCCTGCCTTATGCTTAATCGGTGATATCGTATATGAAGCTTGGCCGCCAGTCGGCGCCGCTTCGATTAGGCCTCCCGCTGACAGTGCGGTCATCCTGAAACAATGAACTCGAATTCTATCCCTTCCTAAGTTTTTGGCTAAATCGTGCCTATATAAGCGGTTCGTTCGCGCGTTTTGATTATCATAATCGTTTTCTTTTGTGACTTGGTTCAACGGTGAGGTGATTGAGATCAGTATGTATTCCGTGGAACTTCAAGCCGTAAGTATCGTTACAGTTCCGTTTTCTTATCTATTGTTTGACCTTCCCGTTTTGTTTACTTATGTTCTCTGTTCCGTTGTTTTATATATTTTTCTTCTGCATCTAGATGTTTGCGGAGCGCCGGGTTCTGGGGTATATCTACGTCCAGGGGATGCTATCTCGACGGTTGGAGAGGTCCCTACAGCGACGCTATATGCAAATGCTCTGGGAGGAAGGTTACCCCGATTGGGCCCAGTCATCGGACCATTTTGGCTTGCGGCGCCTCTTTGGAGAGGTCCCGTTGAGGGTTGACGTGAGTGTTTCCTATTAAGGTGGCCTTCGTTTGTTACCCGTATACTCCTTGTTTTTTAATCAGTTTTCCTTTGCTTCCTTTATGTCTAGCTGGAAGACGAGGACTGGGGCCAATTTGATGTGCCTGACTGGAGTGCATTTTCGCCTTCGGATGGTCCAGCGTGGTGTTGAAGATGATTTTATTTGACCATTGCTTGTCTATCTTCTTTTGACATATATATCTTGAATATATCTTATTTTACCTTATTTTGGTTCTTTTTCCCGTTTATTTTCCTCTATCACCGCTTCCTATTCCCGCCTGTAGTACTTAAGGTTTCTTCGTTGTCCTTATGTTAGTTCTACGTACTTTTAACTGTTTCGCGGGTCGGTCTTTATCGCGGCTATTCGATAAAATGTTTCAGTCTATTCGCGTGAGTAAGTAAGGTTTTCTTTCCCTTTTGTATCGTGTAGTTGACTTGCGAATTTCGTTGGATTACAGCGTAGGGGCCTATCCATTTGCTGTCTAGTTTCTTTGATCTTCCGCGACGCACGGATTCGTCAAATAATAGGACCTTGTCTCCGGGTTTAAATTCTATCTCGCGAGTTTTTTTATCGTAGTCTTTCTTCGATTTCTCCTTCGCGTTTTGTAGCTTTTCCCGAGCGACTTCATGTGCGGCTCGTAGTCTTTCTCGGCTTTCTTGCGCGTAATCTTCGTAATTATACGTCGGTCTGGGGGGTATCCTTAACGCGGTGGGTAGTTCCGCGGTTTTACCGAAAATTAGTTCGTAGGGCGTATAGCCGGTCGCCGTATGGGGGGTTGTATTGTAGGTGAACATCGCGTATGGTAGCCACTCATCCCAGTCCGTCTGGTCGTGGTCCGTGTAATGACGTAGATATTCTACGAGGGTTCGGTGCGATCGTTCCAACGCGCCGTTTGATTCGGGGTGGTACGCGGTCGTTTGTATTTTGCTAATCCTTAGCAATTTGCAAACGTTTTTAAACATGTCGCTTAAAAAATTCGTCCCTTGATCGGTGAGTATTTTCTCGGGTATTCCGTACTCGCACACTATCCTGGTGACGAAGGCTTTTGCGACCGTTCTGGCTTCCTGGTTAGGAAGCGGGATCGCCTTACTGAACTTGGTAAGGTGATCCTGGAACGTTAGAATGCATGTATTTCCTTGTTCCGTTTCAGGTAGGGGTCCTACGATGTCCAGAGCTGCTTTCTCGAAGGGTTCTCGAGGTGTATCTGTGATTTCCATCGGCGCTTTAATCTTTCTGCTTGCTTTATTTTTCTGACATAAGCTGCATTTTTGTATGTATTCTTCGATGTCTTTGTCCATCCCTTGCCATCGGTAATGCTGTTTAATTCGCTGCGTCGTACGCTGTATGCCTTGGTGCCCTCCTAGAGGTGCTAAGTGGTATTCATATAATATTTGCTGCTTGTCCTTCTGCTCAGTGACCTCGATCGGTGCGTCATCCGTCGAAAGGTTTGTCAGGCATCGCTCCGTGGCGGATTGCAGTGCATGCACATTCCTGCTGAGTGCGTCTGCGTTTGTGTTGCTCTTTCCAGCTTTATGGATGATTTGGTAGTCGTATTCGGCTAATTGTATTCTCCATCTAGTTAGTCTAGATCCTGGGTCCTGTACTTTAAATAACCATACTAGGGCTTTATGGTCTGTTACCACTTTGAACGTAGTGCCGTATACATAGGGCCGGAAATGTTTTACTGCCCACACTATGGCTAGTAACTCTTTCTCGGTCGTACTATAGTTTCTTTCGGCTTTATTTAATACTCTGCTTGCGTAAGCTATCGGCTTGTCTTCGCCTATTTTTCCTTGTGACAGTATTGCGCCTATTGCTACGTCTGAGGCGTCGGTGGTCACGATGAATTCCTTTGTAAAATCTGGGTAGATTAGGAGTGGTGCTGTCGTCAGGGACTCCTTTAGTGTCTCGAATGCATTTTGCTGTTCTGCTGACCACTTGAATTCCACCTTATTGCTCGTGATGCTTGACAGTGGTTTGGCTATTTTGGAGTACTTCGGAATAAATCTACGATAGTATCCTGCTAGTCCTAGGAATGCTTGTAATTCCTTTAACTTGGTTGGGACGGGAAATTCTCTTACAGCTTCCGTCTTTTCGGGATTCGGTTTGATCCCGTCTGGCGTAATTATGTGACCTAGAAATCCTACTTCCTTTCGCAGGAATGCACATTTTCCCGGTTGCAATTTCAGATTGTACCGGCGCAAGGTGTCTAGGACCTTCCGTAATCGCGTATTATGTTCCTTTAGGCTCGCTCCGTGAATGACAATGTCATCTAGATAGACAAAGCAATCTATTCCTTGCAGTCCTACTAGCGCGGTGTTCATGGCTCGCTGGAACGTAGCGGGTGCGTTCTTCAGTCCGAAGGGCATACGATTGAATTCGTAGTGGCCCTGTGGCGTGGAGAAAGCCGTCTTGCCCTTATCCTGTTCGTCCATCGGTATCTGATGATATCCCGAGGCTAGGTCAAGGGTTGTGAAATATTGTGCCTTCCCCAATTGATCAAGGATATCCGTGATATTGGGTAGAGGGAATGAGTCGCCTATGGTGGCGTCGTTTATTTTACGGTAGTCCACTACTACTCGATATTTGATATTTCCCGCAGCGTCGGGTTTTTTGGGCACTACTAATAATGGTGCGTTCCATGGGCTAGAGCTGTGTTGTATTATTCCATCCTCTAACATTTGATCTACCTGTTTCTTGACTTCTCGCTTATGCGTTTCAGGTAACCTGTATGGTTTAACATTGCAGGGTAAGGTATCTCCTTTTATCGGGATCCTATGTGTAGTTACTGTAGCTGTGGTTAGTTTGTCTCCTGGTAAGTGGAACATATCGTGGTATTCCCTACAGATCTCATTTATAGATTCTCTTTCTTCGGAATTCAGGTGTTCGCAGTTCACCTGTTCCAAGACTCGATTGAAACGCATGGTCAGCGATTCGTGCGCGGTCAACGCTCGGACGGCTGCGGCGCTATCGTTGGCTGGTGCGATATCGCGGCTTGGCACGTCAGTTAATGTGACTCGTGGTATGACTACTCTTTTTTCTTCGTCTGTCGTATTCATAATGCAGGCTATACATTGTCCCTCTTCTGGTTTAGTTAAACCTCCGCCTAGGTATACTCCTTCTCTTAACTGTCGTTTTTCTATGATTCCTTCTCGCAGGCTACTTGTTAGTATCAGACATATTTTCTGTGAGCGTGCGGGTATGGTAACTTCCGTGGCCTGGGTTAACGGTTGCCAATGATTCCCTCTTACTAGCACTTCCTGAGTGTGATAGTCTATTGCGATCCTAACGGTTTTGAGGAAATCTAACCCCAGGAGTCCATCTGCTTCTTCTAGTGTGTCGGTTTCTACTACGTGTAAAGGGTGCCTTATTTCCTTCCCATTGATGTAGAAGGTGGCGTCTATTTTCCCTAACGTGTGTGCTCTATCCCCTGTAAATGAAGTGAGTAACACTTCGCTGGGCTCCATGAGTATATTGGTCGGTAGGGCTTTCCTGGCGATCAATGATACTTCTGCTCCGTTATCTATTATCATGGTTGTATTCCTTCGTATAGTTTCCTTTATGTCGACCTTTACCCTGTCCGATATGAACCTCTTGGTAGTGAGTGAGCTTATTCTAATCACTCGAATTTTTCGCGTTTGCTCTCGGGCAGGTGCATTTCGTGTCGGTAGTCCGGCGCGCTCGTAATTGTTTCGAGCAGCGGAATGCGTTTGGTCAGCGTTTTCATATCGCGTCGACGGCCTAGTCTCTGAGGTCGGTCGGTGACCCTCCGCTTCTCGTCGGGGCGGTGCCCATCTTGCGTCGTTTGCCATTATGGGCTGTATTCTCCGATTATATTCGGGTGCAGGAAAACTTCTTCGCGGGTTATGTCTAGGCTGGTCCTTCCAGCAATCCCTAGTATTATGCCCTGATCGTTTGCAATTGCTGCAATATTTATTCGTCGTGGTACTCGAGGTCGCCGTGCTGCTTGCAGCACGTGCCCCAGAGGAGGTGACGACTCGTTTGCGAGTGGTCCGTTCTTCTTCTACTGCCATCGCGATTGCTTCGGGGAGATCGGCAGCCCTTCGCGATTTGACTAAAACCTTTAGTTCGGTATGAAGCCCTTCTTGAAATACATGATGGCCCTGCTGCTTGATTGCTTCGATAGCGCCTCCTCGGGCTATCGGATTGTCTCCGCCTGCGGTGGTTACTGCCACTTGTTCGTTGACTAAAGTGGCTACCCGGTTTCCGAAGGTATGTGCGTCCTCGTGAGTCCCTTGCCTACATTGGAGTAGTTCTGCCACGATGGTCGTGCACGTTCTTGCCGGTTTGTACAACGCGGTTAGCAAGTCTTCTAATTCTTCGTATGTCTGTATCTTTCGCGTACCTACTTCTGCAAGGGCCGGACCCGTGAATCGCGTTAAAATGATACCGCGTAGTATGGCAGGTTCATCCTCGGCTTCGCCGTAGGATGTCATCGCGTAGTGGCAATGATTAAGGAAGGAGGTTAGTTCCTCGGGTTTGGTTCCGTCGAACTTTGGAACGCCCTTTAAGGCTCTTTCGGACGCTGCTGACGCCTTCGGTAACGGCGTGCGTCGATTAGGGTCTCGGTCCGATACAGGGGGTACGAATAGGCTTGAACGTCTAGGTACGGCGTCGTCTCTAAAGCGAACCGCGGTCCTAGTTGCTGCCGGAGGGTCAGAGGCGGGGGACGGAGTCGCTGCCGCTTGCCCTTGGTTTACGTCTTGATTCAACGTATCGTGGCGTAGGTCTAGTACGGTATCTATCGTTTCCTTCAGGCTTTCTAGTGTGGCGTCTGTTGACGTGACTCTCTCGTCGAAGGAGGTCAGTTTTTCGGTTAGCTGGGCGAGGGACCGATCTATTGCTGCGATTTTGTCGGCTAGGGTTTCGATGCTTGCTGCGACCGTATCGCGCGCGGGTACCGCCGTGGTGACGGACATGTCTACGTCTTGTAAATCGGTCTCGTCTAATAGGGTGCTTTCCCTGGGGTTACTCGGACTTCCTAGCTCTGTTAGTTGATTTTCGGTTGCTGGTTCAGCACGCGAGAGTAAGCTAAAATCTAGTTCGTCGAACGGGAATTGTCGCTCGGACACTACGGGTCCTGTATGAGTTAATACGGACTGGATCGCTTCCAGAGGGAAGTGGTCGCTGGTAGATTGCTGTTCGAGAGCTTGTCGCGCACGGGCTCCGGATTTACGGAGTGTGTCGAGGGCGAAAAGGAGAGGGTCGTCCTCTGACGGTCGCGGACGTGGTCGTCGGACCCTACGCGGGTTGCTCCGGCTAAGTGCTTTCGGTGTGGGAGGCTCTACCCGTTCGGTTAAATCTAGATTTCGGTCGATATACGCTTCTACGGATTTTACGCGGCGCATGAGAACGGCGGGGCTCTGCTCGCGGTTTTTGCTGAGTGTGGTATTTCGCACTTACAGCACGTAGAGCAGGCGATGCATGGTCGTCTCGATGTCGGCCGCGGAATTTCCTGCAGGCGTCCTCTGTAGACGGATGTCAGCAGTGCGGAGTGTGTTACCCTACTTTTAGGTGGGTCGTTGTCTCCGCTATTGTCCTGATGTCCCAGTCGGTCAGGCTTGTTCCCTACGTTGGCTGGATCCCACCGCTGCCACCAATTTTGTTGTGGAAAGCGCCTGGGTCGAGATTCTCCCTGAGAATCTCGCGGTGTTCCTAGGTCGTCCTTCGCTGTTGTCGTCCGACGGGCTCCGAATACTCGGGTGAGGATGCCGGGACGGATATACTCGGTTATGAACCGAGGGTAGTAGGATCCTTGGCCGGTTAAAGAGTTGGAACTCACCGTAGGTTAAACAAGATTTATTCTATCCCGATCTGGGTTACATGGACACTGTGACAATCCGCGTGAGTCTCGTATAGAGTCTATAACAAGTCTGAGCTCGCCTTGCTCGTACATGGTTCTTATACTTTAATCGGGGCGAAGCGGGGACCATCGGGGTCTCCGTCTTTGGCCCGCTTTTGGGTGTTTCACCATACGCTGACGGTTCTCGGTGCGCTTCCGAAAACCCTTACGCAGTTGTGCCAGATTTCGACTGTTTGATTGAAGCAATCGGAATGTGTCGTGATGTCGTTACGCTGGGTGTCGGTTGGGTTACAACATCAGTATGCCAGAAGCACAATTTTCCCGATTTTTTCTCACGAGAAGGCGTACGCTTCCGATCTGATCGCGATTGAGAACGCGATTTACGCGAATTGCATCCAAGTTCTAAACGCTGCATTTTACTATTCAGCGCTTTTAAACCTTCCGCTAAATGCTTTATATCGTTGCGAATTTCTAACAACGTTGAGCTAGAGGGTTCTGACGAACCAGCGGAAGATGCTATTACAGAATCTGGACTTGCAGAACTCTCTGCAATTTTGTCTGCCATATCCGCAAGCTTATTTACATCTATAATATCGCTTGCCGATAATATGGCACGCATATTCGCGGGTAAGTGGTCGAGAAAAATTGATTTTATTATTGCATTGTCGCATTTTCCGTCATTTAACGCACGCAATCGGTTTAATATTAGCGAAGGTTTTCCTTCGGTAATCACCTGACCTTTTAATAGTTTCCTAAGGTTAGATTCCTCGGATGGCGCAAGAGTAACAATGATACGTTTTTTTATTAATTCGAAAATATCCGGCGGCCGAGGTGATTGGATTATTAAATCCTTAATAACCGATACAATCTCAAAATCCAATGCAGCAATTACAATATCTGCTTTTGTATTTTCAGCAGAAATCTGTGCGCTGCGCAATGACGCTTCCACTTGTACGAACCAAAGAGCAGGATCCGCACGAAAAAATTGAGGAATTTTTGGAACGCGATAATGATCCACCCGCGGCTGCTCAACCGACAAGTTATTGCCTGATGAGCTTGAATTATCATCGTTAGGCGGCATATTACAATATGTTAATAAAATTACTATAATACAAAAGTTTGTAATAATGAAAATAAATGTGAATATTATTATAATATGAAATAATGTCATGTAATCGTTTACTATATATGTGAATTAACGAATTATAAAGATACGTGAATAAATATATTTACACTTTATGATCTGAAATCAGTCTTTTCGGTTACCGTGAAAATTACAACAAAGTTGCCCTTCAGACGCGGCGTAGACGAACGCCGCAACCAATTGCAACAGTTCGCAGAATGCGCTGTTGCCAGCGACTCACAGTCGAAAAATTCTCGCCCGACCGTGCGCGATTCTACGAAATTTCGGCGGATCTGCCAACGTCGGAATCTTTTTTTTTTTCCGACGTAGACGCGCGTGATTTCAAATAACCCGAAGGTTATATAGACTAATATGGGTACATAACCACCACAATACACAATGCTTGATAGATTTATTGCCAAACTCGCTTACCGCAATTCCCAGAAGTCCCCTCCACACGGAAGTACACCTGGACAGCATCGATGAGGTATGAAGACATCAGTGCTGATAGGGAACAGGACTCGAGAGTACACCTTGTCCGCCGTGATGAAGAGTGAAGACACCTGTGCTTTAGGACGGCTCGGCTGGCATCAAAGTCGTCTCGTCATGCAGCAAAATGGGCTCTGGATTAGACTTCAAGGTGGCAGGAAACAAGAATCCCTGGACAGGACATGAACATCCTCTCGTTCTGGACGAAACAGCGAACTACCAGCAGTTTGTGGCACCCCAACACACATGGGAACGGGCTGGAACGTCTAATGACTTCTCCTTGTGTGGTAGACTACCCACGGTTTAAACCAGCCGTAAAGGACCCTCGTGGACTAGACTTGAATAGTCGACTTCAGCTTCCACGTGGTAAGTACAACAAAACCGTTGTCGGGGTCACCAATGTAGGAATTACGGGGTGGTGTAAGAACGTATGATGTACGTTCTCCCTGGCGGCCCTACTGCCGCTGTGTTCTCCTTTGTACTTGACTGGTTAATAACTGGTTATACAATTGATAGTATCAATGCCTTTAATAAATGTCTTCATCTTCACAGGTGTGGATAATGATGAAAGGGTAACCAGATAATATCTGGTTAAGGAACAACTATAATATATATAGTGACCACGTGTACCAACTAGGTAAAGCGGAAGGACCGAGAGGGAATCTCCCAGTCTCACGTGGTGTAACGTTCTGCGTGCCGCATGGCAACGCTCGCCGATGTGCGGGCTGTCCCCACTCCTTACATGTACGGAGAGGGGGAACTGCCGATCCCCACACTCCAGTTATGGGTCGGTAACACAGTTTGGGTGGTGACACCAAGTCGCATAAGGTGATAGGTCTATTCTATACCTCGTCTGTGATTATACATTATACCACAGACCAGGTATAGAATAGACCTATCACCCAATGTAATTTTCTGTCACCGGTTTGGGGGGTCCTAGGACCCCCTTACCATTTTAGTGTCGCATGCAACGTTACCAGTGAAGTCCCGAAACAGATTGTAACGCTACGCGTGGTAGGAATTAGAATTCAGCACGGGTAAAACTAGGTCATTTTTTGAGAGTCGAAGCCCGCGATTTACAAATGTTTCTGTTAGAGTAACAAGTTAAAGATCGTCTTATGAACATATTCCGTTAAACGGAAGAGAAAGGAGAATCAAAATAAAACGATATCACATTCGCCTTTTAACCTTGTTGTCCTATTCGGGTTTATTTAACGCAAAACAAATTTTATTCGCTCGCAATAACGTAATTTCTAAAAAGAGTGCTTTAATGTTTTCTTTTTAAGAGCACCTGTTGCTGAACCCCACCCATACATCATGTGTTTGAGCATACATTAATGATGGTCTATACGATATCATACAGACATATAGTAATAACAATAATAATTAATAATAATATCCTTCTACCGTATAATATTATTTAAGAGTAACATATCAAACCCGTACACACCGATATGGTGCAACTTTGCAAGTCTGTAGAGTAGCCAAAAATATTTGATACATATTTTTTGTAAAGGGAATTCATTCTCCTCCATAGCTATACGAAAAATTGATTTGTTTAAACTATATACTAACAATTAACATTTATTTGTCCATTTTTCTGGCGAAAAGTTAACTGATGTTTCAGTAAGTTTATACAGTATGTGCGATTTGTTCGTATACACGCTATTCTTTTTCTAACTATTGAAATAGCAGAAAAAATGTTTCATATTAAAGTTTTTTTTATTTGATGGAGGAAACTGAATAGAATATTAGGATTTACGTTTGAACTATTATTTACAAAGATTTCAATATCATCGTAATTTTTTTTTAAATGGAACTATTGTGTATTTTTTGTTATGCATTTCAAAACGCGCTCAATGATGTGTATGGAGCGCATGTTTGAACAATAATTTATCCGGATATCTTTATGAACATTGGTGGCAAATTTCAAGTAAATTATGGACCAGTATAACAAATGCAGATATTTTGGATTTTTTACTTTTAGCCGTATAATAACTATTATTACATGCGTAGTTTACTCCTATACTATGCAAAATCGCGTCTTCGAGAATATGTCGTCGAAGATGTTATAAATTATTATGATGTTTTGGGTAATTGCACTGTAGCATACGGCGCTAAGATGTCCTCTGAATAGCCAGCATAGGTACACCAGGTCTAAATGTGGCGCGGTACTAATCCTCGCAATAACAGGTATAGAAGGTCTACAGGATCATCCGTGAAATCTGGAACCTACGCGCGCGGGAACAGACGAAAATGTTAACACCGCCTCACGGACGCAGTCCACTACAATCATTCACCGGCCCAGCGTTCGGAGGGTTTCCAGCGACCGCTGGATGCCCGAGCTTCGAAAATTTTAGGATGGTCTCTTTCAAATTAACGTCGCAAAGAGCTATTTGAAATTTCCCGGCCCGGGTTGAAGAATTTGGGGCCTTTTTCGTATAACTTGTGAACAATAAAAGATATCGGAATGCAATTTGCGCCGAAACATGAGGAAAAATTATTCCCTGCTAATGATGGATAATTTAAAATATTTTACGTTTACTTATTTTTCTTTTATCAATTTTTTAACCATAATATTGTTGTGAAAAGCTTTTGCAAACTGTTTATTTGATACTGTATTTAATGCTCTTTTTAAAATTCATGGTGTTGATAAACAATAGGCTACTTAGTTGTTTCTGTATCATTACTTTCATAAATTGAGAAATTAAATTTTTATTCAATTATGTGTTAATTCTGCAAACCTCAGAATCAATTCTGTTTTTTTTTATATAATTTTATGCCTAATGCAGTGCATGCATAGATCAGGCGTATCGGGTAGTCGATTTAGTCGATTTAGTTGCGACATACAGCGGGGGGAGCATACGACACGTGCCGAGGTCCCGGGCGTCACTCGGGCCATGTAGCCAATGAGTGTTCAACATTTGGAGAGCGGGAGTTCCCCCAGAGCTGATCATGCCGTCCGGTGTGACCGCATCTCTTTCCCCTGCGCTGCCTCGGAGTTAGAGAGCCTCCCTTCAACGGCCGAGGCCGAGAAGGAAGTGACGACTTGCCACCTGGTCCAGAGGACCACACCCTCTACCCTGCGCGGCCTGGGAAGACGGGCCTCCCCCCGGAGGGGGGAGGGAATGGCTATGGATGGCCGCCTCCTCATGGTACACATTAACCCGCCAGGATTCTACCCCGTTTCTCGGGTACGCGTCCGCTTTTTATAGGCCCGGGCCAGCTTGCGGACGGACCGTACTCGCGGGGGTGACCATCAACAAGGGTGGGCGATCCCTACCTAAGACGCACTCATAGGTGCGCCGGAGTCATTATGCGTTGCGCAAGCCACCCTCTCCGGCCTTGACGGTACCAGCCCGTCGCTAAATAGATTCGCGGTATATGGAGCCGTGTCTCGACGCCGCTCTACCAGGTCTCCTATCAACCCCTTAAACTCACTTTTACTCGTCGTCCTGAACCCGGAGTAGCCAGGTCCCCTTCACGTCCCCGCTGGAGGCACCCCTAGACTGCGCGGGCACGCGCATACCGTACCTCCAACTTGCTAGGGTGACGGCTTGTTTACCCTTATACGGCTAGCTATCCCACCCTCCTACTCCCCCCTCTCCCCCCGTTGACTCAACACCCTAGTACTCCCCCCCCTTGTTCCTGTTTCCTGAAACTTCCCACAGCTATCCTACACTACAACCCTACCCCATTACCCCCCCCCCCCTACCTACCCACTTCAAACCTAAGATTATAATATTTTAAGACAAGGGTCCCCACGGCAAGAGGGCCTTAGGGACGCACCACCCCCCCCCCCCCCTCCCATTCCCAAATTAAATCCAGTCTTGATCAAACATTGCGAGATCTGATAGCGAGACACGGTCCAGAAGGGGGGCGGTCACCACCCGCCCCTAGCGGCACTCCGCATTCCTAAAGAGGTGTGTAAAAGCCGGTGCGCCGGTATCGCTTAAATGCTTGGGGCACTGGAACCATTCTTACTTTCTTACTCTTGGCACCGCTACCCTTCCGCGGCCCTGGATCGAGCTTTCCAAGGCTCAGTCACCACTGGGCCACGGTCAGAATAGCTGCCTAACCATTCTGCCCTCATTGGCTGCCTTTCTGTTGGAGATATGAGGGGGGGCCCTGCCTCCGCCCCCCCCCCCCCCCGGTGAACCACGCCGAGGGGTAACGGTCCCCTTCGAATCGCGGCTCCAGCCTCCTTCTCAGTCTACTTCCGAGTCACTGACCGAGAAGGGGGCCAGCGTGAAGGTCCTCCCCTTCTGACGGAGATGAGCCTTAGGTATATTTCCATGGGTTCACCTCCCCCAGGAAACTCGCAATCTTATCTATACACAGCTTACTAACCTCTTCTGCTCTAGTTACTTCCATGCCAAATATCCTTCTCCGGGTTTCCATTGTACGTGGACACTCGCACAGAACGTGCACAGAGTCCTCCTTGCTAACTTCGCATAGCGAACACATTTCCGTTTCACTAGCCATAATCCTATGTAAGTGAGCATTCAGTGGTGCATGCCCACTTAGAATGCCCACCACATTCCTTGCTTCGACCCTTTCCATTCCTATTAGGGCGTATCGGGTAACTAATGGGACGTGTCTTTGATTGTAGCGGTGTTGAATTTTTTTTTACAATATTTGTGTCTGAATGTTTTAACCTTTTAGCTACTCAACGCCACGACTATAGCGGGTTCCGTTAATGTCATTTTTTGGATGCGCCATTATTATGGCTTTTACACGCAGGTGGCGAAAAATCTCTCCGTACAGGGGTATAGCACCGCGGTCAACCCTGTCGTAGCTAAAAATCTTTAAATTTAGACGGGTACGAGACCAGTCGACATTGTTTTCAAACCTCATTACAGTAATCTGGGGTGCGAGTGGTAAACCGATCATAAAAGCGGAGCGCTCGGCTCGCTTACCTGGGCCGAAAAATTCCGCACAGCTCTTT
This sequence comes from Andrena fulva, assembly GCA_946251845.1. Classification (NCBI taxonomy): domain Eukaryota; kingdom Metazoa; phylum Arthropoda; class Insecta; order Hymenoptera; family Andrenidae; genus Andrena; species Andrena fulva. The sequence goes on from OX276327.1 coordinate 40,528,335, forward strand.
GCGACGTTAATTTGAAAGGGACCATCCTAAAATTTTCGAAGCTCGGTCATCACCGCTGTCCAGCGGTCGCTGGAACCCTCCGAACGCCGGGCCGGTGAATGGTTGTAGTGGACTGCGTCCGTGAGGCGGTGTTGACATTTTCTTTTATTCGCGCGCACGTAGGTTGCAGTTTTAACGGATGTTCCTGTATAAATGTTTGCAAAGAATCACGTGAAGCGGCACGCGTTTCAACTGCATTATTGACAGAAGCGCGCTTTTCGCTCAACCCGGGGATCCCTGTAATTCTAATGTTGTATTTATAATTAAAAATACCCCAATTTGCCCCACCATCGGTTAAGGGTCTTTTGTTGGTGCGCTGTTTCACGCATTCTCGGTTTCTCCTTTTTTAAGACCCTGATGGGTTCTTAGGTGTATAAGCGTTCGAACGACGCGGCTCGGGTGCCAAAAACTACGAATATAAATTTTACAAAAACGTATCAATTCATTATTTTCAATGATTTTTACGTGTCGTAGGGAATGTCAGTAACGTGAAAATGTTAGTTAACTGTTCCACTACACGTAAAATACTAACAATCAATGTCATCTTGCAATTTATAGCTTGTATAAGCTCTGAAGAAGTACCATATTTTGGCGCCCTATAGTCTCATGATCCCCGAAATAGATTTTCGAAGAGAAATCCGCGTGAGTCGTTGACAACCGAGCTAAAGCGTAGCGTAGCGAAAGCCCGCCCTCTATGTCAAACTCTCACTCTAAACGAGTCACATGTATACAAGCACGCACACACCTTTTAAAATTTCAACACATTTCAGTGTAGTTGCTGAGTTGGACGCTGTTCATGCACAGAGGCCGCTGAATTCAGTCCTGAAATTATGGGTCGGTAACACAGTTTGGGTGGTGACACGAACATCCATAAGGTGATAGGTCTATTCTATACCTCGTCTGTGATTATACTATATTGCGTCGGTAAGGCAGGGAATGACATCAAAATGATAAACAAAAAATTTGAAGTCGCCAAAAATCCTTCTCGCCAAGATTATTTCTATGCAAAATGCAACTGTTTCCAAAATTTCAGCCAATTTGGAGCATTGAGGTTTTTGGATGTTTAGCCCTTTATTACTTAAGATAAATATTCTACTTACTTTCCTTTTGGTCAAACTGTTAGACATTTAGTTAGTACCATTGTTACTAGAGGGCAACATAATAGGATAACAGCATGGCTAACGGAATAACTGTTTGTTCAAGTTTACAATTAGGCGTGAGACTAAAGGTCCCTTATTTTACCAAAATTGATTTCTCTGAAAATCTAAGAATATGCGTACACAGACGCTTATTAACCACAAGTCAATCAGCAACTATAAAGATTATATTATCCTCAAACCTCAGGATTATAAATGCATGTATACTTTTATTCTTTTCAACCATCAAAATGTTGAACCCTCTTAAAAATCGTCAACACTGAACAGATTTTCGTCGTTATATTCATATACCAATATTTTACAAGTAGTACAAAATTCCATAATTTGTGGATTTCGCATCTGGTTCTTTCCGTGTATGAAGCTGAATTCGTGCAAATAAAACTTAATACCGAAGAATGTGGTTAAATATCACAGAAGGAAATGATTATGCACACAGATGTGCATACAATATACATTCAGTAAAGTGATACATGAAGTTACACACTGCCAGTCTGATTGTTTAAAATAAATACATGGATTAGTTTGCACAATTGAAGCAGAAACTCATTAAAGTGGTATTAAGTACGATCTATAAATCATCGTTCTCTGTCATCTGCTGCCTACGCAATTGTTCTCGAATCGTTCGCCAAAGAATCGACACGTTCCCGAGGAAGTTTCTGTGTTAGGTTCGCCAGATGGCACGACGACGGTCACCTGTTTACCTGAATTTTTACCTGAACAGCTCTATCAGCAGGGAGAGGGAACGGCGGAAATCCCGTGTGCCCGTATCAGACATAGCGGTGGGGGAACTCCACGCATGCGCGCGATGACGCGGTGACGTCAAACCAATCACCGCCAAGATGGGAAACGGTGGGAAACGAAACGGCGCCACCGTCAAGCCGAAGCAAGTGACTTACAATAGTGACGCCACGCTTTCGAATTCGTAAATTACTTTTGTACACGCTACGCGATACGATTTTTGAATTGCGCTGTGCTTTTAGTTCCAATATGACCAAAGAATCAGATAAGTCAAATATTTAATACTTTTGCACCGGTATAATTTTAGAAATGAGCATTTCTTGAGAAATTAAAGTATCTTTTTGCACAAGTATGCATGCTAAACATTATGTTCATTACTTTCTTCTTTTAATATCCCGGTTTCTGATATTAGAAATGTACTAATAATGGATATATTTTATACAGGTATTGATACTAGTGTTGATGGACCTAGCAGTGCAGATATTATATGCCGAGAGGCAGAGAGTGATTCAAGTAAGACATAGGTTCACTAGAACCTAGATTCCTGGATAGAAGGATCCACAGTTTCAATCGTGGCTTGAAGGAACTGAGGATCCGCTCCAAGCGAAGTGGATTGATGAGATGTAAAAGAAAACACAAAATAATAATGGAAATATTATTTATTTATGCTCTAATTATGCTAAATTCAAACAATGTTATAATGAATGTATAAACGTATTTCTTTATGTAGTATTTACAAAATATAAATAAATTATATAACAAAATATATACATAAAATATAAAATTTAATATTACAGTTGAAGTGTAATATAATGTACATATAAACAGGAACATAGATATATACACATTAACAACTATAATATATACATTTATAAATATAATGTTTTCTATCAACCATGCACAAACTTTGAACATAGCGTAAAGGTGGCAGAAATTAAGGTTTGCCTAGATGTAGTGGAGCATAGTAGATCCTTCCACACATTTGAACATTATATAGACATGTGGAAATCAGCAGCACTGGATTCTGAGATAATTAGCAATATGTCACTGAAAAGAAGCAAAATCACAGCTATTATTAAAAACGTTATAAACAAATCTTTCATACTAGAAGCTACGGAAATATTAGAAGGCAAATTTTTCTCAATTTTAGTTGACGAAACCATAGACGTATCCGATGAAGATCAAATTTGTACATACTTATTAGATTTAATTAAAATTAAGGACGCTATGGCAGAAAATTTATATGATCGTTTTTTACATTCCTTACGTAAATATAATTTGAATGTAGAAAATATTGTTGGTTTCTGCGCTGACAATGCGAATGTAATAATGGAGATGAACAATTCATTCAAGTCGCGGTTATTGAGCGATAATGAAGAGATTTGTGTGTTCCCATGTATATGCCATTCAATGCACTTGGTTGCTTACCATGCGTGCAATGAGTTACTAAAGGAAATAGAAAAGTTTGTTCATTCAGTTTATAAATATTTTTCGCAAAGGCCGAAACGACAGTGCGTTTTAGAAGACACGCAGGACTTCATGAAAGTTCCAAGGAGCAAAATTGTGCAGCCATCTAGAACCAGATGGCTTCTGCAATCGGAATGTGTTTCCACAATTTTAAATCAGTGGAGAGTCTTATTTTCTGTTTTTGCGGAGGCAGCAATACGAAAAGACAGCCGCAGATATGAATTCAAAAATATTTGCAAGCTGGCACAGTTGTGCTTGAGAGATTCTTTTCAACTGTCACAAATATAAAAACAAATACATAATAGGAACAGATTGAAGGCATAAACGGTGGCTGCACTTACGCGAATTAAATTAGATTTAAACAATAATAATGTAAAATTCTCGAATTACAATGTTACTGATAAAATGTTAAATTTATTTAACAACAGTATGTATACAGATGAATCTATACCGACAGAACTCACTGGTGTATTATTGGCGTATGAAAGTGATAGCGAGTATTATAGCGATAGCGGATAGTTAGTAAAGATTCTTTACTTAAGACGCTTGTGCGGTATCTGGGATATCGCTAATCTCGCGCTCACACGCACTGTCACTCTCATCCGGCTGCTCTGGCAATAAAATTCCATTGAGATTTTTTGGTACTCCATATAAATCGTACATTTTATTATTATATAAATTTAGCATGCTCTCTGTTATTTTGTAGTTGAAGCAGTTTGTATTTTTATTTTTTAAATCTAATTCAATTCTGGTTAATGCAGCTACCGTGTCTGGCTTCAATCTATTTCGATCTTTAGTTTTTATTTCTGTTACAAGTGAAAAATATCGTTCCACGTCAGCGTTTAAATGGGGCAACGACAAGCACAACTGTGCTAGTTTTGATATATTTTTGAATTTGTAGGAACCGTCGATAATATTTCGAAGGCTGCCAATGTGGTGGCAGAATTGAGCAAACCGAGTGCTCGTAATTTTTCTTGATCCCTGTCTGCCGAAAAATATGCCACCAAACGCCACTCATCTATTACAGCCCCTTCATTAAAATTTTTAGATTTAAATTTCATTAAAATACAGGCTAAATGGTCCTGCCTATGCCTGTTAATGTCTAAAGCTATAGACGGGTTTAAAAAATCTAATGAATGTAAAAATATTTCATCGAACGGAATTCTTTTAACAATATTTTGGAAGGCGGTTTGATAAATTTTTTTTATGTTTCTATAAAATTCTCTAATCTTTTCATGATCTCCTTCGCCGTTATTATTTTCTTCAATTTCGCTTAGCGTCTTTACGCAATCCGATCCTGGATAAATTGTTTCCAGTGTCAATGAATTATCTTCCTTCTCCACATCTATTTTATGTAGATCGGAGCGCCCAATATATTGTGTCTTTATAAAATTGCTTGCCAATAATCTCAACAATTCATAACATTCAGAGAGCAGACAATGAATTATAACATTTGAAGTCTGAAATAATTTGTTCAATTTAACAATTGTATCTAAGGCATAAGATAAAAATTCCAAATACGCCTTGGTAAAATGCCAATTCATCAAATCATATATTTCCACCGCGAGGTCGGACTCCTTCTCACATGCTGCCGTTGCCATGGCACTGTATAAAGGTCCCCACTGATTTAAAACTCTTTTAACACAATCCGACACAGCCAGCCATCTGGTTCCTGATGGCTGTAGAACTTTTAATTGTCGGACGTTCATCAACTGAGACACTTACACACTGTTACAATGACAGATATGAATAAATTGTCTGTAAGAATTTCTCTACGAACGATGGCAAACATTTACACGCATGTGATGCCACCAAATGCATCGAGCGACAGATGCATGGGAACACACACATGTCGGGATTGTCTTTGAACAGACGGGAAGTCAATGAGTTGCGTGCTCCCGTCGTGACATTTGCATTGTCAACGCACACCCCAACCATATTGTTGAGAGACAAATTGTTCTTCTTTAAAGAATCTATCAAACAATTGTATAAGTTCTCCGCTTTAGCATCCGCAATCCTAATTAAATCTAATAAATATGTCTGTATCTGATCGTTGTGGACATACCGTATCAAGAAACATAAAATTTTCATTGTCAGTTATGTCTGTAGTTTCATCTGTCAACACAGAAAAAAATTTGCCATGTAATATTTCTGTGGATTCTGCAATAATGGACTTGTTTATCACATTCTTTACAATAGCTCCCACTTTCCTCTGGTTTAGAATCGTGTGTGGGAGTATGTTTGGCCTTGCTAATATCTTCTGCAGCATTTTAATAAAATGGCAGTAGGATTGAAATGGTCTATTATGCTCTACTGCATCCATACATACTCGCAGTTCTGCCAACTTTACTTCCTCTTGAAACGTCCTTTCAACTGTACTTGCCAGCGGCCATTCCCTATGTCGCGTGTTCATCATATGCGCATAGCTCTTTGCATGATTTATTAGCTCCGTTTTGTTTGTTGCAATACATTTGTTGCAAACTCTGCACCTTCCCCGGTACGGGTTGTCCTCAACTTGTCGAAGCCACAATCTCAATTCTGGTTCCTCCAGCCAAGCTTCGCGAAATGCTTGTTGACTCCTTACTTTCCTTTTAGCGGGGCGGGCGAATATGTGTCCACTGCCTACTCATAAAATACTAATTATTATTCATAGACTATTAAAAACCAATTTTAATAAAATAATCAATGAAAAAAGAAAGTAAAAAAGAAAGTTAAATTAAAGATCTGGGGGCACGGCAGTGCCCCCGCCGAGTCGGGCGCTTGCCGTAAGCACTCTTTTCTGGAAGCAACTCAGTGTACTTTTGACCCCCCCCCCCCCCCCCCCCCCCGCCCCATATGTTTGTGCTGGAGTTACCCAGAAACCTGAAACTCTACAGAAACCTAGTACTTTGCAAATGGAACTAAATCTCAAAATTTCACGTTTCTATCTTTTCTCGTTCATAAGATATTTGAACTCAAAGTTTCGTATTTTCGACACTGACCGATCATCAAAATTCATTCGTACTTCCCGCAGCCCTAGAAACTTGAACTTTGGCAGAAATGTAGTGTTTGGGATACAATGAAAGGAAAAATTAAAAAATCTGGAAAAATCCTCTTCACTAACAATTTATGAAAGAAATTCGATATCTCTGGAACCACTGAACCCATAACCATGAAATTTAATAGGCACGTTCCTCTTAGAGCTATTCTTTTGGCCCGGGTATCCGGGTACCCGGGTACCCGGTGAGACACCCGGGTAGACCAAAATTACTCGGTTACCCGGGTACCCGTGAGATACCCGGGTAGACCAAAATTACTCGGTTACCCGGGTACCCGTGAGATACCCGGGTAGGCAAAAATTACTCGGCTATCTGGGTACCCATGAGACACTAGAGCTATTACCACCTAACTCGTCGGGTATGTTTCGAGTAATTTATATTTTTGTGTGAAACAATAAAACTGTGAAGCAATTAATTATTTTGAATTAGATATCTTTATTTTTGTATAGAAATACCAACAAATCAACATTCTCAGGTAGTAGGCTGCTACGCTTTGCGGTAACAATATTTCCAGCGGTTGAGAATACTCGTTCAGAGCTGGCAGACGTCGCAGGTATACATAAATACATCTTGGCCATTTTTGCAAGTCTAGGGTATTTGCTTTCACGTGTTCTCCACCATTCTAATGGGCATAAATTATGGTCCATTTGTGTCTCTTGCAAATACATTTGCAGTTCGGAATTACTATCGTTGTTAGATTGTGAAGTTTGGAATATAAAATCTAGTGCACTTGGCATAGGATTAACATTTTCTACAGTTTCAGTTATAGAAATGTTTTCTATCATATTACCAATGGAACTTCTGGTAAGATTTTTCATTTCATTATTTTCGAACGACATTTCCTTGCTTCTTGGATCAAGAAACGAAGCAAAATGATGTACAGTTTCAACACGTGATTGTAAATTAAATCTATTGACAAAGGACGTTACCAAAACATTTTTAAATTGCTCAGTCTCAGCTCTGCCCGTGTTATTAACTGTCAAATGATTATTAACAATGCCATGGATAATAGGCAGTACCATAGAAATAGTTACTGTATTTTCGGAGCATAGTGCAGTAGTCGCTACTTGCAAAGGTTTTAACACCGCAATAATATCACTCATTATTAACCAATAATATTCCGACATTTCAAGTTTTAAAGCGATATTTACTTTTGTAATAACTCTATCTGTTAAAACAGAAATAATTGCAGTTCTATGATTCACAAGTCGCTCACACATATAATAATAGGAATTCCACCTTGTGGGACAACTTTGAATTAATTTCTGTTTACTTAAACCTAACTGCTCCTGCTTTTCAGTCAAAGTACTCGCTGCTAAATTTGAATGATTAAAATATTGCACAATCTTACTGCCCTTTTTTATCACTTCTTTGAACTCGTCGACTGTATCCAAAGCATCTTTCACACACAATTGTACATTGTGTGCGGCACAAGAAATGCTGTATCGCACATTATCTGCCAGATTTGCAGCCATACTTATATTTGATGCATTGTCATGGACCATAGCATTCACTTTATTGTTGATATTCCAGTCTTCATTAATTAAATTAAACATTATGGCTAAATTCTCGCCCGAATGTCGATCTTCCATGAATTGGGTACAAAGTGTGTAATTTTTTATGATCCACTTTTCATTTATAAAATGTGCAGTTGTCGAAATATAAGAATCCTGTGATCTTGAGGACCATCCATCATTGGTAATGGCTATTGTTGTATTCCGTATTTATAATATTGCTTTTATTATATTAAATAACTTTGTACAAATAACGGAAACTAAGACGATTACAGATAAATGATATATTCTAAATTCAGAACTAGATTCTCGTGTCCAGACTGTTCGGACTGAAGTGGTGAAATGCAGTGAAGTGACCTTTTAAGAATTGCGTGTTATATATATATGTACGGTTTTCGGTAAGCTGGAAAGTGGGGGTTGTCCTGAGTTTAACGGTGGGTAAGGGATGAGGCATAGAGATGAAGGTTCAAGGATGAGTAATAAGGAACGGATGAGGTCATAGAAGAAAGGATTTAGGATGCTTACTATTACTATCTGGATGACTAATACTTTGTTTAGGATGCTTACTATTGCTATCTGGAGAACTAAATTTGAATGATGTTGGCATACAACACCTTCCGCCATAAAATTGTTCAACGGAAAGTTAACAATTACATATACCATGATTATAAATAATTACATTACGTAGATATTGAAGATTACAAAAACAAAAGGTAAAATAATATTATACAACACCTTCCGCCATAAAATTGCTTAACGAAAAGTTAACAATTAAGTATAACCTGATTATCAATTATTACATTACAGATACAATAAGTTTCTTTCTTATTCGTATAATAACTAATGTAAGACTAAATGATAACAATAAAAACAAGAGTAAAGTATAAAATACTCTAGGATGGATATAAATAGTATTAATTACTATGGATGCGTCGATTTCCTTACTTCCTAGAGGGGTGTAGTACTTCTACGTGTTCTTTGTCGGGTCGGAACGGGATTTGCTTCTTCGTCTTCCGAAATCTCAGGTATTGGAGCATTGATGACTGGTAGATTCCGCCTTGGTTGATAGGTGACTAATTCATTCACCGAAGATGGCAATGATGATGAATTAAAGACATAATCAAAGAATTTTTTTATTAATGGAGGATTGGTCACTCCATATCTTGAATTCGTGGTTGAACAACATAAACGTTGTAACCAGTAAAGACATCCACAACATTGGCAGCATTTTAAAAGTATAAACAATACGAGGAGGGCTGCGATTATTCCAAGAGCGATTGTGTACCACTTGGTGTGTGTGATAATGAATGGCTGATTTATTTGTTTGGTAATAATCTCATCGAACTCGTTTAATTTCTTACTAGCGTACTTGAGTTCTGTAAGATCGATGTTCGTGAGATGTATCGGCTTTAGAGCGATCGACTCAATTGTTTTTAGATGAGGCAACAAGTTGCAACAATCATCATCTAGAATATTCATGTGTGGGATATAATAAGTTGCGTTTTTACTGCTTCCAGATGTTGCGTCGATCATAAACAGATTAGTATATCCTTTGCAGTGAGGTTGAAGATGTATGATTCCGCTTTTTTTTAGAACAATATCTTCCATATGATCTTGATTTCCTCCGCACATGATAGTTAAAGTAGTTGGCTCGTCGAGGACATAAATCCATTGATTCCTTGCAATATAGTTCCAAGTTTCTATGGTTCCTTTAATCGTCTTCATCGTGCAGGAAGAAGGAATCTTACTGATGTGAGGAGACAACAGTTCGATCTCGCAGATTCCTTGATATGTTGAAGCCGTGGTATGCAAGTTATAACAGACGTACTCCTCATCTCGATATTCGTTGCAATCAGACAATTCTTTTAGAAAAATAAATTGGGATTTTGTCTGGGAAAGGAGGAGATACCGACTTTGAGGAATAATGTAAGAAAAGAATTTCGTATCATTATGCTGGATTGGAAGAGGAATAAGTTCGAAGAGATCAAATTTCGTTCGAACAACTAAAGGAATTTGAAGTGCAAATATTATGTTATTTTTTGTGATAACTACATGGAGTTGAATAAATTTATAAAAATCACGTATATTTTCTAAATCTGGTTTCATAACTAGTTCATGTTGATTTTTATAATCTTTTAATTCTTCGTATAGCATTTTAGGAGTAATAACGAACGGTGAAACAATGTTATGTTCGGCTAGATTGATAGCTTCAATATATTTTGACAGTTCACGATTAATCTGCCTTACTAGTACGTTTAAAGTGGTAATCTGTTGGCTCACCACAGATTGCATTTCTAATCGTGAAATAAAAGAATTTGTTTGAACAGTGAAGGAGTTTATTTTTCCTATATTTTCATTCATTGCTTTCTCTTGACTTTGAAGTGAATATAGAGAACTATTAAAGTTTCTAATAGTATTTGCAATCACTTGAACCTGTGCCTTCAGCAGGGTTTGTGTTTGCTTGCTATTATTTACTAATGTTTTAATACTATCCTCATAAAATTGAGCATCATCGGCGTCGGGAGTACCAAAAGCCCATTTTAATAGATATGACATACCATTTAAAAGACCACGTTTCTTCCTAATAACGTGCTTCTCGGTCAATTGTTGGAGGATTTCGCGTTTCATATTAACTTCCAATAATTCTGATTCGATTAACTGGATAGTACGTTCACAATGAAAGCTAGTATCACCTTTTCGAGTTGGGTCTTGCAATGTTAAATTGCAGATATTTTTTGTTTTAATGAAATACTTGTTAATGATCATGAATGCGTTGTTTAAATGAGTTCTATTCATATATGAAAGGAGTGTCAGTTTGGAGTTCGAAATTTTTACTGTTCCCTGTTTGATATAAAAGATTCCGCCAGATTTTTTGAAAGGTTGGTGAGTGAAAAAATCACTACTCGCTAGAAGCGGGAGTAGGAAAAGGATCAGAATTGTCTGATTCATCTGGAAAATAGGGTTTAAGTAAATTAGTATGATATTTAACCAGTTTCCGATTAATCTGAATTTCAGCAGTTTGATTAGGAAAAAGTCGAATGATTTTGTAAGGTCCCTTAGCGTTGCTGGAAAGTTTCTTAGATAGTCCCGATGGAATATATTTGTTTTCAATCGTAACCAAATCATTGACTTTAAATACAATTGGATTAATTTTTTTATCATGGTATTCTTTGCTACGAAATTTCGAAACAATAAGATTTTCGCGTGCGATTTGGAAAGACGTATTGAGCTTAAATTTAAGTGAACGAATGTAATCGTCATAAGTATAATGGAACTCTGGATTCTGAGTTATAGATGAAGGCAAGTAGGCCTTCTGTCCGAAAAGAAGTTCGTACGGTGTATAACGAGTGGATTTATGAACGGCTGTATTATAACTAAACATTGCAAAAGTAATGTAAGTGTCCCAGTCCGTTTGTTTTTTATTTATATAATGCTTGAGGTAATCCTTTAAAGTAAGATGAGATCTCTCAAGTGCTCCATTCGTTTGAGGATGATATGGTGTGGTTGAAATATGCCTTGTTTTAAAGAGGTTGCTTACTTCCTTAACAAGATTTGACATAAAATCTGAACCTTGATCGGTCAGAAATGTTTGGGGAATACCAAAGTAAACGAAAATAAAAAGTAATTTTTCGACAATCGTTTGTGCTTCATGATTTGAAACTGCAAATGCAAACGAATACTTTGTCAGATCATCTTGAGCTGTGATAATAAATCGGTTACCCTGTTCAGTCACGGGTAAAGGTCCTACCACGTCAATAGCTAACCTGTGAAAAGGTTTTTCCGAAGTAGTCGTAATCTCCATAGGTTGTTTAGTAGGTCTAAAATTGGTTTTATTTATCTGACAAGAATGACACGTTTTAATGTAACTCCTAATGTCACTTTTCATTGTAGACCAGTGATATCTTTCTTTGACTCTAGAATAAGTACGATTAAACCCACAATGTCCGGATAATTTACTATCATGACATTCTTTGAGAATGATTCGTATTTCTTCGCGATCTTTGGGAACGATTTTCCTCGTATCTAAAAATTTAATATTATTAGAAGGAAAAATGAATTTAACCATTTCATTAAAAATTTCAGGTTTAACACCGTTTTTCTTTTTAGGTGGAATCAAAGTAAAATCCCTTGATTTTATTATATCTTGAAGGTTCATAAAACTTTGAAATAAATTACGATAATCAATTTTGTCATGGTGTAGATTTTTGGGAAATAAAATTAGTAGAGTTTGATTATCATTTCTCAATTTGTACAATCCGTTAGGACTTGATGTCATCGCAGTTGTGTCAAAATTTTCAGTCACGTAATCTGAATATTGATTTTCTTCATCCAAATCTTCAGACCACAATAATACTATCGTGCCCTTTAATCTTGGAAGAAGGGTTTCCTCCTTTGGAAATTCGATTACGCTTAAGTTTTGGTAATGGAATTTTGTAAAATCCTGGTACGTTTTAGCGGATTTGTGTACGTGGAACGTAGATTCGGAGAGTTGTTTCGGATCAGGATGTAATCGCGATAAACCGTCTGCGTTAGAATTTACTCTTCCTGGTTTATATTTTATTATATACTTGTACTCATTAAGACGTAATCGCCATCGAACAAGTTTTGAAGAAGGATTTTTACAATTAAAAAGCCATTGCAGGGGTCTGTGATCTGTATAAATTGTAAATTCTCTGCCATAAAGATAAGGTCGAAAGTGTTCAACCGTATTTATAATAGCTAATAGCTCCTTCTCAGTCGTGGAATAGTTTTGTTCAGCACTGTTTAATGTTCTTGAGTAATAAGCTATGGGTAAATCCTTATTATCTTTTATTTGCGAGAGAACACCGCCAATACCCACATTGGAGGCATCACAGGTAACGACAAAGGTTTGAGAGAAATCAGGATACTGCAACAGGGGTTCACTGATCAAAATTGATTTTAATGTCTCGAACGCGTTTTGTTGTTGCTCGGACCAAATGAATTCCGTGTCATTTTTCAACAGTAATGTTATTGGTTTCGTGATCGTTGAAAAACTTGGAATAAATTTCCGATAGTATCCAACCATTCCGAGAAATTGCTTTATTTGCTTCAAGTTTTTTGGAGGATTCATTCCTTGAATACACTCGATTTTCTTAGGATTCGGTCTGACTCCGTCTTTAGAAATTACATGCCCAAGATATTGACAAGATTCGCGTAAAAACTCACACTTATCCGGTTGAAGCTTGAGACTATTTTCACGAAATCTGTTGAAAACATTACGTAGCTTTAAATTATGATCAGTGAGGCTGGATCCATGAATTACCACGTCATCCAAATAAACGAAACACTGTTTGTTACTAAGTCCAGTCAAAACGTTATGCATCATTCTTTGAAATACAGCAGGTGCATTTTTTAGACCGAAGGGCATTCGCGTAAACTCAAAATGACCTTCTGGAGTTGAGAAAGCTGTTTTTTGGGCATCGTCCGAATGCATGGGAATTTGGTGGAAACCACTTGCTAAATCCAATGTGGTAAAATAATGTGCGTGACCTAATTGATCTAGGATATCTTCTATATATGGGAGTGGGTAAGCATCTCCGATCGTTTTTTCATTAAGGTTCCTATAGTCAATGACAATACGCCACTTTTGCTCACCAGAAGCGTCAATTTTTTTTGGTACGACCCAGAGTGGGCTTGACCAGGGACTTGTTGAAGGTTTTATGATCCCTTGCACTAACATTTTATCGATTTGTTTCGATACTTCGTTTTTGTGCACCTCAGGATATCTATAGGATTTTACATGAATAGGAATATTATCAGTTGTTCGAATTTTATTGGTAGTTGCATTAGTCACGGTTAATGTATCACCGGGGAGATGGAAAATATCTTCGAATTCGTGACATAACTTTATTATTGAATTTTTCTCCTCAGTATTTAAATGTTCTGTACGTATGTTTTTATGTATTAACGTAAGCCTTTCGTGTTTATTTACTAACCCGTTATTAGAAGAACAAAAGATATGACTCTGCTCAGAGGGACGTAAGAGTGGTAGATTGGGTTTAATAAATATTTCCTTTTCCAGAGATCGGTTAATAACCGTAATTAAAACTTCATTCTTATTTATCACTTTCACTAACGTGCTGGGAACAATTAACGACTCTTTTTGATTCAGTGCTTGACTTAGGATTAATCCTTCTTTTAAATTGAGAGGGTTTAAAATCGGCATTTTGACCACCATTTCCGTTCGAGGTCCAATTGACATTAAAGACGTGTCTGACGGTTGATTTGTATTTCGTTGGAAAGGAATTGAGAATGGAATCGCTTTAATTGAAATAGATGAGCTTTGATAATCAATTTTGCAATTTTGTGAATCAAAAAAATCCTGTCCTAAAAGACCATCAAAAGGAATACCCGTATTAGAATCAAGGACTTGGAATTTGCAATAAAGAGAATATTTACGGATCGATAATTTAAGTTCCGTTTCTCCGTGAGTTGCAATCGGTGCATCAGCTTTGATACCGTTGAGCATGATTGGTTCAGAATTAGTAATTTTAAAATTACCGAGACTAGACCTTTTAACTAATGACACAGATGCTCCCGTATCAATTAGAAACTTTAGAATTCCGTCAGAGGAATTTGATGATCGAGATTCGAATAGAACGAATATTAATTCGTTATTGTTCAAGTAGGCATTATGATATACGAATGAGCTGAGATTTGTCGTAACGTTAGATGCGTCATTACTCGCTGGTACTTGCACAGGAGGATTAGAGGTTTTTTCTGAGATTTGAAGATTTTGATTACTCAGATGAACGTTTGAGTGTTGGGCGTTCTGGGGATTCGATTTATTCCCATCATTTTTGTTACGTCGAACATTTGCAGCAAATCTTTTTATGCATTCATCGATAGAATGGCCCAAATTTTTACAATAACGACATTGAATTTGATTTATTGGACGGCTTGAGTTTTGACTTGGCCTTGGATCATAGGATCGATTCAAATTTTGTGATTGATTCGCACTTTTATGAGAACTTTTAAAATTATTGTGTCTGAACGTTTGATTTTGTTGCGTAAAGTGAATTGGCTTTGAATGTTGAGGTATTGAAGGATTTGACCTTGAATTTTTAAAGCGACAATCTTTACTTGCGTGATTTGTTCTACTGCAGTAAGTGCAACTTTGGGAATTATCATAATGAATTCGAAGGGCTTTTTCTTCCGCTGAAGCGGCGGTAAAGGCTTGATTAATTGTTTGGAATTCTCTGTATCGAAGCATTTGTGAAATCTGAGGATGAGTGTGATAAATGAATCGATTAAGGGTCATCTTAGTTATCATTGCGATACTTCCAGGTATATTACTTTCGACTTGTTCTGATACATGAACGGCTGCGAGGATTCGAGACGAGAGGTCTTCGATCCTTTGGAAGAACTGTGATACGTTTTCATTTTGTTTTTGAGTGATTGAATTTAATTCCTCGAATAATTGATCAAGAGTTTTTTTATCTTGATAGAGACTTAAAAGAAGCTCAGAAACTCCTCCCCAAGTCGTGAGATTGCAATGTATGTCAATTTGTTCTCGTGCTTTGCCAGTAATACGACTTTTCACGTAAAGTAATAAAGCACGTTTTTGACTTTCCGTAGCTAGTTCGAATACTCCGTCAACTTGCTTTACAAAGCTACGAATTTTATATCGATCACCGTCAAATGTTTCAGGAATTAATTTAATTAAGAATGAGACTTCGTACGTAGTCGCCACTTGATCAGGCATGATTGTATAGGATTTAGGAAAGTTTAAGAAATATAGAAGGACAAGAATTGTCTAGACTGAAGAACATCAATTGAGCAGTACTTACTGTGGAACTTATCCTTTGCAATTGGTGCTGGCGTTGCTAGGTCCAGTATTTTCCAACCAGGTTGCAGAATTTCCTCAAGTACGCTGCTCTTCTGTATTTCGCCTTGTTCGATGTCCACGTTCTCAGCAATATGAATGTTGCCACTCGATTCACAGGGTAGAGTTGCTAATTCCACTTATGCTCGCTGTGTGTTGAGTGCTGGACATCCCATCCTCGTCGCCAAAATTTATGTTGTATTCCGTATTTATAATATTGCTTTTATTATATTAAATAACTTTGTACAAATAACGGAAACTAAGACGATTACAGATAAATGATATATTCTAAATTCAGAACTAGATTCTCGTGTCCAGACTGTTCGGACTGAAGTGGTGAAATGCAGTGAAGTGACCTTTTAAGAATTGCGTGTTATATATATATGTACGGTTTTCGGTAAGCTGGAAAGTGGGGGTTGTCCTGAGTTTAACGGTGGGTAAGGGATGAGGCATAGAGATGAAGGTTCAAGGATGAGTAATAAGGAACGGATGAGGTCATAGAAGAAAGGATTTAGGATGCTTACTATTACTATCTGGATGACTAATACTTTGTTTAGGATGCTTACTATTGCTATCTGGAGAACTAAATTTGAATGATGTTGGCATACAACACTATATCCGAGGCCATAGATAGTTCTTTTTCTATTTTACTTCGTTTCTCATTATATATTAGTTGTAAACGTTTTAATGTACTTTTAGGACAAGGACATTGATATCCCGGTTCCAATATAGCCATAAATTCTTTAAATCCTTTACTATTACAGAAGGAAATGGGCATTATATTTGCGGAAATCATACGAGCAAGTGCCTGTGATATTTGTTCTTGTCGCATTGATGTACAAGGGGTGACTAATTTCTGTTGCTTCCTACAAGAACTGCCTTCGTTAATTCCATGTGATGGTCCTGGTCCTGATGTTGATGGTTCATCAACGTCAATGTCTAATCCACTGGAAGTACTAGACAATGCTTCTCTATGCTTGCCCCGCAAATGTTTCATAATCACTGACGTTGACCCATTAAATGATAATGTACTATTACATATTCCACAGGTAATAGATTTTCCATCTTCGGATGGAGTGCAATATTGCCACACCAAACTTTTACGTGGAGCCATTTAGTACTGAATTGCTTGAGTTTATAACACAGACTGGACGAAGAAACATAGGGTCGATAGAGGTCTCAAAAGAAAAGAAGTAACCGCGATCATTCCGATCGACATTGTTGCTACATCAAGACCCGATACTGCAACAATGTCGGTCGGCTGGATTGCGACTACTTCTTTAATCCATCGGAGGATGGAAAAGTAACATGAACTATACATGATAGTATGTTATCTTTCAAGCAGTAATTGCCGAACCGGGGTGTTGGTGTCCTTATTTTAAAAGTATCCTAACCCCGGGTCCACAGGAAGGCGAACACGAACAAAAACATTGTTCGCGAACTTTTTCGTCTGTTCTTGCCAAGTCCACATTGCTGCGAACATGAAAAAAAACTCAGCGTACGTTCACATACGGTTCGTACGCTGAGTTTTTTTTCATGTTCGCAGCGATGTGGACTTTGCAAGAACAGACGAAAAAGTTCGCGAACAATGTTTTTGTTCGTGTTCGCCTTGGTGTGGACCCGGGGTAAAACGATCGCACCTTATTTATATACCCTCCTATAACGCGGTTTCCATATAACGCCGAGCAAAAATTGCGACAGTCCTCCTACCTATAACGCGGTACGAATTAATATGATTTGTACTATGTAATTCTGAATTTCTTATAACGCGGTCTCCATATAACGCGGTACGAATTAATCACGTTATAGGAGAGTTGACTGTAATGCGTAATGAAGTAGAATAGAAAAGTAACTTTCTATGGTGTTTGATATGGCCATTCTTAATAATGGATGGTACTCGAGATCACAAGATCCATTCGTTTCTACAACTCTACACATTATAAATAAAAAGTGGATCCTATAAAGTTATACACTTTGCACATGGAAGATCGTCATTCGGGGAAGAATTTAGCCATCATGTTTAACCTGGTTAATGAAAATTGGAATATCAGCAGTAAAGTGAACGTCCACGATAATGCATACAATATAAATATGGCTCCAAATCTATCAGATTTATATTTTCATTTGCTTGGGTGTCTTTCGGAATACTCGAGTACTCGGGTACCCGGCAGGTCGGGTATCTCACGGGTACCCGGGTAATTTTTGTCTACCCGGGTAGCCGGGTAATTTTTGTTTACCCGGGTACTCGGGTATCTCACGGGTACCCGGGTACCCGGCGGGTCGGGTAGTAAGAGCTCTAGTTCCTCTTAGCACCTAGGTGCTCGCTAAAAAATTTAAAAAAAATCTCGCCACCCTATTACCGAAAAACGATACATGAAAGTTTAGCCCCCGCGCGCGCGACGCATGTTTCGGTCCTGACGCCGTAACGTAGTCACAGCGCGGAGCCCCCCACTCCGCAAAAATCGCGCGTTCCGCTAGATGACGGGGTACCCGCGAATCACGATACTCGCGTTTAAAAATTTACGGTTTCGCTACAAATACCACGGCGGACAACGGATAGGCCCAATACAATCGCCTGTTTACAGTACCCACACAATAACAGGCGATTGTATCGGGTCTATCCGAGGAGGATTACGCACAAAAAGAAGTGAAATCCCATAAAAAATATTTCACGACAAAAATGTAGCCGAGTCTCGTGACTCTTTACCCATAAAAAGTTGTGAGATGTCACGTAGAACCGAGTCTAGCGCTCTCATTAACTTAGACACTTTCATTCACAAATCACTCCAAGTCTACATCTTTAGTTAAAGAACATTTTGTGACTTGGCAATTGCGCGGTACGAGAATGTGACGAAAGTTGCTTACATTTTAATAAGTACGTTTGTTAATAAAGTATTGCATAAAATAATATTTATACAGGAACTGAACGTATATGTATTTATAGCGTGGACTTAATTTTACATATCATTGTAAGGTGTAATAACTTCCCTGTGCTGCGTAATTGCCAAGTCACAAAATGTTCTTTAACTGAAGATGTAGACTTGGAGTGATTTGTGAATGAAAGTGCCAAAGTTAATGAGAGCGCTAGACTCGGTTCTACGTGACATCTCACAACTTTTTCTGGGTAAAGACTCACGAGACTCGGCTACATTTTTTACATGAAATGTTTTTTATGGGTATATGTTACTTGAATCACTCTCTGCCTCTGGGCATATAATATCTGCACTGCTAGGACCATCAACACTAGTATCAAGGCTTGCAGTAGTCGGATCGCTATGTACAGAAATTGATGCTGCTGCCTTCCGTTGCATATTAATTCTATGCGTCTTAGTGTTGGCGTGTTCTTTCAGTACACTTATGACCGCTCTAAAAAATTTGACGCAAGCCGTGTACTTTGCTTGGAGCGGATCCTCGGTTCCTTCAGGCCATGATTGAAACTGTGGATCCTTCAGCCAAGCTGCGCGAAATGATTGGTTTCCTTGTTTTCTTTGCACGGGTGGAGATGAAGCTGCCATCACTGCCTATTCAGAAAATACTAATTATTATTCATAATCTATTAAACAACAATTTGAATAAAGTAATTGTTGAGAAAAGAAAGTTAACCTATGTCTTACTTGAATCACTCTCTGCCTCTGGGCATATAATATCTGCACTGCTAGGTCCATCAACGCTAGTATCAATACCTGTATAAAATATATCCATTATTATTACATTTCTAATATCAGAAACCGGGATATTAAAAGAAGAAAGTAACGAACGTAGTGTTTAGCATGCATCCTTGTGCAAATAGATACTTTAATTTCTCAAGAAATGCTCGTTTCTAAAATTATACCGATGCAAAAGTATTAAATGTTTGTCTTACCTGATTCTTTGTTCATATTGGAACTAAAAGCACAGCGCAATTCAAAAACCGTATCGCGTAGCGTGTACAAAAGTAATTTACGAATTCGAAAGCGTGGCGTCACCAGGGTTGCCACCTTATCACCATATAAATCCCGGAGTGCCACACATCTAGCGATGGAGTGCAAAATCACTAACAGTGATTTATCACCGTGATGTCCGTGATCGTGATTTTTTTACCTCGAGTGAATTTGCTCACTGTGAATACTGTGATCGTAATTCTTGATCATCATTGAATTATTTTTTATAAAATATTTCAATATAGCTTGTGTTATAGTCAAAATGTGCTAATTCAGCGAATATATAGTATATTATACAATCATAAATAGTCAATGTATGCACGCACTGATTTGATTGGCTAAAAGTATTCACATATACATTATACTTTTTAACTAAAGTGAATAAATATTCGTTAATTTAAATAGATCAAGAGCGATAACATTGGTTCAAAGTACACAACTGAGATTCTATAAGAACAGTGAGGACTTGAGAATGTTTCGAAAGAAATTAGAAATTGGGGTTATGTGGAGCGTGCAAAGAGCAGTCATGCTCTCTACCAAAGAGAAGCGATCACGAAAATCACGGATCACTGTGAAAAATCACCGTGATTGGGAACGAACGTGATCGGATCACTCGTGATTCACAAATCACGGTTCTAGCCATCACTACACATCCAGTGGTGGGTCCGTATTTTACCTGATGTAGAAATGTGAATTCTCTACGTGTAGAATAAAACGTAGTAAATAGCTTAACTTTATTACGTTGATGTATTTTACTGTATAAAAACATATTGTTTGAAAAAACCGTTGCAGACTGTGGAACGCCATAACCTGCATGGACATACATATCGTATTCATTAAATTCAGAATTGCAACAACATACTTATTGTTGGATGATAATTTTTTTCAACCATCTAAAAACAGAACTGCATCTTCGGATTCCATACCGATTATTGATTTTTTGTAATCTTAAAATTTTGCGTTAAGTAAATTATTCGACAATGTCTTTCGAGTTGGAATTTTATAAGCTGGATTCAATTTATGAACAAAGTTCCTGAAGTGGTCAGATTCAATAATACTAAATGGAATGTTACATCCAAAGAAATAAATTGCTAAAGCTTTATCAATTTCTTCAGAATCCATGTTGATATATGTAAAAATTCGAGTATCTTTTGCACACCAAAGATATGAAATTTACTAAAAAATTTCAAATTACCTATAATTTTTACAATTACATTCCAATCTTTCTTTTTAAAGTAATTTAAAATAGTGTGCAGTAAAATTCAATGCAATAGGTAGAGGTTAATAATTTGTATTTGAATTTTTGACATTGAATACATTTTATACAATTATTTACATTTTTTACGCGTGTGACGTAGTAAATTCGATGTAACGTAGTAAACCGACCACTGCACACATCCCAACCCGGAGACAAAGAGGCGATATAATAAGAGGTGTCACTCGACAAGGACAGAAATAAGCTAGGGAAATCACTAGACAACCAATTTAAATGCCCATTCGGCAATGATCGGTAAACTTCGGCAATGATCGGCAAAGTTCGGCAATAATCAGCAAAGTTCGGCAATAATCAGCAAATTGCGGTAAGGTACATTTAGTCGATTTAAATATCCCGCTCGAATAGACAACCAATTTAAATGCCAAGGTCAAGTAAGGACTTCAAAGGTTCCGCCCGGAGTGACGCCTCTTATTATATCTCCTCTTTGCCCGGAGATGGAAGGAGCAAAAAAATGTTTTGTTCTCGAATATCCGGAAAACAGATGTGCGATTCTTTTAAGTCCAAACAATTCAGAATTTGAAAGTATTTGTTTTTTTATTAATAACTTTTATTGCATACAACATTGATACAATTGCATAATACCACGATTTCTTATTATCTCATTTTTTTCTACAACCCGGAGATTTGCTTCAAAACCCGGAGTCTCCGGGCCAAAACCGGAGAGGTGGCAACCCTGGGTGTCACTAAGTCACTTGCTTCGGCTTGACGGTGGCGCCGTTTCGTTTCCCATCGTTTCCCATCTTGGCGTTGATTGATTTGACGTCACCGCGTTATCGCGCGCATGCGTGGAGTTCCCCCACCGCTATTCCTGATACAGGCGCACGGGATTTCCGCCGTTCCCCGCTGAGGGACCGACCGGCCAATCGCGGCGCCGACCCTGGGGCCCCACTCCCCCTCCCTCGTCCCTACCAGCCTGTTGCCCCGCCGCCCTTTCATTTGCCACCTGGCTCGAGTGCAATAGGCTACCCAGTTGAGAAATTCGTCCGCTGTAAGCACGAGTCTAATTTATAGCGTTAGCTTTCGTGGCTGCTTTCGGCCTATCTACGCCGTGTTAGTGCATACATGCTCGCGCATTAGTGCATCAGATCTCACGGAGTACCAGCACCGGGAACAAGAACAGGTGAGCGATTTTTCTGTATTCATTAACGCGTTTCCTATCGAACTCGACGATCGTTCCTTCATCGAAGTGGCATGTGATACGCTGCTCGACTAATAAGACGAACTTCCCCAGTGGCACGCCAACTAAGGACATGCCATTGGATTATTCCGTCTTCGAGGACGTCGGATATTTGTAGGCGTGTTTGCTTTGGCCCCAGCTTCTTCCTGAACGCTTGTTCTTTCTCTTGAACGAGCGTCCCGACTCTGTTTTTCGATTAAGGTCGCGCAGCTCCATGCGATTGTTGCCACAGTATTCGACGAACAAGCTTACAGAAAGCAAAATTGCCGTGTTACGTGCGTTCTTTTCTTCTTCCTTGCATCCTCCAGGAATCGACCTAATTTTATATTATTCTTCAACGGTACGTTGAACGAATCCCATTAAGACACGTCACTGATTCTTTCAGTTAATTACTTGGCTGATTATTTTGAATTAATCGAAGTATGATTTGAGTAATACAAGGTTGGATATGATTGAAGAGATTTGAGAGTTAGGTATCGACTGAGCTCACGAGCATTACAAATTGGAATTTGATGAGCTACGCGTCCTTAACATTATACACATTCCGTACGCTGATGGCGTACACGCTGCTTGAATTAATGTTCAACGCGTATATACCTAATTCGATTCGTTATTGCGAAGCTTCCAGTAGAACTTTACGACCATCATATTGAGTGAAACGCATCTGGTGCCGAGTCATCGAAAAAATATTCCAGTCTACCTTATCGGCATCTTTCTCCTAGTGGTAAACTGAAATAAAGTTTCCGCTTTTCCACTTACTCGGTACTTCGATATATTTGCAACAACGTATTTTCTTTGCTCTTCGGTATAATATACGCGTAATAACATTAGACTTAGAAAGATGTATTATAATACAAGAAAAATAGTTCCTAACAGTTTCCGTGTATTTCCAAATTATTCGTCTACTAAACAAGGTTAGTTGTAACATTAACGGACGACTTTTCAGCTTTTGTTTTTCATCTTTTGTACTAAGTACGAGAAATTTATTAATTTAATATCAATACAATATGTTATACATTACGTATACGTCTTGAAACGATATTATACTAAATAGCTCCCATAAGATTCCATAAATGTCTATTTTATTACTTATTATATACAGTTCTGCTGATCTAAACGGAAATACATATGTAGATTTCCACAGTGGATGGTTGTTTCACCCAGTCATTTACGTAAACTAAATGTGTGCACCGAGGTTAAGTACAGATTGACTTAATGCCTCCACACCACCGTTTTACTTTCGATCCTTTAACTCGTGCTTCGTGGTCAAATGATTTTTGAAACGCTGTCAACCGTATTTGAACGAACACTTAGTATGATTCCAAATATAGAGTTTGCTTTTAAACGACCACCAGATCGTCGCATTTGTCTTGCCTCGATCAAGGTGGATACTAGATACAGCTATTATTTCTGCTGATTAATGCAAATTAATGGATGAATACGATCGACGTTAGATTCATGTTAGGCGCAGCATGTGGCAGTACACTTGTGATTCGAATATTTCACGCATTATTTCAGTTATGTTCAGATGTTATAAATTAAGTAACGAACACTGGTGCATAATTTTGAACTTGGAAAACAATTAGAAAGGTAATATTATTAGACGTAGATGCGCGACTACCTCTGTATACCGTTGCAACGCGTATCGCCAGCAGCTGATTAGTTCTTATTTTTGCGTCACATTGGCGCCGACTTCCTACGCAACAATGAAGTCGATAAGAAATGTGAAAGGGGACGTGTCCCTGTTGTTAACAGCAATCGGAATCGATTTGAAAACTTTTACTCTATCAAAATTCAACTCTGACTTTGGATACATATCAACTTAGAGGTGATATTTAAATGATATAATTGGGAGTATGCACAACGCATACTACGTGCATGTTGTTTTCAGTGGCGTTTGCAACAAGAAAATACAAATTTGACGTTTCATTGCCCCAGTTTTATTGGAAATAATGTTTAAATCTGTAATTAAAAGCTGCATCGCTTTTACATTCGTATGGCCACATTAATTGTAAGAGCATTGGAGGCTCCAAAACATTATTTTTGTAGTCCCTCTGTGGAAAAAATAATTTGGACGATTTTCAGTTCTTTCTTTTTTCAATCTTTTCTAATGTGTTTTACGATTCGTTTATATTGAGGTGGGAGACGTAAAGGTAATAATTACGCGTCTTAATAATAACTCAACAAGGATTATTTATTAGAGATTGTAATATCAAAACTTCTCTAAAAAGAAATGTCGTGCGGACGAAAAGCACAACCGCTCAAGACGCTGACTTTTTAACCGACTTCAAAAAGGAGGAGGTTATAGATTCGACCCGTTTGTATGTTTTTTTATGTTTGTCCACTCATAACTCCTCAGCATATGGACCGATTTTGATGATCTTTTTTTTATTCGAAAGAGGGCGATGCCCCGGTGGTCCCGCCCTAGACTAAATCAACATTGCCCCAATATTTTGCTACTTATGGTTAATAATAAAGACTATTGTCACCTAATTATTATTATTGTATGTACGTACGCGTATATCTCCTCAGCATGTTGTGTCAATATATATAAAACTAAAAAGTTAAAAATAAAAAAAAATTTTAAAAATTAGAACCGACTTAAAAAAAAATTGCACTAAAAAGTTAAAAATAATTTTTTCCCTTATTTAAACTACGACTCTCATGTTTTTTAAGTCGGTGCCTCATCATTTGCACTGTGTAAACCTGGAGCCGGCTTAAAAAATATGAGAGTCGTAGATTACATAAGGGAAAAAATTATTTTTTACTTTTTAGTGCAATTTTTTTTTATGTCCGTTTTAATTTTTTTTAAATTTTTTTATAACCGAATGCCGTGAACGGTCGCGTTCCTTCCAAAACCGAAGGAAACGCGTACCGCGTGCACAATTTGGGAAAAACCCCGAGCCCTGAGACAAGGGAGGTGTCTCGTCACCTGGCAAAATCCAACGACCACGAAACCTTCGGTTGAACTTTATGACCCTACCTGGTCGCCTTCTGCTCCGCTCGAAATTCGACGCTACGCGCGCTACAGTACCCCCTTACCAGAGATAACGTCTGAGAAAAAGAAACTCCAAATTAAAAGTATCATTTTCCCAAAAATACCACCAATCTAACACCCACAAGGGTGAACATTCCCAGAAAATTCTTATACAACTACGCATAAACCTATCTACAACTGATTCGCTTAAAACTAACTCCTAAAACTAAACAATAAACCTAAGTTGTAAATCTAACTTATAGTAACTGTACAAAAAAAATTCAATTAAATCCGGCTTGAAAAAGGTCTGGGAAACGGACCGATCTACCCGAGCGCGTAGTAAGGTAAATGTCCCAATACCTGGACATTTAAGGTACGGCGTACACACATTTGAGAATTTTTCAGTTATACAAATCGATTTATATAAAAACGATTTTGCAATTACATGGGGCATCACATATTGAAAAAACACACATATTGTAGGGGTGAATAATTTTGTGAAATATTGAAAATTCATAGACCTTACAATGGCCCAATACTTGGACAGCTTAACTAGTATGTCCCGGCGTCCCGATTTTACTGTCCCATTACATGGACACATAATGAAACATCAGCAATTTGGATGTTTTCTAGAGAAATTAAATAAAAAAAAACAACACAATAGTTTTTTCTTTTTGCATATTTCTTCTGTATAAGTAATTTCAAATTTGGACAACTTACCTTATTTGACACTTGGCAGGTTATGACGGTTTGACACTTGGTAGGTTATAAAATTCAAAATAGTATACATAGGTATATGTGTCTGTGAAGTTGGCACGGCCTTTTATTAATAAATAAAAAATAATTGCAGTTCTGATAGCACTTTTGAGAGTTCTATAGTTCCTGATACAAATTAGAAATAGTTCCGCACTCTGAGTGCGGAATTTTTAAAAAACAAAAAAGTCCGTGCTAACTTCACGTTCCAGCACGGACTTTTTTCCTCTAAAGTACCAAAATTTATTAAAAAATTCAATGTTTTTTTAGAGTTCCCAACAGTTCTCGATTAATAATGGCCCAATATAAATTTTCAAGTCGATATCTCAAAAAATACCCTGTTTTTAAACAATTTTTCTCGTTGGCCAGCACGGACTTTTTTCCTCTAAAGTACCAATATTTATTAAAAAATTCAATGTTTTTTAGAGTTCCCGACAGTTCTCGATTAATAATGGCCCAATATAAATTTTCAAGTCGATATCTCAAAAATACCCTGTTTTTAAACAATTTTTCTCGTTGGCCAGCACGGACTTTTTTCCTCTAAAGTACCAATATTTATTAAAAAATTCAATGTTTTTTTAGAGTTCCCGACAGTTCTCGATTAATAATGGCCCAATATAAATTTTCAAGTCGATATCTCAAAAAATACCCTGTTTTTAAACAATTTTTCTCGTTGGCCAGCACGGACTTTTTTCCTCTAAAGTACCAATACTTATTAAAAAGTTCAATGTTTTTTTAGAGTTCCCGACAGTTCTCGATTAATAATGGCCCAATATAAATTTTCAAGTCGATATCTCAAAAATACCCTGTTTTTAAACAATTTTTCTCGTTGGCCAGCACGGACTTTTTTCCTCTAAAGTACCAATACTTATTAAAAAGTTCAATGTTTTTTTAGAGTTCCCGACAGTTCTCGATTAATAATGGCCCAATATAAATTTTCAAGTCGAAAAACCCTGGCCCAGCCAGGGCTGCGTGCATTAAGACTCGAAATTGCCCGAAAAAGAAATAAAAACTTTGATAATTCTGCATGGATTCGAATAAAATTTGTTCATTCAGTTAGCACTTTGTTTACTATGCTATTTATTTGTTAATTAGTTTAATTAAAGTTAGATTAGATTAAGAATTTGTTTACTAGGTTGAGTAAAATTTAACTACGCAGTTAATTATTCGTAGTGCTAAACTGAATTGTAAAAAAGCTGTTTTCTCGTTAGTTAACCACCATAGTCGCAACGAAATTCTTTTCACACTACAGTTCGGGTCAGAAATTTGTAAAAATCGGCAAATATGGACCGACGAACGTCAGCTTTGAGTTTTACGTGAAATAAAAATTGGTCCAGGTTGTTCTACTTATACTGCCCATTGTTCCATAATTTGATACTAATAAGTAAAGAATATTACATACAAAAAGTACAAAATTACTGTTTTACTTATGTTTTCGTTTTTTTTTTGTTATATCTTTTTAAATATTTGTCTCATGGAAATAATACTTTGAAACGCAACTAAACGAACCAAAAGTTTAAGTTTTTCAAAAAATTGTGTGCTAACTTTCATGTAACTATCACAGACGGTGATAATTATATCAGATATTTCGAATGTACTTTAATTATATAATTTTCTTTAAATATTTGTTTTATATTTTTTTCAGTTTTCTTCAAAAATGTACGATACACAGAAACTTTTAGATATATTATTAAATCCAAATTTTCGTACCATACAGGACAATGGTAAACCGTATCCACCATCTGTTGAAATATATCGTACTATTTCGGAGCGGTTTAATTCGACTATTAGTCCGAAGCACATATATGTAATAATAAACCAAAACAGAAGTGGATTCAGAGATAAAATTTTAAGAGCATTTAATATTCGTGCAGTGGAGTCAGAAATTTCTTACGATTTCTCATACGTATCCGTCAATACTCCAAATAATTGAATGAGTTATGAGACAAGTACAAAAAGATTTGACTTGATTATTTCCAATGATCAGTGGAAAAATATGAAACCGGTAAGAAAATTGTACGGACGAAAGTATAGATCTGTGCTTCAAAGCGGCTGGACGGATGTCATAGCAGAAAAGTTGTGGCAGCAACAGAAATTAAATTGCACAATAAAGTTTAAAAAACATGATATTTCCACATCAGATTCTTCTAAATATTTCCTGTCTATAGAAGGTACTTGTAAGGAATGCGATGCAAAAATAAATGGTAAAATTATACACCGACCGTCGAAGAATATTGATATTAAGATACAATTTACTATTAAAAATATGAACGAAGATAATCATACATATAAGAAAAAACGAGCATTAAGAGGCATACATCGTGAGAACATTGCCAACGACCTTGTAGAAAAAAAATTGAGTGTTGCAACATTTCGTAGAGAGCAGGCAAAATATTTCAAAGATTTTGGCGATGTTGAGCCTTCAATATTGCCACATGCTGCAACACTTAGAAAAGTAAAAGAAGAAGCACTGTCGAAAAAATATGGTTTCCTACATTCACATCCAGCACTAAATCTACTAGAAAGCTCAAAACAAGGAAAATTCCACGGAGCAATTCATAATGTTGGATTAGTTCCATTTTATTGTATATATTGGGCCAGTGAGCAGCAACTACTGTATAAAAGTAGACATAGGGAATGTAATGGATACATGACCGTTGATGCTACTGGAGGAATAATAAAAAAAGGTTCCAATTGCGGAGCTCCAATATTTTTATATCAATGTGTGTATGCAACGCCTGAAGGTGGCATCCCCGTATTTCAAATGATCTCCGCGGACCATAAATCTATGCACATTGCATATTTTTTACAAAAAATAATTTCAATGGGAAATTTACCTCCACGTATGGGGGTTAGCGATTTTAGTTGGGCGATTTTAATTGCTGTTGCCCAAGTATTTTCTAGATGCATTGATTTAAAACATTACTTAAACACATGTTTTAACATGTTAAATGGACCAGATAATATTTTAAGTCCGCAATGTTACATCAGATTAGATGTAAGCCACTTTGTAAAAATGATCTCAAGGTGGAAATGCTTTAAACAAGACAAATCGCCTGTCAAAAAGTTTTACCTGCGTGCATTATGCCAGGCATATAAGATGCGTTCATTAGAAGAATTACAGGTATTCTTTGAAGCTATATTAACTATAGCATTAAGCGAATTCATCGGTTATGATGAAAATGGAGATGTGCTTCCATCTGAATCCCAATTGCGGTACTTGAATAAAATAATAAAAGGAGTACCACCACCTGAAATTTGTGATACTAATGAAATACACGATGAATGTAGTGAAATGCAGCAAACGGAGGAAATGAGCGAACAAGATATCGGTAACTGGACAGAATGGACTAATAAAATATAACACTGTGCCCAAGAAAATGCAAAGATGAGTAATGAAGGTATTACAATAAATGCATGTTTTAATCCAAATGCTGCGGCAATTATAAAAACAAGACTAATGCCGTAAGTGGCCATCTGGAGTGGCATTATGCAAACCTTCTTCAACATAAACACAGAAGTTGCTACTTCTACCTATGTTGAAGCAGAGTTTGCAGAAATAAAAAATCGTGTGTTCAAAGGCCAACTACCAATGAAGACCGACAAATTTGTTTATGAGCACTTAGAATATATTAATGGCAGAATAAAATTAGCATCTTGTCCGAAAGACATTGAAAGTGCACATGTAGAAAATATAATACATGACATTTCTTCTGCAAGTTCGATACAGACAGATGCAGATAGATCTATAGACTGTTCAAAAGAAACTATAGAAACTAGTAAAGAAGAAGATATGTCCAATAGAGAAGTTGTAAACGTTCAAGAACAAGATTACAACACGAGTGAAAACTGGCGAGGCCTCGTTCGTAAATCTCCTGAAGAAATAAGTTTTCCTTCAAAACCTCGACGTAGACCTTCCTATTTGGATAATTGCCCTGAATGGGATTACATGAAATTAACCAAAGATCAGAATATACCTGTTATGCAAAATGGCAATAATTGCGATGCGGTTAAGATTGATGGGAAAATTGTAAAAATTTCCCAAACTTGCGCTTTTGACGCAATAGTGCATTTAATAGCAAATTCCATTATATGTATGGAAAAATATGAAAAAGCAATGCGAAATAAAGGTAATAATAATACCATGATTACCCTTATAATGTCGATATTGGACAGCGGAAAAATTAATGTTAACCATTATATTGAGAGAGCCAAAATATTGATGAGTTTGTCATTGTTCAGTGGAGCAATACATACATTAACGCGTACTATATCAAAATTGGATGTTAATTGCAATGTAGAACATTTATGCAATTATTTACTTACAGACCTACCTAGCTATATAATTACATCAAATTGTTCATGCGGAAAAATACACAGAAGAAATGTTATAGATTTATGTTTAAATGTAGATATAATTTAAAAAAAAGGGCTAGGATATGTGCAAGAAGCAATTAACGACACGATATTTTCCACGATAACGTGTCGAAAATGTAAAAAAGTGATTTCACCAGCGATTGAATACTGGGAACATCTATTTTTAGACACCTCTGTTATTACTGATAGTAGATATAAAGTAGAAACAAGATTCGTAAATACACTTGATACTATAGCCACGACTATAAATATTGGTACAAAAATATTCATTTTGGCAGGTATAGTAAATTATACTTCATTTGGTACTGCCCAAACCGGTCATTATGTTACCTTCGCACGTACAAAGGACAAATGGTATGAATATGACGATTTAAAACATAAGAGAATTATTGCAAGTAATAAAACAAAAATAACGCCACATTTAGTACAATATGTAAATGTTTCGTAAGATATTTAAGATTTCTATATGAACCTAATGTATTTTAATTACATTTTGGACAAAATAATCCAAAAACACAGGTAGACAAACACGAAAGAAAGAAACAAACAAGAAACAATGATAAGTGGAAGCTTATCAGGCGTCGAGAACACCAATTGGTCCAATCAATTGGTTGTTGTGTAAGGAGAGTATTATTTGCAAAACGCGCCAACCGATATGGCGTTCGCCGTAGAGCGTCTGGCCGAAAACAGAGGACGATCGGTGCGGGCCTCCGTCCGCAGCCTAAAATAGTTGTTGCTAACCAGCCGAACGAACGACACGTCTTTTATTAACCTTTCCCGATTAACTCTTACAGTTGCAATTGTAAAACAATTGCTTCTCGGCGCCGCCAGCTACATACTTCGAATAATAAAATAGTAGCATTCTACTGATTCTGTCAGTAGTGGCAAACATTTCAAAACTAAAAAAATTTAAAGACAAAAGATTCTTATGCAAACATTTCTGCATGTTTATTATTAAAAACATTTAATTTATAAATATGATAAAGGTAAGATTAAAGTACTCGAATTAAGATCAAATATGCAACCAATAATGCACACTTTTTTATTTTTAGAAAAATATTTGGCACCTCAGCAGCTCAGATGACTATGTAATGTCAACGAGAAAAATGTGCTGGCCAACGACAAAAATTGTTTAAAAACAGGGTATTTTTGAGATATCGACTTGAAAATTTATATTGGGCCATTATTAATCGAGAACTGTCGGGAACTCTAAAAAAAACATTGAACTTTTTAATAAGTATTGGTACTTTAGAGGAAAAATGTCCGTGCTGGCCAACGAGAAAAATTGTTTAAAAACAGGGTATTTTTTGAGATATCGACTTGAAAATTTATATTGGGCCATTATTAATCGTGAACTGTCGGGAACTCTAAAAAAACATTGAACTTTTTAATAAATATTGGTACTTTAGAGGAAAAAAGTCCGTGCTGGCCAACGAGAAAAATTGTTTAAAACCAGGGTATTTTTTGAGATATCGACTTGAAAATTTATATTGGGCCATTATTAATCGAGAACTGTTGGGAACTCTAAAAAAACATTGAATTTTTTAATAAATTTTGGTACTTTAGAGGAAAAAAGTCCGTGCTGGAACGTGAAGTTAGCACGGACTTTTTTGTTTTTTAAAAATTCCGCACTCAGAGTGCGGAACTATTTCTAATTTATATCAGGAACTCTAGAACTCTCAAAAGTGCTATCAGAACTGCAATTATTTTTTATTTATTAATAAAAGGCCGTGCCAACTTCACAGACACTAGGTATATATATATATGACAATGACGGACGACGATCCCTGCCGAATGATTCCGAGAGTCGACGAATCGACGAACGAAACATGTATTAGTTCCGTTTTGGCTGAAGGTGTGCGTGTAACGCGTATACGTATTATGTTGACGAAAATTTGGCTTGAAGAATCAGAATCAGAAGAAAATCTTACCGTTTCTGACAGATCCATGAGACGATATTATGATATCTCTGTTATGCGTGGACAGATTTTATTGAAATTTGGTCTTATTCGAAAGCTTATATGCGGTTTACATAAGAAAAATGCCTTTAAATTTAGAAAATATTGCAGGCGTGATGAGATATTAATGAAAGAAGTTTCAGGTTAGGTTGGATTAGCCGTTTCTCGAGTAAATGATAGCGGTAGCGACAGTCGACATATACAGGGTGTCTTTCCTGTACTTGGCGTCGAGACGCTGCCGCGTCTCTAGATTTATTCAAATGAGTAAACAAACTTGAGTAAAAAGAATCTATTATTGAATGACTAATTTTACGGTTATGTGTATTCATGTGTAACATCGACTGCTTAGCAAATCAAATAAATCCAATACTAAAATGGTGTAAACTGGACAGTTCAAGAGAATAAATTGTTTTTTACGAAAGTGTTACAAATATACCAAATATATATATATATATATATATATATATGAATATATTTTACTAAATATTTGAATAATTGAATAAAATAGTTCTTTTTTGGATAAAGCGAATATTAAATGTACTAATTTGTATTATTTGCACCAGTGTCCAGCTACTGGGACGTGTCCACGTATTGGGTCTTTTACCTTAATACCACTACGATTTCCGCGGTTTTCAATATCGGTACGTGGCATTTGCGTACCAACGCACAGTGGTCTGAATCGCCGAAAACGTGAAAAAAATCCTTACGTTCACATTTCACCCTTTATCATTATGAAGATGGTCATTCCAGGGGTTTTTGGGGTCGCAGAATCTTATTTCGAGGTCAAAATTGTTATTAAATTAAAACTAAGCCCTGTAGGGGGGAGGAAATGTCGATAAAATAATGTTATGTTTTTTTTTAACAGTACTGTCTGATTTGATTACGTTATTTGAAGTTAATTACGGCATCAAATTTTTAAAAATTAACAGGGATAGCGTTTTTAAGATAGCAGAAGCTCTTGAGCGCGCGGAAACTAGAAGGTCAATAATTTGTATAAATTCACACTTCAGATATTGAAAATGCTTTCATTTATCCATAAGATGAAATTGTGCATTCATTCGATGTTATTGAAATATATAAAAAGTTATAAATAACTGAAATACAAGATGGTCGTTTTTAATCGCATGTTACATTTTTTGGAATCGAGAGGCATCTTTGAAACTTACATTATTTAATAGTCTATAGTTTAAGGAATTTATGTGCAAAAGGAGAAGTTGCACTTTTTTGCGATTTCCGAGTAATAACCAATTATGTTGGCAGCAATCAGGCCGCTTGCGCGGAAGAAGTAAGTATCTGCGTCCCGCCAACATGCTTTTACATACATATTATATTACCTGTAATTAACGCGGTTAAGCATTCTTTATCGTCCAGTCCAACTACGTTGTGTACAGATTTGACTTTTCTGTCAACAATCACTTCTAGGACATGATCACAAAATCATGAGTCTCTTATTTTACATTGTTTTCGTTGCTTAGGCTGTACTTAATTTAGCCCCCAGCTCGTGCAACACTCGCGTAAATGTTCAAATAATTTAAAATTATTTTGTTACAACTATAGTACAAACGTAACATTTATAATAATGAGAAAAATACGGAATGAGTAGGAATCGGTACATGAGCAGAAATTGGGACCTTCACCTTATATGAGGCGGAGTATACCTGTCCGGAATGGTGCGGGCGTTGAGTCCCCGATAATCCCCACAGGGTCGCAAAGTACCATCCTCTTTCGGCACGACGTATAGCGGTGACGACCATGGCTCTTCGACGGCCTGATGATTCCCAATTTGATCATTAAATCAAATTCCGCTTTTACCTGCCAATAACGATCGAGGGCAAGGCGGCGTGGCGTCGTCTTGATGCGATGTCTGACGCGGTGTTTGACTATCCCCTTTCCGAAACCCGGTGGCCGAGTCAACTCAGGATATCTACCGAGAAGCTGGTGATACACTGAGTCGGCAATGATCGTTTTAACACTAGGGACATTGGTGTTGGCCGCGTAACCACTAGTCGACAAATTCGTCTCCAAATCGATCAAACGCCTGTTCCGCGGGTCTACCGAAAGGCCATAATGGCTAAGGAAATCCATGCCGATGATGTTGGTACGCCCACATCGGCCACAACAAAACGCCACGGGAAATCTCGACGCAGGGAGAGGTTCAAATTTAACCCGAGAGTGCCGTACGTCGGAATACTGGTACCGTTGGCCGCGAAAAGTTCATACTCATATAAATACACATAAATCCGCACCCGTATCAACCAGGTAGGCAATCTTTGACTTTTTATCAGTCACTAAGATGCGGCGAGACCTGGAACCGTCGTCGTGCGCCACGTTCACGGACGGCTCTTCTCGTTTCCCGGAATCCAGGTACACGGGGCTACGCACTTTGTTGCTCGAGTCTTATAATTAGAGTGATACCAACACAGCCCTCCTTTCTCCCGGCTGCGGGATCGGCTGCGTTGGCCTGATCGGGTGAAAGGTCGCTGACGCTTGACGGACATGGCCGCGATTTGGTCCTGAAGCTTCTTCAGCTGCTCCCGTATTTCCGCCAGCTCGCTGTTCACCGGCTCCTGGTGCACGGCGGCGAGTCGTCCTTGCTCCTGTCGAATTTCGTGGATCCGATCCGCCATCTCCGTCAGAACAGTACTGTTCGAATCGGTGGTTGCCAAATTAAGTAAAAGATTACCCAGCTTCACCTCGCCAAATAAGTATATTTTTTTAAACCAATTATAATAACGCATTTTTTCCCTTAAAGTATGATTCGAAACCTTTCGATTGCTGTATAATTAAACCCTGGTATCTTTTTCTGACAGAAACGGTGATCAAAAGAAAAAAAAAAAAAAATTTCAGAACTTTCATTAACTTAATCTCTTTATTCTCAAGATATCTCGAGTGCCAAATGATTTACGGCTAAATCACCTGTATATATTCTTTTTCCTTATTGTCTTACGATTCGATCAAAAGAAAAAACATTAAAAACGATTCAGTACATGCAGAGATATAGGCAAAATAACGCTCTAGGTTACGTTAACCCATGTTTGCCTGTAGCGGGAGTAATTTATAAATGTGACCTTTGAGTACCTTTGAGGATGTAGCCGTAATTTAGTATATATATATGCAGAATGGTAAGAGCGATCGATTTATGCAAGAAGAAATCAGTGGTTTCATTTCTAAGAAGAACATCATGTCATGCAAACGATCGTCCTCGTTGTGACACTCAACTTTTTCATCTATCAATTTTTTGCATCTCCACGTAGAAAGGACCTATATTGTACCAAACTGATGAATCAGTCTGTACATCAGGGCTCTCCAAGGTCCCGCACGCGCGCGCTTGGGGTTCTCCCACTCTCGTCCGCGTTGTCAGGGATACCGCGCGACGCTAACTAGTCCAGTGAAATTAGGATATGCCGTCGGAATAAATCCCAGCAAGCTAAATTTTGGTATGGGCCTTTATTTCGTCGTTTTAAACAATATGTCAAAAGTACCCATCGATCCGATTCCCGCCAAAAATTTTACAGAGGGTTGTAGGTAAAACGCTGTTTTTCGAGAATATCTCGTTATCTAGCAGTTTTGCGACAAAAATAGTTATTATACAATTTATAGCCTAGGAAATTTTGTACAAAAAAAGGTTCTATGAGTTTTTTTCGTAGGAGTAACCATTTTTATGTATGTCGAGTTACCAAGTTTCAACCCCCATACATTTGACAAGGGAAGATCCCGAACCCGGAAATTCAAAAAATTATGAAAGTCTGGAAATATGTAGGGGAAGTCCACCTGAGTACAACGCAATTTCGTTTGCTGCCCAAATTCACTCCAAGAGGGTGCAATTGACCCCTGAAAATTTTTTCATTTTGTATTATTACTCGCGAACTGTGGGAGATAGAAAAAAAGTGTTCAGAAAAAAGTTACTTCTTTTAATTAGGACTATCATTTAGTAAATTGTAGATCTTACAGTTCTTACGGTTCGCGAGTTATAACACGAAATCGAAAAAAAAACGGATTTTCAGGGGCCAATTTCACCCCCTTAGAGTGAATTTGAGCAGCAAACGAAATTACGTTGTACTCAGAAGGACTTCCTCTACATATTTACAGTTTCATAATTTTTAGAATTTCCGGGTTCGGGATCTTCCCTGGTCAAATGTATGGGGGTTGAAACTTGGTAACCCGACATACATGAAAAGGGTTACTCCTACGAAAAAAACTCATAGGACCTTTTTTGTAGAGAATTTCCTAGGGTATACATTGTATAATAACTATTTTCGTCGCAAAACTGCTAGATAACGAGATATTCGCGAAAAATAGTTGTTTCTTTTTTCAACTCTCTGTAAAATTTTTAGCGGTAGTCGGATCGATGGGGACTTTTGACATATTGTTTGAAACGACAAAATAAAGGCCCATACCAAAATGTAGCTTGCTGGGAATTATTCCGTAGATTGGGCAGATTTCCGTCTAAATTCACTGGACTAATCCGCGAAGACGCTAGCCCGGCTAGCCCGTCATGGCAGCCTTCGCAGCGTCGAGCGGTCTCCTTGACAACGGAAGGTACGCTGCGCCAGAGGAAGATTGGAAGGGGAAGCAGGCGCGTGAGGGGCCCCTACGCTGGAGAGCCCTGCTGTACATAGACCAGGGCTCTCCAAGGTCCCGCACGCCTGCGCTTGGGGTTCTCCCACTCTCGTCCGCGTTGTCAGGGATACCGCGCGACGCTAAAGAGGCGACCATGACAGGCCAGCGTCTCCGTCGTTGAGCCCGTGCGAGCGAGCGTGTATTAGTGACACACGGTGACACACGCTGTCACAGCTAAATATTGGAAGGGGAAGCAGGCGCGTGAGGGGCCCCTACGCTGGAGAGCCCTGACATAGACTCAATAGTGTGTGGATTTAAATAAAAAACATTTTTACGATAAACTATTTTATTAAAAATGCACTAAAAACGAAATTAAAATGCACTAAAAATTAAATAATAATTATTTTCTTGTACTATATTTTGGATGGTGTTATACTACGAACCCCTCTGAAAAGTCTAAGTTTTACTATTCGTACATACGTGACGGATGATTTCTCGATAAATTGTGTATTTTCGGTAATCGCGATGCGATTAGCGTCCCGAACGCAGCGGCATTTTGTCGTTTTCGTAAAGAACGCGAGTGGCTCATTTCAAGTCGTTTGGATTTGTGGTTATGGGTTATATTTATTGATGACTGGGTAATTTTTCCACCCCCTCGGGTTAATTTTTTTTTTTAAATGTTGTATTGTCATCCAAACTACGCACACCTGCAAAGTTTCAAGACAATTGGATAGTTGGAAGTGGGTTAAATTTGAGTTGCCAGATTTGAAACAAATAAACATACATACAAACAAACAAACAAACAGAGGATCGAAGCTGAATAAAATCGTTTAAAAACTGACAACAGCCCACATGTGCACAGCTTACGTAAAAATATTTTTATCGTATATGTATTAATATAATTGCTAGAATGTCTAATAATCGACACAAATGTTTGCAGACTCGTTTATACTTCAAAGTTGTTACGAAGTTAAACTTTTTTTTATAAACATGTGAGCTTCAGCAGTATGGAGCATGTATGAAAAAGAGCCGCGCGAGTCACGAAATAAAACTGGTTGCGTAATGAAGTTGGAGTTTTCGTCTTTACCCACGTTGATAGCGGCTTTTGTTATCTGAGATTTCAGAGATTACTTCGTAGTGACGGATTGTTCTCGCGATTTGTGATAAGAGTAATATGCGTACGACGATACTGGAAAAGCTGTACAAGGTGTCACGCAATTTAAAAGGAATGAACTAGACTCTAGTTAGGTACTAGAGAGTAACTAATAAGTAAGAGACTGAATGCAATTGCAGTCGAGTATTGTCTATTCTATCGATACGTTTTTTCCGCTTTTTAGTGAGTATTTAATACTACCGCATCAATTGTTGATAATGATTATAAGCGATATAATATAAATTAATTTCATTTTGTATGATTAGATATCATATTAATTTATCTGGAAATTTAATTTCCTCCAGAAAAGTTGATGCATTTAAAATTCAATTAATGTTCTTGAAATAATCGTTTAAATTTAGTCATATCAGAACAGCAGGCAATGAGAAGATAGATAAAGCAACAAAACAGCTGTTATTTCTCGTACCACAAAAAAAATTTCGCGCACCAATTGTCATCAGTTGTGCATTATTTTTCATGTATTGATGAGTAGATATGCAAAAGACTTGGTCGAATAAGTTCAATATAAATAAACTTAAATATTAAAAAATAACTAGGAGAATGAATAGAAAATTACTGGGTCGAAATATTTTTCCAAGAAGAAATATTTTTCTTATTTTACTTTACATTTTCGTCATTTGACACTATTTTTGTGGGACACTGTCCGTGAGAAGAATGTTTAACATTTTACTGCAGAACGAAAAATGTGATGGTAATGAATGCATAAAAGGGGGGTCGCAACCCCAATCTTGTTGAATATCAGATATGTTGTAGAGGGGAGGATCCTGAGTAATATGCACTTTGTCCGAAGTGTGGGACGATCATTGTTGTCATGTACGGTTTATAAGATGTAAAATCCTTATAATTACAGTATTTCCTCGCTAAGGGCTCGCTGGTCGGGACCGGCGTCGAGCCCGTATCGTGAACGGAGCCCAAATTCCGAGTGTTCGTTTCTCGCTTCTTTTTGGCCGAAGGGCGAGCGAGATGAAACGCTTTGCGTGCGCGGCGGGCGTGCGCGACAGGCGCGAGCGCAAAGGACGGAGTGTCAGGCGTCAGAAGGAGGGAGCGAGACAAAACATCAACGCGTCGTCTGTCTCCTACCGTCCTCGCTCGCTTTCAGTGCCCCTCACTCGCGCTCGTTCCATCTCGCTCTCACCTTCGCTGGACGAGAGTGAGACAGAAGTGGTGGGGATAGCGAAAAGTGCACATCGTGTGCGCCAAATCGAGCCCTTAGCGAGGGAGTACTGTAGTAACTCGGTAATGATCCAGATGAGATCACTCTAAGTTACCAATATTCTCGAATGCTTCAGTACATGTCACGACGTATCGGTACAGGTTTGGATCTAAATTTATCAGGGGTGGCCTGCAATAAAGTAGATGCAATAACACTCCTCGAAGGCTAATAGCACACAGAAAGAATACCGTGGGTTCTCAGGACAGTGCCTTCTGGGTAAAACCATTATTCCGACCGAAAACTGATATCCGTGCACACGGGAGTACCGGAAGGTTAGATTCACTACCTAATGTGCGAATAACACTGTCATTTTAACGTTATCGTCCCTTGGGTTTTCATTTCGTTGAGGACTCTTCTAACTTCGAGAAAAATACAGTCGAGCCGGTAGTATCCGAGCACTTCTTATCTAAATGTTCCAATATGCAAATGTTCTGCCATTTGAACACTGCATTAGTTGGACAGAACATGTCCTTCTATGATTAGATATATTCTATGTGCCTATCTCCTTCGCTATTGAAACAAGTACGGAGGTAGTACTTCCATTCTTTCGTAACGATCAAAATTATTAGTATTCATACCACTATAGTATGAAGTACAGGAGAAAACCTGTAGTATTAATTATTTATTGGAACGAAATAAGTAGCAGGTACTTTAGAAGTTAGGAAATGATGGCCGTGCTGCAGAATTAACAAGAATAGTGTACTACATTGGAAGAAATGTACCACTACATTTCATTTTTAACCGACTTCAAAAAGGAGGAGGTTATAGATTCGACCCGTATGGTTTTTTTTTGTTCCCTCATAACTCCTCAGCATATGGACCGATTTTGATGATCTTTTTTTTATTCGAAAGGGGGCGATGCCCCGGTGGTCCCATCCTAGACTAAATCAACATTGCCCCAATATTTTGCTACTTATGGTTAATAATAAAGACTATTGTCACCTAATTATTATTATTGTATGTACGTATGCGTATATCTCCTCAGCATGTTGTGTCAATATATATAAAACTAAAAAGTTAAAAATAATAAAATTTTAAAAAAATTAAAACCGACTTCAAAAAAATAAAATTGCACTAAAAAGTAAAAAATAATTTTTCCTTTATTTAATCTACGACTCTCACATTTCTTATGTCGGTGCCTCATCATTTGCACTGTGTAAATCTGGCGCCGACTTAAGAAATATGAGTCG
Organism: Andrena fulva; assembly: GCA_946251845.1. NCBI lineage: Eukaryota > Metazoa > Arthropoda > Insecta > Hymenoptera > Andrenidae > Andrena > Andrena fulva. Next base: position 40,568,709 of record OX276327.1, read on the forward strand.
CAGATTAAATGAGGGAAAAAATTATTTTTTACTTTTTAGTGCAATTTTATTTTTTTTTGAAGTTGGCTTTAATTTTTGTTAAATTTTTTTTGGTATTCTTATTAGTATTATTCTTTTTGAAATGTAGAACAGTTGTCATGGGGAAACTGAGTGTACCGAAAATTCCCTTATTCGAACGATCATGTCTCTCTAATAATTCGTATACTGGATGTTCTAGTCACTACTCACTACTGTATAAGGAAATTGTTGACAATGTGTGTGTTTCTCGTTCTTTGACATTATGTTAAATTACAAGCTGGGCTAAAAGTTGTGACAAAAAGCCACTCTTATGACCTACACTTTTCTTCTGCTTTTCCTATGAATTATTTTATATACAGTGAACACATTCAGATTATATTGATAGTTCTTTTCTTTCTTTTGGAATTAAGAAAATTAAACAACAGTTGAGTATGATAAGTCAAGGTGACGTAATAAAAACACAGACGTGGGAAACTCCAATTCTACACCTACTGTAGTACTACCTACATTAGGGTGGGTCAATTTTCTGGGTAAATTTAAAATTTTTGAAAATTTTAAAACGACTAGTGACAAAGTAATGCTGTTTTTAATCCTGAATCTGAAACTATCTTCAGAAATTGATTCGAGTGAGGTTTAGTTACTTCAAATCACAGTTGAAAAAAGTGAAAATTAAGTAAGATTTAACTACAAATTACATATTCATATAATGCTTAAAGCGAATCTTGCTTACATAAAAGCATGAAAATGAGAAGAAAATATGTGGAAATTAGTATTTATTACAAAATGAAAATATATGTAACTTTAGCAACAGATCTAGCCATACGTCATCTATGTAGTAAATTTAATGCTATTTAACAAAGTCCACTAAAGAAGCGATATCTTGTTTGCTTCTGTTGCGGTTCATAAACTCATTTATTAACTTTTTTTTTTTTAATAATTTTACTAATTTTCGTATTTTTCTATAATTTCAAATGAAAATCCAAGTAGGTAAATAATGTATTACACAAAATTTAAAGGTAGCGTTTAATCTTAAACCTGAAATTATACCGTTTTTCCACTAGTCGATTTTAAAATTAAAACATTGAAAAAATTGACACACCGTAATCTACATACAGTCGACACATATTGCTTCCACTATCGCGAATCGCCGGCGGAGAGTGGCCCAACTTCACTGTTTGGCTGTTTAGGACAGCATATGGCGTGGGTTTGCCCTGACACCATATGCACGAAATATTGTAAGAGTGTTCGCGAAATGAATGCCAACCGTGTGAAGTTTGGCCACTCTCCGCTGTGCATGTGTGCTAGCTGGAGCGATAGTTTTTAGTCGCGTGCACCGCCATAGCACTTAAGAAGACAATAATAATATAGCAGTTCGTTCAAACAATTTTTATCATACGATAAAAAAATCTAACTTCTGCGAAATCATCCGATTGTTTCTACTGTCTGTAGGGCAGTGGATGGGCAAGCTTTGGCTCGTAGTGTGCCGAAAGTGGAAACTTAATACTCTACGTGGGCCGCAATATTATATACTTAAATATACTAATCAAAGAATTTTAATTTATGGGGTGAATTTGCTATTTCTGACATAGATTTATAATTGAAACAATTGCGGGCCGCAGGTCAGTGGCTGGAGGCCAAATGCGGCCCGCGGGTTGCTCGTCACTGCTGTTGGCGACATGACGATGTGACCGATTTGAATTTTGACCGATAGATCTGCGAGACATGAAATTGTGGCGTTAATTTAGTATGCTCTTTGTAGAATCTTATACTAATAAAAAAAAATTGTTAGACATGGTTCAAAATTATTTTTAAATTTTAGTTTCACATGTGCTTTGTACAAGCAGAATTCTAGCAACAGTTATTGCATTTTCTAGAATTAGAAAGTTACTTCAGTTGCCACGTGTGATATTATATCATACCTTTTTAAGCACGACTTATGGTTACCTTTATTGGAAAAAGAACGTTTAAGATTGTTGAGAAACTGAATTGTAATTGCAATTCATGTTCTAGTATTCTGTAATTCTACTTCTTTTCTAATATTAAATCACTTTCTGAAAACTGCGGAGTCGTTAACACTTTTCTGTCACCTCTTTAACCTCTTTCATAATTTCTACAAAATTTATCTGTACAGATATTTATTCGTATTCACACAATGATTCAAATACATATTAACATTAAAAATGAACTATCAAAATTTAAAAATAAAAAATTAACCAGTTACTGTTATATCACAATATCATATCATCTCGCTGTGAAACAATCCAAAATCTATTCGAATTACAAGATTAAAAAAAAAATCCTCTTTTTATTTGCTAACGCATAGTAAAGAACAAGACAAATTGTATAAAATCTCCACGTCTACGTTGCAATGTCACGAAAGTTAAAATTCTTGAGAGTAAATGAGAGTGTTTTACTTCGATAAAGTTCGATTTGATCTGATAGTTTACCTCGTCGCGGCCGCATTTAGGACGATGGGAACGGCGAAATGCTCGCTCCTCTAATAATAGGTATATCGCATCCCCGCGTTGTTTCGTTTCGTTTCGTTTCGTTACGCAATAGCAAGGTCAGTGTCCAGTCGAGCGATCTATTTTTATCTGGGGGAAGCTCAGAAACTCAATTCAAGGTTCTGCAATCGGTTTAATTGTAAGCCAGGGTTGGGGGAACCGGCGGTAGCAAGTCGGGAACTGCAGCCGCTAGTTCCTCTCGCCCGCTGAGCCATAGGAGAACGACCCCCCCCCCCCCGCCCCCTCCCCCTCCCGCAACTACCTGGCTCCTACATTCTATACTGGCCGCTCGCGAGTCGCGCGGAGTTCTCACTCTAGGTGAACTGCAACGGCGCGTGACTCACCGAGCCGGCTCGGTGAGCGCGACTTACCGAGGCGACAAAGAAGTTCTTTGTTTGTCGCTTGAGCCGAGCCGAGTCTTCAGGCGAGCCGAGCCAAGCCTTCACGCGAGTCGAGCCAAGTAGGGCTGGGACTATTCGAATATTTTACAAGTATTCGAATGCTACGAATAAACTTCGAATATTTCAGTGTTCGAATATTTCAGTAGTCGAATATTTCAGTACTCGAATATTTCAGTATTCGAATATTTCAGTATTCGAATAATATTGTATCGTCATCGGAACTATGTAGATATGTGTGCAAAATTTCAAGTCGATCGGATATGTTGAAGTTGGTCAAAATTAACTTACAAGATTTCACCCTGCCAAACCAGGGTTACTAACCGTAACCCTAACCGGGTTTGGCTCTCTAATGTAGTGGAGTAACCCGCAACACCGGGTTACCCAGAAGATTGTGGGGCTGGTAACCCGGTTAACCCGCTCTTGTAACCCGGTTATAATTCAGGGATCCTAACCCGAACTGTAACCGGGTTACTATGGGAGGGTTTTGAATACACTTACTAGGAACAAGTTAACTCATTTTGAGCTGGGTACATGCGTTGTCCGTTTAACTACTTATTTGACTCTAAATACGCATAGAATTTTTTTTATTTTGTTTTTAACTTCTACTGTTCTATTCGGTTGTGTTCATTTGAACAGTTTACATCCAAATATCTCGAAAATAACACTTTTTTGCATACATTTCCAAACGCTCAAGAATTCAAATGCTCGAACTTTCAAAATTTTAAATTTTCAAAAGTGTGAAATGTCAAATTCTTAAAATCTTCGGATTATTAAATTTCGTAACATTCAAATGTTTTAATTTTCAAATTTTTTCATTTTCAAATTTTCAAATTTTCAACCTTTCTAATTTTCAAATTTTCAAAAGCTTAAAACTTCAAACTTTGAAGAATTCGGATCTATAAGCATTAAAAATTCTAGAAATTAAACAATTTTACGAATTAACACTGTTCAGTTACATATACTTTTGCATATATTTTCTGCATATTTTTTTATGTATAGCGCATACATAATACATATATTGCATGCTCATATGTATCGAACACTGAGTTTCTATTTTTACATACCACTTTCTTACAAATGAATAAATTTGGCATATTATTTGTGTTCCAAAATAATATATTTCTTACTTTATATTTCTAAAACTGCACACAATTATTACGATATACTATATTATAGTCGGATTTTGCATGCACATATTAGGGTAGACTCACTCTACCCGTCTAATTGATAGCAATATAAACAATGTGAATGTACTCTTGTATCACTTGTAACCCGCTCCGAGCGGGTTAACCTGCTCTGTGTACTATATAGTAACCCGCTCCGTCCCGGTTACGACGGGTTACAGGAACTAACCCTGGGTAACCCGGGTTACGGTTAGGGTTAGGCCGCGGTTAGGAACCCTGTGCCAAACTAACGAACTCACAACTGAAATTAAATAAAAGCTTGTAAAAAATGAACCTAAAGAACTTGATTTATAATTCACACCATACTATTCGAATACATCAGTTTTCGAATACTTGGATATTCGAATTATATTCGCCAAATAATTGAGCAACTGAAATATTCGAATATTCGAATACCGAAAAATTCGACAAATAGTCCCAGCCCTAGAGCCAAGCCGAGCCTAGCCTTCACGCGAGCAGAGCCGAGCCAAGCCTTCACTCGAGCCGAGCCGAGCCAAGCCTTCACTCGAGCCGAGCCGAGCCAAGCCTTCACTCGAGCCGAGCCGAGCCAAGCCTTCACTCGAGCCGAGCCGAGCCGAACCGAGCCGAGCCACGCGCCGTTGGAATTCACCTTTACATAGCTGATATTGCTTGTTAGTGGGGAGACCGGTTGACTGTGAGTAGGGCTCGTGACGGTTCCCGGCAAAGAAGAAGCAAGCAGAAGTTCCCCAGCCCTGGTCTAACATAAGCTCTGTGAATTGTGAAAGAGACCGGACCGTGTAGAATGGAAGTCAAGGTGTGTGTGATCATCATACTGTCGCTATGTATTTGCAATGTGTAATCGTCGTCTCTTTCAATTGTAAATCTGTTAATTTTTCATTTAACCTTTAGAGGACCCGCAAAGCCCTTTTTGGGGCTTTGAGTAAACACACTACTTAAAAATGATATAAAGTATAAATACGTATGTGTGTGTTAGTGTTCGATTATGAATTCGTTCTGTTCAAAAGAACACAAAAAATATGACAAAATAAAATAATTCCTGAAGCAACACAAAAATACTAAAAACATAGAAAAAAATAAAAAAGAAGAAAATATGATACAAAAACTTTCTATGTCAACGTCGTTAGCTCTGGGTAACGGTAAAAGAAACTTCTTTGAATTTTGGTATATGTTCATTCGTTTAGGTCAGTAAAAGTGCCATGTAGGTCAACATTTTTTACGATCCGACTACAGATTCGTAATCAAAAACCCCCAGACACAACCGTGTTTTTTAAATTAAAAAATGTTAATAATTTTATTACCGTTCCGGACTGGCAAAAACCCCTTTTGGGGCTCTGTGCAAGTTCTCTAATTCTGCAAAAAATATACGTCAAAACTGCCGTTACACATACCTATATATATATGCATATATATATATGCATATATACATATGCATATATACATATACATATATACATATACATATATACATATACATATATACATATACATATATACATATACATATATACATATACATATATACATATACATATACATATACACATATACATATACACATATACATATTTACATATACATATATACATATATATATAGGGTAAGTGTGGGTATTACTGCGGATGCCCCGATTACTGCGGATATTCTAAAACAGATCATATTTAATGTTGGAAAGTACCTACATAATCTCTTGAAAATGATTGATAAAATTATTTTAAACTCTACAACAGATAATTATTAATAAATATGTACAGCAAAGTTATTATTAATTCTTTTATCGTAATTTGAAATTCGTCAAGGCGAAACTTCAGTCGATTCCCGATATGGCGGTCATGAACACCTATTTGAAAAACATTTATACTTTTGTTATTAACAGTAATACGTGTAATGTAGCGTTATTGCTCGATAGAATGAAAGTTCTTTTTTCAGAAAAACAGTAAATCAGTCGTCTACATTTTAGTTTTAATTTTTATTTCTCACCGCAGTATTAGGTGCAGTACTTTACACCATATGCATGTATTACTGCGGAACGACGACTGCGCAACCTAACCTTTCTTCCGACCGTTTCACTTACGTGACTTATTTTTATATAGTACCTAATAAACTCGTTTATAATTATTAAGAATTAAATTATTACTCATTCCTGCTGATTTTAGTAAATAAAGGAAGTTAAGTAATTGTTCTATCTACAAGTGATATTTCTACTAAGGTTATGTTTCGCCTGACATCAGACCGCAGTAATACATGCGCAGTAACTGGTATTTCGTTAGTAACAGGCACGCAGTAATACATGCATGTCCGCAGTAACTCCTGCAATGACATTGATCGACAAATCTCTGTGTTTTTAATTAACTGTGCTTATTACCCCGCCCTCATATTTTTTTATGGAATTATTAAGGTCCCACCTTTCTTTTAAAAAAAGAAGGAGGAACTTTCATTCATTTGAACGCCGTATCGAGGGTTCTAAAGTTAACCTACCTTAAAACTCTGCAGTAATACCCACACTTACCCTATATAAAAAATATTTGGAAACTGAAAACCACTTTATTTTTTAAAAAAAAAGCCAGTGCTCTTAATCGTACTGAAGATTGCTTTTCTCTGTGCTTTCTCGTTCAAATTCTTTATACGATGCACGCTTGCCTTTGTCCACGTTCCATCAAAAACCTTCATTTGGGCGGTGTCATTTTTTAAATGTTTCCGCGCCTGCGAAACGTCCGAATCTCATTCTTCAATTATCTGGATAAGTACCTATATAGTAATATAGACCGCATACAATCAAACCTCGATTACGGGAAGTTGTAATTTGGTGAACACTGTTCCCATAACTGACTTTTCCGAATTTGCAAATGGTTGTACACTGCTGGTCAAAATTAAAGGAACACTACAATTTTCCAAAAATTTTGGTCATTTTCAAATGGCTGTATCTCCGCAAAAAATGGTCACAAAAAATATTAAAAAAAAAAATATTTTAACGCTTGAAGTTTCTAGTTTTTGAATGGACGACTAAAAAATTTTTTTCATCCATGATACTGTTTTATGAAAATGAAGCGCAGGAAACGAAGTTTCAAAAATTCTTGCCCAGTTTGAACGCATGCTCGAGCCGAAAAAAAAGTTTGTCAGACAAATCGAATAGAGGGCTCTTATAGAGCAAACATTTCACTTTAATTTCGCTTTTTTTGTTTTGCTGTATGATTTTTATTGGCCAAGTTATTGGCGATCAAAGCAAAATATATACTTTTCATTTTGGACACCTATAACTTGCGAATATACGATCATAGAAAAATTTTCAGGGGTGTTTTGGAAATCGAAGGAATTTCCCTTTCAGAGCCTTTAGTGGCCAATTTAATGAGGTTTTTGTTCGTCGTATAAAATTAATTTTAAAATGATCCCATAAATTAGATATTTACCATTTTTTACAGAACATGATGTTACTTCAAGGAAAATCATGAAATCATCCAAGACCGATCTGTTTTTTTTTTAGTATGTCCTAGATGGTCAAACATGGGATATGGCCTGAAAATTGAGGGATCACCTGTTTTACGTTATGTTATCTCTTCAAAACTCTTATTTTGTTCTCGCGGCGTTTGAACGATTGTTGCATGTTTTCTTTTGTTAGTTCAACGTCATTTTAGTAAAAAGAAAAGATTTCGATGAAAAGAATTTGAAAAACATTTTTTCCAATTTCTTCGCTATGATAAAAACTGTACTTCAGTAACTGGCATTAGCACCACCCAAAGCGCACTACGAGGTGTCGCGGTCAGACGTACGCCTCACTGCGCATACGCCAACACAACAAGATGAGACGCCGTCCCGAGGCCTGCCAATCACGCAGCAACCTGCGACTTCAAACTCGATTTTTAGCTAACTCCTTCTTTTCAATCGCATTATGCCTCGACGTCACCTATCTGACTACGAAGTGGCTCGACTTGTTGTGACTCTGTTAGAGGAGGGCCACAGCCAGCGACAAGTTGCCAATTCTTTTGGTGTAAATCCGTCGGTTGTGAACCGCCTTTGTGCTCCATTTCGAGAGAATGGGCAGTACTCTCATCGGGGCAAGGGCGCAAACGTGCGACAAGTTCTCGAGACGATGCACAGTGCGTTGAATCAATGGGAAGTCGGGACAAAAATCATAACTTCTGAACTAATCAGTTTTCGACCTATATACCCCAATACTTTTTTAACCAGAATATATAGATGCATCGATTAGTGTAGAAAAAAATATACAGTTGCATTAAAAAAAATTGAGGTGATCTCGATCTTTTATTGAATAAAATGTTTTTTATCAATATTTACGTTTGCAATTTGTTGTCAACTGAATACTGACTAACTTTTGTTCAAAATTTTTTTTTATCAAATTATTTTTATCACGTGCATTTGAAGTTAGAATTTTTTCATAAAATATATTTTAAATATATAAGCTTATTTAGACTAAAATATAAGCAGACTCTAAATACGTTAACGTAATGTGTTGATATTATAAACTTTTAATAGTAATATCTGTTAATTTAGTTTAATAATAGTTTAATAATAATAATAATAATTTCACAGACATTAGAATTCTTGATATGCACACTTCTTCCTAAAAAAAATTATTTCTCAAATAATTGCAAGTAGTAGCAGAAAAGCGCGTTATTTTCATAAAGTATAAAGTTAGGGGAACCAAATATAAAAAAATCACAGATACGTTTTGTTACGTATTTTTTAAAAAGTCGGTTGAAATAAAAGGACAATGTTAAGTCCTAGAGGGGATTAGTGACCCAAGAGCCTATAGCATGTGCTATACACCGTTGGAAAGGTCTCGCCAAGACGAATCGATTGATACCATTTGTAACTTCGAAATCAGATGGGATAACCTCGGTAGGCACCTGAGGGAAAACCGAGGGATGTAAGCGATACTCTAGCAGGCTGGGGCGGCAAATGTGCCTTATGACCTTCATTTCAGGGCCGTGTTTGGCTTGCGCTTACCCTATGGGTCCCTTCCCTAATGCCCAGTACGAAATCGTCAATGGATTAGTGGCCCATGGGGCGAATGCAGGCCCAACACGGCCCTGAAATGAAGGTCATGAGGCACATTTGCCGCCCCAGCCTGCTAGAGTATCGCTTACATTCCTCGGTTTTCCCTCAGGTGCCTACCCGAGGTCCCTCGGGCCGGATGGGATTTTACTACCGGTTTCTTTTGTTCAAAACCGCAAAATTTCGAACTTTGAGGCCATTTTTCGAGGTGATCCCATCTGATTTCGAAGTTAAAAATGGTATCAATCGATTTGTCTTGGCGAGACCTTTCCAACGGCGTATAGCATATGCTGTAGGCTCTTGGGTCACTAATCCCCTCTAGGACTTAACATTGTCCTTTCATTCTCGGGACTAAGAAGTTTTCTAATTATCAGTAAGGCCATAAGCCTAAACAATAATTTTGAAGCATACATACCCATAATACTAGAATCCATGGTTAATAATGTGAGCCAAGAATAATAAATATTCTGAAGGTCTAAATAAAAAAAAAAGAAAGTAACTCTACCGCGTATGAATTTCGAGTGACGCTTGAAGTCCTTAGATTCCAGGTTAAGATGGTAAATAACATCGTAAACAACTACGGTAACCTAGCCACCATAACCGAACTCGATTCCTGAATATTTTGATGTAAATATTAGATGATAATTATCACCCTGCAAAATATTTGATTTTTCAATTTTTGTCCATGTATCATCGCACTGTGCAATGTGATGATTACCCGACATGCTCTTCGGGAACTATTCGTCACCTCACGCGTTATTGCGGGACAATTTGTGAACTGCGGACAGAACCCGCCACGTCCGATCTCTGGCAGTACCGTCAGGCGTCGATTGAGGGACGTTGGCTTCCGTTCGAGGCGTTCAATGCGAGTCCCGATGCTGACTCCCACACATCGACGGTAGCGTTTGGCGTGCGCTCGCTGTTACGTGCACTGTGGTCAGCGACAATGGACAAATGTCCTTTTCACTGACGAGTCCCGATTCTGCCTCCACGATAGCCATAGCCACGATGCCAACCATACAAGGCCGGTCACCGCGTTCAATATTGGATCGGTTATGGCCGTTATGGTTTGGGCCGGAGTATCACGGTACTCACGTACACCATTAGTTGTCCTCCCACGTGGTGTGTTCACCGCTGCGCGGTACGTGGACGAGATTCTGCGCCCCGTCGTACTCCGTCTGCATCACCGTATGGGGGACCACTTCGTGCTTATGCAAAATAAAGCACGTCATACGCAACAATTTCTTCGGGAAAATCGGATCTCAGTTCTGGACCATCCAGCAGTGAACCCAGATCTGAATCCCATTGGACATGTTTGGGACATTCTTAGGCGACGTTTGCGACGACAGTAGCCGAACCTGGCGAATTTGAAATAATTGGCACACGCTCTCCGTCAAATTTGGCACAAAATTCCCCAAGTAAAAATTCGGAAATGCATTAGCATTTATCGAGCGGAGAGGTGGCAACACACATTATTAGACTCCGCACAAACACACAGACTCACACCACGCGCGCGAGCGCCTCCATACACACACGGATCGGAGAGTGAGTTTTGAGTGAGAAAATAATGCGGGAGTGACGAACCGCAGGGTCTCATCTCTCCACGCTGATACACACACAATGAAATATGTAGCTGTGGAGCGGCTACTCGAGATACCCAGGAAGAGGAAAATTCCCGGGTAGGCGCTACCCGGGTAAACTGCTCGAGATACTCGAGATATCCGAGAACTTACAGAGCACAGGGTGATTGAGCATCGGCTGTCAGAGAGATGCCACCTGGCACCCCGCGGCGAGATCAACCCTCCGTGGTGCCTCACCGAATTTTATGGAATTTGTATTCCTTATGTAAAAGTAGTCCGATTCGCATGAAATTTAGTATAATTTTAATCGGGAGAACGCCAGGAATCCATTGATGTCACTTCCCTTTCGATACGATGAACAATAAAGAACTTCTTAATATACTGTAATGAATATTTTACGCTCGACTGCGCGGCGCCGACCTCGATTCGCTGCGGTCGACCGAGGATTCATACCTGTTTCAGAAAAAAATAATTATTTATCGTATCGATATGGAAGTGATACCAATGGATTCCTTATGTTCTTCCGATGAAGATCATATCAAATTTTATGTAAATCGGACTATTTCTAACGAAGTCAATTTGAAATTATGCAAATCATTTTTTCATGTAATTTTCTTCATTATGGTCCGAATTACGTCGTTCTTGGCGTTATTCTCATCGGAGAAACATAAGGAATCGATTGGCGTCGTTTTCGCACAGATCGGATGAGAAATGCGGAACTGGAGATTTCTCATTTCTTAATGGGTATTTCTACCTCCCGGGAGGGTCGAACGGTACTCTGTGACATCTCGGGTGTCTCGAATATCTCGGGTAGTTTACCCGGGTATCACCTACCTGGGAAATTTTTTTCTTCCTGTGTATCTCACCCGTACCCGGGTAAGGTAAAAGACCCAATACGTGGACACGTCCCAGTAGCTGGACACTGGTGCAAATAATACTGATTAGTACATTTAATATTCGCTTTATCCAAAAAAGAACTATTTTATTCAATTATTCAAATATTTAGTAAAATATATTCATATATATATTGGATAAAGCGAATATTAAATATATATATATATATATATATATATATATATATATATATTTGGTATATTTGTAACACTTTCGTAAGAAACAATTTATTCTCTTGAACTGTCCGGTTTACAGCATTTTAGTATTGGATTTATCTGATTTGCTAAGCAGTCGATGTTACACACGAATACACATAACCTTAAAATTAGTCATTCAATAATAGATTCTTTTTACTCAAGTTTGTTTACTGATTTGAATGAATTACTTATACAGAAGAAATATGCAAAAAGAAAAACTATTGTGTTGTTTTTTTTATTTAATTTCTCTAGAAAACATCCAAATTGCTGATGTTTCATTATGTGTCCATGTAATGGGGCAGTAAAATCGGGACGCCGGGACATACTAGTTAAGCTGTCCAAGTATTGGGCCATTGTAAGGTCTATGAATTTTCAATATTTCACCAAATTATTCACTCCTACAATATGTGTTTTTGTTTTAATGATAAAGTACACAAGATTCCCCATGTAATTGCAAAATCGTTTTTATATAAATCGATTTGTATAACTGAAAAATTCTCAAATGTGTGTACGCCGTACCTTAAATGTCCAGGTATTGGGAATTTACATTACCCGATCTTCCGGGAATCTACAGCTCTACAATGAAATGTAAATCCAACCGCGCATCCGCCTCGTGCGCTTTGGGTGGTGCTGAGGCCAGTTATTGAAGTACAGTTTTTATCATTGCGAAGAGATAGGATAAAAATGTTTTTCCTAAATATTTTAAATCTTTTCTTTTTACTAAAATGACGTTGAACTAACAAAAAAGAACATGCAACAATCGTTCAAAAGCTGCGAGAACAAAGAAAGGGTTTTAAACAGTAAACATAACGTAAAACAGGTGATCTTCCAGTTTTTTCAGGCCATATCCCCTATTTGACCATCTAGGAAAAAATAAACAGATCGGTCCGGCCCTTTGCACAGTGTTTAAGTGTAGTTTGAACTCGCAAAATCGTGGACACTCGAATGAATCCATGGTTTTCCTTGAAGTGGTTTTGTAAAAAATGGCAAATACCCAATTTTTGGGATCATTTTAAAATGAATTTTATACGAGGAACAGAAATTTCATTAAATTGGCCACTAAAAGCTCTGAAAGGGAAATTTTTTAGCTTTCCAGAACACTCCTGAAAATTTTTCTATGATCATGTGTTGGCAAGTTATAGGTGTTCAAAGTGAAAAGTATCTATTTTGCTTTGATCGCGAATAACTTGGGATTGCCCATTTTTATTGAAAAATCATACAGCAAAAAAAAACCAAATTAAAGAGAAATTTGTTTAAGGAGTAGATAACTTTGGTTACATATAGATAGTTGGACAGTTAAACATATCAATAACGTGAAGAAATCGGTTTCATGAGATTATTCAAAAATACCCTAGAATAGGTATTGGTAGGGATGGAGTGCAAAGTCACTAACGGTGATTTATCACCGTGATCGCAGAATCACGATCACGGTCGTGATTTAACGTAAATCACGACGGTGATCGTGATTTTCTTACCTCGAGTGAAGTTGTTCACTGTGAATACTGTGATCTTTAATTCTTGATCATGATTGAATTATTTTTTATAAAATACTTCAATATAGCTTGTGTTATAGTCAAAGTGTGCTATTTCAGCGAATATATAGGGCGGTATTTTCAGTCGGTACTTATTCTTAAGCAAATGCTTAAGCATGCGGCATCTTCTACTAACCTAGTAGCTAATAAAGGATGCCGAATGCTTAAGCATTTGCTTAAGGATAAGCAACGACTGAAAATACCGCCCATAGTATAACATTCATAAATAGTCAATGTATGCACGCACTGATTTGATTGTCTAAAAGTATTCACATATACATTATACTTTTTAACTAAAGTGAATAAATATTCGTTAATTTAAATAGATCAAGAACGATAACATTGGTTCAAAGTGTACAACTGAAATTCTATAAGAACAGTGAGGACTTGAGAATGTTTCGAGAGAAATTAGAAATTGGGGTTATGTGGAAGCGTGCAAAGAGCTGTCATACTCTCCACCAATCAGAAGCGATCACTGTTCTGCCTGTACCAATCAGAAGCGATCACGAAAATCACGGATCACTGTGAAAAATCACCGTGATTGGGAACGAACGTGATCGGATCACTCGTGATTCACAAATCACGGTTCTAGCCATCACTAGGTATTGGTTGATCTTCTTTGTTTTTAAAATAGCCATATATGCATTATTCATTTCATTTTCAAAATTGTTTTGTTTTAAATGTGGAGTGTAAAACGGTTTATCACTTCTAATACATTTTGAAATTTCTCTTAACTTCTTCAATCGCGACTTCCAATTTTCAAAGTAGATTTTCAAGCTACAATTTTTGTTGATCGCATTCAGTTTATTTTCAACTATAATTTCATTCTAATTTGAATTTTATTTAACTAGGTACTTTTCCACGACCCATTCTATAAATTGTCTATTTACAGTTGAGAATATACTCTCAAGTAAGTATACATAAACTACTTGGCACATTTATTTTATTGGTAGAGATTCTGTTTTATCTTCTAGTAAATAAAATATTTTTCTGCAAAACGTTATCAATGATACCTTATCCCAAACGGGAACAATAAACATTGTTACTAAATAAGTGGATACTGCTAACGATAACCTCAAACCACATTGCGAGAAATTTGTTCTTTGCACCACTTGTACGATCAAATGCAGTGTAGTATTATTTGGAATACTCAGTGGCGACGCCAAGTGGCCATTGTCCTTTAAAGTCGAAGAATTCCGATGGTCGCACCAGGCATTTCCTCAATGTTTTCCTCATAAGAAGAATAGATATAACTGGTGAGGACCATTGCTTCCACTGACGCTCGGTCTACCTTTTATTTAACCATCATATTTTATTCGTCTGATCATTTTTTGAGAAAATTTGACTTTACTTACTCGCCGATTCGAAATATTTTAAATGCTTCGCAATCCTTTGAATATTAAAAAACAGCCTTCTTTCCTGTATATTTATAAATAAAACTTTAAGTCATAAATACACACCTATATATACATATTTGTAATAATTAGATAGCAGTGTTAACTTTTGAACTAAACGAAGCGTTAAAGAACGTGTTTAACAACACAAGTAATTTTGTACCATCGTAATTATTAAATATTAAAATTTCCCTACAAAATGCATAAAATTAGCTTTTAATATTAAAGATATTCTGAAGTTAGAATCGGTAAAAAGTCTTGCTGAAATTCCCTACATGTTTCATGTAGCCACGTATTATACACAAGTTACGAAACGGCTTTTAAACGCGAAGGACATGTCTGTACGAACTGAGATCGATTAGAACCAGACTATTCTGTGCTCCATAATTTCATTCTCGTTCCGATGTTTTCAGTCGAGATCAGAAACGATCGCTCCCGGCTCCTGAATGAATAAATACCGAGTGGAAGAGCCGGTTCGCCAGAATGCCTCAATTATCTTCCTTTTTACCGCTCCCCTTGCTTTTTCTTTCAACTATTTATCTACGAACACGATGTTTGTTGATCGTGGACAGTACATAGGATGTTTAGCGTCAAGTACATTTAAAAAATCATCAATTTTTGTTGGTTCTTTAAATATGTTTATTCATTAGATAGTGACTGGACACGTGCCCTATAACGAGAAACAGAGCTCATAAGCACGATAAAAACTGCTGCACGACTGATTCTTCAAGCTTACGAAGTAATAATAACTGCTAGCTATAATTATATTTTATAAGGATACACTTAAATTATTACACATATATGTGTGTGTGTGTGTGTAAACGTGTATCAATTCATTGACGTCTTAGCACTCGCGTTGACTGTTGGTGACGCGCGGGATTTATATATATATATCGCCATATCTTCTACAATTATTTATTAATCAGTGTGAAAATTTGTGAAAATCTTCCTTGTATATTAAGTAACAACTTTGTCGCTGCAAGTTATGTGTACCTCAAAATTGCCTCGATACTTTTTAACGGCGACCGTTGAAAAACATGGGTTATGTTCAGTATTATCTTTTAATGAAATATTATTACATTTTTTAACAAATGGGTTTGTGCATACATTCTACGGCTTCGCTAGAGTTTTATGAAGTTATGTTCTAAGTCTCATGACGATCCGTTAATATTTACTCATGTTATCGCAATTTATGTTTAAGGAGATATTGACTTTGGACGATGAAACATTTTTTGTTTATAATTTTTAGCTCGAATAGTAATGATTGGATAAACAAACTGTAAATAGAAAAATGTGTGTCGTGACGAGCTTTACAACACTGTATTTTTTAAAATACAGTTTAACAACATTTAATTTTCCAAACGTTCGGACAATAATTTTTCCCATTTCCGAGCGCTAGTCCCCTTATTGCAGGGCTCTCCAGCGTAGGGGCCCCTCACGCGCCTGCTTCCCCTTCCAATCTTCCTCTGGCGCAGCGTACCTTCCGTTCTCAAGGAGACCGCGCGACGCTGCGAAGGCTGCCATGACGGGCTAGCGTCTTCGCGGTTAGCGTCGCGCGGTATCCCTGACAACGCGGACGAGAGTGGGAGAACCCCAAGCGCACGCGTGCGGGACCTTGGAGAGCCCTGCCTTATTGCATTCGACCCTTCAATTATGGTTGGAATAAAACTCATTCATTGCAGTGCTAATCAATTTATTTAGTGGACTTTCCAAGTCGTATATATTTTGCAAAACGTCCGATTTTCAATACACAACAGTGTAAATACGTTGCCCTAATATTGCCTCAAGATATTTGTTCCGTCTTGCGGGACAAAAGCGGGCTCAGAGCGAGGCGAAAATTCAGTTGTCTTTTACAGCCGGCAATTTTGTATTTTTGAAGTGGAATTTCTTCATTCTTTTACGACTAATAAGTAGGCAATTGCTTGTTCTCGAAGCGTTAATCCGAAAACATTTGTCTGCCAGATGTTGGAAAGGGACAGTCGACATCGTGCCGTTTTTCAGGGATTTCGACTTTCTTCGCTCTGAGTTAATCCGTTGATTTCTCTGTCAGCGGGTGGTACACAGTACATACGGTAACTTCGGAGTTCGGACGGTAAATGTACAAGTGCCCGGCCATGTCCCAGTACCTGAACAGTAATGCGAAGTTTATTTATTTTGAAGCTTAATTTTTAATGCAATTAAAAACAAAAATTAGTATCATAATGCATAAGTATTTAGCAATATTTTATAATTAAAATCATTATTATAGAAAATCGAAAATCGCTAGGTAGAAATAATTATTTTATAACACATTTCGTACGTATAGCAGATTTCCAGAAATTTCTTAAGCGTCTGTTCAGACGGTCATTTGTTAAGAAAATATTGACTGCATTTCTTAATTATATATGTATTATAATAATACATTAGTATAATAGTAAATAGATTTAAATCTAGGTTAATCTGGTTAAACTTGCAAGAAAATTAATTTTTTTGGAAAGAAGTATAAGTTTATTTACTGGTACAAGAATTTCCAATGTACCGGTACATTTTTAGGTTGTCCGCTTACTAGGACGATATAATTCAGGTATCGAGACATGCAGTTTTAGTTTGTGCGCTTACTGGGACATCTGCATATTTTCGTATTTTCATTAATAAATACGTCTATTATAATAAATAAACTTTTTTTTCGGTGTCCGATAGTATAATGTTGTGCTATCCTCTTCACTTCAACCATACTTTTTTATTTCATGATAGTTTGACAAGTTAAATTAGGAGAAAACTTCGCCGCTATTCCTTAAGCCCTTTAAGCGGCCGGGTATTGGTACATTACATTTACCTTACATACCGTTGTCCACCGCTGATTCGCGTGACAATACAGTCATATACAGGGTCATCCGTTAAAACTGCAACCTACGCGCGCGCGAACAGACGAAAATGGCAACACCGCCTCACGGACGCATTCCACTCCAACCATGCACCGGCCTAGCGTTCGGAGTGCTGCCAGCGACCTCTGGACAGCAGCAGTGCCCGAACTTCGTGAATTTTAGGATGGTCCCTTCCAAATTAACGTCGCAAAGAGGTATGCGGAATTTCCCGGCCCAGGTAAGCGAGCCGCGCGCTCCGCTTTTATGATCGGTTCACCATTCGCACCCCAGATTACTGTAATGAGGTTTGAAAACAAGCTACGACAGGGTTGACCGCGGCGCTATACCACTGTACGGATAGGCGTAGCGTTGAGGAGCTAAAAGGTTAAAACATTCAGACACAAAAATTCTAGAAAAAAAATTCAAACAGCGCTACAATCAAAGATACGTCCCATTAGTTACCCCTTACGCCCGATCTACATATGCATGCACTGCATTAAGGGGGAACACCACTGTGACGGCCGGAAAAGTAAGCTATTTTTAAGAATTTTTTTCAGAAATAATTTATAGTTTTCATCGAAAATTTTTATTACCTACCTTTAGTACGCTGTCTTAAGAGACTATACAAAAAATAATTAGAAAAACATCCATAAATTTTTATATATTAATTAATCTTCTAGACCTCCCCACGCGAGCTGGTCGAATCGGTAACTATGGAATAGCAGGTCCGAAATCAAATTCTAATTTTTTTTTATAAACTATATGAGTGTAGTTTCCGTTGTACGTACGGGTTCTTTGATCGAAAACAAATTTTTTTAAATACGCACGAAAAACTGTCCATCTTATTCGCGGATTTTCGAAATTTTTCTTTTAAAGCGCACCATTTTTATAAAAATAATTTGTTTAAGAAATCGGTACGCACAACGGAAACTACACTCATATAATTTATAAAAAAAAAATAGAATTTGATTTCGGACCTTCTTCATCATCGAAATCGTAAAGGGAAGGTTCCTCCTCTTCAAGGAAAATTTGGCCAATCAGGTTTTGGCGTCTCCGAAAAATCTGTTGGCAGGTAGCGCTCCTCTAGCAAGGTTCGTGTGCTCGTTCTGGCCACGGAACACGAGCAACGCTCATAAGCAAAGCTTTCATTACCATTCTGATCATCATACGGATCAGAGTGTACTTCGTTCGAATAATTAAGGTAAATGTCCAAATACCTGGACATTTTAGGTACGGCGTACACACATTTGAGAATTTTTCAGTTATACAAATCGATTTATATAAAAACGATTTTGCAATTACATGGTGCCTCGTGTGTACTTTCTCATTAAAAAAAACACACATATTGTAGGAGTGAATAATTTTGTGAAATATTGAAAATTCATAGACCTTACAATGGCCCAATACTTGGACAGCTTAACTAGTATGTCCCGGCGTCCCGATTTTACTGTCCCATTACATGGACACATAATGAAACATCAGCAATTTGGATGTTTTCTAGAGAAATTAAAAAAAAAAAAACAACACAATAGTTTTTTCTTTTTGCACATTTCTTCTGTATAAGTAATTTATTCAAATCAGTAAACAAACTTGAGTAAAAAGAATCTATTATTGAATGACTAATTTTAAGGTTATGTGTATTCGTGTGTAACATCGACTGCTTAGCAAATCAAATAAATCCAATACTAAAATGGTGTAAACTGGACAGTTCAAGAGAATAAATTGTTTTGTACGAAAGTGTTACAAATATACCAAATATATATATATATATATGAATATATTTTACTAAATATTTGAATAATTGAATAAAATAGTTCTTTTTTGGATAAAGCGAATATTAAATGTACTAATTTGTATTATTTGCACCAGTGTCCAGCTACTGGGACGTGTCCACGTATTGGGTCTTTTACCTTACTTTGGATAAATTATACTATCGTCGCGTTATAATTGAATTAGTCACTGAATATTAATTTGACGATTGATAAAGTATCCGACGTTACGCGTTCCACGAGAATTAATCGGGCCTTACAACCCCGGGAGAAGCGAAAGAGTTTTCGCGCGGGTGTCGGTACGGACAATATTTCCTTCTCTTAAAACACGTGAAACGAATGGAACAACGAATCACGCTTAATAATTTAATAAACCGAAATTGGTGACTTTATTGAGCTTGGTAAAGCAGTTCATCATTCAGTAGCGAATAAATGACTCATTGTCAGATACTGTCGCTATTGTATGTATTACTCATTAACGTAGAAGCGTGCTTGTCATTTTTTATTACAAATATCATGTCACAAATGCCTTCTGCAATTGTTGAACAATGAGCTCATAGATAACGCTGAACAATATTACAGTGGTACAAAAAGAAGATACTTCATGGTTGATAAAAATTTTAATTTTATCATAATTAAAGTTAGCAAATCTTCTTTTTCATCAATCGTTTCTTTTCGCTTTCGTTAAATTCAAATACAGAAGGACATGGACGTAAGTCATTGTACACACAATGAAACAAACACCTTCTTGAAGGTTTGCTTCTTTGGGCATCGATGACAGACAGTTGGATGTATATAGCGAGTGAGAATGATCATAAAGAACGAGTTTAACGAATAGGGGGCCACGTAATACACACACACACACACACACACACACACACACACCCACCCACCCACCCACCCACCCACCCCCCCCCCACACACACACACACACACACACACACACACACACACACACACACACACACACACACACACACACACACTGCAATAAATGAGAAACCGGTGTATCGGATATTTGGTGACCCGATGCCGCGTGCCTATGAATGAAGCGGCTGATTTCCTTGATAAACTCATGCTGGCGTGTTTTTTTTTTTGTGACGCTGCAATATTGTTCGAAGGACAATCTTCTGTTTTGCCACTTTAAAGGGGACGCCTGAACCGGCATGAAAAGGTATTCTTTACCCCGGGTCCCCACTAAGGCTGTTCGAGTACTCGAATATTCAAGTAGCTTGAAGTTCGGACCGAGCCGAGACTCGGTTTCCGAGCCGAGCCGAGTACCCGTAAAAACCGAGTAGCTCGATAGAACCGGGCAGCCCAAATGCACCGAGAAGCTCGAATTTTTTCGAGCGGCTCGAATATATTTGGAGCAGATCGAAATTTTCGAGCAGACCGACTGTGTCGAGTAGCTTGAAGCTTGAAGCTTGAAGCTTGAACGTTTCGGGCAATACGAATGTTTCGAAAATTTTAGGTTACGTTTGTCTACTGGAATGTAAATAATGGTTCTCAATAGGTAATGTGAATTATTA
The DNA here is from genome assembly GCA_946251845.1 of Andrena fulva. Lineage (NCBI taxonomy): Eukaryota > Metazoa > Arthropoda > Insecta > Hymenoptera > Andrenidae > Andrena > Andrena fulva. The sequence goes on from OX276327.1 coordinate 40,589,546, forward strand.
AAATGTAAGCTGTAAATGGAAATATTCTGTAACTTTTGAAAATTAGTACTAAATTCAAATCTTTCTTTTTTTCATCTTTTTCGTGTATTTATAAATGTATTCATACACTTCTCTTTATGTTATCTTTCTTCTCTTCTAACTTTTTATTTTTTTCTTACTTTTTTACCTTCTTCGTATGGGTTTTACTTCTGTCGCGCCATTGTTAACACAGGGCGTTACCCGCTCATAAATAAATAAATGAATAAATAATTAAATAAATATAAATAAGCGTAATTACAAAGAATCGTGAAGTACTTGTAAACATTTGAGTATGTCAAATGCGTTATTAATTGCAACCTTGCATTATTAATTTTTCAATTTCTCATTTTTTATTTAATTAATGCAAGATCGCAATACTAATCTGCTTGGAACAAAAAGAACGTATGAAATCACGACAGATAATAAGCATAGAATAATTATGTTTTAATAATATGTATAGTATTTACAGTATTTTACTCAATTGAATTGTACAGTATTATTTTTCTAAATTGGCGCTTAAAAAACATATTTGTTCCGCCGGAGAAAGCGTTCAAATATGTTTTTTTTTATATATTTCATACGTTCTTTTTGTTCCAAGCAGATTAGTATTGCGATCTTGCATTAATTAAATAAAAAATGAGAAATTGAAAAATTAATAATGCAAGGTTTACATATTCAAATGTTTACAAGTACTTCACGATTCTTTGTAATTACGCTTATTTATATTTATTTAATTATTTATTCATTTATTTATTTATGAGCGGGTAACGCCCTGTGTTAACAATGGCGCGACAGAAGTAAAACCCACACGAAGAAGGTAAAAAAGTAAGAAAAAAATAAAAAGTTAGAAGAGAAGAAAGATAACATAAAGAGAAGTGTATGAATACATTTATAAATACACGAAAAAGATGAAAAAAAGAAAGATTTGAATTTAGTACTAATTTTCAAAAGTTACAGAATATTTCCATTTACAGCTTACATTTTAATAATTCACATTACCTATTGAGAACCATTATTTACATTCCAGTAGACAAACGTAACCTAAAATTTTCGAAACATTCGTATTGCCCGAAACGTTCAAGCTTCAAGCTTCAAGCTACTCGACACAGTCGGTCTGCTCGAAAATTTCGATCTGCTCCAAGTATATTCGAGCCGCTCGAAAAAATTCGAGCTTCTCGGTTCTTTCGGGCCGCTCGAAAAAATTCGAGCTACTCGGTTTTACCGAGCCGCTCGGTTCTTTCGAGCCACTCGGTTTTTACGGGTACTCGGCTCGGCTCGGCTCGCTTTTTTCGAGTACTCGAACAGCCTTAGTCCCCACCAAGGCGAACACGAACAAAAACATAGTTTGCGAACGTTCTCGTCGTCTTCAGACCGTGCGTCCGGATCACAAACAGAGCTCAACGTATGAGCGTTCTCGAGGATATTCGCGTCGGTAGGAACGCAGCGGACGAACATTTCTGTCGAAAGCTGGCAATCCGCATCCTTTCCACTTCTAGGACTACCTGTGTACTCGAAACCAAACGACCCTTTATGAGCACCCGCTGATAGGTGCTCCAAAGGAATAATACATATGCCATACGCGAGACAAGCTAATACATACATACATATTCACTTTTGAGTAATACAAATTTTATATTTTTTGGTTTACCTTTATGAAAATATATCCAACATATCAGTGAGATTTTTCTAATCAAAATGAAACCATATACGACGCAATTCAGACAAATTTGAGTTTCGCTTATAATATAGGGGGAAGTGGGGTAGATTGATGCAGAAAAACTGAATCTCATATGTTATGCAACAAAAATGAGTAAAATAATTTTTTTTTACTTTATGCATGTCATAACTAATCAATATTATAATAGCAATGAAAAGAATCATTACAGTTAGAAGATAATGAGAAAATTTAATGACTTGAGTAAAAAATGGGTTTTGTATCATTCTGCCCCACCTACGGGGCACTTAGATACATTGGATGGGGCACTTTGATACAAAGCGTAAATTGTATGAGAATGGTAATTATTTACAAAAATTTAATGAAAAACATTTTTCAATGCGATGTTGCAAAGTTGCAGCTTTGATCTTGTATTTGTCAGCTGCCCTCCGTATAGACAATCTTTTCGATACAACTTCGGATATAGCAGTCTTTACATTCTCCTCATTAATACTTCCTCTATCAGTCTTAGGTTTGTACGTTCGCACCATTTTCTGGGAAACAGAATAACTAGTTTACAGATTTCATGCAAACTTGTATATTGGGACACTATTTTATACTAGCGGAGCACTTTGATGCATATCAATGTGCCCCCTGTCTTAGTGTATCAAAGTACCCCAGCGAACATTTTCAAAAAACTAACAATTATTTATAAAACCACTGAACTTATTTAAAAGTCACGTGCAATTCTGATTATTAAATAGAATAACTTACCTTTGGTATTTTGAAATATTAACTAAACGACGTAAACAACGTTGGAACACTTTCACACTTGATGTAATTTTTTAATTGGTCGTGCTAAAAACACACCTACTCTCGTCAAACGCCAAAGGTCAAATGGCGGACAGCGCGGTCGTAACTGTTTCGTTCTCACATGTCTAGGCACGTTTTAGTGATGTCGCAGCATGAATAACGTTTTTCGATTGTTAAATATGGTTGGTGCATCAATGTGCCCCTTGCATCAAAGTGCTCCACCTCCCCCTACCGAAATTTAGATTCTAATTTTATATATATTTTTTTTTTTTTTTTTTTTTTTTTTTTTTTTTTTTTTTTTTTTTTTTTAAATAGTCACATTCACCTGGATTAGCTAGACATAATGAGCGGGGACACATTTACCGTTCGAAAGTTTTTAGGCGACAGACAAACACAACCACTTTCCGCTTTACATATTAAGATAATGGTTGTATAATATTAACATATCTAATGAGTTCACTCCATTTTTTTGTGCTTCTCCCGCAGCGAAAATTAGTTGGACAAAACACTTCTGTTTGACATGATATTTCAAACTTAACTGATTACTAAATAGGTAGTTTATATCCGATCGTTGCTACCCGCGGCCCAGAAATCTTCTCGCCCGCAACTTCTCGTTACTCGGCCTTTCTCGAAGTTTCCTTTTCCACATGCTCCAGAATATAATTTCTAATGTAATAATATAATATGGCAATAAAAAAGTCATATATTTCAATATATTAATGTTTATTTGTGTATTTCTTTTATTCTTTTATTTAATTTTCTTTATTGTTGTTATTATTATCCTTCTTTTTGTAATTTCGTTCTATGAAAAGATGCTTTGCTTTTTTACCGTTCAGAAATTGTTTAGGGCCCCAAAATATTTCTTACACCCGGGCCCCTTTATAGTGAAAGCCAGCCCTGGTCCGATATTGTCTGCAAGTAGTCACACTGTATCTGTCGTCTGCATCGAATGCAATATGTCGGTATGTGTACATATATTATATTATACATACATACTCGCACGGTATCTCCTGCTTCTGATCGTGTCACGACATCCGAAAAGGTTCAACGATGTCAATCGACTTCTATCAGTGACACGTACAAAAAAATATTGAAAAAAACAAAAATCGGTTGACAAATGTGGAATGACGTTAAAGTCGCGGGCGATATTTTTAATTTAACTGATAAGGGAGAACCGCGAACCCGGATTCACCAATTAGAACGCAACTTCGTGGTTTTTAGAGTGACTCGAAACAAGAACAACGGTGTGTTTCATTTGGGCCCTATCGCCCTTTAACGGGGCGAAAACTAACCTCAAAGACAAATTGGCACTTCCACTTTTTCGCGTGTAACTCTGAAAGTACAGCAGACAGAAAAAAATGTTTCAAACAAAAGTTTAATGGTGCAATAAGCGCTACAAACTTCCGTTAACAAAATATTTGAATAATATTTTTTTCATCAGAAATTTTTATTTTTAAACTCTTTTCAAAATTTTGTCAACGTAAGTTTTCAGTGCTTACTGTACCATTAAACTTTTGTTTGAAACATTTCTTTCTGTCTGTTGTACTTTGAGAGTTACACGCGAAAAAGTGGAAGTGCCAATTTGACTTTGAGGTTAGTTTTATTAGTGAGGTTGGTATTATTACCAAATTAATATGTACATATGTTAACTTTTTCAAAGTCGCCAAGAAACACAGTCTGTTTCTAGACAAAGCGATTGTTTCCCATCCGAAACGGAAAACCTGGATATAAGCAATATATCTCTTCATGCCATGTCGCTAGTCCTAGACACAATATGATGTCTGACGATGTTGCTCCGTCAGCGTCAGCTTGTAGGTAGCCAATTCTCGAGATGCAAGTTGCCAGCATTGTTGTCCCAGCGATTGTTGCCCGGTCTATACGAGATTTTAGGGAAACATTGGAACAATGATTTTTTTGTTACTTTTTTTAATTCTTTTAATACTTAATATTTTTAAAACATTTTTTCTTGATCAGTGTTAATGAGATTATACTTGACAATACACTTTGTAATAGTAACAGAACGCAAAATATACAAGGTAATTCTCTACACCGGAATTTACCTAGAAGCTGATTGAATTTATACATGAAGCGCTAGGAACATGGAAATTTCTCGAGAAACCGTCTATACTTTACCATACTGTACCTATTACTTTACTATACGGTACTATATAAAACTGCACTCACTTCATGCTCACGATTACAATTAGTAACAAACTCAAACACAAGATACAAAGGCGTAAAGAGCAATGGCGTAGTCTCAGACAAAACAAATATGTTATCAGCATATACGTGAGATAAACGCGTTGATAAGGCATGCTGATAAGAACCTTTGTATATGTACTTCATGATAAAACAGAGGTAACGGTGTACTGGCGGAAGTGTTAAACGAAACTTAAAACGCGTTGCTTTTACTAAAGAGAAGCAAACCTCGATTAATCGATCATCCCTTTGGTACGAACAACTGTTTCGTTACTTTGCAAATGTCAGTAGTCGCAAAGCCTCAAGTTCCGTAATTTTGTGGAGTAAGATCACTCATAAATTTTGATTACAAAAGCAAAATAATTAATAACTATTTTTAGATTGCGTTAATGACACATTAATGTTTAGAGGCCCGGAATTTTTTCATCAAAATTGTAAATTTTATTTACCTAAAATTTATGCATATATACCACCAAAATGGCCGGGAAAGTTTCAAAATTCTTAGGTGGCCACTATAGGCCAGCCCGGCCCTCTACAAGTTAACGTCGGCCATCTTTAAATGTACCGGAACTCGTTGCTTCGTCACGATCTATGAATTACTTCGCACAGCCAAGTAAAACGCTTCGAGCTGAAGAAATTCAAGTGCATAAAACTTGTAACGCCCCTGTTATTAATTCCGGCTGCCAACAATGACGCATTGCATAAGTCGCAATTATGCAGAAACATTAATGCGACGAAACGAGAACAGTACGATCAACTGAATGTTGGCAGGTGACGGGAGGGGTGTTTCATTACAAAGCACTTTGAAATTCGGTATTTTCCTTTTAGCGACGAAACGTTCTGTTCTGTGACAAAGCGCGCATCAAAGGTTCGCGATTCAGTAACGTGCACATGTTAGAAGATATCATCCGTCACGTATCTTCTTATCTTTCGGGATCCAAAGTGCGCAGACATTTAACCGTTAACGTTCGTTATATTACTGTGTTTCAACCAGAAAGTATAAACGCAAATTCAGTATTTAAAAGTAAGAGAAAAGAAAGATTATGGTACGGTAATGATGATTGATATATAAATATGTATGTACCGTTGCGAGCATATAAATAGTTTGTATTTATTTGTATAATATACCATTTAAAGGTACATTCTTCAATGATTAAAATACCATAATCCATAATCATTAAAAATGTTAAGCAGTGCCTGTTTTGAATGGGCAACTAAATAGGGAACTTTTATATGAATAATTATGAAATTTTCATATTAAAGTACAATTAAATAATAGAACTTACGACAAATATAATTATCCTACTAATATAATAAATGCGAAAGTGTGTTTGGATGTTTGTTACTCAATCACGTCGCAACTACGCAACGGATCTTTCTGAAATTTTCTATATACATAGTCTAGGGCCAAGAATAACATATAGGATTATTTTTTATCCCGATTTTTTTAACCGATTCGGACAACATTTTGCATAATTACTCTCTAGAACACTGCGGAAAATATAGGCTGCCATGAAATCTGGACATCCCACCGCATTCCCCTTATCTCACCTTCTTGACACTCCGTGACAATCGAAGCTTCACCGGGGCAACAACGCCACGTACTTTAAGCTAGTAATTAATATTTGAACGGTCTACTCTCCTACTTTATTGCCTCAGCACATGTACGAGACATATAGTGTGTACAACAAGAGCATGGACGCGATATCTCCGTGTAAATAATTATTTTTTGTAAAAGTTTTTATACAGGGTGTTTCTCTACCTATGGTCAATACTCTAGGGTGTGATTATACAGGCAAAAATAATACGAAAATCTAGAGTGACAAAATTGCGATAAACGCTTCGTTGTCGAGAAAATTGACTTTGAATTTCACCTAAATGCGCGTGCATCGCAGGCGCTTGAGGGGCACGCGGAGGTGTGCGGAACGCGTCAGCTGCCCGTAGGATGTTCCGCTCACCTCCGCGTGCCCCTCAAGCGCCAGCGATGCACGCGCATTTAGGTGAAATTCAAAGTCAATTTTCTCGACAACGAAGCGTTTATCGCAATTTCGTCACTCTTGATTTTCGTCTTATTTTTCCCTGAATAATCACACCCTCCTAGAGTATTGACCATAGGTAGAGGAACACCGTGTATAACTCAATAGTGCATCTAAAAAGCTAATACGCCCTTAATTAGTAGTGTGTAAAATCTCCAGCATTTGCGATTATTGCTTGACAACGTCTGAGCAACTTTCGACCAACATTTCGGCGTATGAGACAGGAAGAGACCTCCACTAGGGCTTTTAATTTTAAAATACGCTTTCCTCGGGGTTTGTACTTCATAATAGACCAAACATTTTCTATTGGATTAGCATCAGGGGATTGAGATGGCCAACCCAACAGGTTGATACCGTTACTCGTTTCCCATTCCGTGCAAAGGCTGCTTCGGTGTTTCGAATCATTATCCTCTTGAAGTGCCCACTGCCCTCTAGTAGTAGCCCATCAAACCAACGTTTCGCTGATGTTAGGAGACCCCTTTTATATATAATCTGATCATTTTTTGGGTATTTAAATTATCCGTAAAGACGCATAATGTCCCGAAACCCCGAAGGTTGAAAAATCCCAAAACATGGACTTTCATTGGATGTTTAATACTCCTTTGGATAACTGGATTTCCACGGGCAGATCAGGTTCGTTTGATAGGACTCCAATCTCGGAAAGATGCCTCGTCGCTGTAAACAACATTGTCCCACGTTTTCGCGTGCCCATGCCGGCCGTTTTTCGACGTGCTTCGTTGAAAGCAACGGCTTCGAGATTCTACTCCGCCATGCAACATTATTTTCCTTCAAACGACATTCAATTGGGCACACTACTAGTTAGGGTAGATGTACCGTTTGTGGCCACTGCACTGTTTTGGCCGTGTGCATAATTATCTTATTTTTAAATTGCTTGCAGATCATTATTTACGTGGAGAATTTCACATCATAAATATTTTGTTTAGTATACCGCCAGAAATATAAGGTTACATTTATTGCTTACACGGAAAAATATTATATTTTTTAAGAAGTGGCCAAAACTTGGACAATACCTTAAAGTGGCCACAAATGGTGCATCTACCCTAAGTGCGTATTAGCTTTTTAGATGTACTATCGATTTATATTTAAATTTTTACCAAAAATAATTAATTACAAAGAGATATCGCGTCCACGCTCTTGTTGTACATGTTGTATGTACCATCAATCCAACAGATGCAACACTCAACAGGGTTAGTATTCCATGCCTGATGGATGATTCCATATAAATTATTTAGATTTGGCATTTTTTTTTTGTTTAACAGTGAGTGTCACTTTCCGAGCGATCGCTTCTGCTAAGAAAAATTTTCTAGTTCATTTCTAGATTACCTAAATTTCTAGATTCCCTATCCCATTTGTTCTTTATCTCTATCCCTTCAGATCTTCATAATAACAGTACCAATGGATGAGCAAGGTTTTTCGACGAAAATGAATCTAAATATGACATTATTCGAGCTATTTTTAATTATACATAGTTCAAATCACTTGCGAATTCCGTGAATCCATTCTACGTATATTGGTGATATTTTCAAGAAGATCTGATAGAAAATATAAAATTCAATTTTTTATCAGTAGCGTAAACTTGCCTAAATCGTACCCTTAAGAACAAATGCTTATTACATTAAAAATAACAGGGAAAATGAAACAAAATTAGTGGTAATCAATTTTTTATTAATAGAATAAACAGTTTTATAAATTCAAGCAACAAAAAATAATCAACTTCTATTCATAAAAACAATTTATTTTTAACCCTTAACTGTTTTACTGCTTTTTTCAAACGTAAGTGGTATACTGGGGTCGTGGCACTTGGCAGACCACAAATAAAAAGGGACACAGAAATTTGTAAAGTCGACACTAGATCAATCTCTATGAATACTTTGTTCTTAGGTAATGTATACAATAATAGAAACGTAGAAAGTTAAACTATTATTATAAATTTAATTAGAAATTCAGTTGACAAACTTAAACAACCAAAAATTTTGCAGCGAACTTTGCGTGCTTGGGGTCATGACCAACCCCAGGATACCAGTTAAGGATTAATATGGAAAAAGTACGATTTAGGATTAATGTTCCTAAATCGTAGAAGAAGTGCAACATATATGGAATACTGTTGGTAATTTGGAATACAGAAATATCTAATAAATTACTAAGGCTATCGAATTTGTAACACCGTAAATAATAGGAGCTAATGACATTTGTCGATGAACCGCCATTTTGACATTTTCGACTTAATCTGCAAAACTTTTTCAACAAGTATTCAATCGTTCCAATCATGGTTAAAATATGTCAAAACTTTAGAGTAAAACATTTAATATACTCATTTGCATGTTCCTTCTATGATTCCGTGTCAGTTTTGCGATAATTTGGAGTATATAAAGAGTGACATAAAATTTTATGTTTCAATGGCATGTTGCTAATTCGGAATACCGAAGGTGAATGTAATTTGGAATATTCCAAAGCTTAGCGATGCTTTTGTTTCACGCGTAACGGCTACCGCCGCACCGGTTTGGGCCAGCGGTGTCCATTTATATTTACCTAAGATTCCTATATTGTGATTTTTCAGCCTGATTAGATCATAACAGAAAATAATTTTATTATCTACATGTTTTTTTTAAGTTTATAAAGTGAAGGTAAATTGGAATACCGGTATTCCAAATTACCTGCACCTTAACGAAATCGATACTTGCTGTCATTTTTCATTTCGACCAAAGTTTCAGTTACTTTTTGTTTTTTATTATTACTGAGAGTTTGAAATATAAAAGTTTATTAGTTTTCCTATGATATTATGCAGTTTTATTTGTTCCCATCCTCTGCCGTAATTTTTTATTCGTCGCAAACAAACTGGTATTCCAAATATACTGCACTTCCTCTACCATACTTATCCTAATTGGTACTTTCAAATTTATATTCAATTCTATCCAAAAGTAACTCTATTCCCGCACAAAGCTCGTGTAAGTACCCACATTTTGCACTGCGTGTATTGCATCATATTTTCCTGTCTATTTCCTTAACACAATTTACAAAACCAGCTTTCATTTTCATCGTCTTTCTTCTTCTTCTTCTTTTCTTTCTTTTTGGAATTGGGTTTAGTGGTATTCTTCCTCTTACGAATTTCCTTTGCTGTTCTGGTTTTTCTGGTTATGATTTTCTTTTTAGTCCCATTTGTATGTTCGTACCAGTATGATTTAAGCGTAGGTGGTACGAAATAGGCACATAGGTCAATTTGAATTCAAATCTGTGGCGCTAAAATATAGGGCACTGTTCATTAATGTCAAAACAGGAAATAAACTTGAAAATAGACGTAGTTGCACATAGAAATTTGTTTCACTGATTTTCACAAATAGTAATTGTACAAGATCCTTAAGAATCATGGCAAAATTTTAGTGAAAAGTACCTGCATTATATTTTTTTTTTGTGGAATGATTGCATGGTGACTCGGCTAACTATTGTTTACACTTTCTACCGCTAGGGGCGATTCTGACTGTCTTAGGTTAATTAGGCAAATTTACCATACCTACTGATGTATATGACTTATGGTAGTCGCTTATGGTAGAAGGGTCGCTGAGGCGGCGAAGTATATGTATAAGTACAATATTGATTTCAAAGTATACATTCGAGGACTCTTGGACAATACTTTCGATGCTTACCAGAGAATATCAACAATAAAAAAAAATTTAAAAAATTAAAACCGACTTCAAAAAAATTAAATTGCACTAAAAGTAAAAAATCATTTTTTCCCTTATTTAATCTGTGACTCATATTTCTTAAGCCGGCGCCAGATTTACACAGTGAAAATAATGAGGCACCGACTTAAAAAATATGAAAGTCGTAGATTAAATATGGGAAAAAATTATTTTTTACTTTTTTTAGTGCAATTTAATTTTTTTGAAGTCGGTTTTATTTTTTTTTTAAATTTTTTTATTTCTAACTTTTTAGTTTTATATATATTGACACAACATGCTGAGGAAATATGCGCGTACGTACATAAAATAATAACAATTAGGTAACAATAGTCTTTATTATTAACCATAACTGGCAAAACATTGGGCCATTGTTGATGCAGTGTAGGATGGGACCACCGGGGCATCGCCCCCTTTCGAATAAAAGAAAGATCACCAAAATCGGTCCATATGCTGAGGAGTTATGAGGGAACAAACATAAAAAAAAACATACGGGTCAAATCTATAACCTCCTCCTTTTTGAAGTCGGTGAATAACCTCCTCCTTTTTGAAGCCGGTTAAAAAGAAACTGTGGCGTGCGAGAACGCACGTGGCCATGCGAGGTCACGGGCGAAAACAAGCGACAGCGTTCGGGCGATTTCGGGAAGGAACCTCACGCGAACGATATTCTTTATGAATTTTTTGTACAAAAACGGTTCGACAAATTACTTTGAGGTTTGGCAGGCTGTTTGATTGTATCTTCAACTATTGTTCTGAATTTTTGTGTGACAGTGAAGATGAAAACATGGCGGATACAGAGAGAGGGTTGAAAAATAATCGGGTGGCCCTGGCGTTGACGAAAAGTACTTTAAGGGTTATCCGAAACAGAGAAAGGAAAACAAGATTCTTAAACTATAGAAATGTGGCTATGGGTGGTAGTAGATTCATTACCGTATCTGTTACCGTTGCTTTTTTATTTAAAGAAGTTTTCCCGATTTTGGGGCAAAACCTTTCTCAGACTGAAATCAGGGCGCTTCATCTTCTTTAAGGTAGTTCCTAACCAACTAAGTTAGTCAAAATAGAGTTGGGTAATAAACGATAAATGTAAAGTAGTATGATACTATAGAAATAATAATAATAATTTTTAACATCATGTATACATATATATTTTAAACAGTTCAATGTTAATATAAATAATTGTAATACGAAAATAGAATATTAAATTGGTTAGCGTAGTGAATTGGAGCAGCAGATCTGACAACGTCGCATTCATTCGGAGCGTCTTTAATAACCAAAGTGTCAGAAAAATGTTCAGCAGTTTTTTTTATACGTGGGCGGCTTATGGCAGCCTTATCTGATCCGCGCCGCGAATATACGCGTTGGTTTGGCGGAACCTTTACACTATTTATATGCTCGCCGCTATATGATATCGTTTCTCTGAAATATCACTACTAGGGAGTAGTAAATGCCGGTTTACGAAATCGTCACTTTTACCGTTATCGATACCAAGTTGCGGTGATTACGTTATGATAGTGTTACGTTAACGCTGGCCAGTAATACTTCTTCGTAGAGATTGTCATCCGAGCCGGCTGATTTCACAAGAAATCAGCTAACAGTCGTGCGGCGAATTGATCATGCAGCGCGACCCGAGAATCGATCGGATCGATATGTGATTCCCACTCAGAGAATGCTTACGATACGCCTTTTCGAAGGACATCGCTTTGTAATAACTATCCGACGAACCCCCACTGAAACGTTACCTTCGAAGTAAAACGCTGGCTCGCCTGATAAGAAGTTGTGTATCATACGGATTCTTGCTTCGGTATGACAGTTTCCCCCTTTTTCAGCTACAGAGTAGAGACTTATCTGAATGAAAAATGTATAAAGATTATGATATTATTCATTTCATAAGCATATTTTTATGTTTTTTAATGGAGGAAAAGATTACACAGTACAACAAATTTTGACTTTTTTTTCGGACTTGTAACATTCAATAGCCGTTTCTTATAGGTTTTTGTGCGCTGAAAACGAATCCGCAAACCGTTTGTCGCCACCACCCTCAGTTTTTGAGAAATTCGATTTTGAAAAAAACTGAAAATTTTCGACTTTGAACATCTTTTATGCCGAAACGGTAATAGTTATTCGGTTGATCGTTGCGTCAAATTATACTATCAACCCTCCCGAATACAACGATATAAGTTATTATTGCATTATGAACATTTAAATATGTTTAAACAACGATAAAAGGGAAAGGGACACCCGAAATGCACCCATTTTGGCAGATATCCTTCAATTTATTTTCAAAACTAAGGGTCTGGGAGAAAATCTGACCATTCCACGCGATGCAGCAGACAGTTTTCCGTCGGAAAGCGTCAACAGAAGTGGTAAGTCTCGTTTTGTTTTCAATACAGAAGCGATATAGTTTGGCAAAACGCGCGGAGCCGGCAGTGGTAGTCAACGGCGCACAGTGGAACGACGTAAGGACAATAACTGGACATGGCAATTACTTCCAAACGGTTTGGATTTTCATTGTAAAAATTTGCACACTTTCAATTCATGTTAAGTAGAATAACACAAAATCGAAAAATAGCCAAATTTTCGGTGGTTAATTTCACCCCCCCCCCCCCCCCCCTCTTCGAATGAATTTGGGCAGCAAACAAAAATTGCGTTGTAATCAGGAGGAAATCCCATATATATTTACAAAGTTTCAGAATTTTTTGAATTTTCGGGGTCGGGATCTTACCTTGTACCAAAATTATTAGGTATAACTTATAGTGACGATTCATTATTAAATATAACAATTTTATTAAAAATATGAACAGAAAAATAGACACGTGATTCATGCGTTCGTCGATATACGCGTGTCGCGACGATCGGGCCTGTCTGCTAGCCGAGGTTAAATACGTATAAACTGAAATGTTTACATTAGATTTATTTTATAAATCGCAACTAGTAGCAGGTAATTTTTGTACAGTTCAAAACCTTACCATTAACGGATTAAATTAAGGTATTTTAGAACTTGGGCGACTTTGAGCAAAACTTTAAATCGCTAGTTGAATTATTATAGTATTGAGTGCAACACATTTTTATTTAATACAGTTGATTATTGATGAAATCCAAGTTAATTCAGAATGTTTTTTGTACAAAATCATTAATAATAAGATACTCAGTAATATGTAAATTATTGAGAACTTATGAAGTACTAGGATTTAGGCAATAATGGTTTAAAGTGGTGCAACTGAAAGACAAAAAGACTGAAATTTTCATATAGGTCAGATTCATATACAATTAAATCAAACCTAATGTGAATATAAAGTTTATTTCTTTGTGTTTTCTAATGCTACGAACACTTAATAAAGATTTAATGAAGCTATACAACAGAATTTTGACACTTCAAATTTTGGCCGATGTCCAAATAAATAGGGCATTCTCGTTCCACTGTGCGTTCCACCCGGCGGCCCGCGCGGCGTATCCACAGCCGCTCACGGTAACAGAATCGCTTAACGCACGCGACTCTCACCGTGCTCCAATATTGTATTTCTTATTTATAAACTATTTAATAAAAAATTATTAACTATTACATAATAAACTATGTAATAAATTTTCTGTAATTTCAAACTTTGATTTTTTGAATATGCAAGGTGTCGGCGCTATGTGTGTACAGTTAGGTACATCAGTTCATAATGTATTAAAAATACAAACGAACATGTACATGACCTACACGAACCTATACTTTTAGCAACAGCCCATAGATAGCGGATGTATCGACATATGATTGCACTAGTAAGAATGCGTGTGACGCTGTTGCCGTTCTCATTTGTACTCGCGCGAGCGCCGTCAGTCTTAAATGGATAACCCTGTATCTGTTAAAAATAATAATGTAAAAAAATCGTCTTCGACAATGAATTTACCCCGTCGTATAGTATGACTTTCACACGAACAGTTCTTTTGTATTTTTAATACATTATGAACTGATGTACCTAACTGTACACACATAGCGCCGACACCTTGCATATTCAAAAAATCAAAGTTTGAAATTACAGAAAATTTATTACATAGTTTATTATGTAATAGTTAATAATTTTTTATTAAATAGTTTATAAATAACAAATACAATATTGGAGCACGGTGAGAGTCGCGCGCGTTAAGCGATTCTGTTACCGTGAGCGGCTGTGGATACGCCGCGCCGTTGTCTACCATTGTCGGCTCCGCGCGTTTTGCCAAACTATATCGCTTCTGTATTGAAAACAAAACGAGACTTACCACTTCTGTTGACGCTTACCGAAGGAAAACTGTCTGCTGCATCGCGTGGAATGGTCAGATTTTCTCCCAGACCCTTAGTTTTGGAAATAAATTGAAGGATATCTGCCAAAATGGGTGCATTTCGGGTGTCCCATTCCCTTTGATTGTTGTTTAAACATATTTAAATGTTCATAATGCAATAATAACTTATATCGTTGTATTCGGGAGGGTTGATACAATAATTTGACGCACCGATCAACCGAATAACTATTACCGTTTCGGCATAAAAGATGTTCAAAGTCGAAAATTTTCAGTTTTTTTCAAAATCGAATTTCTCAAAAACTGAGGGTGGTGGCGACAAACGGTTTGCGGATTCGTTTTCAGCGCACAAAAACCTATAAGAAACGGCTATTGAATGTTACAAGTCCAGATGGCTGTTGCACTGTGTTATTATTCATAGATTAGTATAATTTGTTGTTTGTGCAGTGTGAAAGCTTGGGCCATTTTCGCTGGTTACGTGCGGACGTTCGCACAGTTACTCGCGATGTTTCCTCGAAATTTATTACCAAACGCTTACTGAAATTTACGTTCTGATTTAACCTATGGACAGAGCATGAAAAATTGTCTTATCTGCCTATAACCTGGGGTCTAGGTGCAAGTTCAATCTAATCTAGAGCGAAAAGGAAATGGACGGTAACATGCGGACGCAGTGGACATGCAATTTGCAACGTTTACCCTTCCCTACAGTTTTCCGAGTGCTGTTCACTAAGCATGACGATAGCAAGCATTCTTCATAGAGTAAAACTTCCTGATCGCGATCCTCTTATTGCATTTTCCAAAACATTATACCTTGCGCCCGAAATGTCAACATATTTGGAATTGCGTCTCTAGGAACCTGCGGGCATTAAACTTTTGGATTTTAGCTACTGCCTTCCACACCATCCGATAGGATTAATTGTTTTGCACGCACGTCCTTTTGTACCTCGAATAGTGTACAACAGGACGCGCGATTAGTTTTAGCAATGTAAACGCAGGAAATAAAAACAAATTTCATTCGAATAATTAACCTTAATATTAATAAAACCTCTCCTACCAAATTTAAAGAAACAGGTGAAGCTATATTTGATGAACATATAAAAAATCAAAATATTGAAACTGTTGGTATACAAATTAATAAACCCTTATTAACCATCATTAAACGTCTATTAGCTT
Organism: Andrena fulva; assembly: GCA_946251845.1. Classification (NCBI taxonomy): domain Eukaryota; kingdom Metazoa; phylum Arthropoda; class Insecta; order Hymenoptera; family Andrenidae; genus Andrena; species Andrena fulva. The sequence goes on from OX276327.1 coordinate 40,605,394, forward strand.
CCCTATAAAACACATTAACTAAATAAAATAATCCAGATGAACACAAACCATGAGAAATTATTAAAATATAAGACCCCAAAAATCCTAACTTTATCAAAGTAAATATACCTCTTAATAAAAGTCTCATACGAACAACTGATGAATAAGCCATCAAAACCTTTAGATCAACCTGTCGTAAACAGGAAATAATCTTATCTAAAAAAATCCCTATTACGGGATCAGTTAAATGCTGGTACAAAGGGGACTTCACCATCGTCCACCATGCTGTACAGCCAAAACAGCAGCAATCCCAGGTTCCGAAAGTATCAAATTCATCTGACAATCAGACAAGCCTTAAGAGTCTAAAGAGACGAACGTTGGTAGAGTTTCATTTTTGCCAAATATATACATAATATGTATGTATAAACTTACACGTTACACGAATACCTAAGTTCAACACTTCTATCCAACAGAAGAGAGCAAATAATCAATACTCACAAGACTATTAAGCATACGAACTTTACATATTCACAACTGATGCTCAAAAAGGTGTTTAAAAATTCTTATAATTGTGACACCTGCTATTTATTAAATTGCAAAATGTTTGGGTAAATATTAGAGTTTGTCGGTTTTTCAAAACCGGTATTTTTTATAAATTTGTAAAATTCGAAAACCGGTTTTTAAATTTAAAAAAAAAACCGGTTTTATGTACTAGAATTATTATGTAAAAATTACTTGATTATTTAATTAAAAACGTTAACATTTTTACTTGAAATCGCTTCGCACACAAGTATATTGTAGTAACTAACAGTTTACTGTAAAACTAATGTTTATTTATTTATTTATTTATTTATTCATTTTTACGGGACGTACCCTTTAGTTAAAATGAGGCATATACATAAGTAAGAGACAGTCTATAGAAATAGAAATAAGCAGTTATGACGGATGAGAAAAATATATACATATAATTAAAAAGAGAAGAAGGAAAAATAATGAAAGCTAAAGGAGAAGTAGCATACATTATGGCAGTCTGCGCTCTAGTTCGGCGATAACTTGCGCCTTTAGCCGTTGAGGCGACCCATTAAAAGGGTCTAAACAAGGGAAGAAAGAGTTCGCCATTTCGCAGCATCTGTGAATGGGATCACGCATACCGTAATGAGACTTAGGACATTCTATCCGAAAGTAGAGCTTACAACGCAAGTTACGCGACATCGCACACAAATTTATAGAACTCAGCAAATCACTACAATCGATTCGGCTATTTAAGATGTTATATAGAAAGCAGATGTCAGATAACTTAAAGTAATCGCATATGTTTAGCAGCCCAAGTGCAGTGCGTATAGCCCCGTAATCATGTTCAATACGGCTCATGGGAGTGCCCCTCTTAAATGCAGCGAAACGTAAGAATAGGTGCTGAATCCTATCCAGATGTTTGAAATCCTTCGCGTATAAGGGATAGTATATTACGGAGCAGTAGGTTAGATGCGGTAACACGATAGTTTGATACAGTGTTTTAAGAGTGAAAATACGCTTGAAATCGGAAGCTGCGCGCTTAATAAAGTACAGAGCTCTCGATGCTTTGGCACAGGCGAAAGAGACGTGTGAAGAGAAAATTAACTTTCTGTCGAAGCGGACACCTAAATCGTCAATGGTGTCTACAGATTGCAAAGCTAAGTTACCAAGGCTATAATCAACAACAAGTGGACAAGAGCCACGGTAATAACGCATGACATAACACTTACTGGTGTTAAGTCCCAAATTGTTACCTGCACACCAGCTTTCAATGCGACTCAGATCCGCTTGCAAGTTCTGCGCGTCATGCAACGATGAGACAGCCTTAAATAATTTAATATCATCGGCGTAAAGTAAAAATCTGGCATTTAGAATAACGTTAGCGATGTCATTAACAAATAGTAAATATAGCAGTGGGCCGAGGTGGGAACCTTGTGGAACACCCGATGCAGAACAGAAAGTAGTTGATATCGAACTGCCAACTTTTACTGCATAAGAGCGCTGATGCAAATAGCTACTAATCCAGCGCAGAAGACTATCGCTCATGCCAAGTTCCTTAAGTTTATTGCATAATATGCCATGATCAATCGAGTCAAAGGCTTTGCGAAAATCAAGATATATGTATTACATCAACTTGAATAGAGTCCTCGAGCGACTTCGCAACATACTGAGTGAAAGCACCTAAGTTGGTGACCGTTGATCGTTTTGGCATAAAACCATGTTGCTGTTCAACTATTAGGTTATTAATGGCAGCCGATAGTCTATCTGCAACAATGCGCTCGAAAATTTTTGAGATGGTATTGAGAATGGTGATCGGTCTATAATTAGATATGTCTGTTGACGAACCTTTTTTCGGAATAGGCGTGATTAAGCCGTACTTTAATCTAGCCGGAAAGCAGCCGGAGGCAAGCGATTGGTTAAAAATCAGCCAAAGAGGACGAGTTAAAGTATAAATGCATGATTTAAAAAACAGAGGCGGTAGACCATCCTCACCGGGCCCTTTATTGTTAGGTAATTTACTTATAAGGTTGAAAATTTCCCCCTGGCTAATAACTATATCAGTACATGGAAATAACGAATCATTCCTTTCGAGCGTATTGTTATTAGACTGAAACGAAGTAGGTGTAGCACGCAGCGATTGTGTGGTAGTCGAAGCAAACACGTTCGCAAAGGAATTAGCTATGTTGGACTCTCCTGTAATTGGCCGCCCGTTTAGCATCATTGTACCCGGCATGTTGAGATCACCATTTTTCGATTTCATAAACTTCCAGAATGCCTTACTATCGATCGTAATAAGGTCCTCAGTATTATTGACATATTTAGTGTAGCAGCAGGCTGCAAGAGCCTTGCATGATCTTCTTAGGTGAGAGAACGCCAGATAGTCTTCTAGCATATTAGATAGCTTGAATTTGCGGTGCGCAGACTTCTTGCGCCCGATTTGTAGTTGAAGCTCACGTGAGAACCATACCGGAAACTTGGAGCTTTTGGCTTTGAACACTGGAATCCACATAGAAATGGCGTAGTTGATATGATAATACAGTGTTCATGAGTTCATATTTTCGGAAGAAAAATACTAAATGAAATTAAGATTTATAAATTATCTTTTGTACGGATTTTAGTTTTTTTCATTTGGTTTTGAATGCAGTGTATTTTCTTGTGTTATATTTTTGTGGATCCGTAAATATTAAATGAACTCAAAAATTTTACGGATTTGTACGGATTTTAGTTATTTTTTTATTTATATATTTGGTTTCGTATAGATACATTATATTTTATTTTGTTATACGTTTGTAATTCAATAAATATTAAAAGAACTAAACATATTTAAATTAAGTGTAAATATTTATTTTCTATTTTAAATATATTTTTTGTGAAAATTCGAAAACCGGTTTCACCGGTTTTTTTGAGAATAGAGGAATTCGAAAACCGATGTTTTCAAACGTCTGTTTTTGTATAAACTCTAGTAAATATTGACAAAAGGGGATCCAGCTCCAATGACGTTGACCTTGGAATATGTGATCGGGGGCATGATTCTGAGCAACTTTTCCCTATACATGTTACCGCCGGTCGGCCTTAGTTTCCAAGATATTCGCAAAATATTTAGTAAATTTCTTGCTTTGGTGTTATAATTTGAATTAGTTTTGAATTAGACATAACTGCAAATACAGAACAGACTCGCGAAATATCTCGTCTGTGGCTGATTACAAACGGCATAGTGTCGCGGGATTGTATTATTATGGCTCAGTATGTCAAGAGATATCGGTATAGGTATAGAGTTGAGCTGTAATTATTCGAATATTCAGAGTGATCGAATTTCGGACTGTACCGAGTAGGAATCTGCACACGAAGTATTGTTTCACACTTTATCGTGAAATTCGTTACATATTGGCTCCAACAATACGTTTCTTTTCATATGCCTCGATCACCCCGAATATCCGTTACAGCCCTAAGTAGTATGGAACTAGATTTGGGGGCGCTAATATCTGCATACATTGTGAACTGCAAATATAAATTTTTGGAGATATGTTTACATTTTTTTTTATTGCACGCATAGCTGCGGACCCCCCTGACCCCGTATAGCCTCATATTTATACCGATCTCTCGGAAAAATTCAACAATCAACATAGGTGTACCCGAGTGTGGAATATCTCGAAAACTTCATCAGTTTCATCCTTTGTGTTATTTTCGACCGTTGCGATGTACTTACATACATATATGTAGAAACAGTAGATACGCAAGCGGTGGTCCTATGCTGACGCATGCGCTATCACGAATGCGTAGGTATACGCAGAATTCATTGCAATAGTAGCATCAGTTCTTCCCCAATACTCGGAAACTAGGGTCGAGCGACGGTTACAACATGTATAGGGAAAAATTGTTCAAAATCTCCCCCCCCCCCCCCCCCCCGACGACATATTTCAATGTCAATGTCATTGGGGCTGGGTCCCCTTTTGTCAATATATGTATACCCATTTTCTCCTATATTTCTAGAAACGGCACCTATATGTACATATACAAAGAGATATATGAAAGATTCTAAGACGTCAGCCCAAGATATTAGTTTTAGTGGAAGAAAAATCCGAAAAATGCGTATGCATTTCCAATTGCAAATCATAAAACCGCTCTTTAAGAAAATGAATTGGTAGTATCGTGTAGTACCGTCCGTGTAGCATCGTTCACATTACTCGAGTTATACACATTTCAAGGGAAGTACATAAAGTTGAAAGAATCTCTGCTTCATTTGAAACTTGAAAGAAACCTGAAAGGATATTTCAAGTAAAATAAATAGCAGGTTCACAGTGCTAATATAGTTTAAAGTTATTTGAATTCAAACGGCTTGAAGTCAAGTATACATATATGTGTATAGTTAGACTATACATCTGAATTGGTCGTTCGAAGTAGGTGGTTACACCAGCTGCGCATTCTGACAATCAGCTCGCATTCCTGTGACACGTGCGAAATGGCTATGGATTTGGCTGATTGTTACTATTTTTTGGACAATCTTTTATTAAGAATCTTACTAAAATATGACAGATTGGAAGGGGAAATGAAATGTTTTCTTTAAGAGAGGAGAATCGAGAATATGTACTAGGGTTTATACAAAAACCGACTTTTGAAAAAACCGGTTTTCGAATTTCACTATTCCCAAAAAACCGGTTGCACCGGTTTCCGAATTTCCACAAAAAAATATAATTAAAATAGTAAATACATATTTGTACTTATTTTAAACATTTTCAGTATTTTTTAATATTTATGGAATTACAAAAGTATAACAAAATAAAATGTAGGTGCTCTATATATACAAAACCAAATAATGAACAAAAAAATCCGTACAAATCCGTATAGTTTTTGAATTCATTTAATATTTATGGACCTACAATAATATAACACAATAAAATACATTGCATACAAAAAACCTAAAATAACTAAAATCCTAAAAAATATAATTTATAAATCTTAATTTCATTTAGTATTTTTCTTTCGAAAATATGAACTCATGAAGATTAGTTTTACAGTAAACTGTTACCTACTAATATGCTTGTGTCCGAGGCGATTTCAATTCAAAATGTTACCGTTTTTAATTAAACAATTAATTCATTTTTACATATTAATTCTAGTATATAACACCGGTTTTTTAATTTTAAAAACCGGTTTTCGAATTTTACAACATGGTTTTGAAAAACTGACAAACCCTAATCTAATATGTACCATACTTTATTTCCAGATTTGTTGAATCAACTGAATAAATTCCGAGAGTATTTTAGAATAAATCCTAATATCATCGCTAATGTTTCCCCATTTTTTGCTAGATATATCCCTGTCGTGGTAATGTTTATTCTTCATGTCTCACAAACAATTATGCGAAAACACGATAGCTATAAGTTTTTCATCATCCATCATACAATTTTAAATAGAAAGTTCTTTCGAAAGATCTGGATCAACCGTAGCCTCAGTTGCAACAGATCAGGCGAAAAATCAAACTGATTTGAATTCGTACGGCATCGGACGACCGTTACGCCTGCAGTACCTACCTATATATATATATATAACCGTCGCCATTGTTCTTAGGGGCGTTTGATTCGACATCTGTATACGGACGATGAGCTAGTATGTGTAATAACTGATACTCTCGATATTCTCTTCGAATCCTAGACAGAAGTTTCGAGTCGAAACTTTTCACTGAGATCTCGCCCGATCCCGCCCGAATTTTTCCGACCCGTCCCGAAGCTCGGGCTCCCACTCGAGAGTCTCGAGACGATCCGCAACGTCCTATTCAAGACCTATCAAAACTTTCAAGAAATTCTTGTCCGAATAAAATTCGAACCGATTCGAACCTGTACAGTATTGAATAACTCAGAATCGTTTTGAAACCGAGATTCGAACGGCCATCGCTACCTGTGGCGCGGACCACAGAGCGGAGCTCAAGGCAGTCACTGCCAGTCTTTCTCGCTTATTTACAATCTGCCTCACTTTACGCGATAAAGCATTAAAGCCCAAAAGACTCCCTATCTCGATCTAACGATATCTAAGGTAACGCTCGGTCCCGAACCGTCACCGTAGATCGAGACAGATCTGTATTGTGCTCGGCAGAGATAAAACAATGTAAAAACAATAGAGGGCGTGACCTGAAGCGTCTTGCTGACGAGTCAAGAGTCCAGGGACGTGTTCAGCATACTTTTTAGACACTAGTGCTGTAATGTCCTTGAATATCGAAAAATGTGACCAAATATGTGGAGACCTATTACGACTGGTCAAGGACACATTTGGTGGGTTGCATCATATTCTCAGGTTAGTCACGGCATCTCCGCAAGGTTCACTATACTGTATTGTAATATACAGGGTGTCCTAGAATGAGCAGTGAAACTCCAAAATTTTATTATAGGAGCCTCCCATTTCAGAGGAAATCAAGTTTGAAAATTTCTCAGGTACCTGATTAAAGATTGACAGAATGCCGAAATAGGAGAGTCACAATTTTTCGAACCACACTTTGTTTTCAAGAAAATTGAGTGCGCGCGCATTTGAATAGGAATCGTCCATTTTCGAAACCGATTTTCCCAAAAAGGGAGCCTCCTTCAAAACATTTATTGTTTAATTTCAACGTGTTTTTGTACAAGGCTTCATTTTATTTACAGATGTACTTACCTACTACAGTCACTTTTTAGATAAGTAAACGCGTACCAAATGAGTTTTCCAACTGAATTTCCTCGGAAACGAAGAACCGAACGAAGACACAAAAGGCCCCATTTTCGACTTGTTTCCCCACATTGAATCACTTCCTTCCCATCTGTACAAGTACTCGTTGCAAAACTCTGTGCAACATACACCTTTGTATTTTATAAAATGTCACTTCCCCACGTTAAAAAAGAAAAATAATTTATAAATATATAAAAAATTTTATTTATTTTTTTAACGTGGGGACATCTTCAAAAGATACCCCGATGCCTCCAGAAGGGAATCCCCCAGGGGCGCCAGGGTAGTGTGAGATTTTTACCCACTAAAACTCCACGGCCACCATGAAATGTTTAATAATTTACATGTAAATAGCTCTGTTATTAAGGCCTATTGGCAAATACGCTCGGACACCTGTTTACTTATTTTCGACATAGATCCATCGTGCCAAGGTTCATCCAAATCGGTGTCTACCACACCCTGTCCACCCCTTGTTAGTAGACGCTCGGTCCGTCCGTCGTCCAACAACATTTCTGAGTTAATTTATCCATTTCGACGTTAGTTCTTCGCGATTCATTACTTGCTGCCTAGGTGGGCCGGGGACGTTACTCGAAAACGCCAATCCCGAGAATCTCGAGATTTACAGATTCCGTTCGGGAGCAGAGTGGCCCCTGGCCCCCTTTCTTACGGGTCGGTGCCGACCGAATCGAAATAGGACAGGAAAAGGGACCACCTGCGCTATACGCAGTAAGGTAACTCTACCTGGCTTCAATCGCCGAGATTTTTCGAGGGCCAAACAAAGGGCCCAGCTGGTACCCGAGCACTCTGCCTGCGACCTAAGCCCACCTTCCACCTTTTTAATGCGGCATCCACACGTATTAGCTGACTGCTTCGCCGCCCAGCTCCTTTGAACCGCATTTCGTCTATGGTGACTCCTGCTGTTTACTATTTTACCATTTAGACAGACATTCCTCTCGTGCCCCACGATGCACGGAAAATGGATTTTCCTCGGCTCGAAACTTACTCGAAACATGGTTCCTCACTTCTTTTCTGAGGAACAGCTCTGAATTGAAACGTTTTTATTCTATTGGGTCGAGTGGAAAGTTTTTCCGTCTTTTACGGGGAGCTGCTCAATGTCTTATTACATGTTCCATTCAGTTTTTTATTCTAAAATTCGTCGAGACATGTCAGTTAGTAAAGTACACTAGAGTGACTGAAACAGTAAAAGAGAATTGCGAAGCGTCTGGGGAAGGCACCGTTAGTGTCAGTTCCGATGTGTCGAATATGGTTGGAAAAATTTCGATACACATATAAAATAGTGATATATAAATAGTGATATTTAATAAAAGAAAAACGCAAAAAAAATCCGTTTAACCCAATTGCATCTTATTTCAGAGTTGCGATAGCTGTTGTTGGAATTTAGAGAACGATTAAAATGACATGTCATTTTAATTATAGCGGAAGAGGTGGTAATATGGACCACATTTTTGTTTAAAAAAAAATAATTAAGTTTAAATGTATCTACTGCATCAACAATCATCACTTACGACGTATTATTAATCGATAGGATACAAAATAAAACGGTTAAAAGAGGGTACAAAAATTTGAATCTAACAAAAATTTTATTCTTTGTTACTATAAGCTTTTTATTAATTAAATAATCTTTATTCTTCGAGTGTAAAAGAAAAAATTAGAGGATGTGGTCTAAGTATGGGCTAGCATTTTTATTTCAGGATTTTTGACACATGTGTTGAAGATTTTTACGATGCGACACTTGAATCTTTATGTTAAATATGTTTACTTTATGATACGGAGTTGAAATAAGCTGAACAAAAATGTGGCATGCGACGTTTTTCCTTACAACCACGGGTATCTCTCCTTTTCAACAACTGCACAGGCATTGTGTGCCCACATATAACACTTAAAACCCTTCACCAACAGTTCTCCCTCTGTCTCTTCAAAGAAAAGTCCGTCGCAAAACATGCAACCTCCAATCCTCATGATCTGGGTGCCCACTGCCCCCTCTGATGAATTTCAACGTCACTGAAATCGTCTTCAGCTTTGTAGCCCGTATTTATACCATTTACTCATGGACGCTTAGAGCGGTGTAAGGTATTACTACGTAATGCTATTCATTACAAAAAATTCTGCTAAAAGAAGCTTACAATGTCAACAATATAGTGCAAACAGCAAATGAGCTCTTAGTCCAACAGATTATTGTTAAAATAATGAAATAAACTACTTGTAAAATCTTTTAAGATTCGCTCGCTCGATCTTTTAAGACGTTTTCCCACACAACGCGTTAACCAAACAAATGCAAGTCATTATCTGTCTCCCACAGCTCCTTTTGTTTCTCAGTCTTACCTTCACACATTTTCCGATAGAGGGAAACACCCGCTATGACCCAATACTTCAACTAGCCCATATTTGCACCACTGCAATAAATTAATATATTAAAATTTATGGATGTTTTTCTATTTATTTTTTGGTACAGTCTTCTTAAGACAGCGTACTAACTATAGATAATAAAAATTTTCTATGAAAACTGTAAATTATTACTGAAAAAAATTCTTAAAAATGGCTTACTATTCCAGCCGTCACAGTGGTGGTGACCAGTGGTGGGTAAAGACACGAATTTTCTATTTTATACACGACACGTGTCTTAAATGTCGTAAATGTCGTAAATGTCGTAGATGTGTCATAAATGTCGTATATCTGGAATGAAAATAACTAACGTATAAAACATTTTTCGTATAGGTTCTAAAGAAGTGCCAATTTATTAATAAATATAATTCTGATTAAAAAAATTAAATTAACCTAAGTTACACTGACGAAAAATGGATATTGGAAGGTTAGTAAAAGAAGGAAACCAAGAATTTCGATACGCCAACTAGTGACAGAAAATGGAACTACTGAGAGTAGGTCGTAATCCGTCGAAGTCCATATGATTATCAGTGTTTAAATAGACATGTTGTGAAAAACGAGTGTTTTTAAATTTGTTTGAACACTAAATTTTTACTTCTTTGATTAATAAATACTTATTCGGAATGTTTGGTGGGATCCGGACCTATTTTCAATAGTTTGCCAACTTACCACCAGAGGGCTGAAATTTAGGCCACATCTCCACTAAGTTTCCCAATATAGAATAATAAATATAATTTGTTTACTTTCACCACACTGAAAGGGATATTGCACCAAAAAACTAAATTTGATAATAATTTATCAATTTCATTTTTTCTGAAACGGATATTTTTATTTACATAATTTTCAATTCAAATAAATTTTATTTATTATCGTACATTTATTTCTAATTACTTTACCTTTCACGATTCATTTTTATTAGTTATTATCTAAACAATTACAAAACAATAATTAATACCACGCTTTTGAATACTTTTTTGGGGTTAGGAAAGTGACGATTATATGTAGTTTTCGACGTAATCGACGTATTCTACAGTATTCTATAGTATTTTCATGCAACCAACAAGCGAGTCAGAAAGAATTATATTTTTCCAACACTTTAATTGTTGAAACCTTAAAATAATTAATATTTCTATTTACTACATTTGCGACAAATGACACGTATGAAATGGGCTTAAAAACGACATATTATACGTACATTTGCGACATGTCGTAAATGCATTTGCGACGCGGTGTAAAATACCGACCCACCACTGGTGGTGACCCTACGGCAGTCGAGTAATCACGAACACCAAGAGTTTTGCTTTTTCACTATAAAGTATGATTTTTATTACAATTTTTCAAAAATTCGTCACAGTACTTTATAGATGAATAGTTTACGTATGTTTGTAAATAATAAACAAATTCATTTCTCACATAGTTTTCGTTTTGTTTGCTTTTTTGCTCAGGTGTTCGCAGTTACCCCACTCGCCCTTATATATACAACAGTTCCAAGAATCTAAATACGTACTGCTTTTTTTTTTAGAAAATCTCTGAAAATATAGATATAGTATTTATAAATGATAATATCGATAATTAACGTACGTATTAGACATGTATTAGAAACTCACCTTGCGTTCTAAAGAAAAATAAATACTACTTTTTACGAATGTTTAGTAACTACATCTTATAATTGAAACGAAAACATGGAATACAGAGCACTAAGATATTAAAACATGATGTATTGATTATGTAGACGAATATCTAAAAAAAACTTTATTCCAAAATGCACTATATCAGTTTATTGCATTTCATTGTAATGTATTCCATACAATGAACAGTATCTAATTGTAAGTAAGTAATATGTATATGTGCGAATACCATGGAATGCTTTATTTATAGAATGCTTTTTGTTTAGAAAATTGATGCTTTTAGGTACAAATTTTTAGGATCTCTCATCGGTATTGATTGTTTAAAACTATTCATTCATGCGCTCATACATATAGAGACTACTATGCAAACGCTATTATAAACACAAAATTATTTAACTGGATTCACTTTAGTCTCAATCTATTTAAATTTCAATATCGTGCATTGAATAAAAACTATTTTCGTTTGCAGGAAGGAAAATGAAGGTTCTAGCAGCTGTGCTGCTGGCCCTCCTTTCGATTGGTGTGATTCCCTCGAGTAATACTACGTCGATCAACGTCAACACAACTTCTACGCAAGCAGTGTCCCCGACTGAATCGCAGCAGAATAACAACGCATCCAAATTAGACATTTCAAATACTACGACTGCACGCGCCGTCGTTTCCCCGACGTATAGTACAACATTCCCTCGTCCTTCCAATAACTTGTCGTCAAAATGGGAATCGAAGGAAGAGAAGATTTTGAAACACGTGAAGCCTTTCATAGACCCCCAGAACATTCTATTACAAGAAATTGATACTCTGGACAAGGAAACCTCGAATTCTAAGGTAACGGTTTTAAACAAATTGACTCGCTTAAAGCATTTGTAATGAGTAAAATTGTAGACTGATTTAAAAAAAAAATCACGCTAACTACTTAGTGAATCACAAGTAAGTACTTCTTTTAGTAGATATGATTGACTGAGCAAATTTTTTACCTCAAATTTAGACTTGAAATTTGAATCGATCCAGTTTAAACTTTAAAATAACATGCTGCACTAACCAAATAGTTTATTTGTACATTTGATTTGTGTGTTTAATGTAAGTAGAGTAGACCGCGGTCGAAAGTAACAAGTTAAATATTTTAAAATGTATCGTAGCCGTGAACGCAAGTGTTGCTTAACTATGTGATGAAAAATTACAATTGAAATATGCTCATCAGTACTCTAGCAGTCTAGATACTGCATACGCATGCAGTAGACACGTGCAATAAACAAAGTAACTTTTCGATGCCATAAAGTTTTGAAGTGATTGGACGTGAGGTTAACCGTGTTAAACACAACAGGATATTTAACCCTTCGTGGTCACACCATGGCGCACTAAGTCACATTTCGAATTCGTAAAGGCGCGATATTAGAACTCAAAACTTGGCTGGGGTACAATACACCCCGTGTGACCACGAAGGGTTAACAACAAAACGTAACAAGGGATTTACTGAGTCATGGGTCCATTCATAACAATCGTAACCGTTTATCCTGCTTCGCGGCGAGCGTCGAATTACCGCGTGTCTTCCGTTCGCGTGAGGCTCCTTCCCGAAATCTCCCGAACGCTGTCGCTTGTTTTCGCCCGTGACCTCGCTGGTCCACCACGTCAGTGATTCCATCGCACTGCACACAAGCAGAAAGGAAGAAAGTGGGGGACGACGGTAGGCCATAGTGGGAGACGACAGTAGGGCATAGGTCAGGCCTTCCCAAGTAGGGGAAATCTGCTCCCAAAACAGATGTTTCGGTTCTCCCTCCAACGCTGCGCCTTAGCTGCTAAGGCGGCTAAGGTGGGACGAGTTCTGCTACCCTCTCTCCGAGGGCACAGTAACGTCGCTGGGAAGCATGTTGGGCGCTTTAGGGCGAAAGTATCAAATGTGTCCAATTTTTATAGGAAATTTCATAATGACTTAAAAATTGTAGGAAAAATTAAAATTTAAACTAGCATTTCAAAATAACGTAAAAAGAATTTAAAAAAATGTATTACATACAACGATACAGTAATACAATAATCGTAGTGATGTCTTTTCATTAGAAAAATATATTCATTTTTATAAAAATACAAGTAGTAGTTATTTTCTAAATTTTCGTACAATACATAAATACCTACATTTTATATTTTAAACAACTTTCGTACAATGCAAATGTGTTATACATTTTATTCAGTTTTATGAAAATGCAATCACTACTTATTTTATAAATTTTTGTACAATATATACATATTATATACATCATTTAAAGTGAATGACGAAGATCTCTTCAAGATACGTTCGTTTGGCGGATACTGGTTCAGTGTTTCTGGAGAGAAGTGGTTTGCCTCTAACTTAATGCAACTGTTGTGATTGTCATTTTCTGATTTTATTTGGTAAAAGTACTGAAAAAGCATTACCTATATTAATTTAAATTCGATTTTTATTTCTCTATTTCTATTATTTTACACATTTATCAGGGAATTAATCATCTAATGCCCTGCCTGAAAACCATTATATTTAAAACTTTAATATTTTTTTAAAACAATTTCAATTTCCGTCAGCAGTGTCTCCCCCGCCAAATCGCACCCCCGTTCCGGAGGAAGCGCGTCAAGGACGCAGGGAATAGGTAGCGCGATTTAGGCTGTTAGGAAATTCCTGATTGGCTGCCACCGGTGTACGGAGTCAACCAATTAGGATGAGTTTTCCATCGCGCGCGTCTTGCCCTTAAATTGTGATTACGGCGGACGCTAGTCTTCCACAACGCGCGGACCAGATCGATCATCTTGCCCGAGAATTGTCATTCATTTTTAAATATAAGGACAACCAATTTACCAATCTCTCGCAAACTAAACAACCATTTACTTACAAATGGAATAGCATTTTCTCGCAGTCTGATCTTACATGGCAACCTTTTGTCAAAAGCAGTTTCAAAAAAATGTATTGAACAAACGCGGTGATTATCTGAGACGTTCTCTATTTTTAATTGTAAGGCATCAGGCCATTTCCGCCGTCTTTGTGGATCTTTTGGGAAACTGTAAAAGTATAATGTTGCAATTACGTATTACCGTTTCAAACTCAACAACACACTTAACCATAAATAAAAATAAAAGAGGCAATGACTCTTACCGATGATATGTCACTTTCATAGCATTTTCTTCATCACCACGTTTGATCCTTACAGTTACTGAGTTTTTGCAATTTTGGACTATACATTTTCCTTTTTTAGTCTGCATCATCATAGAATTCATTTTATTTTAGTATTGGCGTTTAGTATTTTAATTGATATGTTATGTACATTCGTGACAACTTTGAAAACAATAACGAAAATCATCAACCAATCACCGATCGTCCACCACCGCATGCGCAGTATCATGCACCCCCCTTACTTACACGAGCTTAGGCCCCGCAGCTTTGTGTTCCGTCCATTTAATTCTTAGGTCCATGGATTTTGGTGATCTTTCTTTCATTCGAAAGAGGACGATGCCCCGGTGGTCCCATCATACACTGCATCAACATTGGCCCAATGTTTTGCCAGTTATGGTTAATAATAAAGACTATTGTCGCCTAATTATTATTATTTTATGTACGTACGTGCATATCTCCTCAGCACGTTGTGTCAATGTACCTATATAAAACTAAAAAGTTAAAAGTAAAAAAATTTTAAAAAATTAAAACCGACTTCAAAGAAATAAAATTGCACTAAAAAGTAAAAAATAATTTTTTCCCTTATTTAATCTACGACTCTCATATTTCTTAAGCCGGTGCCTCATCATTTGCACTGTGTACATCTGGCGATATAATGACCGATAGCTGTGATCTGTGAGCTAGGGAGCGAGCAGTGAGAAACGGGTGTGCGAGAGAAGTATGTTGTTGGTGTGGACGTACGCGAGAAGAGATGTGTAACCTAGATACGCTTTGTGCAAATAATTATATTTGTGGTTAAAGTAAAGGTTGTAAAGTGTAATTAGATGCTTACAATACAATTACATTTTTGTCAAATAAATTACAGATTCAAGACGAAATTGCGCAAACGTTTAAAGCAGAAGCCCAAAGAACCAGACCGTTGCACTCACCGTCCATGGCAAAGCCGACCACTGCGAATGTCACTGACAAGGTGGAGGACAGCGCTATAAAGAAATTACTCGAAGCCGAAGATGAATCTTTCGATGATGATTTTAGCGAGAATGAGGAAGAAGATAGCGATGACGATTACAAGGACGATGCGGACGAAAATGAAGATGAGCTCAATGATGATGAACAAGTAATGACGGAGTGCCCCGATTACTGTAAATGCGCTGGGGAGTATGCAGCTGCAACAACCGCAACGTATGTACTTTTTCGGGACAACACTATACGCATTATTGAATAATTATTCTTCTCGTAGCAGTGGCGGGTAAACGCAGTGCCAATAATTTACGTCTTACATACTTTCAACCTTACTGACAACACCATAACTGTCATTAGTTCTTGATAATTTACATAGAAAATCGTGACGAATTAAATGATTTTGGAAGTTAATAAACTTACAAAATACAAGGTGTGGTCGAATTCGTGGTAATAAATTGAAACTGTACAATAGAATTTTTTCATACGAGGTTTTGTTTTCGAGAAACAGTTTTGAAAATTCACTAACACCTTCGCAGCCGCGGACGAGATATCTCGCGACATGATAGCGTTCATTTGTATGTATTACCCCGTGCTTAAATTAGTTCATACAAAAGAAAAATACAAACATTTGTTTGTAGAGATATATCCTCCATTCCATATAAGAGTAGACCTACGCCCTTACCGATTTGCGACCGATCTGCGCAGCTCCCGCGGATCTGACACACGCGATTGGTCGTAGCACTTTCCTTGCCGGTTTCCTACCAATCAGTATATCCCTGCGCGGAACGAGTCTACTCTAAAGTGGAATGCAGTATAGTATCATTTATTTAGCATCGTTAACACCTCCACATTCGCGGACGAGAAGTCTCTCGAATTGAATCATACCACACATCTTTGGACGTGATATATCGCATTCTAATGAAAAGCACTCTAATGGACGCGAGATACCTCGCCCATATGCGTCGCACGAACGATATCGTATCGCGAGATATTTCGTCCGCGGTTGCGACGGGGCTAAATATGTTTAGCGAAGGTCAGGCTTATCGAATGCCACAAAAATGCAAAAAAAAACATTGTTAAAATTTCTTATAATAATTGGGTAATTGCTGAGATTGTTTTCTTTGTTGCTTTACACGTTGCATTAGGAATGCATGGATTCTTACTAGCGTACACTCCAAACACTAGGGCCAAGAGCTGTCAAACTAACAATCCATATGATTACTGAGACACTTACAATAATGCAATAAAATTAATTATAAACTTCATCTACTTCGAATGAGCAACAGGTTAGAGCAGAGGTGCACAAAGAGTCGCTCGGAGCCGGGGACCTGTTTGCGATTCTGGGCGCCGCGTCAGAGTCGAGCATGGAGCTGTTACGACCAGTGTTCACAGGAAATTCCCTCCCGTAGTCTAAACCACGGTGTAATACACAGGTGTTTCGACTCCTGTTCAGAATGTGTGACATTTTCGTCCTAGTTCTTCTGGAGGCCGCTAGATTGGCGCTCGAGGACAAAAGGCAGACATTTTGCACATAATACCTCGAGCGCCAATCTAGCGGCCTCCAGAAGAACTAGGACGAAAATGTCACACATTCTGAACAGGAGTCGAAACACCTGTGTATTACACGGTGGTTTAGGCTACGGTAGGGAATTTCCTGTGAACACTGGTTACGACTAAAGGTCTGCGCACACATATCCGTTCCGCCTCAGTTCCGCGTCAGTGTGCCAGTGGTAAGAAGAAGAGACCCTCTACGCCCCTCTTCTTCTTACCAATGGCACACTGACACCCCAGTAAACAAACTGACCGCAGTATGCCAGCAGATTGGCAGCAGATTCGAGGAGATCCTGACGTCAGATTGGGGACCTACTATGTCCGCATTTCACTATGGTTTTGTGGTCAGAGCCTGATGTCAGGATCTGACATCAGATTGACGGCAGATACCGAGCAGATCCTGCTGCCGTGGTCTGACCGCAGATTGGGAGCAGAAATCGAGCAGATCCTGCGCAGCGCGATCTGACGGCAGATTGGCGGCAGATACCGAGCAGATTCTGCGCAGCGCGATCTGACGGCAGATTGGCGGCAGATAGCGAGCAGATTCTGACGTCAGATTCGATGCCTACTATGTCCGCATTAAACTATGGTTCTGCGGTCAGAGCCTGACATCAGGATCTGACCGCAGATTGATGTCAGATTTCGATCAGATTTTGCTGACAAAAACCGCCCACAGATTGGCGGCAGAAATCAAGCAGATCCTGATGTCAGAATCTGACCGCAAAACCATAATTTAATGCGGACATAGTAGGCAATTTTATATAATAGTATAGATTTAAACACAGTGCGAAAATCTTAAGCGTAAATAATATATAGAACACGTTTATAAGACCGACTTAAAAGATCTGATTCCTACCATATTTTATGGACGAAAGAAAAGTTGGAAAACCATGTATTTAGACGAGTATTATAACATTTTTAATATTTTACTTAGCAGGTTGTTAGTCAATTGAATGCCAGGGAGGCTCAAAATAATTATTTAAACTTTTAAAGGCAGTTCTTCCAAATGTAAAGGAATTAATGATAACTACTATTCATTCAGTCATCTTAGGGCGGTATTATCATCAATCGTTTTTTAGTTTTTAGCATGCGGCATCCTCTACTAGTCTAGTAGATTAGTAAAGGATGCCGGATGCTTAAGACGATCTTAGTCTTAAGCAGAGATGGGCAAAAAATTATTTTAAATAAAAAATTGATTTCGAATAAAAGACAAAATTTTATTCGAGGGTCATCGAATAAAAATAACTTTGGGTAATTTTTATTCGAAGCGCCTCAAAATAACTTTTTTATTCGACGAGATTCATTCGACGGCTACGCATGATTTTTTTATTCGACGGGAATTCATTTTAAGCTTTGAAATGATTTTCTCCGTTTCAGGCGTGTTTTATTTCAAAAGTTATTCGATCTTAAATAACTTTGGGCGAGCCTCGAGAGCCTTTGATCGAAGCCGCCGGCTTCTGGAGCCGAGCGACATTGTATCGTTCACCCGTATACGCTGCAGCGCGGAGTTGCTCGGCGATGTGTCATCGATTATAAAGGAACGGAATTTCTTTATTTTTCGTGGTATCAATATGAAAGTGACACCAATGGATTGGCCAAAAAATTATTTAAATCGGACTACTTTTAACGAAACGGGCTATCAATCTTGCAAATTAATTGTATGCCTAATATCGTTAATTAAAGTTCAAATTATGTCAGGTTTGGTATCATTTTCGTCGGGAAAACACAAGGAGACGATTGATATGACTTTCGTGCAGATTCGATGAAGAATCTGATTTCACATTTTTCCGTTCTTAATGGCTTGTGCTATCTATGTTTTTTATGGCCCCGTGTTTCTCGGCTGTCGAGCGCTCGCTTCTGAAGTTATTTCAGGCGCTTCGAATAAAAATAACTTTGGGTTATTTTTATTCGACGACTAATATAAATAAAGTCTCTTTTATTTGATACGTTATTTAAATGATGCCCATCTCTGGTCTTAAGCAACGACTGATAATACCGCCCTTAGAGACGGGTATACCAAATATATACTTCGCAGTGAAATGCCGGCAAATGCGAGTGGTACTCAAGAGCCCTGAATGATCGAGCCCTCGGTCACTTATTCCCGCCACGGTGCTATTTCGCAAGCGAGAAGAGCTCGCCCGATCGCCGCCTGACGTGTTCGCGTCGTGAACTATGTCAGCAGAATCTGCCCAATTCCTGCTGCCTATCTGCCGTCAGATCGCGGTGCGCAAGATCTGCCCGATTCCTGCCATTAAATTGTATCAGCAGACTCTCCTTACTTTCTGCCGCCATTCTGCTGTCAGATCCTGACATCAGAATCTGCTCGATTTCTGCTGCCGCCTATCTGCCGTCAGATCGCGCTGCGCAGAGTCTGCTCGATTCCTGCTATTAAATTGTATCAGCAGACTCTCCTTAGTTTCTGCCACCATTCTGCTGTCAGATCCTGACATTAGAATCTGCTCGATTTCTGCTACCTATCTGCCGTCAGATCGCGCTGCGCAGATTCTGCTCGATTTCTGACATTAAATTGTACCAGCAAATTCTCCGCAGTGTCTGCCGCCAAACTGCTCGTAGGCTATGTCAACAGGATCTGCTCGATTTCTGCAGCCTATCTGCCGTCAGATCGCGGTGCGCAGGGTCTGCTCGATTTCTGACATTAAATTGTACCAGCAGACCCTGCCGCCAATCTGCTCGCAGGTTAAGGCAGCACAATCTGTCGGCTTTCTGCTGTCAGTCTGCTTTCATCGTCGAATGTAACAAATCCTGTATCAAATCTGTAGTCTTTCTGTCACAAACATTTGTAGTCAGGCGTTGAGCAAAATCTGCTAAAACGGACGTGGCTGACTGGGACGAAACTGAGACGGAACGGATATGTATGCGCAGACCTTTAACCGATCTTTACGTTGTTAACCACAGCAAAGGGTGGGATAACTGTAAGGTTGCATGTGCGCACAGATTCGTACCACGCACACTACTGCAGTTCCCGCCACCCATGCTATGGTTAGTAACGTAAAGGTGAACTCCAACGGCACGCGGCTCGCGCAGGCTCGGCGAGTGTGCTTGGCGACCGCGAGTCAGCGAGGCGACTAAGAAGTTTTTTGGTTTGGTTTGGTTTGGTTTTATCGTTTCCACATTTAAATGTGTTTACGCTTCAAGAGGTGTCTCTTTTCTTGCCCAACGAACTATCGTCCCTCAAGAAGTTCTTTGTTTAGCGCTCGGGCCGAGCCACGCGCCGCGCCGTTGGAATTCACCTTAACAGCTCCACGCTCGGCTCTGACCCGGTGTCCAGTATCACAAAGAGATCTCCGGCTCCGAGCGGCCCTTTGTGTACCGCTAGTGAAAATGCTCGGCCTGTAGAGGCGCACGGAGCGTGTTCCCCACTCACATGCAGGGTTACCAATTTCGCTTTTTTTTAATCTAAATTCCGGAAATCTGGCTTTTTCCAACTTCCAACTTGGGTAGATGATTATGGTGCTTTTTTTGACGCCGACTTGGTCACGAATGAAATAATTACTGACTTCTCTTACTTTAATTTTGCTTGGTTAAAATTTATATATTTTTTTTTAACTTTTCTCTTTATGAAGGCATTTTTTCTGGTTAAAAATGATAATTTTTCATATTTTTTTAATTGGAATAAAAATACATGTTTTGGTCCCAATTACGATGCCCTGAATAGTGCGTTGTCCGTTTTGCGGTGGCCCCAATTGCGGGTGCCCTTTTGTAATATCGTTCCCTAGAATCCCTGGCGTTCCGTTTCTTTCTGAAAAAGGAAAATCAGGTTAGGTTTAGCAGTTACAAAGGGAGCACTGAGGGGAGCCAAACTCGGAACGCACCCATATTTACCTTTTTCTGGCATTTTTTAATATTATTTCACTTAAACCTAAGTCTTCATGTTGGCAACCCTGCTCACATGTTTGGATTTCAGAGCCCGGATTTTTCAAAGCATTTAAATACAGTAATTTACACAGCCAAACCAACCTCTCAGGTTTGACACGTCAGGTTTTGTATTGTTAAAAATATTCTGTGTCAGTTTATTGTCTTATTGTTTTACGTTTACACTAACAAAATAGAAATAGGATCTGAGTACGACCAGATGCGTTTTAACAGCATTGTAGGTCCTGAGCAAAGCAAATGCACTGGGGCCCCTGTAGTTAGTGATGGGATTTGAAAACACAAAAGCTGTTCAAACTTTAAAATTTACACTTTTTTTTCAAAATCGAATTTCTCAATCACTGAGGATGATGGCGACAAACGGTTTTCGGATTCGTTTTCAGGGCACGAAAACCTATAGGAAACGGCTATTGAATGTTAAAAGTCCAGGTGGCTGTCGAACTGTGTTATACACTCCAGACCTACAATCTGACGTGCAGGTTTGGAGTGTTGAATATTTTTACATCCCGCGCCGGGAGCGCACACTCCAAACTTGCGCTCCAGCGTGGCACTCTGGAGTGGCATGTCAGGACCCGCAAATTGTAGCGTCCGTGTGCACAGGCCTAATGTACTTCAAATTATTGTATTCTGTCCAGGTGCACCAAACTCGTGGACGAACAATCCTTCGGCACAAGTATCGCCCGTTTGCGGATCGAAAACGCTGGGCAAATCCATCTTGGTCCTCACGCGCTTCGATCGCGAGGCCTTCAGCAGTTGGAGTCCATTACGATTACCGATACAAGAATTGTCGAATTAAACCAAACCGCCTTCGATGGCATTCCATACCTGTTTGCTGTAAATTTAACACGCAATGGTCTTCAAGATATTCACCCCAACATTTTCGAAAACAACACCCAGTTGACATTGCTTGCCATCTCTGGGAATCCATTAAAGCACACGCAGGACTCTAAATTGACGAAACATGGCCTATTCGTTGCTCCATCTGCCACCGAATTTGACTTCTCCTACAACGGTTTAACGAAGCTCCGACGCACAACATTCTTGAAGATGCCGAGCCTGATTTATTTGAATCTAAGGAACAACAAGCTCAAGGAAGTCGACAGCGCAACTTTCACTGCGTTGGAGGCACTCGCGGAAGTGGACCTTTCGAACAATTTATTGAACGAAATTCCTATTGATCTGTTTAATAGGACGGGAGTACAATCGCTTCGTATTGCTGGTAAGATTTTATTAATGGTGCGAACTCTTAAATCTTGATACTATAATGGTACCGAATAATATTTCAGAAGAGGCAAGTCGTCCGTAAATTTTAGATTATCGGCAAAGAAGAATTAATTTCAGCTTTCTCCTGCGTATCGTTTTATCAAAATTAAATTAACTTTTCAAATCATAATGACATAACAATTTCGCACCATATTTCAAACAATTTCGAAACTAGTTTTTACGTAAAAGTGTTTAATTTTCAGGAAACAATTTTACAAGTTTAAGCAGTATTCATGCGCCAAAACTGAGAGTATTAGATGCATCTAACAATAAAATCAAAGTAATGACAAAAGATGATCTGGCCGGTACGCCTCAAGTGGATCAGTTGACAATTAGTTCCAACGGTCTTAAGAGGATTCATCAACACGCTTTCGCTGACCTTGCTGAGCTTACCTTCCTCGATATTAGTGACAACAAGTTAACCTCTTTGACAGAGCATCACCTCAGGACAAATTCAAGATTACAGATTCTGTTATTAAATGACAATCCTGGATTAGAAACTTTGCCAGTCTTTAAACTTACTGGTTTTGACTACGAAACTTACAGGTAAAAACGTCATCTATTATGACATTGCTCCAAACGCTTTGTGTTCTTTTCAAATGTTGTGTCAGCACAGCAGTATAGCTGTCGGTAATAAACAAAAATATACATAAGCACAAAGCGATTAAACGAATGCTTAGACATCCAGAACTTAACGTTTTCATTGATATGTCGTGTTTCACTTATTGAAGTTATTATTGGCGTTTAATATATATATGTGTGAGAAGTAATCAACAATTAATGTTTATTCACAGTACCTATCGTTTCGATTGCGTGAATTGCGGCTTGTACTACCTCGAAGAAGAAACGTTCAACGCTATGCCAGCAATAACGCGGATGAATCTCTCTAGAAATCGCCTAGCTAGCCTACCAAACGGGCTGCTCAGTAAGCTCTCTTCTTTGAGAGTTCTCGACCTGTCTGATAATATAATTGATTCCTTGGAGAGTAACATGTTCCGGGGTGCCACTAGTTTGACTAAACTCAGCCTAGCGGGCAACCCCTTGGTAACGTTACAAGTGACACCATTCCTGGCTGCTCCCAGCTTAACCAGGCTTGACGTGAGCAGATGCGCTTTGGAGAGAGTTTGGAGCGAGGCTAGAGTGCCGTGGTCTGGCTTGCGGTAAGAATGTTTTGTGTTCGGAAATATATCTTGTTAAATTTCCGATTCGAATTTGCAAGACACTGAAATTTTGATGCTTAAGTGTCGATCTGTTATATCGACTGGGCTAACGTTTTTACCATACATATTCAGTAAAATAAAAGTTCGAATAAAACTTCAAAAGTAGGTATTATCAATATTACTGGTATTTTTTAAGGTACCTGTCGGTTCGTCAGAACCTTCTTCGACGAATCACCGTGGAGGAATTAGCAGCAATACCAAACATCGCCGGTCTGGATTTGTCGCATAATCCTCTTGACTGCGATGTTGAGTTCAACGAATCTGTACAGTGGCTCACCGATCATGGCGTAACACCGGTTGAAACCTCGAGGTATTTATCATTATTAAATGGGGCAAAAATCTCTTTTCGTCGATATAAATTTAAATAATTTTAATTCATAATAATAATAATCAGTTGCATCTATGTGCACTTAATTATACGGGGATCAGTTATAAACTCTTAACCAAAAGTACTGGCAATTTTCACGATAAAAAGAAGACAGATCAAACTGTGTCGTGCAATTCTGTTTTTCGAGTGTGTTTTCGCATTTGTACTTTTGATTCCAGCCTTCCGTATAATATGTATGTATATATGTAACACGAATGTATCTTATTTTTTCAAGATACATCATGTTTGGTCGAAGAGACTTGTGTAAATGCGCAATAGAATATTAATAATTGTCTTTTCATGGGATTTCTTATAATTTACAGATATGTTAGCAATTATGGTAACGGCGATAGTGAGCAAGACCCTGATGGCATCAGTCAGTGGACTGATTTGGCGAAAGTAGTCTGCGACGATATTAATGATGGACCACCGGAAAGACCAGTTCCACACAAGGAAAAGAAACTGAAAGTTATTCTCGAAGGACTCGACGCCTCGGACGATTCGAATTCCCTTCTAAGAAACGATTTCGAAGACGATGAAGTGAGCATTGAAAAGTTTTTTTTAACTAAACATCATGGAAAGTATTTATTTAGCACAGCATGATCTTGAATTCTCTTCTCGTATTTTTAATGACATTAAATGCAGATTTTCATGTAAGCGAAGATGTTGAAGAAGATTTAAATGTTAATGATTAACTTTTTTTCTTTCGGCCCAAGAAAACAGGTCATTTGAGGGTGTAAACTATAAAACATTGTCAGCACTGTAATTATATACTTTCATTGCAGCAGAGTATTTAGATTGCAGGAAAGGGCGCGTGCCTTTTCAAGTTTCGGATTCATTTATGACGAAAATCATTAATTTCTTGAAAATGAAATCTTATTTAATCTTCAGTTTTATTTTGCGCTTGTTCCAAGCGCCGTGCTATACCTATGGCCATAAATCTTTATATCATTTTAAATAAGATAAGAATCATTAATATTCACCTTCTTTAACCGTAAATGATTTTTCTGCTTCATTGCATTCGTCTGTACAACTTCCATCGCACTAAAAAAAGGAAAGCATACTATTTTACTAAAAAAAAAAAATACACGGAGTAAAGCTCTTTTATACCTTTAAGACACTATTTATATTTCGTTCGAAGTAAAACAAAATTTGTACATATAAGAAATTTTAATTAAGTAAAATATCACGCTGGACAAGATCATTGGGAAGTTTTGTAAAATACTTTCAGCAAATGGCATTTAGTTTAGTTATATATTTAATTATACTTGCTCGCAACATTTATTGTAGAAGAAACATAATCAATGTACTTGTGTCCTAGCAACTGATCCATTTACAAATTGACCATGGCGTGAAGTCCAACGAGGAAGTCGACAAAGCTTGGACAACTCAAGATCAAGAGTACGAAGATTTCGTTGCAGCGGAGAATATGGAGTATCATCCGTGGTACACCAGCGCTCTCTGGCCGGTGATCACCGTGATCATCATTACGTGGATGGTTCTTCTGTTGGCAGTGCACATCGCAATCTATTTGGCAAAACGGCGCGGCCGGGGCCCTGTTATCAGGCCACCGATGATGCTTCGCCAAGGTTTAATCGACAACAAGAACTGCGGATTAGTCTACAAGCCTCTTCAAGAGGAAATCGCTACGCCGCACGCACCAAAGAGGGGAAGCTTTTATTCCAGCAGTACATTCCACTACGATAAGATCGTGCCGGAAAGTGTTTAAATTTTGTTACGAATATAACTATCTAATCGATCACCTGGTAATTGGCGTAATTTAACTTATTCCGGACATTGATTATGTTGACGAATTTGTGGAGAGGTAAAGGATATTCCATATAAATTTAATTGGCAAATTGACTACGCTCGGAAATGAGCGCGTATAGTCACTACTTAGGCAGCTGTTTTTAATACATTTTTGATAAAAAAAAGTTTCATTGTCTTTAATGACTATAATGCTGGGTGAAGAAGGTTTTTAAACATAATTACAGAAATCGAGTGTAAAGGCCATATTATATGATGCATTTTTTGTAACTTATGAACGAGTAGTGTTTCGAATGTACTCGCTCATCATTAACTCTGTCCTCATATCAAGGACAGCTTTCTTTTTAGAGAATACATTATAGTAAGAAACAGAGAAGGTCCCAAATGTTAGTCGCCTTGTTAAACGGGCGTTATTCTCAGATTGCTTTATATTCACCACTGTACTTGCAAGATTTTAACTGTAATTAACAATGTTTAAAAACTGGATATGGTGATTAATCAATTTTGTGTAAAAAAAATATATATATATATCGGCATGGTCAGTTAAATAGTATTTTATTTCTGTATTGAAATATTAAATTTTTATCAAAAATGGGAGTCGAGTCACAGTATTTAATTATATTTGTATATTTAATCAGTAACTCGTAATCCTACATGTACCCTAGTAGCATTTCTGGTTGGCCCACAGTATCCCCAAGTTGGGAATTAGTTGGCCCATCAAAATGCCAACAATAAATGCTACTAAGGTATTTTCTGTTTAATATTAATCGTTGTAGAGACGTGATTTTGAGCAATAAATAGATGACCATTCCGTAGAAAGGTAAGAGGAGAAACTGAAAGCAGGGTCTTAAGGAGGCAAGCGAAATGTAATTGTGTTTCAAATTAGGACGGTCTGCCCAATTAGAGTAATATATGTAAAATATGTTATAAGACTTGACTTTTAACTGCCGTCACTACAATAACTCGTTCGAGCCATGAAAATATAAGTACTTACGACTAAATACTGCATAATATATATAAGTATGTACTAAGAGAACCAGTGTCTCGTAGTATAAATACATAGTTACTATGTTAAATAATACGTTAGTATGTATTATGTATTATGCTACATACTGTAAATAAATGTATAACATTTTAATAAAGTTTGATTATAATAAATAGTCCAGTATTTATTATATTCACGTCAATGTTTTCCAAACATATTCATTATTTCTTCCTTCGTTGTTTGAAACATGAAAAAGACATTTTACTCCTACTTTTGAAATAATCATTTTACAAATATTGCCCTCGTATGTTTTCGCAATTTTATATTTCATTTTGAACTATGAAGAAGTACCTAACAAATTTTAGATATGTTGAATTTGTCTTTCTTTTCAATCAAATTTTTCACTTAGAGGTATACATGTATGCTCTAAGGTTTGTAATGTGAAAGCATTATTCTCGTATGATACGTTTGATAATTTTCTAAAATTTATTATACCACGAAACTTAATTCCACCTTTTTGATCATTGGCCAACATTTCTCTCTGAAATAAGTGTCCATACTTAAATGTGATCCATTATTTTGCAACATATGTATAACATAATTATTTGTGCCCAGAGGCGGTTTAACGGCGGGCGCACCGGGCGCGCGCCCGGGGCCCCGACTTCTGAGGACCCCCACAAAAATCAACTTTCCACTTTTTTTTTAATGACACCAAATTTGATTTCATATTGTAAGCGGATCGTAAAATTGTAAGCGAGAAAAGTATAAGACTGTGCAACGCTGCGCAATTTTGAAGTAACTGTTGCTAAGGAGGGCGACGGAACACCGTCTCCGAAATAGCTAAGGGGCCCAATATTTTCTTATGTGCCCGGGGTCTCAACCGACCTTAATCCGCCTCCGTTTGTGCCATTAATTATCGTAAACGATTCTATACTGGACTGCCTAAAGCATGACAATACTTCTAAGCATTTTATAAGCAAAGTTAGTAGTCAGTGGCGGATTTAAGAAAAAAAGGCCCAGGTGGCAAACGTTCCGAGGGGCCCACGTTTGGGGGAAAATAAATAGTTTACTAAAAGTGGGTAAGTGCAGAAAAAATATAGTGTTTGGTTAAAATCATGATTTTTTTTTTAAGATGGGGCCCTAGGGGTCTTTCTGGGCAGAGGCCCATTTGTTCGGAAAAATGATGAGGTAGTTTATTAAAAACGGGCCAAGTGTAGTAGCACGGAAAAAAATGTAGTGTTTGGATACCTATACCTAATCATAACTTTTTTCTGGTCATGGGGCCCTGTTAAATCCGCCACTGTTAGTAGTAAACAAGTAGTTTGCTATAACTACAGGATGTATCTTAGTACGTGGGACGCACTTCAACGGTGGACGCGGGACACAAAAACGATGAAAAAAGTTCATATAAACATGTACCCTATTTGACCCTGTTCCTGAGTTATAACCATTTTTGTACTCGAATAATATAATTCTTAATGGCAAACAGAGATAGCGTAACTGATCCTACTAAATGTTTGTATAACTCTTTGTAACTGTGGACTTGTTTTTCATAATGGCAAATAACCAGCTAATCAATCAGTGCCCTGAAAATCATAAAGAGAGAAGAAATCGTTCGATCAAAGATTGCCTCATAACCAGTGTACAGTTGTTATCCGTTTAAATTGCTGCATCAGTTTGTAAATTTACTTTATCGAGGAAATTTGAATATCGTGGCGATAAGGGTATAATGATGTCCGTATAATTCTATTTTACTTGAAAATTTTTGTTATCTCACAAGTGTGACTATAAAAATTGATACGGCACTGGCACCGATGTATATGTGGTATGTGCCATTTCATCACACATGTACGGATAACAACAAGGAAGGAGGGGGCATCCGACGGGGATAATCAGTCGCCGGAGAACCGAGCACGAGACACCGACGAAGCGAGATCACGAGTTTTTTTAACAATAATATTTCTTTAAATTAGTGCATTTTATTGTAACGTTTGTTTCATTGAAAAATGCTGCCCAGAAGGCGCGTCATAGAGCTACTGCAAGTTATTTCCTCTCAATCGTGAGTAAACACTGAAAGTGGATTTCTGCAATCGTCACATATATATATATATATATATATATGCCGAACGAACTAAATGATACGAAGTGACACCTTTATTAAACATTGTCGTCAATATTATTGTCATCTTTTAGTACAACATGTTCAAGGTACCAATTGTAATACCATTTAATGAAAGCATATAAGTTGACCTTCTTGAATAATAAATCATAGTTTTGTAATTAATTAAAATTCATATATTTGCAGATATAACAGACTAAATAAAATTGACACATGTATCGGTCGTTGCAATGGTAAAATCGCGAAACTAAAACTGTTGCGAATCTGAGTTAAATGCATGATAATTAAGTTTTGCAATTTCGCAACTTGACCGTTGGAACGACGACGATGTGTTCAGTGTCTAGCATCATTCGTCGCGTATGTCTGAAAAATAATTACATTGACAAATCATTGGAATATTTTTGATTGTTTGTACTTACAAGAACTTAAATAGTAGTTTATAAAATATTTAACAATAACGGGCATGTTTAACGTCATTGATTCTTTGAATATAATACCATTAACATACAAGAAGAGAAAACAGCTGCTGAGATTCCTTCAAAATACCAATCTTCTCCAAGAGTTGTGAATATCGTTTCTATGGACTGTGTCGCTAATAACCCAACTTAGAGGTTAATGCGACTTAAAATAACTAATTAAAAAAAACATTACGATTCTTCTAAACATCTCACGAGGGAAGGTTCCGAACCCGAAAATTCAAAAAATTCTGAAACTTTGTGAATATGTAGGGGATTTCCTCCTGATTACAACGCAATTTTTATTTGCTGCCCAAATTCACTGGAAGGGGGTGAAATTAACCCCTGAAAATTCGGCTATTTTCCGATTTTGTGTTATAACTCGCGAACTGCAAGAGATAGAAAAAAAGTTTCAAGACAAAAATTACTTCTTTTAATTAGATCCATGATTTGGTAAAAAAAATTATTTTACAGTTCGCGAGTTATAAGACAAAATCGGAAAATAACCGGATTTTCAGCGGTTAATACACCCCCTTAGAGTGAATTTAGGCAGGAAACCAAAATTACATTGTAATTAGGAGGAAATTCCCTACATATTCACAAAATTTCAGAATTTTTTGAATTTCCGGATTCGGGATGTTCCCTTGTCAGCAACCCAATGAATGACTGTGATATAGTTTTGCACTTTTCGACCTACAGATTGAATCTGTTGTTTTTCAAATAATACATGGTTCTTCATTATAATCCATTTGGATTTATACAGACAATAATATTTCATGGTCATATGTATTGCATTTGACTCTTTTAAGTGAATTATTGAATAGGCCGTGGCGGCCCTGTGTAACTTTAAACTAATAATTCTTTAATATGTATTGAGGTAACTAGTTGTCGATTTATGTAATCCTGTATTATCTCATTATGCTTCTAATACTGCAAAGGAAAATTGATTTCTATTTATCAATTCGGTAAAAATTAACATTAAATAAAATAATTGATTTGTTGGACTTTGAGGGCCGCTATGGCGCAATATTCAGCTTATAGCACGAAACTTTCCTTTACAGTTTAGCCTTTATTAACGAGATTTGTTTATCTCGCGCATATTCCTAAGTAACCATAGACCATTCCGTATTATATCTTTGATATTACTCGTGAATATCTATCACCTACTATTGTTTTCAGATTTTTAATACTTTTCTATATGCATATATATGTATATATATATATTTATTAATTATTATTTTATAAAACAATCGTCGTTTTACAGAAACTGTTGCATAGTAAATGGAATAAAAAGGCCATTTTATGAATACGAATGTCCAACTTTTAAATAAAATGGAAGGGACACTTAAGAGTGAAAGTTATTTTGTTCGGCATTTAGAAAGAAAAGACAAAAATAGTAAAATTAGAATTCCCAGATATTTCCATATAAGAACGTTCCTTAAAAAAAAAACGTTTACACATTCTCGAAATGTGCGCTGTTTTCTAAAAACTAATTTAATCGCTCCGTAATATTTATATTGTACTAGTTTTTTAGCCTGTCTTCGCTAGGCATTACTATCCTATATAATAAAACGCTTAAGATAATCACAATTTTTGTTGGACACTCCCCGAGAAACAATTTTCGCTGCGAAATAAGAAATTTTACAACTTTTCGGTACCAGATGGGTACCTGTCTAATTGGTTTCCTGAAGGGCATTTCGAGGGGTCTAAGTCACATACGTGCCCAGACTCACTGCCCGGCGACATCTGAGACCCCCCCCCCCCCCCCCATAATAATTCTCGATATTATTACAACAACTAATGTGTGACAAAGACCCCGAATCAAAGAAATTTGTGGAGCATATCCACTCTTACAACAGCGCTTTTTCGTTTGCCTCCATGAGAGCCTAATTAAAGGGCATATTTCGACTCTGCGTTGAGCGTGCGTTTGTATCTCCACCACTTCTTGGAATCCTTCGGTCGAGAGCGAGAGTGAGAGAACTCGTGAGCGAGCGAAAGAGTCGTCACGAAGTTACCGTTGGCTACGAAAGAGATAAAGCATGATACTTTGTCTCGCTTCGTCTTTCAGCTCGAGCTCGAGCTCGAACCGCGTGCGGGCCTACGTACAATGCAGTAGCGGCTACTACATTGTCCATAATAGGGTATCTGTTTTAGCCAACAGGCAATACCCATTATCGAAATTTCCAGGTTTCGGATTTTTTACGGCATCTTTGGGTGCCGAGGAAACTTCATGCCGATTCTTAAGCTTGTAGGTTGTCGGGAAGTACAACAAAAGCCTCTGGAAAGATTTTGCTAACAAACGAACATCCACCTCAAGCGTCTTATTATATAGGGAGGATAACCTTATTGAGTAAAATAATTGGTAATTATGCATATTCCTGACAACATATCCAAAAATCATTGAAATCGGTGAGGAAATACCTATTGTGCATAATTACCAAAAATACCATCTACATATAATAGTATGACATACATAATAAACGACTATGAAAAAGCAAATATTTGCGAGATACGTGTTATTTCCTGTATAAATTCAAATGGAGTAGAAAATCTGAGTTGCAGGCTCATTTAGAAAATGTATAAGTTCAACAATACGAATAGCCTCAACTTTCAAAATACGATATTTATTGTTGCATTTTCAAAGCACGCGATCGAATATGAATTTCATATTTTTCGATTCTCTACTCACATGCTCTACTGTTCCGTTGAAATCGATACGTAACCAGGGTTGTCACCTTATAACCATATAAATCCCGGAGTTCCACACAGTCCAAACCCGGAGATTCGAATATAAACCCGGAGATGGAAAAAGCAAAAAAAAAGTTTTGTTCTCGAATATCCAGAAAACAGATGTGCGATTCTTTTAAGCTCAAACAATTCAGAATTTAAAAGTATCTGTTTTTTTAATTAATAACTATTATTGTATATAAAATTGATACCACTGTATAATACCACAATTTCTTATTATCTCATTTTTTCTACAACCCGGAGATTTTTTTCAGTAAAACCGGAGCCCGGAGATTGCTTCAAAACCTGGAGTCTCCGGGCCAAAACCGGAGAGGTGGCAACCCTGTACGTAACACGTCAGGGGGTTCTTTTAGTTGGGAAAAATTATTATTTACAGGTGCAGATGCCCAGCTCATGGAAATCCAGGAGGCGCAAACGTGCGCGAGCTAGGGAAAGCTCGTAGTACAGTAGCAAATGCTACACCGTCGAAAGAATATGCCTTCGAGGTATGCGTACCTATTCAAAATTAAAAAAAAAATCCCGCGAACATAAAATACCGATAACTTTTGGCTACTGAGCCGCAAGCTTAATGATATCATAGACTATGATTGTGAAATATACATACATGCATGAACCACTACGACTAATTTATCCAGATAACAGATGTTTTCGGACTCACTGTGTTTACCTCCGCGTAAAAATTTTTGATACCAAATTCATTTATACACAGGGTGTCGCATATGAGTGGTACAAGAGGGAAGGAGGTGATTCTGTAATATGTACAGGGTGATTCAGCGTACCCCGTGGCGCGGTCAACCCTCCGCGGTGCCTCACCAAATTTTATGGCTTTCGACCCTCGAAGGGGTTGGAATGCCATTAAGAAGTGAGAAATGTTCAGGATTTCCGCATTTCTCATCCGATCTGTGCGAAAACGACGCCAATCGATTCCTTATGTTTCTCCGATGAGAATAACGCTAAGAACGACGTAATTCGGACCATAATGAAGGAAATTACATGAAAAAATGATTTGCATAATCAAATTGACTTCGTTAGAAATAGTCCGATTTACATAAAATTTGATATGATCTTCATCGGAAAAACATAAGGAATCCATCGGTGTCACTTCCATATCCATACGATAAAGAATAAAGAATTATATTTTTCTGAAACAGGTATGAATCCTCGGCCGACCGCAGCGAATTCAGGTCGGCGCCCCGCAGTCCAGGGTGAAAATGTGAAATATTCATTTCAGCGTGTTAAGAAATTCTTTATGGTATCGATATGGAAGTGACATCAATGGATTCCTTATGTTTTTCCGATGAAGATCATATCAAATTTCATGTAAATCGGACGATTATTCACGAAGTCAACGTGAAATGATATAAATCAAATTTTTATGGCATTTACTTCATTGTGGTCCGAATTACGTCGTTCTTGGTGTCAGTTTCATCAGCGAAACATAATGAATCGATTGGCGTCGTTTTCGCAAAGATCTGATGAGAAATGCGGAAATCTTGGACATTTCTCATTTCTTAATGGTATGCCAAGCACTTCGGGGGTCGAAGGCCATAAAATTTGCTGAGGCACCGCGGGCGCTTCACCGCGCAACGGGGTACCAGGCGGCATCTCTTTGAAAGGCGCTGCGAGAGAATCAACCTGTAGCTCGTAGAAGCACTGTACATTAGGGTGGACCTTAGTTACTCTTGTCGAAAAACAATTTTGAGATTTTTGGCGAGGACACCCCCTAGGATTGTGCCATTGGGAGAAAAAATGAAATCGATTGGGGAACGGGAAACTGTAGAATTTCTTAGACAAAAGTTGTACTGTTTGACAAGATAAAAATAATGCCAACGAAAAAAGCTTTTTCTGAAGGTAAATTTATGAGATTTCAAGGTCATGATTTTTTTTAAATAATTGTATACTTTGATCCTATATTGTTGCAGAGCGTAAAAAGACAAATTCAACGATATATAAACATGTATATTAACGATACATTGGAGAAAAACGAGTTACAAGAATAAAAAAATTTCAAATGCGATGAGGCACGGTTTCCCGTCCTCCGATCGATTTCAAATTTTACACACATTATTTTTTCCCCCAATGACACAATCCTGGGGGGTGTCCCGAAAAATTTTTGAAAGTCGAAGAATAAGGTCCACCCTACTGTACATTAAAATTGGAATTCTACATAAGTCTAGAGTATCTAGATAATAATAAAACAAATTAACATGGTACTACCAGCTCTTCATACTCTTTCAAATAAAAAAAAATCATTGAAATCGGAGCACCTATGCGGAAGTTCTGGCTAAACATACACACGGATCGAATTGATTAAACTCCTTCTTTTTTTAAGTCGGTTAATAAATATTGGAGACAATTACAGATGGCCTGTTCCACGATACGATATGGTGTCGGTGTTACCAGGGAACTGGGCATGGATATGCAAAATCTCGGCTCAAAGAAGACGTGCTTGATGACGGATCCGAATTTAGTAAATCTACCTCCTGTCAAAACTGCCATGGACAGTCTTACTAAATATGGTGTCGAGTTTGAGATTTATGACAAAGTGCGCGTTGAGCCTACGGAGAAGAGTCTTCAAGATTCCATCGAATTTGCTAAACGTGGGAAATTCGACGCTTTCATAGCGGTGAGGGGCCACAAGATTCTCTTCACTGTCATCTTCCATGTGATCTATGAAAAAAATACGTTTATATTTGTCAAGTATCAAGGAAAATATTGTAATTATGAAAAGTGTACATTCTTTCTCTATAAATCAACTGTTCTCGTGGCTTTGAATTTGATGAAATGAGTCACTATTGATATACTGCGTTATTATTAACATGATATGCGATATTAGGAGATGATTACAAAAATGTATTGTGAAATTAAGTTTTTACCCCGTAGGTTGGCGGTGGTTCAGTGATGGACACTTGTAAAGCAGCAAATCTTTATAGTTCTGATCCGGAAGCCGACTTTTTGGATTACGTGAATGCACCCATTGGCAAAGGCAAGCCAGTTATGGTGCCATTAAAGCCATTAGTTGCGGTACCAACTACTTCCGGTACTGGTTCAGAAACTACGGGTGTATCTATCTTCGATTACCGGCCGCTTAAAGCCAAAACTGGAATTGCCAATAGGTAAATTATTGTGAAAAATTGGAATCAAGATAATCAGCAGTCAAATTTAATTGTTATTTATTTACATAAAAAATTCATGGACCAATGCAATACCTATGTTGTTAACGACAATAATGTTACCCGAAATTAATTTACTCCACGAGTCATTCTTTAATATTATTAAACGTAGAAAATGGTTAATAAATGTTCTTTAAATAGGGCACTGAGACCTACATTGGGCCTCATTGATCCGAAACATACATTGAGCATGCCAGAACGAGTTTGTGCTTACTCTGGTTTCGACGTCCTCTGCCATGCTCTGGAATCTTTTACTGCTATACCGTATACAGAAAGGACACCCTGTCCCCAAAATCCAATCCTTAGGCCAGCTTATCAGGGCAGCAATCCTGTCAGTGATGTGTGGTCAAAATATGCTCTCCAAATTATGCGCAAGTAAGTAGGCATGCGTGTTGTATAGTTTCATCCAGATCGGTTAAAAAAATCGGGATAAACGTATCCTATATAATATATATTATTCCCGGTCTTAGACTACGTGTATACAAACTTTCAGAAAGATCCGTTGCGTAGTTGCGACGCGATGGAGTAACAAACATACAAACATCCAAACACCCAAACACACTTTCGCATTTATTATATTAGTAGGATTCCAATCTATTTTCTCCTTTTCTCCTTTGTAGATACTTTAAAAGAGCAGTTTACAATCAGGATGATCTTGAAGCCAGAAGTAACATGCATCTCGCAAGTACTATGGCGGGCGTTGGATTTGGTAATGCTGGTGTTCACTTGTGCCATGGTCTCTCTTACCCCATTAGTGGAAATGTACGAAGTTTCCTACCTCAGGTAATTCTTACAAATTTTCAAAAAGTCAACAATCAAATACATAATTTATCGGTCGAAGTAAGTATTAATAGCTACATCATTTCTAGTCGAGCAAATATTTGAAAATGACAAAGTTTACATTATATTACAAGATTAGATTAAAACTAAGAAATATTAATTTAAATTTAATATACAATAAAATATACCTACATAATAAAATTCATTATTGTTCAATCTCATCGTACCATACGGACATCCCAACAATTATATATGTGTATAAGATGATCCAATATCATGACATACACACTTGGCTGACATCTTGTTTTCCTTCTGAAGATATCTAAAGGTGGAATCTGACGGACCGTGGATCGGCGAGCTTGGCACGAGACTCGCCAAGCCCACGCGCCGTGAGAACGCTCATGGCTCGCCGAATCGCGAGCCTGGCCGAGCCTAGGCGAGCCGAGCCGACTCGCCGATCCACGTGCCGTGAGAACACTCATGGCTCGCCAACTCGCGAGCCTGGGCGAGCTTGGGCGAGCCGAGCCGATCTAGGGTAAGTGTGGGTATTACTGCGGATGCCCCGATTACTGCGGATATTCTAAAACAGATCATATTTAATGTTGGAGACTACATAATCTCTTGAAAATTATGGATAAAATTATTTTCAACTCTATAACAGATAATTATTAATATATATGTACAGCAAAGTTATTATTAATTCTTTTATCGCAATTTGAAATTCGTCAAGGCGAAACTTCGGTCGATTCCCGATATGGCGGTCATGAACACCTACTTGAAAAACATTTATATTTTTGTTATTAACAGTAATACATGTAATGTAGCGTTATTGCTCAATAGAATATGAGCTATTTTTTCAGAAAAACAGTAAATCAGTCGTCTACATTTTAGTTTTAATTTTTATTTCTCACCGCAGTATTAGGTGCAGTACTTTACACCATATGCATGTATTATTGCGGACCAACGACTGCGCAACCTAACCTTTCTTCCGACCATTTCACTTACGTGACAACGTGACCATAACCTTATACCTAACCTTCATATTTCTACTAAGGTTATGTTTCGCCTGACATCAGACCGCAGTAATACATGCGCAGTAACTGGTATTTCGTTAGTACCAGGTACGCAGTAATACATGCATGTCCGCAGTAACTCCTGCAATGACATTGATCGACAAATCTCTTTGTTTTTAATTAACTGTGCTTATTACCCCGCCCTTATATTTTTTTATGGAATTATTAAGGTACCACCTTTCTCTTAGAAAAAGAAGGAGGAACTTTCATTCATTTGAACGCCGTATCGACGGTTCTAAAGTTAACCTACCTTAAAAGTCCGCAGTAATACCCACACTTACCCTACGTGCCATGAGAACGCTCATGCTCGCCGAGTCGCGTGCTGTGAGAACGCTCATGGATAGCTGATTCGCGAGCCCGGGCGAGCCTGAGCGAGCCGAGCCGACTCGCCGATCCATGTGCCGTGAGAACGCTCATGGCTCGCCGACACGCGAGCCGTGCCGACTCGCCGATCCACGCGCCGTGAGAACGTCATGGATCGCCAATTCGCGAGCCTGGGCGAGCTTGGGCGAGCCGAGCCGGCTCGCCGATCCACGTGCCGTCAGATTCCACCTTAAGATATTTAACAATTCAACTTCTGGCGAATAATTCGATACGGACATTCACACGAGAATACGCGTGGCTACACTAGCTAGCTACACGTACGGGATTCACAATCGCAAATAACAAAGTTTTATTAAATCTTCCCTAGTAGCATTTTTGGTTGGCATACAGTTGGGCCACGCACATAATATTAGTTGCCAACAGTTAGATTTGGCACATTTTTTTTCAGGTTGGGCCAACAACAGATGGCCAAGGTAGGCTTTCCTACTGTTGCCCAACCATTTATAGGGCCTACCGTACTATATGTAATAGTAATCCAACGGTAGGCAAACGGTTGGATTTTGAATTATACTTATTATTTATAGGTAACGGGAAAATGTTAGAATTTCAACTGGCAAAATTAAAAAGTTAGGTGGACTCATTTCAAATTAGTTCTCTTCGTACATGCTCTAAGATCCAGTATAACCGTAGCCTTAAACAATGTACAAAATGACGGACGGGACCATTTCGCTCGCGAGGCGGCTTGCGTCCTGTGACTGTCGACGTCAACCGTTCCACTCAACCCTCTCTTCCCTCAGACAGTCTTCATAAAAAGTGTAGCCAATGTGGGTTCAAAATTCTTTCAATTACTTTGGGATATGATTTTATTTTCATCCGAACCTATATATTTGTTTTTATTATCTTTAACTAAATGTATTTCCGTAGGGCATTATTAGTTGGCTCAGAATTGGTTATTCGTAGACAAATCACCGGAAGATGTGTGCAATATTAAACAGTTGGCCCAATAGACGGGGTTTGTAGGCGAAACTACTAACCACCTCCCAATTGATTCCCAACCGTAGGCAAATTGTCGGGATGCAAATGCAACATTCAACGGTTGGGCCCTGTAAAGAAGGTTTGTTGGCGAAACTACTAACCACCTCCCAACTGATTCCCAACTGTTGGCTATCGTTGGCCAACAAAAATGCTACTAGGGTTAAGTCCGTAAAATAATTGTTTTCGAGATATTCAAGTTTTTATTTTTGAAACTGAGTTCTTTGTACGATTACGCATATTATGGAATGGTGGATGTCTCAAAAAGTTCAAAGTACATAAATGTATAGACAATTTCAAAATATAAACGCAAAAAGTTCGTCGAAAACTGCGGTATGGATATTTCAAGCAGATGGTGAATTTATCGGTCATTCATCATTTGATACACGAATGCTTGCATTCAAAGATCCTTGAAATTTTTTTAACTATGCGGCAATTATTTTCAGTGGGTTGTTTAAATGTCGCACCTTTACGTCTTCCAAAGGGGATTTATCGCAAAAAAAAATAAAAAAAGTGTAAAAAACTCGGGGTTTTCCCAGGATCGTGAAAAATCGCTCATTTTCAACTACAAATTTTATCATATCAAAATTCACATTTCTACAAAATGACTATCAGACCATGACTGTATAACTATTACGAATGTACACTTATCACTGACAATGAGAAGTTAAAAGATTCAAAAATACGAAAATGGTAACTCAAAAAATAACGCTGGGGTACAGTGAACCTCGTGTGACCAATTTGTGATTATAAGAAGGTGTGACCACGAAGGGTTAATTGCACAAAGAACTTATGTTAGTTAACGAAATAAAAGGTTGAACGTGTTGAAACCAATCACTTTATGGACGTATGTTTATTAAAACATGTTTACTTACATTTATGAATTGTATTTAACAGTTAAATATTTACCCATAATCTTAAAAACCCTGTTCTTTAGAAACTAGTAACATATGTTTCTAGTGACATGGTCTGTACATAACACACCAAAATTATGCCTGGAACACTCTGTACATTAGGGTGGACCTTATTTTTCGATCATCAGATTTTTTTGGTCTCAAGAGAATTGTGACACTTGTTGGGAAAACGATCTGGAAAAAATTGCAGGCCGATTGGACCGGGGGAAAATGAAGCGCATCGAATTTGAAAATTTTGAATTTTTGAAAACTTGACATAAATATACATTATGATATATCGTTGAATTTGTATTTTTTTCTGTTAAAGAATACATACACAGCTTGTACGATTGTTAATAAAAAAACATCTGTGACCTTGAAAACTCGAAAGCTTACATGATAGCTTAAATTCAAGGTGAGCGTATTACGACGTTGTATCGGGAATTGAACCAGGATCTGCTGTACCCTACTGACGAGTCCACGAGCAGATCTGGGACGCAACACTTTGATGACACTTGTAGGTACTCATAATTAACATAATAGCTATAATAACTTATTTTCAGTCTTGGAACTGCTTTTCTTCTGTATAATGGAGCGTTATAATAAAAATCAGAAATGTTTAATATCTCCATCGTTTATGGATATATGAAAAAACTCTTCAGACAAAAGTTGTAGTATATAAAGAGGCGAATATAATGGTAGGAAAATTATTTTTTTATCAAGGTCACTCTCGAGTTTTCAAGGAGTCACAGATGTTTTTTTTGTCAACAATCGTATATGCTGTGTATGTATTTTTAAACAGAAAAACAAAACACAAATTCAACGATATATCATAATGTATATTTATGTCAAGCTTTAAAAAATTCAAATTTTCAAATTCGATGCGCTTCGTTTTCCCGTGGTCCAATCGGCCTGATATCTTTTCCAGATCATTTTCCTAACAAGTGTCACAATTCTGGGGGGTAAGACCAAAAAAATCTCCCGAAATAATTTTCGTCCAGAGTAGCTAAGATTCACCCTGACGTAGGTACTATTACGAAGAGAGTTGAAAAGTGCATTGAAGTCGGTGGTGTGATTTTTGAACAATTACTTTGAACTGTTGCAGATTATTCATGAATTTATATCATTTACATATTCAATAAATGCAATCAATAAGTTATTTGTTTTTCCTTAATACATTTTGTAAGGCTTTGTATGGATAACATTCAAGTGGCTGTATCTCCACAGCCATTGAAAATTGGCGTCATGTTTATACTAACTTTGGTAAATGTTTACTTTAGGGCAGGCATCTTCGATGACCTTGACCTTGACATATGTTGTCAAGGACACTATCCTGAGCAACCTCCAGGAGGTTTTAGCCGTCGCTCGTTATTGCTTTCAAAGTTATTAATTATTGAATATAGAACACAGAAAACATTTAGTCGTCCTACTCCTCAGATTTTCCACAAAAATATATTCCATCCCATAAGAAAGAGTGACCGGAGTGGCTCTGGGGTAGGTTTTCTTGGCTGCGACCCTTCCCCCCAAAGACAATAGACAAGATTCTACTTGAAATGGTTTAATTTGCAGCGAATTTGATCCATCACAAGTCGAAACTCGTCTACTGTTGTGGGGGAGGGTCTACCGGCGTCGCGCGATGCTTGTAACCGCTGCCTCATGTTTAGCATCACTAAACTCACACCGGTTCGCTACCATGCTTTACGCGCGCGCCCCTCACTGATCTAGCCTCAACCGACACTAATACCCGGGACAAGTTGGAAAGTGGAATGCGTTGTGTCGGAATAAGTCAACAGAAGTTTTTCGCAAATATCTTAGAATCTAAGGCCGAGCGGCGGATAATGTATAAAGAAAAGTTGTTCAGAATATTGACTTTGACCACATATTAACCACATAAGGTCAATGTTATCGGAGATGCCTCCCCTGAAGTAAACATCTACTAAGGTAAATTACATGCTTAAAAGTTAAGACTTTTTACTCGACATAGTCCATAACTAGTACCTTCTAAAATACTTACTATTCCCCCTGAAACAGCCGGTATACCGGGCGTTTATCAAATGTGGGATATTTTTTCAACGTCGGTTCTACGTTCTACTCACCAAAATAATAAAAAAAGTTGGTACACGCATATGTCCGATAATCCTTATTTAGTTTTGCAGTTATAAGCTGATAGGCGCGTTCGTCAGTTGGCCTAATATATATTGTATACTGTAGCCTTCGTAAAATGAATTCACGGATAATTGCTGGGCAGGCAAGGTTTATTGGGATTAGGTGGGACAGGGCTACAATTTCAAGAATTCAGACGTTGCGCGTCGCTGCGTTCATACAATTTATGGGACTCTAATCTGCATGCCGCACTCGATTTTATTCTAACGAGGCGGCCAAGAGTTACTCTGTAATCTCCCGTTCGATTGGCGTCCACCCAGGTATTGTCGCCGGACAGGCACATATTGAACAGGCGTCCAAGAATATTCTTCCGTAGTCTCCTCTCTTAAGACTCGCGTGTCTAATGAGATGCTCTGTTCTCTCTCGGCCGATAGGCGTCCAGGTATTATCTCCGAACTCTCCTGCCGCAGTCCCTAAGCCCTAAGCTGCCCGAGAGCGGCCGCTGGTCGTACCTCGCCCTCTTCTCTTACCTCGGGTCCACACCAAGGCGAACACGAACAAAAACATTGTTCGCGAA
The DNA here is from genome assembly GCA_946251845.1 of Andrena fulva. Lineage (NCBI taxonomy): Eukaryota > Metazoa > Arthropoda > Insecta > Hymenoptera > Andrenidae > Andrena > Andrena fulva. The sequence goes on from OX276327.1 coordinate 40,647,024, forward strand.
CTTCTTCGTCTGTTCTTGCCAAGTCCACATTGCTGCGAACGTGAAAAAAACTCAGCGTACGTTCACATACGGTTCGTACGCTGAGTTTTTTTCACGTTCACAGCAATGTGGACTTGGCAAGAACAGACGAAAAAGTTCGCGAACAATGTTTTTGTTCGTGCTCGCCTTGGTGTGGACCCGGGGTTAGAACAGCGAAGCAGGAAATGCCTTTGCGGGCCCAGCCGGTGTATGTATTTGGGCTTCCGGGTGGTAGGCCGCGGTGCCGGAGCGCCATTTGAATGTGCGGGTCATCGAATTTTCTTACAGTATTGTTATATTTTTATTTATTTATTTATAACATTTTCCTGTTTAAACAGGATGGCGTTTCAAAGCTTTTGCTTATATTGCCCAAGATGTCATATATATCTTTTCTCACCTCTCGCTCTCTCCTTCGGGTCCCAGCAGCGAGCGGTGTACCGGAAGAAAAAGGTGGTCACCCATCTTTCTCCAGTACCCGCCCCGTGATGCTTAACTTCGGTGATCTAACGAGAACCGGTGTGTCCATCACGGCCAGCGCCGCTGGTTTGTTATATTTTCGTTCATATCCTTTTCATCTCGCCTTTAAAGAAACGAAGGCAAAATGAACATAGCTGAACTACGTTAAATGCCACTTTAATAGGCATTTCGGACCCGTGTTTTATCGAATATAAAAATGCTTATAACTGCAAAATTAAGCATTATTGGACATGTGTGTGTGTGCCAACTTTTTTATTATTTTGGTGAGTAGAACGTAGAACCGATGCTGAAAAAATGTCCCACGTTTTTATAAACACTCTGTATACATGAATAGAGTAATACTCCTAATGAGAGGCTGCAAAATGATTACAGGGTTACAGTACAGATCACCCTATAGTACCACACGGACTTTCAGTTGTTATATCGGCCCCCGCTGTATTCTCGTTCACCGGAAGTGCGTGCCCGGAAAGGCACTTGGAATCTGCAGAACTACTTGGTGCTGATGTCAAGCGAGCAAAGAAGATAGACGCTGGCAAGATATTAGCAGATACTGTGAAAGAGTACATGCATGTGATGAAAGTTGAAAATGGTTTGACAGAATTGGGCTTCAAGAAAGAAGATATTCCTACTTTAGTTCAGGGTACACTGCCACAGGTAAGCTTCGCCACAGAAAATAATAAATTCAATAACAAAGTTTTCGAAACCATTTTCACTAATATTTTAGTAGGAAATAATTCTTCAGCAATGTTACCAGATGACATTCCTCTTTCATCACTTGTACATTATATTTATAACTTGAAATTACTCTCTCTCTGTTAACTTTATATCTCGTGTAAGGCTCGCGAAACTTTCTATAAATCAATATCGCAATTGTAATGAATTGATGAAATTAAGCATACAGGTGTATATTTATTTACTAATTGCTACATAAAGTAGGTACACACGATTTTTCAGACACGGGCGATACATCGTTATAAACAGAGTTATATAAAAAAATATTCAAACTTCTGAATACGCTGTTCTTCATAAAGAAATCAAGATTACTTGTAGTTTGCATGGAACAGCAATTAAATAATTTTTTATTTATAATATTGTAGAACATCTTAAAACTTTAACCACTGTTAGAAGTATCATATGCATTTTTGTTTAATATGAAATTCACGTAACAGCTCCACGCCCGGCTCTGAAATCGCAGAATGGTGAACTAAATTCATATCCCTATTATTTATGCGTTATTAATTATAAACGGAATGGTTTTAGGGGTTTTATAAGCCGTAGAATCTCATTCTGGTATTATATTTTTTCAAGGATAACGGAACTACCCTTACAAACAACTTTTATACCTTCGGTCAAAATTCCAGTATGTAAGACTTACATACATGGCCATCGCTACTTAATTTTGTACATTTGTTCCTTAATATTTCTGCAGCATAAATGTTTTTTGGGTTGCATAGTAAGCTGCTAAAATAAATGTTTATGTGATGATAAATCACGCGTGATAACTTGTGTTGGTGCAACTTGTTGCAAACAAATCTTATGCAACCACCTTAAGTAGGTTCTATCAAATACTCTCATGCAAAATTCATCGTGACTACGAGTGAATAAATTATTGTAAACGCAACTAAAGCGGAAAACAAGATAAAATAGAGATTCACGAAAGAGTACCTATTTTTCAAGGGGTTGTAACACGTATAGGTGAAAAAACACTCTATAACTCTACATAATCATATTTAACCCCTTGGCATACCAGCTCAACGCCGACGGGCGCGGCCAAACGAACACCAGATGTGAGGCACGCGTCGAGTCATTTTACGGTTCGGCTCAGCGGCCGAAGCTGACGAGACGTATCCCTACCCCTTACTGCTTACGTTTCGCCTGATCGCCGTACCACGGGTCCCACCCGTGCCTTCCACGTTTGGCCCGATCCCGCTACCACGGGTCTCACGCGTTGTTGTATGCCAAAGGGTTAAGTCAACTCTTATCCATAGAAAAATATAGCGAGGCAAAGTACGCCAATTTCAGAGAAAGTATGATCATCCCGAAACTGGCATTTCCCCCCATCTTTAAACCTCTTACAAACAATTTTGGGTGACTTATGGCCACCCTTACCCATGCCAAAACTTATTCTATAGAGTATAGATGTAAGAACACCTATGGCTAAAACGGCAAGAATATTCAAAGACGTTGAAAAATTAAATTTAATTCACATTTCTACGATTACGAACCACCGTGCGCGGCTCCCAGAATCGCAAAGATGTCTTCCTTCGGCTCTGATCGTGAGCAGCTCTTTGTGCACGTCTGCTATAACCTGTTGCTCATTCGAAGCAGATATAGTTTATAATCATATGGACTGTTACGATGCATTGCATATACCTATATTCTATATAAACTTATTTAGTTATATTTAGGTACATATAGGTACTTAATGTACAAATGCTCTTTTGTAGAATGTGGTAAATGTAGTTTAAATAGAATGGTAAGTAAATTCCTTCATATTCTTAAAGCTCTTATTAATCTGAACATCTCTCACGTCAAATAACTAAAATAACTCAAATATCAATAGCTACAAAGAATTGAGCTACCACTTGCAACAGCGTTATTTTTATTTGGAATAGTCGTATCCCTAAAATATAATGGGACATTGGTCTTGACATAGTGGACATAGCGTTATTATGATGTGCAATTTATTTAGGGTGTTTCATTTTTCCAAAGCTGCTATTTTCATTTAACTTTGCTCACCCCATTGGTTCTATTCATCTAACAAGGGAAGATCCCGAATCCGGAAATTAAAAAATTTCTGAAACTGGAAATATGTAGGGAATTTCCTTCTGATTACAACGCAATTTTTGTTTGCTGCCAAAATTCACTCTAAGGAGGTGTAATTGACCCCCGAAAACCCGGTTATTTTCCGATTTTGTCTTATAACTCGCGAGTTGTAAAATATTTTTTTACCAAATCATGGATCTAATTAAAAGAAGTAACTTTTGTCTTGAAACTTTTTTCTATCTCTTGCAGTTCGCGAGTTATAACACAAAATTGGAAAATAGCCGAATTTTCGGGGGTTAATTTCACCCCCTTCCAGTGAATTTGGGCAGCAAAAAAAAAGCGTTGTAATCAGGAGGAAATCCCCTACATATTCACAAAGTTTCAGAATTGTTTGAATTTCCGGGTTCGGGATCTTCCCTTGTAAGTGATCTGTATGCCAAATTTAGGACAAATTTAATAATATTTAGGGGTTGCAGCAGTTTCTGGTTCAAATCTCTAAACTCACATCAGCTCGCTATCATGCTTTACGCGCCCCCCCCCCCCCCCCGCGTTAATCTAGCCCCAACCAATACTAATACTCGGGACAAGTTGGAAAGTGGAATGCGTTGCGTCGGAATAAATCAACAGAAGTTTTTCGCGAATATCTCGGAAACGAAGGCCGAGCGGCCGTAACACGTATAGGAAAAAGTTGTTCAGAATCGTGTCCCCGACAACATATCCTAAAATCATTGAAATCGGTGAGGATGGAAAACTTCTAAATAATTACCAATAATAATAATAATAATAATATTTATATTGTATATTTAAAGATGAATTTGATGAATTTTTTTAAATGTAAATTTAACTAATACATCTAAGTCTAAGTCTTCTTTGAGGTTTAGTTTATTTTTTAAAGCCTTGAGAATGAAAATAATTATCATTGGAAATCGAGTTTCTTTAGCCTACTTACTACTACATATTATTTAGTGTGCAAAGTGTGCAACCTCTGAATATTACTTAATCTGGCTAAAATCTGTCAGATATTCTCTTTATATCAATAGGAATCAGAGCATGAGCAAAGTAAAAAATAATGTAATATTTTAATTTTAACCTTATACTATGAAACACCCTAACGAACATAGAAAATAGTTTATAATATTTACAACAGCACAAACTCATTAGATCTTATCTTTTATATTTCCACGAGTTATAGGTAACTCCGGTTAATGCGATAGCGAATACTATTTAAATAATATAACAAGTTGGAAAGATAGGGAAACATCGATATCTAAATGAAAGAGTAATCGCCATTTTGATCACTCACTGAATTGAAGTTGCAAGAATGATCCTTAGATTAATAAGAGGTTTCAGAACACGTAAGAAATACACTATCGTTCTATTTTAAATTTTGTCTATATACAGTAGAGCGTCAATTATCCGAACGGTCCATTATCCGAAGGAGGACTTCCCCTACATATTTACAAAGTTGCATAATTTTTTGAATTTGCGGGTTCGGGATCTTCCCTTATCAAAAGTATGGGGGTTGAAACTTGGTAACCCGACATACATGAAAATGGTTACTCCTACCAAAAAAACTCAGAGGACCTTGTTTGTAGAGAATTTCCTAAGCTATAAATGGTATAATAACTATTTTTGTCGCAAAACTGCTATATAACGAGATATTCGCGAAAAACAGTTGTTACTTTTTATTCAACCCTCTGTAAAATTTTTAGCGGCGGTCGGACCGATGGGGACTTTTGACATATTGTTTAAAACGACCAAATAAAGGCCCATACAAAAATTTAGCTTGGTGGGAACTATTCCGTAGATTGGGCAGATTTCCGTCTAATTTCACTGGACTATAATATAAATTAACGCAGTAGTACTCCCGTATTTAATAAGTAATTTTAGGTGTAATTCCTATGGTTATAAACTGTGTAAAGTACATGCATGCTCAGTGGCGGATCCAGTGGCGATCGCCCCCCCCCCCCCCCCAAGAATAATAAAATATAAAAATATTATGTCACATTCTGAAACACTTGTTAGGTATATACTTAATGTGTATTTAATTATTCAGGCTATAGTAGCAGATAGATATATTAAAATATAAATTACAAGCATATTTAAATCTCGTAAAAGAAAATTAAAAAATGTAGGTATGTCCTTTTACACATTTCGCCCCCCCCCCCCCCCCCAAGAAAGGCTCCTGGATCCGCCACTGTGCATGCTTCATTCTCCGAACTTTTCGATTATCCGAACAATTCGAATTTCCGAACCACCTCGGTCCCAAGCAGTTCGTATAATTGACGCTCTACTCAGGCCCGGCGGAACCCATTATGCAAGTAATGCGCCGCATAAGGGCGCCACCCGAAGGGGGCGCTTAAACTATATCGCAGACTTAATAATAAAGGAATCCAACTCCCATATAAACAAAATGTAAATGTAATTCTTTTTTTTATTGTACCTCGTAAATGCAAAACATATTAAATAGAAAACAGGTGCAAAAATTTGGGGGCGCCAAAAATTTTCTTGCATAAGGGCGCCAACTATTCTCGCGCCGGCCCTGGCTCTACTGTACCATTATTCCCTTTACCCTCCCTTATAACACGTCCATACACCTAAGTATTTATGATTCTCTACAAAGTTGCGAGTAAAGCAGCCAATGATATATGCATACTGTGCATTTAGAAAAATTCCGACTCAGAAAAGGCAGAAAAAAAGAGACTAAATAGTTTACTTGTAACAGTGATTTATTAGTCACCGCACATGAATCATTACAATTAACTAAATTTGCCATATCTTTTACATTCCATATCCGTATCTATATATGACGAATTCACAATTGCGACATTAACGATATATATTTGTAGCTTGCATCTTGTGATTACACATGTAGAATATAGTATAAATATAGATATAGGTATTATTATACAATTTAGAATTACATACTCATCGAATTTAATTATCAATACTATATTCTTACTAATTCATTATTCGTATATTATTTCCAGCATCGTATCACAAAACTGGCGCCGAGAGAACAATCCGAAGAAGATCTCGCGCAATTATTTGAAAATTCATTTACAATTTATTAAGAAGGAAGTGTTTTGCCATTACCGTGATTGATCCAAGAAACGCAACAAATAAAATCTTATTTTTCTACATTTCCACTCTACATGTGTTATTTATTACATCCTTAATGAATTTCTTAAACAAACATTACAACGAGTCCCGGTGACAGGGAGCCCTTCACTGCTCCGCGATAATAAACAGTTACAAACAATACGATTACCTCGAAGGTTATCAATTTAAATACATATAAGATAACGTTAATAAACAATTTACGCCTGCGAGCGCGTAGTTCGCGATATTTAGAAAGTCATCCTATCTTCGGACGATCCTTGAAAAAGCGATCATCATTGCAATGGCAATGAAAAGGACCCTCTTAAGATCGACAACTCTCATTCTATCAGTGATAGGTATAATTATTAACAAACTGTCGCTTTTATTTCGATCCTGCACAAATGTTACGTGGCTTCATTGTAAAATAAAGAGAATTGAATCGCCTACGCCAAACACATCGCACATGTTCATTAAATCATTAAAATTGAAAGCTAATAATTTGCTAAATCGATAACCGAGTATTAACCACAGATCGAAATTTACATCTAAAGCAGTCACATTGTATTCTGCAAATTTAATTACAAATTTAGTAAGTCCTCAGAAATAGGTACCTGTCACGACATGGTTTCAGACACAGTCTATTTTTTATTTACACCGCACACTGATGAAGATTCTAGGAAGCGTGAAGTACCTATGTGAAACTTGTATTAAACGATTCTATACATTCGACCGCAATGTTATTAGGAAAGCATGGAATATACATTGATTTTTTTAAACGGGCCTGCGGATTCAAACTTGAACGCATATCGTATGATTAGTTTGAGGAATGCTTGTTGCATAAAATCCATTAACAGTTACTTTTCCCCTCAAAAATCCAGAGATATAAATAGAGATACAGCATCTGCACGGCCACCAATACCATTGAAATACGCAAATATCATTTGTTACAATGACAAGTGATTTTATTAAACATATCGCGTACGTTTAAAAAGAATCATACAATTTAATTTGCGCGATTTATACTATTCATGTCACAACGATATTTCAATTTCTAATGATATGGATCGGCACGGTAGAGCCATATATGCTTATTATGAATTTTCTTTCATTCGAGAGAAAGTAATACTAAAAACTGAACTATTGTACAATAATTATTTCTCAAAATAATAATATTCATTATGTACCCGATACGTGTGAAATTCACCTCTGATCCATTGACAGAGACATGTCTCCTTTCTTTCGCTTCCGTTTCGTCATATTATACTGCAATCGCATTTGCTGCGCGTAATGAAAAGTGTACTTTCCAAAATTTTGGGCACGCTAAAATTGCCGTTTGCTTCATATTGCGGCAGCAGCATTAAAACATTTTTTTAAAAACCTCGCTCCTCTTGATCGATGCTTTTTTATTCGAAACTATTACTTTTGCATCAAACATGTTCGTTTTCGAGCCAAATCCTCTGAAAATCGCAACAATGTAAATAATATAAATAATATCGAATACCGTAAACGGGGGTGACTTTGCCCACTTTTCGGAGAAAGTTTATTTTATTTTATTGTGAAGTAATTAAAACATATGGTGTTTTGTAATCAACGGCAATAATTTCTCCAAGGTCAAACGAAAAAAACAATAGCGAATTCAAACATATGGTAATTTTTCAGTCAGAGTGGAAAATTTCGCAAACAAAATTTTTTTTCCAAGTGAATTTTGTGATCTCCGAACTTTGTGCTGTTGAGAGAAAATAAACCTTAAAATCTCGGACAAAATTGTTACACAATGCTGGTGCAATCACCAACGATGGTGAAATTAATGTAGACGATACGAACGGCGAAAAGAAAGACGACGATGAATTAAATGTCGATTTTATCATCGTTAAACTGGCTGGGAAGAAAAGGACTTTTACGACGGAGTCAGTTTCTTAAAAACCAATGATGGAAAAACTTTCGTCCTTCCAGATAGGCCGGACGAAGCAAGTGTGGCCTTGTCGGATATTGTGTGGAGAATCGAGGAGAAGCCAATAGTAAGAAGAAACAAACATACATTCAGCGACGACATTTCGGCTTTTTTTAAATAATTTTTTTTTAAAAACACATGTTTTGATAATACTAGTCTTATGTATCCATTAGAATAAGAACGATTGCTCAATAATGAGTTTTAGGCATGTTTTCACTGAAAAATTTGACGTGGGCAAAGACACCCCAACTGAGCGGGTAACTTTGCCCACCACGTTTTTGGCATTTTAAAAGCGTACGTTTAAGTAAAGAAGTTTTTTTGAAAGCCTATTTAAATCTACACGGCCATCTACCGTATAATAATATTTTTAAAAAAAAAATTTAATGCACTAGGAGTGCTAAAAAAATTATTTGAAGTTCAAAAATGGGCAAAGTCATCCCACTTTACGGTACATTAAATAATAGATTAATATTTTCACATTTTATTTCAAGAATATTCGCAATGAAAATACCTGTACCTCGCAGTATTACTTTGACCTCGTGTAGTCGACCTCCCGAGTTCTTTTCAATTTTGCCCTGTGTTCTTCTCTCGAATTATTAATTTTACTTCAGAATTCATTGAAAATTGTTCTTAACTTTAAAGCTTCTTTCAAATAATACGTAACACGTGACTCGTATTTTTGCTGAAAGTATATGATAGCATTATGAAAACACCCTCAACTAGTACAGACAAACGTTACTTTTTAGGTAAAAACACTGATCTAAGTACTCACCGTCGCGGCCGTGCCTCTCTCAGGGAAAGCAAACGTTTCGGTGAACGCTTACGTGAACTCTTCCGTTTCCATCTCAAACTGGCTTCCTCTGCGACGAATGCGGGACTGGCAATCGAACAACGCCTTGTGGCTAATTGTATCCTCTGGCGATGTTGATGTTTGGATTCTCAATATCACGATGCCTCGCATTTCATAGTGATTGTAACAACGAGTAACCTACATTCAGAAGAAAGAGTAATATAAGACGATTCTCATTCAAACTATACAGGGTAACGTTAAACCTGAACCATTCCGAGAAAATACGGGGTCGTTAAACTAATGGTGCAACCCGAAAAGGTACGACGTTACACGAGAGTATAAGTCGAATACATATAGTACATATTTACTAAAGGGTAGATATAGTACTAAAGGGTTTTCCCGTTGAAAATAATAAATAATAAAATAATAATATCAACTCAAGGGCCGAGACTTGGAATAGTTGATAACTACGCAATGTGACTAAGAATTGACGAAATGCTACAACAAATATGATACAAGTGTGAATGAAGTGAATCACTGTGAGAAAATAAGTCGAAATTTTAGAATAACTTTTTTTCGACCAAGGCATTGTTCTTGAGAAAATCGACTTTAAATTCTCTTGTTAATTAAGGTTGTTCCTAACCAACTAAGTCAGTCAAATTAGAGTTGGGTAATAAACGATAAATGTAAAGTAGTACGATACTATAGAAATAATAATAATAATTTTTAACATCGTGTATATATATTTTAAACAGTTCAATGTTAATATAAAGAATTGTAATACGAGAATAGAATATTAAATTGGTTAGGGTAGTGAATTGGAGCAGGAGATCTGACAACGTCGCATTCATTCGGAGCGTCTTTTATAACCAAAATGTCAGAGAAATGTTCATATGAATTTGAATCGTCGTTCGCTATTTAAATGTCTAAACACATCGATTGTGCGACGTTGCCACGTTGATTGCTCTACGCAAGTTTCTGAAAAATTTGCACGTAAATCAATTTTTTTATGGGCATTTACGAAGAAACTATGTGGTCAGTTTTGCAGAAATTGATAAATTCATTTCCTGACATTTCGATGTACTTTTGTGCCAATTTTGGTACATTTCTTGAATATGGTTTTCCTGTTTCAGAAGAAAAACTGAAACTATAACCCTCTTTTTTTCACTCCGCCATTTGCCACTGCGTTAAAATGCCTCAACTTTAATTAACAATTTCTCGATAACTATGCGGCAAATCGATTTTAAACTTTGTACAAGGGTTTCTTGTATTCCAAATTAGTGTTGCACGATATTTGAAAGAATTCTTGAATTTAGTAGATTATTCAGGAACAACCTTAAGTGTCCGCATTCTCGACGGATTTTCAAACTTGAATTTCGAGAAAACAAAGCCTCGTTGGAAAAAAATATTATTGTACAATTTCGACGTATTTTTGACCAAGGATTTATTTCATATTTGCATTTGCACCATATTTATTGTTGTAGTCTGCTAATTTCTAGATAAATCGACACGCACCAGTCGAGTTTTCAGAATCGACATTCCCGAAAACGAGATTTCCAAGGTTTCCGAGCCAAAATAACACGAATAAAATTTTTTAATATCCCGCTTCGTTTTCAAGATATTCGACTTCGGATTGTAGCAGAGTACACCTGCACCGAAGTAAACTTTTGGGCGCCTGAGGAGTACGCGGAAGTAAGGGGCAGGGCCGTTCCTGGCGGGGGTGCAGAAGGTGCCCCCGCACCTGGGCGGCCAAACCTAGGGGCGGCTGCAGGCCGTTTATTATATGTAAAATTTTGATTAATAAGAATAATAATCGAAACTTTTTTGCATGATAACTGTTTAAAATTATGTATGTATAGATATAAAAGTAAACACTGCATATAAAATTCTTAATTAAAGAATATTGAATCAATAAGGGCGGCAATATTATTTTTGCACCTGGGCGGCCAAAACCCAGGAACGGCCCTGGTAAGGGGAACACCTGGTAAGGGGTAGACCAGAGTTGTATGTATGTATGTATGCAGTAGTTTATTGTTCCCCTCGGGATTACAAGGTCCTTCGTTTCGCTTCCTTCCTTTACACTTACAATTACCTTTACATCCTTTCTTAAAATTACCCTTACCTTTCCCCTTAAGGGGACTAGGCAGTCAGAAACTCGATTTGTTTTGTTGCATTTTTCGAAAGTACCACCCTTCCCGATTAAAATGCCGTTTGGTTTATGTTAAAATACGCAAAATTGAGGATTTTACAGCCGAAAAGGTCGAGCGCGCCATAAACCGTTTCTGCGCGCACGCAGGTAGACTAGACAGAGCACAGAACCTAAATAACGCGTGTCTATTTGATTAACATGTCAATTTCGTAATGTATTATATAAGTGTCAGTGTGGCGTTGTGTCTTACTGTGTTAAATCAAGCATAAAAGCGATTATGTTGGCAACGACGATGATAATGATGACAATAAACACGTCGATGGTACTGCTAATGACGGTAACGATTATGGCGACAACGACGACGGTAAAGGATGATGACGACAGTGGGTGACAGTGGTAACGACGTTAACGAATATGATAAAATACGAAACACGAATCATGGTACTGATATCGCTAAGAATAATAATAATAGTAACGGTTGTAATAAGTTCGTAATGAAATATACACATATATAAGCACGTACATCCTCCGACAAAACAACCGCAGCATGAACTTATAAGTAATAATAATATGATTAAATGGTAATGATTCGTATGATAATGATTAAACGGAAAAAATACAATATATTATTGCCATATTATTTTGTATCGACAATTTATTTCTCTGACTTCTAAACAATCTACACATCCCTTTGGATTCCCGAACCGTTCACGCGACTATTGGACGATCGTTGTTGATATGTTCACGGTTATGGACCAACAAGAAATTTGATTTGCGGCCGAGGTGTCGGCGCGTCGATGTCCTCGGTGTTTCACAGCATCCTGGCATCGAGGCGCCCCATTGCTGGTAAGATAGGTACGCCGCAAAAAAGAATTTTCTAACCAACGGTAATCTAGAAGCGAGTGATTTTAAATACTGCACATCATCATTGACGTAACTATCAAAATAATTAAAGAAGATTCGTCCGTTAAATAATCAATAATTTTTTATTCAGTTTACTCTTTGTTTTAGTGTTAAATAAATATGTAGGTAAATGATTGTTATAAAATGTATATGTATATAAAGATACCCTCTACCTATAAAAAAATAGAGAACAAGGGGGGATGGGACCTGCCCCCCCCCCCCCCAGACAAAAATCTTAGTCACGCCAATGCACATAATTAGCTAAATATTTACTAATTCAAATGTAGTCGTGTTTGATCTCATTTTTATCGCGACGATCACGCCAATAATTTAAAAGCGCATAGAAGGGAAAATAATTGAAAGTATAGATATTTCGTGTTAACAAGTATTTATAGCTGTGAACCAATCGTGCTTCCCTGTTGGACGCTCACGTCAAGTTGCCTGATCGACCAGTTGCTTAGGGCAGCTCCAAAAAGTAGTGGGGATAACTTGCAACCTATACGGACTGCTCGAAACGAATCTGTAGTGGAGTCCTGTTGTAGGTTTATTTATCGGATAACCTGTCACGTGGTCATATGTATAACGGTAGGAAGAGAAAAAGTAAGGTTCATAAACCTTATTTTTAATAACCACAATTAATTTGACACGTTTAAGTAACGTGTTAGGTAAACTCGCCCCTTGATTTACGCGGAGTCACTGCCAGTACAAAAAAGTACCTAAGAAAAAAGACCGCTGATGTTGTAAAAATATTTGTCCCACATATATTTGCACGCAAACAATAATAACGAGAGTTCAGATAAAGAAATTAAATTTTATTTTATTTTATTTTCAAAGCCGTAAACCTTCCCTTTTTAATCGCTTCGAAGTTACTATATCCTCATCGCTAGAAAAAATATTTTACGCTTCTATTTCAGTTTCGTATAATAAAGATATATTTTCTCACCGCGTAAAATGAGAACTTTCAAAAAGTAAAAAAATTACGCCAAGTACATGAAACAAATAAATCACAAAAAATAAAAGATAATAATATAAATCACAAAAAAAATAGAAGAAAATATATATCACAAAAAATAGAAAAGAATAATATAAATCCCCCCAAAAAATAGAAGAAAATATACAATATAAAAAAAGATGTGAAATCAAAATGAGCTGCAAGTACATAAAGGTGCTTTCTAACTGCGCTTAAGATAACACAACTACATATACACAGCAAAAATGCTGCGTTCATACATTCCATTACTCATATCGCGGACATTTTAAATAACCAATCAAAAAGAATCCCAATTAAAAACATTGTCGTAAATTAATTAATAGCTTTACAAAATTAATATACAAAATTGCGCCAATTATAACAATGGCTATTTATAAAAAGAAAAAATGTATTAAATAATATTAAGCAGATATATTTTTATAGAAATAAATATTTCAATACCAATAAATATTTTATTCAAAATACTTGGCGCTGCTCACCGCATTGGTGTTGCTAAACTGAATACATATGTATAAATTGCTTTAATCTTTTTCTTTCTTTCTTGTGCGTGCATTCGTGAATGTGTGTATGTGTGCGTGTGCATATGCTACGTATGATATTAGAATTAAATATATGTAGAATAAATCTGACTGCGTTTCTAATATGTATATGTTTATGTATTTTAGATTGTAAGGGAGTTATTGTAAATTATTAATTTACTATTAATAAGACAATTAACATTTTTTCGGTTTCGCAGCGCCAAGTATTTTGAATAAAATATTTATTGGTATTGAAATATTTATTTCTATAAAAATATATCTGCTTAATATTATTTAATACATTTTTTCTTTTTATAAATAGCCATTGTTATAATTGGCGCAATTTTGTATATTAATTTTGTAAAGCTATTAATTAATTTACGACAATGTTTTTAATTGGGATTCTTTTTGATTGGTTATTTAAAATGTCCGCGATATGAGTAATGGAATGTATGAACGCAGCATTTTTGCTGTGTATATGTAGTTGTGTTATCTTAAGCGCAGTTAGAAAGCACCTTTATGTACTTGCAGCTCATTTTGATTTCACATATTTTTTTATATTGTATATTTTCTTCTATTTTTTGGGGGGATTTATATTATTCTTTTCTATTTTTTGTGATATATATTTTCTTCTATTTTTTTGTGATTTATATTATTATCTTTTATTTTTTGTGATTTATTTGTTTCATGTACTTGGCGTAATTTTTTTACTTTTTGAAAGTTTTTTATGGGGATCTCACTTCTTTTTACAAAGATAATTCATGTACTTGGCGTAACATTTTTTACTTTTTGAAAGTTTTTTATGGGGATAACACTTTCTCTTTCACCTATTGTAATAATAAAATAATAATTCTTTTTGTGTGCATCATTAGCTGAAATTTAAATGGGATTTTTTTATGGGATTATTAATTTACAAGCAGAGGATCGAAGCTGAATAATATATATATCGTTTAATGAACTCGTTTAATTAATTATTATTATTATTAATTTACAAGCAAACAGAGGATCGAAGCTGAATTGTTTAATAAATTATATATAATGATATATACTCTGTCCCATTAAATTATTTTCTCCGACGTAGATCACACTCAATCATCTTCTGCTTCGATTATCTGTAAATATAAAAGTAAATATATAATATATATAAATAAAATAATATATAAAATCCACATTTTATTTTTTAGTTACAACTAAACGTAGTATTTTTTATTATAGAAATAGAGTGGCATTTTGCTATAGTAAGTATAGATAGAGACTACAAAATATATTCGAAGAAGATGAGAGTGTATGTAGAGACTACAAAATGTATCCGAAGAAGGTGAGAGCGTATGACAGAAAGTCTTGTTGCAGGAAATTTAAATACTAATGGTAATAATTCAAGGAAAATGAACGAAGATATCCAATATTCTTAACGCACAATTTATGGGTGTTGGAATAAAATTAATTTAGTATGTTTATTGGAGAAGTGAAATCTTGTTAATGGGAAACTAATAAAATTAATGAATCGCGTGGCAACTACTGTGGATTTTAAAGTATTATGAATGTCTTTCACGAAAGATTGAATTCAAAAGTATCAAGGGGGATGTGTCTTCAGCGTACTTTGTTCACTAATGTGACTTGCTCCACATTGCTAAGTTTAAACTAAATTTTGTTCATTTACCTTATTTGAGATATTTCCAAAAGCTTGCGCGAAAGAAAATGCTTCGCTGTCTATGTAATAACCTTCTCCGGACAACCTCCAAGCCTGTGCGTCCCCTTCATTTCTATCTAAGCCTGTGCATCCCCTTCATTTCTACTAACCCAAGCCTGTGCGTCCCTTTCATTTTCATCCAAGCCTCTGCGTCCCCTTCATTTTAATTCAAACCTGTGCGTCCTATTCATTTGTATAAGATTTACATAAAAACTCTGAATTAAAAATAGTTTGCTAGTATAAAAATATCTTTCACAAAAGATTGAAAAGTATCAAGGGAGATGTGTTTTCAGCGTACTTTCTTCACTAATGTGACTTGCTCTACGTTGAAAGCAGTCTGCCATAATTTTCTTAATTCTTAATGCTATGTCTTTTGACAAATTTTGTTGATTTACCTAATTTGGCAAATTTCCAGAAACTTGTGAAAAAGAAGATGCTTCATTTCTATCCAAGCCTGTGCGTCCCCTTCATTTCTATCCAAGCCTGTGCGGCCCCTTCATTTCTGTCCAAGCCTGTGCGTCCCCTTCATTTCTATTTTTCTATTCAAGCCTCTGCGTCCCCTTCATCTATCCAAGCCTCTGCGTCCCCTTCATCTATCCAAGCCTCTGCGGCCCCTTCATTTTTATCCAAGCCTCTGCGTCCCCTTCATTTCTATATATATATAAGCTTTACATAAAAACTCGAAATTACAAATAGTTTACTGGTATAAAAATATATATATATTATTTTGTACATGCATGGTACAAATTTTCAGAAAGTTATGCGAAAGAAGATGCTTCTCTGTCGAATCGAACCTTCTCCGCACAACTTCCAAGTCTGTGACTCTACATAAAAAGTCTATTAAAAAATTTTGGCGACTTACCTTGTTAATTGAGACAATAATTCAGTCTTATGTGGTGTAAAAACTAGTGACATTTCAGAAAATTTTGACAACTTTTTATATTTGACACTTGGTAGGTTATAAAGCGATGACACTTAGTAGGTTATATTAATTCCCCTGGCCGTCGCGAGAGGCGTCATGATCCCGAGAGTCGACGAACGAAACATACACTAGTTTCTTTTGGCTGAAGGTGTGCGTGTAACGCGTATATACGTATTATGTTTGACGAAATTTGGTTGGAGAATCAGAAGCAGTGATGCCAGAACCGAGGGAAATATCCCACGGGTGCTACCACCACTCCACGACCAAGCGTACCCCCTCCTAGCGCCCGTACCGCACCACACAAGCATACCCGTCCCTCTATCCGTGTGCCGCACGCGCTGCCTGGCCGGCGCTCTCGGCGAGAATTCGTTTTCCCGACATCGAAGCGCTTGCGACGCAAGCAAAAAGTCCAGAGTTCAAATCCCGGAGCCGATATTCTACTTTTTTTCTTTATTTATTCTCTAATTTCTCATTCTATATTCTCAGAAGACTAAAGGCTTAAAAACTGTTAATTTGCAAAGCATTTTCGAAGCGTGATTTGCTGCTAAAAATGCGATCCCGTTCTGGCTTGTATCGCACCACTACAAGCGTACCCTACCTTCTGTCCGGGTGCCGTACGCGCTGCCTGGCCGGCGCTCTCCACCGAAAATTCATTTCACCGGAACCTAAGAGCTTGGGTCGCAAACAGAAAATCCGAGGTTCAAATCCCGGTGCGAAAATTCTACTTTTTTCATTAATTATTCTCTAACTTCTCGTTCTATATTCTAAGTAGAATAAAAACTTGAAAAGTATTATTTTACAAAACATTTTCGCAGCTGGCTAATGTACGATGTTGGTATTCTGCCTTTTTATACATAAACAGAAATAATTCCTTGAAATGCTACTTACAGAATAAGCTCCTTTCTAGGATGGACTCTTTAAAATTCACGTCACAATGGACAGTTACAGAATCGGTGATTTTCGTTTCAGGTAAGCGAGCCGCCCGCTCCGCTATTACGGTCGGCTTACCACTCGCACCCCGAATTACTGTAATGAGGTTTGAAAACAATATCGACAGGTGTAGACAACCGCACAATTTTCACATTTCTCATTATAGCTTGATCAGAGTATTGCCGATGGAATGGTGAGTTTATGTCGACGACAATAAGTCCAAACAAGAAACAATACGGTCTATTTTTTATTATGAAAACTCGTTTAGAATTTCAGTGTTCCCCGCATTAAGGGGTTACCGCAGTCAGTAAGGTCAGAAAACGAACGATTCTTTGGGAATTTATTTCAGAAAGTACATGCATTTTTTATACAAAGGTTTTTGTATTGAGATGAGGAACCGTTTAACAGGTTATTTTAACTGGTTATTACAGCTGATTTCCCGGAAGCTGTTTTAAGAAACAGCGACACACACTATGTTCACTAAAAATGGTCCGAATTTCTCCATGTTTGAACTCATTTTCATCAGGAAATCCTAAAAAATCCATTGGTACTACTTTCACGACCATTTCTCAAAAGCATGATCACTTTAGTTTTCTGTACTGGGTATTTTACCTGGCCCAACGGTGTTATTGTTCTCGGCAGTCAATGGACGGCCTACCCGGGACCGCAGGTCCTCGCTCGCAGCGAGGAAGCAAGACTGTGCGGTGGGTAGGTCTTTCCCGATAATTCGGGGCCAAAAGCATTTTAATAATCCGAAGAAGACTGAGTGTATCAACCTGATTAACACGAAAAGAGCGTCATTGACTAAGAATGGGTTAGTAAAACTCTTCTGTAGGTATAAATGATATCATTAAGACGAGTACGAAACCTGTCGATATTATTTTCAAACCTCAATACAGTAATTCGGGGTGCGAGTGGTAAGCCGACCGTAATAGCGGAGCGGGTGGCTCGCTTACCTGAAACGAAAATCACCGATTCTGTAACTGTCCATTGTGACGTGAATTTTAAAGAGTCCATCCTAGAAAGGAGCTTATTCTGTAAGTAGCATTTCAAGGAATTATTTCTGTTTATGTATAAAAAGGCAGAATACCAACATCGTACATTAGCCAGCTGCGAAAATGCTTTGTAAAATAACACTTTTCAAGTTTTTATTCTACTTAGAATATAGAACGAGAAGTTAGAGAATAATTAATGAAAAAAGTAGAATTTTCGCACCGGGATTTGAACCTCGGATTTTCTGTTTGCGACCCAAGCTCTTAAGGCGGGGTCCCACTAGTGCAACGGCGCGCCGCGCACGTTTTTTTCGACGCGCAAGGCCGATTTGTTGCAGAAAGACGTTCCCACTGGTGCAACTGCGCGCCGCGCACGGGTCAGATTTACGAGTTTCTCGGATTTTCGAGCAGTTTGGAGCACTTGAAAGGGTCGACTTTTACGAGGACGCGCGCGTCGAAAGCGATCGTGTGCGCGCTATGCCGGGATTTCTCTGCCACGCGAGCACGCGAATGCACGCCGCGCATCCTCGAAAAGACTGAAAAAAATGTGTATTTTCCAACGCAAATGTACTTTTTACTTTTACATATCACTTGTACGCGTGTATTTATGGTCTATTACTATTGGTTTATATATTAAAACAAGCAATAACACGATAATTATTGCTGTAAATAGCAACAATTATACTGCCGCGATAGGTAACTTGTTTCAAGATATTGCATAATTGTAATACACTATACAGGGTGTCCGCGGGAACAGTAAGCAGCTGGATATTTCCTTACGTATTTGAGATAGAAAAAAAATGTTTATATGGAATTGCTTGTTTCGAGGGAGCAAAGTTATTAGCCCAGACGATTTTTTTCTTAGATTATTATTTTAAAAGATACGATGGTCAAGTTGGGTTTTTTAAATGGAACTATATATTTTTTTAGAGATTACTAGATACCTAGTCCGTTTTAAGACAAATTCAATAACAATGAAATTCAATAAATGATACACGTGAATTTCTTGTGCAGGTGTAGAAAGTTGGCCTCTAGGAGGAATGCTGGTTCTATTAGTCATGATATAATCTCCTGCCTATGACCCACCTTTTTTCACACTACCTAAACAAAGGGCGTTCGTATTTTCACTATTGGTCGCAATGGTAACTACTCTCAATCACATAATATCGTGTGAGCAAAAACCAACAGGACACCGAGATAGCGAATGACTGAGCGATGTTGAAAGTGATGGCGGAACTGTGGGAGGGAAGCCACGGCAGAGAACTTCTTCATTTCATTTGAAACACAATTTTCAGCAATCGGTGACCGCGACGTATGTAGTAAACCCCTTCAAACATCTCAAGTAGTATGAAGTGTGAAGGCGTTGTTTCGGCTACTGACCCAACCGCCGGCGCTAGCTTTATTTAGATAAAGAAAGCACGATGTAGAAAAGGAGGCTAGTATTTTCCACTGTCTTCGACGTGCGCGCCAAGCATCCCCGTGCGCGCCTGGCAGAGCGTCGGCCCATTTCGTGCGCGCGGCCTCATAAATTAAACCCTTTCAAGTGGACGAAAACCTCGTGCGCGGCGCGCAGTTGCACTAGTGGGACCCTGCCTTTAGGTTCCGGTGAAATGAATTTTCGGTGGAGAGCGCCGGCCAGGCAGCGCGTACGGCACACGGACAGAAGGTAGGGTACGCTTGTAGTGGTGCGATACAAGCCAGAACGGGATCGCATCTTTAGCAGCAAATCACGCTTCGAAAATGCTTTGCAAATTAACAGTTTTTAAGCCTTTAGTCTTCTGAGAATATAGAAAGAGAAATTAGAGAATAAATAAAGAAAAAAAGTAGAATATCGGCTCCGGGATTTGAACTCTGGACTTTTTGCTTGCGTCGCAAGCGCTTCGATGTCGGGAAAACGAATTCTCGCCGAGAGCGCCGGTCAGGCAGCGCGTGCGGCACACGGATAGAGGGACGGGTATGCTTGGGTGGTGCGGTACGGGCGCTAGGAGGGGGTACGCTTGGTCGTGGAGTGGTGGTAGCACCCGTGGGATATTTCCCTCGGTTCTGGCATCACTGATCAGAAGGAGAATCAGAAGAAAAATCTTACCGTTTCTGACAGATCCACGAGACGATATTATGATATCTCTGTTATGCGTGGACAGATTTTATTGAAATTTGGTCTTATTCGAAAGCTTATATGCGGTTTACATAAGAAAAATGCCTTTAAATTTAGAAAATATTGCAGGCGTGATGAGATATTAATGAAATAAGTTTCAGGTTAGGTTGGATTAGCCGTTTCTCGAGTAAATGATAGCGGTAGCGACAGTCGACATATACAGGGTGTCTTTCTTGTACTTGGCGTCGAGACGCTACCGCGTCTCTAGATTCCTCTTTCGAAACTTTAAGCGCGTTCTTCTCGGAATCATATTTCCTCTTCGTTTTGCAGTGACTGGGAAAAAACGCAGGTATCAGTCAATTTGAAAAGAATTCAGCATATATGAAACATGTCTAGTTACGACCTGAATCTACGCATAAGTCTGTAAAAACTCCTGGTTTGTCAAAAAAAAAAAAATAGAATACATAGGGTAAGTGTGGGTATTACTACGGACTTTTAAGGTAGGTTAACTTTAGAACCGTCGATACGGCGTTCAAATGAATGAAAGTTCCTCCTTCTTTTTCTAAGAGAAAGGTGGTACCTTAATAATTCCATAAAAAAATATAAGGGCGGGGTAATAAGCACAGTTAATTAAAAACAAAGAGATTTGTCGATCAATGTCATTGCAGGAGTTACTGCGGACATGCATGTATTACTGCGTGCCTGTTACTAACGAAATACCAGTTACTGCGCATGTATTACTGCGGTCTGATGTCAGGCGAAACATAACCTTAGTAGAAATATGAAGGTTAGGTATAAGGTTATGGTCACGTTGTCACGTAAGTGAAATGGTCGGAAGAAAGGTTAGGTTGCGCAGTCGTTGGTCCGCAATAATACATGCATATGGTGTAAAGTACTGCACCTAATACTGCGGTGAGAAATAAAAATTAAAACTAAAATGTAGACGACTGATTTACTGTTTTTCTGAAAAAATAGCTCATATTCTATCGAGCAATAACGCTACATTACATGTATTACTGTTAATAACAAAAATATAAATGTTTTTCAAGTAGGTGTTCATGACCGCCATATCGGGAATCGACCGAAGTTTCGCCTTGACGAATTTCAAATTGCGATAAAAGAATTAATAATAACTTTGCTGTACATATATATTAATAATTATCTGTTATAGAGTTGAAAATAATTTTATCCATAATTTTGAAGAGATTATGTAGTCTCCAACATTAAATATGATCTGTTTTAGAATATCCGCAGTAATCGGGGCATCCGCAGTAATACCCACACTTACCCTAGCTCTTTTCCCTGGCGAAAAATGACGTTTCTTTAAAATTTGCCGTTTTGCAGCCACCAGTTTTATAATTTTGATTTTTTTCGTTTTCAATAGGTTCAGGGCAGAATAGGGGCCAGGGCAAAGTATAAATTTCAGAGGATATTTCACAATTAAATTTCTTACGGCCAGAATCACTGCAAAATTACAGCGGCTCCAAAAAAAACGCCTACATATCAGACGACTGTAGCGCTGTCATACATATGTATATAATATTCAAATCATTTATTTTTTATTGTTTACAGTATTAATAAACATTACCCAAACGTACTAGTCACAATTTGTGTTCATCTCCTTGTAATTAATTTTCAAAAATACTTGATTTTCGAGCGATCTGACTGCCTAGTCCCCTTAATAATAAGATAAATTCCTATTCGTCGATACATTTCCTCTCAGTTATCGATTTTTTAATTAACAAGCGTCTTTGCGCTGACTTTACACATTTAAGGTGCGTTTTGACGTGACAACTAAAGTCATGACATTCGCTGTCGTGACACTGTATTACAGCGTGAATCAAGTGTTCCAACATCGTCACGGTTTATAGATGTCACGATGTTGTAACATTTGATTCACCCTGTAATACAGTGTCACGCCAAAACGCACCGGGATAAAAGTGGAGTTCAAATGTTTAAACATCCGTTTCCAGGTAAGTATTGATTAATTTATAAACTTGAAGTATATTCATTAAAAGAATCTCATAACTCATAACTGTTTTCAAACCCCTTGGATTTGTGCTTACTTTGGACTTGTGGTCTGATTCAAACTTCGCGCCTCTAGAGTTTACGCTACAAATTCGCACTGTTGATTTTCTGGCATTTGAACAACTAAAATATGTAGATGAAATCCAAATTCTGTACACTATTTAAAAGTACCTGTGTCAAAATAATATCCCTAATTTTTAAGTCAACAATTTTAGCTTAAAATTATGGCAAGTGTAGGAATTAACGGATTTGGCAGAATAGGGAGAATGTGTCTTCGTGCATGTATAGAAAAAGATGTCGACGTAATAACTGCTGCTTAAAATATTTATTTGCATGCAGATACTTTCAGATCAAATAGACCTATTTAAAATAATTATACATTTTTTAAGGTTAAGTTGATCAACGACCCATATATTACAACTGACTACATGATATATTTATTCAAATACGACTCAACTCACGGAACTTATCCTTTAAAGGTGGAATGCGATAATGGACATATTGTTACAGCAGGTATAATTAGCATTTTTTATAATACCGAATCAATTAATAATTACTAAGATAATGTATGTTAAACTTTGTTATTTAAGAGAAAGATTTTATTCCATTCAAGAGAAAATTGGAACATCAAAGCCCAGATAGCACACAGACGTCTTTAAGACGTCTGTTTCAGACTTTCAAGACGTCCTAACGCCGTCTGCTAAAGTTTTAAAGACGTCTGTAGTACGTTTTTCAACGTCGTTTGTCAGGAAGTTCAATACGTCGTGGTGATGTCTGAAAGACGTCCATTTCAGTCTTTCAAGACGTCTTCGCAAAGTCCGGGTTAGGAAAAAAATTGGCGGTAACGAAAATCGAAACCAGACTTCCCGGTTACGACGCAACCACTATTCGCACCTACCCAACACACTTCCTTGTAAACACTTTAAATTTCTAGGTATATAACTAGTATTAATTGTTTATAAAAAATGGGCATTGACGCTAAATATTCTACAGAATACCACCATCCGACCTCTAGACTCATTGCTTAAAATTTCACATCCATCTTAAAACAGACGTTTTAACGATGTCTTAACGACGTCTCAAAGACGTCTTAAAAACGTCCTGACACAGACGTCTTGAATACGTCTTCATAAGGTGGTCAGACGTTCAGACCAAAGACAGACGTAAAATGGACGTCTTTAAGAAGTCGTGTGCTATCTGGGAAAGGATATGAAAAAGTTTCTTGGTTGTTAAAAATAAATAATTCATTCATAAATTTAATAATAAATAATTCAAAAAATTAAATAACTTAATTAGAGGTCTTTTATAACTCTGCCTTATACTTTATTAGTAACATTTCCTATATAATCATGTGCAGTGTAGTTTAAAATGTATAGAAATCAGTATAATTAAATCAATTTCTCTTTTACACTTGGTTAAAGATAGGAGAATTTCCACATCACAAGAGAAAAATCCATGTAAAATAAATTGGAAAGAAGCTGGCGTAACTTATGTAATCGAAGCTACTGGGGTATTTACTACTTTAGAGAAAGCAAGTGTAAGATATAAAGTTATTATTATTCTCCAATTATTACACTCCACTTTTTTCACTGCCCAAATTTTTTCAATGTTTTCTACAACGTAATTTATATTGTGCATTTTGATTTTAAAATTTATATCTACACATAATTCACTAAAACTATAGAAAAAGTTAATTTCACTGAAATTGTCGAATAACACTTTACTTTTTAATATTAATTAGATAAATATAAAGAAATATATAAATGCATCTCACAATCGGTATGCTGTAAATCATACAACTACCATTCATAGTATCATAAAGTGGACTATATTGTTCATTTTTTAGTTTAATGAAAAATCTAGAAGTTTTTTGTTTAATAATAATATTTATTAACGGCCCTGATAACCAGGTTTGACGGCAGGATCTGCCGGCAGCTGCGGCGCAGCCTACGTTCGCATTCGACTACGGTTCTGCCGGCAGATCCTGCTGCCCGCCTGACCATCCAACAGCGCCATCTGAAGGCCACAATTGCCAAACAATTCTCTGCGCGTGACGTCACATGGACGTCCATACGCACCAACGCATGTATACCGTGATTACTATAGGTGTATCCCTACCCCCAAATAACAAAGCAGATTCTACATTTATTAAATAATTCATTTACTTATTTGAAAAAGTTTAATAATACAGGATTGGCGATTACAATTGTTACAAAATTATACAGATAGCGCATATAAATTCGAAGAAGAACATTCTATATTTACATTAATAAATCTATATACAATACGTCCCGTAACCAGTGGTACCTACTAGGTGCGATGTCAGAAAATTTCCTGTATTTTAGACTTCTTTCTTCTGTAGAATCACCATATTCCGTATTGTGTTAGCGCTGAAAACAAATAGAACATTAGTACAAAATTAAACGTAACGTATGAATAAACAGGATACATGCGATACTTACTTCAGCTCCACCTCCGCACAGCACACACCCTAGGCGATCATGCATGCTCCTGCGAACATTAACATTTATAAGAAAATATGTATTAAATTATTATCTACTAAACAAGACGCTAAACATTCGCACTTCGCGCATAACCCTACTTGTCTGTCTTGCAAATAATGTGAATCCCGATTGCCGCGACGTAGATAATTAGAAATTATTCAATTCCATAATTACGTTTGCCTTCTGCATACGTCGAGATGAATTGTCTGGATGTGATGTATGAAATTACTTGGAATATTATTCGAGTGTACGTCCTCAAGCACAACGGGTGCCACTTTGAACGGTACTGAACGGTACAATGAGCTACGCTCGGATTGGCTGCGCCATAGTGCCGAAATTCGTGATTGGCCAAGACTCTACGTCCAGTTTGCGTTCGTTTTCGAGGTCTGAGGTGGCAGTCAGTGCCGGAAAAAGCGAAGAATATTCCAAGTAATTTCATCCATCAATATCCTAACAATTCATCTCGACGTATCCAGAAGGCAAACGTAATTATGGAATTGAATAATTTCTAATTATCTACGTCGCGGCAATCGGGATTCACATTATTTGTAAGACAGACAATTAGGGTTATGCGCGAAGTGCGAATGTTTAGCGTCTTGTTTAGTAGATAATAATTTAATACATATTTTCTTATAAATGTTAATGTTCGCAGGAGCATGCATGATCGCCTAGGGTGTGTGCTGTGCGGAGGTGGAGCTGAAGTAAGTATCGCATGTATCCTGTTTATTCATACGTTACGTTTAATTTTGTACTAATGTTCTATTTGTATTCAGCGCTAACACAATACGGAATATGGTGATTCTACAGAAGAAAGAAGTCTAAAATACAGGAAATTTTCTGACATCGCACCTAGTAGGTACCACTGGTTACGGGACGTATTGTATATAGATTTATTAATGTAAATATAGAATGTTCTTCTTCGAATTTATATGCGCTTTCTGTATAATTTTGTAACAATTGTAATCGCCAATCCTGTATTATTAAACTTTTTCAAATAAGTAAATGAATTATTTAATAAATGTAGAATCTGCTTTGTTATTTGGGGGTAGGGATACACCTATAGTAATCACGGTATACATGTGTTGGTGCGTATGGACGTCCATGTGACGTCACGCGCAGAGAATTGTTTGGCAATTGTGGCCTTCAGATGGCGCTGTTGGATGGTCAGGCGGGCAGCAGGATCTGCCGTCGATCTGCCGTAGTCGAATGCGGACGTAGGCTGCGCCGCAGCTGCCGGCAGATCCTGCGCTCTCCTGGCAGACCCTGCTGTCCATCTGCTGGCAGACTGCAGGCAGATGGTTATCAGGGGGGTACTGCCCTTTGGTACAGACATAGATAATGAGCAGTATAAAGTGTACAATTAAGATATACATAATATAGAATTACATTATTAAAATTTAGAGCTCATATGATAGGTATAAGCAGGGCCGTTCGTGGGTTTTGGCCGCCCAGGTGCAAAAACAATATTGCCGCCCTTATTAATTCAATATTCTTTAATTAAGAATTTAATATGCAGTGTTTACTTTTACATCTATACATACATAATTTTAAACAGTTATCATGCAAAAAAGTTTCGATTATTATTCTTATTAATCAAAATTTTCCATATAATAAACGGCCCGCGGCCGCCCCTAGGTTTGGCCGCCCAGGTGCGGGGGCACCTTCTGCACCCCCGCCAGGAACGGCCTTGGGTATAAGGTCGCCTAACAAGTTATTTATACAGTTATTAGAGCGATTTACACGGACAGTTTTTCTCACAGTTTTGGAGCGTACAGTCCAGGCGTGCGTTCCAAAACTGCCCATGTAAACTGTAAAGCAGGCCTGCCCATCAGCGTTGTACGCGTCGTGCTGGCTACATCTGGTTAACCTCAACCATACAGCCCCTTTACAAGGTGTTGCCTCAATATTTCCTAACACTCGGCTATCCTGCAGTTGTGCTTGTCCCCAAGTACTTAATCATCCATAGATTTTATTTTTCCGAGGAACATTAAAAAGTAAAGTGTACATCAATGTATTAACAATTGCTGATGATATGCGTCAACGTATCATGGCAGAATGTAGGAATATCCCCTCGACATATTAAATAATGTACAATATTCTTTACAAAGCAGGTTACAAAATATGTTTGAATACTAACGGCAACCATTTTGAATACATTCTTTAACATTCTATTTTTGTACATT
Organism: Andrena fulva; assembly: GCA_946251845.1. Lineage (NCBI taxonomy): Eukaryota > Metazoa > Arthropoda > Insecta > Hymenoptera > Andrenidae > Andrena > Andrena fulva. The sequence goes on from OX276327.1 coordinate 40,674,033, forward strand.
TAATAGTATGAAATAGATAAACATTGCACTTCCTACGTACGTTAAATTATACTTATTTAAGAATAACGTCACCGAAAGATATTTGAAGGTCAAAATATTATACACGAATTTGTCTTTTTATTGGCTATAATGTTACACTAATGAAGACATGTCATCCCGCTTAAGAAAACGTGGACGATCTTGAAATTTCGGGAAATATAACATTGAGAAAAAAAGCCCCTCTGAAGCAAACATTTTTTTCCTTAGACATTTTCTCGTGTCATTAAACACAACGGAAACATTTTATTGCAGGTATATTGCACGAACGTTGCCACTGCAATATTGCACGGCAATGTATGCGCAATATTACAGTAATATTGCACGGCAATGTATGCGCAATATTACAGTAATATTGTACGGCAATATATGCGCAATATTACACGGCAATGTTTCCACAATGTTGCAGCAATATTGCAATGTAACCTGCAACATTGCAAAATAGCACCAACGTTGCTGCTGTAGGGGTGCTTGAGGCTAGATTTGGTTGGGGCGAAGCGTAAATAACCCGGAAGCCTCAACAAATAATCGTAAAAATCTAGAGGTATTAAAGTTGTGTTCTGTTTATTTAAAAATTGCTTATAGCGAAGTATATGTATTAAACAGTTTGATGACATTAAGAAATTAAAGTATTAAGTTGAACCTGACAATAGGCATATTTTGTAACAATGCAAACAAATCTCTGCAAAGCGTATAGTAAATTAAATTTTAAAATGAACATCATAATATTTTAAATCGGTTTTTAAGGGAACAAACCTTTATATTGAAGTCTTTATTCTACCATTTCAATGTATTTTCTTATGATGAAGTACTATCTTTTTGATTGTACTAACATTTAAGCAACACTGTGTATAAGTTATGTAATGATAGACTAGCCACACAATTTTAGTTACACATGGATGGTGGAGCTAAAAGAGTGATTATCACTGCACCCTCCGTTGATGCACAAATGATGGTTTATGGTGTAAATCATACTTGTTATGAACAAAAGAAAAGTAAAGTAGTATCAGCTGCTTCATGCACAACAAACTGTGCAGCACCTATTATTCAAGTGATGCATGAGAACTTCGATGTTATTGAAGTAATGATTAGCGCCGTGCATGCTATAACATCAACGCAAAAAACTTTGGATGGTCCTATAGAAAAAAAAAATGTAATTAGCGAATACATTATTATACACTCTCTGAATTTTATGTTAACTTCATATTTGCTGCCATTGCTTCCATTACTATGATATAATATTTGTTTTGATTTTTAACAATTATGGATGAACATTCTTCTTTCCTCCAACATTTTCTTAATTTTTCCATAATGTTCTTTGAATTTACCTTTTTTATACGATAATTATATACTATATTCTTATAACATATTTAGTATTGCACTGCCATCCGAGGATATGTTATAATTTCATCTATATTACAGTTATGGAGAGACAGCAGGGGTGCTTTCCAAAATATTATTCCAACATCTTCAGGTGCAGCCAAGTCATTGGACAAGGTTATTCCTGACCTCAAGGGCAAGATTTCTGCAATAGCCTTCAGAGTACCAGTTCCCAATGTTTCTTTATGTGATATGACTTTTAGGTAACACAAACATATCATATACATTATAGTATATTACAGAATATAAAGTATTGAAGACGCAGTAATAAATTGGTGTAAGAATTATTTTTTATGTTATATTAATATTGAGAACCTGTAAAGGGGTATGTAATTATCAAAGAAATAAAAAACTAAAACTGCGTTAAACAGTACCTATAATGAATTAAAAATAATTTATTTCCTGTAATGTATTATCAATATTGGGCGAATTCCACTTACGCCCAAATCGCCCGTGATTTTCATTAAGGTAGGTTTTCCTATACGCGACTGGACGCAACGTCAAGACTTTCAAAGTCGATTTTCTCGAAAATGAAGCGCAATACCAAAAAATTTTATTCCTTTTTTCGACTTATTCACTTGTTATAAGTCGAAAAGAATCAGTAACTTTTTTTTATATCGCGCTTCATTTTCGAGAAAATCGACTTTGAAAGTCTTGACGTTGCGTCCAGTCGCGTATAGGAAAACCTACCTTAATGAAAATCACGGGCGTTGCGGGCGATTTGGGCGTAAGTGGAATTCACCCATTGTGTAAATAATTATAACATGTATGAATGAGGTATATATCCTTGTATATTCGTCTTCAGAGTGAACAAACCAACAACATATGATGAAGTAAAGGAAGCAATGAAAGCGGCATCAGAATCTGACCTAAAAGATATATTGGGTTATATAGATGATGATTGTGTGTCATCTGATTTTAATAATACAAGTTATTCATGCATCTTTGATGCCAAAGCTGGCATTCCTCAGACAAGTACATTCATCAAAGTTATTGCCTGGTAAGTGGTAATGTGATCATATTTTATGTTATATGTGTTTTATAAAATATTTACAATTACGCAGCTAGTTTGCTGACATAAATAAGAAATTAGACTTAAGGAGATTCGACAATTAAGCTGTATTATTAAATTAACAATTTAACCGACCGGTAGCGGATAATGATAGCCGATTAATAGCTGCTAACGGTCGGTAAAGTGTTAACCAAGATAAAAATGTTTATAGGTATGACAACGAATATGGTTATGCACATCGTATACTGGATCTTATACAATACATGATTAAAGTTGATTCTGGTGAAATACCAGTAGCCACGGAGAATTTAGATCCCACGCAGAATTTAGAGCCTGAGCAGAATTTAGAGGTCACGCAGGATGTAGAGCCCACGCAGAATTTAGAGGAAGGTGAAGATGAATAACTGTTTTGACAAACGAAAGTATACATCGCAGGATTATAGTTTTACTATTTCTGACACAAAACAACTCTGATATCTCATACACAAATATTTCGTCATAGTTCACATAATTCATGAATTATTACTGTAAATAATTAGTATTCTGTAAATTAAGTATTCGAATGTGTGCCGTTTTATTTAATTATGTTCTATGTAATGATTGTGTTTCTGGACAAATAAAAGTTGGATTTAATCTAGGCTTATTGAATGAACAATTTATTATAAGGGACAGAATCGGCTTCCCTTCGGAAATTTGGCAACGTTGCATGTCACTAGGCATAACTCAGTGGTTCTAGTGACAAGCAACGTTGCTAAATTTCCGAAGGGAAGCCGATTCTGTCCCTTAGTGTACTGTGCCCGAATGAAAAGAAGTCGGTCGAAATATCACGGGGCAAGAGGGGTTCTTCGCTGGCATTGGCTCCCGCCGCCCGTGTCCCGTTTGCTTACTTTGTATTCGTCGACGTTGCCACGTCAACCAATAGGGATATACTATTCGGACCTTAGAGTTTCTCAACCGACTTCTTTTCATCCGGGCACAGTACACAGCGGCTGAAGCTAATTGAAGGTGACTTTACATGCCAGCGCCGCCACCGTTCGACCGACGTATTAAAGGGAACTAGCGCGAAGTTTGAAAAATGTGGTTTATAACCCCGGGTCCACACCAAGGCGAACACGAACAAAAACATTGTTCGCGAACTTTTTCGTCTGTTCTTGCCAAGTCCACATCGCTGCGAACATGAAAAAAACTCAGCGTACGAACCGTATGTGAACGTACGCTGAGTTTTTTTCATGTTCGCAGCGATGTGGACTTGGCAAGAACAGACGAAAAAGTTCGCGAACAATGTTTTTGTTCGTGTTCGCCTTGGTGTGGACCCGGGGTAAGAGACTAAAAGAATAGTGTAATATTCGAGCATATAAACATGGAGGAAGCATGCAATGGGCGAAAATGTAGACGGCGATAGAAAGAGAAAGATATACATCGGGGACACCCCCTCTCCTTCTAGCGCCAGGGGCGGCAGCGCTTTTTATTGAAGGTCCATAATGGAACCCTAAGAAAAGTTAACTCAAAGTAAATACAATGCAATACAACCCTAATAAGTACCCGAGAGGTTGTGGTTACCACAAAATACTATTAAACTATTGCTATTTGACGCGTAAAGTGTGCGTACTCGAGAATATGCCAAAAATTTGTTGCGTTCCCAATTGTAGATTGCGAAGTGAAAATTTTACAGCTCGTAATATAACTTTTCATGGCGGCCATATTAGCTACCGACCATTAAGCGTGAATCGGGCCCGGAGCTCAAGCGGTTGTTCTTCGACCTCTGCGACCGCGTCACGGCCCTAGCAGCCATGAAACGTCTCTTCGATGCAACCGGGCTAGTGCATCTTGTGGTGGAGAGGCTGGACTGTCAGTCGAGGCGCGAGTGGGAAACCAACCTGGGCAAGCAGACGACCCCTCCGACCTTCGCCGAGCTTCGAGCGTTCCTGGTTTCCCGTATTCACACCGTCGAGGCGTTGGAGAAGGACGGACGGCGCGCTCTACGGAATTAAAGAAAACGCCCAATGTGCATCAGGTGAGTAAGTATAAGCGCTCACCTGAGCAGTGCAGCCTTTGCGGCGAGGAGCACTTCATACTTTACTGTACGGCTTACAAATCTAAGAGCGCCCGAGAGCGTCACGAGACACTTCTGGCGAAGCAGCTTTGTTTTAATTGTCTGGGTAGACATTGGGCTGTCGATTGCAAATCTGATAAGCGGTGCCAGGAGTGTAACCAGAAACATCACACGTCAATCGACGATGGAACCGACAGCCCTGATCCAGACAACCAATCGGAGATTTCGGTTAACGTGGGAAGGTCCACGCCGATGGAGAGCTCCCCTCGTTCCCGGGAATGCTTCCCTACAGTGCTTTTGGCTACCGCCCGAATAGTGGCGCTTTCTCCCAATGGCGACCCGAGACTGGTGCGGGCATTGATTGACCAGGACAGTGAGGTCTCTCTGGTTACCCAGGCGCTGGCCCAGCTGTTGAGGCTAACACGAAGGCCCTCAAACGTTCAGGTCATCGGCATAGGTAATCAGCGGACGGAACGCGTACGGGGGAGCGTCCGGCTAGACTTCAGGCCACATGCAGGTGGCGGTCCACGACAGGCAACCGTGGCGCTAGTGCTGCCTCGGATCACGGTTTACGCACCGTAAGTTGGTCAGAGTACTGATGTCCAAACACAGCCCAAGCTCACCTTCATGGTCTTCCCTTGGCTGATCCGGACTTCTCGGATGGCGCCCAGATAGACGTGCTGCTGGGTGCCGATGTCTATTCATTGATCCTGGAGGATGGCTTCCGACGGGGATGAGCGGGCGAGCCTATCGCACAAAAAACAACGTTAGGCTGGATCGTATCCGGTCTCGTTACCCTACTGAGTCACGGCGATTCACATACCTCTAGTGGGCTCGTCACGCTGAAGTGCGCGGTAGACGGCGACCTCGTCCCATTAGTCCAGCGGTTCTGGGAACAGGAGGAAGTCAAGCCGACTCCAACGCTCACCACCGAGGACCAGGAGTGTGAGGACCACTTCGAGAACACGCATCGACGCTTGTCTTCGGGACGCTGTATTGGTGCGCCTACCATTCAAGTCGACGCAGGGCCTGGGCGAGTCTCGGGCCGGGGCCGCTCGCATGCTGCAGCGCATGGAGACCATGTGCAACCGCAATCTGGAATTTAAGGAGGCCTACATGCATTTATGAGTGAGTACGAGATGCTCGCTCACATGTCTAAAACTTGTCTCTCTCATTTAGAAAAATGAGAGAGAGCGCGCCCCGTTTTGGGCGGTGATTATATATGGTCTTTTTGGGTCGCGGTGGGGGCCTAATGGTCGCCGTCCGATGACCCGTGGCTGCGCAACGTTCGTTGACCGTGCATCGTTTGCGGATTCCTTAGCATTGATGCACATCTTGCTGGCTCGATGCTAATCGGTGGTTGTTTTACAACATCCTCCCCCCCTTGGAAGAAGGGTGGCTGTATCGGGATAATTTTGTCCTATTTCTATGGCTCAGCGTCAGTTCGTTACATAGGTTTTCCCGATTATAATGTTTTATACAATCGTTTCTTATTTTAATTTAGTTGTACATTGAGTTCTGATCGTGTCACTTTCGGTTCTGGTACGGTATATATGGCTTGGGCCTCGCGTTTTGCCGGTTTTTTTCGATAGTTTACGAAGTATATTATAACTGCTAGTACTATTACTATTACAATTAATATTGTTGTGGCACTCGGGTACAATATGTGCCATATTGGTATGCTTACATGTTTTGTTTCCGCAGGTAGTTCGTTCTTGATTTCGTTAAGTTGTTTGTACAATTGTGAAAATTCCGACGGGTCTTTTATGATTCTATGGAGTTCGACATGTGTGAGGGGTTTTGTTCGTGTACTGTTAACCAATCCTGCTATATTTGGGTCTGCGGTTATGTTATAGAGGGGTGATGTTTTTATTACAAAGTCTTGTTCATATAATGCCTTTTGGTTACGCAGTAGTACCTCCTTACTGGTTACTTTACAATTGTCTTTTAGTGTGATGGTTCCCGAGTGTGTGAGTGTTGTTTTGAATGTTTTGCTATTTGTATATTGGATTGTAATTGTTTCTGGTTCATGGGTCGCGTAGATCCATGTCGCTGGTTGTGCCGTGGCGATCCATAGACTATTGTTCGCTGTTAAATACTTTACTTCGCAGTTTTCTGGGAATTTGTCCGTTGGTTGTAACCATAAATTAACCTCGCACTCGCGTGTCTCCGTTAGTTTATGTACGACCATCGGCTGTTCGCAGTAATATTGAGATACTAATTTTTTACATTTTTGCAATTCTTGTTCGCTCGCGATTATGTATTGGTCGTCGTCTGCGTCGAGTATCATGATCGGCGAATGTGTGACTAACAATGCATATATACAGGGTGTCCCAAAAATGTCGGTTTTCCTTGAAGGGGGTGACTCAGGGGGTGATTTGAAACAACTTTTTCCTTAGCGAAAATATTGTCCGAAGCTTCGTTAAGGAGATATTAACCAAAAACCCCGACCAATCAGAGCGCGCGCCTTCCGCCCGAGTTCCCGCGGTAGCGTTGGCTACGCGGTAGGCGACCGCGCTTGTGCTACGAACGTACGAACAAGCAAGTCGGCATGCATCGACGGAAACCGCGTTACACAGTTTTTTTTTAAAGCAGAATCTTAAATAAGAATAATTTAAAGTGAGAGGACAAGAAGTACGTAAATTTCGTTTTTAAATAAGGCATAAACGAAAAGGTAACGTAACAGAAAATGTACGACAAGTGATCGTAATTCGTTATTGAGGTAAAAATCCGTAGTTTAACAACGGCCAACACAACTAAATTTAAAAAATAATATTAGGTGTATGAATAAATTCTTTCCGACTGGAATTTCTATCGCGGTGGTATTCAGAAGCTGTCAGAAACTGGCAAAAGGTAATGAACAATAATGGAAATTATTGCGATGATCGAGTTGTTTTCATATTTTTTAAATCGAACTGTTATTGTACCCTAAAATCGGAAAGAATTTATTTTCACACCTAATAATCACCAATAAATTAAATAAAACTCACCCTTTCGGATATTCCTTTCCTTGCTTTCCTTCCCTTTTCGGAAACCTGTGTCACTAGGCCACTGTACCGATCCTGGTCATCCGCGTCCAATGCTCAGCTGATCGCAGGGTCAATGTACCGAATATTCACTTCACTGCACGGCTACTAACACTGTTCACTTAATTTATGTTTCACGGGACGTGTTGTTCTTACATTATAAAAATTGGTGGCCCCGAAAGGGGCCGATTACTGTTAATTGCTGGGACGAGATTACTACTATTACCCGGCGAAAAGAAGATTCGTGGCAGACGGTCTCGGGCTGTGCAGTCCGCTGCTGTGACGATTGGTCGCGTCACCTATTTGGGCACACTTTTACAGACGGGGCACACGTGTTGAATTTGTCTGTTTAATTTTTCTGTTCGTCTCACCAAAATACCAAGGTAGTTTTGGCAGGTTGATTTTAACTCTATATAGTACGTACGCTGGTAAGTTGCATAGTGTTTTTACTTCCTTGATGTATGGTTTCAATTGTTCATACCTTCGTATCAGTGGCTCCGTGTCTAATCGTGTCACGATCTTCCACGTATTGGTGGCCAGGTGTAAGTCGCCGATGTGGGTAAAGTGGATTCCCGCGCTATGTTTCGTGGGTTCGATTATGTACGGTGATGTGTCGCTAGCGGGCGTCGCCTGTGAATTTAGGCACTGCAGCGCGATGCACCTGTAACATGGGAGGTCGGATCTATCCCTTCCTAATTTCTTTTTTGCGCGCCTATATATAACGTCGCTCCGCGATTTTTTCCCATTACTAATTGAGGCATTTGATGGAAAAAGGGCACATACGCCAAAATGCCATTTCGAGTAAATCGGTTTCAAAGCTTTCATTATAGTATAACTTAATGAAAAGTAATGCAATTAAATCCAATTTTTTTTAAGGATGTAGTATCATATCCGTCAAACGTTTCGTAAACAGAAGTCATGATTTGAAAATGATATGTGTCTTTATTTAATAGTTTTATGCAAGTGGTTTATGTGCCCTTTTTCCGTAAATAGGGTAAATTCGTAACAAAATTGCTTCTTTGTTTAGTTATTGACATATAATTTTGTTTACATACTTCGTTGGCCATTTTTATACATCGCTTAAATAAAAATACAAAATGAAGCGCAAAACTAAACAAAAAATGTTATGTTTTAAGTAAGTATTAATTTCACCGATTTTTTGCAGCAAGCTGTCTTACAAATCACTTTCATCTTTCCTAAATTCGCTTCTTTCCTTGCGGATTCGATACACGCCTCACTTTCCATAGTTCCTCGCTTACACAAAATCAAACGTATTGCACGACTAGACAGTAGCCAGCACGGCAGCGCGACCGGTCAGCGACTATGTAGCTGCATGTCGCTCACGCTACGTAACAAAACAGCGTTTAGCTAATTTAAACGTGGGAGAAGAAATGTCTTTGATATATTGTATATATATAACATATACCTGAGTCGATTTTTCCGATTTACGGAAAAAGGGCACATAAGCCTATGTGCCCTTTTTCCATCAAATGCCTCAATTGTGTTATCAGTTATTACAATCAAGAGCAATCAATATGTATCCGGACACACTGTGCGCCGTAAGTACCGTTATTGCCTTTGTCGTTTCTTCTTTTCCTGAATCCAATATATATGTGCCTATAGTTTTCTAATGCTATTTTCTTGTCGTTTTTATTTTTATTAGTGGTGGTCGGCGAACGGCATATTGGGGTATGTGCCCGACTATATCATGGTCCAGATACGTCTTCAGCGTTCGTTACGTCGTACCTTTTTTGATGTTTTGTGGGAGGAGGGGTATCCCATGTGGGCCCGTACATGCGATGTTTTTGGGCTGCGTCGCCTGTTTGAGTTCGACCCCTCGGAGGTGGAAGTAAGTATTTGATTCATTGTTTTCCTTTTATCTTTTCTGTGCTGGTTTTCCACTTTCCTAATCGACATTGTTTCTTTCTGTTACAGGAGGAGGACTGGGGGCAGCATGCTTTTTAACGTGCCGTTTGTTTTTCATATTGATTTCAATTTTAGTTTGTTAATCGTTTATTTTTGAATATACTGTGTTTTACCTAATTTGCTGTGTATTCCTTGTTACTTTCCTTCATTTCCGTTCCTCTCTCCCGCCCGTAGCGCTTAAGGTTTTATTCTACGAAGTGCTTTATTCGATTTACGTGGACGGTTAACGTCCTTCTACCCTTTTTTATCGTGACGTTTACCTTTGATTTTTTTTCTATTATTACATATGGTCCTTCCCATTTCGCGTCTAGTTTTTTTGATCTTCCTCGTCTCACAGTCTCGTCATATAATAATACTTTGTCGCCTATCTTGAATTGGATTTCCTTCGTCTTATAGTCGTACGTAGTTTTTGAGCGTTGTTTCGCGTCTAATAGCTTTGCTCGCGCTACTTCATTTGACGTCCTTAGCCGTTCTCTGGCCTCTTGCGCGTAATCGTCGTAGTTATAGGTAGGATTAGGCGTGATTTTTAGTGCGGTCGTCTTTCGAGTGCTCCGTTCGATTCAGGGTGATACGCCGTTGTCTGTATTTTCGTGATTTTTAATAGCTTACATGTATCTTTGAACATTTCTCCGACGAAATTTGCTCCCTGATCGGTTAGTATTTTATCCGGTATTCCGTGCTCGCAAATTATCTTTGTTACGAACGCTTTTGCTATCGTTCTTGCTTCCTGGTCAGGGATGGGAATTGCTTTGCTAAATTTCGTGAGGTGATCCTGGAATGTTAGGATGTATCTATTTCCTAGCTCCGTCACTGTGAGTGGTCCTACAATATCCAGTGCGCCCTTTTCGAATGGTCTCGTAGGCGTGTCGGATATCACCATTGGTGCTTTGGTTCTTTGCTGGCTTTATTCTTTTGGCACCATGCGCATTTTTGGATGTACTCCTCTATGTCTTTATCCATTCCTGTCCATCTATATTTTTGTTTTATTCTTTGCGCTGTGCGCTGAATTCCTTGGTGTCCGCCTAGGGGTGCTAAATGGTATTCATACAGTATCTGTTGTCTGTCCCTTTCGGATTCTACTTCCATTACGCTTGTTTCTTGTTTTGCGTTTTCACCGTTTTCTTCTTGTTGGTTCTGGATTACATTCACGTTTCTACTCAACGCGTCTGCATTGGTGTTGGCTTTTCCGGCTTTATGTATTATCTCGTAGTTGTGCTCCGCTAGCTGTATTCGCCAGCGAGTCAACCTTGATCCGGGGTCTTGTACCTTGAATAGCCATACTAATGCTTTGTGATCTGTTACCACCTTGAAGTGTGTTCCGTACACATATGGTCGAAATTGTTTTGTTGCCCAGACGATAGCGAGTAATTTCTTTTCTGTTGTGTTATAGTTCCTTTCTGCTTTGTTTAATACCCACCTTGCGTATGCTATCGGTCCGTCTTCTCCTATCTTCCCCTGTGACAGTATTGCGCCTATCGCTACGTCCGATGCGTCGGTTGTGATTATGAATTCTTTTGAAAAATCTGGGTATGCTAATACTGGTGCTGTAATTAAGCAGTTCTTCAGCGTCTCGAGCGCGTATTGCTGTTCGGTTGACCAGACAAATTCCGTTTTGTCGCTTGTTAGATTTGATAAGGGTTTCGCTATTTTTGAATATTGTGGAATGAATCGTCGGTAGTATCCTGCCAATCCTAAGAAGGATTGTAATTCTTTTAGTTTCGTAGGCACGGGGTACTGTTCCACCGCCCTTGTTTTCTCTGGATCCGGTTTTATGCCTTCGGGCGTTATTATGTGTCCCAGAAATCCTACTTCCTTACATAGGAACGAGCATTTTTCCGGTTGCAGTTTCAAGTTGTATTCTCGTAGTTTTCTCATCACCCTTCGCAATCGTGCATTATGTTCCTTTAGGGTCGCCCCGTGTATCACTATGTCATCCAGGTAGACGAAACAGTCTAGTCCTTGTAGTCCCATGAGTACGGTGTTCATCAACCTTTGGAACGTTGCCGGTGCGTTTTTTAATCCAAAGGGCATTCGATTGAACTCGTAATGTCCTTGCGGGGTTAAGAATGCTGTTTTGTGTTTGTCTCTGTCGTCCATGGGTATCTGGTGATACCCCGACGCGAGATCTAGCGTGGTGAAATATTGCGCTTTCCCTAACTGGTCAAGTATCTCGGTGATATTTGGCAGTGGGTATGAATCACCTATTGTGACTTCGTTTAGTTTTCTGAAATCTAAAACTACGCGCTTTTTCACGTTTCCTTCCGCATCTGTTTTTTTCGGTACGACCAACATTGGCGCGTTGTACGGGCTAGCGCTGAATTGGATAACCTCGTCCGCTAGCATTTGGTTTACTTGTGTTTGCACCTCACGCTTATGTGTTTCTGGCAACCTGTACGGTTTGACATTGCAGGGCATCTGTCCCTCCGTGATGGGTATTCGATGCGTGGTCGCATTAGTGGTCGTCAAACGGTCTCCGGCTAAATGGAAAATATCGCAAAATTCTCGACCGATTTCTTCCATGCTATTTTTTTCTTCGTCGTTTAAGTGGCTTAATTTCATCATTTCTAAAACTCTGTTCACGCGAGTCGTCAGCGATTCCTTGCCCACTGCGGCGCGGAATGCCGCGACAGCGGAATGCACCTTCGTTGTCACGTTTGGCACCTCGGTTAATTCTATGTGTGGCCGTGTCAACGTGCGCGGATCGTTTGTTAGGTTGATTATGCAAGCTATTCTGTTCAATAAATCGAACCATTAACGCCATCTAGCCACGAGGATCGGTAATTGGACGTTTGGCGCGTGCGCGCTTGCTCATGTGGAGCAGCGATCACGGACCCTTCCATCGATTCGCGATCGGTGGAAGGGGGAGACTCTTCCGACCAGGAAATCGATCGCGATTTCCTGGAATCTCTCTCTGTTCGCGACCACGCTAGTGAAAGTACTCCGCTTACACTCTACTTCGCACCGACTGCGACGTGCTTAATAATCACTTCATGCTGCTTAGCTTCACATTACTTACTCGCTAAATTCACCGGGCTTAATAATAATTATAAGTGCTTAAACATTGTAGACCTTAGGAAATAGACTGTTTAAATATAAGGACTCGTGGTGTTTATAAATTTTGTGCTTTGCTCAGCCTGTTGAAATACGCCTTATCCGCTTCTGGCACTGATCGTCTATTAGCTTTAGTAACATATTCCTTTTCCGTGGGCCGGTTTTATTAAGCACTCGCCCAGGAATATTCCTTCTTCTAATTCTCGTTTTTCTACTATTCCTTCCTTTTCTCCGTCTACGTCGATTTCCACTATGGTTTGTGCGCGCGGGGGAACTGTAATTTTATTTTGGGCCTGGAGAGTTTTCCAGGGCTGACCTCCTATCGAGAGGGTTCGAGTTTTGTAGTCGATTCCTGCCTTGTGGTGTTTGAGGAAATCTACCCCCATTATCCCTTGGGAGTCCCTCAGCGTTTTTTCTTCGACTACGTGTAACGGGTGTTGAATCTCTTGGTCCCCAAGTGGAAAGGTGGCTTCTATCCTCCCTAACGTGTTTATTGGGTCTCCGGACAGGGCTACTAATTGCAATTCGCTTTCCTTTATCTCTACGTCGTCGTGGACGCATGGTTTGGTTATTACCGATACTTCGGCTCCTGAATCTACCAACATCCTGACGGCATTAACCTTTGTTTCCTTAATATCCACCTGAATTTCGTCTGAGACGTAATCGGGTGGTTCGTCCGCTCGTGTCCGTATTTTCGCTATTCGCTTAGGTTTCCGGTTTTCTTCACGGTTATCGCGTTGCTCGTTAGAGGGGAAAGAGAGGTTCGGGCCTCTCGATTGCGGATATGCTGGGTTAGCATTGTACGGTCTTCGTCCTTGCTCGCGTGCCCTGTCATTATGGTATGGCGGCCGTTGTCCGCCTTGCGTCTCGGGTGTCCCTCGCGGCGGGTATCGCGCGACTTCGTTTATTCTTTTTCTATCTCCGGTTTCTGGATAGGTCTTGAACGGACCATCTCCGTTACCTTGATTATTTTTCCAACATTCTTTAGTGAGATGTCCCGATCTCTTGCAAGTATAACAGTATCGCGGGGCTCCATGGCTCGCGGAATTTGCGCCGCGGTTAATCGCTGACGCTGCGAATCGTTTCTTTGTCGAGCGCTCTTCTTCTATCGCTATTGATATCGCCTCTTGTAAATCGGCTGACCGTCGCGATTTGACCAGAATTTTCAGGTCGTCGCCAAGCCCTTCTTGGAAAAGTGTGTGCGTTAGCCTCTTAAATATTTTAATTGCCGCTGTTTTTTCTACTGGCGTATCTTTTTCGTCTAGCCCTACTTCAATTAGTTCATTAAGTGATTTGGCCAATCGGCTCCCGTATGAATGGGCATCTTCCTGCGTTCCTTGGGTGCATTTCAAAAGTTCAATTAATACGACCGCGGACGTACGCGCTGGTTTGTAAATTGAGGTTAACACGTCTTCCAGGTCCTGGAACGTCCGTATGTCCCTAGTCCGTACTTCTAATCGCACTGTTCCGGTTAATCGAGTCGTCTTTATTCCAGTTAGAATCTGGGCTCGGTGTTCCGGTGTTTTAAATGATCTCAACACGTATTTGGCCGTGTCGAGGAAATCTACTATCTCTTTGGAATTTTTTCCATCGAACTTGGGTATCATTTTCAATGCGTTAAAAGCTCGTCGTTCGTCCAATTCCGTTGGATCGTCGGGCTGTTCATCAATGTCGAATGTGGGGGGTACGAAAAGGCTAGCTCGTCTAGGCTCATCGTTTAATTCTTCTAGGTCGTCGCTGAAATGTACCGCGAGTCCGTCCCCGGGGCCTTCTCCTGGCGGAGGTGTTTCCAGCGCTAATCGCAGCCTATCGATTTCTTCTTCTACTTTTCCGGCCATAACCCATATTTCCTCCTCTGTTCTCCGTCTTTGTCTCGTAACGTCGGTTCTCGGTACGTCAGTCAGTTTTTGTATAGATTCCTGTAGTAATTGTAATGTCTGTTCGATCGCTGCGAACCTTGCTTCGGATTTCGCATTTCCCGTATTAGTTTCTACTCTCGAGGTCTCTATTCCGGCAGCGCCTTCTCCCGAGGGTCCTCCCGACTATCGCCCTACTGGTGATCTCTGTGTCATGTTGCTTACTGGTCTATCGGGCAACCTGAATACTTCGCTGTCGTATGAGGTGTACGCAAACCCGCTTGTTTCTGTGCAGGTTTCGTCAAAAGTGTCTGTCACGATGGGGGGAAGTAAACTCGGATCTAACTCCTCGAAAGGGAAAAGTCGTTCCCAAACTATGTGTCCGTCGGAATCTAGCGACCTATGTAAGATCTCGGCTATCGAACTATCGCGCCCTAGTGGCTGATTTGGACCGGCTACCGCGCTCTAGTTGAGTTCGATGATCGCATCGACCGCCGCCGCGTACTCTTCGTCGCTGGGTGCGTTCGCGGGTACGCTTCGTCTCCTGCGCGGGGAGCCTATGTAACTTAGGTCCGGTACTACGATTTCGCGTCTTTCTGTTACGCCTAGATTTCGCTCGAGGTTAGCTCCTAAAGATATCGCTCGGCGCATGGAAAAAAATTTTTTCGACGTGATGCTCGGCTTAGGTATTAAATTTCGCACTTACAATACGAGTAGTATCGGATGCATCGTAGTTTTCGTTGAGTGGTCGTTGGCGTCCTCTCTTGGCCGTTGACAGCACTGTTAGTTGATCTACGGCCTTCCTGGTAAGTCGGTATTGGCCGTGGTAGATCTGCGTTGTTCCAGTCGGTCGGCTCACCTGGTCCTCTACGTTGGCTGGATCCCACCGCTGCCACCAATTTTGTTGCGAGGTTACCGGGGCTGAGATTCTCCCTGAGAATCTCGTCGGTTGCCGTGGGCTGTCCTCGGAAGGGTCGTCCTCCGGGCTCCGATAATTCGGGTGTAGGTGCCGGGAACGGGGATTCGGGTTTGGACCGAAGGTAGTGGATCCTTGGCCGGTTTAAGAGTTGGAACTCACCGTAGAGTGAATAAAGGATTTATTGAGCCTGAACTGACACTGGCGCGGCGATCACGGTAGTGACCGCTAATCTATTCGAAAAATGAGAGAGAGCGCGCCCCGTTTTGGGCGGTGATTATATATGGTCTTTTTGGGTCGCGGTGGGGGCCTAATGGTCGCCGTCCGATGACCCGTGGCTGCGCAACGTTCGTTGACCGTACATCGTTTGCGGATTCCTTAGCATTGATGCACATCTTGCTGGCTCGATGCTAATCGGTGGTTGTTTCACAATACCTGGCGATACGCAGGCTGCACCAGCTCGCGCAGGACGAGCAAGGGCGATTTTCACGGGCTGCGGAAGTCCTACGGCGTGACGTATACATGGACGACGTTCTTACCGGAGCTGACTCAGAGGGTGAAGCCCGCAACCTTCAGATGGAGCTTCACCAACTCTGCAGGGCGGGCGGGTTTAACCTCAGAAAGTGGGCTTCAAATACACCAACTTTGATGGAGAACGTTCCTGGGGAGGCGGCGATATCGGCGGTTAGGTGGGGGGAGGAGCCCTGAGCGTCCATTGGAGCGTGCGAGATCACTGCTTCCAAGTCCAGGTGTCGTCCAAAATCCCGTGCACGCAAGTAACCCGTCGTACCGTCCTTTCGCGCATAGCTCGCATCTTCAACCGACTGGGATTACTCGCTCGAGTCACAGTAACAGCAAAAATCTTCCTGCAATCTCTGTGGCTATTGAGGATCGACTGGGACTCGCCGCTGCTCCCTGCTGACGAGGCAGAGTGGATGCAGTTCCTAAGGGCGCTGCCTTGCCTCGATGATGTCCGTGTACCCCGCTGCAATTCGGAGTTGGAGCAGTTCCTGCGCGCCTCATGCACCGCAAGTGACACAAATTCTAGGGAATCGCACGATGCCACCAATACTGAACCAATACGATGCCACCAATTTCATGCGCTCAATGCGCGAATCGGAACAGACCCTATGTCTTTCCTACATTTATCGGCTAGCTTGGAGTTGAACCAATGCTGGTGCTACGTGGCTCGAATATATCATCAACGCCTCTGACGGAGAAACCTTGAAGTTTTGACTTTACGCCTCACTACGTGCGCTGTACTAGTATGGCATTGAAAATCTTAGGTGTCATCTCCAGATTTGCCAGACACTTCAGACACAGAGAGTCTTTGAAGTTGTTATATGTGGCCCTTGTTAGGCCTCATGTTGAATATGCCTCTAGCATTTGGGGTCCTAGGCATGCGAAATTTATTAAATTGGTCGAAAGGGTGCAACGTAAATTTTTGGCTATGGCCCGGCACTTGCATCCCTTAAGATGGTCACTCTGGAGGAGCGTAGGCACATTGCGGACATGATTTTTCTATACAAAATTATCAATGGCCACATAAGTTATCCGGACTTGCTTGCCTTAGTGACCTTCAATGCTCCGGCGAGGAACATGCGGTCTAGGCCTCTCTTTGCTTCGAGGCTTCCGAAATATCGGCATTACGCGATCGACCCTATTAACAGGACGATGATTATTGCGAATCATGACTTTAGTGGCATTGATCCCTTTCTGGGGTCACTGACTTCGGTAAGGACGTTATTATATAGGATTGTAAGCAACTCATACGGTGGTACTTAGTACTTAGTTAATCGTTTAAGTTTTGTTAGTTAGCTTGCTTATCTACTTATTATTGGCTAATTTATTTATTGTTCAGACTCTGTAATTTGCACCTGTCTTCTTTTGTAAACCATGGGTATTTCCCGTAAAATAAATAATAATAATAATAAAAGTAATAATAAAATTGAAAGAAAAATGAAAAAGAAAACTGTTAAAAAGAACATAGTAAAAAAGAAAGTAAAAAGGAAGAATTATTCTTCGGAATTCCTTCAGCGAGCTGTGTGGAAGCAGTAAAAAAAGGATCTACATTTAGAAAAGCTGCAGATACCTATGGAGTACCGTCAGCTACAATATATAGATTAAATCGTCATTTTTTAATTATTTGGTGCATGTTATGAATTAATTTCACTTTGTTCTTGTCATCTTTATATAATTAAAAACCTTAACAACTAGAATCGAATAACAAAATAAATTTAAAGCAGTAGATTTACGTTTTTTCCCCTGTTTCATAATGGGGACATAATTTATGGAACAGCGGTACAGGTGCGGAAATACTGTTTCATAATAGGTACATACATACGAGTCCTATTAGTATTTTGTTAATAAAATTAATTTTATACATTAGATTAAGTTATAAAATGTCATTTTTATTTCTAAAAGAACTAGCCTATAGTTAAAAGATTTTTACCATTTTGTAAATTTATTAACTCGAATTTGATGAAAATTCTAATCTTTGCAAAATTTCGTTCCATAATAGGTACTTTTACCTTAAGGGCGCCAACCATCCTCGCGACGGCCCTGCGTATACGTACACGCTGGTGCTACGTGGCTCGAGTATACCATTAGCGCCACTGACGGAGAAGCCTTGAAGCCTCATTCTGTCAGTTTTCGAGTCATAAATTCATTATTATTTTAACGTACGGTGTTTATTAGCGTTCAAACGCACCAGACCCGTCTGCACGGATGTCTACTAGAGGCAACTATACCCGCAAAAACTTCCTTCTTGCCGATTCCACGATGAAAGTTTGTTGAAACGGTTTGTTACTACATCGCGTATACGTACACGCTTTTCCTAGCTTGTGTGAGTGTACGCACACATTCAAGGCCCAGCGAGACAGCAGCCTTAAGACAGCGTTGCCAGGGATTTTTTGTGGCTAAACACCTACAGGAGTGGTGGTAATGTGTGCGTGAACTGGCGCTAGCGCCAAGGCAGCCAAGTGGCCCCAACGCGAAGCCAACCACGGCCAACCAGTGTCGACAACAGATTTCCCGCCGACACTGGTTGGCCGTGGTTGGCTTCGCGTTGGGGCCACTTGACTGCCTTGGCGCTAGCGCCAGTTCACGCACACATTACCACCACTCCTGTAGGTGTTTAGCCACAAACAATCCCTGGCAACGCTGTCTTAAGGCTGCCGTCTCGATGGCACGACGATCCATGGTCAGACGGCCTTAGAAAAGGTAAACCAGGGAAAGTGAGGACGCCATTTGAAGGATTTCTGGTCATTCCGAAAGTTAATCTTTTAAATTTTATTTTAGAAATGACAGGGGTCCTTTGAATCTCACCCGTACTTCCTCCGATTTACCTTCTGAAAATATAAATATAATTAAAAGTAAAAGTATAATTAGATACATAAATATATGTTAAATGATATACAAATTCTTTATTAATTTGAAATAATATTAGTCATTACAATTATTACAATAACAATGATCATATTAAATTCAACAATAATATTACAAAATTTATACAACTCCTAAAATATTTTACTTTATTTCCCAAATTGCTTCAATTCGTTGACATCAATAGAATCTACAAAATAAATAAATTGTTTACAAATTTTTTTTTCTTTGGGTTGTTTTTACGAGGGAAAACAGCGGGAATCTTCCAAAGACGCCTAGTAGGATCCGCACTACTAGGCAGTGTCGGATTTATATCGACTAAAACCGCTAACCCCATGCGCATACAAAACACTCATTTCCACTCCTACATGCAATATAAAAAGTCAAACACTCATGCAATATAAAAAATGAAACGCACAGGCAATATAAAAAATTAAACACACATGCAACAGTCCGGCAGCCAAACATATATACATAATAAAAAACGCATTACACACTCATACTGCAATCGCATACATGCAAAAAGACTTAAAAGTAGATTCGGATATACAAAAGCACAATTAGAACCT
Organism: Andrena fulva; assembly: GCA_946251845.1. Taxonomy (NCBI): domain Eukaryota; kingdom Metazoa; phylum Arthropoda; class Insecta; order Hymenoptera; family Andrenidae; genus Andrena; species Andrena fulva. Next base: position 40,693,242 of record OX276327.1, read on the forward strand.
TTGCTTTCAATGTGATCTGCCATACGTCAAAGCACATAATGACAAACCAGACATTGGAATCATAGGTTCTTCGGAACAATTTAGTAGCCTATTGGTGGAAGAAATACATTTCTTTAATACATGATCGACATAGTTGTCGGTCAAATACACTTTGAGATACCCTAAAGGGCAATCGCTCAGGTTGACATCAACTGAAAGGCTTAGACAAGTTTGAATTAAAATTTTTAAATTACAATGTTCCGCGAAGTTATCGAAACAGTATTTAGTTAAAACATAAACCTCTCGCATAAATTGTACTATTAATTTTTTTTGTGTTAAAAAAGCTTGGCAACCCGTAGCACAAGCTTGAATAAACGGTTCTAAGTAATCTAAATTGACAGTAGTAGCATCATAATTTTGAAAAATTGACTCTATTGATTCTACAGCTACTACTGGTATTGCATTATTAGAAAATTGAGAATTTTGATTACGAGAGGAAAATTCGAAAATTTCTTTAACATTTAACAAATTTTCACTACAATCTGCCTCGCAGTTTTGTCTTCCTGAGTTGGAAAACAATGAATTTATGAGCAATGACTTGTAGTATCCGGTAAATACTGAATAAGTCGGATTTGTATTTCTTCCACCATGTTGTCTTACCAGCGAGAAAAAAATTTCCAAAGGATCTTGGTTAAAATCTCTGGTTCTGAATCCTGCAAACCCAAGATCCAGCAAATAAGACTTAAGAATTTTGAACCCTTTCAGGGTATGTATCCAATTCTGCAACGCCGCAGGATACTCTTTATCTCCCGCTTTGCGTTTGATAAATCGCATACTTTGGAATAAGTTTATACACTTATTCCAAATATCTGTGGCGTTACTTTCGTTATCCAAAATGGCCCTACTATTGACACTGTCGAAAAGTGAATTTAAATTTAGAAATAATATCGCCGTATCTATTCCCGAAGCTGACATCTTTCTGGATTTACAAGCACATTCCGCCTCAGTAGTGCTCATAAGTTCCATAAAGGTCTGTGCCCACATATCCGTTCCGTCTCAGTTCCGTGTCAGTTCCGTGATCGCAAAAGGTATAGGTTGCTTGTTTCGAATGGAGCAGTCCACACTTGTCAGTTCCGTGAAATTCGACGGTCTTTCCGCGTCCGTCAGTTCCGGGCCGTCAGGATCAGTGTTAAAAATATCGTTTGCGTGCTTTACAATGGAGCAGCGCACACTTGTCCGTGTCAGGGCTGTCAGCAGATGTCAGTGTGGAACCCGGATCCGTTCAGTGAAACTAAAATTCGGTTGCCTCCGATATTTTGGCCATTTGCACGGAGACGGAGGCTTGAAATGACTGAAGGGACGACCTTTTTTTATGACCGTGAAAGGTTCTCAGGTCGAGGCTCTCGAACCTCGCGTCGGGGGTCCCAGGCCCTAGGGTCATAAAGACAAGGACAGCAATAGGCCGCTCAGTAATGAAAATGAGAATTTTGTATAATTAATATCAGATCGCCATACAAGTACCACCAATGGATTGCTGGAGTTTTCGCAATGAAAATGATACCAAACGAGATAGAATTCTGATCATTTTTAATGATTGTAATGAAAAGAGTTTTAGATTGGTATATAAGGTATGATCGGATGCATGAATGTTGGGCGTCAAGGAAATAAAGCTGGACGTGCGTTTCAACAAGACTTGCCAACTTAAGCTCTTTCCCGCTGCGATACATGTATCGCGATACATGTATGGTGGATACCGATTTTCCATTGATCATTATAGTTTCCATAGGAACCGTTCACACGACGATTCTCGTATCGCAATACTGATTTTGTCGACTCCGCAAACGTCGGCCGCACGATACTTTTTGTTTGAAGTCAACAGATGAAACGTGGAACCGAGGGGACCTTTTCACACGGCGCAGGGCGAAACACGTATCGCGATGCGTGTCGATCATTTGTTCTTCAATAGAAAATATCTTCTCGTGCCGCATACATTTTTGGACAAAATATTTTTCTGAAAAAATGAATGAGATTGAAGTGTTACCTATTTGTATTTTACACAAAAGATGTAGTAAAAAACGAGCGAATTGGAAACATTGGGTTCATCCCATAAACGGCATTAGACATGAAAAGGGAATTTTTGAAAGGGTTACCATGTGAAACGGAAACCCGTTGGACAGGTATCACCGCACTGACGGAAAGAACTGTGCGGCAGGCCCAGAGATGCCAGAAGTGGCGACAACAGGGGCGAATTATGACATAGTATGTGCACAAATTGTACAGTAGGTATATATAGCTACGTTCACGCCCCTACTCCTGACTGAAGGCCTACGCCCCTACGGAACCGGCTGAATTGGGACTGCAGGCCGGGCTAGAGCAGCAGGCCTCCTACAGTTGTCAGCAGGGGTGTGCGGGTACCCGACGTTTCGGGCTCGGGACGGGCCGGAAATTTTCGGGCGAGATCGGACGGGATCCCGATACTTTCGTATTCCTCGAGATCCCGAAGTTTTCTGGATCCCGCGACTCGTTTCAGGCTACAGGCATGATCGCCATGAGCGGGCAATTTGATTTCAGGTCGGCTCGGCAAAACTCGGACCCGATCGGCTCGAAAGCCAGCTATTAAGAGTATCTACTAAATATCAGTACCAGTGATAAGTTTTTACATTTCTGTCTCCTGTTAAATCATAATTTGTATCTTATTATTCATTTAAATATATATTTTCATTGTTACCAAATAGCCTGTGACGTGTCATATACGTACTTAAATAAATACCATATTCAAAATTTGGGAGAAAGACTATTTTTATATCGATAATCTTTTAAAAACTTAATAAAATATACTTTATACTTCGTATTTTATGTAAAGGGAATATATACCTATTGGGTATTAAGTTTTTCAAGATAGGTTCAGATTTAACACAGAAAACGTACGGACAACTATAAGCATACAGAAAGGAATATTTAAAAATATACGGGAAGGCGAATATTTTATTATTTCAAATTAACATGTAAGAAACATAATGGTTCTACGTTCTCAGGTAACAATTTTGTTCGGTTACCGATAACGATATTTGCAACAGTGGAAGGCACCCCCGCATTTCTCATTCCCTGCCCAGATTCTGTAGGAACAAAATCCTTATTCTCTAGCATTGTTCGTTATATTTTATTAAGATTTTAAAATATTGTCGATATAAAAATAGTCTTCTCCCCAAGTTCTGAACATGATATTTATTTAAGTATGTATATGGACATATTCAGTATTCACAGACGATTTGGCAGCAATGAAAATACATATATATGTAAATGAATAATAAGATACAAATTTTGATTCAACAGGAAACAGAAAGGTAAAAACTTATCACTGGTATTGATATAAATGATATACACAATTCTTTCCATCTTGGTCCCCTCTTAATGGCTAGCTTACGAGCCGATCGGGTCCGAGTTTTGCCGAGCCGACCTGAAACGAGTCTCGGGATCCCGAAAACATCCGATCCGTCCCGAGAGCGGGGAACTCGAGCCTCGGGACGATCCGCACACTCCAAGTTGTCAATGACACGGAACTGACACGGAACTGACACGGAACTGAGACGGAACGGATATGTGGGCACAGACCTTAAGAGATGCTACTTTACGCGAGAAGACTTGTGTACAATATTTGACACGCATCTTCTTAATTCTACTTGGAACGACATGCTGTTCCGTAATATTGACTAAAGTTCTAAAATCACCTCTACACCGATCAATGAAATAAGTATCCTCGAAGTGGGACCATTTTGCTGTTCTTTCTACACTGTTCAGAGTATAACGAAGATCCTTCGTTAACAAATTATTTCTAATACATTTTAATAAATCAGGCGGATCAAACACTGGTACTATCTTTTGTTCATCTACCACGATGAGCCCCTCTTCAGCCGACTTGCCATCTCTTTTCGTGTCGGAAAGTAATTGCTTAATCGCGCGTACATTTGTTGACCCTTGATCGCAAACCGAAGCAACAACTCTTAAGCGTATACGAGTGCATTCCCGTATTATGGCCTTAAATGTACGCGCTATCGACTCCCATGAAGCGGTGTCCCTACAAAATGAGTACGACACTGTTTGCTTCCACGGTTTATCTCCAAATATCCCTCTTAACATAAAGACCTGAACATGGTCTGCAATGTCTCTATTACGCGAAAACCCGAAATCTACTAGTCCCTCTACAATATCGGATTTGACATTATAATGAAGCCGGGGACTAAGCTTCATTTCGTCAAATAACAAGATGCAATATCTGTACCGCGAATCCTCGAAATTGTCGAGTATATTTTCGATGCTGTTGAACACAGTCTTACTAATACCGGGAGATACAATGATTTTAGTGACCAGTTTTCTTAAGGTCTCTGTACTTGGTAAGAGGAAAATATTGGAAAGGTATCGATAAACCTTTGGACTTTGCTTCAGCAATGAAAGCGCAAAAATTTTGTCATCTAAAATGTAATTTCTATTGAACTTAGATCGTCCCATGTTACGAACTTGTAATGCAAAAAAGTCTCGCACAGTTGATGGCGACAAGGAGACAATTACGTTATACTGCCGTACCTCTTCTGGAGAAAGAGGGGACTTGCCCTGAACAATTTCAGCACAGATGCTAAATAGTAAAAAGTAAAACAATTTATGCATGCAAAAAAACTGAATTTCCAGCACCCAGAAAACTGTATAAAATTTAAGGTGGTTTTATCAACACCCCATGCTCCGGGTTATAATAAAAAACAAGCTGTTAGCACATGCTCAGCATAAAGAATATATATTAAAAGGAGGAATTGGGGAATACTAATCTAGAGACGCGGTAACGTCTCGACGCCAAGTACAGGAAAGATCGCTACCGCTATCATTTACTCGTCGCCGGGCTATTCCAACCTAACCTGAAACTTATTTCATTAATATCTCATCACGCCTGCAATATTTTCTAAATTTAAAGGCATTTTTCTTATGTAAACCGCATATAAGCTTTCGAATAAGACCAAATTTCAATAAAATCTGTCCACGCATGACAGAGATATCATAATATCGTCTCATGAATCTGTCAGAAACGGTAAGATTTTCTTCTGATTCTCCAGTCAAATTTTCGTCAACATAATACGTATACGCGTCACACGCACGCCTTCAGCCAAAAGAAACTAGTGTATGTTTCGTTCGTCGACTCTCGGGATCATTCGGCAGGGATCGGCGTCCGTGATTGTACATATACCTATGGGTGCGTTCCGATTCGCGCATTGAGCGCATGAGGCATTGAGGCATCGTATTGGTGGCATCGTACGATTCCCTAGAATTTCTCTCACTTGCCACCAATACAATGCCACTTCCGGTGCATGAAGCGCGCAGGAACTGCAAGAATTCGGAGTTGCATCTGTTCCTGCGCGCCTCATGCACCGCAAGTGGCATCGTATTGGTGGCAAGTGAGAGAAATTCTAGGGAATCGTACGATGTCACCAATTTCATGCGCTCAATGCGCGAATTGGAACGGATCACACGAATGTAATAGGAAAGGGAAACAAAGTGAAGTCCGTGCAAACCTGAGGGGTTTGAAAATAGTTGGAGATTCTTTTAACGAGAGGACTTCAAGTTTAGAAATTAATCAATACCCGCTTGGAAACGGGTGTTTGAATAAATGAGCTCCACTTTTATCCCTTCTCCTTTGTGTAAAATCAGCACAAAGTCATCGTTAATCTCGTTAATTAATGTAATAGCTGTTGCTACTACTATCGCCGACATTTTTGCACTTTCACTCTCAATCAAGATTGTAAAAGGCGCCAAAAATTCATGCAACCTAAAGTCAAAGGATTCTAGGGAATTTCATGCGCCGACAGGGCATACATCTCTATGCAACTTCCTGCGCATCATGCGCTCCATGCGCGAATCGGAACGCACCCTATGTGTACTATTGAATTATAACCTACCAAGTGTCAAACATGAAAAGTTGTCAAAATTTTCTGAAATGTCACGAGTTTTTATACCACATAAGACTGAATTATTGTCTCAATTAACAAGGTAAGTCGCCAAAATTTTTTAATAGACTTTTTATGTAGAGTCGCAGACTTGGAAGTTGTGCGGAGAAGGTTCGATTCGACAGAGAAGCATCTTCTTTCGCATAACTTTCTGAAAATTTGTACCATGCATGTACAAAAAAAAATATATTTTTATACCAGCTAACTATTTGTAATTTAGAGTTTTTATGTAAAGCTTATTATATATAGAAATGAAGGGGACGCAGAGGCTTGGATAAAAATGAAGGGGCAGCAGAGGCTTGGATAGATGAAGGGGACGCACAGGCTTGGATAGATGAAGGGGACCCACAGGCTTGGAGGTTGTACGGAGAAGGTTACCCCACAAAAACTTCAAAAAAATAAAAAAATTACGCCAAGTACATCAAATCAAGTAAATCACAAAACATAGAAGATAATAATAAATACAAAATTGAAGAAAGAAGTGAAATCAAAATGAGCTGCCAGTACATAAAGATGCTTTCCAACTGCGCTTTAGATGACACAACTACATATGCACAGCGAAAATTCCATTACTCATAATAGCTATTTATACAAAGAAAAAATGTATTAAATAATATTAAGCAGACATATTTTTATACAAATAAATATTTTAATGAGGAATACGGAAAAATGGCGGATGGAGGAAGGTAGAAGATTTTGCTAGGAGATTTTAGTTAAGTTTATAGAAAGATATAGAGAACAAGAGGGATTAGAAGTGACGGTGAAATGAAGAGGAGAGAGTGGCTGAGAGGTGAGAGAGGAGGAGGAAACGGGAAGTGTGAGGGAAGGAGACTGGACAGTGAAAGAGAGACTAAAGCAGGGTTAGGAAACGAGGAGAGCTGGCGGAAGGAGTGAGCCCGAGGGGCGGTGAGGAGGAGAAGGATGAAGGATGGGCTAGGGATATGATATATAGGGTGGAAGATATGAGTTCTGCAAAGTGTTCATACAAAGGAAAAATGACGCATAAAACAAAGGGAGGAAAAAAGGTCAGGGAGGAAGAAGAAGAGGAGACGGAGAGCAAGGAAAAATACTCAATGAAAGGGAGAGAGGAAGAGACGGAAAGAGAGAGAGAAGTTAGATTAAGAAATGAAAGATATGGAAATAATGAAGACAATGCTAGTCCTGATAGAAGAAACACGAGATGGGAAGAAGAAACTAAAAGATCGAATAACAAAAAGGTTGACAGAGAAAAGGGAGATAGGAATATAGATGGCGTGATTGAACAGGAACGAAAGCCCAGTGGCGACGCTGTCGGCGGCGTTGGTTACCATAAACAGATCGAAAACGCAATTGAAATACCAGAGCACAAGGAAAGTAAAAACACATACGCAAGGGAAGACTTGAACAAAAGACCTAAGAGAAAATTGGAATATAATAAAGAAGAAAATAGAAAGAAAAAAGGAAGAGAAAACGAAGAGCCGACAATTTCAAAGGATAACATTATATCCAAGGAAGAAGACGTTAGAAACAAAGGTGACACGGTAAGAGAGGAAACTAACACGTGGGAAACAAAAGATAAAGGATATAAAGAGAATTCGGAGGATACATACGAATGGGAATCAAATAGAGAGGAATACTTAGTCACCATAGTACTAGATAAAGAAAAAACAACGACGAACAAGAAAGGTAACCTCATTAAAATATATAATTTTCTGTTGAACACAGGGTTACGATTCGAGAGCCTGAAAATGGTGGGATTCAATAGAGCGGAAGTCAAATATAGAAATAGACAGGATGCTAACAAAATTCTTACAAATACAAGATTAAAGCCAGCGGGCTATACATCGTATATACCCCCGAGGTGGAAAACAAGAAAAGGCGTTATTCATGAATGGGAAGGGTCGATCGAAGAACTCGAAAGACCACTGATGCCGGATCAAGGTGTTTTTAAAATGGAAAGACTTAAAAAAATAAGAATGATAGATGGTAAGGCAGTTTGGGAAGAAGGTAAGGCGATTCTAATTAAAATGAGGGGAGATTCTCTCCCAACAAAGATCTTGATAGGATATGGCCACGTCTGGCTGCGAGTCGAACCATTTGTGGAGGCGGTTAGACAATGTTTCAAGTGTCTAAGGTTTGGACATATACAAGCTGTTTGTAAAACGACACAGAGGAGATGCTTTGTTTGTACAAAAGATGAACATGGGAGATGCAACGAAAAGCCAAAATGCATAAATTGTGGGGAGGACCATCTAAGTGTCGCAAGGATTTGTCAAAACTTCCAAAGGGAATCGGCAATAAAAAAAATAATGGCGTACAAAAACGTGTCATATCATGCTGCATATGAAATGATAAGGAAAGAAGAAAGGTTTAACAAATATGGAAAGGTCTATGAAGATAATGAAGAAGATAGTGAAGAGGAGGAGTGGGATAAAGATTTCCCAAGAATAAGGAGAAAGAAAAGGATAGAGTATTGGGAAAATTTATCTCTCCCAATTGAAAAGGAAATGGGTAAGCTAAAAAGATCATGGGAGGAAAAAAAGAATAGGGACAGACAGGGTGAAGAAGAAGAGAGATATAGAAAAGATTACGCAACAATTATAGATAGAAGACCGGAACAGATAAGATGGGGTTATGGTCCCTGATAACCAGGTTTGACGGCAGGATCTGCCGGCAGCTGCGGCGCAGCCTACGTCCGCATTCGATTACGGTTCTGCCGGCAGATCCTGCTGCCCGCCTGACCATCCAACAGCGCCATCTGAAGGCCAAAATTGCCAAACAATTCCCTGCGCGTGACGTCACATGGACGTCCCTACGCACCAACACATGTATACCGTGATTGCTGTACGTGTATCCCTCGCTTTCTACTGCGCGTGGAGAATTGATAGGTAGTAGAAACGGAGCAGTGGATTCTGCTCACATAACCTGCGAGCAGATTTTGGAGTTTATTCAATAAGTTTCCTATTTATTTCTAAAGGTATTTATTTTGTCTTTAAATAAGAACATACAGTGATTACAATTACATAATAATATAAGTGGCACATATAAATCAGAAGAGAAACTTACAATATTAACATTTAGAAGTGGTGATTCTAGATGCAAACATAAGTCAATTTTTTCGAAAACGAAGGGCAATATCAGTAACTTTTATTCTATATTTTCGACTTATTTTTTTGCGTAGAATCACCACTTCTTCTTCTTCGCTTGTGTTAACTCTGAAAACAAATACAATATTAGTATAAAATTAAAATGGTACTGGAAAAGTACCGTTCAATTAGTATTTTATTAAACGTCGAGAGTTAAGTACTTTGCTTCAGTGATGCTGAAGTAAAGTGAGCACTGAAAAGTACTGTTTGGTTTTGTACGTTTTAAAACACTGGCGCTGAAAAGTGCCGATTGTTGTTCATTGTGAACGTCCAGAGGTAGTTCCCGTTAAAATCATTTAAATAAGCACTGAAAAGTACCGTTTGTTGTCTTCGCCACAGTAAAAGGAGACACACCTCTCCTTTTAATAGGCATATTTCTGAAAAATAAAATATTTACTTTAGTTAAGGGTCGTTTTCACGTGACAGTAAATCGTGACTTTTACGGTCATGACACTAAATGTCATGACTTTTACTGTCACGTGAAAACGGACCTTCAGAGGTCGTCAGCAGTTTCTTCTTCGTGTTGTTCGCTCCAGAAACTGCGAGGCATTCGAGGTGGTTCCTGGGATGATGCTGCCGGCTTCGTGCGTGGATCACGATTCCTACTCCGTATCCTCTCCTTTGCCGCCTTCAGTTCCGCTTGCATCCGCAATTGGAAATCTGATCGAGCTGGCTTGTTGAACTTGGAATTCCGCGCCACACCGTCTGAAAAAGAAATGTATGCACAATACGTTAGCATCAATGGAACATACAGCAATAGTAACAATAATTCTACGTAAAAAGATGAAAAGTGCTTATTGTTTCGTACCAAAAATCGCCCTCGTGATGCGGGTGTCATATAAGGATCTGAGTCCTTCGCGGCCAAACCAAGTGTATGACTTAGTTAACTCGTCCGGCAGTGCTTCCTTGAAGCAGCACTTGACCGCTCCCTTCAAATCGAATCCGCCGATGTATTCGAAATACTTTACCTAAACAAAGCGAGTAAAGATTGATGTAAGTATATATTATATATAAGAGTAAATAAAAGAATAATTTCGTTTTCACTTACCACTTTGGAATAAGTGTCGTCATCGATGTCCTCAAAGCAGTCCACCTCCTGCACTGAGGACCAAGGGAGGACTGCTGGTTTCATTGTTTGACCAGTATTATGGGTGGCCTGGACAGATTTCTGAATACTCATCAAGAGAGTATTCATTCTTCTGCAAACAGAACGGATGGAGACCGAACGTATTAATAAACACGATACACGCGATGATACTTACATTAGCTACGTCTCGATCCGATTCCGCCCCGTGAGATCTTCCATGCTCCTGCGAACATTAACATTTATTAAGAAAATGTCCTTACAGTAATATTTTTATAGCAAAAAAAAGAAACATGTAAATTTACTCATTATCAGGAGGTTGGGTCGGCGCTGTATTTTGCTGCAACGGCTCACTGTGGATCACAGTGGCGCGTGCATACGATGTCCCTGGATCGGTGAATCCTTCGAGGACAGGAACAGCGGCCGCATAATTATCCTGAAACAGATACGTAGTATTTGCGTTAACAGTAGGAACACACGTTGTTGAACCGTGTTCCTGCAGGACCATCCTCAGATCATGGATGTCCTGATCTATTGGTGGTCTCGGCGCGGTGGACGTCCTTTGGCGTTTCGGAACTTCCTCCTCCGAAGATGTTGTCTGGTAGCGTGTCGGTTTCCCGACCACACGTTTAGTTCGTCTGTCCATCACAGCCTGTAAGTAAAAAAAGTACATATCTAAGAAAATCTAATTCTAACTGTCTAACCAAAGATACCGACAAAGTGTTAGGGAGACTTTTAACAATTTCTGTTTCCAGATTGAAATGAATGTATTCTCCTGGTTCCACGACGAATGTAACAGCAGGATTACGTGGTGTATCAAGAAGCGTTCTAACATCCTGAGGCAACTGGGAGAAACAGGAATGTGTTCGAAGGAGAGATAATATACTATTTCCTTGAACGTGTGTCAAATTGTTGTCAACGAAACAAGACGCTAACCGTTGGCGAAAAGATGGCTCGGAGGAAGTAGCGCAGGACGATGAAACTATATCCTGGATGTTAGAAACGCGTGACGTGGAAGTAGAAGGACCGGCGTTTTCTACATTTATATCGCGCCTAGCACTAAATATATCGGGGATAAAATTAACAGGAGCGGACGAACTACAACCTGCAGATGTGCTAGCAGCATCTTGCACGTTAAAAGTATTATCCGCGACTCTACGGACGGTGTTAAATGCAGCACGGTATCGCACGCGCAAGTTGCTTCGCACTTCGCGCATAACCCTGCTTCTTTGCCTCTCCGATAGCGCGTGTCCCGATTTCCGCGACGTAGATAATTTGAAATTATTAAATTCCATAATTACTTACGTCTTGTGGATGTCTCGGGATAATGCTCTGGATTTAATGCTCTGGAAATTCTTTGGTCTGCTGTCGACGACTGCCACCTCAGAATGAACGAGAATTCGAAACAAACGCGAACTGGGAAGTAGAGTCCCGACCAATCACGAATGTCCGCGAGGCGGTGTAGCCAATCCGAGCGTAGTCATTTTGTGCCGCCAAAATGTTACCTCGTGGTACCCTTTGTCCGACGTGGTACCCTTTGTGCTTGAAAACGAACGAGGTAACATTTTGGCGGCACAGTCGATACGAATATATGCAGGGCTCGGAATTTCGGATTTCGGAAAATGGAGATACATGGCAGGGGCAGTCGACAATCGTATACAGTGTGTCTTATATGTACATAGTTCAGGGTGTCTTTTCTTTCATGTACTTGGCGTCGAGGCGCTACCGCGTCTCTAGATTAGATAGGCAGAGAAGCATCTTCATTCGCACAAGTTTCTGGAAATTTGTCGCATAAGGTAAAAAATAAGGTAAATGGACAAAATTTAGTTTAAATTTAGCAATGTGGAGCAAGTCACATTAGTGAACAAAGTACGCTGAAGACACATCTCCCTTGATACTTTTCAATTCAATCTTTTGTTGTGAAAGACATTCGCAATACGTTAAAATCTACAGTAGTTGCCACGCTATTCATTAATTTTATTAGTTTCCCATTAACAAGATTTCAATTCACCAATAAACATACTAAATTAATTTTATTCCAACACCAATAAATTGTGCGTTAAAAATATTGGATCTTTTCGTTCATTTTCGCTAAATTACCATTAGCATTTAAATTTCCTGCAACAAGACTTTCTACCATACGCTCTCACCTCCTTTGGACACATTATGCAGTCTCTACACTTACTATAGCAAAAGGCCACTCTATTTCTATATTTCTATATAAGTTCTACGTTAAGTCGTATAACTAAAAAAAATGTGGCTTTCACATATCTTATACTATAAAGCGGAAAGTGTGTGTTTGTCCGTCGCCGAAAAACTTTCTAACGGTAAAGTCTGGGGTCACGAAAGGTATCTCGGCTCACTATGCCTGGCTAATCCAGATGAATGTGACTATTTTCAGCTCGCTACGTCCTTCCCTTCTCGAGTTATTAGTTAAAATAAACGAATAACCTACAATTCCAAGCCGCCTATGGCGCGCGCGCGAGAGAGACAGGGCGAAGGTACGTGAAAGACGAAACGAGACAGAGTATCTCTCTACGTAGCAGACGGTAACGCCGCGCCACTCATTCGTCACCTCTCGCTCGCTCTCGGGTACCTCGGGTTCTCTCACTCTCGACCGAATGATTCCAAGAAGTGGTGGAGATAGCGACGACCGCTTAACGCATACATTGTTGAGATTGTTGGGATGATCCCAGAGCAAGAGATTCTCAATAAATAATTTGTGGATGACTGAATTAGTAAAATTGATTTGTTTTGAAGTTTCTTTCTTGCAAGCATCAACTTTTTTTTCAGGGAAATATTATTTGGGACGGTAAAATTAGAATCTAAATTCCGGGCGAAGCCGGGCAATAAAGCTAGTTTACAGATAACCTGAGGAGAAGATGATGTAGTGTGATCTACGTCAGACTATGTACGCACAAATTTGAAGGAAGGGTTTTGCATACGCAATTATTCATTCACTTATGTTGACATATGAGCACGTACGATAATTTATAAATAATTAGTAAATGTGTCCTATTTCAGTTTACGATGCAGACGAAGATAATTAACTTTAAAAAAGTAAAAAAATTACGCCAAGTACACGAAATCAAATAAATCACAAAAAATAGAAGATAATTACAAAATAAAAAAAAGTTGTGAAATCAAAATGAGCTGCAAGTACATAAAGGTGCTTTCCCGCAGCGTGCAAAGGTGACAATGTGTAACGCAATGTAAGATTCGGTGCTTTCCAACTGCGCTTAATAATATTAAGCAGATATATTTTTATACAAATAAATATTTCAACACCAATAAATATTTTATTCAAAATACTTGGCGCTGCTCACCGAATTGGTGTTGTTAAACTGAATACATATGTATAAACTGCATTAATCTTTTTCTCTCTTTCTTGTGCGTGCATTCGTGAATGTGTGTGTGTGTGTGTGCGTGTGCATATGCTACGTATGATATTAGAATTAAATATATGTAGAATAAATCGTGAGTTATTATAAATTATTAATTTACTATTAATAAGACAATTAACATTTTTTCGGTTTCGCAGCGCCAAGTATTTTGAATAAAATATTTATTGGTATTGAAATATTTATTTCTATAAAAATATATCTGCTTAATATTATTAAGCGCAGTTGGAAAGCACCGAATCTTACATTGCGTTACACAGTGTCACCTTTGCACGCTGCGGGAAAGCACCTTTATGTACTTGCAGCTCATTTTGATTTCACAACTTTTTTTTATTTTGTAATTATCTTCTATTTTTGTGATTTATTTGATTTCGTGTACTTGGCGTAATTTTTTTACTTTTTTTAAGTTTTTTATGGGGATATCACTTCTTTTTACAAAGATAATTTGCATAGGGAATGACTTCAGATAATTATTAATATTATATTATCATCTATTTTTTGTGATTTATTTGATTTCGTGTACTCGGCGTAATTTTTTTACTTTTTTGAAGTTTCTTATGCGGATATCCCTTCTTTTTACAAAGATAATTTGCATAGGGAATGACTTCAGATAATTTTTAATATATATTATATTATATTCTATTTTTTGTGATTTATTTGATTTCATGTACTTGGCGTAATTTTTTTACTTTTTTGAAGTTTTTATGGGGATAAGCTTTACATAAAAACCCTAAATTAAAAATAATTTGCTGGTATAAAAACAAATCCCCATAAAAATTCTATTAAAAAATTTTGGCGACTTACCTTGTTAATTGAGACAATAATTCAGTGTCTTGTGTGGATTGTGGTGTAAAAACTCGTCACATCCGTAAAAATCCGTAGTTTAAAAACGGCCAACACAACTAAATTTAAAAAATAATATTAGGTGTATGAATAAATTCTTTCCGACTGGAATTTCTATCGCGGTGGTATTCAGAAGCTGCCAGAAAAACGGCAAAAGGTAATGAACAATAATGGAAATTATTGCGATGATCGAGTTGTTTTCATATTTTTTAAATCGAACTATTATTGTACCCTAAAATCGGAAAGAATTTATTTTCACACCTAATAATCACCAATAAATTAAAGAAAACTCACCCTTTCGGACATTCCTTTCCTTGCTTTCCTTCCCTTTCCGGAAACCTGTGTCACTGGGTCGCTGTACCGATCCTGGTTATCGGTGGACGAAAAGATTTATGGTTGGGTAGCGCCCAGTGCTCAGCTGATCACACTGCGTACGGGTTAATGTACCGAATGAATATTCACTGCACGGCTACTAACACTAATCACTGAATTTATTTTTCACGGAACGTGTTGTTCCTACGTTATAAAAATTGGTGGCTGCGAAAGGGGCCGATTACTGTTAATTACTGGGACGAGATTACTACTATTACCCGGCGAAAAGAAAACTCGTGGCAGACTGTCTCGGGCTGTGCAGTCCGCTGCTGTGACGATTGGTCGAGTCACCTATTTGGGCACACTTTTAAAGACGGGGCACACGTATTTTGGTTATTGGCTGAAGTTGCCACATACATTGTCACACCGCGCGACGAAGAGATCGTACGAAACACGAGATCGAGTGGGATAGAGCGATTTGACCAAGCGTAGCCTACGCTTTTGTTTTGACGATCGTCGGTCGGATCCGTATCTGATCGCTGCAGAGCAGCGGACTGCACAGCCCGAGACAGTCTGCCACGAGTTTTCTTTTCGCCGGGTAATAGTAGTAATCTCGTCCCAGTAATTAACAGTAATCGGCCCCTTTCGCAGCCACCAATTTTTATAACGTAGGAACAACACGTTCCGTGAAAAATAAATTCAGTGATCAGTGTTAGTAGCCGTGGAGTGAAGTGAATATTCGGTACATTGACCCTGCGATCAGCTGAGCACTGGACGCCGATGAACAGGATCGGTACAGTGGCCTAGTGACACAGGTTTCCGGAAAGGGAAGGAAAGCAAGGAAAGGAATGTCCGAAAGGGTGAGTTTTCTTTAATTTATTGGTGATTATTAGGTGTGAAAATAAATTCTTTCCGATTTTAGGGTACAATAACAGTTCGATTTAAGAAATATGAAAACAACTCGATCATCGCAATAATTTCCATTATTGTTCATTAGCTTTTGCCATTTTCTGGCAGCTTCTGAATACCACCGCGATAGAAATTCCAGTCGGAAAGAATTTATTCATACACCTAATATTATTTTTTAAATTTAGTTGTGTTGGCCGTTGTTAAACTACGGATTTTTACCTCAATAACGAATTACGATCACTTGTCGTACATTTTCTGTTACGTTACCTTTTCGTTATGCCTTATTTAAAAACGAAATTTACGTACTTCTTGTCCTCTCACTTTAAATTATTCTTATTTAAGATTCTGCTTTAAAAAAAAACTGTGTAACGCGGTTTCCTTCGATGCATGCCGACTTGCTTGTTCGTACGTTCGTAGCACAAGCGCGGTCGCCTACCTCGTAGCCAACGCTACCGCGGGAACTCGGGCGGAAGGCGCGCGCTCTGATTGGTCGGGGTTTTTGCTTAATATCTCCTTAACGAAGCTTCGGACAATATTTTCGCTAAGGAAAAAGTTGTTTCAAATCACCCCCTGAGTCACCCCTTTCAAGGAAACGCGACATTTTTGGGACACCCTGTATGTATAAAATAAAAAATTTATTTCTTTAAAATTATTATAATATTTATGTTATTAAGAGATGTCGGTAAGGAAGGAATCTCGAATATTATAAACTTTATAAATGTTAAACCCTAAGAGATACAGAAAAATGTATGAATACTTTTTTGTTCTATTGCTAGTCGATAATGTAACTATAAAAGCGCAGTGTCCTCCGACTATTAGTTCAGGAGATAGAAATTTAACTTTAAACCATTATTACTGCAAAATGAAGGCCCAAACGCGAAATCGTTATTCTTGATTTTCGTCTTATTTTCACCTCTAGAATCACCCCTTACAATATTTTCAACACGTTTTAAGAAACGTACACCCTATATATTAAACATACCTGGAAGTTGAAGCGTTGGAACAGCAGTCTTACAAAGATTCCTTTGTAATTTGTAGATGCCTAAGAAGTGCGCATCGCAGATCTTCCTGTTGCGAAGAGATTGGTGCATTAACAATGGATTGCCGCAAGCAGCAATCCATTTTAAGAATCTCTCTCGGTCTTTAACGATATCGGGAAATGCCCTCAGTAGTTTATTTCCCGATTCGCAACCTTTCACTTCGCACTTCTTAGGCCCGGACATAATCTAAAACTCAAATTGATGCAATTAATAAAAAAACTTACAGTATCTCAAAGACGCTATATTACAAAAATGACTTCTCTTATGTGATGACTGATCCACGTGGGTTACACTTCATCGTGTCTGCGCCAAACATTTACAAATGACGACGGTCGTCATGGTAACATTTCACCAACGTCGAAAGGTTGTGTGTCGTGCTCACTGATACACCTAAGTATATGTGTGTGATGTACCTAGCGCCTCCTGCCTACTTGGTGCTAACTAAACGGGAACTTCGGCCAAACAAAGACGGCTTGGTCCCCCTGAACGTAAGCAAATTACAGCGTACAGTTATTAGACGGGTGGCGAGCAGAGTGCGAAGTGATCCAGGAAATCGGCAGTGATTTCCTGGAAGGAAGAGTGTCCCCTTCCATCGATGGCAAGTTGATGGAAGGGGCAGTGATCGACGCTACAGATGAATCAGCGTGCCGTTGTCATTGCCTAATTATCGGTGGACCTGGGAGATGGCGTACGACTGCAGAATTTTGTAGCGATCCGACTCTGGATCGTCTGCCGTGGGATCACCCAAGAAGAAGAAGGGGTCACCACCCTAGACAAGGAAAGGAAAGAGCGTTTCGTCCCGGGTCCGCCAGAGGACTCGTCAGTAAGGCTTACCTGGCGGAACCCTGCCTTAGACACGCTGGGTATCAGGACTGGGACAGAACTCTTATATATACCAACCGGAGGGCGATGGAACACCAGCGAGAAGCTCTTGAGCCGGGTAGCCCTCTGGTGGCGTGTCGATGAACACTACCGGATCCCTACAGCACTCCCCCCTAGAGAACTCCTAGGGACTTGGAGGAATCTATGATCCTGGCCGTGCATTGGTAGGGATTGCCCGAATAAGGCACCGGAGAAGAGAGGGAGAAGAAGGCACACTCAATGAGTGGCGAAAGAGCGGTAGGCCAACACGCTCAGCTGAAGACATCGAGGAGAGAGGCAAGCACGCTCTCAACGAGCGGCGGGAGTGGTGAGCCAATGGCGCCAAGCCACTCGGCTCAAGCCACCTTGCAGAGGGACGAAGCATGGCCACCAGCCATTACCGAGAGGGCGAGGACCAGAACCCATTAACTCGGCAGAGGGACGAAGCATTTGCCCAAGCCATTGTCAAGGGACGAGCAAGGCACAACATCTCCATCGATGAAGAGAAATGGCGGAGCTCTCACCAATGGTTAACGGCTCAACTATGCCAAGGAGAAGAATGGCGGAGCGTGCCAACTGCTAAACGCTCAACTACGCCAAGAAGACGAATCGGCGAGCACACTGCTCAAGCCATAGAAGGAGAGGTACGACGGCGAGCACACTGCTCAAGCCGTACGTATCACGTCGGGTTAACGCATTAACGGTCCCGGATAGGACCTCACGCCACACTTGCACGATTGTTCGACTAATTTGTCCGGTAAGACAATTTTTTCGTCTTTGGATCTTCACAGAGCGTATAATCAAATCCCCATGGCACCGGAGGATGTCGGAGAAGACGGCGGTTATTACGCCATTCGGTCTTTTTGAATACTTATATATGAAGTACGGATTAAGAAATGCAAGTCAACCCTTTCAGCGGTACGTTGACCGCGCATTAGGCGACTTGGATTTTGTTTTCATGTATATAGACGACATTCTCGTAGCATCCTCGTCGGAAGCTGAGCACGCCGTGCATCTTCGCACGGTCTTCGAGAGATTAAAACGTTTTCATCTACGTCTGAATGTCGTCAAGTGTGTCTTGGGGTCCTCCGAGATTGAATTTCTTGGGTATACTGTAAGTAGTAAGGGCATTCGCCCGACTGCTTCTAAAGCGGAAGCGATCCTTCGCTTTCCAAAACCGGAAACGGTGATTGAATTAAGGCGATTTCTTGGAATGATAAAATTCTATCGACTTAGTGTACCGCATGCTGCACAGATGCGAGCTCCTTTAAATGTTTATCTAAAAGATTCCAAGAAAAATGACAAAAGGCCTATTATTTGGTCAAACGAAGCGGAGGACGCTTTTGATAAAATTAAAACAAATTTGGCGGAGGCCACCTTGTTGGCAAGAGCACGAGGATGACCTCGTCATGGCGCGGAAACGCGCATTGTGACGGATGCTTCGGATTTCGCGTTGGGCGCGGTTCTCGAGCAGCGACCGGTTTCGGGTTCTTGGGAGCCATTGGCATTTTTTTCGCGCAGGCTGTCGCCAGCACAACTAAACTACAGCGCGTATGACCGCGAATTGACCGCGGTATTCGAGGCTGTAAAACATTTTCGCTATTTTGTTGAGGGTCGGATATTCAAGATTTTAACGGGTCACAAACCGTTGGTTTATGCTTTTTCTCAGTGCTCCGACAAGGCTTCGCCGCGTCAGGTACGTCAATTATCGTTTATTGCTCAGTTCACGACGGCGATCGAGCACTTGGCGGGTTCAAGTAACGTGGTTGCCGATCCGCTATCGAGAGTTGCGAATCTCAGACTTCCAGTCGAGATTAGTCTGAAGGAGCTGACTGAGAAACAGCTTGTCGACGTTGAGTTGTCGGAGTTAAATAAATCTACGAACCCTTGTTTAAAGCTCATTACCGACCCATACCTCTGTTCTTTGCGAAATGTCTGGCGAGGCTCTGCGTCCCTATATGGCGGAGGTGTTACGCGAAAGAGTGTTTGATTTATTTCACAAATCCGCGCACCCGGGTGCCAAAATAACAGATCGCACGATACGCCAACGCTATGTGTGGCATAAACATGCACCGCGATATTGCGCGGTGGTGCAAAAATTGTGTCGACTGTCAAATGTCGAAGGTATCGCGACATGTGAAGCGGGTTCCCGAACATTTTGTCGCGCCCGATGGTCGATTCGACCACGTACACATCGACATCATTGGTCCATTGGCAGTGAGCAATGGATTTTCGTATTGTTTAACGATGGTCGACAGATTTTTGCGCTGGGTTGAGGCTGTTCCATTAGTGGAGACCTCGGCTCAGACGATATCGAGAGTATTCTACGATACGTGGATCTCACGCTTCGGCTCTCCCAAGGTTATTACGACTGACCAGGGTGCTCAATTTGAGTCCCGATTGTTTTCTGCGCTCCTCGATTTGATCGGGTGTGAGCGAATCCGAACGACACCTTATCACCCTGCCTCGAACGGAATGATCGAGCGGTGGCATCGTGTCCTAAAGGCGGCAATTATGTGCCACAATGACCAGGACTGGTCACGGGTTTTGTCGACCATATTATTGGGTTTACGTTCGCATGTGCGAGCGGATACGGGTGCGTCACCCGCCGAGTTCTTGTTTGGTGCAAGGATTCGCCTTCCCGGGGAGTTTTTCTTACCGGAGGATCTCACGCCGAACCCTAAGATGTTTATCGAGTAGTTCAGAGAGTTTATGCGCCAGGTTCGGCCGGAACGCGCGTTCTTTTATAAAGATTTAAAGACGTGCACCCATGTGTTTCTTAGAAACATGCCTAAGAAAGCTTTAGAACGGCCGTATTCAGGCCCTCATAAGGTTGAGGAACGTGTGTCGGATGCAGTCGACCGTATTGTCGTAAACGGCACTGCACGTAGCGTGTCGACAGAGTTGTTAAAACCGGCGTTCTTCATGTTGGATGGTCAGGACGATTCGTCGTCAAATAGCGCGGGTCCGTCTGCCGACGTACCGGCGATAGCGTCGCAGCGCCCAGTTCTCCAAACGTATGCGCGGAAAAAAGTGGCGTTTGCGCCCGATACAGAACCATCCACATAATTGCATCTCCTGCCACTTTCGCTGTGCTGCGCAGTACGATGTACATATTGTATATAGTTGTAAATATAGTATATAATTTTTTATTTTTTGTGCAATATAGTAGTAAGTCGTGCAGTTAACTGCGTCTGCACTGGGGGGGGGGGGGGGTCGAGCTACCCCCTCCTAGCGGACTGTGCAGGAGTGGGGAGTCGTCGGGCTCGCGCGAGCGTTGCCGTGCGGACTCGCCCCAGTCCGTTGAGTCAAGTCCTGGCAAGACGTTGTGTAGTCTGGTCGACTCAGTTTTAGACACCACGTGTTGTCCCTGGTGTATTCCGTACACTGTTATTTGGCGTGTAGCCTGTTAGCTAACGCCTGTTGGACTCTGGTCTATTGTCAGCCGATTACATGATCGGGCTGTTGAGGCTGCTGTGCATTATCGATATTCCCGCGAGCACGGGACTCGCTGCACGTGTGGACAAATAAAGTTCCTTGTCTTGCCAACCAAGTAGTAAGTTCATTAGCTCTCAACCTTTGAATACGATTGCGGCAGTAGGGTCGCTGAGGGGTGGGGTTATTACCTTTCTCCCACCCCAAACTTCCTACAATTTCTAGAGCACTAAAGAGGTGAGAAGATTATTGAGTACTCGCCTTTTTAAGTATTGTTAGATTCACTTTATAAACAAAATATGCGTTGTTGATATTGATACATGGTAGCACGACACATTATTAGAGTATTTTATTACATTTTAGTTTATATTTGATTTATAAAGCGAATTTGACAGTACTCAGAAAGGCGGGTACTCAATAATCTTCTCTCTCCAGAGGACCCAATATGGCGGATGCGCATACTCACCTCTGTAGTGCTTTAGAAATTCCTGAACAATACACAATCATTGTATGTAATATTTGTAAGATTTATTTATGTCTATATTATTATTATATGGATATGAATAAAGATTATTATGTTTATATTATTATTATTATCATTATTATTATTATTATTATCATTATTATTATTATTATTATTATTATTATTATTATTATCCTTATCCTTATCCTTATCCTTACAGGAGATGTATATTTTCATTCTAGGGATCTGTGCCCCCTCATGCTCGCTTATATTTTTAAAAGACTCCTATGCAAACCGAACACAAAAGTTCCATTCCACCCTGCCTCAAGATCATTTGCGACTACTCTTCAGTTTTATCCACCAAAAGCTTATAACTATGTTCGAAATACTTTTCTAAAGTGCTTACCACACCCTATGACTATTAGCAAATGATATTAAAAAATTAAGTGTTCGCCTGGAATAAATAAAGCAAGCATTGAAGCTGTAAAAATAAAAGTTCAGTCCCAGGTACAATTTAATAGAAATGTCCCTATTTTATGTAATTTTGTAATGGATGAAATGAAAGTAAAAAGACATGTCGATGTTATAAATGGAGAAGAGTATGAATATATCGACATTGGAGAAGGCGTTGATTGTGATTCCACTCCAGAAGCAGAAAATGTACTTGTCCTTATGTTCGTATGTGTAAATGGCAATTGGAAAATATATTTGTCTTATTATTTGGTCAATGCTCTAAGTGGAAAAGATAAAGCTGATATTGTCATTAAAAACCTATCAGAACTTAATGAGACACACAAACTTTGAGCGAGAGTGTTACCATCGCTTTGCGATATTTGAGAGATGATGACCACCTTCTTGAATTGGAAAATGTTGAAGGGACAGCAAAATTTTGTTCTATTATTAACGAAGCTTTTAAATTCGCGGGACCCATACAGCACACTTCGATGCAGCTGTATTGCAGGAACGTTGCTGCAATATTGCGTTGTTGCAGGTTGCGTTGCAATATTGCAAGAACGTTGCCGTGCAATGTTCTATTGGCAACGATCCTAAAATATTGCAGCAATATGGCAAGAACGTTGCCGTCCAATGTTACATTGGCAACGATCCTACAATATTGCAGCAATATTGCAAGAATGTTGCCGTGCAATGTTCCATTGGCAACGATCCTACAATATTGCGCGCAGATCGACGTGCAATGTTCCAGTGGCAACGATCCTACAATATTTATGCAATATTGCGCGCACATCGATGTGCAATATTCCAGTGGCAACGCCCCAGCAAAATTACGCACACATTGCCGTGCAATACTGTAGTGAAAACTTGTGGAAACATCACAACAATATTCTGTTGAGAACTCATTTAACTGGATACGCTAGAATATCTCGTTGGCCGTTGAAGATATGAAAAAAGTGATATCGCGGGAGTTGTGTGTAGGTCAGAGGGCTACCACTCTCATTTACGATTTTGAGACAGTGTTTCCACTGCCACCTAGGCGGTTCCAATCTTTTCGAACTAAAATTCAATATGGCCGTGATCACGTGTTCATTCATCTGTACTGTGTACGCCATTGAGATGCATTGCATGGCATTTGTCAATTGTTGATTGATGCGAGCTAGTACCGTACGAAACCCAAACAATCCTATCGAAAAATAAGTTTTATAAAATCAGTTTGACAGTAACAGGTGTGTATATAGTTGAATATTTATTTTTAATGTAGTATATGTAGAATATCTTTTTAAATTATGTTTTTTATAGAGCTACGTCACGACATATGTCACGACATATACTACATTAAAAATATATATATTCAACTGTATACATACCTGTTACTGTCAAACTGATTTTATAAAACTTATTTTTCGATATAGGATTGTTGATAGGATTGATGTGTCTGTTCCAGCATTTACGAATGAATCATGAAGTTCATGACACGAACACTTGATCACGGCTATATTAAATTTTAGTTCGAAAAAATTGGAACCGCGTAGGTGGCAGTTGAAATACTGTCCCAAAATCGTAAATGAGAGTGGTAGCCCCCTGATGTAGGTACATGAAATTATAGAGCAGATTCGAGGATCAATTTATTGTTTTTAGATAAAGTAAGTACTATATATTTTAATGTCTGAAATTATTATTATTATTATTAAACGTCTTTATTGCACAAATACGTATATACAATCTAGCAAGAGAAAAGAGAGAAGAGAAGACAAATGTAAAGGTTCAGTTTAAAGACTGTTTTCCAACCTAACCTAAAATGACACCGGGTGAAATTTGTAGTACGCAGCTATAGTGTTACAAAACCCTAATGGGGTTTGTCAAATGAGCCTTTTCGTTTTTGAATAATTTGAGTTTAAAGTATTGCACGGTAGGAGTATAAGTTCGAATACGTAAGCAATCTTATCAATTCATGTCAACAGTTCATGAACGTTAAGGAACTAAAAGTTCTACAGCCATCAGGAACCAGATGGCTGGCAGTGTCGGAATGTGTTAAAAGAGTTTTAAATCAATGGGGACCTTTATATAGTATCATGGTGACGGCAGCCTTTGAAAAGGAGTCCGAACTCGCGGTCAAAATATATGATTTCATGAATTGCATGAATTACACTGCATTTCACATTAGAGCATACCGATTTCGCGCAGGCACGACCCTAGGAGGCGTTGCTACGCCTGACTCCCCACTTAACCGCCAATGTTTTTCTCCGTCGCACGGCCCTCTACTCTCTCTGTTAACTTTTCGTGCGGGACTGTTTACGTTGACAACGGTCAGGTCCCGCGTTTGGGATGTACCAGTTATTCCTTGGAAATTACCATGACCAATCGCATGCGGTTCAAACCGTGGGTAGTAGTGGGAGCTGCGCAGATCGGTCGCAAATCGGTAGGGGCGTCGGTATGCTCTTATATGGAATGCAGTGTAGACATAATTATTAAGTTCAATAAACTATTTCAGACCTCAGAAGTTATAGTTCATCGTCTGGTCTCTGGATGTTTGGACCTCATCAATTCGTTGGCAGGCAATTTTCTTAAGGCAGAATATGTTCCGCGCAACGATATATATGAAATAAGGTGGACAATGAAGAAAATTGGGTGCCACTGGAAGAAATTTATCTAGGAATAAAATGCGATGACACAATAGATGAAATAAGAAATAGGAACTGTGAAAAGTGATAATGATAGAATTATTGAATTGGGGAGTTGACAAAATTTTTAAAAGTGTTTAAAACTGTTCATTATGATAAAATATGCTTGTAAAAAAATATTAATTTTTTGCTACACCTCTAACATGAAAAGAATGTAATTTTTATTTGAAATAAAAAAATTTCCGCGAAACCACACTGCATGGTCACGTGACCATTTGTGATGTCAACGTGCAGTAAACAACGAAAGTTGTGGTTAGGGACAGTAAGGAGTGAATTTTTCTCACAAAAATAATGGATAATAAAAATTATTATCAAACATTTTACATTTCACCGTACACACACCAGAGTTACGATAGAGTTGTACATAGCCAACTGCATCATCGCCGTAGCTTACTCTTGAAGACCTATACAGATAAATAATACAGTAAGAGTACATAACCTCTTAGGTATTTAATTTCTTTCAAACATATTTCTAGCTTGCAATTGTCTAGTAAAACAATATACTTACACAAAAGTTTTAACATTTCTGTATTCGGCAGAACAGAAGTCTGGATTTGTAGCGAAATAGCTAACCACCATAATAGCGTCCAATGTTGGTAAATTTGTGCTGTCACCTTTAACGAAGTTCTTTTCCATTGCCAATAATATACCTACTTTCACTACTTTCCTTACCTAAGAAATCGAATAATAAGTACTCGTGAACGATATTTTTTAATATAAACTTGTATGAGCAAATGCGCGAAGTGTCACTCGTCGCTATATATAAATCGCTGTTTACTGCAAAATGACGTCACGCGCCGTGATTGGCGTTTGAGATCACATGACTCACAACTTAAAAACGTCAATTTTATTTATTAAATTTTGGTAAAACGAATAAGTGTTTTATTAATATTTCTATCATTTTAGGCTTTTCATTAATAAATCTGTAGATTTCACTACTTTTCCCTTTTGTTTTCAAATACTGACAACTCCCCAATTGTATTCGCACGCGAAACAATTTTATCAATGCGCGTTCAAAAAAATTGTAAAACGAATGCCGTTTAATGAAACATTTTTACATTCGCTAGATTTTTTACAGCCGTCCTACTTACGTCCAAACATTTAATGGTTACTTGCTAACATATAAATTGTCACAAGACCATCTGGAAAACTTCTTTAGTGCTGTCAGGAGCAAAGGAGGCTACAGTAACAACGCAACCTGCTATCAATTTGTTAGTATTTTCAAGAAGCTATTGGTGCATGCTGATGTTAAGGAATCTACCACTGCCAACTGCGTATCATTAGATGATACAAACATTTTACATATATTACCGGAAAAGCCAGAAACTTCCAACTCTTTAAACAATGATATCAACTTACTATATAACAATTTATCTGATCATGAAGAATTTTGTGGTAAAGGAACAAATAAAAAGTATATAGATAATGTGGTTGTATATCTTGCAGGTTTTGTAACAAAATCAATTTTAAAAAAACCGGATGTTATGTGTCCTGCGCTATTAACTGTAGGAATGGATGTGTTTTTAAAGAGTTTAAAAGTCGCACGCTCAGGCTGACAACCGGTACGTACGCCAAACCGACCCAACCCGACGCTGAAAATCCTTGTGAAAATCGGACGTAGTGCGTAAAGAGTGAATCGGATCGAGCGGGGCTTACAACATTCTTACAAACATTCTTTATATCCATACAGGGTGTCCCAAAAATGCTGCGGTTCCTTAAAGGGGGTGATTCGGGGGGTGATTGCAAACAACTTTTTCCTTTGCGAAAATGCCCTCCGAGGTTTCGTTAACGAGATATTAATAAAAAGCACCGACCAATCAGAGCGCGAGCCTTCCGCTGGAGGTCCCGCGCTAGCGTGGCCGCGCGCCGGGCCGCGCTGCGACTACGAACAAGCAAGGCGGCATGCATCGAAGGAAATTGCGTAGAATGGCAAATGAAAAAGACGTAACAAAAAAATCCAACCTTTTGCCATGGTTTGTTTGCCATTTAAAGTGAATAATGAATAAAGGATAAATGGATGAAAATCACGTGTAACGTAAAAAGACGAATACACATTTTTTTTAGAAGATTCGAAAATAATAATTATTTGAAGTGGGAGGATAAGGAATACGTAAAATTCCTTGTGTTAATAACATATCCACGAAAAATGAAACAGGAAATTAACGAAAAGTGATCGTAGTTCGTTATTGTGATAAAAATCCGTAACTCAATAACGGCCAGCACTGTTGCTGATAACGAATAAGTCTGTTTAAAAAGCCCGAATAAATATTTTCGTACGAGAATTTTGAGAATTATCGCCGGAAATAAGCCATAGCTTGCGTTAAATTTAAAAATGAATGATCACCATTAAAGTAACTAAAACTCACCCTTGTAGAAAATTCACCTGCAACTTGAAAACTTGTGTCACTGGGTCACTGAACCGATCCTGGTCATCGATGGACGAGCCCAGTGCACAGCTGATCCCAGGTATACGACACTACCCAAAGTTAAGGGTCGTAATGTCAGGTGCGTCCAGGTCAACGTACCGAATATTCACTTCACTGCACGGCTACTAACACTGATCACTTAATTTACTTTTCATGGAACGTGTTGTTCCTACGTTATAAAAATTGGTGGAAATGAATTTTTACTTGGCGTTCGGAGCCGTGGGTAATCCCCGCGCAAATTCTCACGCTGCAGCACTTGCGTCCTCGTTGTTCGGGGGGTACACACAGAACATCGCGTAATACTCTTGAGCAGAGATCATTTGTCTGCGACGCGATTGCTGACTGCTGACTGACAAGATTTTTTCCAAGCGACTTCTTCTACCCCCAAATAGTTTCTCTCGTTCCATTATGAGTTGACCCCCACCAGGCCAAGAGGCTTCAGGTAAAAAGAAGCCAGCACATTTTCGGAACACACGTGTTTTGCAGAAGTGCAACGAAAACTTTCACAAAAGCCCGCGCTCCGTCCTTCTACTGCCAATGTACCCATTGCTTCGAGATAGAAAACAGACACCACGTGTATCGGTTCGAAAGGGTCCGAAGGGAAGAGACGCAGAAAGTCTTCGAGTTGCTATAAAGAAAAAAATCCTGCTTCCTGTTTCCCTTTTCCGATACCCTGAGTTCACGTCTGCTACAAGGCGGAACCAAGTACGTCATAAATTATCCGAAACTGTAGGAAACCGTTCTCTACCGCCGACTTGCGGGACAATACGGTCATACACCGCGACCCTGGCGAAATGCTCTGGTTGATCAGCCTGATTAATTTTGGAGAATTAGAAATTACAGAGTATTATCCAGCATCAATACGTCTCGCGGAGAGACACAGGAAAAGAAGGGATAGTCCGCTGACTGCGCGTAGTCCCGCCTGCTTCGTCCTACCCTCAAATTAAAGACGGATCCCTTATCTCTCGAGTATAAACACGCGCTCGAATTTCAAAACACAAGCACCCGTCGACGTATTCGGTGCGAGAGACTGTGGGCTTGAAGTCCAACACCCACAACAGTAAAAAATGTAAAACAGTTCTTAGGACTAAGCGGATACTACAGAAAATTCATCAAAGACTTCTCAAAAATTGCACGACCTCTGTCAAACTTAACCAAAAAGGACTACCAATTCGAATGGACTCACAAACAGCAAAAATCATTCGATATTCTGCGGGAAGCTCTCTGCAAAGAACCTATCCTACAATATCCAGACTTCGAGAAGACGTTCAACATTACAACAGACGCCTCAGGTATTGCTGTAGGTGCAGTTCTTAGCCAGGGTGAAATCGGGAAAGATTTACCGATAGCCTACGCATCTCGTGTCTTAAATGATGCAGAAACTCGTTACTCTCCAACCGAACGAGAACTATTAGCAATTATATATGCAGTATTTCACTTCAGACCCTATGTTTATGGCAGAAAATTCTACTTAATAACAGATCATAAACCGCTAGAATGGCTACAAAATCTTTCAAATCCTACATCTCGGTTAATGCGATGGAAAATAAAACTTGCAGTATACGATTATAAAATCTTATATAAACCAGGGAAGTACAATACAAACGCAGACGCATTGTCAAGAAATCCGATAGCATTACCTTTAGACGCCAAACGAGCGCATTCAGAAACAAATTCTCACGAGAATAAAAAAACAAAAACAGTTTCATCAACATAACACGCGACAACGAGATACTACAGCCTCAACCTCAGGAAATCCAGCTCCACACAAACAACTTATAATTATTTCAACAGATTCTGATTCTTCATCATACGACGAAAGCGACTCGATAAATACAAAACGGCAAAAATTAAAACGAAAAATAAAAAGAAACACCTCCTCATCTCAACCAGAGGTAAAGAAACAAAACGTCGAAACACATGCACCCCCTCAAATCACAGTACCAGTAGAAGTACATGCGCCTCCTCAAGACACGGTACCAGTAGAAGTACATATACCCTCCCAACATAACAATAACACAAGAGCAGCTAGGATACCTCACATCAAAGAAGACGAAGACTTAATAGAAGAAATAGAAGAGACTTTCATAGTACCAAATCACAATTATAAAGACCCTCCCAAAATTGATGCAGAAACAAGTTCAGACAAAAACACTCACCACACACCTAAAAAAAGAAAGAAACGGAAATTATAATCCAGTACTGACACTGCTCCTATAACTCCCATAAAAATTAAGAAGGGGAGAATACTTACACCACCATTATCTCCTCTTCCACCATTATCTCCTCCTCCACCATTATCACCCCTTCCTTCACAACACACAACAAGCAGACCAAGAATAGTGTCAAAAATTCCTGTCAAAAAACAAAATATGGAAGTAGAGGATCATTTATGGATGGGCAAAGGATACATTGTAACATTCATCAACACAAAGGGTAGACCAATAGGACCAGCAGGAGATAGATTATACAAAGAGAAAAATATAAAAATTAATAAACTTCCACTCCCACTAAAAACTGGAGAGTCAATCAAGCTTAAGGAAGGAAAACATACAATCCTCGGACTTATTATAACAGACCATCCAACATAAGAGGATTTATACAAATCATTAAGAGCATTTCATACTCAACTAATACTTGAAAATACCACAAGAGTATATATAGCAGGCGAAGAAAACAAAATTTCATTAAATAGACTATGGAATTTAATAGATATAATATTCTTACAAGAGAACATCCAGTTTATATTCTGTAAAGGCACACTAATAACTCCTTCTATACAAGAAAGACCACAAATTATTCAAGAAAACCACCAAACTCCTATAGGTGGACATAAAGGAATAACCAAAACATACCATCGAATAAGAAATCAGTATTATTGGAAAAACATGAAGTATGAAATAACTCAATTCATCAAAACTTGTTTAGACTGTCAAAAGACCAAATTAGTAAGAGTTAAAAATAAAGAACCTATGATATTAACAGACACACCAATTGATGCCTTTGATAAAATTTCTATAGATATTGTGGGACCACTACCTTTCACAGATACAGGAAATGGTTATATACTTACTATCCAAGATAACCCAACTAAATATTCTCTTGCAATACCATTGGCAAACATCACCTCAGAAGACATAGCTAGGGCATTCACAGAACACTTCATCTGCAAGTTTGGAACTCCTAAAGCCATTCTCACAGACCAGGGACCAAATTTCATGAGTGCCCTTATGAAGAAATTTGCCAAAGCATTCCATATAAAGCAATACCGAACTTCTGCATACCATCTACAATCCAATGGATCCTTAGAAAGAAGTCATCACGTCCTTGTAGAATATTTACGTCACTATGTATCAAAAGAGAAACAATGGGATCAATGGTTGCCACAAGCAATGTTTTCATACAATACAAGCACTCACGAAGGTACAAAATTCACGCCTCACGAGCTTGTTTTCGGTAGGAAAGCCCGCCTTCCTTCAAATATTACTCCAACGGATAAAATCAAAACCTATCCAGATTTCGTTGACAAATTAATAGACAAACTTCATCACATCCGACAAATGGCGCGAAACAATCTGGAAGAATCAAAAGTTCGGCAAAAATATTACTATGATCGGAAGATTCAACCTGAAACGTACAAGATAGGAGATTGGATTTGGTTGTTAAAACCAAGACGCGAAAAATTGGAACCAGAATACAGCGGACCCTATCAAATCATCGAAATTTTAAATAATAGTAATTTGAAAATAGCGACAAAACCTAAACAAATAAAAATCGTTCATATGAATAGAGTCAAGAAAGCCTATTTACCTTAAAAAAAAGAAGATTTGGCAACCGTGAGTTGAAATTAGTATAAACGGAAGAGCAGACGCAACTCTGGACGAATAGGAATCGTGCAATCAAGAGAAAAACCCTAGGGACCATAGAAGGAAAAGAGAGTTTGCAACACTGCACAAGAGTTTATATAAGGAAGTACGAACACAAAAATTCCATCATTACTAAGTAATTATTTTGAAAAAGAAGACATATACTCAGGAAAATGGACAATTACACATGTCTCACGAAAGTATACGATTACAACGTCTATTACCATAAGATCACTAAAGTGCTATGCGTAAAATGCGCACGCTTCAGTGAGTTACACGAAGAGAGGATAGGATATCCACACTTGATAGTAATGGAAAACAGGAAAAGCTATCATGTGTGCCATCGTTGCCGCCGAACATTATATATAGCGAAGCCGGCGAATCAATGCGGATTATGTACATTGCTGATCCCACAGATATACCCCGACTATTTAAATACATTGCGTGCAGGAGGGAGTTATCCAGCAATCAAGGATATGATCTTGGAAGATTTATGAAGTATATTATATCTTTTAATGTATCTTTTCTCTTTGCTATTACCACCATTACTACACACTATACTATCAATCTTACAGATACATCCAGCGAATAGAAGGAACTATAATTTTTTATTATCTTTCTAAAAATATTTTTATTTATTATTATTATAATATTATTATCTTTTATTTATTATTATCACACACCACACACACACACAACATCAGGAAAGGCCCCGGAATTTAAGGTTCCCACAAAACCCGCACCGCGAAAGAAGAAGAAGTTCCCACCCCTGATCCCCATCGACATTCCCCCACCAGACTGGGAGGTATATAAAGCCCTACCCGAAACAGACCCACGGCAGTGGATCATTCGTAGTTCAGTTCGCTTGTGTCTCCCGCGGTGTACGGACGTGTTCTGTCTTTGGACCCACAACGCTGTGCCCTGACTGCTACCGTTACCGATTAACTCGCTTTTCGACTCTCGTCGCGGTTACAAAATAACCCTGCCGGTTCTCAGTGACACCGATCAGGAGTGATAAAAGCCATTGTTTTTCACTGCCTAACATAAGGCTTTTCCAAAATTGCTGCCTCTGGCAGCCTGGACGTCCACAGGGACCCTGAGGACCCTGTTTCAAATAATGGAGAAGGCTCAGGTATCAAGTTAGCTGACCTATCCACCTCCAAGCTTGTGAGTAACTCCATTTTTACTGTACCTCTTTCTAACACGAACATGCATACTGGCAAGCGCCCTGCCGAGAGCGCTATCGAATCTCAGCTTCTAAATTCCTCGTCTGAAATATCGGATCGCTCGCTGTCAGCCGATTTATCGAATCCAGGGACCGGAAACCCCCTGGAAAGAAAAACTCAAAGAAAAGGAGAGGCAAGAGTTCCTCGGATGGACTCAACCCCTCATCAAAGCCACTGTGCGGCGCGTCTAACCCACTTCCATCTCTTCTGATCTCTCTTCCAATAATTACACGTACGGAATCCACCACAAACCTGGAAATTATTCCCAACGTAACCACCCAAAATCGTTTTAACGCCCTGGCCGCGTTCAAATCTGATCACACGATATTGACTACCTCGACCTCTGATTCTAAAAAAATGGCACCGGAAGTTTCCACGTCTTCTCCGACCAAAACAAAACAGCCTATCGGCTCACCCGGTGAGGCCAATACAGCACACAGCGGTCCGGTTAATAGCAACACAAACCCCTCCCCCCCCCCGTTATATATTTCAAATTTCTGCTACAGCATACCGAAGTTTGAGCGAGAGCTCGCTCAAGACTTCGGCAAGTCTTTTAACATCAAATATCTGGGAAACAAAATCAGATTACAATTTGACAACATCGATGCCTTTACGAAATTTAAGGAGGCACTGAACGACGACAAAGTACCCTACTTTACCTTTTCCCTCAACGCTGAGCGTACCCTCACTATGGTCCTTAAGGGCCTCCCCGAGATCCCTGTCGATGAAATCCTATCCGAGCTTAAAATTAAGGGCCTAAACCCCTCCTCATGCTCAATCCTTAGTGCCAGAGGGCGAAATGCCTCTTCTAACTATGCCCTCTACAGGGTTACATTTCCTGCGGGTACTGCCCCAAACTGTGTCATCAAGGTCAACACGATCTTTAGCACTCGTATTTACTGGGAGAAATTTCTCTCCCGGAAAAACTATACGCAATGCTACCGATGTCAGGCCTTTGGCCACTCCGCCTCAAATTGCAGATTGACCGCTAAGTGTGTCAAGTGTGCTGGTGCACATCACTCCTCTGATTGTCAAAAAATAAGGGACTCCCCACCCACCTGTGTTAATTGCTTGGGACCTCACACAGCCAATTTCAGTCAATGCCCATCACTCCTCAAATTCCTAGACAAAAGAAAGAATAAACCAATTTCTTCTAACGGTTTATTAACCAACAACCCACTTAAACCTAAAGCCGATCCCCCTCTCTCCTCAATCCCTCCCCCATCACCTCCCACCCTCATTCTCTGTTCCCTTCTCCCTTCCTCTCCTACTCAGATGCCGTCACAGGTATCCACCGTTCCCCCACTGCTACCTCCCTCCCTCTCCCTTCAAACACCGGGGAATCAGCTGCTTTACGACGCGACAGTGGGTCACCATCCGGTGTCCAACCTATGTTCGATTTAATGTCAGCTTTTAAAGAACTTAACTCAATAGTAAATGTCAAGCAAATGCTCTCACTTACTCGATCTCTAATCGAGAAACTCAGACCCTGTCGCACTCTTGCCGAAAAGTTCCAAGTCTTTTTTACAGTTATGAGTAAGCTGGACACAGTTGATGTCTCCCCCTAAAATATTGCTGTGGAATGCTGGTTCGCTTCCCCGGAAGCGAAACGAGTTGATCCTCGCGTTGGCCGGGCTGAGGGCCGGCATAATCCTGGTCACGGAGACGTGGTTTTCGCCCACTGACGTGTTTTCCCTGCTGGGCTACTCGATGGTTCGCGCGGATCGCCCTTCCAAGGGCGGCGGCGTTGCTATTTTTATTCACGAGACTATCAAATACCACAGTCTCCCGCCCGCTGGTTTCCCTTCGTGCGAGGCGTGTTTCATCAGGCTCGCTGCCCCCCGGATCACCATAGGTGCTGTATATGCACCTCCCTCTGCTATCAAGGACTCGGGAATTTTTGACGCCCTTATACGAATGGGTTCCCCATTTCCGGTCGGGGGCGATTGGAATGCCAGGCATACCTCATGGAATAACTATTCTACTAACATGGCCGGCAGGATTCTGTACGATCACTACTGCAAAAACCCCTACCGTATTATTTACCCGGACACATTTACTTACTTCTAAGGATCCACTCGTCCGTCTACTATCGATTTCTTCATTACGGATTATCACGTTAACGTCAACTGCTGCACTACGGACGATTTTGACACTGCTCATCGTCCCGTCTTGTTAACCTCTACGCTTAGCTCTGTCCTTCCTGGAATTGACGCCACCACTGACTGGGAGACCTTCAGTAGCCACACTCTACGCTACCAAATTAAAAATAAACTCTTAACTACCACGCCTATCGACGATGCTATCAAGGAACTCACCTCCTTCCTACACGCATGCCGTCGGAAAGCTACCGTCGCTTTTACGACGACTAACAAGGAGGCTCACCTCCTCTCCGACCCCACGCACCTGTCGCTTATTCGGCACCGTCGTGCCCTACGTCGCAGTGGACAACGATACGGTATGCACTACATTGCACCGGCGATCCGTGATATTACGGCCACCATACGCAAAAGAATATCATTTCTTCGCATTCGTCACTGGGACCGCACTCTCAGATCGTTCAACAAGCCCGATCCAACTTTTGGGCTACGTACAGGAAAATTACCAACACCAAAAAATTTAAGACGCTGCCTCCTCTCCGCGATGGACAGGATACCATAACTTCCGACGATGGGATACTTTCCTACTGCCTGGAAAACGTCAAAGGTTATCCCGATACCAAAGCCGGGTAAACCGCGCGAGCTTCCTAGCAGTTACAGGCCAATCAGCCTTTTACCCATCATTGGCAAGCTGTTTGAAAAGTGCATTCACGCGCATCTAAATCAACTTCTTTTAAATAACAACATCATTGTCGACCAACAGTTCGGTTTTCGCGAGGGTCACTCCACTATTCAACAAATTCTACGCATCTCACAGTACATTACCCATCAATTAAACACAAACCGCAGTACAGCAATGGTACTCCTTGACTTGTTCAGAGCATTCGACACTGTTTGGCACGAAGCCCTTATTTATAAGTTGAGTCTCGTCGGACTCCCGACGGGCCTCATTAAACTTATCGCGTCCTATTTAACGGATCGACAGATGTTCGTCTCATACATGGGTACCAACTCCAACACCCACCGTGTGCTGACAGGAGTGCCACAGGGCTCCATTCTCGGCCCGATACTTTTTAATATTTACATAAATGATTTGCCTAAACATGCTGACTGTGAACTCGCTCTTTACGCCGACGACACAGCAATTTTCACCTCGTCGTGGCACCTCTCCCCGCTGGTCCTCCGACTCCAGTCTTACCTGGATCACGTTCTCCAGTTCTTCTCGACCTGGAAACTCCAGATCAACCCGACTAAAACAGAGGCGATCATTTTTTCGATCCGCACTTCAGTCCTTTCTGCTACGGATAATCATAAAATTCTCATCCATAATAACGCTGTTCCCTGGAGTAAACAGGTTAAATATTTGGGAATCCTTCTGCACCAAAAAATGGCCTGGAACGCTGTAATCGCCGAACGAATTGACAAGGCTTAAAGTCTCCGGAGCCCTATATCCTCACATTAGTCATAAGTCTCCCCTTAACTTTCAATTGCGTATAAATATATACAAGACCTGCATCCGACCGGTGCTCACTTATGGCTCTCAGGTTTGGTGGAACACTACCAAAACCAATCGGGAAAAACTCCAACGCTTTCAAAACAAAATCCTCAAAATAATTTCTGGTTCCCCTATGCTCTATTCCACCAGGGCACTCCACCTTGACACGGATGTCCCCTATATTCATGACTTCATCCAAACTACCATTGATAACTATCACGTCGCTGATCATATTAACCCTCTGGCTCGCCGCACCGGCTCATTCGACATAAACAAAATCCCGTACAGGGTAAAAATCCCTTTTCCTATGTCCAGATAGACTAATAACCTATTACGCAACTATTCTTAAAGTTTTTTACTTGCCCATGCTGTTTTAGTTTTTATGCTTTCCCAACACTTGTCGGATCTCTACTTAACGCGGTATTGCGTGCTTTTCCCCGGCTCTCTCTTATTCGTGTCTTTCGTTCTTGTGTTGTCCTGTGCCGTCCACTAATTATGCTTCATTTCAGGTTCTATTTTCACACGTATTCAGGTTTTTGCGGTTTTTTGCAACTTTTCCGCAACATCTACTACCATTACGATCAGTTTACCCTGAGCTCGGTAATACCACTCACACTGATTGGCTGGTGACTGGGCATTAGCTCAGAGGGACGGCCCACAGGGTGTGGTTTCATCCCCCCCCCCCCGCCCCCTACTGAAAGGATCAATATAAAAAAAAAAGACCCACGCCACTGGAAGGTTTTGAAGAGATGCGGAACGGGAGCAGCAAGGAAATACGTCCCATCAACAGGAGGAAATAATAATAAATAAATATATATACAGGGTGTCCCAAAAATGTCGGTTTTCCTTGAAAGGGGTGACTCAGGGGGTTGAAACAACTTTTTCCTTAGCGAAAATATTGTCCGAAGCTTCGTTAAGGAGATATTAACCAAAAACCCCGACCAATCAGAGCGCGCGCCTTCCGCCCGAGTTCCCGCGGTAGCGTTGGCTACGCGGTAGGCGACCGCGCTTGTGCTACGAACGTACGAACAAGCAAGTCAGCATGCATCGAAGGAAACCGCGTTACACAGTTTTTTTTAAAGCAGAATCTTAAATATGAATAATTTGAAGTGAGAGGACAAGAAGTACGTAAATTTCGTTTACCCGCGGGAACTCGGGCGGAAGGCGCGCGCTCTGATTGGTCGGGGTTTTAGGTTAATATCTCCTTAACGAAGCTTCGGACAATATTTTCGCTAAGGAAAAAGTTGTTTCAAATCACCCCCCGAATCACCCCTTTCAAGGAAAACCGACATTTTTGGGACACCCTGTATGTCACGACGCCCGACATTCAATCGCCATCCACCTATCTGATGCTTCACTTCCGATCGAACTCCAGACATAACGATAAGGATTGCCCCTCCACTCTGTAAATTCCGCTATTAAGAATCGATTCCGTTGCCAAGGGAAAATAAATGATGTTCAGTCGTTCCAAACCTATTGTCATGTGAGGTTCATTCTACCCGACTCTAGGTCTAATTAATAAGCGTACTGCGTGAGCCGAAATTATTATTAGGCCGCGTCCATCTTTAAGGAGCTGTCGCGCTACGAGTCCTGTTTAGAAATAAAACATTGTTTCATTTCACGTACACTGGTTTCACGTGCTATTTTGCGGATTTCCCCGTGACATATATTATAATAAACATTTAATCATTAATAAAATATATATTTAACATAACCTACAATTATTTAAATCTTTCGAGGACGAAATATCGCCTAGGGGGGAGGTGTAAGTTCCCGCGCGGACTCGAACCCGGCGTTACCGACAGTCGATAAAACAGCGATATATTATGACATGCGTAGACTCATTGTACATACTCTTACATACAAAATTATAATTTAAGCGAAGGTAAAAAGACGAACATTACAAAACACACTAAAAACAATTGATTATAAGCATCGTTAAGAATATAAGTTAAAATATAAGTTAATAAGCGAGAAAACCACTGCGCGTGCGCTAACCCGCCAAAATTAGGGTATAAAAGGAGGTGTACGTAGCACAGTAGTTCAGTCAAGACTCTGCTTGCGAGTGCACAAGCGTAGAGGTAGCTAAGGTCTGGCCAGTAAGATTTAGCTCGCTCCGGAGACGGTAGCGGCTGGTCTTCAGTGGATAAGATACGGGTGCTCCTTTTTCGGTTGTGTATTCAAAGGTTATAGAACCTCGCTCTTACAAAAGGCATTTAGCTCGCTCCGGAGACGGTAGCGGCTGTACACTGCAACACATATACATTACTTGTACATAATTCGACACACATATATATATAGATACATAAAATATAAAAAACTAAAAAACATTATAATCATAGCTGTAATTAATATTAATTTGTTATCTTAAGGTATAATTATTGTTGAATAAATAAGCCATTGTTAAAGTTTAAGTTGGATTTTACTCCTTTACTCTGTAATAACTAAACCCCACCTATCCTACACTCGAGGGGACGCCGCTCTCCTCTCGAGAACCAGTAACGCTCAGTTGTCCCTGGCAATCGGACGTTACACCCGGAACGTATCCGTTCAGCACCGATCAGAAAAGTATTCTATAATGCAATTTGTATATAGGTGTTTATACATATCGTATCGTATCAGCACAGACACCTACCGACATCGGTCCGGCCATCCGGCATTCTCGCGAAGAATACTTTATCGGATACGGAACGTGTCTGAACGTGTCGGCGCTGACAATATGCATATGTTTCGGTTCCGTTCAGATTTCAGACACAACCGTGACAGCAAAAAGTTAATAAAGACGATGAATTGCGAAAAGCTAATAGAAATTGTCCGCGATTATTCTCTTTTGTATAATCAAGAGGATAAAAAGTATAGTGATACTGACAAGAAAGAAGCAGCATGGGTTGAAATCGGGAAGAAACTGGGGCAATCTGGTAGATATAATATATTTATGCAAAAACTAGAATACATTTTATTTTATTAGTCCTATTGATTCATTAAACAAAAATTAGCGTGCTTTCAGCATTTTTGGGCATTCTAAGAATTCTGTAGCCATTCGAGACTTCCATTTTGACTACTTAAATATGACCTAAAAGTGTCTCTGACGTGAAATGCGGAAGTACTGCCAGTACCGCCTTGTCTTGGAAGATTCTGTAAATTTCTATGTAATGCTTCTGGAGTTTGATCAGATCTATGAAACGAGATAATGTAGTTATGTAAAATACATGTTGTTAAAATAACTTTGTCGACATTCTGTGGGTGCAGCTGTAATCTTCTGTTATAAATTCGAAATTTTTGTGCCAATATTCCGAAAGCATTTTCCGATACCCGTCTTGCACGCGAGAGCCGATAGTTGTAATGCACTTTTGTAACATCGCCAAGTTGTGGTTTAGGGTATGGTCTTAACAAATAATTTTTTAATGGAAAAGCCTCATCGCCGACAATAACATGTGGCATTACAACATTTGTCTTTGGTAATGGTTTGTCTTCTGGTAAATTTAATTTTCCAAGTGCAAGATATTTGCCTAGCTTGGAATTAGCAAAAATTCCTCCATCGCTATTTTTTCCATAAGCTCCGATATCTACAGCTATAAATCTGTACCGTGCATCAACTAATGCCATTAACACAATGGAAAATGTTTTTTTGTAGTTAAAAAACAATGATCCACTATTTGGTGGTGCAGTAATTGTGACGTGTTTACCGTCAAGTGCACCCACGCAGTTCGGAAAATTCCAAATGTTCCAAAAATCTGCTGCAAGCGAAAGCCATTCCTGTCGAGTTGGTATTGTCATGTATTCTGCCAAAAGATGCTTAATAATTGCACTACAAACTTCCATTACTATGCAGGAAACAGTAGTATGCCCTAAGCGGTAGCTAAATGCTATTGTTCTATATGAATCGCTAGTGTTAAAAAATCTGAAAACATGAAAACGAATCTATTATATGTATAATCAATTTGAAATATACAATATAACAGCATTCTTTCTTTTAGACAAATAATGCAAACAGACTTGGAATAATCTCCGTGATGCGTTTCGTAGAAATTTAAAAAAACGAAAAGAAACCAAAAGCGGTCAAGCTGCACCTAAATGGAAAAAATGGAAGTATGAAGACGAAATGTCATATCTGATTCCATTTTTTAATGAAAGGAAGTCTATCACGTCAGTGGTGATTGATGAGGAGGATGATGACAATGCTGCCGAGGTTGACGAACCAGAATTAAATACTGGCACTGTAAATAATGCTCAGTCAAGAGAAGAATACATTGCAGTTGCACCAACGCCATCTTCAACACGCAAAAGAAATTTACGAAGTAGAGAAGAAAATGCATCCGCAGCGTTAATGAAATACGTTTTAAACAATAAAGACAATGCACCGAAGCAAAAGCCGCAGTCTCAGGATGACGTAGATTTGTTTTTTAACAGTATTGCCGCAACAGTCAGACAGTTTTCCCCATATAGTCGAGCAATAGCTAACTCAAGAGTATTTTCAATTATATCTGAACTGGAGTTACAGAATACATCCAGAATCGAAACCGGCAGCCAAAATCAAATTTCAACAATCATTCCACATATTTCACCCTGCTCAAATTCGTCAGGTACCTTGCGCCAATCAGCACCCACAAACATGCAACAATATTCACAGTCTTCACAAGGAACATCACATATAGAAATTCCATCGACTTCATACTCCACTCTAACTGCCACTACACCCACCAGTAGTTATTATGAGCAGTTCGGTGCAGAATATCAATAATTTTACTTTATTTATATGTTTGCATTTATGAATTGTTTGTGAATTGTACCTCCTATGTTGTGTATTTATGAATTGTCATTGAAAAATACTTGCCTTAAACATACTGCTAATTTTTCTTTTGGGCTAATTGCTTCCTTAAAAGTTCTGTTCTTCTTTCTGAGAGAATTTTCAATTTTTCCCAAAAGAAAATTGAAACTATATTCACACATTCTAAAATATTGAAAAAACTTTTCTTCGTCGTCTGTTAGTTTTTTGTAGAGTGTCCAATATTCTCCTTCAACTTTTCTTCTTCTCAAGCACTTGTGCACACCAAAACGGCGGCATCTTTTTTTCACAACTTCGTCTGCATCTAATAGTATAGCTATTACAGCCAAATCTCGCATACTTAAATGTGAAAATATTTTTCCTATTTGAGCTATTACGTGCCTTTACGAAACGCTTTCTGTTAACTGACTGATCGGTACCACCGATCGACGAACGTATAATATAAACACTCGTGTCTGTGTCGGAACGGAGCCGATACGGAACCGTTCCGTGTCGGATACGGATAGTATAAATCGACCTTTAATCGTAGCCGCGTCGCGAACAGAGAGCCAAGCGATCCAGGAAATCCTGTGTGTGATCCTGGCAGTGATCGACGCTCCACATGAGTCAGCGTGCCGTTGCCATTGCCTAATTACCGGTGGGCCTGGGAGATGGCGTAAGACTGCAGAATTTCCTGAACACTCCGAATTTGTGGAGTATTGTGGTGCTGTGACGATAGGTCGGGACGGTACTCCAGTGGGGAAGGATGACCGACGTCAGAAAAGATTAAAGAAGCGCACTAGGAATGATTCGCGGGACCGGGACACAACGAGGAGTTATCGCCGTTCAAAAAGGTCCCATCGAAATCGGAGTCCAACGAGGTCTCCCACAAGTAGTCCAGGGGATCATGACTTCAGATATTTGGAATGTCGACGAGACGGGCATAACCATGGTTCAAAGGTCGGACAAGATAGTAGCTGAACGTGGTTTTAAACAAATAGTGAAACTTGTGTCAGCCGAAAGTGGGACTCTTGTTACACTCACTGTCGCAGTATCCGCAAGCGGAAACACAATTCCCCCTTCTTTTATTTTCCCTCGGGTAAACTATCGAGACCACTTTATTAGAGATGCACCTGCCGGATGATGTCAATCCATCTGGATGGACGAAGGAAGAACATTTCGTAAAATTTGTTGAACATTTCGTCCGGCATGTAAAATGTTCTAAAGAAAGACCCGTGCTTTTGCTACTTGATAATCACGATTCCCACCTTTCAATAGCGGCGTTGAATATTTGTAGAGAAAATAGCGTGACAGTTTTATCATTTCCCCCGCATTGTTCGCACAAATTGCAGCCATTAGATAGGAGTGTTTACGGACCACTGAAAAAGTATTGCAATTCTGCGATTGATAAGTGGATGGTAAATAATCCTGGCAAGACATTTTCCATATATGATATCCCTGGAATTATAAAAATAGCCTTACCTTTAGCCACTACACCAACTAATATAATGGCTGGCTTCCAGAAAACTGGAAGTTGTCCTATTAATAAAAACATTTTTTCTGACTGTGAATTTTTAACTTTATATGTGACAGATAGGCCTGCTCCCACAAATGAAGATAGAGACTGGATAGTCAACAATGAAAAGTCACCTACAGTCGTTAAAAATGTAAATCAACTTAATGAGCATCCTCCTGAAAGCATGGAAAATGCAAACATATTGAGTCCTGAGCAGTCCTGAGTTAGGCCATTTCCAAAAGCAGCTCCGCGACAGAACACTAGAAAGGCGAGAAAAAAGCGACACACTGCTATTTTAACAGACACACCCATAAAAGAAGCATTACAACAAGAAAAAGAAAGCATTCAAAATAAGAAACGTCCACGTAAGACCAAAATGATTAAGAAGAAAAATACGAAAAAGAATAAAGCCAAAAATAGTGGAAAATTTATTTTCCGAGAAGAATGTCCCGCACCATCCACGTCATTCAAGAAAGATTCTTCGTCCTCAGAGTCAGAAGATGATACCAAATGCTTGGTATGCAATGAACCTTATACTGATAGCGTTCGTGGTGACAACTGGGTGCAGTGCACACGTTGCAGCAGATGGGCTCACGAAACATGCAGCAGTTCTAATATAGATTATTATGTGTGCATTAACTGTGACTCGGGTGATGATTTGTAGGCCTAATTTGACCTAATTTTGAGCAAATAAATGTTTAAATTCTGTTAATACCGCTATGTTTTCTTACAGACTTAAAAGTAAATGTGAAGTCAACTAGCCCCATCATATATGTCAACCAGCCCCGCAGCCGGAGTTTGTTGACTTATTGCACTCACTCCTGTAAATATAATAAAAACTACAACCTAGGCTCAATTAAATCGATTTTCAAAATTAAGCCTGTATACCCAAGTAAATTTGTGAACATTTGATATGGGGTAAGTCAACAAAATACCAATGGATGATTTATAAAAAATAGATATGTAAAAAATTAGTCAACTAGCCCCGGTCTTCCCCATTCTCATCGCTGTCTGTGTCGAAATCTACTTCTTCTACAACATCTTCTGCGTCCGTATCGAAATGTACTTCTTCTACAATTCCTTCGATAATTGGAACATCTTCAAAATTTCCTACGTCTTCTTTGTGTATTCTATCCGTAGGAAAATCATCCGCAACAGATGTGCTTGGAAGTGTTTCGTACGAGGTACCTGCTTCCGCCACGCTACCCTGAATTACCGTGAGGCACGCTGCGTTCTTCAATCGTTGTCTGCACGTAAAGAGTCAATACAGTATTTCCTCGCTGAGGGCTCGCTGGTCAGGACCGGCGTTGAGCCCATATCGTGAACGGAGCCCTAATTCCGAGTGTTCGTTTCTGGCCGAAGGGGGGAACGAGATGAAACGCTTTGCGTGTGTGCGCGACGGGCGCGAGCGCTCAGATGAAATTGTGACTGCTCGACGCATGCGCGCCACGGTCGGATAGCCAGGCACGGCACGAGCCTTTTTTGCGCCCTAGGTGAACTTGTCAAATTGCGCCCTTTATTATATTACATTTGTTTGAGATTATTGATGACCTTACTCTGAATTTTGATTCGTAGTTTAAAACAGTTTCAGTACAATTTGTAGTACTTCTTTTTAAGTTTATGTTGTGCCCTGCGTGATGACTCGCAAGGCTGGTACGGGATCTGGCGTAATCGTGGGTTCGGGAGTGATTGAAGGATGAGAATCCACCGGGTGAACAACACTATATTTGTTTCAACTCAAAGACTAAGTCTTTATTAAAAAACAACTAAAACTAGACTGAGGTATACAAGTAGGTTTTTAGCTGTGTTACCCGGTCGAGGGTCGGATCTCGAGTCTGCCGATTTGCGGAGGCAAATCGGTTTTTGTTTCGCTATTGGGCGTGATGCCGTCGTTTCGCATTACCATATACAGGGTGTCCCAAAAATGCTGCGGTTCCTTAAAGGGGGTGATTCGGGGGGTGATTGCAAACAACTTTTTCCTTTGCGAAAATGCCCTCCGAGGTTTCGTTAACGAGATATTAATAAAAAGCACCGACCAATCAGAGCACGAGCCTTCCGCTGGAGGTCCCGCGCTAGCGTGGCCGCGCGCCGGGCCGCGCTGCGACTACGAACAAGCAAAGGCGGCATGCATCGAAGGAAATTGCGTAGAATGGCAAATGAAAAAGACGTAACAAAAAATCGAACCTTTTGCCATGGTTTGTTTGCCATTTAAAGTGAATAATGAATAAAGGATAAATGGATGAAAATCGCGTGTAACGTAAAAAGACGAATACACATTTTTTTTTAGAAGATTCGAAAATAATAATTATTTGAAGTGGGAGGAT
Organism: Andrena fulva; assembly: GCA_946251845.1. Lineage (NCBI taxonomy): Eukaryota > Metazoa > Arthropoda > Insecta > Hymenoptera > Andrenidae > Andrena > Andrena fulva. Next base: position 40,737,535 of record OX276327.1, read on the forward strand.
AAGGAATACGTAAAATTCCTTGTGTTAATAACATATCCACGAAAAGGTAATGTAACAGGAAATTAACGAAAAGTGATCGTAGTTCGTTATTGTGATAAAAATCCGTAACTCAATAACGGCCAGCACTGTTGCTGATAACGAATAAGTCTGTTTAAAAAGGCCGAATAACTATTTTCGTACGAGAATTTTGAGAATTATCGCCGGAAATAAGCCATAGCTTGCGTTAAATTTAAAAATGAATGATCACCATTAAAGTAACTAAAACTCACCCTTGTAGAAAATTCACCTGCAACTTGAAAACTTGTGTCACTGGGTCACTGAACCGATCCTGGTCATCGATGGACGAGCCCAGTGCACAGCTGATCCCAGGTATACGACACTACCCAAAGTTAAGGGTCGCAATGTCAGGTGCGTCCAGGTCAACGTACCGAATATTCACTTCACTGCACGGCTACTAACACTGATCACTTAATTTATTTTTCATGGAACGTGTTGTTCCTACGTTATAAAAATTGGTGGAAATGAATTTTTACTTGGCGTTCGGAGCTGTGGGTAATCCCCGCGCAAATTCTCACGCTGCAGCACTTGCGTCCTCGTTGTTCGGGGGGTACACCCAGAACATCGCGTAATACTCTTGAGCAGAGAACATTTGTCTGCGACGTGATTGCTGACTGCTAACTGACAAGATTTTTCCAAACGACTTCTTCTACCCCCAAATAGTTTCTCTCGTTCCATTATGAGTTGACCCCCACCAGGCCAAGAGGCTTCAGGTAAAAAGAAGCCAGCACATTTTCGGAACACACGTGTTTTGCAGAAGTGCAACGAAAACTTTCACAAAAGCCCGCGCTCCGTCCTTCTACTGCCAATGTACTCATTGCTTCGAGATAGAAAACAGACACCACGTGTATCGGTTCGAAAGGGTCCGAAGGGAAGAGACGCAGAAAGTCTTCGAGTTGCTATAAAGAAGAAAATGCATACCATTCCTGTTTCCCCTTTCTGACACCCTGAGTTCACGTCTGCTACGAGGCGGAACCAATTAAGTCTTAAATTATCCGAAACTGTAGGAAACCGTTCTCTACCGCCGACTTGCGGGACAATACGGTCATAAACCGCGACCCTGGCGAAATGCTCTGGCTGATCAACCTGATTAATTTTGGAGAACTAGAAATTACAGAGTATTATCCAGCATCAATACGTCCCGCGGAGAGACACAGGAAAAGAAGGGATAGTCCGCTGACTGCGCGTAGTCCCGCCTGCTTCGCCCTACCCTCAAATTAAAGACGGATCCCTTATCTCTCGAGTATAAACACGTACTCGAATTTCAAAACACAAGCACGCGTCGACGTATTCGGTGCGAGAGACTGTGGGCTTGAGGTCCGATTGGCCCCAAACTAACCAATCTGCCCTGCATCCCCCCCCAAATGGCCACTGTCCTGAAGAGGCCCTCTTCACAGCAATATCTCCACCCCACCTTCTCTCGCACCGAATACGTCGACGCATGCTTTTGTTTTGAAATGCGAGCGCGTGTTTAGACACGAGAGATAAGCAGGCCCGATTGGTTAGTTTGGGGCCAATCGTACCTCAAGCCCACAGTCTCTCGCACCGAATACGTCGACGCGTGCTTGTGTTTTGAAATTCGAGCACGTGTTTATACTCGAGAGATAAGGGATGCGTCTTTAATTTGAGGGTAGGACGAAGCAGGCGGGACTACGCGCAGTCAGCGGACTATCCCTTCTTTTCCTGTGTCTCTCCGCGGGACGTATTGATGCTGGATAATACCAGGGAGTCGAGACCGAAGCAGAAACCGAAATTCTGACCGGTCTTGACCGGTCTAGCGACCAGTAACCGAAGCGAAAAGGGACCGATATTGCGACCGTAACAGTAAGAGGTTGCGAAAAGAAACCGAAACTCCAGACCGATTGCCTCTCGGTCGGGAATCTCAGACCGAAGGCCTGACCGCTCTGGCGACTGGTCGGAGTGGTCGGTTGACCGGTCGAGTTAATTTATGGAGAGGTTTCTGTTCCTCTCCATAAATTACGAGTCGGAACGGTTCGGAGCGGTTCGGAGCGGTTCTTCGGTTCTGTTCGGATCGGTTCAACCTAGCTGAATAAGCCGGGAAGGTATGGATGCTGTTCCTGTCGCTCACACTGTTTGTCACTCTCGTCACGGGTTTGTTGATAGCAGACTTTTGCAGTTATTTGTTACTGTAACACTGTCCATTTCAAACTATGTCGATTTGCCGAGATATTATTGTATTTCAAACACTAGTTATGCATTATTTTAACAGAAGTAGTTAATATAAATAAATTATTGTTAATATAGAAATAAGAAGAAAATGATTGAATTTATAATTTTTCGTATGGATATTTTAAAAGTATGTCCAAGTGTCGAAAAAAAAACAGAAGACAGGAATGTAATAAAATGTAAATACATATTTAACAATAGCATAAATAACAAATTTTACAGCAAAATTTATTACAATGTTTCAATTTTTATCTCTCGGAATAACATATGAAAACATTATGCAGGAGAAAACACCCTGTATTTGCGTTGAACCATAACATTATATGGAACAGGAACTTTTGGGTATAACCCCTATTGAAATTCAAACAAAAGCAGTTAAAGAAACTCTTTCGCTGGCATAAATGACACCATTAAGGCGGATACGGGACCAGTCGATTTTATGTTTCGTCCTGATTGAAGTAATACGGGGTGCGAGTGGTATTGTAAACTGTCCGCAATAATGCAGCGCGCGGCTCGCTTACCTGAAACGGGGCGCACGGCTGCCTTCGATGGCTAATTACGACGCTAATTTTAAAAACTCCCTCTTTAAAAGGTGCTTATTTTGTAGGTAGAATTTCAAGGCATTTGGTAATACTTCTTTCAAGCTTTAGATTTCCAACCTTCGAGCAGAATTTGTAAAATAAGAATTTGTTTTGTAATTTACCATGTTACAAAAATGATTTTTCAGTTTGAAAAAGTATTAATCAAATAGGTCAAACCTTCTAGATTCCCCAAAATGGTAGAATAACTTTGGTGCTGATTTTAACGAAATTTATGAACTTTGTTAAAAATGTAACATAAGGTTCTTATGATAATGTATGTATAAAGAAGATCAAAAAACATTTTTTTCGGATTTTGTAAACAAAAAATGTCGGCACAATAGTCTTACAGCCGATACGTATTTTCTATTTGAATCATTCCACGGTGGAATTTATCACGTCCTCATTTTTGTTTTACGTTAGATGTGCTACTCGCATCCCAGAAGATATCTACTCTGTGTTAAGCAAAGATTGTACCTTATATTTTTGGTCACTCTACATGACTGTATTTTCCGATGTACCACTCTCCTTTCTTATACATATATCTCGTAATAAAAATTGAAGAAGTAACGCTTATACAGCAACTGATTTAAAAGATATAAAATAATATTTTCGCATCTTATCCCACGAGATAAAAATTGAAACATTGTAATAAAGTTTGCTGTGAAAATTTCTTATTTATGCTATTGTTAAATATATATTTACATTTTATTACATTCCTATCTTCTGTTTTTTCCACACTTGGAGTAACAAATAATTGCAACAATGAGCTTTAAAAAATCCCGTCACGAGAGAGATAAACAATGTGAGCGCTAGGAATATCATACATAGCTTCCCGACCTATTCAGCTAGGTGGAACCGAACCGCTCCGAACCACTCCGAACCGCTCCGACTCGTAATTTATGGAGAGGAACAGAAACCTCTCCATAAATTAACCCGACCGTTTGCGACCGGTCAAGACTTTTGGTCGACCGAAAGTCAGAGAAAAATTTTCTCTCAGTTTTGGTCGAGAGAAAACTCCTGACCGCTCGTCACTCTCCAGTTCGGTCGAGAGAACCGTAAATGCCATATTGGTCGCTCTCACTGACCGCGACCGCGACCGAAACCGAAATTCTATCGGTCTCGACTCCCTGGATAATACTCTGTAATTTCTAGTTCTCCAAAATTAATCAGGTTGATCAGCCAGAGCATTTCGCCAGGGTCGCGGTTTATGACCGTATTGTCCCGCAAGTCGGCCGTAGAGCACGGTTTCCTACAGTTTCGGATAATTTATGACTTACTTGGTTCCGCCTCGTAGCAGACATGAACTCAGGGTGTCAGAAAGGGGAAACAGGAATGGTATGCATTTTCTTCTTTATAGCAACTCGAAGACTTTCTGCGTCTCTTCCCTTCGGACCCTTTCGAACCGATACACGTGGTGTCTGTTTTCTATCTCGAAGCAATGGGTACATTGGCAGTAGAAGGACGGAGCGCGGGCTTTTGTGAAAGTTTTCGTTGCACTTCTGCAAAACACGTGTGTTCCGAAAATGTGCTGGCTTCTTTTTACCTGAAGCCTCTTGGCCTGGTGGGGATCAACTCATAATGGAACGGGAGAAACTATTTGGGGGTAGAAGAAGTCGCTTGGAAAAAATCTTGTCAGTCAGCAGTCAGCAATCACGTCGCAGACAAATGTTCTCTGCTCAAGAGTATTACGCGATGTTCTGGGTGTACCCCCGGAACAACGAGGACGCAAGTGCTGCAGCGTGAGAATTTGCGCGGGGATTACCCACGGCTCCGAACGCCAAGTAAAAATTCATTTCCACCAATTTTTATAACGTAGGAACAACACGTTCCATGAAAAGTAAATTAAGTGATCAGTGTTAGTAGCCGTGCAGTGAAGTGAATATTCGGTACGTTGACCTGGACGCACCTGACATTGCGACCCTTAACTTTGGGTAGTGTCGTATACCTGGGATCAGCTGTGCACTGGGCTCGTCCATCGATGACCAGGATCGGTTCAGTGACCCAGTGACACAAGTTTTCAAATTGCAGGTGAATTTTCGACAAGGGTGAGTTTTAGTTACTTTAATGGTGATCGTTCATTTTTAAATTTAACGCAAGCTATGGCTTATTTCCGGCGATAATTCTTAAAATTCTCGTACGAAAATATTTATTCGGGCTTTTTAAACAGACTTATTCGTTATCAGCAACAGTGCTGGCCGTTATTGAGTTACGGATTTTTATCACAATAACGAACTACGATCACTTTTCGTTAATTTCCTGCTACGTTACCTTTTCGTGGATATGTTATTAACACAAGGAATTTTACGTATTCCTTATCCTCCCACTTCAAATAATTATTATTTTCGAATCTTCTAAAAAAAATGTGTATTCGTCTTTTTACGTTACACGCGATTTTCATCCATTTATCCTTTATTCATTATTTACTTTAAATGGCAAACAAACCATGGCAAAAGGTTCGATTTTTTTGTTACGTCTTTTTCATTTGCCATTCTACGCAATTTCCTTCGATGCATGCCGCCTTGCTTGTTCGTAGTCGCAGCGCGGCCCGGCGCGCGGCCACGCTAGCGCGGGAACTTCAGCGGAAGGCTCGCGCTTTGATTGGTCGGTGCTTTTTATTAATATCTCGTTAACGAAACCTCGGAGGGCATTTTCGCAAAGGAAAAAGTTGTTTGCAATCACCCCCCGAATCACCCCCTTTAAGGAACCGCAGCATTTTTGGGACACCCTGTATAGTCACGGCGAAGCGCTCGCATGTTTGCTGATTTCGTAGATTCGCGGTTGCCTCGCGACTGACTTAGCTTAGAAACGTCTCGAAACGTTCTTGAGTAATATAATATGTATAATGTATAGTAGTGTGTATAATGCGTGTGCTTGGGCGTTACCTAGGCACAACATCCCTCCCCCCTAAGGGAGGAAAAGCCATAGCTTTTTCTAGCGGCCGATGATAAACAATCTAGGGAAATCCCAAAACTGGTAGTGGTTGGTTGATTCTCATCGACTTACATGAGGTTTTTCTTAAACTAGATTGTAATGGTAATTCGGTGAAGTACGAATATAAACTGTCTTATGCATTTAACAGTGATAGGTTATAATATTTATATAATATAGTGATAATAGTTTGTTTAGATTGGTTATAATATTTCAAAGGGAATTGGTGGAAGATGTTTCTTCCTTACTAACTATTTTGATTATCGCTTCGGGTTTTTGTGTGTTTTGTCGCGACATGTGTTGTCCGTTGAAGAATGTCATGGTGTTCTTGTTTCGAAGCGTACAATGCATTTGTAAAGTGTAAAGATACATAGTGTAACTGTTATAAATCCCGTCATATTTAGAGGATAGTGTAAAGAAGCTATAGTGATACTCAGTTGGTATAATCTCGGGTTTTTCTAAATCGTTTTGTATGTGTTCTAAGTTTCTGCTAACTTTATTTAATTCTTCCGGGTGTTTGATTATCCTTTTAAGTTCGAAATTTGGATTTCGATACGAATTTACAGTGGTCTGTGGAAGCGTAATTTCGTCTAGTGACAAATTGTAACCAGGTAAGTAGTTCCACATTTTTTCTATTCCGTTTTACTTACCAATTTCTATTGTGAATTTGGCGGTAGTGATTGTACATTTATTTCTTATCGTTATGATACCAGAGTCCTTAATGCTATACATGTCTGTGCCTTTGTCGTCGCAGGTTACTGCTAGTTGTAGCGGTTTCGGCGCGATATAAATCCATGTGCCTGGTTGTTGTAATTCTATCAGGATTGTGTGATTCAGTGCCGTAATTCGTATTTTACAATTGTTTGGTTTTTGTGTCAATTTTGTGTACAACTGTACTTCGAAAGGTCCGAATGGTATCGCTTTGAACATTGGGTGATTAGAGGTGCAGAGGTATAGATCGTTTATAGTTTTACATTCTGGTAGGTCCTGTTTACTTAGGGTGCGTTCCGTTATTCACTGCAAGTACTTCTTATATGACGTCACTATTTTGAAATCGTTGTGTGGTCACGTGATCACTGCGACTGCTGTACCTGGCCGGCTGCAGCAGTTACAACAGGAAGTGACGTCGAAGTTCGCGACGTGATACATCTGTAGCAGTGCTTTCGCAGTGAACTGCTATCCATATCGGAACGCTATTGTCAGCACTGCCAGTACTTGCAGTGAATAACGGAACGCACCCTTAGTTGTAACGTCCCACGCGGACTCAAACCCGGCGTTACCAACAGTCGGTAAAACAGCACTGTATTATGTTACCACAGACGAGGTATAGAATAGACCTATCAACCAATGTATTTTTGTGTCACCGGTTTGGGGGGTCCTAGGACCCCCTTACCATTTTAGTGTCGCATGCAACGTTACCGGTGAAGTCTTGAAACAGATTGTAATGCTACGCGTGATAGGAATTAAAACTAAATCTTATCGGAAACATTTAAAATCTAAAACGGCCTGAATGTTACGACTAATTTCAAGAAACATGTTGTATAATTCCGTTTACTAATAAATTTTGATAGAAGCATAATTTGCACGTATTTCTATAAATTTCGATCAGAAATATTATATAAATACAATGCGTAATACGCATTTGTACAGTCTCTTAGTTAGGTTATATTTTCTGTCACTTCGATGAGCGAATTTTCTGTCCTCGAAATGACAGAAAATATAACCTATATGCTATACCCGATTTCCTGAAGATACTGTTGCGGCGTAATAATAATGTTTAGGAAGGATGATAAAATGTTCACAAATGTAGCGTAAAAGAACGAAATAGCCAATAAACATTTATTGTCATATAACATATACATAGGTTATATTTTCTGTCACTTTGAGGCGCCAACCATATAATATTCACGCGCATCCAGCCTGCGCATTTTCAGTAGCGGATTTGAGAAGCGGATTTTCTGTCCTTGAAGTGACAGAAAATATAACCTATATGCTATACCCGATTTCCTAAAGATACTGTTGCGGCGTAATAATAATGTTTAGGAAGGATGATAAAATGTTCACAAATGTAGCGTAAAAAAACGAAATAGCAAATAAACATTTATTGTCATATAGCATATACATAGGTTATATTTTCTGTCACTTCGAGGAGAGGACCACATAATAATCACGCGCATCCAGCCTGCGCATTTTCTCTTCCGCGGAAAATTGACTTGTGGTCCCAAGCGGGAGAAAAGTTATTTCATTAAATTGTTTATATTTAGTGCGATTATTACTAGGGACTATAGCCATAATTAATTATTTTATATCTCGAAGAACAGTCTTTAAAATTTTAAATAATTAGTTTAAGCCCCCCTGACATTCAATTGACTAACCTGTTAAGAAAACTATTAAAAATGTTATATTATGCGTCTAAATACATGCTTTTCTGACTTTCTTCCTGCCATAAAATATGGTAAGATCGGATTTTTCGAGTCGGTCTTACATATAAACGTTTTACAACATTTACGCTTGAGACAACTCAATACAGTATTTCCTCTAGTTCCTATCACTCTTCTAAATATGGAAACATAGGTATCAGGTTTACACAGGTTTCTAAAATTGTTCAGAAGCTACCGACTCTTTATGACAACATGTTGGTCGGCGCTTGGAAGGAATACAGGGGCATTAATATGCACTATCCTCTAATAAAAAAATATTTTTTTTTATATTTTTTTATCATCATTGTGCAAACATCTGTATATTGTATGTCAGGTTTTTCTACTAAAATGAAACCAATTACGACGCAGTTTGGTATGAGGAAGGTACGGCAAAAAATTGGTACAGAGAGAAGTAATACAATAACATTTTTTTAAAGCCCAACAAATAATACGATAGCGAACGTTCAGTCGAAATGCGGCATTTTTCTCATCGATTGTTGAAGTCCGGGCCCCCGAAAAGTTCGTCTTTCTTTTTAAAACAAATGCCGTTCCCAGAAACGCGATGCACCCGAAGGTAAAAATCGATACGACTTGAAATGTCTTGCAAGCAGAGCTCGCTAAATCAGGCGCTTGCTCTTAACGATTGTTTTCCAGTTCGTAGCACTTGTCAAGTCAAATATGCCAATAACACTTTTTGCAAGCAGATGGCTAGAACTTGACAGGATGTTAACAATTAAAATTGCACCGTCTCTAACATTCTTAAGTATGTACATCTGTATGTATGTATGTCCTAAGTAATTATGAGTTTGGTGCATCGGTTGAGTGCTGACAGACGTGAGACAGACGATGCGTTGATACATTGTCTCGCTCTCGTCTTTCGGGCGTCTGATACTGCATCCTTCACGTGCGCGGCGGGCCTGATCGCTTATTTATACGAAAAAAATTATTCGTGTCGCAGCTCGCTCGCGCGGCCAGGTAGCGATCAGTAGCCAAAAGCGGGAACGCGTGTTAGACAAAATCATCTATACTATTGAAAAATGAAATTTTTATATTTTCTATTTTATTTTCATCACAGTATTTGCAACATATTTGTATGAAATTTTCCAGATGAAAGGAAAGACAAACACGACGCCCTTCCTACAATTACCCCGATTGCGCATAAATCCGTTACTTATACTTCCTCCTCCTCTTTCTTCCATTAAGTGATAATGTACAAATTTATTTAAATAACTTACAATTAGAATTTAAAGTATATTTGGAGACTAGTAAGAACGGTATCTGAAGAATACATTTCTGCTTTGATTGCATGTTTTTTGTTGATATAGTTACATTGAAAAAAACAATTAAACCCTAAAAAATTATTTTAAAGAGTAAAACTAATGAAAAAATTAAACCGTGCAACATGAACTTGAACTCGCACCCCAGGAAAACGAAGATAGAATTTGTTTTAGAACTTACACTCATTTCGAAGCCCAGCTATATTTCTGCCAATTCTGAGGCAATTCTTTTTACAAATGTCCACCGAACCAGAAGTGTAGATTCATCCCCGAAATCAGTGTTCATTAGATTTTAATAAATAAATAAAAAGGGCATATTTCATATAAAAAACAGTTCGTTTCTTTCAGCACCATCTTATATGTACATACCTACTTGTCCCAATGACGTCGTGTTTGATTTTCCTTTTATTAAAAAAATGTCACTAATTTTCCATAAATGGTCGAATAAAGACGAAACAGGGAATTTAAAAATTTCATCTAACAATTAGCTTAGCATGTACACACTGTACATACATGTTTCCCGCATTTAGCTACTGATTACTGCATTTGCAGAATTTATAGAAGAAAGTGAAATCTGCTTCAATACGGGCGTTTAGGCATAGCTAATCAGGCATGGTTAGACATGCGAAAATCAGGCGCACGGAGAACGCAAGAAGACAATGTATCATACTTTGTTGCCGCTGCCAGAATGATCGTTTGTCGCGTAAAAGACCTTCGTGCCGTTTCTCACTTGTTTTCATTCTCTCTTATTCCCTCCCATTTCATCTCACTCGCGAGTCGCGACGTCCGTAAATCCAGAACCTTTTTTTCACTTGTGCTTTAAAAAGTACAATAGCTGTGTTCTCATATGTACATATCTAGGAATAATCAAAACAGACCTTAACGCAAGCGATACGTTCGGGTACTATTTACAATTTTTAAATTCATAAAATATTTAATAAGGGGAAACGGCCAATCAATTTGTAACGAAACATAGAGTTTTAACTACTAATCCACCGTTCCCAAGTAATAAATAAACTATTGCAAAATATCCTCGGGTCCCGAAAATACGAATACAAAATTTTACAAAAACGTTTGGATTCCTTGTTCTCAATTATGTATACGTGTCGTAGGATGGGCACCGTCTATTTAGACATGCGCGGAGTGCGGAGATTTGCGGGATTGTCAGTAACAGCGTCAAGTTTTAATATTTTTCGACGTACGACACGCGAAAATGTTAGTTAAGTGTTCCACAACACGTAAAGTACTAACAATCAATGTCATCTTGCAATTTATAGTTTGTATAAGCTTTTAAGAAGAGCCATATTTCGGCGCCATATAGTCTTCAGATCCCCGAAATAGATTTTCGGAGAAAAATCCACGTGAATCCACGTGAGTCGTTGACAAGCCCATGATGTAAGGACATAAGGTGTGCTCTTGCGCAGCCTTCCAGATTAGCCAATAACGTGCCCTTCCCAAGATCCTCCATATTGGATTTTCAACCAATACGACAGTTACATTAAAATCTGGTACTGTAATAGTACATACTGTTGCGAGTCTCGTTACGATATGTTTTATTATAGAGTGAAGTAGGTGCGAAGCAGCGCGATATCGAGATTCGATAGACATCGGCGTTTGAAAAGTCGTTTTAAATTTTAAAGTAGCGCGTACGACAGAAGACCAACTCTAACTGTTTTCAAACTCTTTGGGATTTATTCTAACTTCACCTTTACTTTTCTTTCCTATTACATTTGTGTAGTCTTGTTCAAACTTCGCGCATCTAAAGTTTACGCTACACGACATTAGGTTAGTACATTATATACTCCATAATGTAACTAGGCGGCCATATTTTAACATGGCGGAAAGTGGGAAGGCGCAGTAGAAAACGAAAATGAGCTGCCGATCGAGCACACCTTATGTCCATACATCATGGACAAGCCGAGCCAAAGCGTAGCGTAACGAAAAACGAAAGCCTGCCCTCTATGTCAAACTCTCGCTCTAAACAAGTCACACGTATACAAGCACGCACACACCTTTCAGCATTTCAACACATTTCAGAGTAGTTCCGGAGTTGGACGCTGTTCATGATCAGAGGCCGCCAGATTCAGTCTTCGAGTTATGGGTCGGTAACACAGTTTGGGTGGTGACACCAAGTCCCATAAGGTGATAGGTCTATTTTATACTTCGTCGATGCTCTTGCATACAATTTATGATTTGAGCAAATGTTAAAAAGATAAATATTATAAAAAACATTAGGAATAATTGATTGTAAGTATCAGTAAGGATATAGATCAAAATATAATGTAATAAGCGAGAAAATTATTGCGCGTGCGCTAAATCACCAAATTTCGAATATAAAAGGAGGTGCACGCAGCACAGCAAATCAGTCAGGCTCCACTGGCGAATGCTCAGGCTTAGAGGTAGCTAAGGTCTAACCAGTAAGATTTAGCTCGCTCCGGAAACGGTAGCGGCTGATCTTCAGTGGATAAGATACGGGTGCTTCTTTTCGACCGTTTGTACACGCTTTTACATATAATTTATAATTTAAGCAAATACCGAAAGAACAAATATTATAAAAACGTTAGAAATAATTAACTGTAAGCACTAGTAAGGATATAAATTAAAATATAATGTATTAAGCGAATAAATGGAAAAATAAGAAATAACGACACACTGCGCATGCGCCACATCGCTAATTCTCGAGTATAAAAGGAGCCGTACGCAGCACAGCGAGTCAGTCAAGGCTCAACTGGCGAATACTCAGACCTAGAGGTAGCTAAGTTCTAACCAGTAAGATTCAGCTCGCTCCGGAAACGGCAGCGGCGGATCTTCAGTGTATAAGATACTGGTGCTCCTTTTTGACTGTGCATTTAAAGGTTATACAACCTCGCTTTCACAAAGGCACCAAGCTCGCTCCGGAGACACATTGGTATTGGTATTTATTTTTATTTTTGATTATACCATATACAGTATGCAAAGAATTTTCTATTCCCAAAAGACGGCGTTGTAATCAGCAAATGACTCATTTTATTGAAGATTGAAGCAACATTTGTCTTTTGTCTCCACTAGTTTCCGGACCGGAAGTTTCGGTCCGAGTAACTGACTTTTGTTGCGTGTGATTTTGTATAGCGTCCAAGCGTCGAAAGCGTCCATGATAGCATTTATTCGTGCAGCGTAGCATAGCGTCTGTTTCATGCATAAGAGTACACCGAGAATTTAAAAAATAAAGAAAATGGATACAGATACTGATTCAGACAGCCACTACAAAAAATGTATTCCGCAAAAGAAGCGAAAAGTAATTAGATACAATAAAAAATATTGTAACTCATGGCAGGAAGAGAAAGCATTTAAAGGTTGGTTAAATAAAAGTAGTAAAGGCGATGCGTATTTTTACTGCAATGCATTAATGAATGATTTAAAGTGTTCTGGTGGCGGTAAAAAGATATCGAGAAACATGCAATCAGTGAAAAACATACTTTCAAAAAGTAAAAAAATTACGCCAAGTACATGAAACAAATAAATCACAAAAAATAAATGATAGTATAAATCACAAAAAATAAAAGATAATAATATAAATCACAAAAAAATAGAAGAAAATATATAATATCACAAAAAATAGAAGATAATAATATAAATCCCCCCAAAAATAGAAGAAAATATACAATATAAAAAAAGATGTGAAATCAAAATGAGCTGCAAGTACATAAAGGTGCTTTCCAACTGCCCTTAAGATGACACAACTACATAGACACAGCTAAAATGCTGTGTGCATACATTCCATTACTCATATCGCGGACATTTTAATTAACCCATCAAAAAGAATCCCAATTAAAAACATTGTCGTAAATTAATTAATAGCTTTACAAAATTAATATACAAAATTGCGCCTATTATAAAAATGGCTACTTATACAAAAAAATGTATTAAATAATATTAAGCAGATATATTTTAATACGAATAAATATTTTATTTTATTCGAAATACTTGGCGCTGCTCACCGAATTGGTGTTGCTAAACTGAATACATATGTATAAATTGCTTTAATCTTTTTCTTTCTTTCTTGTGCGTGCGTTCGTGAATGTGTGTATGTGTGCGTGTGCATATGCTACGTGATATTACAGTTAAATATATGTAGAATAAATCTGACTGCATTTGTAATATGTATATGTTTATGTATTTTAGATTGTAAGGGAGTTATTGTAAATTATTAATTAATACTAAGACAATTGATATTTTTTCGGTTTCGCAGCGCCAAGTATTTTGAATAAAATAAAATATTTATTCGTATTAAAATATATCTGCTTAATATTATTTAATACATTTTTTGTATAAGTAGCCATTGTTATAATAGGCGCAATTTTGTATATTAATTTTGTAAAGCTATTAATTAATTTACGACAATGTTTTTAATTGGGATTCTTTTTGATGGGTTAATTAAAATGTCCGCGATATGAGTAATGGAATGTATGCACACAGCATTTTAGCTGTGTCTATGTAGTTGTGTCATCTTAAGGGCAGTTGGAAAGCACCTTTATGTACTTGCAGCTCATTTTGATTTCACATCTTTTTTTATATTGTATATTTTCTTCTATTTTTGGAGGGATTTATATTATTATCTTCTATTTTTTGTGATATTATATATTTTCTTCTATTTTTTTATGATTTATATTATTATCTTTTATTTTTTGTGATTTATATTATCTTTTATTTTTTGTGATTTATTTGTTTCATGTACTTCGCGTAATTTTTTTACTTTTTGAAAGTTTTTTATGGGGACTTCTTTTTACAAAGATAATTCATGTACTTGGCGTAACTTTTTTTACTTTTTTGAAGTTGACTGCGACGTGTGCTAAAAATAAGGAAAAAGTAAGGAAATCCCAATAAATTATAAATTCTGATCTATCTTCGTCACACGTTTACGTGTTTATGGCGCCCTGCAGCCTATCTAGTGACGTTAGAGGATAAGGTATATACTTGGAATACTCGTAACAGCGCAAAGCAGCTCAGCGAGTGTACTTTATTTATTTTTTGATTAAGGATAAATTCTACGTAAGTTTAACAACTACGAAATGAAATCATGCGCACTGTATTGCTGATCTATATATATTTTATATGTATAGTACTTTGTGTACAGTACATAATGCGCGAAGCAGCTTATGGCGCTGAACGTATTTAACATTGAACTGTTTTTATTCACTCTTTTTAATTACATTTATTTAATTTTCAGTAACTTTCCCTTTCAGCTGTTGAAATAATTCTCTTCGTCTGCATCGTTAACTGAAAAATAGGACACATTTATTAATTATTTATAATTTATCACACATGCTCAAGATCATTGAATGAATAATTACGTATGCAAAACCCTACCTGCAAATTTGTGCGTACATAGTCTGGCGTAGATCACAGTGCATCACCTTCTGCTTCTATTATCTGTCAACTCTTCGTCTGCATCGTTAACTGAAGAATAGGACACATTTAATAATTATTTATTTATAATTTATCACACATGCTCAAGATCATTGAATGAATAATTACGTATGCAAAACTCTACCTGAAAATTTGTGCGTACATACTCTGGCGTAGATCACAGTGCATCACCTTCTGCTTCGATTTTCTGTAAATATATGAAAGCCACATTTTTTTTAATTATACGACTTAACGTAGAATTTATATATAGAAATATGGAAATAGAGTGGCCTTTTGCTATAGTAATTGTAGAGACTGCATAATGTGTCTAAAGGAGGTGAGAGCGTATGATTAATTAGAGTTTTACGAATGTCTTTCACAAAATATTGAAAAGCATCAAGGGAGATGTGTTTTCAGCGTACTTTCTTCACTAATATGACTTTCTCTACATTGCAAGCAGTCCACCATAATCTATTTTCTTAATAATTTTTAATGCTACGTCGTTTGACAAATTTTGTAGATTTACCTTATTTGACAAATTTCCCGAAACTTGTGCGAAACAAGATGCTCTGTCTATCTATCTAATCTTCTCCGGACAACCTCCAAGCCTGTGCGCCCCCTTCAATTTTATATTCAAGTCCTGTGCGTCCCCTTGATTTCTATCCAAGCCTGTGGGTCCCCTTGATTTTTATCTAAGTCCTGTGCGTCCCCTTCATTTCTATAAGCTTTACATAAAAACTCTAAATTAAAAATAATTTGCTGGTATAATAAAAATATCTGTCAATTTAAATGCAATGCAATTTGTTATAATATATATTTTGTACATGCATGGTACACATTTCGAGAAACTTATGCGAAAGAAGATGCTTCTCTGTCGAACCTTCTCCGGACAACTTCCAAGTCTGCGACTCTACATAAAAAATCTATTAAAAAAATTTGGCGACCCACCTTGTTAATTCAGACAATAATTCAGTCTCCCATGTAGTGTAAAAACTCGTGACATTTCAAATTTGGACAACTTACCTTATTTGACACTTGGCAGGTTATGACGGATTGACATTTGGTAGGTTATAAATTCAATAGTACACATAGGTATATGTACAATGGCGGACGCCGATCATACATACACTAGTTTCTTTTGGCTGAAGGTGTGCGTGTAACGAGTATACGTATTATGTTGACGAAAATTTGACTGGAGAATCAGAAGAAAAATCTTACCGTTTCTGACAGATTCATGAGACGATATTATGATATCTCTGTCATGCGTGGACAGATTTTATTGAAATTTGGTCTTATTCGAAAGCTTATATGCGGTTTACATAAGAAAAATGCCTTTAAATTTAGAAAATATTGCAGGCGTCATGAGATATTAATGAAATAAGTTTCAGGTTAGGTTGGATTAGCCGTTTCTCGAGTAAATGATAGCGGTAGCGACAGTCGACATATACAGGGTGTCTTTCCTGTACTTGGCGTCGAGACGCTACCGCGTCTCTAGATAAAGCATGCTAAAGGTTAGTTTCTTTCTTTGGCCCCCTAGCGAGAAAATCATCCCGTATAATGATACTTCAAAATTCAAACATATGTATATATATTTTACAGCTATTGTACACCAGCCACTGATAACATCTATAGTACCAGAATCATCGAAAAATTTAAAAAATGAAGTTAAAGCTGCAGAAATAAAAATGGCCTGCTTCCTTGCGGAACACAATATTCCTTTCAATGTAGCAGGTCATTTAAAAAATTTAATTCAAAATATTTGTTCAAACCCGAAAGTTACACAAGAATTAACATTTGAAAAGACAAAAGCACAAGCCATCATTACACATGTAACTAGTCAGGCTGCAGAAAATAAATTCATAACAATGTTACAAAAAAATAAATTTTCTTTGATAGTAGATGAAAGTACAGATAAATCAAAAACTAAACATTTAGCTCTGATTGCAAGAACATCAATAGAATTCAATGTAAAAGATAATTTTTTATGTTTGTTACCTATCACGGATGGATCAGCCACAGCTTTGCACAGTGAAACAATAGAATATTTTAACAAAAACAATATTCCATACAAGGAAAACATGGGACTTCCGTTTCCGGGCGCGTGAGTGAAAGTTGTGCGAAGGTAGTGTGCGAGATATCTGTAGTGGAAGTGTATGGAGGTGGTGAAGGGAGAGTTGTGAGGGTGTGTGGAAGGCTGGGAAGGGCGTGCAAGGTGTGGTGGGAAAAAGGGAGTGGGTGAGGTTAAGAGCGCACGGGGTTTTCTGCGAGAGAAAGAAGGGAAGGTGTTGGAAGTTAGGTGTGGGACGAGGAAATTTTGAGCGGGAAGATAAAGTGAGTGGTACAGGTGGAGAGCTCTGTGGGCACTTAGGGAAAGATAGGTAGCCGTCAGGAAGGCGGGTGATTTAAAAGAGAGTAAAAGAATAAAGGGTAGAGGAGAATAATAAGTAGTAAGGATAAGGACAAAGAAGGGCGGAACTCTGAAGGAAATAGGAAAGAGCGGGGAAAGGCGGGGGAGGAGGAGTGTAAAAGATGTGGAAAACGGGTGGGGAGGAGAAGGACAAGGAGGAGGCAAAAGGAAAAGAGGAAAAAAGGGTATGCGAGGGTGAAAAGCACAGAAGGGATAGTGAAAGCAGCATAGGGAGCAGTGTGGGGAGCTTGGAGGGATATGGGGGGAAAAAGAGGAAGGAGAGGGAGGAGGAAGAGGGTAAAGAGGACGAGGGAGTGAGACATGGTTTCAGGAAATGCGGGAAGACGGTGAGATCGCCGACAGAAAAGGAGATGGAGGAGAGGAAGGGAGATGGAGGAGAGGAAGGGAGGTAAGGAGGAGAAGGGAAGCATAGAAGGCTTAATAAGGGAAATGATGTCGGAGATAAGGGGGTGAAAGAGGAGCTGAGGAAGGAGAGAGAGGAGCTGAGGGAGGTAAAAGAGGAAATGAGAAAGGAGAGGGAAGAAAGAAGAAGGGTGGAGAAAGAGTGGAGGAAGGAAAGAGGGAGGTGGGAGGAGGGACTAAGGGAGGAAAAGAAGAGGAGAGAAGGCATACAGAAAAAAGTGGAAAGGCTGGAGATATGGGAGGGAAAAATGGAGGAGAGGGTGGAGAAGGTAGAGAGCTGGGAAAAGGAAGGGGAGGGGAGATTCGGGCAGAGCCAGATGGAAAGAGTAGAAGGGGAGGATTATAGATGTAGAATGAGGAAATTGGAGTTAAGACAGGACAAAAAGGAGCGAGAGGAAAGAAGAGATAATGTGGTGATAAGGGGGCTGGAGGTAGAGGGTAAGGAGGTGAGGGAGGAGGTAAATAAGTTATGGGAGAGGATGGAATTGGAGGAAGGGGGGATTAAAGAAGTAGTGAGGATAGGAAAAAAGGGAAAGGAGGGAAATGCAATGGTGCGCTAGTGAAGTTAGCAGGAAGAGGGGAAAAAATAAAAGTAATGGAAGCGAAGAGGAAGCTGAAGGGTAGAAGAGAAAGGATTGAGGATGACCTCACGGAAGAGGAGAGGAGGGTGAGGTGGAGGATAGAGAGGGAGGCAGAGAAGGAGAGGGAGAAGGGGAAGAAGGTGCAGGTAGGATACATGAAGATGTGGGTAGATGGGGAAATGAAAAGGTGGGATGAGATGGGGGACAACTGGTACAAGGACCAGGGACGAGTAATGGGGGGAGAGGGTGAGAGGGGGAGGAGAGGGAGAGCGAAGGAAGTGGGAGATGGAAAATAGCGTTTTGGAATGTGGCAGGAGTACGGAAGAAAGATGGGGACTTCTGGAGAGGGCTCGAGGAGTGGGATATCATGGTCTTGAGCGAAACGTGGGTGGAGGAGAAAGATTGGGGATACGTGGAGAAAAGGCTGCCAAGGGGATATGTGTGGGAAAGTCAGTGGGCAAAGAGGGAAAGCAAGAAGGTAAGGGCGATGGGTGGGATGTTGATGGGGGTGAGAAAAGGGTTGGAAATGGAAGAAAGTGTATATAGAAAGAAGGAAGGGTTAATGGCGAGGAAGGTGAGGTTAGGCCGGGAGTGGTGGAGGATAATAGGAGTATACGTGAATAAAGATATGCAAAGGAAGCTGGAGGAACTGAAAGAGTGGACAGAGGAGAGGGAGGTTGGAATTAGAAACGTTATTGGGGGCGACTTTAACGCAAGGACTGGGAGCGAAGGGGGGGAGATACGGCATGGAAGAGGAGGGTGCAGGGAACGGGGGAAGCAGGGAGTCGAGGGATGGGGTGATGAACGGGGAGGGGAGAATGCTGTGCAGGTTTGTAGAGGAGAGGGGATGGGGAATCCTCAATGGAAACATAGAAGGAGACGAGAGAGGGGAATGGACATATACAGGAGGTAGAGGAAGTTCGGTTATAGACTATGTGCTGGGGAATGAAGACACGAGGGAAAAGGTGGAAAGGATGGAAGTAGGAGAGAGGGTAGACTCGGACCACCACCCTGTAGTGGTGTGAATGAAAGGGGAAGGGAGGGAGAAGAAGGTAAGGGGGAGGACGGGAGGGGCGAGGGGGTGGGAGCGAGGGAATTGGTCGGAGGAGGGAAGAAGGGTGTTTGTAAGAGAATTTGGGGAAAGGGCAGTGGAAGAAAGGGGAGTGGAAGAGGAGTGGAGTGAACTGAAGGAAAGAGTAAAGGAGGCGATAGATAAGATGGAAAAAGGAAAAATGAGGGGGAGGAAGAGGAAGGTGGTGGGACGAGGAATGTAAAGAGGAAAAAAGGAAGGTAAGGAAAGAGTTGAGGAGATGGAGGAGGGAAGGAGGGGAGGGGGGCGAATATAGGGAGAGTAAGAGGAGATATGGGAAGTTATGTGAGGAGAAAAGGAAAAGGGAGGTAGAGAGATGGGAAAAGGAGTTGGAGGGGATAAAGACGGAAGGACAAGTGTGGAAGGCGATAAATAGGGAGAGGAGGAAGAGAAGGATGGTCAATGAAAGGATTAAAATGGAGGAATGGGATAAGCATTTCAAGGGAATTCTAGGTGGTGTAGAGTGGAGGGTGAGAAGGGGTGGTAGAGGAGAGAGGGGAGAGGATGAGGAGGAGGGGATAGGAAGGGAGGAAATAAGAAGGGTGCTTAGGGGAATTTAAAAGAGGGGTAGGTGGGGGGAGGGGATGGGATTCAGAATGAAGTATGGAAGCTAGGTGGATCGGAGGTAGAGGAGTGGCTGTGGGCGCTTTGCAACAGAGTATGGAGGGGGAAGGGTGGCCTGAAGGTTGGAGGGAGGGAGTGGTGGTCCCGGTTATGAAAAAAAGGGACAGGGGACAAGGCAGGAGATTACAGAGGGATAACGCTAACGCAGACGGCGTACAAAGTGTACGCGTCAGTATTGGCGGAGAGGCTTAAGGAGGAGGTGGAGGGGAAGGGACTGCTGCCACCGAGTCAAACGGGCTTTAGAAGGGGGCTGGGGTGCATGGACAATATTTACGTCCTGAACTACCTGATTAATAGACAGGTAGGGAGGAAGGTAAGGAGGATGGTGATATTGTTCATGGACCTGAAGGCGGCCTTTGACTCGGTGGACAGGGGGGTGCTGGTACAGACAATGAGGAGGAGGGGGGTGAGGGAAGGGTTGGTGAGAAGGTGTGAGGAGATACTGGAGGAGACGGTGTGCAGGGTTAGGGTAGGGGAAGAGGAAGGGGAGAAGTTCTGGACAGCTAGGGGGGTGCGGCAGGGGTGTCCTTTGAGCCCTAGCCTCTTCACTCTGCTACTGGCGGATATAGATGAGGAATTGGAGAAAGGGGGTTGGGGGGTGAAATTGGGGGGGGGGGGGGGGGGCAGAAAGGTGTATACGTTGGCATACGCAGACGATGTGGTGGTGCTGGCGGAGGATGAAGAGGGTTTGAGAGGGATGATTGCGAGATTGGAAAGGTATATGGAGAGGAAGAGGTTGGAGGTAAATATAGGGAAGACAAAGATAATGAGGTGTAGGAAAGGGGGGGGGGATGGAAAAAGGTGTCGTGGAGGTGGAAGGGAAAGGAGCTGGAGGAGGTAGGGAGGTATACGTACCTAGGGTACACGTTGATGAGGAGTGGGGGGCATGAGGCCCACATAGAGGAGAGGGTAAGGAAGGGTGCGGCGGTGATGGGGAGGGTGGGGGAATAGGCAAGAGGAGATTTGGGAAGGACTGGGGAAAGAGGCTGTGGCTCTTCGACAAGCTGGTATGGGCAGTGCTGGAGTACGGGGTGGAGGTGTGGGGGTGGAGAGATAGGGATAAAATAGAAGCTCTGCATGAGAGGTATTTGAAGTGGGTGATGGGGTTGGAGAGGAGCACGCCGGGATATCTGGTAAGAGAGGAGCTACAGAGGGGGATGTTGAAGGGAAGGGCGGGTTTGAGAGTGTGGGGGTATGAGAGGAAGTTGGAGGAAGGGGAGGAGGGGAACTGGCCAGGCTGTGTTGGGGGGAGGTAAAGGAAAGGGCGAGAAGAGGAAAGGTGTTGGATGGTTGGGAGGATGAGAGGAAACAGTATTTCGAGGGAATGGGGTGGAAGGTGGAGGAGGTGGAGAGGCTGAGGGAGAGAGGGGGTTTGAGGAGAGAGGAGCTAGTGGATAGAGACAGAAGACGACAGGAGGAGGAGAGATGGGGAAAGATAGGGAATTCGAAATACAACAGGTGGTATGGTGCGGTGAAAGGAAAGGGAGTACCGGGGTACCTCAAGAAAGGTTGGGGGGAGGGTAGGTGGAAAAGAGTGGCAAGATTTAGGCTGGGGAATGAAATGAGGGGGGGGGGGGGAGATATTGGGAAGAGGAGGAGAAAAGGTTGTGTACGAAGTGCGGGTGGACGGAGAAGACCTGGGAGCATGTGTGGGAGGAATGCTCGGGGGGGGGGAGGAGAGAGGGTGGCAGGAGATGGTGGGGGAGGTGCTAGGGGATGAGGGAGAGGGGGAGGGGTGGTTAAGAAGAATAGACAGGTGGAGAGGGGTGGGTGGGAGTGTACAGGAAGTGGATGGGGATATGAATGGGCAAATGGAAGTGAAAGAGGATGCGAGCGGAAGCGGAGGTCAAGGATAGGGAGGGGGGTTGAGGCGGTGTGTGCGAGCGTAGAATAGGAAAGGGGAAGCGTGCGTGCGAGAGCGGTATGGCGATACGGGTAGACGGGCATAGGCGTAGGTTAAAGTTAAGGTATAGGTTAAGTGTAGGTTAAGTTGTAGGTTAAATACTACGTATAAGTTGAAATGTAATGGCGGAGGAAGGAGAGGAAAGAGGGAGATTATAACCCCAAGGGGATTAATAAAGAGCTATATATATACAAGGAAAACATGATAGGTTACGCTTCCGATGGTGCGAATGCAATGTTTGGAGAACACCATTCATTATCTGCTTTACTTTCAAAAGAAATTCCCCATTTATTTAAAATGAAATGCATATGCCACTCATTTCATTTATGTGCATCATATGCATGCGAGAAATTACCAAGAGGAGTTGAGGATTTTGCAAGGGATGTGTACAATTATATACAGAACAGTCCCAAACGTATTGGGGACTATAAAGACTTTCAATGTTTTTAAATGTAAAACCCCATAAATTGTTACATCCTGCTCAGACCAGATGGTTATCGCTCCTCCCTGTAGTAAGAAGACTGTTGGAACAATTATCAGCTTTAAAATTCTATTTTACAAATGCAGTGCTTTCTGATCGTTTGCTATCAGCAGAAACAATTTTAAACAAATGCATAGAACCTAGTACAGAGTTATATTTAGAATTTTTGAATTTCGTATTGCCATATTTCCATGATTTAAACAAAGAAATGCAAGCAGAGCAGCCAAAGCTTTACCTTTTACATAATAAAATATTTACAACCTATAAAACACTTTTGGACTGTTTTATAAAACATGAGCACTTAGAATTAAAAACAGAAGAAATAGACCCAAATACTGATGAAGACCTTGCATTAGAAAATAAAATATTAAATATTCCATTTAAAGAAACGGAATACCATATGGAATTAAAGGATATTTATTTAGGAGGCAGCATAGTACTGATTACATCAAGAGACAGTTTGTCACAAGAATGTTTAACACAGTTTCGGCAGAAATGTCTTGCATTTTATATTGAAGCTGTAAAACAAATTAAAATGAGATATCCTTTCAAAGGAAAAGAACAAATAAAAAGTCTTATGTTCTTAAATCCAAAAATATTACTTGATTATAGTCTATAGCACATTTAGGACGATTATTTCCACGTATGTACTTTATATTTATTTTGTATCATTCCATCTTTATCATAATATACTATATATTTAAACATTTTTATTTTCAGAATTATGTCCAAAAAATGTTACAGAATTAAATAGAGAATGGAGGTTACTGAGAAATACGCAATTACCATTCTCGAAAACGGAAGATATAAAAGTTAATGAATTTTGGCATTCTGTTTCAAAAATGAAGAGTGGCGATGGATGCCAAATGTTCCCACTCATATCTGAATTGGCTCAAACACTTCTGTGCTTACCGCACAGTAGTGCAAATGTAGAACGATTATTTTTTGCCATAAACCTAATGAAAACAAAAATAAGAAATAAATTGAACTCAAATACGTTAACAGGATTACTACATACAAAAGGTGCAATGGAAGTACCATGTTATCAAGTTGAAATAACAGAGGAACATAAAAAATTATTTAGTAGTAGCATGTATGATTTTAAGAAGAAAGTAGATGATGTAAATGATGAAAATGATTAAATTTTATATTCTATATTATTAATTTTATATTTTAAGCAATGATTTCAGAAGCCCACAATAGCGATTAAATCAATGAAATATATTTTATATATATATGTTCTATACGGTTAGTAATATATGTTCTATATCGGTTGACCCGCCACAATGTCGAAGTTCGTCCGCTATACTCGTTCTCTGATTGGTCGGTGCTTTTCCTTAATAACTCGTTAACAAAGCCGCAGCGAACATTTTCACTAAGAAAAAAGTTGTTTAGAATGACCCCTTTCGGCTCTTACACCTTGTTAGGGACACCCTGTATATGTATTGTAATGACTAACACTAAAAAAGGGAAATCCGTAGATCTACGGATTTTCCAGTAGAGAATCTACGGAATTCTACAGATTTTTCAAGTCCGCCCTACGGACATTTCAAAATTCAGGGTGGCAACACTGCTGCAGACGTTGCCAAGAGTACAAGCTTGCTTCGGAAAGGTAGCGGCTGTGCATCTATTTTACATAATTTGACATAAAATACAAAAAAACAAAAATATAATCATAGTTAGTATTAATTTGCCACTATTATAAAGAATAAGTATTATTAAATAAAATAGCCATTGTTGAAGTTTAAGTCTGGATTTCAATCCTTTACTCCCTAAAAACGAACGCCCACCTATCCTACACGCGAGGGGACGCCGCACAGTGGTCCGAATCGCCGAAAACGTGATTAAAAATCCTTACGTTCACATTTCACACTTTATCATTATGAAGATGGTCATTCCAGGAGTTTTTGCGGTCGCAGAATCTGATTCCGAGGTCAAAATTTGTATTAGATTAAAACTAAGCACTGTAGGGGGGAGGAAATGTCGATAAAATAATGTTATGTTTTGTTTACCAATACTGTCTGATTTGATTACGTTATTTGAAGTTAATTACGGCATCAAAATTTGAAAAATTAACAGAGATAGCGTTTTTATGATAGCAAAAGCTTTTGAGCGCGCGGAAACTAGAAGGTCAATAATTTGTATAAATTCACACTTCAGATATTGAAAATGCTTTCATTTATCCATAAGATGAAATTGTGCATTCATTCGATGTTAGTGAAATATATAAAAAGTTATAAATAACTGAAATATAATATGGTCGTATTTAATTGCATGTTACATTTTTCGGAATCGTCAGGCATCTTTGAAACTTATATTATTTGATAGTCTATAGTATAAGGAATGTATGTGCAAAAGGAGAAGTTGCACTTTTTTGCGACTTCCGAGTAATAACCAATTATGTTGGCAGCAATCAGGCCGCTTGCGTGGAAGAAGTGTCTGCGACCCGCCAGCATGCTTCTACATATATTTCTGAAAATATGGAAGACAACATATTTAAGTAAAATAGAAAGTGATAGTAATTAAAATATATACATATATACAGGGTGTCCCAAAAATGTCGGACTTCCTTGAAAGGGGTTACTCAGGGGGTGATTTGAAACAACTTTTTCCTTAGCGAAAATATTGTCCGAAGCTTCGTTAAGGAGATATTAAGCAAAAACCCCGACCAATCAGAGCGCGCGCCTTCCGCCTGAGTTCCCGCGGTAGCGTTGGCTACGAGGTAGGCGACCGCGCTTGTGCTACGAACGTACGAACAAGCAAGTCGGCATGCATCGAAGGAAACCGCGTTACACATTTTTTTTTTTAAAGCAGAATCTTAAATAAGAATAATTTGAAGTGAGAGGACAAGAAGTACGTAAATTTCGTTTTTAAATAAGGCATAAACGAAAAGGTAACGTAACAGAAAATGTACGACAAGTGATCGTAATTCTTTATTGAGGTAAAAATCCGTAGTTTAACAACGGCCAACACAACTAAATTTAAAAAATAATATTAAGTGTATGAATAAATTCTTTCCGACTGGAATTTCTATCGCGGTGGTATTCAGAAGCTGCCAGAAAAACGGCAAAAGGTAATTAACAATAATGGTAATTATTTCGATGATCGAGTTGTTTTCATATTTTTTAAATCGAACCGTTATTGTACCCTAAAATCGGAAAGAATTTATTTTCACACCTAATAATCACCAATAAATTAAATAAAACTCACCCTTTCGGACATTCCTTTCCTTGCTTTCCTTCCCTTTTCGGAAACCTGTGTCAGTAGGGCACTGTACCGATCCTGGTCATCGGCGTCCAGTGCTCAGCTGATCGCAGGGTCAATGTACCGAATATTCACTTCACTGCACGGCTACTAACACTGATCACTGAATTTATTTTTCACGGAACGTGTTGTTCCTACGTTATAAAAATTGGTGGCCGCGAAAGGGGCCGATTACTGTTAATTACTGGGACGAGATTACTACTATTACCCGGCGAAAAGAAAACTCGTGGCAGACTGTCTCGGGCTGTGCAGTCCGCTGCTGTGCAGCGATCAGATACGGATCCGACCGACGATCGTCAAAACAAAAGCGTAGGCTACGCTTGGTCAAATCGCTCTATCCCACTCGATCTCGTGTTTCGTTCGATCTCTTCGTCGCGCGGTGCGACAATGTATGTGGCAACTTCAGCCAATAACCAAAATACGTGTGTCCCGTC
This sequence comes from Andrena fulva, assembly GCA_946251845.1. NCBI lineage: Eukaryota > Metazoa > Arthropoda > Insecta > Hymenoptera > Andrenidae > Andrena > Andrena fulva. The sequence goes on from OX276327.1 coordinate 40,763,577, forward strand.
TTTAAAAGTGTGCCCAAATAGGTGACTCGACCAATCGTCACAGCAGCGGACTGCACAGCCCGAGACAGTCTGCCACGCAATTTCTTTTCGCCGGGTAATAGTAGTAATCTCGTCCCAGTAATTAACAGTAATCGGCCCCTTTCGCAGCCACCAATTTTTATAACGTAGGAACAACACGTTCCGTGAAAAATAAATTCAGTGATCAGTGTTAGTAGCCGTGCAGTGAAGTGAATATTCGGTACATTAACCCGGACGCAGTGTGATCAGCTGAGCACTGGGCGCTACCCAGCCATAAATCTTTTCATCCACCGATAACCAGGATCGGTACAGTGACCCAGTGACACAGGTTTCCGAAAAAGGAAGGAAAGCAAGGAAAGGAATGTCCGAAAGGGTGAGTTTTATTTAATTTATTGGTGATTATTAGGTGTGAAAATAAATTCTTTCCGATTTTAGGGTACAATAACGGTTCGATTTAAAAAATATGAAAACAACTCGATCATCGCAATAATTTCCATTATTGTTAATTACCTTTTGCCGTTTTTCTGGCAGCTTCTGAATACCACCGCGATAGAAATTCCAGTCGGAAAGAATTTATTCATACACCTAATATTATTTTTTAAATTTAGTTGTGTTGGCCGTTGTTAAACTACGGATTTTTACCTCAATAAAGAATTACGATCACTTGTCGTACATTTTCTGTTACGTTACCTTTTCGTTTATGCCTTATTTAAAAACGAAATTTACGTACTTCTTGTCCTCTCACTTCAAATTATTCTTATTTAAGATTCTGCTTTAAAAAAAAAAATGTGTAACGCGGTTTCCTTCGATGCATGCCGACTTGCTTGTTCGTACGTTCGTAGCACAAGCGCGGTCGCCTACCTCGTAGCCAACGCTACCGCGGGAACTCAGGCGGAAGGCGCGCGCTCTGATTGGTCGCGGTTTTTGCTTAATATCTCCTTAACGAAGCTTCGGACAATATTTTCGCTAAGGAAAAAGTTGTTTCAAATCACCCCCTGAGTAACCCCTTTCAAGGAAGTCCGACATTTTTGGGACACCCTGTATAACAATATCAATGTAATACAAATATATAACTATACAAATATGCAAATAATTAATATGTTAATCTTTACGTTAACTTACATTTCACTCTAAACACATATGCTGTGTTTCGTCTGTACTCTCGTCGGTTTCTGTTTCAGTTAATGGCAAAACAATTAATTCGTGAGTAATTTTCCAGAAATTTTTTTTCTCTTCGTAGTAAATTCTACGGAGGCTTAAAATTCACAATGGCTGACGGGGAGCTTGATGAAGCTATGGCTAACCTAGTAATCAATACTGAAGCTCAGAAAGCTACGGGAACTTCAGGAAGTATAGAAATTCCAGAAGATACAAACGCTCCAGAAAATTTAAATCCTCAAATTAATATGAATACAGCTACGAATGTATATCCTCACCTACCACCACTGATATGTATATATACTATGGATTGGAGATGCTTGAAGCGATTTGAAGGTGTATTTGGCATGATGCGCCACCATCGTGCGACCGATGTACTTTACTTCCCTTCGCCCCGCGATCACCCGCGGTGCTCAACACTTTGCCTCACGTTACCACGCCACCGACGCTAACTGCGGCTTGTGGTTGTGCAAGAAAATTTAAAAAATGGGCAAATGCGTATTTTGTGGGAATTTGAGCAACAATAAGAAAAATGCGACATTACACAAGTACGTAAAGATAACATAAACTCTTATCAATTTTCAATAGTACTGATATATTTTTGTTCTAATTTCCGTACGATTATGAGTAGATTTCCACGAGACGAACAATTACAGGAAGAGTGGTTGAGACTAATCGGTTTAGAAGGACTAAGTATTCAAAGCAGTACTTTATTGTGTTCAGATCATTTTACACAAGACTGTTTTGTAGTGCATTTCAATAATAGGAAACGTTTAAAACCGGGAACTGTGCCTACAATTTTAAGAAAAGAGGCAAGGTTTCAAAAACAGCCGGACATTTTGGTTGGAACAAATTGTAGAGGTAAAAAAGTGTTTCATTGCTCTTCATGTAAATACTCTCATTGATACATCCACAGTTATATTTTTTTCAGGTAAAGCTCAAGATGTGGCTATAATTTCTGGTAAAGAAAACTATGAACCGCGGAAGAATGTTTTGATGGAAGTTAATTGTACAGGTAAGAAACGTTGATAAAAGGTTAAAATGAAAGTTTCTTTACACCTCTATGTTAGCTTATGTAATGAATATTTCAGATAATGATGATGTTGGGCCACCATTAATAATTGAACAAGTCCGTGCGGGACGCATAATAATAGACTACAGTGACTCTCCTACAACGAGCAAAGGGATATGTAAGTTGAAATAAGTTTCAAATACACTATTTAAGTTAATTACATATATTATTAAAAGAATATTTGAAGATTTATTATTGAGGTATTGAAAGTGGTATAAAATTGTTCATGGGCTAAAATCTCTACGTACAGTACTAAGCATTATTTCTCATTGCAGTTAGTCCAGAGAAGTGCTTTTCACTGCCAAGTAGGGTGACTGTACCTAATATCGCCAGGCAAAAGTTAAATTGCTATCGATTGAATAATAATTGATATTTTTCCATGCAGTTCGTTTCAAAGTAAAGAGAAATTATTCATCTTTCATGTAGCATATGTTAGAATCGTTGAAACCTACAAATTGTTAATTAGGACTTAAAAAACGTAAGACATGCAAAAATCGGGTCCTGAAAAAAGTGTACCTAATATCGCCTACTCAAGAAATATTGATTAATTCACGTATATATGAGTTTTTAAAGTCATTTTCACATGTGCTTTTATTATTTCTTGCTGTATAAATGTCTTTTTATCCATCTTTGATTTCATTTTTATTAGAACAATATAGAAATTTGAAAATATAGATTTTTAAAATATTTTATTTTTTACGTTCCGATGTACATATTGGACAAATAAATTTTATTTCGGTTGCTCCGCACATTTCGTGACCTCACCTGTAACAAGCATTACATCGAAACCATTGTTCTCCGGTAGGCGGTATTGAGAACACGCATACTACTAAAAGAAAAACGCTATTTTCATTATGAAAAATATTTGAATCGATTTCATTTCTTAAGTACATCATTAATTAGGTATTTCTAGTAGATATTCTTGCATTCACAGATTTATTAGACTTACCTTCTCCGAATGTGACGTAAAATTGTGATAGTCCAATAAATTTTTACATTATTAAGATTCTCTAAAATCCTTCCCTTTCTGTAATTGTTGATCACATGATGTTGCAATTATAGTATGTCTTCCTACATATGTTTAGGTACTAATTCAATGCATAACCGATAAATTTTAGAGCTTACTTTAAGAGATATAGCGAGTGGCGATATTAGGAACACTGGCGATATTAGGTACAGTCACCCTAGACAAAACATAACAACTCCAATGAAGGAGAAGTATAAAACCCGAACAATTTTCCATGACCACCATTATGAGGACACTCCACGTAGTACGAGGAAAAAATTGAGGAATCTACGAAGAAAACTCAACTCAGCAAGGAAAGAAAATAAGATATTAAAACAAACAGTCGGACGTCTGAAAAAGAAGGTACATTCCTTACAGGACGTGGTGAAAGAATTAAAGCAAAAAAAATTATTGCCTGATAGTGCTTATTACTGTCTGTCTGCGCATGAAGATATTTCAATGGAATTGTTCAATCGCATGATCAAAAATAGGAAAAATAGAGGGAAACTCACTAGAGAAAAATATCCTTCAGGTTTACGGGCTTTTGCTCTAACTGTACATTTCTATTCGCCAAAGGCATACTTTTATATTAGAAAGACATTTGACTTAGCTCTTTCTCACCCAGACGTGCTTAGAACTTGGTACAGCAGTGTGGATGCTGAACCAGGTTTTACAAAGGAGTCATTTGAAAATTTAAAAGAAAAGTCGAATCAGTTGAATGAAAAAGGTCAGAAATTGCTGTGTGCAGTAGTTATTGATGAGATGGGTATAAAAAAAGGTTGTCAAAGGGGTCGAGATGGGAAAATACGCGGTCACGTAGATTTAGGTGTAGGTATAAGCGATGGGCGATGATCTTCTTAAGGCTAAGAACGCGGTGGTAATAATGGTAGTTATTTAGAGACACATAGTAAATTACCAATCGGCTACTTTTTAGTCAGTTCACTGAACGCTGAAACGAAAGCAAATTTATTACGCGAAGCTTTCATTCAACTTCAGAAAGCAGGCGTAACTGCGTGCTCTTTAACTTTAGACGGACCAAGTGACCATTTTGCCGCCGTAGGACAACTGGGTGCTCGAATGCATATAGACAAAAAAAGAAAGAAAATGAGAATCTGTACGATATATTTAAAGTACATTTTCCACATCCCGTGCCTGGCGAGCCAGATGTTAATGTTATATTTGATGCATGTCACATGCTAAAGAATATTAGGAATTGTTTAGGGCAGTGGTCGGCAAACCGCGACTCTTTGGCCCCTTGAATGCGGCTCTGCCACAAATGACCACGAGCGGGAGCGTAGGTTGCCTTCGAAGAGCAACCGCGGGTGGTTGCGAGCGAAGGCAAGAGCGACGGTTGTGCCCAACCATGGGGACCTTTCGATCTTAAGAGGCGCGAAGGGCTCGGTCCCTTCAAGAGCAAAGAGGAACTCGCGGTTTGTCGTGCGAATAAATTCCTGGACAGGTCTGCTCTAGATATTCATTGTCGCCCCCTCCATGGTCGGCCACCTTGAGCGTGGTGAGGGGGCTCTGGGAATGCGGTTATGCTCCCCTTCGGGCGCCAGGTGAGGGACTAGTCCCCTGCTTGGCGGCTGGCGCGGGGTGCTGCCTTCCTGGCTAAGGGTTGACCAACCAAGCGGGGTAATGCCGGCTGCGGCATCTGGAAATAAGAGAGTGCAGAAAGAACCCTCGTTCAGCGTAGAAGACGGATTTACCTGACAGCAGCTTCCTTGGGGAAGGAACTGGACGATGATACCCAGTGGCTGAATTGGCTGCAAGAAGTAGAAGATAAAAGAGGATATACCATCTAGTGAGGACCTCAGGATCTCTTGGAACGAGGAGATGTGGGGCTAGGACCTAGTCTGGTACTCCCTGTTCCTGTCCAACTATGTACCCGAATATGGGTACCTCTATGTGTTTGGGATGAACAGCCGCAATCTGTGAAGAGATTCTTTGATTAATTCCCTGTAAGGATGGATGTATGCATGTGTAAGGCTTGGTAGCCTTAGACACATGCCACGACTCGGGACAATCACAAACATACAAAACAGTTTAGGTCAACAAATAACGGACAACAAGAGGAGGACACTAACAGGAATATTGGCGGGGTAGCTCCCCTTGGCCGATTTACAGCTCAGGAGGATGCTTAGGCCGGATATTATCCAGGCAATGGGACGATACGTTGATAAGTGGTCCCCCCGACGATACAGTCGGCTGGCACCGAGGTCATTACATCAGGGCCGGTTATGTAGGAGAAATCCGCTGGGCGGTAGGGCTGTCGCCCTTGAGACAGATTATGGGTAAATGTCTAAAATCAGCGGAGCCTCGGATGCAAACTCCGCGATTTCTGGTATAAGACCAGCCCCTTCCGATGATGTCGGCAGTTCGAAGGGTAAGAATAAGTCCGATGACACCGAGTTGAAGCGGCGGACCGGTGCCATGGGGTCTGGTGAGCAGTCACCATTGCACACCCCTAAAAAAGACACAGCGGCTGGAACATTGCTAATCGTAAAGGACAACAATTTGGAACGTGAAGAAGAGGAGTGCTGGTCTGATACTTCCACCCACCTGATGGGCAGGACCCCACGGGGTATTGGACCAGATAAAAATGTGGACCCTAGGACCAAGGCATCAAAATACCCCAGCAAATGGACGCCAGCTAGACAAGACTCCTTGTTGAAATGGCTCTCGGATGCGGGGGATGATATAAAGGGGAAGAGCATGGACAAGGTGGACCAGGAGACCATTGATCTTGACCCCGAGACGCCCACCACCCCCTCCGTAGATACAGCGCCAGGTAAAAAGATACCCTTGGGCAGGACCCTGGCAAGGACTCCCCCGAAGACTGCGGGCAAAACCCAGACGGGGAATGTACAGGAAACTAGGGAGGAAATTATCAGGAAAGCCAAGGCGCAAATCCCGCATGTCTCGATTGAGACACGAGGAGGAACCAGGGGCAAACCTGGACTCAGACTGCGATCCAGCTCGCTTTCGAGGGTTGGCGAGGATGAGGGGCGCAGAGCCAGTGCCCGTGTCGTCATAGCCTCGCATACCTTTGCCATCCCAAGGCTTCCAGCCAAGGGAAAGGGCCCTCCCTCTGCTGACGCTGGGTCCCCGGGAACAAAGATGGCCTCCCTTTTAGCTAGAATGGCAGAGCTGGTTGGGGCCTTGACGACCATATGTACGGAATTGGTTGTGGCAGGAGGAGGGGATCTCAACCCTAGGACCCCGAGCGGGTTAGCCCTTGCCAAAAAAGGATGCGAGGACATCTCCACGGTAGTTGCGGAGGCGTTAGCCCTACAATCGACCCTGAAAGCTAGAACCATAGCCACCAGGAACCCAGTGGGTGAGGGGACTCCTGGAGAGTCTTCTGGCGATGGGTACACAAGAAAAGGTGGGAAGAGTGCGCGTCGTGAAGACAAGGTGGATAAGGAGAAGGGTGGTCGCTGCTCAATTGGCACCCAGACGGAAGAGAGGACCTTTACCTTCGGCAAGGCTCCTAAGGCAACCCCCCCCCCCCCCCTCCGAGGACAAAGGGAACAGGAAGACGGGAGGTAAGAGATGGCCTACGTCCCCCCTGGACAGGTCAAGAGGTCCTAATAAGAAGAGGTATGCTGTGGTGGCTGGGGGTGGACCCTCCGGGAAAAGCATAGGAGGAATTGGACCCTCCTCCCCCATAGGTCGAGATGTAGAGTCCGCAAAGGCCAGCCCTTTGGTGGCCTCCCAAGACACCGACAAGACGGTAGGAGATGGTCCTGGCGGGCTTGAGGGAGTGTTCCAACCTACTAAAGGCCAAATTAGGAGGGAGAAGAAAGCAAGGCGGCTAAGGGATACCACCCTACAACGCCAAGGGACCTCCAATGGGGCACAACAGCAGCAACCTCAGCAACCTCAGCAGTCTTTGAACCAACAGCAGCCGATGATCAGCAATGGACTCCGACAGGCTCAGGCCTCCACTCCCAGAAGAGGTGATGGTACTGCAGTCAACAAACCGAAACTGAAACCGAAACCGAAACCCATTAGAAGGAGGCCTGAGGCCATCCTTATCAAGGTACCGCAGGGAGCTACATACCTTGCCACGTATAGGTCCCTTCTAACGGTGGGCCGAGACAAGCTGACAGGGGTGAAGGGCGTCAAGATGTCCTAATAGAAGTGGATAAGAAGACGAGCGCAGCCTCCCTTACGGCTATCATTAAGGAGAAGGTAGGAACTGATATGGATATGGTGGCGTTGCAGGATCGGACCACGCTGGAGATTAGAGACCTTGACCCAACTGTGGATGAGGCCGAACTTGGGAAGGATCTGGGGAAAGCCCTCAAAACGGATCAGCTCCCTATGGAGCTGAGGCTTCTAAGAATGGGGCATTTGGGCCTTCAAACAGCGGTCGTTGTTGTTCCGACGAGTGCCCTCAGAGGTGCGGTGGAAGGGCTCAGATTTAGGTCAGGCCTCAGTACCGCGGGAGCGAAGTATCCAGATCGGATGTGCCGTGCCCGTGTTCTGGCATTACGCCGTTCACGGGAGGATTCTGGCCATCATTGCACGATCTGGATGCCCTGGAACGGCACCCCTTCGGCCGTCGGCTTGCCGGCGCATGGCCGTTGGGGAACCCCAATGGGTTCCATGTTCTCTCAACCGGGTTGCCGGTTCTGGTGGTACCCCCGGGTCTTCGGGCCGCGTGGGGAGGATCCAGGACCAGCCCGGAGCGGAGAATTTGGACGAAGTTGGGGGTCCGACCGGGAAAAGTCCATGTACCGCACCTCCAAGTTGGTGCTCCCGGGGTCCCCGCGAGACATAGTCTCGTTGGGGGACGCGGACGCGGACGCGGACATGGCAACTTGCGTTCCCTTCGGATTTATCCGGAGGGTGTCCTCCCTGGCGGGACGCCTCCCGCCAAGGCTGGGACAGTAGCCCCGGGTGTCTCCGGGGTTATGGTGCCACCCCCGCCTTAGTGGGGAAGCCTGGAAGCGTATCGCTTCCGGGAGATCCGTAGCCCGCGCGGTGGAACAACGACCCCTCGGGAAGACACCTCCCGAGGGTACGCGAAGCCGCGCGGACCGGAGGTCTTGCCTTAACCGGCCGGGCCGCGAGGTAAGGAAAAACCTCTATAATCAAACCCCCAACCCTGAGCCCCAGCGGTGGTGCCAGGGGACGTGTTCCCTCGTGTCTGAGGGGCACGTGGGTGGAGCGGGTATGCTCCACCTAACCGCGATCCGGCTGGAGTACTGCCGCTTCCAGCTGTAGCCCGCGCCCTTAGGGGCCCGGGCACAGGCTTCACAACGGCAGGCCGCCTCTACCGTTGTGCGACCTTCCTAAGCGGTCACGCGTGGGACTCACATGGAAGGTTTTCTCGAACAGGACAGTGTCCTTTATACACTCCCGGGAGGTGACCGGGTAAAAACGCCTCCGGCCGACGACCGGACTTCGTCGCCAGCGGACCGGTGCACGATTGCTACGTGCGGGTCACCGGCCGCAACACGGGGCAGGCTGTCACCCGCGGTTTCGCGGGTGGCTAGTCTGTGGGAGGAGGGAGTTTTGGAGAGCGCGACGAGCGGGGGCGGCATGCCAGCCGCTTCCTGCGGCGAGCGCTCCGCGGCAGAAGCGGGGGAACTCCCCTCCGCAGTCGGGGAGGCGCGCTGCGTCTCCCCAGTTTTGAGGACCCTGCGCTCCGGCGCTATCTATGGGGGTAGGGGGACTTCCGGGGGTGCGCCGCTGCCGGCGCCTCACACCACGCGTGGCGTCCCATACGTTAGGAGCGTGGTGGAGGTTCGACCACCAACCGGGGCGGCTGGCACGATTGAGGTGTGCCGTGAGGTGGCCGACTTGATCAGTCGGCTCGACCAGGACGCTGTCTCCCTGGTCCCCGGGGGGAGTTCGACGGGGGCCTCCGTCGCGTTGGCGCCGCAGTACTCCGCTGTGGCAGTGTTGGAGGCGGCATGGGTGATGCTGCGGCGCTGCGACGGGATGTTGCCGCATGGCGGCGCCGCGGCCGGCGCCGGCGACGCCATTGTCCTCTCCTCCGACGAGGGGACGGGGGTGTGTGGGGATGCCGGGGATTCCGAGCCCCGGGGACTCCCAGGGAGGGGCGCCGTGTCGGCGATGGAGGTCGGCGACTCGACTGGGGGGGGGGGGGGGGTGACAGCGGTGACGAGCCCGTTACCGCGCCGCCGCGGCGCGCCGGGGCTGCTCGTCGCGTCGTGGACTCCGTTTCCGAGGAGGACCGTGCCCCCGGGGGGAGCTACGCCGGGGACGCCTGCCTGGACGTCCCCCTGCCGGCGTCCGGCAGCGACACCGACGCCAGCCGGAGGCCGGGCTTGGTGCCCGGTAAGAGGGGCTGGAAGCCGGGCGTGTGGACGGACCCGGCCAGATTCGGCCCCGGGATGAAGGCCCTTCCGGGCCGCGCGGAGCTCCGCGACTGGGCCGAGACGATGCCGGTGGACGGTCTCGCCGGGCAGGCCCAGAGTGAGCTGGATTCAGTCGCCGCGACAATCGGCGCGGCGAAGAATCTAAAGACGACTGACAAACGGGCGATTAAGATCGCCATCCGTCGTGCGTCGGCCGTAGCCGCCGAATTGACCGGAAGGGCCGAGTGGGGGGAGAACCCGGACAAGCCGGCACGGGAAGTTGTGTTCCGCCAGGGTGCGTGGGAACGGCGCTCGCATGAGCTCGCCACGCAGAACAAGGCCTTGACGGACCAGGCGCGCACCCTGAGGGAATTCCTCCACAGCGGGGAGCGGGAGTTGGAGGTTTTGCGGGGGAAGTACGCGCGCCTGGAGGCGCGCGCTTCTATGGCCGGCGTGGACGTGACAGAGTCGGAGACTCTGTCGTTCCGTCCCGCCGTGCCCATCCCCACCCGCGAGGGGCTCCTGCCCTCGTGCCTGCCCCCCTGGACGGACACCTGTGTCCAGGTGGAGGTAGCTCCCGTGCCGGGCCCCTCTGCGGCGGCGAAGCCCTCCCCCATTCGCGAGACGCCGGCGGGTGGTAAAGGGAAGAAGAGGAGGAGGGTGGTGTCCCCCCACCCGCCTCCGGTGGACTCCTCCCGTGATGCCGGCTCCGGGGCCGCTATGCAGCCTTGGGACGCCGTGCTGCAACGCATGGAGGAGCTGGAGAGGAGGGTGGAGGGACGTCTCCTCCACTTGGGGAAGGTGATCGGCCGCGGGGGACCGACACCGACACCGACACCGACCCCGACGCCGAGGCCGGCCGACCCGCCGTCTGCTCTGGCCCAGAAATGGGCCGGGATTGGCGGGGGGCCGTCATACGCGAGCGTGGTCGTGGCTCCGGCCCGCAGCAAGAAGAAGGGGGGGCGCGAGCGGCGTCCCGCTGGTCCGTCGGCGGACACGCCCGCAGGTGGGGTGGGGGGAAATATTCCCCCTCCCTGTATGTTTGCCTCCCCTGGTGCGGGGGGGGGGGGCTGTGCCCCCTTCGGTTCCCCCTGCCGGTACACCGGCGCTTGCCGGGGCTGGGCGCGGGAGACGGGGGGCGGCCCCCATCGTGCCTGGCGGGACGGTGGCGGGCGCTGCGGCGAGGGGTGGGGCTGCGGCTCCTCCTCCGGTTGCGCGGTCGAGTGGCCCTGCCGCAAGGGCCGCAAAGAAGAGGGCGGCGGCGGTGATGGCCCCGGTGCCGGCGGTGCCGACCCGAGTTCCCGCCACCTCGGCGGCGCCGCAGGGCACGTGGGCCCAGGTGGTGGGTCGCAAAGCCGGGAGGGCGGCGGCGGCGGCCGCGAGTGGCGGCGCAGTGACGGCGGTGCGGGGGAGGGGCGCGGCAGCACCGGCTCCCCAGCGGTCGGGCGCTCCCGGGAGAGCCCCGGTTGCGATCCCGCGCGCCCCCAGATCAGCAGCGGTGGCGATCACCGCTCCGACTGGGGGGGGGGGGGGGGGGAGAAGGACTTCTCCGCGCGGGTCGCCGGCGCGATGGCGGCGATCAAGGTCGCCGACCTCGGCATCGCTTCGATGCGGCCGAGGCGCGCCGTTACCGGGGGGCTCGTCCTCGAAATCCCGGGGCCCAAGGCTCGGCCAAGGCCGCGGCCCTGAAAGCCAAGCTGTTGGAGCAGCTAGGGGCAGCGGGATTAAGGTGCACTGCCCCCAGAAGATGGCGGAATTCAGGGTTTGCGGCCTGACGGAGTTGGCGTCCGAGGACGCGGTTCGCGCCGCCGTCGCGACGCAGGGGGGGTGCTCGCCGGCCGACGTCATGGTCGGGGAGAAGCGGCGGGACTTTTCTCCCTCTGGGTTCGCGCTCCCGCGGCGGCGGCGTCCGGGCTCGTTAAGGCGGGGAGGATAGTGATCAACTCCCTCGCCGCCCGAGTGACGCCGCTCGCGCAGAGGAGGCTACAGTGCTTCCGGTGTCTGGAGTTTGGCCACGTTCAGACCAAATGCTCCAGCCCGGAGAGCCGACGCCTCCTCTGCTACCGGTGCGGGGTGGAGGGGCACGTGGCGCGACACTGCGTCGCCGTCCCCAGCTGCCCCTTGTGCACCAGCGCGGGATTGCCGGGCGAGCACAGGATGGGGGGCCCTGCCTGTCGGCCCCCTCCTGCGTCGTCAGTAAGAAGGAGGAGAGCTAGGGGAGGGGGTGTTCCCGGGGGGACTGGTCCCTCCGCATCGGCGGCGTCCCGAGCGGCGCCGCCCCCCCCTGTCTGCGCCCATGTCCGCGTCCGCTGCTGCGGTGGCTTGCCCGGCCGCGCCCGCCGAGACCATGGAGACCGATGTGCTGGCCTCCACCTCGGCGGCCAAGTCTGGCGCGGGCAAGCGCAAGGCCGGCGGGGAGCCGGAGGCTTCGGCTGACGCGCTCTCGACGCCGTCTTCGCCCGGGGGCTCTCCTCGGAAGGGGTCGAGGAAGAAGAAGGAGAGGGGGAGCAGCCCAGTGCTCCACCTTAGCGGTCCTCGACCCGAGGGGAGAGAGGCCTTCTTGAAGGCCAGGAAGGCGACCCCCCACGCTGTTACAACCGGGGAGGTGGAGACAGCGATCAGCGCCGAGGAGGCTGTTCTCCTCGCGCAGTCGATCGCCGCGTCATACGGCGGGGAGCTTGTCTCCCCCGCCGCGGAGAGCGACGTCGGGGCCCCCGAGCAAACGGGGGCTGCAGCCCGGCCTGAGCAGGATCCGGTGGAGGCCGCAGAAAGGGCTTTGTAATGCCCCGAGGCCCACCGATCCTGCTGGCCAATCTAAACCACTCCATGCGAGCGCACGACCTGCTTGAGCAGGCTCGCCTGGAGTTGGGGGCCGGGCTGGTCGTCGCCACCGAGCCGTTTCCGCTTCCGGACCGATGTTTTCGGTCCACGAATCCGGGTCGGCAGGTGGCGATGACGTGGGGGGTGGAACGGGGAGCCCTGCCGTGTTCGGTCGCCCGACATGGCAGCGGCTGGACGGCCGTTAAGTGGGGGGGTTTCCTCGTGGTGGGATGCTATTTCGCGCCGAGGTTTTCCGTCCCGGAGTTCGAGGACCGGCTGCACGAGGTGGGGGCTTTTATCGCCCCTCAGAGTGCCGAGCCGGTCGTGTTTCTGGGAGACTTCAACGCCCACGCTATTGAGTGGGGCGCTCCCAGAACGGACTCCAGGGGCGAGGTGCTACTCGAGTGGACGGCGGCGATGGGGTTCTCTCTAAAGAACCCCTACGCAGTTACGACGTACCGCGGCCCGCGGGGCGAGTCGGTTATCGACTTGATCTGGGTTAACCCCGCGGCCGCCGCAAAAACGTCGAGCTGGTGGGTGGCGGAGGATTGTGAGCCGGCGTCAGACCACATGTACGTGATGCTGGCCACCTCCGCCCCCCCCCCCCCCGCCGCCTGCCCGAGTCGGTAGGCATCCCCCGCGATGGGCGCTCAAACAACTTGATGTTGACGCGGCCCTACTCGCTTCCTCCGTCGTCGCCTGGCCTCCGTTGCCGGGCGACGTGCTGGATGACCCCGTTACCGGCGCGCTCTGGTTCCGCGGCGCGTTGCAGTCTATCTGCGACGCATCTATGCCGCGTACCGGGCCGCCGGGTGGGGGTCGGAAGGCGGTGTACTGGTGGTCGGCCGAGATCGCGGAACTCCGCGCGGCAAATCTCGTGGCCAGACGCCAGTATACCAAGGCCCGTCGTCAAGATCGACGACGGGTCTCGGAGGAACGGCTCCTTGAGCTGCGCTCCGCCTTTGCGGCGGCGCGCCGCGAACTTCGGGGGGCCATAGCCCGGGCAAAAGATCAGTCCTGTCGGGAATTCGTCGCGACCCTCAACGAGGATCCGTGGGGGCGTCCATACAGGGCCGTGTCCATAAAACTCGGACCCTGGGCGCCCCCGGTCACGGAGGACCTCGATCCCCGGCTCCTGGAACAAGTTCTAGAGGCGTTGTTCCCCCCTCCCCCGGTAGACGGGGAGGGTGGCGCCGACGAGTCCGGGGATCCGTGGTTGGACAGGGGCGCGGACACCTCCGACGCCCCTGGGGTCAGCGACGAGGAGCTCGCTTCCGCTGTGGCGCGCATGCGCAGGAGGAACGCGGCTCCGGGTCCCGACGGTGTGCCCGGGCGAGTATGGGCCTGCGCTTTGAGCGCCCTAGGAGCCGGTCTCAAGCGGTTGTTCGACGCCGTCTTGAAGACCGGCAGATACCCCCCAGCCTGGAAGGAGGTGAGGCTGGTTCTCCTCCGGAAGCCCGGTAGACCCGCGGAGTCACCCTCAGCGTATCGGCCGATTTGCCTCCTGGACGAGGCGGGCAAGCTACTCGAGAGAGTAATAGCTGCCCGCCTGTGCGAGCACCTGGAGGCCGTGGGCCCGGGCCTGTCCGACCGCCAATACGGCTTCAGGCGGCAGCGATCGACCATCGATGCCATCCAGATGGTACGATCGCTGTCGCGCCGGGCGGTCGAGGGGGGCGGTGTGGGCGTGGCGGTGTCACTGCACATCGCCAACGCCTTTAACACCGTCTCCTGGGCGGCGATCGAGCGGGCGTTGTTGTATCACAACGTCCCGCTCTACCTTCGCCGCCTGGTCTGGGACTTTCTCCACGGCCGTGTGGTCTCGTACGTCGGCCGGGAGGGCGACGGGGTGACGTATGTGTACCGCGGGGTCCCACAGGGGTCCGTTTTAGGGCCCCTGTTGTGGATCCTCGCCTACGACGCGGTACTGCGGGTCGTGATGCCATCGCTGGGGGTGTCGTTGGTGTGCTATGCCGACGACACCCTGGTGGTGGCCTCCGGGCAAAATTGGAGGGAGGCGATCAGCCTCGCCGAGGAAGCGCTGCGACGCGTAATAGCCTCGATCGGGACGCTCGGTCTGCGAGTCGCCTTGGAGAAAACCGAGGCGATGTGGCTCGCGGACAGGGTTGGGAGCGGTGTCCCCAACGGAGCGTCCCTGAGGATCGGGGACGCCTGCATCAGGGTCGGCCGAGAGATGAAGTATCTCGGTCTGACCCTGGACACCTACTGGCGATTCACGCGCCACTTCAAAGCCCTCGCCCCCAGGTTGGAGAAGCAGGTATTCGCCCTCAGGCGAATCATGCCCAACCTGGGTGGACCACACGAGGGGGTTCGGCGGCTATATGTGACGGTCGTCCGGTCCATGGCGCTGTACGGCGCGCCTATATGGGCCGGCGACCTGGAGGACTGCCGCGTCGGGCGTGAGCTCTTGGCAAGGGTTCACCGCCAGGCGGTCCTCCGATCCGTGCGAGCGTATCGCACGGTGTCACACGCCGAACTGTCCGCGTTGGCTGGGCCCCCCCCATTCCACCTGCTCGCGGAGATGGAGGCGGAAGTTTATTCCGCCGTCCGTGATCTCCGCGACGCTGGGGGCCCGAATGCCGGCGGACATGAAGTGGTGCGGGGCCAGGCCTGGCAACGCATGGTGGCCAAATGGCACCAGTGGTTGGCCCTCCCGAAATATCGGGAGGGTCGCGTTGTCGGGGCGCTTCTGCCCATTCTGGACGAATGGGTGGGGCGCGGGTATGGCAGGCTGACCTTCCGCCTGACGCAGGTCATAACAGGTGCTGGTTGTTTCGGCACATACCTGCGTCGCATAGGGTGGGAGGAGTCGTCGCAGTGCTTCAGCTGCGACTCGGGCGACGAGGACACGGCCGACCACGCCCTGGCTAGATGCCGGGAGTGGGTGGACGATCGGCGTGTCCTCGAGGCGCAGCTGGGCCCCGATCTCTCGCTGCCGACAGTCGTGCGTCGGATGGCGGGAGACCGGGAGTGTTGGAGGGCCGTCTCCGCTTTTGCGGAGGCGGTGATGGAAGAGAAGGAGGAGGCCGAGCGGGACCGGATCCGCACCGGGCATCCGTCCCGCATAGCCGCCCCTCGGAGTGCCGGAAGGAGGAGGGGAAGGAGATGACCCGGGGCCGGAGGAATTAGGGCGGTGACGTAGTTTCGTGCGTCACCCCCGCTCCCCGTCGGCATTACCCCGGGTCGGAGGCGCCCTTTTCAGGGCGCCTCGGGAAGGAGGCGGCCTTAGCCGCGCAGGGCGAGACGCGCGACGGCGGAGATACGATCAGGGGGGGTCCTCGTGTCAAAGGCCCCCCCCCCCCCCCCCGGGGAGCAGCCGACCATCTGCTGCTCCCCCGGGAGCCGCGCCATTGGCGCCGTTTTTAGCGCGCTCCCGAGGAAGGCGGTCGAGCAGGTAAAGGGTGAGTCTGGCGGTCAATTGACCATATGACCTAGTGCCGCCTCCCCGCCCGGCCGCGACCCTTCGGGCCGCGTCCGGGTCACTGCTCGATCGCGGGGGGGGGGGGGGTCGCGGGGTGGGGTGCCGGGGGGCACGCTCACTCTTCCACAACATCATGCGACCACCCCCCCCCCCGGAAGTGGCGACGCGGACGCGTGGTCCGTCTCGCGTCGCCGGAGTTTTGGGAAGACCCCGCGTGTTGCCGTGCGGGGCTGTTGAGCGCGGAGTTTGCACTGCGCTGAGGGGGAGGTAGCGGATGAATCGGTAGTTTGCTCCCGCAAAAAGTCCTCCCCCTCGAGCGCGCGACTCCGCGCCCGAGGACGACCACCGTGGAGTTTTAGTGGGTGCAAGTCCCACATAACCCCGTCCCTCCCCCGGGGGGCGGGGTATCCGTTAGGGATTTCTCCACGTCAAAAAAAAAAAAAAAAAAAAAAAAAAAAAAAAAGGCCTCAGTACCGCAAAGATCAGAATCCTGCCTAAGGTGGTTAGATGCTTCAGATGCCATCACCTGGGGCACCTGGCTAAGGACTGCCGTGATCTCGAGGCGGACACTGAATTGTGCAGGAGGTGTGGGGCCAAGGACCACGGTATAGCTGGCTGCACAAATAAACCTAAGTGTGCAATATGTACGGGAAGGGGTGTGACTGGGAACAGGGCAGCTCACGTCACTGCCTCCCTTGCTTGCCCAGCCAACAGGCAGAATACGGGGACGGGGCCTCGTAAAAATAATAATGCAGGGAGGAACATTCGTAATGGAGGTTAAGATTATGCAGTGCAATCTTAATCACTGCAAACTTGCACAGGACATGCTGGAGCACAATGCCTCTACTCTGGGCGTTGACCTGGTTCTAATATCGGAACCATATCGCCAGCTCCGGAAATGGCATAATGATAGCTCGGGTGGTGCCTCAATTTGGATCACCGGATTCAGTGGTCGACTACCGGACGTTGCCCGCCAGTATGAGGCTGACGGGGTGGTTGCAGTATCAATGCAGGGCAGGCTGTATGTCAGCTGTTACTGCCCACCGAGCCTAAAGATCCCAGAATTTAAGGCGTACTTAGATAACGTTGAGGGCATCATTGTAGATGCCCGTTCCTCGAGTATGGGAGTTGTCCTTGGAGGTGATCTAAATGCGAGATCACCTGCTTGGGGGGCAACAAGGCTGACAGGAGAGGTCAACACTGTCTGGACCTTCTCAGGAGGCGAGGACTTGTCCCCATCAGGGTCGAGGGATCACACACCTTCTCCAGAAATGGTAGGACCTCGTTTATAGATACGGTATCTTCTGACCTTGGCACATCAAGGGGTATAAAATGCAAAGTGATGGCACTTTACTTTCTCTGACCATAGGTACGTCTTGCATACACTAAAGAGGACACCTAGGAACAATGGGAAGCCCCCGTTCCGGCAGTATTCGGTGAAGGACATGGACAGTGATGCCGTTTTGGCCAGCTTCGATGCCCACATGCAAGATGGAGTAATGGGCGGTGAGAGGCCCATGAGTGCCGGCCATGGCTTGGAACCGGCTGCGAACAGAGTTCAGAGGGTGTTGGAAGCAGTGGCCAGGGATTGTCTTCCCACGAAATCCCTCCCCCGGGGCAACAGGAAACCCAACTCCTGGTGGAACAGCGAGATAGCAGAGGCCAGGGGCATAATGTTAAAGGCACGTAGAGTCGCTCAGAGAGCGAGAAAGAGGGGTGCACATGGTGCTCTACAACTGAAGGAGGCCTACCTCTCACAGAGGAAAAAGGTCCAAGTCCTTATCTGGAGGGCGAAGGAGTCGGAATGGGGTGGCCTCAGCTCCATGGCCGAATTAGACCCCTGGGGTAGATCTTATAAAGCGGTCATGGCCTCGGTTAAGGGTAGACCTCGACAGACTGAAATGTTGCCTAAGCAGGCGAGGGCCATTATTGCCCAGCTATTTGTTACGCCCCCCCCCCCCCCGGGCCCACTCCCAGGATCGCAGTGTCCCCTGGGCAGTTGGGTGATTCGGGGAACTCTGGAGTCTTCGCTAGGGAGAGTAAGCGAGGACCTGGCGGGGCGTGTTATTCCCAGGATCAAGACCAGGAAAGCATCGGGCCTTGACGCGACCCCTTCGGAGGTGGTTGCCCTGATTGTAAAGGCTAGACCGGGACTGATTGAAACTATAACCACGGATACAATCATTAGGGGAATACTCCCGGAAACCTGGAAGACGGCCAGATTGGTCCTTCTCCCCAAGCCAGGGAAAGACCCCCTCCTGCCGGAGGCGTATGGGCCTATCAGTGTACTCCCCGCCCTTAGCAAGGTGTGGGAGTACGCCATGAAGGCAATTATAGAGGACCAAATTGGGCATGATCCTTTCCACCCGGCCCAGTTTGGATTCAGAAGAGGCATGGGAACCACGGAGGCCATTACTGAGGTCTGTAGTATTGCCGACGTATGCACCAAAGACCTGCTGTGCATAATGGTCACGATGGATGTGAAGAATGCATTCAACACCCTGAGGTGGGATGTCATCCTTAGAGAACTGGACAGGAGAGGGGTCTTGACGGCTATCTGTTCCTTAATTGGGAACTACCTCAAGGACAGACATGTCCTAGCCCATACACCCCAGGCCGTCGTCACAGCGGAAATATTTGCGGGTGTTCCTCAGGGGTCAGTGCTGGGCCCCTTCTTGTTTAATCTGGTATTCGACGGAGCACTAAGGATAGTTGGAAACAACCCGAATATCCGCCCCATAGCATATGCCGATGATCTGGCGATAATGTTTATGGGTAAAGACCTCGCTAAAATTAGGGCAGACATGACGAACACGATTGCCAACGTCGAGGGATGGTTCACTAGAACGGGATTAACGGTTGCCCAGGAGAAGACGGAGGTTCTGGTGTTGACTGGCCTGAGGGGCAACAAGATACAGGATTTCACCTTAATGGGTAGGGTTGTTAGATCGTCTGAGGTGGTGCGGTATTTGGGGACCCATATAGATTCTAGGCGCAACTTCCGGCAGCACCTGCGGGAAGTTACGGCGCATGGGGACAGAGTGGTGGGGGCCCTGGCCTCCCTGCTCCCTAATGTGAGAGGGCCCTCTAGGTTTGTTCGCAGACTATACTACTCGGTATGGGAGAGTATAGTCCTATATGCGGCCCCTACATGGGCTTCCAGGGTAGAGTCTGTCGCCAACGAAGCGACCCTGAGGAGAGCACAAAAAACGGCCTTGGTGAGGACGACCACCTCATATAGAACGGTGGCTTATAAAGCGTTATGTGTCCTGGCGGGCAGGCTCCCGATTGCCATTAAGGCCAGGATGTGGAAAGAGGTGTTCAAGACTAGGGCTGTGGATAAGGCGAACCCCGCCTGTAGGAACAACAGTAACATGTTGGCCAGCATGCTCCGCGAAAATAGGAGGAGGTGTATGGAGGCAGCCATTATAGAGTGGCAGGCAGATTGGGACGCGTTTGATCCCAATAACTGGACCAGGAGGCTCATTGGGTCCGTGGAGACCTTCATGGGGGAGTCCGGGAAAAAGTACCAGGTGGACTATTGGGTGGCACAGCTTCTAATCTCGCATGGGTCGTTTGGAGCCTTCCGCCACAGGATTGCTAAGGCCTGCTCACCGGCATGCCTGGATTGCGGGGCCTCCGTAGACGATGCGGAGCATGTCCTGTTTGTCTGCCCTATGTACGAGAGCGAGCGGAATGGGCTGCTTGGTGCCCTGGGTGCATCATTGAACACCTCCAACTTCCTTAGGTACGCCATGAAGTCTGACCAGAACTGGGCACACCTGCAGGCTTTTGCCTATACGGTAATGAAGGATCGTGCGACTAAGGAAGTTGAAATTGAAAAGATTGCAAGGCAACGGAGGGTGGCAGCCGCTAAGGCCCAGGCTGTCGCTGTAGCCTTGGAGCGCAGCAGAGCCGGAAGGAAGAGGGAGGTACCCGGAAGGACGAGGAAGGATCGAGACCCCCCCCCCCCCTGCCTCCAGTGAAGAAGAGGAGAACTGGCCAGCATGCACCTCCACATCTGGCATAGGGCGCGAGCCAAAGGCGTATGGAAGCCTGCGCTTTGCGACTATGGCATTTTAGTACTATGCAGTTTCTTGTTTTATCCATTGACGACGTGTATATATATTTTATATTGTATAGTCTTAGTATAGGTTGTATATACCTACCTTGTATGCGTCTTGACATACCTGCGAGACAAATAGTCCGGAGTGGAGATGATGCATACCATCCACTGAACGTGGGATGACACGGTGCCCGTGCTGGATTCAGCATCTGGCAGCACCTGGACTCCTGAATAATTAGTTCCGGCATCCAAAGGAGGAGTGCGATGTCGTCGTCCTAGACGACGATTGAACTTCAGCACTGGATAATGTGAGGTGATCGAAGTGATCGGAGTATGTGAGGATTCCCCCTGCAAAGGACCCCTGTGTGAAGTATTCATGCTACAAGTTCCACCGAAAGGGTGAGGGAGTGAAGTTGAGGAGGATTCCTCTAGAGGGGGTTTTTAGTGGGTACACCAAGTAATGGGAGCCCCACATAACCCGTGGCTTATGTCACGGGTATGCAAAAATGCATTTTCCCACTCTATAAAAAAAAAAAAAAAAAAGATATTCATTGTCGCGCATTGTCTGCTATACTCTTTTGTTTTTTTTGGGGAGCCAACACCGTCATGATTTAATTTTATGGATACCTTACTTACAATTTAATTTTTATCAATAAATAAGATCATTATTAAGTATGATATCAAGTTTTATTCAGTGTACCTATAGTTTAATTAAGACTTAAAACTTTAATTAAAGTTTATTCAGTTAATAAACAGTGTACCTACCTATATACTTTAAATTTATGAAATTTGGCTCTCAAAAGAAATCTCAATCGTTGTACTGTTGATATTTGGCTCTGTTGAGTAAAGAGTTTGCCGACCACTGGTTTAGGAGAGTACCTAATTCTTACTGATGGAGACGGAAATAAAATCGAATGGCGTTACCTCCAGCTACTTGCAGCCCTGCAAGAAAGTGAGGGTTTACGCCTGGGTAATAGTCTACATTCGAAACATATTGAATTCCGAAAAATGGTAATGAAAGTTAGTTTAGCTGCGCAAACTCTCAGCTCCAGTGTTGCCGATAGCATAGAGTTTTGTTCAAAGGTTCTTCATTTACCACAATTTGAAGGTTGCGAAGCAACTTCGCGTTTCTTGCGATGTATAGACATAATATTCGATTTTCTCAATGTCAGAAATCCCTGGGGGAAACATTTAAAAAGCCCTCTAAAACGAGATAACGAAGAAGTTTGGCGCCCTAGGTTAATTACTGAAATTACATATTTAGCCAAACTGACACAAGAAGATGGAACGCCTATATTTCGATCGAGACGAAAAGCGGGCTTCATCTGGTTTTTCACCGCCGTGTTGTCAACTTTTAACATTTTTGATACTTATATTAAACCACCAGAATCTCAAATGAGATATCTGTTAACGTACAAAACCAGTCAGGACCATATTGAGCTTTTCTTATGCGCAATCAGAGGTAGAAGTGGATGGTGTCCGAATCCAACGGCTACTCAATTCGTTTCTGCATACAAGCGATTGTTAATACGTCATGATATTTCGATTAATACGGGAAACGTAAGGGCCATGGACAACACAAAAATACTGCACGTTTCATCTGGTGAAAGCAAGAAAGGACGTGCCAAACTGGATCGATACGATTTAAACACGTACGATGCAGTACATACAGCAACAGTGGCGTAGAAATACGGACTGACTGACTACTCGATAGATGATTCTAACTTTTCTGCAATCAATGAATTTTTGAAATTTTCGTGGGCGCAATCGCCAAATGTCAGTGAATTTTCCCAGCAGGCTATTATCCATGAAGAAAAAAAAAAGAATTAAATGCCTTGAATGCCTGGTAGCTTGTGAAGAAATGGACAAAAATAATATATCACTTCACCAGAAAAATCGTACGGCGTATATTGCAGCTACCACTCGCGGATACCTTATAATTCTGTCGAAAAGTGTCGTGCACATTTGTCTCACTACAGAGTCCCTTTTCCGACGGGCATGTAATGCAAACTGTGGAAAACCACCCATTGAACCAAACTTCCCAGCTATTCTAGCCTCTCGTGTTTTTCAACAGGTAGTTGAAGAATATAATCTTTTCCCCGAGCTGGAACATCACAATATTGAAATGTTGAGCGCCGAAGAATTTATAAGCCATACTAATAAACTCATTAAAACCATAATTTCGAGTTATGTAGAATTGCGCTTGTATGCAGAAACGAAAAAGTATGCACTTTCAATTACCGGGACGAACATCCGACAGTTCCTAACTCGGTCAATAGTTTGGGCTCATCAGTAAACCCAGTATGCAGATCTAACATGTATATATACTTTTAAGGCTATATAGAACAACGACCTTCCGACGATTTCCTTATGTATATAATACCTTACAGCTTACATTTTATTAGTTTAAGATGTTAGATAGCTTTTACGCTGTAAACTACAAAAGCAAGTGCATGCGTTATGTGTAAGATATTTCTTTTTCTGCTTCTGGGTCCTGCATGTGCTATGACATATTCTTTTTTATATGAAGCATGGTTTATATAGAGTTATTAAACACTTAACAAAAATTCAGATTTCTTATTTCATAGATTTCTTTCGTACAATCACTTACCAATAATGATGTGAGTATGGCCTAATATTCATGAATTTTTGGTAATTACAACTGACTTGGACTTAGGTGGATTCCCAAGGTCACGTCTCTAAGAGTGAGATATATTTATATGTATTGTAAGATTAATAAATTTATTTTAGTGTTATTATGAATTCAATTTCATTTAATGCTTCTCTTAAAACGTAAGAAATGCATACCTACATCTTCTTTATCCATAACAATAAAGCAAACAACAAAACTGTTTAAAAATATTTTAAATTCACTTTTTGTGAACTTCATTAATCGTTACTTCAGTTCGTTTTATATTACATTTATAGATTTATTTCACTATTTTCATGAATTTCATTTCTTCTGATTAACTTGTTTCCATCATACAAACAATTCGTATTATATGATTATACTACATTATGTACATAATATAATAATACATTATATTACACTAGTCTTTTAGTCTGTTATAAACCACATTTTTCAAATTTCGCGCTATTTCCTTTAATACATCGGTCGAACGGTGGCGGCACTGGCATGTAAAAATCACCTTCAATTCGCTTCAAACGCTGTACAGCCGGCTTATGGGAATCTCGTATCTATAGTATATATATCAGTGCCTACCACACATTAGCTTACGCGATACAGCAGATACAGTCCCTTCTTTCAATGGTGGAAATATACCGCTACACCATTTTATTAAAAGTTGTCGACGTGCACGACGCATGGTAAATCCAAACGCGGAATACGGACTAGTTCAGCTCAT
Source organism: Andrena fulva (assembly GCA_946251845.1). Lineage (NCBI taxonomy): Eukaryota > Metazoa > Arthropoda > Insecta > Hymenoptera > Andrenidae > Andrena > Andrena fulva. Next base: position 40,786,859 of record OX276327.1, read on the forward strand.
AAAGAATAAGCTTTTCGGGCAAGCCTCGAGAGTAGTTTTAAGCGGAGAGTATAATTCAAGTAACGATCTTATTTCTGTATTAAGCTCACGTTTTTCACCGTTACCTTACGTCCTGAAGGGACTTCCTGCAAATCACCCCGAATGGTTGGAATGATTTACCGAGTTCTTGCTCTATCAAAGGGCTAAGGCCCACCTTGACTATACTTACCGGGAATAGAAAGGAAAAAGGGGTTGAAATAAGAGCTTGACAAAGGGATTCAGAGGAACAATAATAATTATGTATATTCTTAATAACGGTTGTGACCCGCTTGCGGGGCACCGGGGGGAACCAGAGGAACGGTTCTTAGCCGACTCAGTCGGGTGTGTCGAGGGTTCGCCGAATGAATACGCTCGTGGATTTACTGGAAGATTCGTACGTTTATTTAGGCCTCGCGGCTGTCCAAACGCGCGGTATCGCGCGTCGCGCTTTATCAACTAATTCTTATTGCTAGGCGGCTTAAACACTAGGTCTTAATATCTAGGCGGCTTACTGGCTATATACTTAGGCGGCTTAGCGGCTAGTTCTTAGGCGGTACTACGCGTCGGCTAGGCCGGAGTCTTAAAGCTATCGCGGCGAGCGTCGGCTCGGTTCGGTTCTGCCGGTCGGCGGCGGTACGCTTATTCGGCGTGTGTCGGCGGCACTCGGCGGTGCTCGGCCAGTTATGGGGACAGGTCGGAGTCGGCTGCCGGGCGAGCGAGAACCTCGACCCTGCGCAGTCTACATAGAAGGCCTTATTGCGGTGGGCCAGCTATCAATGACCGCTGGTTAACCACTGCGGCCGGACGGTCCAGCGCGAATCGAGATTCGGCTGATGTAGCGACCAAGGAACGGGCTACTAGCGGTCAGGCGGTAAGGCACTCGGCGCGCTAGAAATCCCTCGAAGGAGGATAGAAAACCAAAAAGAGCTTCTCTCGTATCGACTAAGCATGTATGGCGAAGCCACGGAGCAAGCTGTCGTCTGGCGCTCGCGGCCCCAGTCTTATGCTCCGCGGCGCGAAAAGTAGCCGCGAGAACGTTATCGTCCTCGCGGCCGCCTATCGGCCGCGGCGCGAGTTCGATTCGCGGCTTGTCGGGCGTGGTGGGGCGCGCGCTCGCGTGACGCGGTCCGGCTTCCGCGGTGTCGCTCGGGAGGGGGGGAACGGCCGTAGTGACGTTCGTCACACGGTAAATGATAAAATACATACCAGGAGACGGCGCCCCGTCTCCGTTGCACGTTATCGTGGTATTCGTACGTCGCCGGACCTGTCGTAGGTCGTGTTCGCTCGCGTGTCGGTCTCGGATGACGCAGGGAAGTCGCTGCGCCTGGCGTCCGTTGTTTCGCTCGCTCGCTCCGTCGCACGTCATCGCATTCGCGGTGGTCTATATCGGCGCGTAAGTGCAATCCCGGCGTGGCCGTTTCTCGGTATGTCGGATGGAGATACACTTCGCCTAACCTGATCGATCGAGCGCGGTTCGCGTGTAACTATGCGCGGAAACGAAGTCGCGATCTTGACGGTACTTCGGCTGGTCGCTACTTCCTAAATCGAGCTCTGAAACACGAATGTATCTGTCGAGTCCCGCGGTTGAGGACCGCGCCTCGCACCATCGAAATCTATCGGGGGGAAATCGCCCCGTCGGCACCAGCCGATCGCTGCTTCTTAGGAAATATCGGAGCCCGGGCCGTCAACGGTCACGTTGTGCTTACAACGGTAACCTCCGCGGTTTGTCGACCTGACTGACGCGCGCGAGGCGATTCCGCTGAATCGTCGATTCGAAGGAAAGCGACGCGAGGACAACAAGCACGGGATGGAACTGAAGGGTCATGTAACATCTCCCCACTTAGACACGAAACGGTTTCGCGAGTCCGTTTCGTCGTTAACTCGTGTGAAGCTGTCTGTGCGTACACCTTTCTTAAACGGCTTAAAACTATGGTTAACGCTATTAAATCTAAGGGTCGCAAGGGGGATGACAATGGACGAGTCGTAATTAAGCGAAAAAATAAAAGAAACCGTATATTGTTACAGATATAGCTTTAGAAGAATAATAATAATTAAAAAAAAATATAGGGGAACTCCCGGTGCGCCTCTGCTGCTCCGCTGGGAATATAATAAAACGAAAACGGTTACAAATTTGTCGATTGATTCCGAAAGTGGTTATAATTTAGGTAATTACCCAAGGCGGGGGGGGGGGGGGGGGGTGGAGGCGTCATCTCGCTCCAGCGGGTATTATCCAGGGCACGTCCCTGGGCTTCGGCGCCTCCAAAACCGGGAATGCCGGTAAGTAGCGGGGCTTCACCTCCAACATCGCCCGGATGCACCCTGTGCAATCGGCGGGCGTGGTCCACCGCAGGTGTCAGACACGGCAACACACGCACCTGGTTAAATACACGGCTCTTCCTTCTTCAACGAGCCAGTGGACCGGGGTTCTTCTGTAGCTGTCGAAGTCGCTGGGGGGTCGTATCCATGCACGGGCGTCGCAAAGAGTTAGTGTCCTGTGGACCCCGCGCGTCCAGACCTGTCCGTCGTTGTTGCCGACGCCCCTCTGCGGTCTAATGCAGACCCTTCTCCAAAAGGGTGCATGGAGTTGCCGGGGCAGCAGTGCCTCGGCCGTAGTGATCGCAGGCAGCCGGCGTCGTTGAACCTCGGCATATCGGCGGCGGTTGCGTTTTTACTGAACATTTTGAATTTTTCGTTGTCTATTTCACAAAAGTTTGTAACGACTGTGACTCGTTCGCCTGATTCATGTCTTATATGCTATTATCCCTACTACCTAATTATCGCAGCAGAGCGCATCGTGGGGTCGGTTCTACAGATATCGCGTGGAGTGTTTTGCTGCGATCAGCGAAACCGCGCCCTAAAATACTTCGAAGCATGGCTCGGTACCCGCGAAACTTCTCGCTCTCTCTACATGGGTTCTCTCACCTGGCCTCGTGGACGGTATAACGGGTAGGTCGGGAGGAAAAGATGTAATAGCAAGGGGTTGGGGTCTGGAAATTATTTGGGGAGCGGGACGGAGTGGTACCATTTCTATATTGACCTTTGTCTCTTTCCTCAAGGGCTCGCTGTGTTGAATGCGGCGTGTCCTCCACAAACGGTGTCCGATCCAGACAATAAGGAGGATGATGAAGATTCACCCCAGTCCGGGCATTCCATAGGTGACATAAGTTGTTAGCTTTTTGGTTCGATGATGGGTGGCCAGCTCCCTTGCCTGTCTTTCTATGTCCTCCAGTGCGATTGCGTTTGCTTTCGCATGGGCCTCGTGAAGGGTCCCCTGCGGTTCCTTTTCTTGGTGGTCGGCCAAGATTTTCACATGATGTTCCGTGAGAGTTGGCAGTATTTCCGAAATGTTGATGTCAATCGATGGTTTGTAGATGGTTGCCAATGCCTCGGTGTCGACTCCGGATGCCCAGATCTTGTCGGTCCCGATTTTGGCCTGACAATCCCTCCTCAGTTGTAGTATTCCTGCACCCTGGAGCACTTCATAACCGGCCGCGTGCTTTGCATTGTACCTGCAGTGCCCGGGTGTCTTTGTTGGAGTATAACCAGGTGTTGGGTGCCACCATCTTCTTGACGAAGGTTCGGCTCCCGGGGAGGGCTTGGATGTTGCAACTAGGCCACTTGATGTTCCGTGGTTTTAGCAAGGCATCTGTTTCACAGCTTGGTGCCTTTTCCAAGTCTTGGAGTGGTACGCTGAGTTCGCACATGTACATCCGATGATGTTTTCTGCATCCCGTGATGTAGTTCTCGTCTGGCATGAAGTATTGGGAGTTGCTCTGGCTGATGGCTAAATATGGTGTTCTAGGTTTTATGAATATAGGGGTGGAAACATTGGTCGATATAGTCTGGAACGAAGGGCACGGTTGTAGGTAATAAAGGTCGAAGGGAATTTGGTCTAGTAAAGGGATGTCGAGTGACAAGATGATTCGACCCTGTATGCAAGCTACGTTCAATTTGGTCACCCCTTGTAGCTGTTCGGAATTCAATTCTTCCGGGGTCAGCGGGAATTCGTACGGCGCGGTTTCGCGAATTCGTTCGCAAGTCTGCGCAAGCTGACTGAGGGACAATACGGCCGGATGTAAAATACCGAGTTTTGCGAACGTGAGCGCGTCCGTAATTACAATGAGCGCGGTTACATATTCTTCCACGTGCCTGGTCATCATAAACGTCCACGTCGAAAAAGATAATTCTAATTCTACTTTTGTTTCACGTTCGTCTAATTGTAGTGTATCCGCCGCTATTTCCTTAATTCTATCGCCCATGTTTTGCACGGAACCCGTTACAGCTTTTAGTGTGTCGTGTATATCCTGGAACTCGGATTTTATAATGTGTGTTTGGTTTCCTAACAATTCGGCTAGATGATTTTGATCTTAGTAGGTAAGATAAGAGAGTTCTGAATCAAGTGGAAAGCTGTATGCGCAGGCGCGAGGTTTGAACACAGAGTGTGTGTGTGTGTGTGTGTGCGTGAGAGAGAGAGAGAGAGAGAGAGAGAGAGAGAGAGAGAGATGCACATCTCTCTTCATTCGTAGACAAAACATAGGTAGGTATTACGCGTGAAATATGTAAGTCGAAACCTGCATGAACATCATCGTGAATTTCGTACAGCAATCGCGTAAGCATCTATCGAAAAATATAACGCGAGGATGCTCGATGGTCAACTTCCGAGTATAATGCGTCACATTGTTGACCGCGTTGTCGGTATCGCGAAATTCAAAGCGGTACCGGAGCGGTCCTACCCCAACGGTAAAATGATCCGCTCGACAGCGCGTCACAGCCGCGCAATGCGTGTGAACAGGCACGACCGCGAACGAGTTTAAACGTTTGAACAAGGCGCGCGAGCGAGAGAGCAATATGAAATACGTTCGCATCTTTCCTCGGACAAAAACATTCGGTATTATGCGAGGCAGATTGTAGGAATGTTAGTTGACACTCCATGACTATCGCGAATTTAACTCGCATGTACTTACGTGTATAATACAGGCTACCACCGTGATAATCGTAAGAATATTATACGTAGAGGTTTGGGAGATGTAAGCCGAAACTGAATGTTTATTTTCGAAGCTTCCACAACAATTTCTCGAGCGTCGGACGAGAGCTATCTGACATTGAATCCACGTCCTTCGTCACAGGGCGATTGTAAAAGTATACGCGACATGTCGGGGTGGATATTTGATGATGAGACGACGATGCAAAGGATTTTAGGTGGGGAGAATCGCATATTTTAATCAGTCCACATCTTCGACAGGGCAAACTCGTGGATGGTAACGCGTCGGAAGACTTCTTCCATATAATCGTTATAAGAATCGTGTTTTACAAAAAAAAAAATCCGTTCCTTACTTAGTGGTACATACATCTCCATAGTAATGGAAACGTTCGAGCAGGCGGTTGTAGTCTTGTCTCAGGCAATGCCACTTCTACGTATGTATGAACAATGCTACGAATGGATCGATCGATGCGATACGTTTTTACAACTCGTCGCCGAATTTCAACGTGAAAACGTAGTGCGGGGGAATGATAAAGAACGTTTACGTGTATTAGTGCAACAGTCCAAAGAAATGCGGTTATCCGTGTATTTTAAAATGCTGCACCAGGCGGAAGAAGACGAGAGGGAGCCGTAAGACATGGTGTATGTTAAGTGAAAAGAAACACAAAAAAAAGCTTTAAAAAAAGCAAAAAACCTCCGTTTAAATGGAGGTACATATTGATACTGTAGCGGTTTGATCGCTACTTCGCCTCTATATTTGAGACACGACTTTTCTGTTAGTTTCGGTACGCTTGGGTTTTCCCCGTGGGCCTGGGTGAGTAAGGCTATGGCCGCGTACGCATCTGGTAGCCAGGCTCGCCCAACGTGCGGACGCGTTTTCGCGCTGAAATTTGCCGCGCGTTTTCGGCGTCGCTTGAGGGCCGCGGCCCTCTGAGAGGGCTGTATAAATAGCCTCCGGGTGACGCGCGCTTTCACTCACCTAGAACAGCCTGTACCGGCAACGTCTCGCGCTTTAGAGTTAACCGCCATTATTGTGATTTTTATTCTAACAAACGCAGTGTATCACCTTCTTGGTATTATAAAAGGAGTGTGGTGTTTTGGATAAAGACTTGATTTCCTTTACACCCCTCAAGTGGTGACCCCGACGTGATCAAACGCGAAGGTGATAGTGCGGCAATTTCGTGCGGGTGTGAAAAACTCTGTAATTAAAAGACTGTGATAGACATTTAGCACCATGGCTGAAACTGGTGATACTGACGGAGCGTCCTTGTTTCCCGCGAATACGGCAAACCGAGTAGGGATTCGAGTCCCAGAATTTACGCCGGGCGACCCAGAACTGTGGTTCTGTATTATGGAAAGGAATTTCCTCTCGGCTGGGATCGTCTCCGACGCGATAAAGTCCAGTTACGTCACCGGAGCGTTAGGACCGCGTTACATGACGGAAGTGCGGGACGTGTTGCTGGATCCACCGGAGACGGGTCTTTATGAAAAATTGAAGGCCAAATTGATTAGTCGCGTGTGCGTATCACAAGAACAGAAGACCCGCCAATTGCTGGAGCGTGAGGAAATAGGTGATCGTAAACCCTCCCAATTCCTGCGTCATTTACGAAGCTTGACGGGGACGTACGTCTCGGAGCCACTGTTGAGGACGCTATGGATAGGGCGTTTACCCGCTAGTGTGCAAGCTATCCTAGCAACGCAAAAGGACACGTTGTTGGATAAAGTGGCAGAGTTAGCGGACGCCATCTTGGACACCATTCCCGGACCGCCAGTGGTTGCTGAAACATCGCGTCCTGGTCCATCAACACAATCGAGTTCCATGGACTTGATGGCGGAGAGGATGCTGCAGCTCCTCGTTTCCCTCCAGGAGGAGATAAAAGTCATGAGAGCCCAGATTGATGAATTGCGTCATTCTCGGAGGGATGAACCCTTAGGTCCGACCAAGGGCGTTCGCGTCGTCCGCGGAGTTTTTCGAGGCCGCGATCGAGATCTAGGGAGCATGCGGAGAACGGCATGTGCTGGTACCACGCGAAGTACGCGCATAAGGCTCATCGGTGCATCGAGCACTGCACATACAGCCAGGGAAACGCTCGGGGCGGTCGTTGATGTCGGCTAGCGACTCCGGCCCGAAATTCCGGCGTCTTTCTATGCTTGATCGGCGCACCAATACACAGTTTCTGGTCGACACCGGCGCGGACCTCTGTGTTGTTCCCCGAAAATTTGTGATCGGCTATGGTCCGAAATCGGACTACGAGCTCTCCGCGGCGAACGGAACTTCAATCGCAACCTACGGTACGGCGACGATTACGCTGAATCTGGGTCTGCGTCGTGATTTTATTTGAGGATTTGTCGTGGCGGACGTCTCCAAGCCAATTATCGGGGCCGATTTTTTGGCGCACTTTGGACTTTTGGTGGACATTCGTAATCAAAGCCTCATCGATGTAACTACGGCTTTGCGGTCAAAAGGGACCACGGTTCGGCACGAGGTGGCTGCTGTCAAGATGGTGGCAAATGGGTCCATCTATCACACGCTAATGCGGAAGTATCCTGACCTCACGAAGCCTGGGGGCACGCCAGTCGAGGTGAATCACAACACGTGTCATTTTATTAAAACGACTCCGGATAGGCTCCAGTTCGCGAAGAAGGAGTTTGAGATGATGATGCGCTTGGGAATCGCGCGGCCATCAAAGAGTAGCTGGTCCGCTTAACCGTATGATTAACTTCTATAGACGTTTCATACCCAAGGCGGCGCAGGTCCAGTCACCTTTAAATGGCCTACTAACCGGTAATATTAAGGGCAACAGTCCGGTCGTGTGGACTGATGAGGCTCGCGTCGCGTTCCGTCAGTGTAAAGAGGACCTGTCGCGGGCGACTTTGTTGGCGCCCCCTGAGCCCAATGCTCCAGTGGCGCTTACCTGCGACGCCTCAAATACGATGGTGGGCGCCGCCTTGCAGCAGCGGTGTGGCGATAGTTGGGAGCCGTTGGCCTTCTTTTCCACCAAGTTATCGCCGACGGAACAGAATTATTCCACGTTTGATCGGGAGTTGCTGGCAATTTTTTTACGGATCATAAGCCGCTCATTTTTGCTATACACAGAAAATCGGATAAGCATACCCCGACGCATATTAGGCATTTGAGCTTTGTGAGCGAGTTCACGACCGACATCCGGCATATTGCCGGTCAAGACAACGTGGTAGCGGATGCGCTTTCTAGGCTCGATTCCGTGGAGGAGGCGATCGACTTCGAGGTGATTGCGACGTCGCAATCAAGGATCGAGAGCTTCAGCAATTTGTAACCGTTAAACCGCGCGGTTACCGGTGGGACGGTGGAGGAACCGTATCGCCAGCTCAGGACGGTGGTCCAGGGCCGCCGATCGAATGACTTTGTACGCGGAGGCAAGGTAGAGTACGACAATTTATTCACGCTGTTGTACAAGGTGTCCCGGCCAGGTCTATGCTGGCAAACAGTGTATGAACGGCTTAAACCTAGACTTAGCCTATCGCGGGTATCGGCGCGTATCGCGGCGCGGTTCGCGTCGCGTACTTCGGGGCGGTGGTCGGCGGTGCGTATCGCGGCGCGTGTCGCGGCGCGTATCTCGGTGATGGTCGATTCGGCGAGAGTGGAGGGGAAAGACGATTTGACCCTTCGGTGTCCAGGCGGGCCAACCCTGCCAATGGACCCTGGCCGGAGAGTCGGGGGGTCCGGTCACCCAGTGGGCACAGCCCGCGGGTGAGTCGGCGACTGTAAGGACGCTCTCGAGAACAGAGGTATCTCTGTTCGGGAGATCGATGGCGGTTATCGGTATTTCGTCCAGAGGATGGCTCACGCTGTCCTTCTGGGAACCGTGGAGGTGTGGAGTCAAAAAATGCACAGAGACTCAGTCTGTGGACGCACAAGAACTGGTGTGAAACACGGGCGCTTGTCTTTCGCAAGAACGAGTGTTACTGCACAAGAACGTGGAATCTCACAGGAGGTCTCCGGGAGAGGCGTACTGCTCGTACTAACGCTCTAGGCGGTCTCTGCCAAATAGGCCTATTCCCCCGACCTGTATGTCCTCGTCCGCACATTTTCGGCAGCGAGAGAGTCTCTCGCTGTGAAACCCTCTCGCGCCAGTTCTCGGTATTGCGGACGAGTGGTGGGGGGCAAGACCGTTGGCCCAGCGCGGTACGCGCTACCTCGGTCGGGCGCGTGGTGGGGGGTAAGATCGTCGTCCCACCGGCGTAACTCGTTACATCACCTCCTCCCCTCGGAGGACGCGATCTTACCCCACTCTCCCACAGACCTCTGTGTTGGTGTTTGTTTCGGTGTTTGTCTTTTGTTTGTTTTCTTATATTAACCTTAGCTTAACGGTTTACTTTACTCTTAAATCTATCCTTAGCCTACTGTACATGAACTTATTCTAACTTAGACCTACTTAAAATAGCTACTTAATCTACTTAGTGGGGGGCGGGGGGTGGGAGCTGAAGTGGATTCGCATTTGCTGCCTTCGCAGCAGCTTCAGCTCCATGTATCCCCCGGGCGTGGGGATCCGGTACCTCCGGCCGACCTGGAAGGCCGGTAGGTCCAGCCGGAGGTCCTGGGAGGTGGCCGGGTGGTACGACCACGGCGCTGCGGCGGTTGTCGGGGGAGGGGATGGCGGTGCTGGCGGCTGCGGCGGTGGCGTCGGCTCCGTCCTCGACTGCTTCGGTGGTGGAGCCGTAGGCCTCGGCGGTGGGGGTCCTGGCGGCTTCGTCGGTGTCGACTGCCCCATTGGAGTCGGTGGCGGCGTCGGTGGCGGTGGCTGGGCAGTCGGGGGTGGGGGTAGGACGAGGTCCATTAGGGCCGGGGGGTTCCGGGGACGGGGCGGCGGCCTTGGTTGCTGCGTCGGCGGTGTCCGGGCTGGTGTCGTGGCGTGTGGCTGTTGCTGCGGCGTCGGGGCTGGTGGCTGCTGCTGTGGCGTTTCCATCGCCTTCCAAGGCGGTGGCGGTGCTTGCAGCAGCGCTGCCAGTAGGGAGGCGGCCGGTCCCGTCTCGTCCTTGGTAGTTGGGGCCGGTGTGTGGGTCGGCAGGATCGGCGGTGGTAGCCGGCTTTTCTCCACCTCCTCGACAAGGGTGATCCCCATTGTCGAGGGGGGTTTCCTGGCCGGTGGCTTTGGTCTTGCGGGTGGTCCTCGTGCCGGAGGGGGGGGGGGGGCCGCCGAAGTCCAGCCGCCGTTTGGCTGCGGGGGGGACTTGCGGGGGGTTCCCCGGCCGCTTCCGCAGCTGGCACTCGACCGACCTTTTGGCGTTTTCTGCCTTCATCGCCACGGCCTCCTTCCTGGCGGTCTCGTGGGATATCCTGGGTTTTGGTGCCATTTTCGTGGAATTTGGCCTTTTTCCCCTCCGGTGCGCCGCGGGCCTTATGTAGTTCTTCGCGCTCATTTCTGCAGCGCGAAACTAGTCCCGCGGCGCTTATCGCCGAAGCCACCTGGTGGTTGTAATTAGGGGCTGTTTCGAGTTTGGTGGCTTCGGCGGATTCGCGTTCAATCACTTGCGCGGGGGGGGGGGGGGGGGGGCCGGTGGCTTGGTCGGCGGTGGTGGGGGCTTGCGTCCCGACAGGGAGGCCTCTCTCCTCTCCTCCGCAGGGCTTGAGGTCCTGTAAATGGGCCCTTCGGGACGACTTCCTTCCGCTCCGCAGCAGGACCAGGTTTGGCCCCACGTATTCCTTTACCACGTGGGGCCCTGAGAACTTCGGTGCCAATTTTGCATTGAAGTTCTTGGCCGCGGACGACAAGGGGTGCTCTCGGAGCATGACCTTGTCGCCGATCTGCGGCCGCCAGTCCCGCCGCCGGAGGTTGTAGGACTTCTTCTGCGCCTCTGTGGCCTGGGCTTGCGCGTGGCGGGCGAGGCGAATGGCCTCTCGCAGCCGTTCGACGTCGTCGTTGCGGTCGGTGCTCCGGTTTTCGGTGTCCTCCTCGGCGATCGCGGTCGGTGGTTGGCGGAGGGCCCCGGGGGTGGCTGGTTCCCGACCGTAGTTGAGGTATGCCGGGGTGTATCCGGTGGAGTCATGTCGCGCGGTATTGTACGCGAACATGACTTCCGGCAGCCAGTGGTCCCAGTGGCGATGGTCTCCGTCGGTCAGTTGCGCGATCATCGTTTTGATGACGCGGTTGACCCTCTCCACTGGGTTGCACTGGGGGGTGTACGGGGGCGTCCGCCGGTGTTCGATGCCGTATGTCCGGAGCAGTCCCGTGAAGTCCCTGCTTTCGTACTGCCGGCCGTTGTCCGTGATTACTCGCCGGGGGCATCCGAACCGGAGCACGACCCTCTCCTTGAGGGCCCTGGTGACGGCGGGGGCGGTGGCCTGTCGTAGTGGTTGGACCTCGACCCACTTAGTGAATTTGTCCTGCATCACGGCCAGCATGGTAAATCCTTTCGCTGACCGTGGCAGGGGTCCCACTAAATCGACGGCCACCACGTCCCACGGGTTTGCTGCGGGCGTCGTCTGCATACCGCCCGCGGGCGCTCGCTGGAGTGCCTTGTATTCGAGGCACTTTTGGCAGCGTCGGACGTATCGCTTCGCGTCGCGGATCATTCCCGGCCAGAAGTAGCGTTGCGATAGCCGCGCTGCCGTTTTGCTGCCTCCTAGGTGTCCAGCGGTGGGTGCGTCGTGATTTTCCCGGAGTACGGTTTCTCGGAGCGGCTGGGGCACGCACCACTTCCACTCCAGCTCGGTTCGGGGGCCGTGGGCGTCCGAGATGTGGCGGTACAGGTGCCCATCCACGATGTGGTACTCCGGGTAACGGTGGGGTTCGTTTTCGGCGGCCGTTTTCATGCGCTCGTACCACGGGCAGCCGGTTGGCGCCTCCACGCTGGTGACCTCTGCTGCTTTGGAGTCGCCTTCGGGTTGCCGGGAGAGGGCGTCGGCGACCAGGTTGTTGGCCCCTTTCCGGTACTGGACGTCGAAGTCGTACTCCTGCAGCTCGAGGCCCCAGCGGGCCAACCGGCCGGAGGGGTTGTCCATCGTCCGCAACCATTTTAAGGACTGGTGGTCGGTCAGGACGGTAAAGTGGTACCCCTCCAGGTACGGCCGCATCTTCCGGATGCCCCAGACGACCGCGAGGCACTCTTTCTCGGTGACCGAGTAGTTTTTCTCGGCGGGGCTCAGCGTGCGGCTCGCGTATGAAATAACGCGTTCTTCGCCTTGCAGCTCCTGCGTTAAAACCGCGCCGAGCCCCTCGTTGCTCGCGTCCGTCTGGAGCGTGAAGGGTAGTGTGAAGTCGGGGCAGGCGAGTACGGGGGCGGTTGCCAGCTGTTGCCGGAGGGTCTCGAATGCCTTCTCCTCGTTTTCGCCCCATGTCCACCGTACTTTCTTTTGAAGCAGGTGGTTAAGTGGGGCGGCGATGTCCGTGAATCTGAGGATAAACCGCCGGTACCACGAAACCATTCCCAAAAATCGTCGCAATTCTTTCAGGTTCGTGGGGGCGGGTATCCTAGCGATGGCCTGCACTTTTTCTGGGTCGGTCGCTACTCCCTGGTCGGTGACGGTGTGGCCGAGGTACTGCAGCTCGGTTCGGCCGAACTGGCATTTCTCCTTGTTCAGCCGTAGTCCGGCCGCCCGTAGCCGCTGCAGCACCTCGCGGAGGTTGTCCAGGTGCTCCTCGAAGGTGCTCCCGAGCACGATGATGTCATCGAGGTAGGCGAATGCCCGCGGCTCCAGCCGCGGGCCGATGATCTGGTCCAGGAGGCGTTGGAAGGTGGCCGGCGCGGAGTGTAGCCCGAAAGGCATCACTCTGAATTGGAACAGCCCCCTCCCCGGTACGGTGAATGCGGTGATCGGGCGACTCTCCGGGTCAAGAGGCACCTGCCAATATCCGTTGGCCAGGTCTATCGTGGAGATGTACCGCGCCCCCCGTAATTTCTCCAGGGTAGCCTGGACCTGGGGCAGCGGGTACGCGTCTTTTTCGGTGACCTCGTTGACCCGTCGAAAGTCGATACAAAACCTACGCTTTCCGTTTTTCTTCTTGACCACCACGACCGGGGAGCTCCACGGGCTGTTCGAGGGTTCGATGATGCCCTCCGTGAGCATTCGGGTGACCTCCTCGTCGATAATGGCTTGGGTGGCGGGATTCCTCGGCGTGTACCGGTGCTTAACAGGCTCCGCGCCTGCCTTCAGTCGGATGCGGTGTTTGGCCATGTTGGTGAGGCCGGGCAGCTGGTCGAAATGGCCGAGCTCCTCTACGAGGAATGCTTCCAGCCGCTGCCTTTGCTCCCTAGTGCATCCTCGTAGGCCGGGGTTAGCTTCGACGGTGGCGGTTTCCTCTCGTGGTTTCCACCGCAGCTGCTGGATTTGTAGGGTCATCCCCACGATCCGTTGGACGTCGACACCGAGGAGTACGTCGTGTGATAGGTTTGGGAGGACCGCGCATCGGAAGGCGTGTACTTCAGCTCCGATTTGCGCGGTCAAGATTACCTCCTCGGTGAGTTGTTCCGTGGCGCCGTTGGCCACTCGGACGAGTCGGTCCGTCGTGGTTCCGGGGCTCCCGCGCTCTCGACACCAATTGGCCATCGTGGGGCTCACGTATGATTGTGAGGCCCCCGTGTCGACGAGCGCCTGGAACCACTGGTCGTGGACCTTGATCGGTATGAATGGCCGGTCATCGTCGTTTAATCCCTTCGAGGCCGTCTGGGTGGAGTATTCCGGTCGGTGCCTCGTCCACCGGCTCCGTTGGCGTTTCCCGACGGTCCTTGGCATCTGCAGTCTCGAGAGGCTCGCCCCTCGGTTCCGCAGCGACTGCAAAATAGCCGTGCTGGCCGGCGGCAGTCTTGGCGGTAGTGTCCGCGTTGACCGCACCTCCAGCAGCAGTCCTCCCTCCGGTATTCGTCGCCGACCACGGCGAGCCGCTGGTATCCCCGGACTTTTTGGGGTTCGTCCGGGGCTTTAGTCGGGGCTCTGGCCTTTTCGTCGGCTCGTGCTCGTTCGTGGTCGGTTGCCAGGTCGATGAGGTCGGGCAAGGTGTCGAAGTCCTTCCGGTGGATAAACAATCGGTACTCGGGGCGGAGGTTCGAGTAGACCCATTCCAGCTGGTCCTCGTCGGAAATTCCCCCGTGGCGGCGCATCAGCAGCCGTAGGTGGTCGGCAAAGTCGGCCGCGGTTTCGGTCGACCCTTGGAGGCGTTGGTGGATGGCCTTCTCCAGCTCTTGCCGTGTTCGTCGCGGCATGAACCTCCGCTTGAAGGCTGGCAAGAACTTGTCCCACGTCGGGAGATTCTGTTTCTCGACGCGGAACCAGTGCAGTGCCACGCCTTTCAAAATTACGGCGAGGCACCGTAAAATTTGTTCGGGGGCGACCTCGTAGCTATCCTGGAGGTCTTCGAGCTGCTCCAGGAAGTCCTCGGCGCCCTTTCCTCCGTCATAATGACCTCCCCACCTTCGTACTCGGTCCATCATGTATTGGACGGGAGGTGGACCATGGTCGCTCGCTGCCTCTGTTTTCCCCTTAGTTTTGGGGGAAAAACTGACGAGCGGCGTTTCTTCGGGGTCCGGAGCGTTCTCCACAGTGGCTACCGTGGAGATCGCTTTGGACGTGGTGGGTGGGATGTCTGCTTCGATGTCCCGCTGCATGGTGGTGTTGCGAAGGTGCGCCACTATTCGCGCTCGCAGCGCGTCGATGGATCCGGTGGTGTCGAGCTTGTATGACACCGCGAGCTCGACGAGGTCGGCTTTGGACTTTTCGTACACCCAGCTGACCCCCGTCATTCGATCGTCCTCCGTACTTTTGTAGGTCCCTGTTCGGGCGCCAAATGTAACCGTTAAACCGCGGGGTTACCGGTGGGACGGTGGAGGAACCGTATCGCCAGCTCAGGACGGTGGTCCAGGGCCGCCGATCGAATGACTTTGTACGCGGAGGCAAGGTAGAGTACGACAATTTATTCACGCTGTTGTACAAGGTGTCCCGGCCAGGTCTATGCTGGCAAACAGTGTATGAACGGCTTAAACCTAGACTTAGCCTATCGCGGGTATCGGCGCGTATCGCGGCGCGGTTCGCGTCGCGTACTTCGGGGCGGTGGTCGGCGGTGCGTATCGCGGCGCGTGTCGCGGCGCGTATCTCGGTGATGGTCGATTCGGCGAGAGTGGAGGGGAAAGACGATTTGACCCTTCGGTGTCCAGGCGGGCCAACCCTGCCAATGGACCCTGGCCGGAGAGTCGGGGGGGTCCGGTCACCCAGTGGGCACAGCCCGCGGGTGAGTCGGCGACTGTAAGGACGCTCTCGAGAACAGAGGTATCTCTGTTCGGGAGATAGATGGCGGTTATCGGTATTTCGTCCAGAGGATGGCTCACGCTGTCCTTCTGGGAACCGTGGAGGTGTGGAGGCGAAAAATGCACAGAGACTCAGTCTGTGGACGCACGAGAACTGGTGCAAAACACGGGCGCTTGGCTTTCGCAAGAACGAGTGGTTCGGCACAAGAACGTGGAATCGCACAGGAGGTCTCCGGGAGAGGCGTACTTCGTACTAACGCTCTAGGCGGTCTCTGTCAAATAGGCCTATGCCCCCGACCTGTATGTCCTCGTCCGCACATTTTCGGCAGCGAGAGAGTCTCTCGCTGTGAAACCCTCTCGCGCCAGTTCTCGGTATTGCGGACGAGTGGTGGGGGGCAAGACCGTTGGCCCAGCGCGGTACGCGCTACCTCGGTCGGGCGCGTGGTGGGGGGTAAGATCGTCGTCCCACCGGCGTAACTCGTTACAAATTTTTGCAAGGTGATTCTGGTTTGACGCTGGGACAGGTGGCAACTCCAGGATTTTCCACGAAGATTTGGTGCGATATTTCGACGGGCAGAGTGCGGCCTTTTCTTACGGCCCCCTTCCGCCGTGCCGTCTTCGATATTTTCCATGGCTTGTCTCATGCTGGGATTAAGGCGACAAACAAGTTGGTAACACAGCGTTATATTTGGCCGTCTGTTAAGTTTGATTGCAGGGAATGGACGCGGAGTTGTGTCCCTTGCCAACGCTCCAAGGTACATAGGCATGTCGCTGCAGCTTTGAGCTCGTTGCCTCAACCGTCAGCGAGATTTGAACATATTAACATCGACATCGTAATTTTACCGATGTTCTTCGAGGATTGGAATTGTCGTTTCGGGACCCCGTTGCGTGTGACCACGGATCATGAAATCATGTACCAAAAAAATTCAGAGTTTAGACCTTGAAGCTGAGGAATTAATATTGCACACGCTAAAATAACAACCCGACAATAGCGGTATATTGCAAATATATTAATAATAACACCTCTGTGACCATGTATCCCTTCTGTTTAACTACCCCACCTTTACCCTACGGACTGACCGAACGTTGATAACTTTAAACGCTAATAATTTGAGCAGTGGGACGAGGGGGGAAATGATCGTTACGTCATTATTTAGAGGAGAGTGTGGTGAAAATATTGCAATTGGTCCGAAAGTGGAACTATTTGGCGTTTGGAAGATATTCCTAATCAAATTTGAAAAATGTCGCTATTTTCGTTGATGCATATAAAAATATTTTTTAATGGGTTGTTTTTATTAGTTACTAATAAAAGAAAATATTTATCGCAAAAGTCTGGTCTTTAATTTAAACAAACCGATTTGTTGTTACTTTTCTTTATTATTCGAATTTTCCTTATAACTTGGAAACGAAAAGTTTCACGAAACATTTTGCTTAAACCACTGTAAAGGGCTTTAAATAAGGTACCAAATAAGCAGAATTAAAATTTTTTTTAATACAAATAAGTTAAAAAAATTAAAAAATAAATAAATAAATAAATGTAAAAGATATTAAATTATACATCATTAGAAAGGAATAATTTTTTCCTATTTTTAGGCGTAAATTTCATTCCGATATCTTAAGAAGAAGACCCGAAAGGCGGGAAATTTTAAATCCGGCCCACTGTGTGGCGGTCAGTACTGTTATTATAAAACGGTATGTCCGAAATGTACAATTTCTTTTCCTTACGTTCCACGACATCATTCTCTATATTGTCGAACGATCTCGCCTTCGCCGTTGCTAAGCAACCAAGGAAAACTAGCCATTTTGTGTTTTCAACATCGTCGATGTAATATTTCGTGTACACAACATAAGAGGTAAGTACTAATTCTGAAGCTTTTTTTACATTTCAAGATTACGTAAATATAGATATACTATCAAGGCAAATTCCCCTTATTAATTTGATTAATTTGAATTTTTCGTCGCTAGAAGTGTTACTTAGGACCACTGTGTGACGTAATCTCGACCCATAATTGCCGTAAAACCAGGGGTCACCAATGGCTCTCTTTCTTCTTACGACTGGCACGCTATAGCACGCCGACACGTTGTTGATCTATTGTTCAAGAGTTATAATGTGGTTAATTAGGTTTATATGAGGTAAGTTATTTCATAATAAGTAGACGCCGACGGCGAAAATATTTATACCAATCCGGAAATTGATATACATCAATGTTTGATTTATATTTCTAAATTTATTATTCATTAGAAACTGCAATTACAGATTCAGTTGATGATATCATTTCTCAACGACTTTGAAGCCGAATAGAAATTTTTTAAGGGTACGGCAAATGGGAATGTAAAAGGGTTCTCAAAAAATCCTAAGTTTTTCACGGAAACCTCTCTTAACGTTTGGCTACCGAAGATAAGAGCATAATAGAGCCGGCAGTGCTGTTCGTTTCTGGTATAAATGCATATAGTTTATATTTGTAGGTGCCTGGTTGTGCATTTAACAGCATTTAACGGCCGTTGCCTTTTTCATCTGTGGCGTACCTACTCCTACGATGTGTTTATCGGATAGAATAATGATTAAACTGGATAAATACAATGAATGGCAGGTATTCTTCCGTCGATTTGCTTTGTTCAAGTATCATAAATTTACCATTATCGCTGAATAATGTATTACTTAATCGATGAATTAACACGTTGACTGCCCACCACACCGATCGGCGTGTTTTTTGTTCTTTGACCAACGCCGACTACACCGATCGGAGCAATCGGGCGGGTACGGGCTGACCGTAGGCCGATGCTGAGCACGCCAATCGGAGTGTCGCTTGTTTTGATACTTCACCGATTGGATGGTTTTGAAATGTTAAATCAATTTCCAACGTAGCTAATTATAAAAACAAAACACACGTATTTTTGTTATTGGCTGAACTGTCACATCACAGGCGGAGCGAGCGGAGTACCTCTTGCCCCCGTAAAACCGCTATAGCCCCCATCCCTTCTTTAAACAGTACACTCCCATCGGGGCGTTTTCGGCGTCGAGCATAGCACCTCCAGATTTCGTGGGCAGTCAACGTGTTAACGCAGGTATAGGATGCAGAGCCTGGACCAGATACTCTTATTCACCTCGCTCATACCTTGGTCATCTTATATAGTAATCTGTCTTTTCTGTGGCGGAAAGAGAAGTTTTCCTGGTTATCAGTCGCAATGAAGTCTCCTTTGTCCTCGGTGGAAATTTTTTACTTGGAAACTCGGGTAACTACAGCGGAAATAAAAGGTGGACCATTTCCGACTGGTCCTAGAAATCTGAAATCGGGCTAGAATGAATCCTAGAACCCTCGGCCATCGCAAGAACTACTCGACCCACCATCGCGTGCCAGTAGTAAAAACAAGAGGAGTGGATAGAGGCCATTGGTACGCCGACGCGTTATTGACCATTGTTCCATAATTATTACTGACGTCTATAAAGTAATCTATTTTATTTCAACAAGTATTACCTAGGTTTATAAAGAAAGCTATTTTATTTCAACAAGTTCTTAAGGGGGGAAGCCACTGTGAAATTTTTTTTCCGATTTTTTCTTTTTTGCATTTTCTTAATGCTTGGGGTCTCAAGATTATACCTGCACAGTTTCAAAGTGGATTTCGAAAAATTCTCGAAGCTACGGCAGGTTTTGTATAGGTAGTACAGCGCTCGGAACCGAGTGCCCGCGCGGGTGGCTTGGAGTCGATCGCCCGGACAGTTTATGTTCAAAAATCCAAATGTAATTAGAGGGATTATATGTTTATTAGGGTGGAGTGAAAAAAACTTTTTTTCTATGATCAATTTCTAATAGTGCGGAAAAGTTGTCTACTTGGCCTAATAAAACGTATAAAAAATTTCAGCCCGATCGGATAATTTCTTCTGTGTGCACCAAAGGCCTTAACTTTCAAAATTTTAGTACGAAACTTAAAATTAAAAAAAAATATATATATAAAATACAAAATACATAAAATAACAATTAAATTATTAAAAAAACGAAAAAAATATAAAATACAAAAAACAAGGAGCCCGACGTACAGCTACCTCCGCGTGGTTGGTTCTGGGCCACTTGTTCCGTTAGGAAAGTGAGCGAAGAGCTGCATTTTTTTATAGTTTACAGTGCCATTCCTATCGTTCCGAAACTAGCCACGGGTGTTTCTTTGCTTCATTTACGCAACAAATATAGTCTTGGGTAAAAAAAAGGTAGAATCCACCAGCTGAAGAAAGTTGCAGTTTCTTAAGTTTTGTACTAAAATTTTGAAAGTTAAGGCCTTTGGTGCACACAGGAGAAATTATCCGATCGAGCTGAAATTTTTTACACGTTTTATTGGGCCAAGTAGACAACTTTTACGCACTATTAGAATTTGATCATTGAAAAAATGTTTTTTTCACTGCACCATAATGTTTATATATTGTTTAGATGTATACTTCTGCTATCTTTGAGTTGCAAACTGTTTTATATTCATCTAGCAATTTCTAAAAGAATGTTCCGGCTGGAAAAGTCAGAGTTTATTGTAAAGGGTCCGAGTCTTGCTTTCCTTGCACCCGATAGCCCCCGGGGTGTTGGGTATTTCCCGGATAATAAAGGCAATAAATACGCGATGCGCGAGGGTGTGGGAAATTCCCTAATTACCGGAATTGGGAAAAACGCGGTTTATTGTTTCAATATCCGTCCGCCTCCGCGAAGTGGGGATTCTACCGCTGCATCAATCAGTCAGAAAGAAATACCAATAAGAGTCAGAACAAATTCTCAGTAAGCATTAGTTAAGCCAAGGTGAAATATGGATCGTAAAGGCAAACGCTCCGCGGGTAAAATGGAAGTGGACGAAATTTGCGATATGTTTAAAAGATCTGAGACGCTTTGCAATAAATATATAAACTACATTGGAGATGGCGACAGCCGGACATACAAAGGAATTATAGAATCGTGCGATTCAAATGTAAAAAAGAAAGAATGCATTAATCATGTGCAGAAAAGAATGGGCGCAAGACTTCGTGTGTGCAAGAAAAATACTAAAGGGCTCGGGGGCAGAGGTAAGCTTACAGGAAAACTCATATTCGAGTTAAGTGCTTACTATGGGCTAGCAATTCGTAGAAATGCTGATTCTGTGGATGATATGTATAAAGCAGTGTGGGCCACTTTATACCATAAGACCTCAACAGATAAATCGCCGAAACATCACTACTGCCCGGAGGGCGCGGATTCTTGGTGCACGTGGCAGAAATCGAAGGCCAACAATAATTTAGATGAATATGTGCATAAGACGCCATTGCAACATGATGTTGTTGCCATCACACCTATTTATGAAGACCTAAGTGACAAAGAACTATTAAAAAAATGTTTAGGTGGATTCACTCAGAATAATAACGAGAGCTTCAACGCTCTCGTGTGGAAGTTCGCACCTAAAACATTATCAAGTGAGGTCGTCATAGTACATTTAGCTGCTTATTTGGCCACAATTCTCTTCAATGATGGTCATACTGGTCTCCTACGGATATTGGAACATCTGAATGTTAAAATTGGGCCAACAGCCGCTGCGTACCGAGACAAGCAGGACGCGTTACGTATATCTGCTGCCGACCGAAAAGCGCAGGCAGCGACATAATATATGAAGGTCGATTACGACGAAGATGTGGCTTAAACGAGGAGGAAGAGAATGCAGCTGATTTACATGATCTATTTTATGGCCCTGGAGTGGATGCACTTTAGTAAGTTGAAAAATTCCGATGTTATTTCTCAAATAACTTCTATCAAAACTTTAAACGCGATTATCTCGAAACTACATTTTTCAAACTGGGTGCATTGATAACTCAGTCAATTTTTATCGGATTCACTTTAAATTTTCAAGGAATATTCGTAATACAATTATTTTCAGTTGCACGTGTGACGTCCCACTATTTTTCGCGCGGTATTTTAACACCACTTCCTCACAAATCCATCCACAACTCCATCAAAAACCTTCATACTTAAGCCTTACCCCTTTTTCAAACCCAATTGACCGTTTGGACGATGCACCTTAACGGTCCCCATCTCGAAACGGTCAATCCAGATTCCTGATCACCTTGGAGATGTACCTTAGCGGTCCCCATCTCAGGATGGTCAACCAGACCTTAAAATCCCCTCTTCAACTTACGTGGCATGACCACTTCCTTCCAAATCTACATTTAAACAAATCCCTCGTCCTTAAAACCCTCTTTCAAATCGAGACTACGTCTCACGCCCTTACTATGACCAAAGAAGTCAGTACCCCGTTTACCCCTTTCCGATACGACCTCCTAAACTCCACCAAATGGATTGAGTATTCCGCTTCAAAGCCCCGTAAAAACCCCAGAAATGTTACTGCAACACAAATTTACCTTCGTGATCAACACGTGATCACTACTGCGACGCAGATTTGGCGTACGTGCCATGGAACACACCGCACATACCCTTCACCCATTACCAGTACAAGACAAGGCCACATAAAACCCCTAAACACAAAACTATTAATAAGTTGTAATGCGTCGCATCTCGAAGATCAGTCAAGGTGCATACCGCGCACACTCTTCACCCCTAACAATCCCGACAATAGTATAAATACGAGGCCCAAAACGGGCAGAGCTCTCTTCTACGGAAATCACTCCCGCGAAGTGCTTCGTTAATGTTACAACATTTCACAAGTGTTAGCTTATCAAAGTGTTAAACTCAGTGTTCAACGAATTATTCCATATCTACATACATCTATTGTAAGCGACATTTACTACTTATCTACTGCATATCATCCTCATACCATAATTTTGCTTATGTTTATTGCGTTATTATCATATTGCATTGCTTTATTATCTTATACTTTTGCTCATGCTAATTGCTTTATTATCTTATACTTTTGCTCATGCTAATTGCTTTATTATCTTATACTCATTGCTTTTTACTAACTATTATCGCTAGTTACATATCGTATCCATTATAATCTTCTATTGCTAAGATTCATATGTCTCATATTCATATAAATATTACGTATTTGATAACCATTTATATAAATGTCTCTATGCTGATGCTAAATGTCCAACGCATCCTTATAAATACCAGCTTAAATGCTTCAAGAATAAACAACCGCTCTTGTTTCTAAAATAACGTTTCAAATCATTATAAAGATCCTCCAGCTACGAAAGCCACCAAACCAAAACAAATCGGTGCAACAGCTGATTTCGGCTCGCGATACCCGAGCATAGAGTTTCTTATAGTGTTTACTCGGCGTACTTTTACATATGCTGCGCACAACCATATGTCTAGACATATTTCTCGGAAATATTCCTTCTAGTTAAGTGCAACGTTAAAATCCACCAAAACAAAACAAAGTGCTCTAACGGGTGTCCCTCAGATACTAATTCGCTTTAAAACCTTCCCTGGTCGATTAGAGTGTTGGATTAAAGATTCGCGCCTGATCTCCTCCAGAATTCTTAGAGTGACGGATTTAATATTCGCGCCGAAGTCCCTTCAAAGAACCCACAGTGTGACGGATTTAATATTCGCGCCGAAGTCCCTTCAAAGAACCCACAGTGTGACGGATTTAATATTCGCGCCGAAGTCCCTTCAAAGAACCCACAGTGTGACGGATTTAATATTCGCGCCTAAGTTCCTCTCAAACCCTCAGTGTGACGGATTTTAGATTCGCGCCTGGCCTTCCCCCAAAACCCTCAGAGTGACGGATTTAATATTCGCGCCTAAGTTCCTCTCAAACCCTCAGTGTGACGGATTTTAGATTCGCGCCTGGCCTTCCCTCAAAACCCTCAGAGTGACGGATTTTAGATTCGCGCCTGGCTTTCCCTCAAAACCTTCAGAGTGCTGGATTTTAGATTCACGCCTGGTCTTTCTTCAAACCCTCAGTGTGACGGATTTTAGATTCGCGCCTGGCTTTCCCTCAAAACCTTCAGAGTGCTGGATTTTAGATTCACGCCTGGCCTTCCCTCAAAACCCTCAGAGTGACGGATTTAATATTCGCGCCTAAGTTCCTCCCTAACCCTCAGTGTGCTGGATTTTAGATTCGCGCCTGGCCTTCCCTCAAAACCTTCAGAGTGCTAGATTTTAGATTCACGCCTGGCCTTCCCTCAAAACCCTCGGAGTGACGGATTTGATATTCGCGCCTGACTTTCCCTTTCCCATAGTCATCGTTCCTAAAGACCTCACCCGGGACGTGACACACGTACCAGTTTTTTGATCGAATAATTCATTCAATAGTAACATTGAAAAAACATGTTGATTTTTTATACTATTTGGTCAAGATTTCTTCTCAAGTCCGCCATTTTTTCAAAAAATGAATATTTTTTTAATCCGTACGTGCAACTGAAGCTATTGTAATATACTTTAAGAAACCGTTCGAATTTTTCAATTCGGATCAAATGTTGGAAAGTTACACGTGCACCCGTTTTGTAATTTTTTTGCAGAGCCTAACGTTATCGTATGCTGTGGCCATACAACCGAAAATTTTGTCAATCTGCGAGCATAAAATATTAGTCAAATATATGTATTTTCAGTTGGTAATAAAAATTTTCGTAGAAAGTTACATTCCATTATAAAAGAATGTCTTGAAAATAGCCTTTATTTTCGACCGTCACAGTGGCTTCCCCCCTTAAGTTTATAAGGTAAGCTATTTTATTCTAAGTAACTCCACTTTGTGGAGCGAGATTTTTGCTAGTTGTCTTTAGTTTCATACAATTTTGAACCGTTTCTTAGATGCAGTCAACGAGTGAATGTGAAGGGATAATGGTGTGTAGCAAGTAAAAAATATTGACAAGAATTATGAGTTCACTGAATGTTAAGCCTGAAATTATTCATATTTATATATTTTTTCAGATGAATAGAGACAAAAGTATTGTTTTTGACAAAATAAAAAAATATTTTCACAAGGATTACAGTTATGAAGCGATTATTCATCTATTAAAAACAAAATATAATGTAAAAATTTCTTTACGTACAATTTCACATTTGTAGCAGCAAAGTGGATTAAAAAGAAAGAACATAACTGAAAGCCCGCTAGAGGAAATACTGTGTGCAATTCTTTTGGAGCTTAGAGGAAGTGGCTGTAATCTGGGGTATCGATCCATGTGGAAAAGACTTAGAAAAGTGTATGAGTTAACTGTCAAACAAAAAACGGTCATGCGAGTGGAAGCTCGTAGCAGGTATAAATTAAAAAGAAGAGTATACAGTGTTCCGGGACCAAATTTTCTTTGGCACGCTGATGGCCACGATAAATTAGAGAGATACGGTTTCGCCATTTATGGCTGCATCGATGGTTTTTCCAGAAAGGTGTGTTGTGCCCTGCGTGGTGGCTCGCAAGGCTGGTACGGGATTTGGTGATGTCGTAGGTACGGAGTGAATCAAAGATGGGAATCTACGGGGTGCACTACTCGGTTATATTCAGATATTACTCTTTATTATAACCTTAACTTAACTAGACTGGGAATTACAAGTGTTAAGCCGCGTTAGCACGTCGAGTGTCGAAACCAGAATGCCCGTTAGCTGTGTTAGGTAGGCTTTTATAACCTGCTGGGCGTGGTACGCGTTACTAAGCCCGGTCGCGGCGATGCGCTTACATATTGCTGATTTGATAGATTTGGTCGCTTAGCGGCTCAGCTGGGAAACTTCTCGAACATAGCGAAATGTAATATGATATGTATAATATGTCTGGCGGCGCGTGTGCTTGGGCGTTTCCTGGGCACAACAGGTGATATGGCTAAATGTGAGTAGGTCAAATAATGATCCACAGATAATAGGACATTACTATTTAAAAGCCATTGAAAAGTGTGGATATTTGCCAACGCTAATAAGAACCGATAATGGTACCGAAGCAGCTTTAATGGAAGATTTTCAGAAAACCCTTCGCTACCAACACGAAGATGAATATGCGGGTGTGAATAGTTTCTGTTTGAGAATCGAGCATTAGTTCCTTTCACCACCGCTTTCATCTCACCGCAGCACCTTACGGGCAGCGGAACACAACGGCAGATCTACAATCGATGGCCGAATCAGATCTTGCCGTCCGCGCGATCACCCAATCAGAGCTCACTTCCGTTTGGCGCGTCGAGAACCTTCGGGAAGACGCCGGGGCGGAAACGATCATCCAACCATACTCACTCTTGTTCATATAGTGCTTATAGTCAGACGCATCGCGTACGATTTCATTTTTCTGTATCAACGTGTGGTTTCTCAGTCACATCAAGCGTTCATCAAATAATTGCTCAGTACACGCAATCATTCTCAATCACGCTCAAGCTCAATCGCGTACTTTGTAAGGGCTCATCGACTGTGAATCGTCGCGTATGAAGCACGTGTCGGTGCGAGTACACTCTAAGCTCACTGCGTGCGTCGCCAATCGCGAGAAGTATAAACCACGCGTCTCAATCTCACCTTTTCGCCGCTTTTAAACAAACGACGCATTTATTTTGAGTTGCTGTGCTTTGACTGTTGCTTCGCCAACCATAACCTATCCCGGCGCGAGTTTACATCCATTCGCAAACAGTTTCCTACGAGGAAAAAGTACCCATAACCAAAGAATAGAGGCATACTGGCGTCAATTTCGTCAGCATATGGGCGATTTTTATATCGATTTATTTAAAACAATGGAACATGAAAACGTTCTTGACATATGCAACCCAGTACATATCGACTGTCTAAGATATTCATTCGGAGACCTTATCAAAGAAGATATTATGATCACGGAAAAAGAATGGAATGAGCACAGAGTTCGCAAACAAAATTGCAGAAATATACTAGGTGGAATACCAAATGAGCTGTACCATTGTCCACACAATTTTGCAGCGAAAGATTGCAAGAAACCAGTAAACAAAGCTCACGTAACTTTTCTTTTAAATAACTATACTAAGGAACCAGAATTATATTCACATCATTTTAAGAAACTAATACATATGATAATACCTGCTCATGTAATTCCATCGACTGCTGAAGATGCATATAATTTATATGTAAAAATTCTTGATAATATTGAAAATAAAATTTGAAAATGTTAATTACCATTTAATTCCTTGTCATATAAGAAGGAACTGGTTTCACGCGTGTTGAATGAGCTCATTGGCTCCGAGGGAGTGTTGGTTTGAATATAGACAATAGTAGCGCAGAACAGGTGTATGCGCAAGTTCCTTCTTATATGACAGAGTATATAGGGTAGATGTCCCTATTACTGCCACTGTATTTATTTTATTTAACCTTCCGGCGGGCGCGTCCGTGTACAAAGTACACGCGCGCCGGTTTTATGGTGGGGAGGCAGGCAAAAATCAGTTTGAGAGTCCTGACTCCCCGAGGTATTCTTGCAGTGTCTCTTTGCCTGTCGAAAACGGTGGTTGTCGTGTTGCTAGTACAAGTTATATAGGTTTCACGAATATTTGAAAGTTACGGTTTCCGTCGTGTGTACAATGTACACCGGTGCGCCCGCTCACGCGACATCATCGAGATCAAGGCAAGTATAGTTTCTGCATATTTTTATTGTTTTATTATTATTATTATCAATATTAAGCATTGTTCTTCTTATCCAAAAATAATATAAATAAATAAAAATTTATACGATATATCAAGAGACACTCCCGTGGCTATATAACGCCGAGCGGTTTTTGGAAGAACCCTGAGATTACCGAATCTCAATAACGGCTGATCCGATTAAGTTTTGAATGGTCTTAATGGATAGCTTGGGTTTGATTTATATAAGAAAAGTGTCTTCGTTTTGTTCCTACGTGCCTTATGAGCTGAGATATTTCGATGCAAAGTTGCAATTTGCCGAATTTTATGTTAAGAGATTTTCTCCATCGTTTCGGAGAGCAGCGCCAAGTATTTTGAATAAAATATTTATTCGTATTAAAATATTTATTTGTATAAAAATATATCTGCTTAATATTATTTAATACATTTTGTCTTTGTATAAATAGTCATTGTGATAATTGGCGCAATTATAGTATATCATTACTTTTGTAAAGTTAAAAAATATAGCACATTAATAAATTTATATTAATTTACGACAATGTTTTTAAATGCGATTCTTTTTGAATGGGTTATATTAGAATATGTCGTGATTTTTCTTTTGTTATTGTTCCAGAATGTTGACGCGTAATTTGAGGAAAGGGTTATTAGATTGTATGGAGAATGAAACCCAAGAGTCGATCGACAATTGGGATGATTCAGAGAATGAAGAAGAAGAGATTGACATGAGAAGCCACGACACTCAGTCGGAACAAAGTGATGACGAAATACAAGAGACGCCGACAAGCGACGGGACATTTTTCTTTGGAAGAGGGACGAAAAAAACAAACCTCGTAAGAACCGTTCGTCAATCTACGAAGAGGACGCAGGTAAAGCGATCCCTCCACGCGAAGGTTGAAGAGTCTTTGAAATGGAAGAAAGACCCTTATTCAAAATCGTCGAAAGTGAAAAGCAAGAACATTGTGAAATATTTACCCGGACTAACATCGGCTACAAAAGACATCACCGACGAAGTAAGTGCGTTTCAGAAGATTATTAACCTAGATATGGTCGATGATATTATCAAATATACGAATATGTACATCGAGTCGAGGCGGAATACTATTTCATATGAACGAAACAGGGATTGTCAAAATACCACGAGGTGTGAGATTTTAGCTTTGATCGGGATTCTGTTTCTGATTGGAACGAAGAAAGGATCTCACACTAATGTTCTGGAACTGTGGGCAACGAATGGAACAGGAATACAGTTACTCCGAGCAGTCATGAGCTACAAACGAGTTCTATTTTTGTTGAGATGTCTTCGATTCGATGATAAGTCAACGAGAAGTGAAAGGAAAGAGATAGACAAGTTGGCACCAATCAGATCGATGCTGGACTCATTTGTCAACAATTGTAAAAACAGTTACACCGTCAGCGAATGCGTTACAATTGACGAAATGCTGCACTTATTTAGAGGTCGTTGTAGCTTTGTGCAGTATATACCGAGCAAACCGGCTAAATATGGACTGAAATGCTTTGCAATGTGCGACGCGAAAACCTTTTATACAAGCAATTCGGAAGTTTACTGTGGAAAGCAACCGAGTGGTCCTTTCAGCGTGTCAAATTCTCCGACTGACATTGTAAAACGACTTGTCACACCAATCGAAGGCTCGAACCGAAATCTGACAACGGACAATTGGTATACAAGCTTGCCTCTGGCCACGTATCTTTTGGAGAAGAAGATCACACTACTTGGGACTATGCGTAAAAACAAACGTGAAATTCCTCCGGAATTTCTCCCAAGGAAAGACCGAAAGGTTCAATCGTCGTTGTTCGGTTTTCAAAAACAGGCAACTTTGGTATCATATGTGCCAAAACATAATAATTTATAATAATGATTTACCAGAGCTCGATAAAGTCTCAAAGAAACCAGAAATAATTCTCAGTTATAACGAAACAAAAGGAGCAGTTGATACAGTAGATAAATGTGCGCAGCCTATTCTGTATCTAGAATTACTAACCGATGACCGCTATCTTTGTTTTTCGTGATGTTGAATGTAGCAGGGATAAACTCTTAGATACTTTACTTTACGAAATATTGTGACCAAGATCAATATCGACGAAGATTTTTTTTAAGTAATCTAGCTTTTGGCCTGATGAAAACACAACTTGACTTGCGAGCGAACATAATAACGCTACCCAGGGATATTCGAGCATTCCTACAAAGGAATGTTCCTGCAGAGGAAGAGCAATCAGATAATCACGGTCGAAAGCGAGGAAGATGCAGGTTTTGCAAAAATACGTGTACCACCTTAAAATGTCACAAATGTACTCGATTTGTTTGTAAAAAACATTCTAACTTTTCTGTTATTTGCGAAGGTTGTCAAATTAGTCAGTCTGAATCTGATGAATAACTTTTTTTTCATTCTTCGATCTTTATACGATGCCGAAGAATTATTATTCAAATAAATCATTAATAAGCTTTCAAATACCATAAACTTTCACCGCATAATGTTTATTTTACAATAACATGTCTTATTCTTTCAAATTTCCAATTTCATTGCACGGTGTACTTTGTACACGACGCGCCCGCTCCCGTTATGAAAAAGGGCGCGCCCGCCGGAAGGTTAATAAAAACGTAACGTATAAAGAATAGTGTGCAAAAAATATTATTATTAAATTGGGACTATTAAGTAGGTACGCCACAGATGAAAAAGGCAACGGCAGTTAAATGCTGTTAAATGCACAACCAGGCACCTACAAATATAAACTATATGCATTTATACCAGAAACGAACAGCACTACCGGCTCTATTATGCTCTTATCTTCGATAGCCCAACGTTAAGAGAGGTTTCCGTGAAAAACTTAGGATTTTTTGAGAACCTTTTTACATTCCCATTTGCCGTACCCTTAAAAAATTTCTATTCGGCTTCAAAGTCGTTGAGAAATGATATCATCAACTGAATCTGTAATTGCAGTTTCTAATGAATAATAAATTTAGAAATATAAATCAAACATTGTAATACTACTATCATTAAATTGATGTATATCAATTTCCGGATTGGTATAAATATTTTCGCCGTCGGCGTCTACTTATTATAAAATAACTTACCTCATATAAACCTAATTAACCACATTATAACTCTAGAACAATAGATCGACAACGTGTCGGCGTGCCATAGCGTGCCAGTCGTAAGAAGAAAGAGAGCCCTTGGTCACCCCTAGTTTTACGGCAATTATGGGTCGAGATTACGTCATGCGACTCTGATGCACTTGCGCCGGACAGCGGCCAATGAAAATGGGGCACCGCTTTACCTCGTCCCCGTCCCGCAACGAGTCCCCCCCCCCCAGTGGTAGTTAGTCCCACTGAGTCAGAGACGGTATTGCCACTCTCTAGTCGGTGAGATGGTGTTACTGGCACCTCAGAAAATAACACTAACGCTTGTGCAGGAAGGTGGCGCGTAGGAGCTTCCGTAGATTCCGTAGATTCCCGAACTCGATGCCAACGCTGAAGACCGCGACACGTGACTACTGTTTTGTCTATCGCGCTTTGTATAGTGTTTACATGCCCGAGTATGATTATTCAATGAATATGTGTTGTGCTGTATCGACGTTGCGTTGATGGCGGCGATGGGCGCGAAGGTTTCAGTTACTATTCTGTCACCGTCGCGACTACTATATACTACTGCTTAATAATGCTATCTGTCGTGGTGGGCCTGCAAGGTTTTAAGACGGCACGTAACAACTTCGTTGCTAAAGAAGTTGCGATTCTCGAAAATAACCACGCTGCGGAAACGACGTTTTGCCATTGGTTTTTCGAGCCGCCGTACCCCTACACTAATCTGACGCCGTTCGTGAAGCAGCAGGCAACCTGGCTAACAACGCGGCACCACGGGCTTCTCTGGTCTGACGGATGGATTCCATATTATAAAGTATCAGAAATGCTCGCCCGTGAGCTCAATAACATTGATACAGTGTATGTGAAGGGCTTGGAAAAAAATGAGTGGTTATCACAACTACTCGTACAAACTACTCCTGACATTCATATCGTGGATATTACCGATTTGTACGAGAAACAGAAAAAGAGTGTGAACAACGCTGATGACTGCTGCTGTAACAACAGTAACGCCAGCGACGACAATGACAACGATGATAACGTCGGTGGAGGCGATGTCTGCAATGATTATTGTGGAATTGTACCTGTCACAGTTGCTCCTGCTACTGCTGTTCCGAGCTTAACATCAATGTCAGCAATGAACACCGTACGATGTGCTTCCCACGACAGCCGCAATTGTTTGTGTGCGTTACAAAACGTGCAGAAAATTTGGCAATTCATGCATTGCAATATCTAACGTGAGTAGTATATACACGTTTTCACATATTCTACGTAGGTACGAAATCTAACAATAAGCATAACCATTCTGTTTCTTCTGTTTCCAGATTCTGCGGAGCACGTACGATAATTTTCTACATACATTTATACTTTATATACTCTGCATACATTTATACTTTATATACTTGTTATATTCTATACATGAATAAATGTGTAAAATGTTTTTATAGAAATATATTTTTAACATGCATGGAGATGTTCAAGCAAATAAACATGCTCTTTTTTATGTAACATAAATTGATTTTTTTTATTTTATTTTACTCATCATCCTCTTCCTCCTCACCATTACCATCATCATCATCACCATACGTAGGTTACGATGCATAAACAATAATAACTTCTAATCATCATTAACAGTACTATGTGTTCGGGAATTGAGTAGTTCGCTTCGCCGCCGCACGCTCGCTCACCGCAGCACCTCCTGGACAGCGGAAGTCGCGGCCGATCCACGATCAATCGACCAATCAGATTTCGCCATGTCGATCGATGCTCGAGAATGTTCGAGACGACGCCAGGGCGGAAACGCGCATCCATCTTGTACTCACTCTCGTTTTCGCAGTGTGCAAGAACAAACGTATTGCTCGCGTTTCATTTTCTTTAGCTCACCTCGATAATTGTAGTGCTCAGTATATCTTGTTCAGTAATTGCTAGAATCAACTCTCTAGTAGGTGTTCAGTAATTGCAAATAGGAAAATCGATTGATTGTGGATCCGTGTGAGCTTGATCACGTGGCGTCAAAGCGTGCTCGACGATTGTTGTAATATCAGATTGTTTGGGTGCTCATTTTAACTGTTCACCCGTGTGCTCATGGCTAAGCCGTCTTGTGCACACTTTTAAAATAAAGACCTCAGTTTATTTGCACACGCAGTGTTTGTGGTGGCTCATCACCGAACATAACCTTTCTGGCATTCCTATCGCTCTAAGCTAGAACGTTTATTTTACATTTTTGGTCCTTCGAGCCGGATCGGTGATTGTGCATCACAGTGCTGTGTACGTGCTCAAGCTCACAAGCGCAATACTGTGTTCAGATAATGGCGGAAAAAGATACGACCAAATCCACCAAATCGTCGGCCTCGTCAAAGACGGTATCACCAACGCCTGTTGTGCTCACGGTCCCCACGGAGGCTCCAGGGACGTCAGTGGAGAAAGGCAGAACAAGAGCCACGTCACCATTAACGTTGCCATCAGAGCTCATCTTCAAGGCAAAGACTCAGATGGGTCGTTATGACTCCCTCTTGGCGTTGAAAAGTCAACTCCCCACGCATGCGCATGCAACGTCCTTGGACGAAATACAATTGTTCATGGCTCATGTGGAAGATTTGCATCTGTCATTCATCAAGGAACACGCGCACTTCGAGGTAACGTGGCCGGTAAAGTGTATCGACCACGATTACTTCGCGTCAAACCTCGCAGTGCAGGAATCGCAATTAGCCTTGTCGATCAAAATTCAACTCAATCGGCTTAGAGAGGACGTGGCTGCAATAAAGCAAAGTCGACCTGTTGCCACAACTGCTGCACCAACGAGGGCCTCCAAGGTGCCTGAAATAGCATTGCCAATGTGACCAAAATTTCCCCTTATCTCTATAGATAGGACCGGATAGCAACAGTCATCATTTGTACACAGCCTACGTAACTTCCAGCACACTCACCGAATATCTTTCAGGTATAAATACGGACTCTCCAGAAGACCAGGCAGTCTGAAAGCGAACTCTGAACTTATAACATTGTACTTATACTAATTGTAATATAACTATATCCTTGTAATAAAAGTATCTGTGGATACGTCCACAGAACTCAAGTTTTCTTTATATTCTTTTATCAAGAATTACATTACATTTTGGCGATCCTGCCAGGATCCATTCACTTCAGTGTAAACGAAATTACGATTTCGGCATACCTGCATCATTGAAGCTTGAAGGATCAAAAGAACCAGTGAAGATATACCAGCCGGTGTCTATCTAAGGACTACGGTCAACTAGGAGATACACCAGATATACAAGCATTTACTACGGTAAGCTGAAAAATCTGGATTCATTTACGGTGTATAGAACGAGAAGAGACAGCTTTTCTAGCTCAGACTCATTTGAATCAGTAATGTCTACCCCAAAGAAGAGTGAACCCGCCAGCGGTACACTAGATCACTCTACTCGTGCAATCTTAGATGCTATGCAAAAGCAAAACGAGACATTTACTAGACAAATAGATAATTTAACCAGAAGATTAGAAGAAACACAGAAAGTAGCTCACGAAGAAAATAAGAAACGCGCCAAGGAAATAGAATTTCTAGGACGCAATATGTCCAAAGTAACGCTAGGAGACGACCTATTGACAGACTTCTCAGGCTTTACCGCCAACACTGACATACACTCAGTAATGACAGCCAGAGATGTAATGCCTAATACGTCAAGAATGGCAGAAGTCGCTCACACAGAACAACACACTACTGAGCAATACGCTAACCCAAACCTTAAAGCCAAAGACGCCATAAAATGTATTCCACAAATAAATGGAGAAGATGACATAGGAGTTGAAGAATTCATTCGCGAAGTAAAAGAGATGCGCGCAATGTGTAGTGAACAATCTTTACTATTAAAAATGATAAAGATTGAGAAAATAACTGGTAAAGCCGCTACTGCAATCCGTAATATAACAATTAAGGAATATACACAGTTGTACGATGCTTTAAGACGAAACGTAGCAACCCAAGCTTCAGTAAGGGAACAACAAGACCAGCTCAGGGAAATTAGACAACGATTCGATGAAAATGTCCAAAGCTATATAATAAGATTCAGAAGAGCATTTAACAAATTACAATACAGTATAACCAACGAATACACCGACGAATTAACTAGACGCGCTATGAATGACAGAATACTACAAGACTCTGTTACCCATACAGCACACTTCGTTGCGGCAAAGTTGCAGGATGGTTGCAGTAACCGTGCGATGTTGCATGGTTGCAGCGCAATGTCGATGTATGGTTGCTGCGACGTTGCCGTGCAACATTGCACGGGGCGGACATAGAATTGTTGCTGCATAGTTGCGTCGCAATATTGCACTGCAACTTTGCCGCTACTTTGCCGCAACTATGCAGCAACTTTGCCGCAACTATGCAGCAACTTTGCCGCAACTATGCAGCAACTTTGCCGCAACTTCGCCGCAACTTTTCCGCAACTTTTCCGCAACTTCGCCGCAACTTTGCAAGATCATTGCAACAACATTGCGGCGTTAGCAAATTTTAAAACACAATATCTCCAAGTCCAGCTGAAATAAAGTGTATATGTTTGGGAATGAATAGTTCACTTTGCCGCCACACGCGATCACCGCAGCACCTCCTGGGCAGCGGAAGTCACGGTCGATCCACAATCAATCGACCAATCAGGTTCCGTCTTGTCGATCGACGCTCGAGAATGTTCGAGAAGACACCAAGGCGGAAATGCGTTTCCATCTTAACGACAATTCTGTTCTCAACCGTGTGCACAGTACAACGTGTTTGTTCATTGTTTTACAAAAAGCATTGCTCAACTAGCAAGTTCGGTGTTAAAATCACCATCTATTCACAAGTAGACTCAACACGGAGTTCGCGACACAATTAGCTTATATAAAATCCACGGTTTGCGTATTCGCGTTGTGCGTGTTCACGTGTCCCCGCGTTCAACCGGTGGATTACTGTACGAGAGAGTGTACGGGGGCTCAATCCTCATTGTTCTAGTGTGCACAACGGCTCAGCCGTTTGTACACCTTTTATAATAAAGACCATTTTTATTGTGCAAAGCAGTGTCTTGTGTGGCGCATCGCCGAACATAACCTCACCGGCAACCTCGTGCGCGGAAAATATTGCGAATATTTTACAGTCATTATAATACCGTAAGTAATATTCAAAGGAAATCAAAAACGGGCAAGAAGGTTGACATTAATTGCCCTGAAGCAATCATATTTTATAATAAATATATGGGAGGTGTCGATTTGTGTGACCAAATGATCTCACTGTATGATTATGACAGGAAGTCCTGTAAGTGGTGGAAGAAGGTTTTTTATCGTGTACTGCTTATGTCCGTACTAAATGCATGGATAATATTCAAAGAAATAAATGACGTAAATACCCCATTCATTGACTTCATCGCAACATTGGCAGAAGATTTAATTCAAGTCGGTGGAGAGACTTTACCAAAAAAAAGAAGGGGTAGTGTTGGAAGACCTGCAAACACTCCTAAAAATATTTACAATGTTGGCGACCATCTACCTGAAGAAGGTACAACCCGAAGAAGATGCCAGAGATGTGCGCAAAGAAAAAAAGAAACAAGAACAAAGACGATTTGCATAGGTTGCAACGTTGCACTATGTAAAATGTGCTTTGCAAAATATCATAAGTAGTAAGATGTTGTAATATTATAAATACGTTCAAAATATGTATGTATAATATATCTATATACAATAAAAATACATTATATAACATACCCACAGAAGATCGGAAGTGTTTAACCCTCTTTAACTTTTCCGGGTCACATATGTCCCACTCAAAAAAACTGCTGGGACCCATATGTCCCAATTTTTAAAATTGACATACAACTTTCAAATTTGATCAGTACCTATCCGCCACTTAGTACAATCGATTTCTGCAAGAAAATATAATAAAATCCAAATAGCAAAATGTCGGGTCGAAAGGGTTAAAGCAGTGCGTGCGGTACGGTCTATGTATATCGCGAATTCACCGTGTTCTACGATTCGACCAGTCCGATTTGTTACGCGACTACATCATCCTGAACACGGAGTTAAGGACTCGTGCCACCAGTGAATTTCAGAAAACGTTATATAAGCTGATGAATAATGCGGTGTACGGCAAGACGATGGAAAACGTGCGAAATCGAGTGGACGTGCGACTGGTAACACGGTGGGACAGTCGTTACGATGCCGAAACGTTGATCGCGAAACCGAATTTTCATAGTCGCACGATATTTTCAGAGCATTTAACCGCTATCAAGATGCGGAAATTGAAAGTAAAATTCGATAAACCTATATACGTTGGGATGAGCGTGCTTGATGTGTCTAAGGTATGCTTGTACGAATTCCATTACCAGTATATGCGTGTGAAGTTTGGCGATCAATGTAAAGTTTTGTATACCGATACAGATAGGTAGTCTCTTATATCAGCTGGAGTGTGGTGACGCGTATGAGGTGATGAAGCATGACATCGTCGATCGATTCGACACGAGCGATTACGCGGAGAATAATCCGTATGGCATACCGCGTGTAACGTCCCACGGGGACTCAAACCGGTAGAAACCAACAGTCGATAAAGTAGAAACCGATCCGCATTACCATATAAGCATCTTCTATTACCGCGCAAACGTATTATGAAAACTTTTATGTATAATTTATGATTTAGATAAATGTTAGAGAAATAAGTATTATAAAAATGTTAGGAATAATTAATTATAAGCACCAGCAAAAGCACAGGACAAACTATAATGTACAAAGCAGGCAAAATATGAAATAACAAATAGCGATTCACTGCGCATGCGCCAGCCCGCCAATTTTCCAGTATAAAAGGAGGCGCACGCAGCACAGCGGGACATTCAAGCTACGAATACGCTCACTTGACGGACGAATGCTCAAACCTAGAGGCAGCTTAAGTTTCAACCAGTGAGATTCAGATCGCTCCGGAGACGGCAGTGGCGGATCTCCAGTGTATAAAAGTTACTGGTGCTCCTTTTTGGTTTGCACATTTGAAAGTCATAGAACCTCGTTCTTACAAAACCATCGAGATCGCTCCGGAGACGGCAGCGGCCGAAGTGCTTGGTAAAAACAAGGTCTGCAGAGCATAGAACAGAACTCTGTCAAAAGTAACGAGCTCGCTCCGGAAACGGCAGCGGCCGATCTTACTACAGAGATTGCCAAGAGTCTTCGAACTCGCTCCAGAAACGGCACACAGTGGTCCCAAATCGCCAAAGCTGGCCAAAACTCAATTTTCGAAGTATATAGCAGCTTTTTGCTATTATAGCAGATTTGTTGTATATACATTAGTGCATCAAATGCCGCTTGAATTTCTTAAATATATTGATTGGTTACTGAGATATAGGCTGTCAAAGTTGACGAAATTTCATGCTCCTTAATGTCTTGAAAAGGGGAGCATGTTTAATGTGTCAGAGAAAGTTTATTTGAAAAGATCCATATGTGCAACAGTTTACCATTAAAGTAGGCGTTATAAACATAAACTTTCCACAGAAACAAAGTAAAATGTCTTTGAATTTACCCATGTAATTCCCTTCTCAATGTGTCATAAATCTAAGTCACGTTTTAATAAAACGGAAGGAAAACAAAGATGAGTGTCACCGAGTGTCACGCTGTAACAAGTTTCTTGATATAAAGTAATATGTCAAGTATGATATCCAATTGAGAAAATTTGCGGAAATTTGCGATTTTTCAAGATATTTAAATTTAAAGTGCCAAGTAGGGGTATCAACGCTGTCTATACTTTATCCCACCAGAGCGTATTGATGATATCTCTGCAAAATTTAATATATTTGTAAAAAATGTAATATGAGATAAAAAATTTATCGAAAACACTAGTGTAATCTTACTTCATAATGGATCCAAGATTATAACTTGACAATGTTTCGGTTTCAAGCGACCAGTTCAATACAGGAAGACCACTTCCAAAAGATCTGCTTTTTCAATTATTTAAACAAAACTAACACTCTATTAGCCAATGATATATTGTTGTATATGGTATACCGGGATATATGGAAG
Organism: Andrena fulva; assembly: GCA_946251845.1. Lineage (NCBI taxonomy): Eukaryota > Metazoa > Arthropoda > Insecta > Hymenoptera > Andrenidae > Andrena > Andrena fulva. Next base: position 40,824,666 of record OX276327.1, read on the forward strand.
GACCGAGCGGAAGAGAACGACTGTTTATATTAAAGTCTCGAAGGAAACTGGGATTGTATAAACACTGTATCGATAAGGAGCAAGAATGGACTGCAGAGCCAAGGGGAAAATGCGTGGCAGTCAGTCCTTCGTTAACGTGCCAACGAAAACCTCATGTGTTAAAATAAAAACCTCCTGTGCAAAAGTGAAGACCTCCTGTCTAAAAGTGAAAATCATATTTATCGAAATAAAATATCGACTACATACGTAAGTACCTCTTGTCTATTTGACGTAATAGATGAAGTTAATAGAATATTAGCATATGATACTACAAATTAGTATTATTATTTATTAATTTATTATACAAATAGATATATAATGAATCAAATAAAAAGATCAGAGTTGCATGATATTATGTACAAAAGCAAAAAACAATTAAGAAGCGCAAAACAATCAGAGCTTCTTAACTTTTTGGTTCAGAAATTTAATTGTTTAGACAACATATTACAAATTGAAAACATAAAGCTAACGCTGAAATTAATTTTTTTCAATCGATATTTCCAAAAATGGGAGAAGAGTAATCGGAAAAATAACCTCTTTATTCAAACAAATTCAAATTGGTTGAATGAAAAAATAATTTTTGATTTTGAAAACTTGGAAAATATTCCAAGTACTTCAAGTAGGTGTATTATTATATATTCTTCAGTTGTATGCAAAGTAATTAAGAAATTACTGTTGAATCAATATTAAAATAACGTTCGGTTGTTATGTAAAACTATTTTCTATGAACTATTAATTTATGGTTGATAGTATTCAATTACTATTAATAATAAACATAAAATAATTTTACTATATATTCCGTAAGGTTCATTGACAACAAGAAGGCCAATATCGTTTGCTGAAAGTAGTGAAAGAAGTAAAAGAAGAAGAACGGAAACTTTGAGATTTTTACATAGTGTTCAAGAATTGTCTGTAGCAACTTCTATGTCTTTACGTTCAGCTGGTAATGATTACGGAGCCAAACTCATTGTCACGTCCCGCGACGTGGAGTCTACTAATAACTAAACTCTTTAAATCGTTTATATTTACTATTTCGTACTTTAGTATATTATAATTATCTCAAACAATTATCAACATAATACAAAGCCGATAAGGAACTGTAATCGGAACTCGCGATAAGAAGAACTCGAGCCGTGAATCTACGGACGGCAATAGCGAGCAGGAGAGCAGCTATTATGGGAGGTGGCAGCCAGCCGGCTACACGCACACCAGGAAGGCCCAGCCAACACCAGCTGACGTCCAGAATGGGACGGAGGCCCCTATCAGCCAATGCAGCCGACACCTTCACGGATCTGCGCCCCTGATCATCGTTAGCCACTTGCCCTCCCATTATTTCCCGTAAATCGAGCTCCAATACGGAACCGATGAATATTAACTTCAATCCTTAGTATGTGGGCTGTACGAAACCAATCGCACAGAGCACATCGAAAACCCAGTAGCGTAAAATCTAAAACTAAGAATTAAAATAAGAATTTAACTATCGACGCTGCTGAGAGTTTCGTGTGACTGCAGAAATACGTCTTAAGTCGAGCAAAAGACACCGAAATAGGTGCGCAATAGCTCAAATTCTGTAGCAAACGAAACTCTCGGATAACGCGCTGGAATGAATTCTTCAGGTGGATCCCACGGCAGATGATTGGAGGATTTCACCATCCCACCTAAAATCTGTCATGTGACAAACCTGGAGAAGGAGTGATCGACTGCCCTATAAAAAGGGACTGATCACCCGTGGAACTTAGTATATTCAGTATATTCAAGTAATTAATTAATTAATAAATTTATTATCAATTCACTATTGAAGTCAAACTCGTTAAGTGTAAAATAAGTGACAATAAAAGTGTTATTAAAGTTACTAGTGAGTGAAGTTTTACCATAATAATAATCCATGTTCCTACTTTGGGCATTGACATTTTTCTCTAATTGATCTTTATAATCGAGTAATAATGGTTGGAAAGGTCGTGATTTGCACCCGTCGATGATGACACTTATAAGCAGGACAGCCGCCCACGGTGTCATCGGGAATTGGGTGTGAAGCACGATTTTCGTGATTAATATCATTATCGCTAAAATTAATGTTCGCAATTTGTTTCCACCAATGGTGACACCTACAAGCAGGACAGCCGCCCACGGTGTCATCAAACAGCGGTTACGGAGAGCGAATAGCGCGTACAATCAACCCCTAAAACGACCATAAGCTGATCGAAATTGGTTTGTGAGTGATCACGTTTTGCATCGATCAAAGGTGATATTTATAAGCAGGACAGCCGCCCAAGGTGTCACTGAGTAATCGGTGCAAACCCTGATCCCGGGAGATAAAACAACCCGTACTCAATTGAAACCCTTCCTAGAGAGTGAAAATGCCCAAAGGTCATCGCGCCGGCAGAAAATACCAAATAAGACGTCTGGCGCTAAAGTATAGATTAGAGGCGGCCGAAGGCTCAATTCTGTTGGGTGCGACCAGTTCTGCAGGGATCCGTGAGACTCGACCCACCAATAAAAAAGAGCAAGGGCACGTGGTGGCACCCGGCGATTGGGCCCTGCCAAAACCCAATACGGTAGCAGAAACCAACGGGGTCCCCGACGCTCCCATCTATTGGAAACTCATACCCATTGACCAGTGAAAAGTAAGCATGTTTAATATATATATATTTAATTTGCGTCTAAATATTGTCTCAACTATCCCAGAGCGTAAATCCCTGGATTAGCTCAAAAGCGGTCAAATACGTTGAATTCGATAAAATCGCGCCCCCAAATAGGAAGCAGGGACGTAACAATAAGATAGGAATTTTAATGGTGGCAGCGGTGGGATAATCCGCAATAGTTGAGAAAGCAAATAACAAAAATCATAAAGTAAAATCAAGAATCATGTCAGACCACGGTGAAAGGGACGGGGAGGAAGACGAAATACGAAATCAAACGGAGGTAATCCGACAGGCAAAAGCAGCATTAGAAGCAAGAGGTGATTTGACCCCTGCCGAAACTTTAACTCAACTCCTCTCACTATTAACATTGTGGGACGAAAAATTCGACCGTTTAGAGTCAGTAGCCGCAAGAGTAGAAAGAATAGAGCAACAACGTGTCGAAGACGTTCATGGTATTAAATCCGAACCAATTACCCCAAAACCGCCCGAAAAACGTCCAGTACCGCGTGAATTGGAAATTCGCGACACTAAATCTAATCCGACGGACGGAAAAATTCCAATCAAACTCGCGTTAGAAGCAGTTCTTTTTTTCGATGGCTATAGACCTTCTGTTTTTCAATTTTTAAAAGCGTGTGAACGGGCAAAATCAATGTTAGCCCCTCAGCAAGAAACGCAATTAACCAAATTATTAATGAATAAATTACGCGGACATGCTTTAATCGCGATAGGCGATTCTGATCTAACTACTTTAGACGAATTCGGAAATAAATTAAAACAATACTTCGCGCCGTGTAAAAACGTAAACCAATATAAAGGTGAATTGGGGAATACATTTAAAAAACATGGAGAAAATATTCTAGACTACATAACTCGCGTTCAAGATTTGCGCTTAGCTATAATGGACGGAGAAAAACGAAATCATGGGGAAATAACCGCTACGCTCCAGGAAAATATCGATACGGATACACTGGAAGCTTTTATTAAAGGATTACCTCGTGAAATTTCTTTACGCTTGAGACAAGAAAGTCAAGGACTAGTGCTGGATGAAATCTACGCTCTAGCCGTAAAAGTCGATAAAGAGGTTAAAATAGAAGACGAAAGAATGAAGGCAAGTTCATATACTCGTCAACAACCTGTGTCCCGTGATCCGAGAACGTATCCGTCGGTACCCCAAAATAAATCAAATTTCGGACCTCCAAGATACGAAGGAGCCATACCGAAGTGGCAGAATAATCAACCACGAAACAGTGGATGGCAAAACAATCCTACGCGAAATGGTGCATGGCACAATAATCAGCCGCGGAACAGCGCGTGGCAATCAAATTCATCGCGCAACAACGGAGCGACAACATCGCCACCGAATCAAGTAGAAATTTCTTGCAACTACTGTAAGAAACCGGGACATTTGATTAAGGATTGCTTTAAGTTCAAGGCCAAAATAGAGTCAGGAGAACTAGTCCCATACTCAAAAACGAACCAGGGAAACGAGCAGGGCCGTCCGGAAACGTCTGGCGCAATCCGGAGTGGGAACCCTCCACAGCGCCAGAAAATAATGAAGATAGGAGTCCCAAAACCGGAAGAAGCAAAACAATCCGGAAAATCAACACCCTGGAAACCAACGTTGGAAATCGAAGAAAGAATGTCAGTGAAGGAAAAACAAACCAAGAGGAACTCGATAGAGGAAGAAGACGAAGAAATGGACGAACAGTAACTGTTCCAATTAATACCGTACGAAATATTCCAACAATACTAATAACATCTCCTAATCTGGAAGGGAAGGCACGATTAATGGTTGACTCGGGATCCGATGTCAACCTCATCAAGAAATCAAAGGTAACAGCATCAACAATCGTCAACACTCAAGAAATCATATATATCCGTGGAATAATCGATTCGAATCAAGCTACCTTAGGGACTGCATCAATATTGATTGCGAATCATCCAGTGAATTTCCACGTGGTAAACGACTCACTATTTGACGATGAAGACGGAATCTTAGGATCTGAATTTCTGTTACATCAAGAAGCCAGCATTGACTATGCGAAAAGGCAAATCAAGTGGGGAAAAAACTATATTCCCTTTAATACATACGAGGAGATATTCGTGCCGAAAAGAAGTTCAGTCCCTTTCCATATTAATATTGCAAATCCAGAACTGCGTGAAGGATACGTAGGAAAATTGCATATCAAAGAAGGAATCTATTTAGGAAATGCACTAGTAACCAATCGAGAAGGAAAAGCCCACATGAGAATAGTAAATAGTACGGACGAAGATTATCACGTTGTGGTACCTACAATCGAAATACTTCCATTCGAAGAACGTTCCTTTAAACGATGTAATAAGATAACCATATCAAAGGAAAATCGATTCGAAGAAATCTTGAAACTACTGAGGTTGGATCACTTAAATCAAGAAGAAAAAGAAAATGTGATGCAACTAATAAAAGAAAACGAAGATCGATTTCATCTAGCAGGAGAAACTTTGGAAGGAACAGATAGTATACAACATAGAATTCATACTACGGATGATATACCGATAAATACTCGGCAGTATCGGAATCCACCAGAAGTATGCCTACCAATAAGAGCAAGGGAGGAAGAGGATCCTCCAGAAGGCGAACCACCTCAAAAGAGAAACTTACGGTCAACTCCACCAGAAGGCTTTGAAGGACCAATGACGAGGAGCAGACACTTGGCTTTTCCAAAAACGAAACTTAAATATCTAGATTTTTCAAAAAGAAAACATAAACGCAGACCAATGACAGAGGAATCGGAAGATGAAGATATGGAACCAAATACGTTATCGTCAGAAACGTCTCGAAATTGGGAACAAAAACGAAAAAGAACCTTATCAACCGATTCGTCAATCGCTGGCCCTTCATCAAAAAGGAAAATACAAGATGAAGAATTAATCGAAACCTCTGAAACACTGCAAGAAGACGAATCGATTGAATTCATAGAAACATCACAAGAACCAGAATCAATCGAAACCACGGAAACACCACGAAAAGAAGAATCAATGGAAATCATAGATATATCTCAATTACAGACTCAAATATCACCTAGAACAACAACAAGCAGAAGTGAGGATACGATTCCTCATCAAAACCAATTGGTGATAAGAGAATCTAGAGATTCTTTGGCAAAAATAAAAGATAACAGAGTCATCTTCATCGGATTGGATGGAAGTCCAATCGATAGAGGTGCCAAAGAATTAGAAACAGAAAATTTACTACCAATTCATGTAGACCTTACCCTGGAAAGGGCCCGGTCAGTACCAGATGGAACGAAATATATAATAAGTCTACCAATTAAAGAAAATTCAAGAACTGCCGTACGACCCGGTAACATCTTACACAGTCTCATGTCATTATGGGACGTAGTTACAGAATTCGATTTAAATTCATTCGCCATAAGTAGAACCCATAACATAGAAGATGTACCATGGAAATATATTATAAATAGATTAAAGGACATCTTCAGAGAACTACCGATTATAATCACTATTTGCACTGGTGATGTGGTAACACCACCTGAGAACTTAAGAGAATACATAATAAAAGAAAAACATACGTCGTCCAGTGGAGGACACAAAGGAGTTACAAAAACCTACCACAGGATACGACAAAATTACTATTGGGAAAATATGAAGAAGGAAATTCAAAAATTCGTCAGAGAATGCCAAGACTGTCAAATGAAGAAATTAACAAGAATCAAGATTAAACAACCAATGGTCTTAACAGATACTCCAGGAAAAGCGTTCGACAAAATCAGCATGGACATCGTTGGACCATTACCAAAGACTAGGAAAGGAAGAACACATATACTAACGATACAAGATTTGTTAACAAAATATTCAATAGCGATACCTTTATCTCGAACCACCTCTGCCGATATAGCAGACGTATTTATAAAACGGTTTATTTGCCGATTCGGATCACCTAAAGCTATTTTAACAGATCAAGGAACCAATTTTACTTCAAATTTGATAAAAATCGTCGCTAAACGATTCAAAATTAAACGCTATGTTACTACAGCTTATCATCCACAGAGTAACGGTTCGATAGAAAGATCGCATCATGTACTAACAGAATATTTAAAACAATATACGACGAACGACGATAATTGGGATGATTGGATAGATTTAGCAATGTTTTCATATAACACTGCAGTACATGAGGGTACTAAATTTTCACCACACGAATTAGTTTTCGGATGCATTGCGCGAGAACCTTCGAGCGAAAAACCTATTGGTGAAGATTTGGAACCCACATACGCCGAATACCAAAGAGATTTATTTCACAAAATAACTAATCTGCAAACGGAAGCCCGAGAAAATTTAATAAAGGCAAAAGTCAAATCTAAACAATATTATGATCGGAAAATTAATCCGCAAGATTTTAAAGCAGGAGATTTAGTATATCTCTTAAAAGAACCTCGGAGGACAAAGTTCGCAGATCAGTATTCAGGACCATATAAAGTACTCGAATTGTTGCCAAATCAGAATGTTAAAATATTATCAGATGGGACAATTCGTACAGTACATATAAATAAACTTAAACTAGCGTATATTAAGTCAAATCCAGGATGATTAATACATAAAACAAGTTGAATAAGTAGAGAATTGATCGATAAAATAACGAGTAGTAAAATATTTAGAGTATCGTCTATTACAGACCATGATACTCCCAAGCGAAACTTCCCACGAAGTAGAAGTAGACTATGGCAGGAAAATAGAGGAGGTAATATCAACCCTCACTCCACCCCTCTACAACCGGCTAGAACATCTCTACTGCTTAATCCGAGCTACAGCAACTATATACGTCCACAATCACGAACGAATTTGCGATATGTGCTATGATCAAATCAGCCAATACGAAAGAAATCGATATGTGAAAACTGCGGGCCATAACCTATGTAATTATATGGGGCTGCTACGAGGGTCTATCTGCACTAAATGTGGGATAGGAATGGTGTTTAGAAGACTGGCGGAGACGTGTACAGAATGTATGACTAAATGTCTTATACTAAACCCAACCGAAAACATCAAATTGTTACACGGAACTGTAATTGACGTAGAGTATATCCAATAAAGAAATGAAAGAAAGGAAGAGAAGAAAAACCTTATAATAAATATATATATATATTCAAATAAATACCCTACCTCTTATAATGCATATAAAACTGCACATAATTATACAAATATGTCGAAGGGGAGAATAGCCACTCAATAGATGGCTAAAACAAATCAAGTATAAATACTTAGAGATGCCATCTATTGCAGATATGAAGCTACCTGTAGAAGTATTTGAAGAAGACTTGGAGCATTATGGACCAATAGATGGAGTATTCCCGAACCAATATCCACATACGTATAGGCCCTTGATGCAGATGTACTGCGTAATTAAAACCATTACAAGGGTCTACACATGGGAGATGCTAAGATTCTGCCCTAATTGCTACGACACCCTAAACGAAAACGTAAAACAAGAAATTGTAGAAGGAGGATGTCACAGCATGTGTAAATACACAGCATTAATGATGGCCACCTCCTGTCATCAATGCGGGATGTCTTTGGCAACCGTGAGACCCGCTTGTAGGTGTACGGAGTGTATTGAGGAATACTTGGAATTAACCCCCAGAAAATGGAATATTTTAAATATCGGCGGAATAATAGAAGTGATTACCAGACGGTGATAAAAGGGAGAGAAAGCTGTAGCTTCCACATATCTATATATATGTTATACACTTATATGTATAAAAAAAAAAAAAAAAAAAATATATATATCTCTTACCTATAATATTGGTGGTTGAAATATTAACCCTCATATGAAAAGTATATATACTAACTAGTAATAAGAACAAATACCGAATGATTACAGATCGGAAACCAAATCAGACCTTAAAATGGGAGTATTACATGACCCCCATCAACCAAAGGGTCGTGGAGAACACCGCGGGCCCATCGACGGAGTAGTCCCTTACGATTACCCAGAAACATATTTACCACTATTAATGTTATCCTGTGTGCGACAGTCTGTATACCAACTTTACGTATCAGATACGAAACAAATACGCGCCGAGTGCTATGTACAAACAAATGGGGCACCAGAATATGTTATTGAATACCACTTACACGCTATTAGTACTGAACAAATAGCGGAACAACTCGCCAAATGCGATCAATGCGCCGGAGAAACAGCATGGATTGCAGAAGCAGCCACTTGTGCTGGATGCACCGAAGAATACATGGGCCTAACCCACGAAGAATACGCAGGGTTAGCAAACGGCAACTATAAAATCGTTGAGAATTGGTGGCCAATGTAAAGAAATACTACATTAAATAAGATACAAACTTATCAAAACAATTATATATATATATTGTATACAAAAGGTACAAAACAAAATAATAATAAATAAAATATTCTAATTTAATGAACACATATAAATCTTGAGTAAAAAACGATTATTTTCAAAGATATTGCTTTGTATCCTACAAATTTGCTCGAATAAATTCACAGGCAAGGTGCAGAGAAAACGATTAAAATTGCGGCAATAATCATCCAAGAATTCTCGAGTGGGTTTCAAATAAGAAATCCAACGATCTTTATTAACCACCACACCCGATTAATCTATTCTTTTAAGATATCTGTAATTTACCGAAAATAAACTAAGGTAATATAAGAGACAGGAAGTACAAAAGAAATTGTATTTTGGTTTCAACCAATGCGACGAAAAATCGCATATTCATAAGGATACTTGTTAATTATAAAATAAAAATAAAAAGTACGAAATATTAAAGGGATAATATAAATCATTGTTAAGATAACTATAGTTCAAAACAAATTTTTTTTTTTTTTTGTTAAAAGGAGAATCACCATGATTTTACCATGGGTAATTCTAATCGACTTGAATCTTGCTTGGGCCCTCATTGGATACGATTGCAAAGGGCAACATTTAAACGTGACAACCGTTTCGTTAAATTCAGTAGGAGATTGCGAAATTAATCCAATCTCCACAGTCACAAAGGAAACCTACATTCAACTTCTGCAACTATCGGACTTCAACTACGTGGAAGTCATCCAATGCAAACTGATAATTTCAAGAACCATCTATTACTGCGGAATGCACTCACACATTTCTGCAGTACACAACGGGCTAAATGAATACCTCGAAGATCTAACCGAACGTCAATGCCGAAATATGCACGAATATGGATCCACCGTTATAGGTAATAACGTCTATTTGGTGGGACTCAAAATGAACCAGACCTCAACCCGGACATTCACCATGGCCGGATCACTCACCGCAGATGGAAAATGTACCGGAGCACAATTTTCCGACCCTTATGGATCATGGGAAAAGGTAGTAGTACAAGCAATAGCGAAGATAACACTTAAAACAGCTCTAGTACCAGTACGACTAGAACCCAACAAAATCATATTGAAATCTGGAACAATATACCGTTTTCAAAACGGATTTTGTGTGGACAATGAGGATGGACACACGTTCTGGCACCCTTTTCCACCATCAACTTGCAAATTTGATCGCTATGATGTACTCTATGAAGGGCTGGCATCCAAAATTTCCGACACCAGCCCAGCCGAAGGAAATTCACCTTCCGTGTATGCGTTAACCACGCAACATATTATATTTGCTTTAACCCCGACAGGAGAACAACATCTATGTGGTTATACGCTTATACAAACGGAACATCCAAAACTATTCATTCTGGAAACAACTAAGGAAAGAACGTTTGCATCTTTACACAAAATCCCAGTAGAAAATTTGGATATTTTCACATATGTGAATTCCAAATTTGTCTACGTGGAAAAACACATAAGGACTGAATTGAAAACTCTATATAGAGATATAATCATACAAAAATGCCTACTGGAACAACAAATACTAAATAATGCTCTAATAATTGCTACGCTGAGACCAGACGAATTCGCCAATATAGTCACGAAAACAGCAGGACATATGGCACTAGTAGCTGGCGAAGTAACTCATATTGTAAAATGCATTCCTGTTCAAGTTAAATTACGAAAAACAGACGAATGTTATATAGAACTACCTGTATGGTTAAGAAATAATTCAATGTTCTTAACACCGAAGACACATATTTTAACCACTCGAGGGACACATAGGGAATGTAGTCCCATTCTACCAGTCATGTATGAAATTGACCAAGCATGGCACAGAATTTCACCACATCCAATTGAAGTTCGTCCACCTCAAATATTACATCCAAAAACGAAACTCAACTGGCATTATACATCTCCTTCAGATCTCGCAACCAGTGGAATATACAGGGTGTCCCAAAAATGTCGGACTTCCTTGAAAGGGGTTACTCAGGGGGTGATTTGAAACAACTTTTTCCTTAGCGAAAATATTGTCCGAAGCTTCGTTAAGGAGATATTAAGCAAAAACCCCGACCAATCAGAGCGCGCGCCTTCCGCCTGAGTTCCCGCGGTAGCGTTGGCTACGAGGTAGGCGACCGCGCTTGTGCTACGAACGTACGAACAAGCAAGTCGGCATGCATCGAAGGAAACCGCGTTACACAGTTTTTTTTTAAAGCAGAATCTTAAATAAGAATAATTTGAAGTGAGAGGACAAGAAGTACGTAAATTTCGTTTTTAAAGAAGGCATAAACGAAAAGGTAACGGAACAGAAAATGTACGACAAGTGATCGTAATTCGTTATTGAGGTAAAAATCCGTAGTTTAACAACGGCCAACACAACTAAATTTAAAAAATAATATTAGGTGTATGAATAAATTCTTTCCGACTGGAATTTCTATCGCGGTGGTATTCAGAAGCTGCCAGAAAAATGGCAAAAGGTAATTAACAATAATGGAAATTATTTCGATGATCGAGTTGTTTTCATATTTTTTAAATCGAACCGTTATTGTACCCTAAAATCGGAAAGAATTTATTTTCACACCTAATAATCACCAATAAATTAAATAAAACTCACCCTTTCGGACATTCCTTTCCTTGCTTTCCTTCCCTTTTCGGAAACCTGTGTCACTGGGTCACTGTACCGATCCTGGTTATCGGTGGACGAAAAGGTTTATGATTAAGTAGCGCCCAGTGCTCAGCTGATCACACTGCGTCCGGGTTAATGTACCGAATATTCACTTCACTGCACGGCTACTAACACTGATCACTGAATTTATTTTTCACGGAACGTGTTGTTCCTACGTTATAAAAATTGGTGGCCGCGAAAGGGGCCGATTACTGTTAATTACTGGGACGAGATTACTACTATTACCCGGCGAAAAGAAATTGCGTGGCAGACTGTCTCGAGCTGTGCAGTCCGCTGCTGTGACGATTGGTCGAGTCACCTATTTGGGCACACTTTTAAAGACGGGACACACGTATTTTGGTTATTGGCTGAAGTTGCCACATACATTGTCGCACCGCGCGACGAAGAGATCGAACGAAACACGAGATCGAGTGGGATAGAGCGATTTGACCAAGCGTAGCCTACGCTTTTGTTTTGACGATCGTCGGTCGGATCCGCATCTGATCGCTGCACAGCAGCGGACTGCACAACCCGAGACAGTCTGCCACGAGTTTTCTTTTCGCCGGGTAATAGTAGTAATCTCGTCCCAGTAATTAACAGTAATCGGCCCCTTTCGCGGCCACCAATTTTTATAACGTAGGAACAACACGTTCCGTGAAAAATAAATTCAGTGATCAGTGTTAGTAGCCGTGCAGTGAAGTGAATATTCGGTACATTGACCCTGCGATCAGCTGAGCACTGGACGCCGATGACCAGGATCGGTACAGTGCCCTACTGACACAGGTTTCCGAAAAGGGAAGGAAAGCAAGGAAAGGAATGTCCGAAAGGGTGAGTTTTATTTAATTTATTGGTGATTATTAGGTGTGAAAATAAATTCTTTCCGATTTTAGGGTACAATAACAGTTCGATTTAAAAAATATGAAAACAACTCGATCATCGAAATAATTTCCATTATTGTTAATTACCTTTTGCCATTTTTCTGGCAGCTTCTGAATACCACCGCGATAGAAATTCCAGTCGGAAAGAATTTATTCATACACCTAATATTATTTTTTAAATTTAGTTGTGTTGGCCGTTGTTAAACTACGGATTTTTACCTCAATAACGAATTACGATCACTTGTCGTACATTTTCTGTTCCGTTACCTTTTCGTTTATGCCTTCTTTAAAAACGAAATTTACGTACTTCTTGTCCTCTCACTTCAAATTATTCTTATTTAAGATTCTGCTTTAAAAAAAAACTGTGTAACGCGGTTTCCTTCGATGCATGCCGACTTGCTTGTTCGTACGTTCGTAGCACAAGCGCGGTCGCCTACCTCGTAGCCAACGCTACCGCGGGAACTCAGGCGGAAGGCGCGCGCTCTGATTGGTCGGGGTTTTTGCTTAATATCTCCTTAACGAAGCTTCGGACAATATTTTCGCTAAGGAAAAAGTTGTTTCAAATCACCCCCTGAGTAACCCCTTTCAAGGAAGTCCGACATTTTTGGGACACCCTGTATACACAGAAGGAATTAGAAAATTTAAGGGACCACATTATGTTCCCTGCAGAAAAAGCAGCAGTATTAAATACACTCGCCAGAGGAGTATACGGGAAAAATATTCCCGCAGGATCAATTTCAATAATGGGAATTTTGCAGCAGCCAAATTCTGGAATGGATTTCTTAAATTTGGAACAGTCACCGCAGGACTACTTGGAGTTTTTATTATCATTAAAATAACAAAAACAATATTTGATACCAGGATACTCGGGTATCAAATACATGCAGTCTATGGATGCGGACTACACTTGTTAGGAGCAATTTGGAGCTCCTTAACAACTTTAATAATACATCTGGCCAATAAAAAACAACCATCAACACAGAATGCAGAACAACCAACAACAACTGACGAGGGACGATAACCGACTCCAGCAGCAAGAGAATTCAAGGAAGCCATCCAAGAATTAAAACAAATTTCCTCTGGAAATTTGCTTTCTAAGGGGGGAGGTGTCACGTCCCGCGACGTGGAGTCTACTAATAACTAAACTCTTTAAATCGTTTATATTTACTATTTCGTACTTTAGTATATTATAATTATCTCAAACAATTATCAACATAATACATAGCCGATAAGGCACTGTAATCGGAACTCGCGATAAGAAGAACTCGAGCCGTGAATCTACGGACGGCAATAGCGAGCAGGAGAGCAGCTATTATGGGAGGTGGCAGCCAGCCGGCTACACGCACACCAGGAAGGCCCAGCCAACACCAGCTGACGTCCAGAATGGGACGGAGGCCCCTATCAGCCAATGCAGCCGACACCTTCACGGATCTGCGCCCCTGATCATCGTTAGCCACTTGCCCTCCCATTATTTCCCGTAAATCGAGCTCCAATACGGAACCGATGAATATTAACTTCAATCCTTAGTATGTGGGCTGTACGAAACCAATCGCACAGAGCACATCGAAAACCCAGTAGCGTAAAATCTAAAACTAAGAATTAAAATAAGAATTTAACTATCGACGCTGCTGAGAGTTTCGTGTGACTGCAGAAATACGTCTTAAGTCGAGCAAAAGACACCGAAATAGGTGCGCAATAGCTCAAATTCTGTAGCAAACGAAACTCTCGGATAACGCGCTGGAATGAATTCTTCAGGTGGATCCCACGGCAGATGATTGGAGGATTTCACCATCCCACCTAAAATCTGTCATGTGACAAACCTGGAGAAGGAGTGATCGACTGCCCTATAAAAAGGGACTGATCACCCGTGGAACTTAGTATATTCAGTATATTCAAGTAATTAATTAATTAATAAATTTATTATCAATTCACTATTGAAGTCAAACTCGTTAAGTGTAAAATAAGTGACAATAAAAGTGTTATTAAAGTTACTAGTGAGTGAAGTTTTACCATAATAATAATCCATGTTCCTACTTTGGGCATTGACATTTTTCTCTAATTGACCTTTATAATCGAGTAATAATGGTTGGAAAGGTCGTGATTTGCACCCGTCGATGATGACACTTATAAGCAGGACAGCCGCCCACGGTGTCATCGGGAATTGGGTGTGAAGCACGATTTTCGTGATTAATATCATTATCGCTAAAATTAATGTTCGCAATTTGTTTCCACCAATGGTGACACCTACAAGCAGGACAGCCGCCCACGGTGTCATCAAACAGCGGTTACGGAGAGCGAATAGCGCGTACAATCAACCCCTAAAACGACCATAAGCTGATCGAAATTGGTTTGTGAGTGATCACGTTTTGCATCGATCAAAGGTGATATTTATAAGCAGGACAGCCGCCCAAGGTGTCACTGAGTAATCGGTGCAAACCCTGATCCCGGGAGATAAAACAACCCGTACTCAATTGAAACCCTTCCTAGAGAGTGAAAATGCCCAAAGGTCATCGCGCCGGCAGAAAATACCAAATAAGACGTCTGGCGCTAAAGTATAGATTAGAGGCGGCCGAAGGCTCAATTCTGTTGGGTGCGACCAGTTCTGCAGGGATCCGTGAGACTCGACCCACCAATAAAAAAGAGCAAGGGCACGTGGTGGCACCCGGCGATTGGGCCCTGCCAAAACCCAATACGGTAGCAGAAACCAACGGGGTCCCCGACGCTCCCATCTATTGGAAACTCATACCCATTGACCAGTGAAAAGTAAGCATGTTTAATTAATATATATATATTTAATTTGCGTCTAAATATTGTCTCAACTATCCCAGAGCGTAAATCCCTGGATTAGCTCAAAAGCGGTCAAATACGTTGAATTCGATAAAATCGCGCCCCCAAATAGGAAGCAGGGACGTAACAGTACGTATCAAATATGGATCAAATACTAAAATTTTGAAAATTTGACAAATCAGGGGTGGGGGTATATTTTTATACTTTCTTAACGGTCTAAATTGGTGAATACTTTTCAAAGACAACATTCTATCTGATGCCTTAAAACTTCGAATGACAAATAATTTTTTTTAAAATCACCCTTTCCTGCGAAAATTTAATGATTCATTTTTACTGTCGGGAAAGTTACACAACTTCGTTGTCAGTTTTTTTTTAAATATCTGATAGATTTTTCATCTGATTCAATTCTTTCAGTCACGATGCCGCGTTATTATGCTAAAAATGACGAATCGCTCGATTTGGACAATATTTTGGAGGCAATAAAGCAGGTGAAAATTCATAATGCATCGGTCCGGCAAGCTGCCATCGCACATAAATCTCGAGGGCCACTTTGGGTCGGTATATTGTGAAATTTGCTAACATCGACGTTGTTACGGCGAATGAGGATTTCATGAGGAATTTACTCGTTGAATCTTCGAAACCCGGTGCAAAAACAGTGTGTTTTTTCATTTAAAGAACAGTCGAGATACTGGTCGCTATATAATCATTCCGCTTTTACCATTCTGTTTCCAAAAAAAATCACTTATTTTTAGATCTTTAAGCCAGAGCAAGAAAACGCGCTGATGAAATACATCCTCAAAGCCAGCGATATCTATTACGGATTCAGTGTGAAGGAACTGCGAAAACTTGCATACGAATATGCCAAATAGATTGGTATTTCGTATCCGGATGCGTGGTATGCCAATCGTGAGGCGAGCAGCGACTGGCAATTGGGATTTATGAAGCGCCACTCGAATTTGTCTTTGCGCACACCGGAAAAAGTAAGCCTGCAACGTTCCAAGGCTTTTAACAAAGAGAACGTCGATGCTTTCTTCAAAAATTTTTCGTCCGTGCTCAATGCGACTCACTTTGAAGCGCAGCGCATTTTTAATATGGATGAATGTGGATTGCCAACCGTACCGACAAAAGCTATGAAAATCATTTGCCAGAAAGGCAAAAAACGGGTCGGAACGTCAACTTCACAAGAGCGAGGCACAA
The DNA here is from genome assembly GCA_946251845.1 of Andrena fulva. Classification (NCBI taxonomy): domain Eukaryota; kingdom Metazoa; phylum Arthropoda; class Insecta; order Hymenoptera; family Andrenidae; genus Andrena; species Andrena fulva. Next base: position 40,841,238 of record OX276327.1, read on the forward strand.
ATGTAACTATGGCATTGTCCGTTAGCGCTACCGGTCAATCTATTCCTCCATTTTTTCTGTTTCCAAGACTAAAAATGAAGGAAGTATTCATGACGCATGCTTCACACGGTGCAGTCGGTATTGCCAACGGTTCGGGGTGGATGACATCGGAAGAGTTTCCTAAATACATGCAACATTTCATCAAACACACTGGCGCGAATGCAGAATCACCAACTCTTTTACTGCTCGACAACCACTCATCACATTTGTCGATCGAATCTCTTGATTTGGCCCTTAAACACGGGATAACAATGGTGTCATTTCCTCCACATTGCACGCATCGAATGCAGCCACTTGATATCACTGTGTTCGGCCCATTTAAAACCTCATACGCTATTCAACATGACGCTTGGAAGAAAAACAACATCGGTGTGACATTTGACTTGCATCACGTTCCACTCATTGCTGATAAGTGCCTCGATATTGCCGTCACACCAAAAAATATCAAAGCTGGATTTAAGGCGGCTGGCATTTATCCGTTCGATCCATATGCATTTACTGAAGTAGATTTTATTGCTTCGCAACTGAGTGAAGAGAATTTGGAAGACGATGATGACGATGCCGACAATCAGCGCCGCATTGTTCTTTTCAACGAAGATATTGCCGCGCATGAGGAAGGGACCACATCTGTGCCTTCAACAAGCGCTGGACCATCAACGAGCGCTGGATCTTCGACAAGTGATTCATCTTCAACGGCCTCTGATATTTCGAACAAAAATCTTTTCGACGCATTGCAGGCTGCCCTACCATTAAAAGCTGGCACGCCAGCTAAGAAATCGAATCGTGGCCGTAAACCAATGTCATCTGCTATTTTGACATCGCCAAAAGTTATGGGTGAGCTTCGTGAGAAGGCCGAGAAAAAGCGGAAGAGAGAAGAAAAAGGAGGCAATACACCAGGAGCAAAGAAACGGAAAGTTTGTAGAAAATCCAAGACACCGCAGAAAAAACAACCGCCTCCAACTGATATTGACGAGGAAGAGGACGTTGATTTCTGCATAATTTGTATGAAAAATATGCCGAAAAAGATGAACCGTAAAAACACCATTCATTGCAACGTCTGCGATCGCGCAATCCACTTGGAATGCGCCGGAATGACCGCAAGTTATTAGACTTGCAAGCATTGCATTTCAGATTAATTGTGGTCATTTTTTACTTTTTTTTTATGAATTGAATATTATTTTTTCATTTAGAAACATGAATAAACATTTTCTAACAAGCATTGTCATTTTTATTCAATTTATAAAGTGGCTCACGATTCCCCGAGATTTTTCAGATTCACGGAAATGCAAATTTTTTGTAATAGTCTGAAAATCATCTAATTTGCAAATATTCGATTCCGTTATTGTGACTAAAAGAAAGGTAAATGTTCATACTACAACATCCAGCTTTGAAATTTGAAGAAACACTTGATATTATAGCAGTTTCTTAGCAATAAAAAAAAGTGGCTCACAATACCCCGGCTTCCCCTATATTATTAATAAATATAAAAAAACTCAGACCATAGTAAATTCATTGGTCTCAGGGAGACCAAAAAAACTGTCCGACCGTGAAGAGAAGTTAGTATTGCGAAAAATTAAAAAAGATCCGTTTACTACTGCCACAGAAATAGCACAAGACTTGCAACAAATATCGAATAAAAGTATTCACCCCGAAACAATAAGGATTAGATTGAGAAAACATGGATACCACGCACGTGTTGCAAGAAATAAGCCTTTCGTTAGTGCGAAGAATTGGCAAAAGCGATTGAATTTTGCAAGAAAATATGTTAATATGCCCTTAGACTTTTGGAAACAAGTTATTTTTTCCGACGAAAGTAAATATAATGTGTTCGGAAGTGACGGCAAAAAATTAGTCTGGAGAAAAGAAGGTGAGGCGTTAGCCCCGAAAAATTTGCAGCCTACTGTTAAAGGGAACGGTGGTAGTGTCATGGTATGGGGATGTTTTGGTGCAAATGGTGTAGGCAATTTGAAATTTATTGATGGCATTATGGACCGATTTAAATATATAAATATTTTACAAGAAAATTTAGAAGCGAGTGCAATAAAATTGAATGTTTTGGAGAATTATTACTTCCAGCAGGACAATGATCCTAAGCATACCTCTCGTATTGTTCAAGAATGGTTATTATATAACGTGCCTCATTTACTAAAAACCCCTCCGCAATCTCCGGACTTGAACTCAATAGAGAACCTGTGGGAAGAATTGTATTGAAAAGTCCATAAACGAAAGATACAAAATAAAGAGGAATTAAAGCAAGCTCTGTTTGAAGAATGGACTAAAATTGATGCAACCACGACGGAGACATTAATAGCATCAGTAGTTAGGCTATGAGAGTTCTGGACCATGGTGCTCGAGGGGTGAGGCGGGGCAGGGGGGGGGGGGTACCGCGCTCTTCGGCGAGGGCGAGGGGGGTGGGAGGGGAGGGGGTACCGAGCTCGTGAGTGAGGGGGTGGGGAGGGGAGGGGAGGGGGTACCGAGTTCGTAGGTGAGCGGATGATGTCACAGGGTAGGGGGATTCAAAAATGGCGTCGACCGAGTTCGTGGATGAGGGGATGACGTCACAGGGAAGGGGGATTTGAAAATTTTCAAAATGGCGCCGCGTGCGCAGCTCGAGTTCGTTGGCGAGGGGGCTGGCGTCACAGGGGAGGGGGTGGATTTTCAAAAATTTAAAATGGCGTCCCGCGCATTTCGTATTGGCGCCACCTGTTGGATGTTTAAGGTACTTTGGGCACGCGTCGCCGCCGCGCAATCTCCGTACGCCTGCGGGTATGTTTATATGAATCGTAGGTGTAGTATAGCAACCGTGTAAGGGCGAGAAACATTTGAAAATACGTTTGAACTACAACTAACGTATACACGGCGCGATGGCGTCATAAGGAGTTCGGATAGGGTATGCGGTTAGTATATTAAATTCGGCAGTTGATCGGTGAATATCGTGAAATACGTTACGCACGCATAAGTGTCGCGAGACATGGACTTTTTCGTGAATTCATATAAGTTGTTACGAGGGATGATCCCACTGCTGCGTACCGAAGAACACTGTGACGATTGGTTCATATCGTGTAATGAGTGTTTGCGTCTTATCCACGCGTATTTTACGACTCGAAGAGTATCGGCAACTGAACAACAACGTTTGACATTACTTAATAGTAATTTTGTAATAGTGCAAACGTGTGTCCGAAGCAAAATAGCATACATACTCGCTGAACAGGACGCGCTAGACGCTTTGCTCGAGTCATCGGCTTCTGATGATGATATTGATGGAGGGGCAAGACAATTATCAACGTCGATGCAGCTGGATGACGAATCACTGACGATCGAGAGGCATAAGATCCGCAACGTGTTAAGCGTACCATCATTAACCGAGACGTCATGGATTAGCATCTTTCGATACGGAATTATACAACTGTCGCGTGAGCATCGTCAATTGCTACGTCATATCGCGCGAAATAGTACTGTTGGTAAATGCTCATTGTATTGCATAGTTAACGATAAGGACGTATACCTCAAGCGTGCGGAGTACTTTAACCTATCCAAGTGTAACATTGTTCGTTTTAATCGTAAAAGGGATGTCATAATTTTTTACTATAAACTTAGCTCTGTTCAGCTCACTGCTCTTAACAAAATCAAAGATCTTGGCGTCGTATTTACCCCACAGTTATCCTTTCGTGAGCATTGCCAGGTTATCGCTGGCAAGGCTCTCAAAATACTTGGTTACGTGATTCGTGTTTCCCGGCACTTCAAAAACATATCTACTATTAAGCTTCTTTATATTTCTTTAGTCCGTCCGCATCTGGAATACGCGGCGATCATTTGGTGTCCACATTACAAGTATTTATCCGTCATGATCGAGCGGGTTCAAAATAAATTTCTTCGTTTTATGTCATACAAGCTAAATGATCCCATGCCAATAACTTGCCATAATTACCAGCCTATATTGGCTAAATTGGGGCTGATGACGCTTGAAAATCGTAGGACCATTTCTGATCTGCTATTTCTATATAATTTGCTTAATGGTAATATTGACTGTTCCGGTATTCTTAAACTTATTAAATTTTATGCGTCCATTAGAATTATAAGACGTACCTCTCTACTTTATATCGAACTTCATCGTACAGTATTGGGCAAATTCCATGCTATTAACCGTATTGCCTCTCATGTTAATGTGTATTACACGAAGATTGATCTCTTTGACGGTTCGGTAACCTCCTTCAAACAATCAATCTTTAAAGCCATCAATTGCTGACTTTTGTTATAAATGTTCTGTTACGCGTTTTGTGTTCTGTGGTTTCTATCATTGTTTCTTTGTTCGCTTCGTAGCGCTCACACTACTTCTGTTCTTTCTCATGTTATTGTATCAATGGGCTTCCGTAAATAAACGAATTATTATTTTTATTATTATTACCGCGATCGTGTGTACACTGTTGACACTTCTACACGACATCGAGAACGGAGAGGTCAAAGTACGGGAAGTATTGTATCCTGATACATAAAAAATTACGGTGCATAGGTTTTTATGTCGAGAATTGAAGCGATTTTTGGACGATCGTACGAGTCTGCCGCGAAACTCAAAGCTCGTCCTTGTACCGTTAAGTTTTCGATTTCCGGATTGGGAGCATGATCGCATCACCTGGAAGAGTCGGATCATAAAGTCAGGTGAAATCAAACGAATATGGGAAGTAAACTATTTGTGAGGAAGTGAACTCATTGTGAATAAGTAAACATGGAAGTGTTCATGGACACGTACAGGGTTTTGTCCCGGATGTCCGAACTTTTACGCTATGTTGCGGAATTCCGAGACTGGGAGGACCAGTGCGACACGTGCCTGCAGCTCATCGTCGAGTACCAGTGCAGCGGAGGAGTGTCCGTGGCCGCGAAACAACGCCTGGTGTCGCTGATCGCGCAAATAAAAACATTACGTGCGATTGTTCGGGGTCGGTTTTCGTGACGGGTTCGGGGTTACGGGTCGATCGACGGCACCCAAAGTCGTATGGGAAGACGTGGAATCAGCGTTTATAGGCCGTATTTCGACTGGCGCGGTAATCAACGTGGGACACGTCGATCCACGTCGATTTTTAGAGGGTGCTCGACGAACTGTGATCTCGCGCGTTACGGACGCTATCACGGAACATAAGAGCGTGTCCGTGAATACGAACTTAAACGCGGAGTTTATGTTGGGCGAAAATACTGACATGAAAAGTTTCGGTACGCGAAATCGCGTACTATTCGAGACATCGAGCGTGCGCGAGTGGTATTCGAAGCACGTGGTCGCTCCCACGCTAGTGGCGATCGAGGAGTTTCAAGATCGCGACAGTGGATGGACCCTAAGGGCTGTGTTAAATATTCTATTGAATATAAATAAGCACAATCCACTTCGAGGCGGTTGCTACATACCGCTTCCGCACACCGTCGTCCTGAAAAAAAGCGGTGGTGAACGTGAAGAGCGGGGACAATGCGTACTTCTTGTGGGCCGTCGTCGCTAGTTTGCACCCTGCTGCTACGCATGAGGACAGGTACGCGTCGTACCCACACTACGCTACGGTACTTCGCACGGACGATATTACTCTTCCCGTGACGTTGGATCAGCTGACAAAGTTCGAGAGGTTCAACGACGTGTCCGTAAACGTGTACACGTGGTCCGACGGAAGCTGCGCGCCTCTGCGTTTGACCGAAGACAAGCGAGAGAGACACGCCAACCTGCTACTGGTACAGGATCCCAAGGACCCCAAACGTTACCATTTCGCGTGCATTCGCAGCCTGTCGAGGCTGATTTCGAAGCAGCTCGGCAAACACAATGGTCAAGTATTCGTTTGCGAAAGGTATGTTAAAAAATATTTTAATCGATATATTCTTCATTCTTATGTTTTATTATTATTATTATTAATAATGCTATTATCGTTGCAGGTGCCTCAACTTCGTCCATTCGTCCGAGCAATTGACCAAGCACAACGTGGACTGCCAACGTATAAACGAATGTGCCGTCGAATTGCCGTCCGCTGAGGACAAATGGTTGCAGTTCAAAAACTTCAAGAATAAGGAACGAGCACCATTCGTCGTGTACGCGGACTTCGAATGCATGCTGGAGGACGTCGAGCCTGCGGAGCGGAGTCGTACGTACACGTACCAGCAACACAGAGCGTACAGCGTGGGATACTACATTCATTGTTCCACCGACGCGTCTCTGTGCCGTTATCGCGCGTATCGTCACGACTCCGAGTGCGTGAAATGGTTCGTGCGCGAACTTCGAGACTTTGCGAACATTGCGTATTCGTGGTTGCGGAACGCGAAACCGATGATCCCGCTGACGAGGCAACAGTGGCGAAGTTTTAATGACGCGAGCGTGTGTCACGTGTGCGGAAAACCATTCGTCGATACAGACAAAAAAGTGCGCGACCATTGCCACTCGACGGGTGAATATACTGAGGCGCGGCCCACGTATCGTGTAATTTACAATTTCAACGATCGTACACGATCCCGGTAGTATTCCACTATCTATCAGGCTACGACGCGCATTTCGTAATTAAGGAGTTGGCGTCCGCATTCGAGGGGCAGATCGACCTGCTGCCGGTAACGAAGGAACGATACATATCGTTCACGAAACATGTCAAGGGAATCGACGCCGAGAACAACGATTGGAAGAGGGGATTGAAGTTTCGATTCGTAGATTCGTTAAAGTTCTTAGCCGCTAGTCTGGAGAAACTCGCTTCGGACCTTGGCAAAGAACGACTCGCGATTCAACGATGCGAGTTTTAATCCCTGTCGGACGATCAGTTCAATCTCCTGACCAGGAAGGGCGTCTTCACGTACGACTATGTATCGTCATACGCCAAACTCAATGATACGTGTTTACCGTCCCGCGAAGCATTCTATAATCGGTTGAACGATACCGTCGCGTCGGAACCTGATTAAGCGCACGCCGTGAACGCGTGGAATACTTTTCGCGTACAGACATTGGGCGAGTACAGTGATTTGTACGTGAAAACAGATGTGCTGTTACTCGCCGACGTATTCGAGAGTTTCCGCACCGACTGTATTGCGAGTTACGATCTGGATCCCGCGCATTATTTTACGCTGCCGAGTTTCACGTGGGACGCGATGCTCAAGTACACCGGTATACAATTAGAGCTTCTGACGGACGTGGACATGCTACTGTTCGTGGAGCGTGGCATACGCGGTGGTCTGAGTCAGTGCTCGCACAGGTACGCGCGTGCCAATAACAAGTACCTGCCGGCAGCGATGTACGACGAGTCGAAGCCGTCGACGTACCTGATGTACTTCGACGTCAACAACTTTTACGGATGGGCGATGTCGCAGGCTATGCCGCACGGAGAGTTTCAATGGTTGGACGATGCGACGGTAGCCGCGCTCGACGTATCATCCATGCCTGACGACTATGGACCCGAGGGATGCCTGTTGGAGGTGGTCATCGAGTATCCCAAGGAGATTCACGACGCACACGCCGACCTGCCATTCTGCCTTGTACGCGAGCACGCGCCAGAAGGAAAACAGACCAAGCTGCTTGCCACGCTCGACGATAAGGAGCGATACGTAATTCACTATCGCTACCTGAAACAGTGCGTGCGACATGGTTTACGCGTGATCAGTCGCATTGGTTGCGCGACTACATCCAATTGAACACCGATTTGAGGACGCGAGCCACGAGTGAATTTCAGAAGACTCTATATAAATTAATGAACAACGCGGTGTACGGTAAGACAATGGAAAACGTGCGGAATCGCCTAGACGTGCGGCTAGTGACTCAGTGGGGCGGTCGTTATGGCGCGGAAACGCTGATCGCGAAACCAAACTTTCACAGTCGGATGATCTTCTCCGAGCAGTTAGTGGCAATCGAAATGCGAAAACTAAAAGTTAAGTTCGATAAGCCGATATATGTGAGTATGAGTGTGCTGGATATATCTAAAGAATGTTTGTATGGAGTAGTAAGAATAGGGGGATTCTAATGCAGGCCCTCTGAGGGGGGGGGGGATGCGGTGGGGGGAAACATGGGCGCGGGGGGAGCGGGGAGTGGAAGACCGGTTGCGCGCGCATGAGCCGCGGAGTGGGGGAAACCGGAATCGTGGAGGGGATCAGTCCGGACCGAGCCACCGCAGAGACCTCTCAAGACCGGACCCACCCCCGGAAATTTCCACAGAGGGTCGTCCCCTCCCTCTAAAAAATTTCTGGGGTCGGGTCTTGTATGAAAAATCTTTTTCAGACTCGATCCGACCCCAAATATTTTTCTAAACCAAATCCACCACCGGAATATTTTTTTACAAACCAATATGCGACGGAAATTCCCCCCAACGCAGAGAAATAATTTTTAATCCACGTAGAATCTTAAAATTAGGTGGCGAGAGAAGGAGGAGGAAGACAGGTAAATAAAATGGAGAAATAATATACGTTTAAGAAATTTATTTTAAAATATATAGGAAATATATTACATAGGAAACATATTATATAGGAAAAAACATTGAGATGTATATACCATTCAGGCGTATGACATGCATCACGAACAATCAATCCCAATCCTAATGCTAATAGTTCACAATCTATCACAGAGTTCGGTTCGTAGCAGTCGCTTTCGGTAATGATTTTCTCATAGTCCGCGGTCGTTGTAGTAGCGGTACGTATAATGTTGACAAAGGAGACGTACTTACTGGTTACGGAGCACAAAATTTCAGATAAAAATGAGAACATGTAGTCGATACAACGAGCATATGAGCGTATGAGACACCTTTTTGTATCGTGCGTCCCGGAATACCATCACTACACTGCCGATCCCATAAATCGCGCTATGGATGAGCTTAATCAGTGCCCCGCGGACATAGATTTATTTCAAGCCTCCCTCGCGTCGTTCAGGAATCAGCTACTTAGGAGACTGCCACCTCTGTAACCTAGCGTTTCACCGGGAACGGCGATATAGCCGTGTATAGACTGGCATGTTCTTGTGTTGTTACTGTTTTGTTACTTTACTTTATATTCTATGTTTTTCGTTTTATTTTATTTTTAATTTTATTGTATTTTATTGTATGTTTCTTTATCTTAGTATTTTGTCTACACTTTGTATTCTAAAGGGTTCTCCCGTTGAGTCAATAATAATAATAATAAGAATAATAATATTTGAACATTTGAATTATCGTAGGTTCGGACATGTATATGACTGAACTATTATCTGAGATTTTAGCAATTCGTTCACTCTGTATTCGTGTGAAATCGATACGCAAATGATCGCTGTGTATAGAATTTTACAATTTTGAGTGAGCAGGGGAGACATGTACTCGTGGTGAAATTCATACAAACAAATTTTTTATATGTCCAGAATGCACATACCCACATATATCGGTTTGTTGAATTTCACCTCGAGTTTTCGCAATTCAACAGCTATTAAATTTTCCGAAAAAACGCTTCTGCTGTGAAAATTCGGTTTCGCGATCATTGCCTCCATGCCAAATCGTCCATCCGAATGTGATAAAAGTTTTACATCCACATGGTTTCGCACATTTTCCATAGTTTTATCGAATACCGCGTTGTTCATCAATTTATACAAATTTTTCTCAAAATCGTTTGTCGCGCCTGTTCTAAACCGTATATTTAGTTCGATGTAATCGCGGAGCCAGGGAGATTGGGCGAATTGAAGCACGCGGTGTATCTTTGTAATACGAAGACCGTGACGCATGCACTGTTGCAGGTTGCGATAGTGGATAACGTAACGCTGCTTATCGTATAATGTCGCGAGTAATTTATCCTGTCTGCTGCCAGGTGGTTTGGTACGCGTCGGGCAGAACGGTAGATCGGCATGAGCGTCGTGCAGACGTTGCGGATATTTCAGGTCTACCTCGAGAATGTATCCCGTGGGCGAATCGATAGCGATCGAAGACACGTCAAAATTTACAACATCTTCGACCCATTGAAATTTAGCGTATGGCAGGGCCTGACACATCGCCCATCCATACAAATTGTTCACGTCAAAGTACATCAAGTACGATGACTGTTCCGATGCGTCGTAAGATGGCATGTACTTGTTATTGGCATGTGCGTATCTTCCGGAACATTGACTTAAACCCCCGTGTAACGTCCTGCGACGAGCCGGCATTAAAAACTCCTTTCTTTTATTATATTAATTCTTATTATTCTATAGTATACTATATCATATACACAAAACGTTTGAATTAGCAGTAAGACATGAATGCACGTATGGACGAATGCAACCTAGTGGTCAGTGAACAAACTAAGTGAAGTGAACGCATGCGCAGTATCATTCAACCGAGCGAGTGAATCGAGTGCGGACCGCGAGCGGACCAAGTGCGCCTGCGTGAGACGCACGATCGGCCGAACGGCAAGTGAGTCAACGAAGTAACAAATCGCGTTTGAAACACTACGGGACGCTTTATGCGAGGAACCGATTTTACAGTATCCAAATTTCGACAAACCTTTTATCATTACTACGGATGCTTCGGGTTATGCAGTAGGCACAGTACTAAGTCAAGGAGAAATCGGGAAGGATCTACCAATAGCATACGCTTCGAGAATATTAAACGATGCTGAAACCCGCTACGCTCCAACCGAACGCGAATTGCTCGCTTTAATATACGCCGTCCAACATTTTCGTACATACATATACGGAAGAAACTTCTTCTTGGTCATGGACCACAAGCCGTTAGAATGGCTCCATAAATTAGCCAACCCCACTTCAAGATTAATGCGATGGAAAATAAAGCTCGCTGAATACAATTATAAAATCATGTACAAACCCGGGAAGTACAATACTAACGCGGACGCCCTTTCACGAAATCCAATAAATGCGCTCCCATTACAAGTATTAGGGAAACGCGCGCGTTCCAGAACGCCCACGAATTCCAGCTCTCCTAACGCCATAAAACAACCAAAGGGAGACGGGTACTCCTCGTCGTCGTCGGCGGAGTTCAGTCCTGGTAAAATACCGGTGAAAAGGAAACTGAAGAGGAAGCATAGGACCACGACAACCACGTCGTCAGACAAACCAGTAGAGAAAAAGAGAGGTGTAACGCCAGGTTTCGAGGCGGTTAAAGACATACAAGTTTCGGCAGAGGTTCACCCTTCCCCTAAACCAATTATTTCCGCACCAACAACCCCTCACCAACATTCTAGACCGCAACGAATGGAAGTGGATACAATGATGGAAGATCCAGATCAAATAATGGAAATCAGCGAGAATACAGAAGTTCCAAGGGGCCCCATTTACCGAGAACCCCCACAAATCAATTCAAGTAATAGCAGCAGTAGTAGGAACAATACTTTACCGATGCGAGGCAGAAAGTCATGCATAAGAGACTCTAGCGGAACACTGACCGGTCCAGTATCGCCTGTGGTAATAAAAAGGAACGCGAGAGACAAACTCGAAACATTCAAGGATCAACCCCGACGGCGAATGTCACCACGACGACAAATACGAACGCCACCGAAAGCACTACCTAAAATAGTTCGGCAAGAACGAGTCCAAAACAGAGTAAGGGAAATTAAGGACCACTTATGGATCAGAAGAGAAACTGTAGGAGTATTCATAAACGTATATGGCGAACCAGTGGGCGAGGGAAGCGCGGAATTCTTAAGAACAGAGTCGATTAAAATCACCTCATCCCCACCACTCCAGGCAGGGAACATAATAGAAATCCCCCAATCGGAACGAATCATCTTAGGGATGATATTACCAAATCCACCGACCGACGAAGGTTATCATACCACGGTTAAGAATTTATATAACAAACTAACAGAGCGAAATATTAACAAAATTTCAATACCAAAAACGGAAATTAACATAACGTGGGAGAAATTGAAGCAAATGATAAATCTAAGGTTCCTACAGACTAATATTAACATTACGATTTGCACCGGCGCAGTGCAACTGCCATCAGAACAAGATCGCTTAACAATCATAAAAGAAAACCATGAGTCGCCGACAGGAGGACACAAAGGTGTAACCAAAATCTATAAAAGAATTAGAGACATGTATCACTGGCCAAATATGAAGAAGGAAGTACGACAATTTATCAAGACGTGCATAAGTTGCCAAAAGAAGAAGCTCGTACGAATAAAAACCAAAGAACCGATGATAATAACGGACACACCACTAGACGCTTTCGACAAAATATCGATGGACATTGTGGGACCATTGCCGCTCACAAAATCAGGAAAATCGTACATACTATACAAGACAATTTAACGAAATACTCAGTAGCGATACCACTAGTCTCGTTCACAAGCGAAGAAATAGCGGAAGCATTTACCATGCATTTTATTTGCCAATACGGATGTCCAAAGGCAATTTTAACAGATCAAGGAACTTCATTTGTGGGTTCCCTTATGCAAAAACTGGCAAGAGTCCTAAACATCAAGCAATATAAAGCATCAGCGTTTCACCCGCAGTCCAACGGTTCTTTAGAAAGAAGTCATCATGTTTTAATTGAATACTTAAAGCACTACATAACTAAGGAAAAACAATGGGACCAGTGGCTGCCACAGGCCATGTTTTCATATAATACCAGCGAACACGAAGGGACGAAATACACCCCCTATGAACTAATATATGGAAAAAAAGGCAAGGCTACCGTCGAGCATAACGCCGAATGATTCTTTAAACACATATCCAGACTTCATAGACAGACTAGTAACTAGATTGATTAATATTCGCGAAACAGGCCGAAATAATTTGGAAAATTCAAAACATCGTCAAAAGTACTATTATGACAGAAGAGTAACCACTATTAACTACCAAAGAGGAGAACAAGTCCTGGTTCTGAAACCAAAAAGAAACAAATTCAGTGACGAATATGACGGACCATACAAAATAATAGAAATCTTAGATTCTAATAACGTAAAGTTGGCGATAGGCCCTCACCGAACTAAGATCGTCCATAAGGACCGAATCAAAAGAGCCTATGTGCCACAGGACCAAGGGAAATTCTAGGAAAACCCCTCCCCACCAGAGGACACCGGGACCACGTGTCTATAAATTCGGGCGCAATTAGCGCAGGTCCTCACTCGCGAACCTGATCAGTCTAGAAAGCTAACTCACAAATTCAATAGTAATTATTTGAAAACTCGCGAAAGTGATCAGTCTGGAAAGCTAACTCACAAATTCAGTAGTAATTATTTGCAAACTCGCGAAAGTGATCCGTCTGGAAAATCGATTCACTAAGAACCACGGGAAGTGATTCGTCGGCGAACTGCCACTAAAAGCCAAAACGATGGAAAACCGAAGGTAAAAACCAAATTCCCTTATTTTCATTACAAGTGAGCCGAGAAAGGATTCTTATCCAAAGTTCGTGCGATAGAGTATCGTCCCCCAGGGAGGAATGGCAGTTTCGCCCGTACGAGGAGGAAGAAGATGACCCGAGAGGCGGGTATTACGGACGGCTGACGAGACTAATCTGCCTCCGGGCAACAGGGACGGCATTCGCGGATCGAAACGACCTGTACCGACGGAAGGTGTGTTGTAGCTGTTACGAGGGGATGTCGGAGCAGCACAGGAGGTATTGCACCCCCGCCACCAACCACCTCGTCACGCTCAAAAGAAACCTGATCAATTACAAGTATTGCATGGTTTGCACCGAACCATTGTACACCTTGGGGATCGCGGGCCAGTGCCGACACTGCGTTAAAGCATTCGTGCACCTCAGCCACGAGAACTGGAGAGCGCTAGAGCTGGGCCTAGCGCTGAACGTGCTCGAGTTCGAGAGCGACGATAATGTGGGGCGCTAAAAAGAAAAAAAAATAATATTTTTGAATAAATCCTCCTTTTACCTAATATAATCGAATCTGATTCTATCACCTTCACCTCCGTTACTCCAAAACCAAGCGAAACCGTTCGATTTCATTTAAAGGTCTTATACGATATATATCACGCTACGACAAGCTTCATTCAATTCAGCGAAAATGACGCGTAAGAAAAGTAGGTCAATCAGCCGGTGTAGTAAACAGACCACACTCCTGAGCCGTAGGAAACTAGGTCGCGAAACAAGGAACCTTAGGGTAACATCATAACATGACACGAACAGTATTCAATCACAAGCTTCATTCAGTGTCGAGATTTAATAACGCGCAGACGTACCTTCTAACTTTAAACCGAGAATGCCGAAAAAAGGAGGCAAGTGGAGAGCGATAAGGAAAAAGGCGGCAAAGCTATGTCCGTGGAAATTGCGTAAATTAACCGTGCCAGAAGTCGATTGGCAATACTATCTTAAACAAATTTTATAATGTGTGAAAAAAATAAAGTATAAAAAAAATATATAGACACAGGCGGAATCGAACTCACGACCGCAACATCACCACGCCGACGTCATACCGAACGCTCCACGGCATATCTTCGAGTAGAGATTATGGCTTTTATGTTTTACACGAGCGCTATGAAATGTTTAATAATTTACATGTAAATATCTCTATTGTTAGGGCCCATTGGCAGAAACGCTCGGACACGTATTTACTTATTTTCGACATAGATCCATCGTGCCAAGGCTCATCAAAATTGATGACTAACACTTGGTGTCCTCCCCTTGTAAGTGAAGTGAACGCATGTGCAGTATCATTCAACCGAGCGAGTGAATCGAGTGCGGACCGCGAGCGGACCAAGTGCGCATGCGTGAGACGCACGATCGGCCGAACGGCTAGTCAAACGCGAGTGTAACGCCTGATTGGCGCCAGCTAAATACGAAAGCTAATTGGTGCGCGTGAAATGCGACATGTGATTGGACCGAGCCAGGTTCACCAAATAGGTATAAATATGGGCCCGCCAGCAGCAGAAAGGCAGAGAGAGATCAGCAGAGATCCTCGAGATACCATAAGTACGCACCACTTTAACAACCCAACCAACTAACATTCTCTCCGAGGCGCTCGACTAGGCACCACGCTTAAAATTCCACATCCAAACCAAATTTCACACCAAGACGCTTGAACCGGCATCTTGGGTTATCAAACACATTCAATATCATTCGCAATCTACCATCTAAGGCTGCTCAACTAGGCACCTTGGCTACCATCTGGGTATGCTCTAATCAAGCTACCTGGCTACCATCTGGGGCGCTCAACTAGGCACCTCAGCTACCATCTTAGGCTGTTCTTGACAAAGCACCTGAGCAACGTGGAATCTACAACTAAGGAGGCTTTTAACGAGGCACCTTAGCACCAATCCTAGAAAGCGTGGGCAAGCTGATAGGCAACTGGAAGCTATCGAAATCTGAGAGAAGGAACCCTCTCATTATCTTGACTTAAACATTCTAAATCGACCAAAGTGTCATTCCTTATATATACCGACTAGGCTTCGAATTTATGTTCAAATAACGATCTAGTATCGTATCACTATCTTTCTATTTCTTTTCGACTAAGCGTCTATTACTATTTCTTCTCGACCGAACGTTAAATACCATTTTCTTTCGTTCGAAACGATACTTCAAACTCTTACCGATCGAAGCGATATCTAGGTTAGTTAATTCTCTGTTCTTGTTTGCGATTCGAGCAGTAGTTACTTTCACCGCCGCACTCATCTCACCGCAGCACCTCGCGGGCAGCGGAACACAACGGCAGATCTACAATCGATGGCCAAATCAGATCTTGCCGTCCGCGCGAGCACCCAATCAGAACTCACTTCCATTTGACGCGTCGAGAAGCTTCTGGAAGACGCTAAGGCGAAAACGATCTTCGGGCCATTGCTCACTCTTGTTCACATTGCTTGCATAGTCAGACGTGTCGCGTGCGATTTCATCCGTGCTATCAACGTGTGAATTCTCAACCGTCTCAAAGCTCTGATCTTGCAATCTTTCTCGCTTACATTCACGCTCAATAAAGTGTTTTCTCAGCGCTCATCGATTGTAAATCGCCGTGTGTGAAGCACGTGTCGGTACAAGGGCTTTCTCAAGCTCACCGCGTGCGTTACTGCTATCGCGAGAACTACAAACTACGCGTCTCAAGCTCACCACGTAACTGTTTTAAATAAACGACGCATTTATTTTCAATCGTGCTGTGCTTTGACTCAACTTCACTAACCATAACCTATACCGGCGTATTTTTACATCCATTCGCGAACATTTTGGTCCTTCGAGCCGGATTGTGAAGTGCGTCAAAGTGTAGTGACCGTGCTCAAGCTCACCTGCTCACCTGCACATCGAACAGCGTTCAAAAATGGCAGACAAATCTACCACCTCATCGGCATCGTCGAGGCCAACGACGCCCACGCTGTCGGTGCTCACGCTCACCATTCCTGACGAAGTACCTGGGACTTCAGCATCGGCCGCCGTGAGGGAAACGAGGGCCACGTCACCGTCGATTCTCCCGGCAGAACTCATTATCAAGTCGAAAACTCAGGTGGGTCGTTTTGAATCCCTTGGTGACTTTCAAAATCAAATTCCCACGCTCGCTCACACGACATCTCTCGATGAGCTGCGTCTGCTCGGCTCGCATGTCGACGATCTGCACCAAGCCTTCTGCCGAGAGCACGCCTATTTCGAAATCACTTGGCCAGTGAAGTGCCTCGACCACGAATACTTCACATCAGACTTGGTGAACAGGGAGAGGCAGCTTGATCTAAAAATCAAGCTCAGGCTCAACCGTCTTCGTGAAGACGTGGAGGCGATCGCTCAATCCAAGGCCGTCGTCTCAACCGCACCATTGTCTCGAGCGTCGAAGCTGCCAGAAATCTCACTGCCGACCTTCTCAGGCAGCTACGTCGACTGGCCAACATTCAGTGAACTCTTCACCTCACTCATTATCCAAGACACGCAACTCGTGGAAATAGATAGACTGCATTATCTGCGGTCCAGTGTCACAAGCGAGCCAGCGAGGCACGTAAATGCCTACCCGCTCACAGGCGCCTCATTTCAAGCATGCTGGGAGTATTTAACAAAACGCTTCTCAAATAAGCGCGTGCTCATTCAGGAGCAGCTGAACAAGCTGTTCAGCCTGCCCCACATCCAGACTCGCAGCTCAACAGCCCTGGAGGACTTGAGGTCGTCAATTACCGAGGCCAATAAAACCCTTAAGGCGCTGGGTGATGCAGAGGACATGCACAATTGCCTTCTTGTGCATCTCGCGACCAACTGCCTCGACAAGCACATCCGAGAGGCGTGGGAAACCTCGGTGGGCTCTGCTAACGAGTACCCAAAGTACGAGCAGTTGGAAGCATTCATCGACAATAAAATTGTCGCTCTGAAGCAACTGGAGACCTCTGCTCAAAAGCAATCCCAGCTCAAAAAAGCTCAACTTCCCTCTGCAACACCCAGTCGCCCATCACAACGCTCAGCCACCTCTCATGCAGCAACACACACGCAGAAATACTCAAAATCTCTCATGTCGCCAAATAGTTACCCGTGCGATTGTTGCCAGGGACCGCACTTCGTTGTGATGTGTCCGGAGTTCCGCGACATGTCAGTGGAAGCAAGGCGCAAATTCATTACGAGTGCAAAGCAGACCCTTCAATGCCAATTGCCCAATTATCAATGTTTGGGTGGCTCATTGGTTGCACCATCGACAATTCGAAGATAACCTCATCTCATCACTCTGCTGTGGTGCAGCATAGCAACAATGAGCTCCAAGAAATGCTGGCTAAGTTTTGGGTTCAAGAAGAGCTTCCCGGTGATGCCCCCACTCAACTCACGCATGAAGAAAAGGAGTGCGAGGATCACTTTCGAGCGACCCACACGCGTGATTCAACAGGCAGATACATCGTCCGCATCCCGCTCAAGTTATCTCCAAAGCTCCTGGGCAATTCATACAAGACGGCTCACGCATGCTTGATGCGCACGCGCAACAGACTCAAGAAGGACGCTGGACTTCGTGACCTCTATGAAGGGTTCATGGATGAGTACAAGGCCCTCCAGCACATGGTAAGAGCGCCAAAAATTTTTTCTAATACTCATTCTATTTTCTACCTCCCACACCATGGAGTGCTGAAGCTCGACAGCCAGACAACCAAGCTCAGGGTCGTCTTCAATGGCTCAAGCCCCTCGGGCTCCGGATACTCAATCAACGGTCTCATGCACACTGGCAAAAATCTCCTGCTCAATGTCACCGACGTGCTGCTGTGGATACGTCAGCACAAGTTCATATTTGCCACGGACGTGACCAAGATGTATCGTCAAGTTCAGGTGCATGAAGCCGATCAGGACCTGCAGAGGGTGCTGTGGCTCGGCGACAAGCAGAAGGAAGAACCCTACAAGCTCACCACCGTCACGTACGGACTGAAGGCTGCTCCATTCATGGCTGTCAGAGCTCTACTTCAACTTGTGGAAGACGAAGGCGATCGCTTCCCACTGGCAGTGCCATCGCTCACTCAAGCCATATACGTCGACGACATATTCGGCGGCGCCGACACAGGTGAGAAACTCATTGAAATCGCTCAACAATTAAAAGACCTGTGCAACGCGGGAGGCTTTCCACTTGCCAAATGGCATGCAACCCACCCACCGTTGCTTGATTCAATTGCCCCCACTCAGAGAGCCCTCGGCTCAATACTTTCACTAGACGACTGCAAAACCAAGGTTCTCGGATTACACTGGAACGTGCTCAAGGATAGCTTTTCATTCTCAGCTAAACCAACGATGAGCTCAAAATTCACCAAACGCCTCATTCTCTCAGAAGTAGCCCAAATATTTGATCCTCTCGGCTTTTTGTCACCAGTCATCATTCAAGCAAAGGTGCTTTTACAAGAATTATGGCTGCACAAGCTCAGCTGGGATGATCCACTGCCATCCCAGGTCACTTCAAAATGGCTCACCATCAGAGAAAATCTTCAATGCCTGGCCAGGCTCTCAGTTCCTAGGTGGTTCACCACCTACAGCTACTCAACAGTGGAATTACATGGTTTCTCTGATGCTTCTCAACTCGCCATGGCGGCGGTAGTTTATGTTACCGTCTTTTCACCGTCCACAAATCACAAGGTGTCGACACTAGTGTGCTCCAAAACAAAGGTGGCACCCCTCAAAAAGCTCACCATCCCGAGGCTCGAGCTTACAGCATCATTGATGCTTGCAAAGCTCACGAAATATGTTCAAGCAACTCTTCAGCTGAATGTGGCTGCTACTCACCTGTGGACGGATTCTCAAGTGACACTTATATGGATCAAATCTCATGCATCACGCTGGAAGGATAATGTGAGGAATCGTGTCTCCCAGATTCAAGAGCTCACTCAACATGCTCAATGGAGACACGTTCCAGGGACCTCAAATCCAGCGGATTGCGCTTCTCGAGGCGTGACTACATCTCAGCTTGAACAACACAAGCTGTGGTGGACGGGACCACCATGGCTCACTCAGCCCAGTGACTCATGGCCATCTCAACCAGAATTGAAGGACGACTCCAGTGCATAGGAGGCTCGTCCAGGAGTTTCAACTCTGCTCAACATCCAAAGGATCGAACATCACTGGGATCTCATTTATAGATATTCTTCTCTCAACAAACTCATTCGCATCACCTCAGTTTGTTTCAGAATTCTTGACAAGCTAAGGAGAGCTCCGATTTCACTACCAATCACCTCACACTCACCGGAGGACTTGGACAGAGCCCGAATCTTCTGGATCAAGGCAACGCAAGCTCTCTATTTCAACCAGGAGCTCAAAACACTCAGCTTTAATTCCAAGTTGCCATCATCTCACGCCTTCAATCGACTCACTGCGTTTGTCGATGAGCAAGGAGTGATTCGAGTTGGAGGTCGACTCAACAACGCTCACTTGGATTACGGAAGTAAGCATCCTTGTGATTTTACCTCGCAATTCACGCCTCTCTCATCTGATCATAGACAATGCCCACAATATCACCCTTCATGGAGGGACCCAGCTCACGCTCTCTCACATACGCCAACGATATTGGATTCTTGGAGGCAGAGCTCCAGTCAAAACTCACGTTCTTCGCTGTGTGGTGTGTGCTCGGCAAAGGGGGATCCGTGCCCATCAGCTGATGGGGCAACTACCTCTTTCACGAGTCACACCCTCACAGCCGTTCACCCGCACTGGACTGGACTACGCTGGGCCGATCTCACTCAAGGCGTGGAAAGGGCGAGGCTCCAAAACTCACAAAAGCTGGATTTGTGTTTTCACCTGTCTCACCACCTCAGCAGTTCATCTAAAGTTGGTGACTGACTACTCGACAGAAGGATTCATCGCGACCTACCGCAGATTCATTTTAAGAAGAGGAATACCTCAATCACTCCATTCTGACTGTGGCACCAACTTCATCGGTGCAGATACCGCGCTCAAGAGGTTGTTCACTCAAGGCACTAAAGAACATCACTCTGTATCACAGCTCTTTGTCAACGATAACACCAAGTGGCTCTTCAACCCCCCTGCCGCACCTCACATGGGTGGAAAGTGGGAGACGGTCGTGAAATCGATCAAACATCACCTCAGGCGCACCGTAAGTGATACCGCACTCACTTACGAGGAATTTAGCACTCTTCTCACACAGATTGAAGCGATGCTCAATTCACGACCGCTAGAGCCACTCAGCGATGACTCTGAAGACATCACGCCACTCACCCCTGCCCATTTCCTCATCGGACAGCCACTGTCAACGCTGCCCGGACCATCAGCAGAGCACTCAACACTCTCACCATCAGCGAGGTGGCAACTCATCCAACAGAAAGCGCAGCGATTCTGGACTCAATGGTCATCGCAGTATCTTCAGCGTCAACTATCAATCTCGAAGTGGCTTCACCCGTCCAATGACATCAAGATCGGTTCCCTAGTACTCACCACCGATGAGCGATTTCCACCGAGCAAGTGGCCACTTGCTCGGGTTCTCACCACACACCCAGGGAAGGACGGACTCGCCAGGGTCGCAACGCTCAAGACCGCCACCACTGTACTAACAAGACCAATTGCAAAATTGGCACTTTTGAATGTTTCAGACTCATCATCAACACCATCTGGAAGCTGTTGTAGGCGGGAGAATGTTTGCGATTCGAGCAGTAGTTACTTTCACCGCCGCTCTCATCTCACCGCAGCACCTCGCGGGCAGCGGAACACAACGGCAGATCTACAATCGATGGCCGAATCAGATCTTGCCGTCCGCGCGAGCACCCAATCAGAACTCACTTCCTTGGCGCGTCGAGAAGCTTCTGGAAGACGTCAAGGCGAAAACGATCTTCAGGCCATTGCTCACTCTTGTTCACATTGCTTGCATAGTCAGACGTGTCGCGTGCGATTTCATCCGTGCTATCAACGTGTGAATTCTCAACCGTCTCAAAGCTCTGATCTTGCAATCGTGCATTAAACGTAATCTTTCTCGCTTACATTCACGCTCAATAAAGTGTTTTCTCAGCGCTCATCGATTGTAAATCGCCGTGTGTGAAGCACGTGTCGGTACAAGGGCTTTCTCAAGCTCACCGCGTGCGTTACTGCTATCGCGAGAACTACAAACTACGCGTCTCAAGCTCACCACGTAACTGTTTTAAATAAACGACGCATTTATTTTCAATCGTGCTGTGCTTTGACTCAACTTCACTAACCATAACCTATACCGGCGTATTTTTACATCCATTCGCGAACAGTTCTGTTGAACCGACCAACGCGTCGTCACGTAATCATTTTCGTTCCGTTACAATCTCACGACACCGCGTCGTACTTGTTCAAATCAAACCAATTCTTTTGAATAAACCATTTCTGTTATTTATTGTTAAAAGAAGGACTCTAGTTTCATGAAATTCATTTCTTTATTGCACGCCACCCGAACCAATCCCACCATTCTACGAGTAAACCGCTCTACTTGTAGAACCCCCTGTAATTAACGGTAACGTCTCGTTCGAGAACGTTACACCCGCGTATACCGCGTTCGATAAACATGACCATATCTACATCGGTGAGCAATTCGAATGTAATTTTGGTATGTTTTAGCATGGCATCCCACGTGAAACCAGGTAATGTATAATAATGCGCTGAATCTAATCCGTAACTCTTGATACAACTTTCGCGAAAATTTTCAAAAATATCTGCCAATAACAATACATCTGTTTTCAAATACAAGTCGCTGTATTCGCCCAAGGTTCTAATCCCGAAACGTTGCCAGACAGTCTCGGCGTGCGCGTAATCGCTCTCGGATACAGTCTCACCCGTTAACGAACTGTAGAATGACTCGCGCGGTGGTAAGCACGGGTCCTGCAACTTGTTCGCGCAATCAAGGTATTCATATGGAAAGACACCCATTCGCGTTAATAAATTGAAATCTTCAATGGATAATGTTTCAAATTGGAATCGTAAAATTTTTAATTGATCTGCGTTAAGAAAAGATGCTAATTTGTCGAGACTGGTATTGAGAAATTTGTACGAATCGATGAATCACAATTTAATATAATTTCGCGAGTCTGATTCAGCCGGATCTTCGACATTTTTTGTGAAAGAAATATACTTTTCCTTAGTTATAGGCAATACGTCAACGCGACCTTTGAAAGCGGCAGCTATTTCCTCGATAATGAAATGTGAATCGTAGCCGGATAAATTATGAAAAACTATGGGGATGTAAAACGCATTTTTATATTTTAAATTGCACTCCGAATGTGCGGGTCCTCTAAACCGCCCGGATAGATGGCAATGATCGCGAATTCGTACATCATCAGCCTCGAATTGCTCTTCGCAAATATGACAATGTGATGCATTGCGAAATGTCATCCACTGGTCTTTTGTCAACTTTTCCATAGAAGTATTATTGGCCAGAATGGGCTTGGTAAAATCTGCAAAATTTTTTAGTTCGTCGATGAACCATGAAATACAATCCACTTCGCGGCGACATCGATGTACCGATAGCGATGTATCGTACGAACAATGCATATAATATGCAATGCTATGCACTTTATGGTTTTGGTACGCGTGCAATTTATTATCACCCATCCTGCGATCCTCCGTTTTCTCGATGATGCACTCGAGATCTGCATACACCACGAAGGGGAGCCGCTCCTTCATGCAGTGGTTCTTGAAACTGAGGAAATTGTTGCCTTCGCTAGGCAGCAGTATGGCGCAATCGTTCATTTTCCCACAGTCCACTACATGGGCCTCCAACTTCTCGACGGATCCAAAGTAATGCAAGCATCTGTAAAAACAAAAAATTTTTATTTAATTTTTCGCGAGACATTTCAATATGTTATAAGTTTATATACGTACCGGTCGCAGATGAATTTCTTTTCTCTGTGCTTGCTCAGCTGCATGCTCACCAGCCGGGACAAGTTCTTGATTAGCACGAAGTGCCCTACATCGCCATGCTCTTGATTCGGTGTGTAGAGCAGGTTGACGTGTCGATCCCTCTTTTGGCTGGCGAGATGCAGCGGAAAGACTGCAACAGTTATCCTCTCGGTGTCCTTCTCCAATTGCTCCTCGAAACTGTACACGTTGATGGAGATTTCGTTCTGCCGCTCAAACTTTCCAATTTCACATTGGAAACTCAATACCCTGGAGATTTAGCAGGGAAGCATAGTCTGGGTATGAACTTCGTCGCACGGTGTCTCGTTCGGCAGGATGGAGAGCGGCGACCACTGCCCACGCGAAACACGCATTGTTTGGGGATTGTACACTAATTGTAGCCTTCTTTAGCGACAATTTCTGCGGTAACTTGATATGACACCCCGCGCGCAGCGGATTGTACTTGTTAACATTGACTGTCAGATTCAGAATTCTCGTCAATGCCCATCCACTGTCGCGTTCCTGGAACTCTTCCAACGATGCCAGAGTGGGTTCGATAACGCATCGCTGGTACCACTCCTGCAGATCGGACGCTTGGAAGAGTTCACAGTTTCGGGTATTGATGCTTTTACACATATGCTTGTCACCCGACACAAATTCGCCGTTAAACATCGTGTTCACTTTGAGGTTTCAATGTTTCCTCAAAGCATTCTGCACATGCTCCAGCACAATGGTCGCTGCATCTTGGAGGAAGTTGCGCGGCTCGATGTAATTTGAATTTAGCACGGCACCAGTTAATACGCGGCTATCGAACGCAGTGTCTATTTCGCGCCACAAAAGTCCTGTGCTCGAATGTCCGGCACCTTCACGCACGAAACGTCTGCGTAGCGAATATTTTAGTCCTTCGAGCCGCGCGATTCGAGCAACCAATGATTGTCGAACCCCAATCGATAATCGCGGACATTTCACTCGGCTGTGTTCTTCCAACGATTCGATACACTCGTTGCACCGTTCTTCCCACGTGAGGTATTCTTCTCGTGAAATCAATCGTTCGGATTGATCCAACAAGTGGCGTTCTGCTTGCGCGAATTCTTCCATGATCGTAAATGGAATGTAAATGTGATATCTTTTCCGCGCCACACGTCGCAACGATTTGAGGCTTTGCACAGTTTAGAGCGCGCTTTTATGGCTGGTATCACGATTCGATATCTCTGTGTAACTCTTTCGGTGTACCCTCTCCCTCGAATGCATGGTATGCAAAAACGAGCACGCAAAATCATATGACGCAGTTTCTGCTGACACCCAATTCTAAGATTTGGCGCTTCCAAAAAGTATTATATTACATTCAACACGTGAGGGTGAGACTCCAATTACATGCGATTGTGCTATATGCTGCATCCTTAGGATTGAAAAAAACATTTCAGAAAACATTGGTAGCTTTAGAATAAAATGTGGCGGTGGGGGAAGCAATTGCATCAGTATTTAAGTCGGCTCTCTGACGCTATTCCATCAATCGCTCAGTAGCCTCAGTGACTTTCGGCATATACAAACACAGGCGGAGTCGAGAGGTCTTGCAGACTTCATTGCATCGCATACGTTCGTGTCCGCACAATTAGTAACCGCATCCGTTTAGTAGACTCCGCCATAGCACGTATTCAAAATGTATAACCGACGTTTCAATAACGCTTCCCACATGTGCGGAAACCATGACAATCACTGGAACGATATGGATTTTCTAAACCAGCAACAGCCGCAGCTGCACAAACAGAATATAAGGTACATAGTACATAGTACTCCTCTACGTATTTTTCGATTTATACAAAACCAACTGAATCATCAACTTCGGGTATGTGATTCTTACAGCAATGCATCCGCTGCATCTGCATTAGTATCGAAAAAACCGGCCATACGAATCATGGGGCGTGATTATCCATTGACCGCTACTGCCTACAAACGTCTCATAATCGGGATTTGCATCGGCCAGGATTCGCACCACATCGGACAGGATTCATGCCGCATCGAGATTGCCATAGCTGATAATAAATGTCACGAGGTTTGCTTCTCCATGTCTACGTGGAAGCTTCTACTGCAGCAAGAATCACAGATACTTCGACGTTTCCGCTTCGATGCCTCATTAGCGTACCAAGACCCTATCGCGATCGATCATTTGCGTATCGATTTCACACGAATACAGAGTGAACGAATTGCTAAAATCTCAGATAATAGTTCAGTCATATACATGTCTGAAGCTACGATAATTCAAATGTTCAAATATGCTCGTTGTATCGACTACATGTTCTCATTTTTATCTGAAATTTTGTGCTCCGTAACCAGTAAGTACGTCTCCTTTGTCAACATTATACGTACCGCTACTACAACGACCGCGGACTATGAGAAAATCATTACCGAAAGCGACTGCTACGAACCGAACTCTGTGATAGATTGTGAACTATTAGCATTAGGATTGGGATTGATCGTTCGTGATGCATGTCATACGCCTGAATGGTATATACATCTCAATGTTTTTTCCTATATAATGTTTCCTATGTAATATATTTCCTATATATTTTAAAATAAATTTCTTAAACGTATATTATTTCTCCATTTTATTTACCCGTCTTCCTCCTCCTTCTCTCGCCACCTAATTTTAAGATTCTACGTGGATTAAAAATTATTTCTCTACGTTGGGGGGAATTTCCGTCGCATATTGGTTTGTAAAAAAATATTCCGGTGGTGGATTTGGTTTAGAAAAATATTTGGGGTTGGATCGAGTCTGAAAAAGATTTTTCATACAAGACCCGACCCCAGAAATTTTTTAGAGGGAGGGGACGACCCTCTGTGGAAATTTCCGGGGGTGGGTCCGGTCTCTGCGGTGGCTCGGTCCGGACTGATCCCCTCCACGATTCCGGTTTCCCCCACTCCGCGGCTCATGCGCGCGCAAACGGTCTTCCACTCCCCGCTCCCCCCGCGCCCATGTTTCCCCCCACCGCACCACCCCGCGCGCCCTCACTTCCCCCCCGCCCCGCACCCCCTCAGAGGGCCTGCGTTAGAATCCCCCTATTCTTACTACTGTATGAATTTCATTATTCATATATGCGTGCGAGGTTCGGTGATCGGTGTAATGTCCTGTATACCGACACCGACAGTTTAATGTATAGCGTGGAATGCGAGGATATGTATGAAAGGATGAAGCGTGACATCGACCGATTCGACACGAGCGATTACGCGGTGGACAATCCATACGGTATGCCCCGCGTAAACAAAAAAGTGCCGGGACTCATGAAAGATGAGAATAACGGTGCCTTGATGACCGAGTTCGTCGGACTACGGTCTAAGATGTACGCGACTAGGACGTTTTCCACTGCAGTGCGGGCTATGAATGAAATTAAAAAAGTGAAGGGTGAGCGGAGACACGTGGTCGCGAATAATGTACAATTCGATGATTACATTAATTGTCTTCGCGATCTCACCGAGAAAGCGGTCCGCCAGAATAATATAAGATCCAAGCTGCACGTGGTGTATTCCGTGAGTGAGCAGAAGAACGCTCTCAGCCCGTTCGACGACAAGCGGTGTATTCTGGCCGATCGGGTGAGCACCCTTCCGTGGGGACATTATCGAATCCCCGAACTCGACACCCACGAGCTCCTCGAGCTTGAGCGCGACGAGTCCCTCAATAATCCCGTCCCATAGTGTATGTTTGTATGTTTGAATGTATGTATGTATATACGTTGTAAGCGTTTCTATTTCTTTTGTTCATTCCATTTACGAATATTAAGGGGGGAGCCCTATTTATCAATTTGAAAAATCGATTTTTTTTTTGTTGCTTCAATCAATAGTAATGCCCATAGAAAATATATTCCTAAAGTTACAGGCCGAAATTCGAAGTAATTATGAAGGTACAGTTGATGAAACAACAGCGCGTCACCCAGGTAGACCGGCGCGCGACATACCCGCGCTCTGAGTCCGCCGTACAATATTACCGAGCTAGGTAGCTGTTTACCTGAGCATTTATTACTCAATTTTTATGTTTATACAGTCTATAGTAAAACAATTAATTTCGTACATAACGGGATTTTCAACAATGCTGCGTTTCTTGGCGGTAATTGTCAATGATCAGTTGAGCTCCGAATTTTGGCCTGTGAAGACGTCTTCAAACGCTAATACAAGTATGTATCCAAAAGGCAAAAAAGGAACTACCGATCGTGCAGCAAAACCGCCGAAGAGAAGATTTCATGGGAATCGGTTCTTAAATAAAGAGGAGGATGTAATAGGACAGAGTTCCACAGCAAAAAAATTAGCTAGTGCGAGTAGTAACGACATTGCGTACACTTCGACGCATTATAAAATTGTGGAATTTTTAAGTGTTTTTGGTGTGCTTGCGGAGTTGCTCGTTTGCAAGCTATGTAAGCAGAACATAAAGTTTAATAAATCCGAAAATCGTGGCCTTGGCTTCAAAATCATTGTTGAATGCACTTGTGGTCGCAGAGAAATCAACTCAGGGCCTATGATTCATACCGGTTATGAAATCAATCGGAGGATCGTATTCGCTATGAGACTCTTAGGCATCGGCCGGGAAGGCATAAATATATTTTGTGGACTCATGGACATCGGGCAGGGAATACAAAAAACTTCGTACGATCTGGTTGTACAACATATGCACCGTGCGGCGAGTTTGGTGTTTGAATTTTTGTGCCAGAAATCAGTTGCTGAAGAACAAGTGGAAAATATAAAATATGGAAGGTGTCCGACTAATTTAAAGATATCTGGTGATGGGTCGTGGAAGAAACGAGGCTTTACTTCGAAGTACGGTGTAACAACGCTCATAGGACATTACAGTGGGAAAGTAATAGATTTAATTGTAAAAGGAGGCTACTGCCAAGCCTGTACGTTTTGGAGTGACAAAATGGATACTGACGAGTATCTTGAATGGTATGAAGGGCACGAAGAAGAATGCTTGACAAACCATTCTGGTTCTGCAGGGAAAATGGAGGTCGACTCTATACGGGAACTGTTTTCAAGGTCCGAGGAGAAATTTAATGTAAAATATGGCAATTACATTGGCGATGGTGACTTCAAAACGTACAAGGCAATTTTAGATTTAAATCCCTATGGCGACGATTTCGCAGTAACTAAAAGTGAGTGCGTCGGGCACGTGGAGAAACGGATGGGCACGCGGCTCCGAAATATTAAAAAAACGGAAAAGCTTGGCGGAAAGGGGAAGTTGACCGATGTGTTAATAAAAAAATTAACAAAATATTATGGCTTGGCAATAAGACGAAATGTTGATAGTGTTAGCGAAATGAAAAAAGCTATAATGGCAACACTGCATCATTTATGCTCTACCAACAAAATGCCAAAGCATGATAATTGTCCAGTAGGAGCCGATAGCTGGTGCAAGTGGCGCGTCGCCGAGGCAGCAGGCAACCTGAAAGATTTCAAACATCCCCCTCCACTTCACCCAGATGTTGTGAAACATTTAATCCCAATATATGAAGATCTTTCGAAGGAAGACCTTCTAAATAGGTGTCTAGGCGGACACACACAAAACGCCAATGAAAGTTTTAATTCTACGATCTGGCGCTTAGCACCGAAGCATTTGAATTCGGGGAGAAAAATCGTTGAAATCGCCGCTTTCATTGCTACCGGTGTTTTCAACGAAGGCTACTATGCTATTTTAAAAATAATGCAGACGTTGGAAATAAATATTGGAGATCACTGCAAATTATTTGTTGAAAACTACGATGCCCAGCGAATTAGGAGGCAGGAGCGCCGCAGCTTAAGCAGCACTAAAGAGGCTCGAACAGCTCACAGACTTCGCCAAATTCAAGAAAATGAGTTCAACGAGGAAGCGGAGGGTTTACTGTATGGGCCTGGAATAGCAGATTAGCATCAAAGTGCTGTAAGTTTCCAATAACTGTTACTTTTTTGTACCGAAAACTTTAAACGCGATTTCCTCAAAACCACTTTTTTCAACTTGGCGGGTCAAATAGAAGAAAAACTATTCGTTTAATTGACTTGTCCCGGTGCATACAGCTAAACAATTACCAACTATCGTCGATGAACTAAAAATTCTTATAAATAAATTAAATTCAACAACTCTTTTTCCATAAATAATTCGAGAATTTTGGGGCGGAATCGTAACATTTTTTTGAAGTCCCACCATTTTGCCAATTTTTAACTTTTTTTTGGTTTTTTAAGTTCATCGACGATGTAATTATACTAGAAATAAGAAAATCCTTCGTTTTTTTATTTCAGGGAAGAATTGGGGCCACCATTACACCCGCCAATTTGCAACTCCGGCGGCGAGACCTTACGAACATGTTCATATATCTCTATTTCTACCGACCACTTTGTAATGAAAAAAAGAATTTTTATTGTTTGAATGTGAACTAAAATACCCTGAAAGTTTGGAAAAAATCCGCTTGACAGTTTCTTAAAAAAAAAATTCCCAAGAAGCACCTTATTTCTAGCATCCTAAATAGGGCTCCCCCCTTAAATATATGTATATAGCATAGGATAATCAAACTGCATATTACACATAACATATAAGCCACCTCAAAGTCCAGACTTAAACCCTATAGAACATTTAGGGGAAGAATTAGACCGTCTTATACCGCAAAATCAAAGATATACTAAGTCCCACTTAGCAACCGCATTACAACAAAAATGGCGTGAAATTGCACCTTCTGTATTAAAAAAATTCATCTGCAGTATGCAGAATCGATTGTTGGAGGTTGTTTGGGAATGAGTAGTTCTTTGCGCCGCCGCACTCTCGATCACCGCAGCACCTCCTGGGCAGCGGAAGTCGCAGTCGATCCGCGATCAATCAACCAATCAGCGTCCGTCTTGTCGATCGACGCTCGAGAATGTTCGAGAAGACGCTGCGGCGGAAATGCGCATCCATCTTGAATTCACTCTGTTCACAACCGTGCGCAACGTAACACACCTTTTTGTTCATTGTCAAATAGTCTTGCTCATCTAACAAATTCAGTGCACAAATCACGTATTCTCAACTGTCGACTCAACGCGGTGTTCGCGACACAGTTCGAAAGTATAGATCATCTGATTGTGCATTCGCGATTGTGCGTGTTCTCGCGTTCACGCGGTTAACCGGTGGTATTGTACGATAAAGTGTACGGGGGCTCATCCTCCATCTTCATCGTGTGCACAACGGCTTGTCCGTTGGCAGACGTTTTAAATAAAGACCTCACATTCTTTTGTGCAACTCAGTGTCTGTGTGGCTCAACACCGATCCTAACCCTACCAGCCTCCTCGTGCTCATCCTAACCTAAGAATTTTACAGAGGTCATAAAAGCCAAAGGCTACCAAACCTCATACTAGTTATGTATTTAAATTAGATAGAATGTGCATACTTGTTAAGGTGGGATTCCACTGAGGCAATTTTTTGGCAACGCGTGGCATGCGATATCGTTGCACGTTGAAAGGTGAGATTCCACTGAGGCAATTTTTCGGCAACACGTGGCATGCGATAGCATTTCATAGGGAAAACGCGTTCAATACGAGGCAATGGGCAACGTGAAACCAACTTCACATACGATTCTTGATTACAAGTTGCATAGGAAACGTATCGCATGGTACTAAATTCAATTTGTTGCCAAAGTTGCCTGCTGTTCCCATCAGTTTCGGGAAGCATTCAACTAATTTAAGTGTGCAACAGAATGGAGTGGACTCAGGAGAAAAACATCCATTTCATTGGGTTTTCATCAGAACTTGACTCAGAAGTGCAAATGTCTGGTGAGGTAATTGTTCATTTTATACATTTTTTTTTTTTGGCTCATTTACATTTTATGCATACAAGTATTGCCAAGGAACTTCCCCAGCGTGTGAAACAAAGTACTGCTTAAATTCTTCCCTCACTTCCTTAGCCTCTGTTAGAGGCCTTCGTGGTAGGTGACGTAGACCAATCATTCCTGTATCTCCAATTGTCTCTGTTCGCCATGCGCCTTCAATGATGGATCCATCTTGACTATACGTGTCAAAGGATCCATGTGGCGAATACAGAGTTCTAGAAGCTGCACTCATGCGTAGGAAATTGTGAAGATACACACATGCCGTTGTAACGATTTCCACATTTTTGACGTTGAGTAGTAGAGGCTTTCGGAAAACTCGAAAAACTGAAGCCAACAAGCCAAAAGCGTTCTCTACTGCCCTACGACCACGGCTAAGCCTATAATTGTAAATTCGCTCAGGTGAGCCTTGTTCGTGTGTGCCAGGAAATGGTTTCATAATATTTATTTGCAGTGGGGAGGCATCATCTGCAAGTATAACATACGGCGATAGTTTCTCTCTACCTGGTAACTGCTTTAGAGGTGGTAGGCCGAGCTGTTTTTTTGATAATTTTTTGAAGAAAGTTGTTTCTCGAAACACCCCTCCGTCTGAAATTTTCCCCTGACATCCAATGTGCACATACGTAAAACAATATTTGGCGTCAACCACAGCCATTAAAACAATACTAAATGTCCCTTTATAATTAAAATAAGTACTTCCACTGTTTTTGGGACTCTGATAATAAATTTTATTATAATATCTACATACATCTATTGTAAGCGACATTTACTACTTATCTACTGCATATCATCCTCATACCATAATTTTGCTTATGTTTATTGCGTTATTATCATATTGCATTGCTTTATTATCTTATACTTTTGCTCATGCTAATTGCTTTATTATCTTATACTTTTGCTCATGCTAATTGCTTTATTATCTTATACTGTTTCCGATTCGAGCAGTAGTTCCTCTCACCACCGCTCTCATCTCACCGCAGCACCTCACGGGCAGCGGAGCACGACGGCAGATCTACAATCGATCACCGAATCAGATCTGGCCGCCGGTGCTATCACCCAATCGGATCAGTCGTCCGCGCGATCACCCAATCAAAGCTCGCTTCCGCTTGGCGCGTCTTCCAGAAGCTTCTGGAAGACACCAAGGCGGAAGCTAGTTTCGGGCCATTGTTCACTCTTGTTCGAAACGTTCACCGAATCGCACGTATCGCGCTCAAGCTCTTCGTACAGCACAAACGCGCATTTCTCAAGTTCTCACGCTCATCTCTTCAGCATCAAGCTCATTACCGCTCATCCATCGCTCATCTTTGGTTTTAATAAACGACGTACGATATTTTCATCACGCTGTGCTTCTTGACTCGACTTCGCCACCCTAACCTCAAATTCCGGCACGCGAACAACACCGCTTTCGCGAACATATACTCATTGCTTTTTACTAACTATTATCGCTAGTTACATATCGTATCCATTATAATCTTCTATTGCTAACATTCATATGTCTCATATTCATATAAATATTACGTATTTGATAACCATTTATATAAATGTCTCTGTGCTGATGCTAAATGTCCAACGCATCCTTATAAATACCAGCTTAAATGCTTCAAGAATAAACAACCGCTCTTGTTTCTAAAATAACGTTTCAAATCATTATAAAGATCCTCCAGCTACGAAAGCCACCAAACCAAAACAAATCGGTGCAACAGCTGATTTCGGCTCGCGATACCCGAGCATAGAGTTTCTTATAGTGTTTACTCGGCGTACTTTTACATATGCTGCGCACAACCATATGTCTAGACATATTTCTCGGAAATATTCCATCTAGTTAAGTGCAACGTTAAAATCCACCAAAACAAAACAAAGTGCTGTCACGTCCCGCGACGTGGAGTCTACAACTAATTAACCCTTTAAAACATACATTATTTACTATTTCATACTCTGAGGTATTATAACCACCTCGTATGAAAAACGTATATAAAACATTATCCAAAGTACAGCCGATAAGGCATTATCTTATAAACTATGATAAGAAGAGATCGAGCGAAGTGAACACGGACTGCAACAGCGAACAGGAGAGCCAGCATCAAGGAGGTAGCGGCCAGCCAGCCGCACTCACACTAAGGAAACCAGTGGACACCAGCTGATGGGTCAGAGGCCCCATCCGCCAGTGGAAGCAACACCTTAGTAGAGCTGTGCCCCTGATCCTCGCCAGAAGATTGCCCTCCCGTTATTCCACGCAAATCGATCACCGATACTAACCCAAACATATTTAACTTCAACCCTTAGTAAGTAAACTGTACGAAGCCGATCGTACAGACCGCATTATAACCAATAGCGTAGAAGTATGAAATGCGAATTAATATAAGAATCTTACTATCGTCACCACTGGGAATTAAATAGAATGACGCGTATTAGTCGCGAGAAAACACACCTAAAGGGTGCAGAAAGTACGTGACGAACTAAGTAACCTGATTCGCAGATAAGAACGATGGGAAGATTCTTTCTGCGCGATCCCAGGCAGAAGCTGTGGGATGAGGTCCTCCCACCTATGATTTGTCATGTGACAAATCCTAGGGAAGGAGTGACCAAGTGCCCTATAAAAAGGGACTGACCACCCGCAGAGCTCATTGTATTAATTGCCTCATTACAGTTTAAATCATTGTAGTGTAACTACCGTATAACCGTTTCATTACCTGAGCTAGAACTCTAAAAGTGCTGTATTCACCCCTGAGGGGAAATAAAGGTGATTATTGTTAATTGTTCAAATCAGTGAGTGAAGTTTCCTTTTCCTAACTACCCATCTCCTTAACCGTGCATTCGTCTTTTATTTTGCAAAGTGAACAAAAATGTGCATTGACAGTTCGTGGGTTGCGTTAATTGACGGTTTTACCTACGAGCAGAACGTTGCCCAAGGTTTAATCCGAAATTAAGCGTAAAACACGAGCAACGCGATCATGTTAAAATCTATACCAAATATAGTGACAGATCATGGGTCGCGCCGATTGACGGTTATACCTACGAGCAGAACGTTGCCCAAGGTTTAATCAGAAATTGAGCGTAGCTTGAGATCTAGTCAATAAATGTTACGAATACCTAAAAATCACGCTCCCCTTCCCCGATGGTGCCACCGAAGAGCAGAACGTTGCCCGCGGTAGCGCCTGGCGTGGAAGTTGAAGAGTGATTTATTGATCAAATAAGTAATTAATAATCTCTAAAGGACGAATGCCACGGAACCACCGTGCGGGACGGCGCGTCCAGTTACGCCGTTTAGCGGCGGCGTACGCGAGTGCACCGACTGACAATCTTAAAATATTAGGAGTCACCACTTGCACCCCGACCACCCACAGCCTGGTGATAAACTGCGGCGATTGGGCAACCCCCAAGTTGAATCAGGCGCCCGAGATCCACGGAATTTCCACCGGTCCCATCGAGTGGAGGTTAATTCCTTTGGACCAGCCCTCAACCGAAAGTTAAGGTAAACAACCAATAAAATGTATCTTAATCCAACCCCTTATCACTCTCAACTATCCCAGAGCGTAAAGTCCCGGGACTAGCTCGAAAGCGGATCGGAAATATAAACTCCCGCAAAATCGCGCCCCCCTGATAGGCAGTAGGGACGTAACAGTGCTCTAACGGGTGTCCCTCAGATACTAATTCGCTTTAAAACCTTCCCTGGTCGATTAGAGTGTTGGATTAAAGATTCACGCCTGATCTTCTCTAGAATTCTTAGAGTGACGGATTTAATATTCGCGCCGAAGTCCCTTCAAAGAACCCACAGTGTGACGGATTTAATATTCGCGCCTGGTCTTCCTTCAAACCCTCAGTGTGACGGATTTTAGATTCGCGCCTGGCCTTCCCTCAAAACCCTCAGAGTGCTCGATTTTAGATTCACGCCTGGTCTTCCTCCAAACCCTCAGTGTGACTGATTTTAGATTCGCGCCTGGCTTTCCCTCAAAACCTTCAGAGTGCTGGATTTTAGATTCACGCCTGGCCTTCCCTCAAAACCCTCAGAGTGACGGATTTAATATTCGCGCCTGACTTTCCTCCAAAAGTCCTCAGAGTGCAGGATTTAACATCCGCGCCTGTCTTTTCCTTCCCCATAGTCATCGTTCCTAAAGACCTCACCCGGGACGTGACAAACCCATTATATAATTTTGGAGACTATTTGTAACTTTGAAGGTGTTGGACAAAAATGTGGGACATTTTTTCAGGATCGGTTTTACTCATCAAAATAATGCTTACGGACATATGCATATACCAATTATTTTTATTTTTTTGGTGAGTAGAACCGATCCTGAAAAATTGTCCCACATTTTTATAAACACCCTGTGTACAAACAGGAGATAAAACTTTTGAGTCCACCGTCATATGTAATATGTTTCGTTCGTGTTAATAAAGATAGTTGTCTTACATTTACCTTCACAGTTTCTTTCAGTCGTAGAACTTCAATGATTGCGTTGCAGACCTCAGGAATAATTTTAGAAATAGTAGATGCAGAAATTCTAAATAGATACATGAGGGATTTGTAACTGTCTCCAGTAGCCAAAAAACGTAATGTCAACAACAGTCTAATTTTGGGGGGGTATAGCTTCCCGAAAGTTCGTATTTGTTTTTGAAATTATTGGACTAATTGTTTGCAGAATATAATTGAAATCGTTTAAATCCATTCTTGAAAAATTTTTAAAGAAGATTTGGTCATCCAATAACAATTTACTAAAAAACGAATTTTGAGCATGATGACGTCCTATAAATAATTTTCTCATCCAAACTCGATGCTTCCTTTTCTTTTCTTGATAAGCGTTTATAACTAAGAACGCCGCAGCAGCAACTATCTCCTGCGACATTTTGTTGATGACTGACAAAGCTCAGCGCAGAGGGCGTCACTAGCGCATGTACTGCGGTTTTGCATGAGTGCGCATGGAAACCATTTTGTTTCTTTTCATTGAAAATCGTGTGCCATATTTATTTTGAAAGCCTGGTGTGTCGCGTGCAACGTGTTGCCTCAGTGGAATCTCACTGTTTTTGCATGCAACACGGTGCCCGTGCAACGGGTCGCATGCAATACTGTCGCATGCGAGACGTTGCGTCTAGAGCTGTTCCAAGTACCCGGAAAAAGCAAGCCGAGCCTAACTCGGCTTGAACGACCGAGCCGAGCCGAGTACCCGAATGAACCGAGCGGCTAGAAAAAACCGAGCGGCTCGGATAGAACCAAGTAACTTGAATTTTTCAAGCGGCCCGAATGAAGCGGGCGGCTCGAACAGAACCAAGCGGATTGAATTATTTCAAGCGGGCCGAAAGAACCGAGCGACCCGAAAGAACCGAGGCGGCTCGAAAGAACCGAGGCGGCCCAAAGGAACTGA
Source organism: Andrena fulva (assembly GCA_946251845.1). NCBI lineage: Eukaryota > Metazoa > Arthropoda > Insecta > Hymenoptera > Andrenidae > Andrena > Andrena fulva. The sequence goes on from OX276327.1 coordinate 40,877,568, forward strand.
GGCGGTCCGAATGTATGTCTGTACATTGTACGTCGAGCAGATAGGTTAGGAGATAGGTTATGTATACCTAACCCAATTATAATATAGGTACAACGGCTTGATACGTATAATATATAATTATTACAGTACAATTATTAGTATACTACAGTTTGATAAAAGAGGTTAAATATATCCCCCCGCCCCCCGTTACCTTTTTCAGCATATTTGCATATTCGCGGCATATCATACTTGCATAAACTTCCGCAGGCTAGGTATAAATAAATAAATAAATAGACGAATAATTTTTGAACAAGCAATATAAATAGACACACAATTTAATTTTTTTATTTAATTAATGTAAGAACTTCTTACATTATATTTAACCTCTTTTATCAAACTGTAGTATACTAATAATTGTACTGTAATAATTATATATTATACGTATCAAGCCGTTGTACCTACTATTGAATTATTAAACATTTGAATATATATGTAACTATTACACTATTAAACTTTTTAACATATGAAACTATTAAATTTGAATGGCGTGGTTCACCAAGCTAATTTGTAAACAAATTCCGTATCTGCAAAAAATATGAAAAATATGCAGAATGTGCAACGTATATCCAGAATATGCAAAATGTATAAAATCGAAAGTATATTTTTAACATCCTCGTAATGATGAAACATAGTTCTGTCAAAGTCCCGCTTGTTTAAGTCATTCCAATAAAAACATGCATTTACATAAACTTCCGCAGTCTATATTACAATTGGGTTAGGTATACATAACCTATCTCCTAACCTATCTGCTCGACGTACAATGTACAGACATACATTCGGGCCGCCTCAGTTCCTTCGGGCCGCCTCGGTTCTTTCGAGCCGCCTCGGTTCTTTTGGGCCGCTCGGTTCTTTCGGCCCGCTTGAAATAATTCAATCCGCTTGGTTCTGTTCGAAAATTCAAGTTACTTGGTTCTATCCGAGCCGCTCGGTTTTTTCAAGCCGCTCGGTTCATTCGGGTACTCGGCTCGGCTCGGAAACCGGGTTTCAGCTTGGTTCGGATTTCAAGCTACCCGAATATTCAAGTACTTGAACAGCCCTAGTTGCGTCGCGTTGGCTCAGTGGAATCCCGGCTTAAGTGACAACTTAATTTCCGACCCAAGTAAATTACAACATGTTTATTGTTTATATTATTATAGTGATACAAAATTAATTCATTTATGTTATTGTGTTTGTTAAGAACTAGGAAATATGTTTATAATAAAAAAAAACTATAAACTTATCAGTAATAGAATTATTTCCCTTTTATGTATTGAAATTTACAACGTCAACTTAAATACCGACCCGACTGTACGTGGACCGTGAAAGCTACGTCGCAAATCGAGAAACCTCGATATGTGATATTCGCCATGCAAACCGATCGAAAGAATCGTCTTGATAGAACTGCGAGTAGATTCGACGCGTGTAAACTCACGAACGTTCGATTATACCTAAATTCCGAGACGTATCCGTACGATGATTTGACCTTGGATTTCGATAAGTTTAAATACGCGCTCCTGTACGATATGTACGCGAAATTTGGTCGATCGTACTACGGACACGGAGAACGCGATCGAGCGGAGAACCCCATCACCGCCCCGCTGACTGAGCAAGCAGTCACTTCTTTTCGCGATTCACTTCGACAATACCCCTGGCGCCTAGATTCTTCGATGGTAACACAGCTCAATGACCTTGGCATCGGAGCCTCCACTTATGGCACTCGTGCCCACCCTCATCCTATCCACAAGACTATCGAGACACATCTGCTTCAGACCCACTGGAAGAATCTTGCCAAACAAGAATCTACAGTGATGTTCATGAAGCCCGAGAAATTCCAGCGTTTCCAGGAACTTGAAAAGAATTTCGTGACCCTAGTAAATTGCATCAACACCCCAAAAGATCTCACTCGCTACCCTTCGGGCAAACGAGAGTGGATCCAGACCCCCTTGCCTTTATGCATGACTCCTTAATGTACTATTCTCCCGATCGGATCTACGACCTCCTCTTAAACTCTCCGGCTCTTGAAACCCTGTACGCCTCGCTCGTGGTCCCTCCAGAGTCCGTTCTCGGCCTCAACTCTCTTAGGCCGCATGTCTATCGCTACACCGAGAGGAAGGATTTGATTCACTACATCCTCGAGGGCAACTCTTCCGGCTCTTATCAACAGCCAATCTCAGCCGGTGAGTGGCTTCGCGTCATGACTATAGACGGCTCGCAGTTTTCTCTTTCAGTCTCCATTCTTGAGTCGTGGTTTTCAGTTCATTCTCTCCTCATCACACGAATTGTCCACAACGATGCCATGGCCAGGTCTTTTCCAGACCGGCTCTTTTCGGCTCCCGCGGCTTATGAGCTCCCTCAGCCTACCAATTCAACCTTGTCTCTCGGGGCTCGCCTGGTCCCACACGAAGTGTACGTCGGGGTTTTCACCTACACCAGGTCCGTGAGAACTCTTCGAGTCACTGACCCCACCGGTTTCATTCGCACACAAAAAACGAAACCTGAGCACGCTTGGGTGACTGACGCGGCTTGGGACTACCTTTCCGCTTTCGCAACCCAAACCAGCTCTGCTCGCCCTGAGCTCGAATTTTCCTTCTACCGAACGCCCGCTCGCCTCCTTCGTGACGCCGTCTCTAGATTCTATCACAACCACTACATCGCGGTCGGCGTCGCCGCCAGCGTCCTTTACCCGCTCAAGAAATTAGCTCCTTTCACCGTTTCTCCAAAATTCCACGCTGAGGTCTTCAAGAGGATCGGGATGTACACGCCATATCATGCTGTGCTGTCGTCCATTTTTCAGAAGTTTTTCACTTATTATACTGGTTTCATTTGGGTTCATCACCGATCGTTCGACGAGTCCTTGCTGAATTATTTTCTTCAGCCGCTCAACCGTTCGGTTCTTTCTCCTCCGAAGTTCAGCATTAACATTTGGCTTCAAACTCTTCCTTTCGCCTTCCGCTTGAATGACCTCATCCACAGTTACACCCCGTGGATCATTGCGGCTCTCTGCCTCGTTCCCACCGCGGCAAAGTTCTTCTTTACCGGCCCCACCCAGCAGGAGTACACCGCCAGCTATGAGGCCCATTTCCATCCAAAAGAGCTCTGGCACCTTTCTCTTTCTACTATGGCTATCAGCGTGTGCCACGAACCCTTCTACCTCATCTCACCCGACGAGTTGCTGGACTCCGGCATCCACTCTGATTCCTCACCCAACGCGTCTTCTCTCGCCGACTCTCCCAACCCTTTTTTGCACCCTGCGGTGGGCCCCCCTTTGCCTCAGGCTCGTCCTGCGGCCTCGCACACGCTCGAGCCAGCCGCTCCCACGCCGGCCCTCCGTCGCTCGAAGTCCCTTGAATGTCCACCCACTTGTCTCAAAACTCAAAGCAAGTTGGCTCCTCTCAACGCCGCCATTCCTCCCCTCCCAACCACCCAAGCGCCTCCCATTGTCAAAAGTCCCCAGCCACTTTCCAGTGCGCCGGTTTACCCTCCTTCTTCTCCAACTTACCCTCCTTCTTCTCCAACTCCTTCAGTCGCTTCTGAAAGTCATTCCGAGCCTGAAGCGCGACCTGCATCAACCCTTCCCGTTGTGCGCTTTCAACCAGGCGAGCCTCTTCCTCTCGCGGATGTCCACTCCACTTCCGCGGGAGAAGTTGGCACTGTGGCTTTCTCTGAGTCCGAGTCTCAATCTCCCCTCCTTTCTGATCCAACGGCCTACGGACCCTCCATGAATTACCGGCTTCTTCATGACATACCGTGTGTGCCTCCCCACGGTGACTTCCTGGCGAGGCGCCGAAAGGACGGTCCGATCCCTTCGATGCCCGGAAGCAACGTCTGTCTATTCGAGGCTCTCTCTTTGGCAACCAATGAAGCCTACAGCCCTTCAACCATTTGGAAAGCGCTTGCCACCAAACTTCCGGATTCCTTGATTCTGGGTCCTAGTGAGCTCTCCTCCGGTTACGATTCAAATCATTTAGTCGTGATTGCTTGGCAGCTCCCGTTGCGCGTGGTCGTCCACACCTCTTGGGGCACCGAAGCTTTCGGCCCATTGGATGCACCTGTCGTTGCAATTCGCTACACCCCTGGTCATTGGTCCCACGATCCTTCGCTCTCCCGCTTTGAACCTGGCGCGGCTTCCCCTTCTCAACCTTCTTTATCCGCTTTCGCCTCCGCTTGCGTCTCCCATCTCGACAACGATGGCAACTTGCTCCCTTTCCTTAGGGTGCATCAGTACGCTTTCCACGGACTGCGAGCTAAGAATCTCGCGACTAACCTCAAGAATGAGTTCGACGGGAAGCTCGCCACGCTTTATCGTCTTAATCCAAAACTCGACAAGAGCTTCTTCTCAGGCCTTGACAGTCGTGCTGACTTTCCCCCAAAGCGCTCCGTGGAACTCGTGCACATCGCTGGTTTCGCCGGTTGTGGCAAAACGGCCCCGATAGTCGATCTGCTCAAAACCAAAACTTTCCGCAGCCACTTTAGAGTGGCCGTTCCCACCACCGAACTCCGAAACGAGTGGAAGACTTTGCTGTCGCTCCGATCCTCTGAGGCATGGAGGATATCCACCTGGGAGACCTCTCTCACCAAAAGCAGTTCGGTTCTGGTGGTTGATGAGGTGTATAAACTACCCAACGGCTATCTCGATTTGGCCCTCCTTGCTGACCCTTCCATCACGATGGTCATCATCCTCGGAGACCCGTGCCAAACCGCCTCAACCAATCCAGAATCCTCCAACCGCCTACTCTCGAGCGAAATCGAGCATCTCGCCCCATACCGAGACCTCTACTGCTTCTGGACACACCGCCTCCCGAGGAAGATGGCTGCTATCTTCCGCGTAGGAACTACCAACAAGAGAGAAGGGTTTATTTCCAGCGCCTTACATCCGAACATTCAACAACCGGTTCTCACGGCCGCCCAAAACACTTCCAAGAGCTACGTCAGCATGGGTTATCGCGCCCTCACCTTCAATTCTTCCCAGGGTCTCACTTTCAAAAACACAGCCCAGATTTTCGTCGACACCCACATTAAGATGATCCATGCTTCTTCCGCCCTCGTTGCCCTCGTTGCCCTCACCCGCAGCTCCTACGGCACCGTTTTTGTCGGCAACACGAGATTCTTCCATGAGCACCCCGGCACTTGCTCCTTATTCGAAAACGCTCTTTCTGGCAAATCCTTCAGCTATCACGAGTTCTTCTCTCGCGAGCTTGAGGGCTCCGTTCTAATCACGAAGCCTTTGCAGAGTCGCACTCACTTCATGCGTGGCGGGTCCGATCCCTGGTCCTCCGTGGCTAAACGTCGACACCGCATGACCAACTTCGTGCGTGACCCAGCGCACGTTCGCCCTCTCCGACCTCGCAACGCCCCCCCCCCCCCCCTCCGACCGGACTTCAAGGAGGATGTCATAGCTGAAAGCGAACTTATCCGCACCGTGTGTTCTGATGTCATTCCACAAATATCCTCTCACTTTCTTTCTGAGACCCGCCAGCTCCTCCACGTCGACCTTCCCTCGGCACTCCCCACTCCAGTGGAGACCACCGAGGTTGAGACGACTGAAGTCTCTTGTGAACCAGTGTACCCTGGTTTCGACTACCAGGTGTTTGTGAGCCTCATCCAACCCCCGCAGCTCCCTGAAGAAAAGGAAATCTGGTTCAGGCCGGAACTACTGAACGCGATCGAATTCTTTCGATACGCGCCTATCGCGGTCATAGATTGTTCTAGGCAAAACGAGTCGTTGAAGAGCGCTACGGTGGACGTGCGAATAGATGTCGAGTGCAATGAAAATGTCCCCGCTAATACTACAGCATACTGTATGATCATACACAATCGTATAGTAGAATACGGCCCTTTGACTAACGTGGTACGTAAACTAACATAGTATGCGTATGTGTGAACGATCAACGAATACTATTGTGAAAACGTCGATGTCCAAGTTCTCAGTTGTTGTTCAGACGCCACCACCGACACTGCTACCTAATCGTAAAATAATGTTCGCCATTGTCGATCTTCAAGGTTTCAATACCAATTGCGAGTTCGTTGTCAAAGAGCTCGCGATTCGCAGACACAGTAACAACGATAAAACGCCTACGATCAGCCATTGGATCTTCGAACCACCGTACGTCTGGGGGCATCTGAAATCGTGCGAGAACCGTCAAGCGTCCTGGCTCGCGAAGCATCATCACGGGCTTCGCTGGTCTGACGGTTACGTTTCATACTCCAAACTTCCTGGGTTGCTGACCAGTGTACTCACGAACATTGACTTCGTCGTCGTGAAAGGTGTGGAAAAGAAAACCTGGACGATGCAACTACTACCTGACATAATCGTTGAGGATGTCTGCGATTTATACGAACTGAAGGAGCAACAACAACAACAACAACAACCGAACAAGAGCAGCAGCAGCAACAACAACGCTCGAACCGTCGAAGACGACGGCGGCTACGACGTTGACGATGATTATTGCGGGATCATCCCTAACACCGCGGACCCCGACGTTCCTAACCTGAAGTCTATGTCTTCAACGAGTGCTCTTCGATGTACATTTCACAACAACGATGGTGTTTGGGCGTTGGAGAACGTCCAGAAAATATGGAATTATATACGTAACGTCGTCTAATGTAAGTCCTATACACGCATTGCATCTACTTTATGCGTCATATACAGATAGACTAATATGTAATAATTTTTTGTTTCTATAGCGACGGTGATGAACGCAACGACTGCGACGAATGCTTTCTTTACCCACGAGCAAGAATACCCCTCCCATACGAACGCGGTTTTAAGTGAATACTGATTCTATATTATAAGTATATATGCATTGATGTACATGAATAAACACACACAGTTTTTTTAATAAAAATATATTTATTTATTTAAAGTTGTTTAAAAGTTAAATCTTAAAATAATTAACGGAAAAATAAAGTCTGAGGTGTATGTGAAACAACCCCAAGGTTACGACGATAACACAGGGAGAGTGTGTAAGCTCGAAAAATCTTTGTACTGACTGCGCGAAAGTCCACGCGCATGGTATGAGTGCATGGACGAATTTTTGTTAGACTTAGGATTTGAGAAAAGTAAAATTGACTATTGTTTATATAGTATGACATTTAATAATGAAAAAGTTTATTTAATTGTTTTTGTTGATGATTTACTAATTTGTGGTCAAAGTAGAAAATTAATAGAAGCTATTAAAAGAAAATTAGCTGTAAAATTTCGAGCGAAAGACATGGGCCAAATAAAAACGTATCTAGGTATAAATATTAATTATGATTATAAAAATAAAAGTATGACGCTAGATCAGGAAAGTTATATTGAGTCATTGGCGAGAAAATATGAAATTGAAGATGCTAAACTATATGCGACTCCGATGGAGCAATACTTAAAATGTGAACCTGCACTATCAGCATCAAATGACCTAAAGTATAGAAATTTAATTGGAGCACTTTTATATGTAAGTGCGAGTACTAGACCGGATATTTGTTATTGTGTAAATTATCTAAGCAGATTTCAAAATTGCCATGACCAAAGTCATTATAAATATGCCTTAAGAATACTAAAGTATTTATATTACACAAAAAAATTAAAGTTAAAATTTGAGAAAAATTTAAACGCAGATGTATTAGATTGTTGTGTAGATGCTGATTGGGCAGGAGATATAGTTGATAGAAAATCTACGACTGGATACGTGATAAGAATGTATGGTAATAGTATTTACTGGAAATCAAAGAAACAAGATATTGTAACAAAATCATCCACAGAGGCAGAGTATGTTGCGTTGTCTATATGCGTGAGTGAGGTAAAATTAATTAAAGAATTATTAAAGGATTTTGGAATAAAGATTAATGACCCTATACAAATTTATGAGGATAACGCAGGTGCAATTAGTATAAGTAAATTTGGAAATTTAACAAAGAAATCTAAATATATAGGAACGCATTATCATTTTGTAAATGAAAATTATTTAAATAGAGAGATAAATGTAATAAAAATAGATTCAGAGGAAAATCCTGCAGATATTTTTACTAAGTCATTAGGACGTACTAAGTTTGAAAAGTTTAGAGAGGAATTAAAGATTTATTAATCTCAAAAACAAAAAAAAAACTAAATTTAAGGAGGCGTGTTGAGAATCGAGTAAATTTAGTTTAGTGTGAATGAGAAATATGAGTGTCACTGTACAGGTTGAGTATCACTGTACAATCCGAGCGCGGCAAGCGAAGCGTCGGTGCGTAGTAGAAGGAATTCGGCTCTGACTCGAGACGGCACGAGGTGAACTGCGCGGAGTAAAAACATTGTACATACCACATATAAATATACTTTACTTTATTAATCTCATAACGTCTCAAGAATTATTTATAACAACCACGCAAACTCTTATTTCAACAAAGACAATCAGACCAACACTAGAAGCCACTAAGGCAGACGAATGGCTGTATGGTTCGAAATTTGTTGAACAAGTAAAGGAAGTAAAGTCGATAGAAAAGGCGTGCGCCCCCCTACAAGTACAAGAAAAGCCGATGGTAAAATCTACTTCCTATAAGCATCGGGACCAGGGAAACTCGAAATACCCACCTGCCAAACACAGGCAGGTGGGGAATTACACGCGAAGGCCGCAAATAAAGTACAAAACCAAATACCAGAGACCGAGCCAGAATGTCTTGAAGACCCAGAACCGGAAGCCGTAAAAGTCGTCGAGGAAATAAACACGGTAAATATTACAGCAGGTCGTTTAAAGAATTTTATAGAACGTTGGCAGAACATTACAACCAGAGGTCCCTATTTCACGTGTATTTACATACACGTGTACACGTGTAGTAAACGTATCCGAACTTCAATCCGTGTAATTTTTAATACACGGATACCCGTGTATTTCTGTTCACGGATACCCGTGTAGTTCTGTTCACGGATATTCGTGTAGTTATGTTCACGGACGACGTGAACGTTGTCATGCCGACTTGACAACAAAGTATGTATTTCTATTTATAGTTGATTGTACGAGGCGGTATTTGGCGACCATGCATCCGTGTACTTATAATTCGTGTACACGTGTATTAAGAACACGGATTCTTAATTCCTTAATACACGTTACACGTGTCCCGTGTACACGTGTATTTAGATACACGTGAAAAGCCACGACCTCTAATTACAACAGATAGATATGTTCTCGAGTGCTTGAAGAGGTACAAGATCCCATTCAGGGAGGTTTCATACGAACATAACCTCTGAGGTGCGTCTCGCTGGTCGGATCCAGAATTAGTCAAAATAAGAAAGGAAGTTAATTCATTGCTATTAAGCAATGCCATTGAAGAATGTGTGGATAGTGAGGGACAGTTTGTTTCCCCTTACTTCTTAGTGCCTAAGCCAAATGGATCTAATAGGTTCATCATAAATTTAAAAAATTTAAACAAATTTATTGATCCACCTCATTTTAAAATGGAAGATATTCGTGCTGCTAAAAACCTAGTAGCAAAAGAGGCATTTATGTGAACCATCGATTTAAAGTACGCCTTCTTCCTAATTCCAATACATAAAGATTATAGGAAATTCTTAAGATTCAGATTCCAGAAGAGACTCTACCAATTTACTTGTTTGCCATTTGGTTTGTGCACTAGCCCTTATGTTTACACAAAAGTCATGAAACCGGTAATGAATACCCTAAGAAGTCAGGGAATCCTATCCATCATTTATATTGATGATATTTTAATCACTAACAAATCCTACACACGTTGCACGAGCAATGTCGGGAAAACGATAAATCTGTTAAAACATATCGGCCTACTGATAAATCATAGTAAAAGCTCACTAATACCCAATCAGAGATGCAAATATCTAGGATTCTATCTGAACTCAAAAGATTTCACTTTAGAGTTAACGAATACGAAAAAACAGCAAATAGCAAACATGGCAAGTTCATTCCAAGTAGGTAAAGCTTATAAAATTCGCGACTTCGCAAAGCTATTGGGAGTGCTGACAGCAGCATGCCCTGCTGTAGCATACAGCCCTACGTTCTGCAAAAGACTGGAAAGACAAAAATTCCTGGCATTAATGTTAAATGATAATGACTATGAAGGGAAAATCCTTATCAAGCATACCATGACAGAAGATCTATTGTGGTGGCAAAAGAATGCATTAATTGGAATAAATCCAATTAGAACACACGAATTTGTGATAGAAATATCCTCAGACGCCTCTCTGACTGGGTGGGGAGCTTTCTGCAATGGTGTAAGTACCCACTGTCTCTGGACCGGAAAAGAGAAGCGCTTCAGTTTAACTACCTAGAACTATTAGCGGCATTTTTGCAATCAAATCCTTCGCATCTCATCTGAGTAACTCGGAGATCCTATTGAGAATAGATAACACCTCCGCAATATCTTATATAAATAAAGCAGGGGGTATACAATTTCCCCATCTAAGTGAATTATCCAGAAAAATTTGGAAATGGTGTGAGGAGAGGAAACTCTGGATTTTCGGGTCTTATATCTCTTCGGGTAAAAACGTCGAGGCCGATACAGCGTCAAGACTTTCCAACATAGATACAGAATGGGAATTAAATAACACAATTTTTGAGATAGTAAATAAAAAATTTGGTCCGTTTACAATAGATTTGTTTGCTTCAAGACTAAATAAAAAATGTAACAGATTCTGCTCCAGATTTCCTCACCCCGACGCTGCTGTCGTAGATGCATTCACTATGTCATGGTGTTTGGGAATGAATAGTTCTCTTTGCCGCCGCACACTCGATCACCGCAGCACCTCCTGGGCAGCGGAAGTCACGGTCGATACGCAATCAATCGACCAATCAGGTTCCGTCTTGTCGATCGACGCTCGAGAATGTTCGAGACGACGCCAAGGCGGAAATGCGCATCCATCTTGAATTGATTCTATTCACAACCGTGTGCAAAGTACAACGCGTTTTGTTCATTGTTTTCAAGCTTTGCTCAACAAGCAAGTTCAGTGTTCAAATTACCTTCTAATCACCTGTAGACTCAGTCACGGAGTTCACGACACAATTAGCGTGTATAAAGTCAGTGGATTGCGTATTCGCGTTGTGCGTGTTCGCGTGTCCACGTGTTCAACCGATTCATTATTGTACGATAGAGTGTACGGGGGCTCATCCTCATTGTTATCTTGTGCATCACGGTAAAACCGTTCGTGCATTTTCAAATAAAGACCGTTTTATTGTTCACCGCAGTGTTTTGGTGGCGCATCACCGATCATAACCTTTCCGGCAACCTCGTGCGCAGAGTATATTGCGAATATTTTACACATGGAAAGGTGAAAGATTCTATGCGGTTCCCCCGTTCGCACTCATTCTGAGGATCTTACGAAAGATAATTGTAAATAAAGCAGAAGGTGTGCTGGTCGTACCACTATGGCCAAGCCAACCGTGGTACCCCCTATTCAATTCACTTTTAAAGTCACCACCGCTGATATTTGAGCCAGATGAAAATACTTTATTATCTCCATGCAGACAGAAAGTTCAGCCATTAGCATCCAAACTCTCGCTGATGGCAGGGAACTTATACGGAGGGTTTTTCGAAACAAAGGCATCGACGAGGACTCGGTGGATACCATGATAGAATCAATCAGCGAGTCAACACTTAAGCAGTATAAGAGTTCGCTCAAATTATGGGTTGAGTTTGCATATGGAAAGAAAATAGATGTTTTTGGTGCCGGAACACCAGATATCATACAATTTCTAAACTAGCGTTTTAAAAATGGCGCTAACTACGCAACCTTAAACTCAACTAGGTCAGCAATTGCGCTCATATCGCTACATAAGGTAGGAAAAGATGAACTCATTTCACGTTTTTTAAGAGGTGTTTTCAAATCGAAGCCGAGTAAACCCAAGTACTCCAGCACTTGGGATACAGCACCAGTCCTGGAATATATAGAAAAGTTGCATCCACTAAACAAACTAAGCCACAAACAAGTAGCCGAAAAAGTGGCAACCCTATTAGCTCTAGTGACGGCACATAGACTCCAGACACTAGCGCTAATAAGAACGGAAAACATCGTAGAATCGGATACGGGTATAACGATTAAAATCCCAGACATTATAAAAACTTCAAATCCAGGGCGATTTCAACGTGAACTGTTTCTACCTTTCTAAATCTAGTTTATGCGTAGCCTCCACTATATTAGAATACCTAGAGTATACCAAAGAGTTTAGACCTAAGGAAAATGTAAGACTTTTAATATCCACGATTAAACCATACAAAGACGTGTCGGCGCAAACGATAGGACACTGGATAAAATCCTTGCTTACCAAGGCGGGAATAGATACTAACCTTTTTTCTGCATATAGCACTAGGCACGCGGCAGTATCTGCTGCATTTAATAAAGGTGTAAATGTAGATACCATCCGCCGAACAGCCGGTTGGTCAGGGAGGTCTCAAATGTTCGCTAGATTTTATAACAGACCTATTCAAACTCCAAGCGATGAGTTTGCGCGATCGACAATACAAGAAAAACAATAACGGGTTAAGAACAGCAATGTACAAATAAATAACATAAAACCATGAAATAAGGAGTTATCACAGGCGCTGAAGATCTACATGTTATTATCATCGAGAACGAGACGTTTCATATAATTCCGATAGAACTTCGCCCGCCCTCGGCGGGCTCGTTCGATCGGTTAATTATTGGGATACGCATTGGCATGAATTCGTGCAGCGTCGAGATCGCCATAGCCGACAATAAAGGTATCGAGTTGGGCTTTTCGATGTCTACGTGGAAGCTCATACTGCAAAACAAGGTGGACATACTCAAACGATTACAAAGCAATGCAACATCGCCCCATGCCCACATCGTAATTGATCATTTACGACTAGACTTCACGTGTATGCATAATGATCAACTCATTAAAATCACCGATAATCACGCTTACCTATATATGACTGAAGTCACGTTACGTAAACTATTCGCATACGAACATTGCATTGAACATATGTTCACCTGGCTAAGTGAAAATATGTACTCAGTAAGTAGTAAATATGCTACCTTCGTAGACGTTCAACGCAGCGCTACCGCACCGACAGATTATGTAAAATTAATTTCCGAAAGCGACCACTTCGAAAAGCATTCTTTGATCGATTGTGAATTGATCGCGTTAGGAATGCAATCCATGCTGCGTGATGTAAAGTCCGTACCACTATAGTACATACATATATGTTTTACTGATAAATGTATGTTTTAATGATAAATGTATGATTTAATAATAAATGTATAAATTTCACAATGTTTTAATAAATGTATGACTTTCGCATTAATACCTGTAACGGATCATTTATAATATCCTTTCGTACATAATATTAATTCTTAGAGACATGGTCTAGACAAATGTCAATCGCGTTTCCGGATAGGCAATATGGGTGATGCCCATGGCCAGATGCCCTGGGGTTCATGTACGAATTCTTTTGCCCTTACGCACCCCCACACGGCGCTCGACTTACAGCCCCTCGAGACTGATACCTGAGACGTCGCCATGTTCTCGATCGTGAGAATGCTTGGAACTCTGCCCCGAATAATTATCGCTTAGTTGCTTGCGTGAACGCAACGTATAATTCATTTATTCCTTGCACGTGCATTATATCGGTTCCACGAATCAAATATGAACACACGGTGCAATGTCGTGTTTACTTCATGGGCTGCCGCGACGATTGACTTGCAGCCTCCTCGATCATTAAAATATTCGAACCTCTACTTCGAAAAATTATCGCTATATGTTTTCGTTGTCTGATGTTTGCACGAACGCAACGTCGGATTATCTCACGGTGAATAGGGTGGGGTTACGTCAATTAAATACTCGGAACTAGGGTGAACGCAACGTATAATTCGTTTCTTCGTTACACGTGCACTGTATCGGTTCCACAAATCAAATATGAACATCCGACTTGAAGAGCATGCACGTAGGCGCCAAAACGCGTTCAATCCTGCTCAAATATAAACACACTGCATGGCGCGGTGCAATGTTATGTTTACTACATAAATTAAATACTCGGAACTATGAATATTCGGAACTCTCCACCGAATACTTATTGATTTATAATAATTATCGTTCTATGTTTATATCACGATATAAACATCCTGCATGAATGGCGTGCACATAGGTATCAAAACGTGTTCAATTCTATCGCACGCCATCTTTATCGCTTATCTTTTCTCAGAAATTCTATACCACCCTCTTTCTCAGAAATCAGCATCGAAGACGAAATTCGAATTTCCACGATTCGCTCGTGGTCGCGCCTGTGCACCGATCCCCGCATGCGTACGGAGATAGCGCGGCGGCGACGCGTGCCCAAAGTATCTTAAACATCCAACAGGTGGCGCCAATACGAAACGCGCGGGACGCCATTCTAAAATTTTGAAAATCCACCCCCTCCCCTGTGACGTCATCCCCTCACCTACGAACTCGGTACCCCCCTCCCCTCCCCTCCACCCTCGCCAAAGAGCGCGCGGTACCCGCCTCACCCCTCGAGCACCTAGGTCCATAACTCTCATAGCCTGACTACTGAGGTGCATGCCACGTCTTTGCCGTCAATACGACGGATAAGGATGTCGAAGTCGAAATTCCGCCACAAGAATTAATACCATTCGAGTATCATAACTTCCCCGAAGAAGAACAAAATTATTTCGATTCTGATACGGAAAACGAAACCTTGCCAATCGCGGAAGATAGAGTTTTAGAAATCATAAAAAAATTGCGTCTCGATCATTTGAACGAAGAAGAGCGGGATCATGTAATTAAAATCATTAAAGAATTTCCAGAACGATTCCACTTGCCTTGTGATAAATTACCATGTACTTCATACATTAAACATAGAATCCCCACAGTAGATGATGTTCCTGTGAATACGCGACAGTATCATTTTCCTCCGGTTCATAAAGATGAAATAGAAAAACACGATATCACACCTTGTTAGGATCAAAGACGTATCTGAGCAAAGATTCTTACTACTATATCCCTAACATGTTACTGAACATTAGCCTGATATCGCCTAAGATCTATCAGTACTCTAAAGGGAAACGTGCCACAGTGACTCTATTTCCAAATGACCATAACAAACTGGAACGCACATCTGATTCGTTGTACGAAATTGAAGCCCAACTAGAAGAAATTGGAGAACATCATCGAGCAAGAAAATCACATTTGTCATTGACGTATGGAACAATAGCGGCACAGGCCTTAATTATAATAGGATTGATGATCTACTATTTCTGGAATCCACTAAAGACCTTATGCAGGATACGGGTTCTGAGGAAACGGGGCCCGAACCACGAAACTGAGGAAGCTTCAGCCAATCAACCTGCAGCAATACCGTTACAAGATTCGTCTATTTCGGAAAACAGACCACCATTGCCTATTCAGAGAGCAACGATAAACTGCTGAATTATATATAACAGCAAACCTTGACAATCTAAGGACTATGGGAATTCCCTTGTCAGAAATTGTTGTTAATTACGACGAACCTATCGCACTCTTCTAATGTTCTTTTCCTTCTTTGATAATGATTTTGTTATTTTATAATTTTGATCTTGTGATTTATATATAAATGTTATGTGTTAACACTCGAAGTCCCACGCATTGTTATAAACGCTCAACAAGGCTAATAAACCGCTTTGTTATCAATCATGTTTCGAATTATTGTGTGTATCCTCGAGTCATAAGGATTCCCAACGAAACCAAGCTGCCGCAACAGCTGATTCGCGAGAGCGCTCCCAGTATTTATAAACACACTGCTGCATGAACCGTGCAATCCATAGGAAAACTAACAAGGGGAGACTACGGTCGACGGGAAACGGATTTTCCTGAACCTTGCAGTATTTGAAGATGTCGCCTCCGAGGTTAATTTGGCAAATCAGTAGGGCGCGCTTCTCAAGATTTTCCGAGAAAATTGCATTTGAAAATCGCTTTAGTCGGAGATAAGCAGTTTGCGTTAACGATTCAACAAGGAGTCGAGTGGTCAAGGGTGTAGCGTGACAGATTGATAATCGGTAGGTTGCTGGTTCGATCCTCATTTTCGACATTATTTTTTTTTTTTTTTAATTTAAACCTACCTCAATTTTAAA
This sequence comes from Andrena fulva, assembly GCA_946251845.1. NCBI lineage: Eukaryota > Metazoa > Arthropoda > Insecta > Hymenoptera > Andrenidae > Andrena > Andrena fulva. Next base: position 40,893,640 of record OX276327.1, read on the forward strand.
CGTAAAATTTATGAAATCTGCGGCAATAAGGTTCGTTTACGACATGGACGGACGTGCCAACAGAATTATTTTCGCAATTAGCTTTCTTCGAGTTTCAGTTTATTTTTTTACAGTGTGCAATTTCACCGTAATAATAGTCAAGTTTTTCGTCCAAACAACTGACCATATCGTAAACCTAAACGTTAATGAAGTATGTTTTTCGGTAGACGTCCTCAGAAATGCGTGCTCTTGTACGAATGCTTCGTTTATAGTGTGTGCTAGGTGCCGCAAAAATTATTGATTTCCATGCTTTTATGATGAATATCACCCTGGCTCGTGTCATACTAGCATGTAAGTAATAAAGGGAATGTGTAAAAATAAAGTAAATTTATTCCTTTTAGCTTTTTCCCAATGTTCACACATAAAGACCATGCATTTTTTATTTAAAAAATATAAATAACTGTTTATTGCCGCAGATTTCATGAATTTTACGCTTAAAATTGAGGTAGGTTTAAATTAAAAAAAAAAAAATAATGTCGAAAACGAGGATCGAACCAGCAACCTACCGATTATCAGTCTGTCACGCTACACCCTTGACCACTAGGGTGGACCTTATTTTTCGACCATCAGATTTTTTTGGTCCCGTACCCCAGAAATGTGACACTTGTTGGGAAAATGATCTGGAAAAAATTTCAGCCCGATTGGACCACGGGAAAGGGTCGCGCATCGAATTTGAAAATTTTGAACTTTTTAAATCTTGACATAAATATACATTATGATATATCGTTGAATTTGTATTTTTTTTCTGTTCAAGAAAACATACACAGCATATACGATTGTTGACAAAAAAAACGTCCGTGACCTTGAAAACTCGAAAGAGTGACCTTGAAAAAAAATTTTTTTCCTGCCATTATATTCGCCTCTTTATATACTACAACTTTTGTCTGAAGAGTTTTTTCATATATCCATAAACGATGGAGATATTAAAGATTCTCATTTAAACGCCCATATAGCTTATAGAAAAAAGGTAGACAATGGTACATAAAGGTACATTTTAAATTTCATGTGAAATAGTTGCATTTCTGACAATACTACAGTTTCTTAAATATTTAATTCGTACATGTATTGAAATGCGAGATTTGAAAGCCTTCGAAATGCAGCTACAGCTGAGTCAGGTAATCAGTTTGTACCCCTCAGAAACCGTTAGAATTCTACCTGCGCAGGAAGGGATGGGACAGAAGGTCCGAAAATTCATAGTTGGGCCATTATGTTCTGAGCGTTCAGCGAGGTAACAGTGAATTATCGAAGTTAAAGTGAAATGGAAGGTACAAGGAAAAAATTATATTTACTCGATCATGATGAAATTCAAATTATCGGTGCAAAATTGCCATCCAACGGGCAAGTCTTAAGAGTCCTATTTCACAATCTCCGGAATGTGAAACTAAATTTTAAGCCTAGTGCATCTTTAGTTATTAAGGAAGTTCAAATATTTTGGGAGAAAGCGCGAATTCCAATGAAAAGATCACAGCATTGCATTGACAAGCTAGATGCATTGCATCAGGAATGGGTGGTTTTGCATAAAAGTTGCAGCCGCAGTTCTGAACTCCAAAAAAATCGGGAGAAGGAGTTTGTAGACAAGCTAGATGACCTTTTTGATATTGCACCCGCCGATGCGTTAAATACTATTAAAATAGAGGAAGACAAACTTTTTCTATTAAGTCAACGAAAAAAAGGGCGTCCTGGTTCTATGATTGGAACCGATCATATATTATACCGGAAAGAACAGAAAAAAGCGTTTCGGAAGGAGCAAGAAGAATCGAGGCAGGCGCAGTGTGAAGTAGAAGCTGTGCAAGGTAAATATTCTTTATGCAATTCATTTTTAAAACTCAAAATATTGATCGTTATATTAGATATATAATATAAGATATATTGGTCTTTACTGACACTTGTACATATATCGTTTAAATCAAGACGAAACAATGGACAAAGTAGCATCATCCAGCGAAGAAGATGGTCACCTATTAAGTGAGGGTGAAAATATTGAATTTATTATTCCCGTGGATGAAGCTGGTCCAAGCAACCCTAAAAAAAGACGTGCTCAAACCGATATAATTACGGCAAAACTTGTTGCAACCCTTGACAAGTGCAAAGTAAGCGATCGTGATGCTGTTCGTATAATAACAGCAACAGCTCAAGCTCTTGGTCATGACCTAGGCGACATAATTATTAATCGAACGTCTATACGGCGTCATCGCACGGATCTTCGAGCACAACTTGCAGATAAATATCGTGTAGCGTTCAAAGACTGTGAGCTTGGTGCTATTACACTACATTGGGACGGAAAGCTGTTGCCAGCTTTAATAGGCAATGAGAAAATTGATCGTTTACCTGTACTAATAACTTGCAGAGGTATTGAGAAGCTGCTTGGAATCCCTGCAATTATATCGGGTACTGGGGACAAACAAGCTTCTGCGGTATACGATTTAGTTCAGAAATGGGATTTAGGTGGCAAAGTGCAAGCACTTTGCTGTGACACAACGTCATCGAACATGGGACGTTTCCAAGGCGCATGTATCCTTCTCGAACAAAAATTTGAAAGAGATTTGCTATATTTTCCTTGCCGGCATCACATATACGAAATTATTTTACGGAGTGTTTTTGAAATAAAGTTAGAGAAATCATCAGGTCCAAATATTCCTCTGTTTAAACAGTTTCAGCAGGCTTGGCCTCAGATCAATAAATCAAATTTTGTGGAAGGAATTGAAGACGAGTACGTCCACCAATCTACAAATGCAAATATCACTGAAGTGCTGGAGTTTGCAATGCAAACGTTGAAAAGCATCAAACAACCACGAGAAGATTACAGAGAATTCTTGGAGCTTACAGTTCTTTTCTTAGGCGGAACTCCTAGAAAAAATTATACTTTTCGAGTTCCAGGAGCTTTTCATCACGCTCGATGGATGGCCAAGGCTATATATTGTTTAAAAATATACTTATTTCGTAAAGAATTTATCTTGTCTAGCGAAAAGGCCACTGGAATTCGTGACATTTGTATTTTCCTCGCCAATTTATATTTGAAAGCGTGGATACAAGCTCCAGTCGCAACAGAAGCCCCGCGCCAAGATTTGGAATTTCTAAACAATTTATCCGCTTATCGGCAAATTGACGATACAATAAGCCGCACTGCAATAAATAAAATGATTAATCATTTGTGGTATTTGGCACCAGAAACTGCCGCATTGTCATTTTTCGATAGTGCCATTGGGAATGACAGTAAAATAAAAATGATAGAGGCAATAAATGTCAGTCTAGGCAGTGACGATAACGAATGCCTTAAAAAATATAAAATCCTTCCAAAAGAGGTGGAACAACTGGTAAACAAAAAAATGGAACACTTTATTTCTCCGGATTCCAAAAGATTCTTTGAAAGGTTTTTAATACCTACCACATTTTTTGAAAAAGACCCTTCTACATGGGATGATGACGAAGGTTTCAAAATTGGGCGAAACATCGTGCAGTGGTAAATGACACCGCTGAGCGTGGCGTTAAACTAATAGAAGAATATAATAAAATATTATCCAAAAATGAAGAGGAGAAACAATTTATACTGCAGAATGTGATGGAATATAGAAAACAGTATCCTGACGTCACAAAAGAAAACTTATCAAAGGATTTTTAAAGCATTTTTAATATAAAGGAACCCCTAATAAGTACCTCCGTGGCTATTTGAATTTTTAAGACGCATTTAAGACTGTGTTTGTTAACACAGTCGCGTCTAAGGCAAGATCTGCTCGGTCTTATCGAACGTCCACGAGCAGGTCTGGGACGAAACGCTTAGGGTATCCATAATTTAGAAACTTACATGATAGCTTAAATTCAAGGTGAGCGTATTAAGACGTTGTGTCGGGAATTGAGACAGGTTCTGCTGGGCCCTACTGACGAGTCCAAGAGCAGATCTGGGACGCAATACTTTGATGACATTTCTATTCGTAATTTACATAATAGCTATAATAACTTATTTTCAGTCTTAGAACTGCTTTTCTTCTGTATAATGGAGCGTTATAATGAAAATCAAAAATGTTTAATATCTCCATCGTTTATGGATATATGAAAAAACTCTTCAGACAAAAGTTGTAGTATATAAAGAGGCGAATATAATGGCAGGAAAAATTTTTTTTTCAAGGTCACTCTTTCGAGTTTTCAAGGTCACGGACGTTTTTTTTGTCAACAATCGTATATGCTGTGTATGTTTTCTTGAACAGAAAAAAAATACAAATTCGACGATATATCATAATGTATATTTATGTCAAGATTTAAAAAGTTCAAAATTTTCAAATTCGATGCGCGACCCTTTCCCGTGGTCCAATCAGGCTGAAATTTTTTCCAGATTATTTTCCCAACAAGTGTCACATTTCTGGGGTACGGGACCAAAAAAATCTCGCAAAATAATTTTCGTCAAGAGTAGCTAAGGTCCACCCTAGTCTACATTTTACATTGAATGTCGGCATTGCAAATGGATAACTGGCGCTTGCACGGATAAGCGACACGTTGCGTCGTCGGGAAAGCAGCATTTCGATACGAACACGAAAATTGCTATAGGTTTGTATACGTATTGTAGTGTTGAAAAATATTGAAAGAAAGTTATTTTTACATGTTTATCTTTGTAGGCACTCTGAATTCAGGGATTGGAAACACGCATGTAACGTCCCACGGGACTCAAACCGTTAGAAACCGACCGTCGGTAAAGTAGGAACCAATCTCCATTACCATGTAACCTATTTTCTATTACCGCGTAAACGTATTATAAGACTTTTATGAATAATTTATGATTTAGATAAATATTAGACGAATAATTATTATAAGAACATTAGGAATAATTAATTATAAGTATTAGTAAAAACGCAAAACATAATATTATATAATAAGTGAGTAAAACACAAAATAACAAACAGCGACCCACTGCGCATTCGCCAGCCCGCCAATTTCTCAGTATAAAAGGACGCGCACGCAGCTACACGGTTCATTCGAAAGCTCTGCCAACAGAAGTGTGCTCGCCCCGGAAACGGTAGCGGCCTTCTAGCAGCAGACATAGCTAAGAGTACGAGCTCGCCCCGGAAACGGTAGCGGCCGTCTTGCAGCTAGTATTACAGAGTATTGAGCTCGCCCCGGAGACGGTAGCGGCCGTGCACTGTAATACGCGAATCGACGTAAGAGTAGAACTCTGCCGACAGAAGTGTGCTCGCCCCGGAAACGGTAGCGGCCTTCTTGCAGCAGACGTTGCCAAGAGTACGAGCTCGCCCCGGAAACGGTAGCGGCCGTACACTGCGACATAACTCAATATATACATATACATTCATACATACATTCATACATATTAATTAACGAAAAAACATAAAAAAAACCCAAAAAGAGTATAAGTAAACGTAGACTGTAAGCAATATTAGTTAATCATTATTGTATTAGAGTAAGTTTTATTAAATAAATAGGTATTGTTAAGTTTAAAAGCATAGATATTACTATTTAACCTGTAGAATAGAACCCCCACCTATCCTATACTTGAGGGGACGCCGCTCTCCCCTCAGGGACCTCGACGCTCAGTTGTTCCCGGATAGCCGAACGTTACAGGTCGGATATTTTTGGTGACAGCGGTGGGATTTTTCATTCGTTTAGAGGATAAACTCAATTCGAAGAACTATTTCGTTAGTGAAATCACTCCATAAGTGAGAATTTTCCAAGAAATTTTTTCTTCCTTTTCTCTAAATTTTACAGAGGCTTTAAAACTTCGCAATGCCTAATACAATTGGAGAAGCAATGGCTAACCTAACAATAAATACAGAGACTCAAACTCAAGAGACTACAGAAACTCCAGAAATCATTACAGTAGATGTACATAAATACTCCAGGACCTTCAAATCCACAAATTAATATGAATACATCTACGAATACATATCCTCATTTACCACATATTAGCCTACGCGACACTGCGGACACAGTCCCTTCTTTCGACGGTAGAAATATACCGATACACCAGTTCATAAAAAGCTGCCGACATGCACGGCGCATGGTTAATCCGAACGCAGAGTATGGATTAGTACAACTCATAAAAAATAAGCTTTTCGGACAAGCATCTAGAGTAGTTTTAAGCGGAGATTATAATTCAATCGATGATCTCATTTCAGTATTAGAGTCACGATTTGCTCCATTACATACGTCTATTCAATTATATGGCGAATTATCAAAAATAGCACAGCTACATAACGAAACGACGGTAGATTACAGCAGTCGTGTATCCAATCTCTTACTTCAGATTAAACATTGCAATGCAGTAGAGGTACCGACTCATGTAAATCAATTTAATACAAACGCGGAACAAAACGCCATTAAAGCCTTTCTAACGGGACTCAAGACAGAAATACATAATAGAATACACGAATACGCCTTCAGCAATCTTGATCGCGCTATCAACGTCGCCATTAAAGCTGAAGCAGAATACAACGAAAACCAGTTACGAGCAAGAGAAGCAGCAGGAATAACACAAGCTAACCAATGTACAAATTGCCTTGGATACGGCCATATTGCCACCGCTTGCAGCAGCCGAATCTCACGAACCAACTGGCAGCAAAAAACCTGTCAACAATGTAACAGAACGGGACATATAACGCAAGAATGTAGGAGTCGAAGCGGAACACAAAACGGAGCACGAAACCAAGCATGGAACGATACATTCTGTGACTTCTGCCGAAGGCCAGGTCACATGACGCAAGATTGTAGGAGCCGAAGTTACACGAATAGAGCCCCTCAATCTACCGTATACTGTGATAATTGCCGAAGGCCAGGTCACACAACACGAGATTGTAGAAGCCAAAGTTACACGAACAGAGCTCCTCAATCCAACGTGTACTGTGATTACTGTAAAAGACCAGGTCACACGATACAAGAATGCCGAAGCAAAAGTTATGCAGAAAGAGTACAGAGACCAGAAATACTCTGCGAGTATTGCAAATTTAGAGGTCACACGATAGACCAATGTAGGAAAAAGATATACTTCGATAGAAAGGTGTTTGGGAATGAATAGTTCTCTGCGCCGCCGCACTCTCGATCACCGCAGCACCTCCTGGGCAGCGGAAGTCGCGGTCGATCCACGATCGAACAACCAATCAGCGTCCGTCTTGTCGATCGACGCTCGAGAATGTTCGAGAAGACGCCGGGGCGGAAATGCGCATCCATCTTCCTATCACTCTGTTCACAACCGTGCGCAACATAACACGTATTTTGTTCATTGCATAAAAGCGTGCTCATCAAGCAATTTCAGTGTGCAAATCACTCTCTCAAACTGTAAGCTCAACGCGGAGTTCGCGACACATCTCACGTGTAGAACAACTATTGTTTGTGCATTCGCGGTGTGCGTGTTCACGCGTCCACGCGGAGAACCGGTGGATCATTGTACGATAAAGTGTACGGGGGCTCAACCATTGTTTTTCACGTGCGCACAACGACCATACGTTGGCACACGCTTTTAAAAATAAAGACATCACATTCCTTTTGTGCAAAACAGTGTCTGTGTGGCTCAACGCCGATCATAACCTCACCAGCCTCCTCGTGCTCACTCTAACCTAATATTTTACAAAAGGAAAAAGAAGAAAAACAACCCCGTATGGTACGTAGGCAGGCCATACTTCGATTAAAAACAGAGCAAATAAGGAAACCTCCTAGCATCCTTCTTTCTGATACAGGATTCAGCGAGAACCATGCAACGTTAATGATCGACACTGGATCCGATCTAAATGTCATCAAGAGAAGTGCTGTTTCACCGAACATACCAATGTACACGGACACTTTGTTCGACCTTAATGGTATTACGGACGGCCTACTCAGCACAATAGGATACATAAAGATAAGAACTTTAAATACGGAAATTATTATCCATGTCGTAGAAGATCTTCCTATTAAACAAGATGGAATATTAGGAACAGAATTCTTCCAAACAAACGGAGCAACCATCGATTATATGAAGTCAGAGATAATAATTGGAATGGAAATTATTCCATTTATCGATCCAGAAATAATTACGATACCAGCAAGAGCACGAAGCCAAATATATGTGCGAGTGCTTAATACACAATCTAAAACAGGATACATTCCGAAAATTAACATTCACCCGAATATACATATGGGAAACGCACTAGTTTCAAATAACAACGGTGTAGCATTTCTTTTTGCTATAAATACATCCACAAAGGACATCAAAATTCCAGTACCGTCAGTTGAACTAGAAGAATTCGAAGAAATATCTGCAGAAGAGGAAACAACAACCACATATAAAAGAACTGATAGAACACACCAATTATTACAATTATTACGGTTGGACCACCTAAACTCAGAGGAACGGGCCAGCGTGGAACAATTAATAAAGGAACATGCAGACAGATTCTACCTTCCAGGGGAAAAACTGGAAGCAACAAACAAAACATACCACAGGATAATTACAGAAAACAACGTTCCTGTTTTTACAAAGCAATACAGGTATCCCCAAGCATATAAAGAAGAAGTTAGAATACAGACTAAAGAATTGCTTGAAAAAGGAATCATACAGTCATCATCTTCACCTTATAATTCGCCAATTTGGATTGTACCCAAAAAAGAAGACGCTCAAGGAAATAAAAAGTCCAGAGTCGTACTTGACTTTAGAAAATTAAATGAACTAACAATTGGAGATGCTTATCCTCTGCCAAATATAACTGATATACTAGATCAGTTAGGAAGTGCAAAGTACTTTTCTGTATTTGATCTTGCATCTGGATTTCATCAAATTCCAATGCATCCAGACGATGAACATAAAACAGCATTCTCTACAATTTACGGGCACTATGAATTCACCAGAATGCCATTTGGACTTAAGAATGCACCAGCTACCTTCCAGAGACTAATGGATCAGGTCTTGACTGGGCTTCAAGGAATAGAGCTGTTCGTATATTTAGACGATATCGTCATATACGCCAGTACATTAAAAGAACACGCAACTAAATTTAAACGACTAATGGACAGATTAAGAGAAGCGGATCTTCACCTTCAACCAGATAAATGCGAATTTTTGAAGAAAGAAGTTTCGTATTTGGGACACATAATAGGAGAGGACGGAGTCAAACCCGACCCAAAAAAAGTAATAGCTGTTGTTTGCGATTCGAGCAGTAGTTCCTCTCACCACCGCTCTCATCTCACCGCAGCACCTCACGGGCGGCGGAGCACGACGGCAGATCTACAATCGATCACCGAATCAGATCTGGCCGCCGGTGCTATCACCCAATCGGACCAGTCGTCCGCGCGATCACCCAATCAAAGCTCGCTTCCGCTTGGCGCGTCTTCCAGAAGCTTCTGGAAGACACCAAGGCGGAAGCCAGTTTCAGGCCATTGCTCACTCGTGTTCACAACGTACCTTGACTCGCACGCATCGCGCTCAATCTCTTTGTACAAACACTCGCAAGTTTCTCAACGCTCGCTCACGCTCTTTACCTCGGTATACGCTCATCCTATCGCTCATCTCTGTTTTAAATAAAAGACGTATGATAATTTCACCACGCTGTGCTCATTGAATCAACTTCGCCACCATAACCTCAATCCAGGCGCGCGAACTAACACCTATTTCGCGAACAGCTGTAAAGGAATTTCCAACACCTACTACGGTCAAGAACGTCAAACAATTTTTGGGATTAAGCGGATATTATAGGCGATTCATAAAAGATTTTTCAAAAATTGCAAGACCACTTTCCAATCTCACTAGGAAGAATTACCAATTCGAGTGGACCTACAAACAACAGAAGGCATTTGAAACTTTACGGGAAGTTCTCTGCAAGGAACCTATATTACAATTCCCGGACTTCGATAAAGTATTCAACATCACGACAGACGCCTCAAGTATTGCTGTAGGTGCGGTTCTCAGTCAAGGAGAAATAGGCAAAGATCTACCAGTAGCCTATGCTTCTCGCGTTTTGAATGATGCCGAAACGCGATATTCTCCTACAGAACGAGAATTATTGGCAATAATATATGCAGTCTTTCACTTCAGACCCTACATTTACGGACGAAAATTCTATCTAATAACAGACCATAAACCATTAGAATGGCTTCAAAATCTTTCTAATCCTACGTCTCGATTAATGCGCTGGAAAATTAGATTAGCGGAATACGATTACAAAATTTTATATAAACCCGGGAAATACAACACAAACGCAGACGCATTGTCTAGGAATCCGATTTCACTACCATTGCACGCGAAAAGAGCTCACTCGGACACAAATTCACACGAGAATAAAAAATTAAAAGAATTCCATCAATTTCAAACCCGACAAAGGGAAACTACAGCATCAACCTCTGGAAATCCAGCTCCACATAAACAAGTAATGATTAACTCATCAGAAACCGATTCCTCTTCATATGACGAAAGCGATGCGTTAAATTTAAAGCAAAAAAAAATTAAAACGGAAAAAGCAAAGTACAAACACCTCCTCCTCTCGTCCCGAGATTAAAAAACGGAATATTGAAGCGGAAACGCATACACCTCCTCGTTACGCGCCTCATCAAATCTCCGTTCCCGTTCAAATACACGCACCCCCGCAAGTCGTGACCCCCCAAATCCAAATACACGCACCCCCGCAAGTCGTGATACCTCAAACATACAAAACCCCCCAAAATCCAATACACGCACCCCCTCAAGTCGTGACACCCCAAATCTATAAACCCCCTCACATCAAGAAACCTCGCATCAAGAAAGAAGAGGATGCAATAGAAGAGATTGGCGAAACAGTCGTAATACCGAAACACAATTATAAGGATCCTCCCAAAATCAACGCAGAATCAAGTTCAGGAAAGAACACTCACCATATACCTAAAAAGAAGAAATTAAAATCAAAATCCAGCACGGACACAGGTCCCATAACACCAATAACGATAAGGAAAGGAAGGATACTTACTCCTCCTCCACCATCCTCTCATCCTCCACCATTATTATCTCTTTCCCCACACAAACAACCCATTCCAGCCAAACCAAGAGTAGTATCAAACATTCCTGTCAAAAACCAAAATACAGAGGTGGAAGATCACTTATGGATGGGCAAAGGATATGTAGTAACATTTATGAACACACAAGGCAGGCCAATCGGACCATCAGGAGGGAAATTATATAAAGAAAAAAATATAAAACCTCACAAAATTCCACAACCATTAAGAATTGGAGAGTTAGTAAAAATCAAGGAAGGAAAGCACACAATCCTTGGACTCATCACATCAGACCATCCAACCGAAGAAGACGTATACAATTCACTGAGGTCACTTCATACATACCTGGTATCTGAAAAAGCCACAAAGGTATACATGTCATCAGAAGAGGACAAAATTTTATTAAATCAATTACGAAATTTAATAGAACTAATATTCATACAAGAAGATATCCAATTCATCTTCTGCAAAGGCACCCTCCTAATACCTCCTGTACAAGAAAGACACCAGATCATCCAGGAGAACCATCAGTCACCTATAGGCGGACACAAGGGAATTACAAAAACATATCATCGCATAAGAAGTAAATATTACTGGAAGAATATGAAATATGAAATAACACAATTCATTAAAACTTGCTTGGATTGCCAAAAGACTAAACTTGTACGAGTAAAAAACAAGGAACCCATGGTACTGACAGATACACCTGTCGATGCTTTTGACAAAATTTCTATGGACATAGTAGGACCACTACCTTTTACAAACATAGGAAACAGTTATATACTTACTATCCAAGACAATCTGACTAAATACTCTCTCGCTATTCCATTAGCAAGCATTACCTCAGAGGATATAGCTAAGGCATTTACAGAGCATTTTATCTGTAAATTTGGAAGTCCTAAAGCAATCCTTACTGATCAGGGACCAAATTTTATGAGTGCCCTCATGAAGAAATTTGCCAGAGCGTTTCACATCAAACAGTATCGAACCTCTGCATTTCATCCACAATCTAATGGATCTTTAGAGAGAAGTCACCATGTCCTCGTCGAATACCTACGACATTACGTGTCAAAAGAAAAGCAATGGGATCAATGGTTAGCACAAGCAATGTTCTCGTATAATACAAGCACTCACGAAGGCACGAAATTTACGCCTCACGAACTTGTTTTCGGAAGGAAAGCACGACTTCCTTCAAGTATTCCCTCAACGGACAACATTAAAACATATCCGGACTATGTCGACAAGTTGATAGACAAACTATATCACATTCGGCAAATGGCGCGAAAAAATCTGGAAGAATCAAAAATTCGTCAGAAGCATTACTACGACCGGAAGATTCAACCACAAACATACAATGTAGGGGATTACGTATGGTTATTGCAACCAAGAAAGGAAAAATTGGGACCGGAATACAGCGGACCCTACCGGATTATCGAAATCCTGGACAAAAGTAACTTAAAAATAGTAATAAATTTAAAACAAACTAGGATCGTTCATAAAAACCGCGTAAAACAGGCGAATTTACCATAAAGTTGCAACCCTGCATAGGAAGCCTATATAAAGAGAAGCAGACAAAGGATTTCTTCATTGTAGCAAAAGTATACACGAAATAAACATACATATATTTAACTATGTCAGACCAGACTTGTCTGAAGAAAATATACGATAACGACATATATTATTATAAGAACAGTATTATATGTGTAATGTGTACGCAGAGAGTTGAGTTATTGGACGAGGAACCTTTAGAGAAGCACCTCGTAGCAAAAATGAATTTACGGCGGTGGCGGATATGCCATTTTTGTCGCCGTACATTATACATAGCGCAACCGGTGCAAAGTTGCAGAGAATGTACAAATATACTTAATCTTTAATCATCTTTATATATACATCACTCACACCACACTCTACAAGTACACAGCCCACACACGAACAAAATGTAATTAACACACACACCTTTTTTTTTATATATTTTTACTTTTTATATTATCATTCATTCCATCTCACATCACACTTTACAATCACACAGCCCATACACGAACATAATGTAATAAATACTCACACCTTTCATCTTCCATTACCTTTTTTTTTTAATAAACACATAATATTTTTCTATACAAAACAAAAAACGAAACTTAACCCTAACCTATAAATAAAAAAAAAATATAGACACTAAGTAGACCGATCGCGTAGGCAACAGAGTTGCAGGAAAAAAACTAATTTCCGTAGAATCCGCTAGAGGGCACTAAAAATATAAGCCCAACGAGTAAAATTTAAAATCCGCGCATGCGTAACAACCAGTCTGCCATTACGCTACAACGATGCCAAGACGCTCTGGCAATCGCCACTATAAAGTAAAGCAAAGTAAATTGGATTTAGACAGCATATTCAAAGAAATGATTCCTATTCCCAACCTTATAACTCCACTCCCGGGAAGCCCGGAAAGAATGGTAAAAACCCACTTTTAATTACATAAAATTTTAAATTAACAAAACCTATCATATCCAGTCACCACCTCGTACTCCTCCGGATCTCACACTCCCAAGGACCCCGGAATTTCCGAAGACCCCAGAATATAAGGTCCCGGAATTCTCGAAGACCCCAGAATTCAAGGTTCCAGAGATACCACCCATGAGATGGCCGCAATTAATCCCAATCCGGATACCCGATCCAGACTGGGAAACCTATAGAGCATTACCAAAAACAGACCCACGCAAGAAGCTGTGGAAACTTCTCGCGCTATTCGGCTCAGGGGCAGCATGCCCGTATAAACCCTCATTTTAACATTTATAAATAAATACTCCCACATATATATATACTTAAATAAATACAATGTCCATTTCATTCCCCACCTCCGTTCTAATCTCTCGAGGACGAGAGATCCCCCAGGGCGGGAGGTGTAACGTCCCACGGGGACTCGAACCGTTAGATACCGACAGTCGGTAATGTAGGAACCGATCTCCGTTACCATATAACCATATTCTGTTACCGCGTAAATATATTATAAGACTTTTATATATAATTTATAATTTAGATGAATGTTAGAAGAATAATTATTATAAGAATATTAGGAATAATTAATTATAAGCATTAGCAAAAGCGCAAGACAAAATAATATGTAATAAACAAGCAAAACGTAAAATAACAGATAGCGATTCACTGCGCATGCGCCAGCCCGCCAATTTCTCAGTATAAATAGAGGCGCACGCAGCACAGCGGGACATTCAAGCTACGAATACGCTCAAGTGTCGAACGAATGCTCAAACCTAGAGGCGGCTTAAGTTTCAACCAGTGGGATCTAGATCGCTCCGGACCCGGTAGCGGCTGATCTCCAGTGTATAAAAGTTACTGGTGCACCTCTTTGGTTTGCTCATATGAGAGTCATAGAACCTCGTTCTTACAAAGCCATCTAGATCGCTCCGGACCCGGTAGCGGCTGTAGTGCTTGGTAAAAACAAGGTCTGTAGAGCACAGAACAGAACTCTGTCAAAAGAATCGAGATCGCTCCGGACCCGGTAGCGGCTGATCTTACTACAGAGATTGCCAAGAGTATTCGAGCTCGCTCCGGAAACGGCAGCGGCCGAGCTCTGCAATTTACATATATATATATTGCATACTTATTCAAATAGCATTAGAATAAAAAAAAACATAAAAATCCAAAAAGAGTATATATAGTCCTAGACCGTAAGTTATATTAATTGTTGTTACTATATTAATTATTGTTTTATTAAATAAATAAGCATTATTAAGTTTAAAAGCCGTAGATATCACTCTTTAGTCTGTAGAATAGAACCCCCACCTATCCGTTACTTGAGAGGACGCCGCTCTCCTCTCGGGGATCTGTCGACGCTCAGTTGTCCCCGGACAGCCGAACGTTACACGCGGGAACCGCTCGGCTTTGGCCGCTGCAGCTGCCAACGGTATAACCAGTACCCCTTCCAAAGAGCTATCCTTCTATTTCCAGTTTTATACCTGCTTCCTAGTCCCTTAGTCCCTTAGTAAAAGAATCCTCATTTTACGTCGAGAGTTCGAGGTATTCGCATCACGAAGTATCGAAATTTGTTAGTGTGACAGTGAGCAAAAATGGAGACAAGATGTAGTGATAAATTGTTTATATTGGACTACTACGAACAACAAATTGTTGATGCAAAATTGCCGAATAACGGACAAGTGTTACAAGTTCTTTTCTATAATATGAGAAAAGTAAAGCTGGACCTTAAAACAAGTGCTACTCTATTTATAAAAGAAACTGAAATATTTTGGGAGAAAGCACGAATACCAGTGAAGAAGACGTCGGATAGCATTGACAAGTTGAAGTCTCTTTATCAGAAATGGAGAACATTATATAAATCTGTCAATCGTCGAACTGCAATCCAAATACAGCGGGAACAAGAATTCAAAGATTCGTTGGACGATTTATTTGACATCGCCCATGCGAATGCTTTAGAAATGATAAAAATCGAAGAAGATAAATTATTTCTATTGAAACAGAGGGAAAAACGGCGAGTTGGACTAATGGGTGCCAGTGATCGTGCTTTAGCAGAAAAAGAAAAGCGGAAAACTCTTCGAGAAGAACGGACGAAAACACTACAAGAACAAGGTCAACAATCACTTGTACAAGGTAAGATATATTTTTAAAATTTAACTCTTTTAAGTATATTTCTAACGTTTTAGAAATAAATTCAGTATATTTATTTTTACATTACAGAAACAGTGCAGCTACAATCTTCGTCGTCATCCAGCGACGAAATGACAATGAATGTACCGTTAGGTTCGGGCATTGGAGATTTTCCGTTAGATTCGAGCATTGGGAATGTTCCTGAGGGGCTGCAGGTATCCAGTGACTCAGAAGTTGAAGGTGATTCGAATATACCTGGGCCGAGTGACCGAAAAAGGAGAAGAGGGAAAGTCCAAGCATTTTCTTCAAAGTTAGTTGCAGCTTTAGATGCGTGCAAAATCAGCGATCGCGATGCTATTCGTATTATTATGGCAACAGCAGAGAGCTTAGGTCACAATACAAATGAATTAATTATTAATCGCAGTTCCCTTCGGCGATTTCGCCATAATTTTCGCGCAGATCACGCCAAACATCTGCGGGAAATGTTCGGAGAAATTAATCTCAGGGGGATAACTGTACATTGGGATGGCGCGATGTTGCCTACTTTGGACAAGAAAACTGTGGAGCGACTTCCAGTGGTAATTTCGTGCAACGGTGTACGAAAATTATTGGGGATACCTGTGATTCCTTCCAGTAGTGGAAGCGATCAGGCCTTGGCGATATTTGCAACCTTAGAAGAATGGAATTTAACGGACCACGTAGAAGCTTTATGCTGTGACACGACTTCGTCAAATACGGGACGATTACAGGGCGCATGTGTGTTGCTAGAACAAAGAATTGAAAGAGATCTTTTGTATTTTCCTTGTCGCCATCACATATACGAAATTGTGTTGCGTGGGGTCTTTGAATTAAAAATGCCGAAAACAACAGGCCCGAATATTCAACTTTTTAAAAAATTTCAAAATAGTTGGCCTGAAATTAATAAAAATAATTAGATCCCGGGAACGCACGACGATTACGTTCTGAAACATATTAATGATATACAAAAAAAAATCGAAATTTTTAAAAATTACCCAAAAATGAGTCACCCAAGAGATGACTATGTTACGTGCCGACGAAAAATTTAAAAATTTTGAAACTCAATCTAAGACATTGACAATTGATCCAACCACCTAGGTGTGTTACGGGATATCCCTCGAGCAATTGTCAATGATTTATTAACCAGAGCTTTTTATAGTAATAATTTAATCCGATTCAAAGCCTGTCACGCCACGGTATATTCTCATGGAAGATTATTGTCAGCGATCTTCCAACGCTGTCGACGTTCTTAGAATGCGTGGTGATAAGCCCTTCGAAGCATTGTAGTAGACCATTTTATATTTTTCTTCCCTGTTAAAATTTATCACACCATCATTGACATCTGATCTTACCATTGAGTGTTGCGGGAGTTTCCCTCGATCGATTATCAATGATTTATAAACCGTATTATAATAATAATTTTATACGAGCCGTTACGCCACTGCGTTCTTCCATACTTCCAACACCGTCAACGTTCCTAGAACGCCGTGCGCGATAACAACTTGGATGCTGGGAACGTTCCGAGCGACGACGGTTGGGCCCGTGTGCATGAGGTGCAGAGTCAGCAATTTTGGCGCTCTTTGTGCAAAGGCCCGAGTGCTCGGGCCTACCCTGCAAACGCTCGGGGCAGTCGGCCGTTAAGTCGCTTAGTGCGTAGTCGCTCTGTCCGAGGGACATCACTGTTAATAAAATAGTCTTTGAGCCGGAGTTTCAGTGCATCTTAGTGATCGTGAAAGGACTCAGTCCCCCGTAGAGACTGTCTGTTCAAACTTTAATCAGTTTAACCGTTTACATTTTCATTAAATCACTTATATTCCCAACATTTAAAAATTTAAATATTCAAACACTGTGAACATTATAATGTCAGTGAACTGCTCGGTGTGATTTGATTTCAACGCCTGTGCTGCGCATCAACCTCTTGCCGCAGCGCCCCAGGACAAAGACAGAGAGAGAGAGAGACCGTAAATACAGCATTCAAAAACATTTAATAAGCTTTGCGCCGAATCGATAAGTCCTCAAAATTATATTATTGTACGGGATAAACCAATGATCCAACCTCTTTAGAGTGTTGTGGGTTTTCCCTCAATCATTGTTATATTCCCCTTTTGAGGGCGTGTACTGCGTTGTTGCTAAACTTTGTTTTCTTGTAAAATTATATTGCGATATTTTCCTAAATCGTTCGTATGGAAAGACTAGATCTACGTAATTATTGATCCAACTCACATAGTGAGTTGCGGGGATACCCCTCGATCAATGCTCGTTCTCTAAGACACTTACGCTAAATTACTCTATTCCAAAACCATGTAAATTCCCGTTTTTTGTACCACCTTTTAAACATTTCCTAATTTTTCATTATTTTGTAATACATGGTAATATTTGCTTAAATATCGGCTCATTTTATTCGAACCTGTCTACGAAAATACCACTTCCCCAACGGGTCAACCTGTATTGGTTGCAGCAAATACGAATCCCAAAACAATCCTGAATTTTTATTGAAATCTATCTAAATTTTGTTAAGCGTTACGTTAAAGAATTGACGAATCCGCTCGGTCATAATTAAAATCATCGCCCGCACGTAACAGCTAAACTGGTGTCAGAAGTGGGATTCTTTTGCTTTGTCAACCCCGTCCGTTGTGGTATTTTTCTGAGACGTTCGAAAGAACAGCAACGTATGTAAATTGGTATATGTGATTCAATCGGTACGCCTTGCATTTGTTGTGTTTGCTTGAAAGTTTTAGGAAAATTCCGTGATATCGCCTTCTAGATTATTTTCAGCTTATATATACTCTGCTTATTTATATATTTTGTGTATATTCTTTGAACTAATTAAAATTTAGCAAAATGGAAGCTGCTAACGCCAGTGCGTCTGCAAACGCGTCATCCGCGAATTTATCAGTAACAAACGCGATGATGACGTCTATGGCGGAATGCTTTGCTTTACAGCACGGGACGCTGAATATTCCTTTCTTTAACGGGAAAAATATACCTTTGAAAGATTTCTTACAAGATGTGCTGAACGGTGCCGTTTTCGTACCACCTGCGTCGGAAGGACCGTTCGTTAAAGCAGTTCTTGGAAAATTACAAGGAGCTGCACGCGATAGTACTTTTGGGAAAACTTTTAATACTGTAAATGAATTAATTAAACATTTGAAAGCTAGATTCGCTCCCGGGAAAAATTATCCTTATTACCATCATGAAATTGAGAGCATCCGTATGCATAGAAACGAAACTGTAAATGATTTCCATGATCGGCTTAATATCTTGGTTAGCGGGGCGCGTCTCGCGCTGGAAGACTCGTACGGCGCGGACGCAGATAAGATGTTGCGCCCGATTAAAGAATGCGCGTTAGAAGCATTTATTCGGGGCTTGCCGGATGAGATAGCCAGGGCCGTAGACGCGCGCGATCCAAAAACTCTAGAAGACGCGTTAAAACATGCGACGCGAGTCGAGACGCGAATGAGGTCTGGAGTAATACCGACTGGAGATCCAAACAGACTGTTTCTTTCAAGACAGGATGATTCGCGTTTAAATCCCCGTTCAGATTCCCCTGTTCAAAGTAATTCCCGTCAAAGCTTATTCACCTATCGCGATTCGCGAAATCAAAATTTCGGTGACTCTCGTTCGCGAAGCCCGAGTCCAAACGCGACTGGAAATTCAGATTATTCAAAATTTCCAACAAGTATTCTTAAACCACCGCGAAGTAACACGGAATCGAGTAGATATCCAGAACATGGGTACCCTGCTTATTCCCCGTATCCCTACATGCCTTACCCACCTTTTTATCAAATGCCTTATCCACCGTATTATCCATCGTATCCACAGGATCCGCGTTTTCCGTCAAATTCGCCGTACGCACAAACTCCGACGGCTCCACAATTGGCACGGAGCACGAGTCCAATTCCCCAGGCGACGCAAGTCGCACCTCATAATTCTAATTCAAATTTTCAACCTAGTTTTCCAAATTCGAATTCCTATTCGAGGAATTCCGTGGGATTTCGCGAGTCCAGATCGTATTCGCCGGACCAAAATCGACCGTATTCGCCGAATCAAAATCGACCGTATTCGCCGAATCAAAATCGATCATATTCGCCGAATCAAAATTCGTCAGAAGCACGTAATAATTCGGATTTAAACTCCCGTGTAACTCCTCGAACAGACGCGACGACGAGTTACCAAAACCCCGAGCGTCGCCCGTTGAACAATCAAAGCTCAGAGCGTCGTCCGACGGTAAGATTTCTGGAAAAGGATCATCAGTATTAAATTTGGGTTGTAACGATGAATCGCCTGTTGTAAAATTGACCGCGGAACAATTACGATATAAAACTGCAACATTTTTGATTGATACGGGTTCGGACATAAATGTAATAAAATTAAACGCATTGCACGAGGATGTAACCGTCGACGTACGCGATTCCGTCGAAATGAGAGGAATTACGGCCGAAAAAGCGGAAACGATTGGAACCACAATAGTGGCAATTTTGGGTCAACCAGTCCTATTTCATGTAGTTAGACCAAATTTTCCGATATATAGTGACGGTATTTTAGGAAAAGCCTATTTGAGACAAGAAAAAGCCGAAATTTCTTTTGCACATAATACTATAGTTACACAAAGTCAACCAATTCGACCGATCCATTTTATTGGCGAGGTTCCTCCAGAGGAAGTACCCCCGAAAAATAGTACACCGCGTGTTTATCGTATTAGTAGTCGTACCCGACAAGCAATCGCTATAGACACCATCGACTGTGATTTGAAAGAAGGATATCTTCCATTAGTTAAAACAATAGATGGAATTTATATTGGGGAAGCAGTCGTAAAAATTACAAACCACGTGTGCCATGTTCTCGCAATTAATACCTTGGACAAGGACATTCAAATAGAAATACCGCCTCAAGAAATTTTACCGTTCAAATATCATAATTTTCCTGAAGAACGTGAATACTTCGATTCTGACTCTGAACAGCAGGAGTCACCGGTATCACTGGACCGTGTAACCAAAATTTTATCAAAATTGCGTTTAGATCATTTAAATGATGAAGAAAAAGATCACGTAATTAAATTAATCGAGGAATTTCCTGAACGATTTCGTCTACCAGGTGATAAATTAGAATCCACACCTTTGGTACAACATCGAATTCCTACAACAGATGATTTGCCCATTAACACTAGGCAATATCGGTTTCCGCGAGTTCATCAAAAAGAAATAGCTCGTCAAATTTCTAGTAAATTAGCAGAAGAAATTATTGGACTTTCAAATTCTCCATACAATTCACCGCTCTGGATAGTACCAAAGAAACCTGATTCCGAGGGAAACCTAAGGTGGAGATTGGTAATTGATTTTCGGAATCTTAACGAAAAAACAATAGGTGATGCATACCCCTTGCCTAACATCACGGATACTCTAGATCATTTAGGCGAGGCGAGATACTTTTCCACCTTTGATCTCGCCAGTGGATTCCAACAAATCGAAATGGATCCACGAGACCGTGCTAAAACAGCTTTCACTACGCCTAATGGTCATTACGAATATATTCGTATGCCCGAAGGGCTCAAGAATGCTCCCGCGACGTTTCAAAGGCTGATGGATCAGGTATTGCGCGGACTACAGGGTGTGGAGGTATTTGTCTACCTCGATGACATTGTTGTTTATGCGAAAAATTTGGAAGATCATGAAAAGAAAGTCCGACGTTTATTCACTCGATTAAATGATGCAAAATTAACCCTTCAGCCAGATAAATGCGAATTTCTGAGAACTGAAGTCACATATCTAGGCCATATTATTAGTCGTTCTGGATTAAGACCAGATCCAAAGAAAATATCTGCGGTAAAACATTTTCCACGTCCTAAAAATCAAAAGAATATACGACAATTTCTTGGACTCGCCGGTTATTATCGCCGATTTATCAAAGATTTTGCAGCCAAGGCCAAGCCTCTTACAGAATTATTACAAAAGAACGCTAAATTTGTATGGGGGAGAGAACATAAAAAGAGTTTCCAAATCCTACGAAAAGCGCTGTGCAAGAGCCCCATACTGCAATATCCTGATTTCGATAAACCATTCACATTAACTACTGATGCATCTGATTACGCAATAGGCGCCGTACTTAGTCAAAATGTGGACGGACACGATTTGCCGGTAGCTTACCTTTCGAGAAATTAAACGAAGCCGGAACAAAATTATTTTACCACAGAAAAGGAATGTCTAGCAGTTCTTTTTGCAATATTAAATTTTCGACCATACCTTTACGGTAGAAAATTTACTTTGGTTAGTGATCACGAACCTCTAAAATGGATAGACTCGATAAAAGATCCGGGACAACGATTAGTACGATGGAGATTAAAATTGCATGATTACGAATATGAATTTGTACATAAACCTGGACGTCTAAATTCCAATGCTGATGCATTGTCTCGAAACCCGGTTACAGAAATTACTAGTAGCTCCGATTCCAGTTCAAAGGATACATCTGATAGCGATTCGGAATGTAATACTAGGATTTCCAAAATTTTGCCTATTAAGAAACCTCCCGTTGATAGAAGGTTATCAATACCAAGCACTTCTAGATCCGTACCTGTAAAATCAAAATCTGTAGCTAAGCCAATTGTCAAGAAAACTAAACCTACAATTCCATTAGATAAAAGTGCTATTGCAACAAGAACACGTTCTACGGTTCCAACTGTCATACCTAAAACTCCTATTAATTACGCGGAATTACCTACCACTGAATCCTCGCAAAATTCCGAAGAAGAACCACCTACTGAGGTGCTCGGTCCACCAGTATTCCGAGGTCGAAAAAGCGTGTTACCTAGCCTCAAACCACCGATATTGGTCCAAGAGTTTCAACGCACCTTTTCTAAAGAAGAACTATCCGAGGTTTTGGATACTACAGAGGATGAAGCTGCCGCGGCTGCAACACCTGCCGAAGGCATAACAATAGAGGTTGCACCTCCATCCAATGATAGCGATGATAACGAGACCTGCTTCGACACTACTCAACCCATTAGGCTACAGGAACTTCAGGAAACTTTTAACCGTTTTGACCAATCGCTGCAGGAGCATAGCGACATTCTTCAAAAATCATCCGATGAGCCAGAATCAGATACAGGAAATTCATTCCGGGAGGAATTGGATAAACGCGCAGAAGACTTGTGGGCTCAATATAAAACGCAAGGACAAGATAGTGCTGAAGCGACAAGCGCCGGAATAGTACCTTCGAGATCCGAAATAAGGAGACCACTTTTGGAATCCATACAAGAAGAAGAAGAACTGAACACTGCCTCAGGATTGGATAATACCTTAATTCACCGTCCACCGCGCC
Organism: Andrena fulva; assembly: GCA_946251845.1. NCBI lineage: Eukaryota > Metazoa > Arthropoda > Insecta > Hymenoptera > Andrenidae > Andrena > Andrena fulva. The sequence goes on from OX276327.1 coordinate 40,916,563, forward strand.
GATCCATGATACCAACCCCGTTACCGTCCAACAGACCACTTGCATTATCTACCCCTTATTCACAATCCACTTATTCAAAACCAGGAACAAAACTTTCCGATCCGCTTTCTACCCCTAAACGTCCATTGGCTCATGAATCAATGGACTACAACAAAATTGACCAATATCGACCAGGAATTCAAATAACAGAAAGTATCCTCCCCGACATAGTAGCTTCACCGACTTTCTCCCGAAGCGCGCGCGGAGGGAATATTAATTTTACTCGAAACAGTTTAACGAACATTCGCGAAAATTACGTTCATTTTATTTCTTCCGATGTGGAATTGGTAACCCCAATAAGTAAATTACTCGCAGATATAGGGGCCATAAGCATAGAAAATCTGCGGAATACAAAGCCAAAGGAAGGCCAAGTACTCGTTACGCCGCGAGGTAAATACAAAATTTTTAGTGTAGTAATTAAAGACAAGCATTATGATGATACTTCCATCGCAAAATTAGGTAATGCGTTGAAAAATTTAAGAAATACACTTTTACAATCAGGCATAAAAACTTTTAGAATTTCGAAATCCGGTGAATTTACTGATACACTTCCGCAGGGTACACTAGCTGGTATCTTATTAAATGTTTTTGCGGATAGTGATATCAAAGTAACTCTGTGTACCGGAAACATACAAGTACCGCCCGAGGAACTCCGTTTGAAAATTATTTCGGAATTGCATGAAAGCTTAATAGGAGGCCATAAAGGCGTAACAAAAACATATCAAAGGATTCGCGAAAGATTTTATTGGCCATCGATGCGTAACGACATTCAAAATTTCATTAGAACATGCAATAGTTGTCAGGAAAACAAACTTGTTAGGACAAAAACTCGTGAGCCGATGCTCATAACCGATACACCATTAAAACCATTTGATAAAATATCATTAGATACTGTGGGACCTCTTCCATTGACTCCTAGCGGGAATCGGCACATTTTGACTATGCAAGATAATCTTACCAAATACTGCATCGCAGTTCCTGTACCAGATATAAAAGCAGAAACTGTGGCTCATGCGCTGGTCACGCATCTGGTTTTGCAATATGGGGCTCCACGAGCAATTTTAACTGATCAAGGTACTAGTTTCATTAATAAAGTATTAAAAGAATTGGCAAAAGTTTTCAAAATCAATCATGTAACTACTTCCGGCTACCGTCCGCAAACAAATGGTGCTTTAGAGCGTAGTCATATAGTCTTAACTGAATATATAAAACATTATCTAAATGATTTCGATGATTGGGATAAAATAGTACCATTTGCAATATTTTCGTATAACACGTCTGTTCACGAGGCAACAAATTTCACCCCACACGAATTAGTATTTGGCGAAATAGCACGCTGTCCTAGTGCATTTCCTACAGATGAGTCTTTATTAACGTATAATGGCTATCTCCGAGATTTGTTAACGCGATTAACAGAAATGCAGACTTTGGCTGCACAGAATTTGATATCGGCTAAACATAAATCGAAATTATACTATGATGAAAAAGCGCGACCATTCCAGGGTAAAATTGGAGACATGGCACGCGTTTTAGTGGAAGTCAGGAAAGGAAAATTTGGCAGTCGTTATCACGGTCCTTACAAAATTGTTGGAATTTTGGAAAAGAATAACATTATATTACAAAAGAAATCTGGCGAACGATTTGTAAAGCATGCTGATAAACTATTACTACACCACCAAAATGATTAGGCCTCAGTTTCCGATCTAAGCGTAGAATAGAGTTAAATTAAATTAAGAAAATTGGTAACTCTTCTCTCTGTGATGACCTGGATCACGCTAACCTCCGCAAACCATCGGAGAACACATGAAACATCAAGAGTTCATTCGTTCTGGGAACTCTGCTATACTGCTTACGGGGTAGCGTCAAGAGAGTGCGGTTCCCAATGCCTTGTAGGAAGAGGAAGCCTGAGACTTCACTGGAGGACGCGGAAGCGCCAAAGAAGACAGCGCGTGATCGCCCACCAGATCTACCCGCCGGTTCGTCATTGCCATGTCAAAGGGCAATCGTGGATTAATCCGCACTAAATTAATCGCTTAAGGACGTTAATTGATTAATTTAAAAATTTTTTGTAATTCAATCTAAGACATTGGTAATTGATCCAACCACTATGTGTGTTACGGGGAAACCCTCGATCAATAACCACGTATATATATATATATATATTTTCTGCTTGTCATTACTTGTTATTATTTGCTTGTCAACAATTAGAGATGTTGGAACCAGCCAGCAGCAACCACGGGAACTCTCGACGTATTTTTGTGTGCCGCCTGGCGCGATTCACAAAGCAAAAAGATTTATTAGAAATCTTTCGCCCTCACGGAGCCGAACACGCTGTCCTAAGAGTTCAGCCCAGCGGGAACGTGGCTTTCGTGACGTTCACCACTCCGCGGCAAGCAGCTGAGGTAGCGAACGACGCAACAACTCAACCGATCATCCTGCACAAGAGGAAGCTCCGGATCATGGTCGCCGACGCATGGCATGGCTTCAACCTGCCGTCTTCAAGTCGGCCATCTAATTCCGTTCCTGAGCGGGACAACCCATTTCCAGGGTACGAGCCGGTTCGCTCAGCGCCCTTGCCTGTGGAGGTGATTGCGCGGATAGCGGCGTTCTTGCCTTTTGCCGATCGCGCCCGCATGGAACAGGTGTCGAGGACTTGGAGGGCCGGAGTACATGATTCCTTCCGGAAAATACTAAAACTCAACCTCGACGATTGGCGATGGCCCGGAATGCAGGGATGGAGGCGAATAAGAACTGACGTCTTCTATTGGGTAACAGCGCGGTGTGCCCCTTTCTTAAAATCCGTAATTCTAGATGACGAGTTGGCCGCCGAAGATCTGCGACCTCAGCTGTTGGCCCTGATCGCCAAGAACTGCCCTACACTGGAAGAGCTGGATGTAACGGCCGTTAACGCCCGAACATCGGCTGGGTGGGTGGTACCTTCATCGGCAGCCTCGAAGCGCTCGGCAATCTCAACCACTGCACTGAACTACAGATGAGCCTACTGTACCCGGACGTCGGTGCCCAATTCCTTAAAGACATGCCTTCACTCAGGGAGTTGACCTGTAGGGACAATCAGGGAATAGCAGACGAGGACGTTTGCGGTCTCGTCAGAAACAGCGCCACCATAGAAAGAATGGATCTGGAGGGCTGCGTACATATAGGACGCCCTTTTATAGAATGCGTATACTCCGCCCTGCGTGGCGATCCTCACAACCACCGAATCGAAATTCGTGTCGGCGGAACGAGCGCGATGTCCCGCAGGCGTGACAGGCAGCTACTCCAAGTTTTCTTACTTTATACACGGCACTCCAAATGTCCTTACGCCTAATCATCATCGGGGACGATGATTCCAAGGGGGGAGGGGTGTTACGTGCCGACGAAAAATTTAAAAATTTTGAAACTCAATCTAAGACATTGACAATTGATCCAACCACCTAGGTGTGTTACGGGATATCCCTCGAGCAATTGTCAATGATTTATTAACCAGAGCTTTTTATAGTAATAATTTAATCCGATTCAAAGCCTGTCACGCCACGGTATATTCTCATGGAAGATTATTGTCAGCGATCTTCCAACGCTGTCGACGTTCTTAGAATGCGTGGTGATAAGCCCTTCGAAGCATTGTAGTAGACCATTTTATATTTTTCTTCCCTGTTAAAATTTATCACACCATCATTGACATCTGATCCTACCATTGAGTGTTGCGGGAGTTTCCCTCGATCGATTATCAATGATTTATAAACCGTATTATAATAATAATTTTATACGAGCCGTTACGCCACTGCGTTCTTCCATACTTCCAACACCGTCAACGTTCCTAGAACGCCGTGCGCGATAACAACTTGGATGCTGGGAACGTTCCGAGCGACGACGGTTGGGCCCGTGTGCATGAGGTGCAGAGTCAGCAATTTTGGCGCTCTTTGTGCAAAGGCCCGAGTGCTCGGGCCTACCCTGCAAACGCTCGGGGCAGTCGGCCGTTAAGTCGCTTAGTGCGTAGTCGCTCTGTCCGAGGGACATCACTGTTAATAAAATAGTCTTTGAGCCGGAGTTTCAGTGCATCTTAGTGATCGTGAAAGGACTCAGTCCCCCGTAGAGACTGTCTGTTCAAACTTTAATCAGTTTAACCGTTTACATTTTCATTAAATCACTTATATTCCCAACATTTAAAAATTTAAATATTCAAACACTGTGAACATTATAATGTCAGTGAACTGCTCGGTGTGATTTGATTTCAACGCCTGTGCTGCGCATCAACCTCTTGCCGCAGCGCCCCAGGACAAAGACAGAGAGAGAGAGAGACCGTAAATACAGCATTCAAAAACATTTAATAAGCTTTGCGCCGAATCGGTAAGTCCTCAAAATTATATTATTGTACGGGATAAACCAATGATCCAACCTCTTTAGAGTGTTGTGGGTTTTCCCTCAATCATTGTTATATTCCCCTTTTGAGGGCGTGTACTGCGTTGTTGCTAAACTTTGTTTTCTTGTAAAATTATATTGCGATATTTTCCTAAATCGTTCGTATGGAAAGACTAGATCTACGTAATTATTGATCCAACTCACATAGTGAGTTGCGGGGATACCCCTCGATCAATGCTCGTTCTCTAAGACACTTACGCTAAATTACTCTATTCCAAAACCATGTAAATTCCCGTTTTTTGTACCACCTTTTAAACATTTCCTAATTTTTCATTATTTTGTAATACATGGTAATATTTGCTTAAATATCGGCTCATTTTATTCGAACCTGTCTACGAAAATACCACTTCCCCAACGGGTCAACCTGTATTGGTTGCAGCAAATACGAATCCCAAAACAATCCTGAATTTTTATTGAAATCTATCTAAATTTTGTTAAGCGTTACGTTAAAGAATTGACGAATCCGCTCGGTCATAATTAAAATCATCGCCCGCACGTAACAACTACAAAGAACTTTTAGAATTAGCAATAATTTTTCTTGGGGGGATTCCTTTGGGTGGCATTTCATTCAAAATGCCTGGCGCATTTCACCATGCGAGGTGGATGGCTAAAATAATATACACTTTAAAAATATTTATTTTTCGAAACGAATTTCCTCTCAACCAGGAAGAGTATAGTAGCATTAGAGATACATGTGTATTTCTAATTAACATTTATATTGAGCCGTGGATTTTGACCCCAATGGCTGCTATGGCGCCACGTGTAGATCTAGAATTCATCAAAAATATAATTCATTACAAAAATGTTAACGAAGAAATAAGCGATGTGGCATTAAAAAAAATTGTGAACCATTTATGGTACTTGTCACCGGAGAATGCGGCGCTATCGTTTTTTGATAAAAAAGTTTCAGTAGAAACAAAAAGATCGATGGTGCAAGCACTACAAAATGTAAACAATAATAATAATTATAAGAGATACATGACAACGACTATAGAAATTAAAAATCTTGCGAATTTGGAAATACAACATTTCGTATCATCTGAATCAAATAATTTTTTCAAACGGTTCAATATAAATTCAGATTTTCTTTTAATTGATCCAGCACTATGGGAAACTAATAATAATTATATCGAAGCGATAGGTATTATAACAAAATTAGAAGTTGTGAATGACGTTGCAGAAAGAGCAGTAAAATTAATGAAAGATTATAATTTAACGTTATGCAAAAACGAAGAAGAAAAACAATTCATATTACAAATTGTAACCGATTATAGGGAAAAATACCCAAAAATTGATCAAACAACATTAAGTACAGATTTTTAAAAATTATTTATACTCTTATTATAATTAGGCCTATAAATAAAATATTTAATTATAAGTATTTAACTGTCTTTTTCTACTTTTCCTTATATTAATGTGAGATCAAATTTTATATTTAAAAAATAAATATTAAAAATTTTGCTTAAACAAATTCATTAAACAATTTAATTTTTGCTTTGATATAATAAGAATATTACATTAAAATAGTGTTTAATGACCAGTGGGATTGAAAAAATGTGTACTTTTTCATTTTTCGCAAAATTAAAATTTTTTGCATAAACAAACTCGTTGCGACACGTCTTCCTTTTGTCCGATCGACTTGAAATTTGGAGGGAATTAGTTTTTTACCGAGTAGAACAGATTGCAAGGGTCGCATCAAATGAATTTAAAAAAAAATTTTTGCACAAGAGTAACTAAGGTCCACCCTAATGGTTATTGCAACCAAGAAGAGAAAAACTGGGACCAGAATACAGCGGACCCTACCGGATTATTGAAATCCTGGACAAAAGTAACTTAAAAATAGTAATAAATTCGAAACAAACTAGGATCGTCCATAAGAACCGCGTAATACAGGCGAATTTACCATAAGAAGTTGCAACCCTGCATGGGAAGCCTATAAAAGGAAGCGTAGACAAAGGATTTCTCCATTATAAAAACGCATTCAGACAGTTCACCATTAACCACTGTGAGATTATCTATAAAATATAAAATGTCGGACCAGACATGTCTCAAGAAAATCTACGACAGGGATGTCTACTATTATAAGGATCACATAATTTGTATTATGTGCACCCAACGAGTCGATCTGGTCGAGGAGGAGCCCCTCGAAAAACATTTGGTGGCAAAAAAGAACTTACGGCGGTGGCGAATATGCCACTTTTGCCGTAGAACATTATTCATCGCGCAACCGGTACTACGTTACAACGAATGCACGAAAATTTTAAATCTTTAAGTCACATATATCACCCACATTACACTCTACATATGTATACACGCCTCACACACATCCAGTATGTATTTAACACACACACCTTTTTATATATTACCTTTTTATATTATCATTCATTTCATTCTACATTACACTTTACAGCTACACACTACACACACACACAGAATGTAATTAAAACCCACACTTTTCACCTCCCATTATTTTTTTAATAAACATATTATATTTTCTATATAAAACAAAAACGAAACTTAACCTAAAACCTATAAATTAAGAAAAAATAGACTAAGTAGCCAACGAGCATAAATGCATAGGCAACATAGTTACAGAGAGAAAGTTTATATGTATTTCCGCTAGAGGGCGCCAAAAAGAATTGTTCCGTTCAAACTCGCGTCTGCGCTACACTTCAGACGGTGTTAAAATGCCAAAGCGATCGGGCAGTCGACATTCCAGAGAATCAAAAATTAAACAAGAATTAGACCGAATATTTATGGAGATGGTTCCCATACCCCCATTAATTACCCCGCTTCCGCAAAGCCCGGAAAAACTGGTAAAACCGCTTTTTAACCATAAAATTTTTTCTAAACTAACAAAACCTTTCCTATATAGTCACCACCTAATACTCCTCCGGACTTCGCTCTTCCGACAACTCCGGAATTTCCGAAGACCCCGGATTTCATATTTCCGAAGACCCCGGAATTCAAAATACCGGAGGTACCAGCCCGGAAATGGCCACGATTAAACCCTATCGATATTCCTGACCCAGACTGGGAAATGTACAGGGCTCTACCGAAAGAGGACCCAAGACGACGAATATGGCGACTTCTTGGGTTATTTGGCACTGGAGCAGCCAACCCATATAGGCCAAAATAATTATTATTTAAGGGAAACATAAATAAATATTCCCATATATACACATAAAAATCAAATGTCCATTCCATTCCCCACCTCCGTTCCAATCTCTCGAGGACGAGAGATCCCCCAGGGGGGGGGGGGGAGGTGTAACGTCCCACGGGGACTCAAACCGTTAGAAACCGACCGTCGGTAAAGTAGGAACCAATCTCCATTACCATGTAACCTATTTTCTATTACCGCGTAAACGTATTATAAGACTTTTATGAATAATTTATGATTTAGATAAATATTAGAGGAATAATTATTATAAGAACATTAGGAATAATTAATTATAAGTATTAGTAAAAACGCAAAACATAATATTATATAATAAGTGAGTAAAACACAAAATAACAAACAGCGACCCACTGCGCATGCGCCAGCCCGCCAATTTCTCAGTATAAAAGGAGGCGCACGCAGCTACGCGGTTCATTCGAAAGCTCTGCCAACAGAAGTGTGCTCGCCCCGGAAACGGTAGCGGCCTTCTAGCAGCAGACATAGCTAAGAGTACGAGCTCGCCCCGGAAACGGTAGCGGCCGTCTTGTAGCTAGTATTACAGAGTATTGAGCTCGCCCCGGAGACGGTAGCGGCCGTGCACTGTAATACGCGAATCGACGTAAGAGTAGAACTCTGCCGACAGAAGTGTGCTCGCCCCGGAAACGGTAGCGGCCTTCTTGCAGCAGACGTTGCCAAGAGTACGAGCTCGCCCCGGAAACGGTAGCGGCCGTACACTGCGACATAACTCAATATATACATATACATTCATACATACATTCATACATACATTCATACATACATTCATACATACATTCATACATACATTCATACATACATTCATACATACATTCATACATACATTCATACATACATTCATACATACATTCATACATACATTCATACATACATTCATACATACATTCATACATACATTCATACATACATTCATACATACATTCATACATACATTCATACATACATTCATACATACATTCATACATACATTCATACATACATTCATACATACATTCATACATACATTCATACATACATTCATACATATTAATTAACGAAAAAACATAAAAAAACCCAAAAAGAGTATAAGTAAACGTAGACTGTAAGCAATATTAGTTAATCATTATTGTATTAGAGTAAGTTTTATTAAATAAATAGGTATTGTTAAGTTTAAAAGCATAGATATTTGTTTGCGATTCGAGCAGTAGTTCCTCTCTCCACCGCTCTCATCTCACCGCAGCACCTCACGGGCAGCGGAGCACGACGGCAGATCTACAATCGATCACCGAATCAGATCTGGCCGCCGGTGCTATCACCCAATCGGACCAGTCGTCCGCGCGATCACCCAATCAAAGCTCGCTTCCGCTTGGCGCGTCTTCCAGAAGCTTCTGGAAGACACCAAGGCGGAAGCTAGTTTCGGGCCATTGTTCATTCTTGTTCGCAACGTACCTAGAGTCGGACGCGTCACGCTCAAGCTCTTTGTTCATTGCAAACGCTCACTTCTCAGCATTTTTCAACGCTCATCCTAAACTCAGCTCAACTCTAGCAACATAGCGCGATCTCATTCGCTAAACGAGCAATCGTTGCAAGATCTCACCGGCGGAGATTCGTCGGCCACCAAGCACGTGTCGGTGCGAGAATTCTCCACGCTCAACCGTGTTCGTTATCGTGCTCGCTCGCTCATCGTGTTCGTTATCGTCCGTGTTCGCTCATCCATCGCTCATCCATTGTGTTTAAATAAATGACGCTTCAAGTTTTGTTTTGTTTCACTGTGCTTTGAGTTGATTTCACCCTAACCTCAAAACCCGGTGCGCGAACAACACCTATTCGCGAACATTTGGTCCTTCGAGCCGGATTGTGTGTGTGAAGTGCTTCAAAGTGCAGTGACCGCTCAAGCTCACCCGCTCACCTGCACATCACTCATCGCTCAGAGATGGAAGACAAAACTACCACCTCATCGGCGTCGTCGAGGCCAACGACGCCCACGATGTCGGTGCTCACGCTCACCATTCCTGATGAAGTGCCAGGAACTTCAGCAACGGCCGCCGTGAAACAGTCGAGGGAAACGAGGGCCACCTCACCGTCACACATTCCGGCAGAGCTCATCGTGAAGGCGAAAACTCAGGTGGGTCGTTTCAACTCTCTCAACGATTTTCAATCTGAAATACCCACACTCGCTCACACTACATCTCTTGACGAGATCCGCGTGCTCAGCTCACACGTAGAAGATCTGCATCAGGCCTTCATAAGGGAGCACGCTTATTTCGAGATCACCTGGCCAGTGAAGTGTCTCGATCATGAGTATTTCACCTCAGAGCTCGTCAACAAGGAGAGGCAGCTCCACCTCAAACTCAAACTCAGGCTCAACCGCCTACGTGAAGACGTGGCGGCGATAGCTCAATCGAAGGTCGCCGTCTCACCTGCTCAACCACCATCTCGAGCGTCGAAGCTGCCCGAGATTGCACTGCCGACCTTCTCAGGCAGCTATGTGGACTGGCCAGCCTACAGCGAACTCTTCACTTCGCTCATCGTTAACGACACGCAGCTCATGGACAACGACAGGTTGCACTATTTGAGATCCAGTGTGACTGGCGAGCCAGCGAGGCACGTAAATGCCTATCCGCTCACTGGCGCCTCGTTTCAAGCTTGCTGGGAGTACTTGGCTAAGCGCTTCTCAAATAAGCGTGTACTCATTCAGGAACAGCTGAACAAGCTGTTCAACTTGCCGTCCATTCAAACTCGCAGCTCAACCGCTCTGGACAATCTACGCTCGTCCATCACCGAGGTGACCAAGACGCTCAAGGCGTTGGGTGCGGCAGAGGACATGCTCAACTGTGTTCTCATACATCTCGCTACCAACTGCCTAGACAAACACACCAGAGAGGCATGGGAGACCTCGGTGGGCTCAGCCAACGAATATCCAAGGTACGAGCAGTTGGAATCGTTTATTGACAACAAGATTGTCGCCTTGGAACAGCTGGAGGCCTCTGCTCAACGGCCAGCTCAGCAAAAAAAGTCTCAGCATCCCTCTGCCGCACCCAGTCGCCCATCTCACCGCTCAGCTACCTCTCACGCAGCAACACACTCGCAGAACAGCTCAAAGTTCTTCCTCTCAGCGAACAACTACCCGTGCGATTGCTGCCAGGGACCGCATTTCGTGGTAATGTGTCCGGAGTTCCGCGAAATGTCGGTGGAAGCGAGGCGCAAGCTCATCACCAGGTACGAGCTGTGTCGTAACTGTTGCGGAAGACACAACACAGAAGTGTGTAAATCTCACCTCAAGTGCAAGACGTGTGGGGCTCGACATCACACGATGCTGCACTTGAAGGGGACCACAGCTCAGCCATCTCAAACCTCCGCTCCAGCTCAATCCTCATCTCAAGGCTCAGCTCAATGAGAAGTTGGTGCAGTCGTCGCACCCCGCTCAAGCTCAACAAACCAGTCTCAAAGCTCACGCTCAAAGGGTTTTCCACTTTACCCGCTAGCGGTTCGCTCATCATTCTCAACCACGTCACTCTTGGCCACAGCCAACGCACAGCTCATCACTCCAGTATCATTCTCTCCAGTTCGGCTTCTCATCGACTCAGGCTCCGAGCTCACCTTTATCAAGGAGGAGGTCATCACCCAGCTCAACATTCCACGTGTGCAATCATCCATTTCAATCAGTGGCATTGGAGGTGCCAGAGCTATCCAGACAAGAGGAATCGCACTGCTCACACTGCGCTCGAATTACGAGCCGACAACGATACAGGTTCAAGCTCATGTACTCAAAGCATTAACCTCCAATCTGCCATCGGTCGAAGCGCCTCGACAGGAGTGGCCACATCTCAACGGCCTCATGCTGGCTGATCCCGACTTTCTCACGCCGAGGACTATTGACATGGTCATCGGCGCAGACACATACGGACAGATCATCAAACCTAACCTCATCAAGGCAGACCCGTCAATGCCAATTGCTCAATTTTCAATGTTTGGGTGGCTCATTCTTGGACCAATCACCATCCACAATTCACAGATTGCAACATCTTATCACTCTGCTGTGGTACAGCACAGCAACAATGATCTCCAAGAAATGCTGACGCGGTTTCGGATTCGAGAAGAGCTTCCCGGTGATGCCCCCACTCAGCTCACGCTTGAAGAAGAGGAGTGCGAGGAGCACTTTCGAGCGACTCACTCGCGTGACTCAACAGGCAGATACATCGTCCGCATCCCGCTCAAGTTATCTCCTAGGCTCCTGGGCAATTCATACAACACGGCTCACGCATGCTTGATGCGTACACGCAACAGACTCAAGAAGGACGCTGGACTTCGTGACCTCTATGAAGGGTTCATGAACGAGTACAAAGATCTCCAGCACATGGTAAGAGCATCATCAATCTGTCCTAACGCTCATTCTATTTTCTATTTGCCACACCATGGAGTGCTCAAGCCCGACAGCCAGTCAACCAAGCTCAGGGTCGTCTTCAATGGCTCAAGCCCTTCGGGCTCCGGACACTCAATCAACGATCTCATGCACACCGGCAAAAATCTCCTGCTCAATGTCACCGACGTGCTGCTGTGGATACGTCAGCACAAATTCATATTTGCCACGGACGTGACGAAGATGTACCATCAAGTCCAGGTGCATGAAGCCGATCAGGACCTGCAAAGAGTGCTGTGGTTCGACGGCGATCAGAAGGAAGTACCATACAAGCTCACCACCGTCACGTACGGACTGAAGGCTGCTCCATTCATGGCTGTCAGAGCTCTACTTCAACTTGTGGAAGACGAAGGCCATCGCTTCCCATTGGCAGTGCCATCGCTCACTCAAGCCAGATACGTCGACGACATATTCGGCGGCGCCGACACAGGTGAGAGACTCATTGAAATCGCTCAACAACTAGAAGACCTGTGCAACGCGGGAGGCTTTCCACTTGCCAAATGGCATGCTACTCATCCTCCGTTGCTTGATTCAATTTCCCCTACTCAGAGAGCTCTCGGCTCAATACTTTCACTAGACGACTGAAAAACCAAAGTTCTCGGATTACATTGGAACGTGCTCAAGGATAGCTTTTCATTCTCAGCCAAACCGGCAACGAGCTCAAAATTCACCAAACGCCTCATTCTCTCAGAAGTAGCTCAAATATTTGATCCGCTCGGCTTTTTGTCACCAGTCATTATTCAAGCAAAGATACTTCTACAAGAATTATGGCTGCACAAGCTCAGCTGGGATGATCCACTGCCATCCCAGGTCACGTCAAAATGGCTCACCATCAGAGAAAATCTTCAATGCCTGGCCAGGCTCTCAGTTCCTAGGTGGTTCACCACCTACAGCTACTCAACAGTGTGTAACCGTTAAACCGCGGGGTTACCGGTGGGACGGTGGAGGAACCGTATCGCCAGCTCAGGACGGTGGTCCAGGGCCGCCGATCGAATGGCTGAATACGCAGAGGTAAGGTAGAGTACGATAATTTATTTCGTCGAGAGTACAGGGTATCCCGGCCAGGTCTATGCTGGCAAACAGAGTATGTACGGCTTAAACCTAGACTTAGCCTATCGGCGCGGATCGCGGCGCGGTTCGCGTCGCGTACTTCGGAGCGTTGGTCGGCGATGCGTATCGCGGCGCGTGTCGCGGCGCGTATCTTGGTGCGTATATCGGTGGTCGATTCGGCGAGAATGGAGAGGAAAGACGATTTGACCCTTCGGTGTCCAGGCGGGCCAACCCTGCCAATGGACCCTGGTCGGAGAGTCGGGGGGGTCCGGTCACCCAGTGGGCACAGCCCGCGGGTGAGTCGGCGACTGTAAGGACGCTCTCGAGAACAGAGATAACTCTGTTCGGGAGATCGATGGCGGTTATCGGTATTTCGTCCAGAGGATGGCTCACGCTGTCCTTCTGGGAACCGTGGAGGTGTGGAGGCGAAAAATGCACAGAGACTCAGTCTGTGGACGCACGAGAACTGGTGCAAAACACGGGCGCTTGGCTTTCGCAAGAACGAGTGGTTCGGCACAAGAACGTGGAATCGCACAGGAGGTCTCCGGGAGAGGCGTACTTCGTACTAACGCTCTAGGCGGTCTCTCCCAAATGCCCCCGACCTGTATGTCCTCGTCCGCACATTTTCGGCAGCGAGAGAGTCTCTCGCTGTGAAACCCTCTCGCGCCAGTTCTCGGTATTGCGGACGAGTGGTGGGGGGCAAGACCGTTGGCCCAGCGCGGTACGCGCTACCTCGGTCGGGCGCGTGGTGGGGGGTAAGATCGTCGTCCCACCGGCGTAACTCGTTACATCACCTCCTCCCCTCGGAGGACGCGATCTTACCCCACTCTCCCACAGACCTCTGTGCGTGGTGTTTGTTTCGGGTTTTCTTATTATAACCTTAGCCTAACGGTTTATTTTACTCTTAAATCTATCCTTAGCCTACTGTACATTTATGCTAACTTAGTCTACTTAACCTACTTACATTTTACTTAAACCTACTTAAAATAGTTGCTTAATCTATTTGTGGGGGCTGGGGGTGAGGGCGGAAGCGGACCCGCATTTGTTGCCGCCGCAGCAGCTTCAGTTCCATTGTTCCCCCGGGGATGGGGACCTGGTATCGCCGGCCGATCTGGAAGGCCGGCAGGTCCAGCCGGAGGTCCTCGGGGGTGGCCGGGTGGTATGACCACGGCGATGCGGCGGTCGTCGGGGGAGGGGATGGCGGTGCTGGCGGCTGCGGCGGTGGCGTCGGCTCCGTCCTTGGTTGCCTCGGCGGTGGAGCCGTAGGCCTCGGCGGTGGGGGTCCCGGCGGCTTCGTCGGTGTCGACTGCTCCATTGGAGTCGGTGGCGGCGTCGGTGGCGGTGGTTGGGCAGTCGGGGGTGGGGGTAGAACGAGGTCCATTAGGGCCGGGGGGTTCCGGGGACGGGGCGGCGGCGTTGGTCGCTGCGTCGGCGGTGTCCGGGCTGGCGGCTGCTGCTGCGGCGTCGGGGCTGGTGGCTGCTGCTGCGGCGTCTCCATCGCCTTCCAAGGCGGTGGCGGTGCTTGCAGCAGCGCTGCCAGTAGGGAGGCGGCTGGTCCCGGCGTCGGGGCTGGTGTTGAGTTGGCCTCGGTGGTCGGGCTTGCCGGTGCGGGCAGGATCGGTGGAGGCAGCCTGCTCTTCTCCACCTCCTCGACGAGGGTGATCCCCATCGTCGAGGAGGGTTTCCTTGCCGGTGGCTTTGGCCTTGCCGGTGGTCCTCGTGCCGGAGGGGGGGGCCCGCCGAAGTCCAGCCGCCGTTTGGCTGCGGGGGGGGCTTGCGGGGGGTTCCCCGGCCGCTTCCGCAGCTGGCACTCGACCGGCCTTTTGGCATTTTCTGCCTTTAGTGCTACCGCCTCTTTTCTGGCGGTCTCGTGGGCGGTTCTCGGTTTTGGAGCCATTTTCGTGGAATTTGGCTTTTTCCCCCTCCGGTGCGCCGCGGGCCTTATCTAGGTCTTCGCGCTCATTTCTGCAGCGCGAAACTAGTCCCGCGGCGCTTATCGCCGAAGCCACCTGGTGGTTGTAATTAGGGGCTGTTTCGCGTTTGGTGGCTTCGGCGGCTTCGCGTTCGATCACTTGCGCGGGGGGGGCGGTGGTTTGGTCGGCGGTGGTGGAGGCTTGCGTCCCGACAGGGAGGCCTCCCTCCTCTCCTCCGCAGGGCTTCAGGTCCTGTAAATGGGCCCTTCGGGACGACTTCCTTCCGCTCCGCAGCAGGACCAGGTTTGGCCCCACGTATTCCTTTACCACGTGGGGCCCTGAGAACTTCGGTGCCAATTTTGCATTGAAGTTCTTGGCCGCGGACGACAAGGGGTGCTCTCGGAGCATGACCTTGTCGCCGATCTGCGGCCGCCAGTCCCGCCGCCGGAGGTTGTAGGACTTCTTCTGCGCCTCTGTGGCCTGGGCTTGTGCGTGGCGGGCGAGGCGAATGGCCTCTTGCAGACGTTCGACGTCGTCGTTGCGGTCGGTGCTCCGGTTTTCGGTGTCCTCCTCGGCGATCGTGGTCGGTGGTTGGCGGAGGGCCCCGGGGGTGGCTGGTTCCCGGCCGTAGTTGAGGTACGCCGGGGTGTATCCGGTGGAGTCATGTCGCGCGGTGTTGTACGCGAACATGACTTCCGGTAGCCAGTGGTCCCAGTGGCGATGGTCTCCGTCGGTCAGTTGCGCGATCATCGTTTTGATGACGCGGTTGACCCTCTCCACTGGGTTGCACTGGGGGGTGTACGGGGGCGTCCGCCGGTGTTCGATGCCGTATGTCCGGAGCAGTCCCGTGAAGTCCCTGCTTTCGTACTGCCGGCCGTTGTCCGTGATTACTCGCCGAGGGCATCCGAACCGGAGCACGACCCTCTCCTTGAGGGCCCTGGTGACGGCGGGGGCGGTGGCCTGTCGTAGTGGTTGGACCTCGACCCACTTAGTGAATTTGTCCTGCATCACGGCCAGCATGGTAAATCCTTTCGCTGACCGTGGCAGGGGTCCCACTAAATCGACGGCCACCACGTCCCACGGGTTTGCTGCGGGCGTCGTCTGCATACCGCCCGCGGGCGCTCGCTGGAGTGCCTTGTATTCGAGGCATTTTTGGCAGCGTCGGACGTATCGCTTCGCGTCGCGGATCATTCCCGGCCAGAAGTAGCGTTGCGATAGCCGCGCTGCCGTTTTGCTGCCTCCTAGGTGTCCAGCGGTGGGTGCGTCGTGATTTTCCCGGAGTGCGGTTTCTCGGAGCGGCTGGGGCACGCACCACTTCCACTCCAGCTCGGTTCGGGGGCCGTGGGCGTCCGAGATGTGGCGGTACAGGTGCCCATCCACGATGTGGTACTCCGGGTAACGGTGGGGTTCGTTTTCGGCGGCCGTTTTCATGCGCTCGTACCACGGGCAGCCGGTTGGCGCCTCCACGCTGGTGACCTCTGCGGCTTTGGAGTCGCCTTCGGGTTGCCGGGAGAGGGCGTCGGCGACCAGGTTGTTGGCCCCTTTCCGGTACTGGACGTCGAAGTCGTACTCCTGCAGCTCGAGGCCCCAGCGGGCCAACCGGCCGGAGGGGTTGTCCATCGTCCGCAACCATTTTAAGGACTGGTGGTCGGTCAGGACGGTAAAGTGGTACCCCTCCAGGTACGGCCGCATCTTCCGGATGCCCCAGACGACCGCGAGGCACTCCTTCTCGGTGACCGAGTAGTTTTTCTCGGCGGGGCTCAGCGTGCGGCTCGCGTACGAAATAACGCGTTCTTCGTTCTGGATCTCTTGCGTTAAAACCGCGCCGAGCCCCTCGTTGCTCGCGTCCGTCTGGAGCGTGAAGGGAATGGTGATGTCGGGGCAGGCGAGTACGGGGGCGGTTGCCAGCTGTTGCCGGAGGGTCTCGAATGCCTTCTCCTCGCTTTCGCCCCATGTCCACCGTACTTTCTTTTGAAGCAGGTGGTTAAGTGGGGCGGCGATGTCCGTGAATCTGGGGATAAACCGCCGGTACCACGAAACCATTCCCAAAAATCGCCGCAATTCTTTCAGGTTCGTGGGGGCGGGTATCCTAGCGATGGCCTGCACTTTTTCTGGGTCGGTCGCTACTCCCTGGTCGGTGACGGTGTGGCCGAGGTACTGCAGCTCGGTTCGGCCGAACTGGCATTTCTCCTTGTTCAGCCGTAGTCCGGCCGCCCGTAGCCGCTGCAGCACCTCGCGGAGGTTGTCCAGGTGCTCCTCGAAGGTGCTCCCGAGCACGATGATGTCATCGAGGTAGGCGAATGCCCGCGGCTCCAGCCGCGGGCCGATTATCTGGTCCAGGAGGCGTTGGAAGGTGGCCGGCGCGGAGTGTAGCCCGAAAGGCATCACTCTGAACTGGAACAGCCCCCTCCCCGGTACGGTGAATGCGGTGATCGGGCGGCTCTCCGGGTCAAGAGGCACCTGCCAGTATCCGTTGGCCAGGTCTATCGTGGAGATGTACCGCGCCCCCCGTAATTTCTCCAGGGTAGCCTGGACCTGGGGCAGCGGGTACGCGTCCTTTTCGGTGACCTCGTTGACCCGTCGAAAGTCAATGCAGAACCTTCGCTTTCCGTTTTTCTTCTTGACCACCACGACCGGGGAGCTCCACGGGCTGTTCGAGGGTTCAATGATGCCCTCCGCGAGCATTCGGGTGACCTCCTCGTCGATAATGGCTTGGGTGGCGGGATTCCTCGGCGTATACCGGTGCTTAACAGGCTCCGCGCCTGCCTTTAGTCGGATGCGGTGTTTGGCCATGTTGGTGAGGCCGGGCAGCTGGTCGAAATGGCCGAGCTCCTCTACGAGGAATGCTTCCAGCCGCTGCCTTTGCTCCCTAGTGCATCCTCGTAGGCCGGGGTTAGCTTCGACGGTGGCGGTTTCCTCTCGTGGTTTCCACCGCAGCTGCTGGATTTGTAGGGTCATCCCCACGATCCGTTGGACGTCGACACCGAGGAGTACGTCGTGTGATAGGTTTGGGAGGACCGCGCATCGGAAGGCGTGTACTTCAGCTCCGATTTGCGCGGTCAAGATTACCTCCTCGGTGAGTTGTTCCGTGGCGCCGTTGGCCACTCGGACGAGTCGGTCCGTCGTGGTTCCGGGGCTCCCGCGCTCTCGACACCAATTGGCCATCGTGGGGCTCACGTATGATTGTGAGGCCCCCGTGTCGACGAGCGCCTGGAACCACTGGTTGTGGACCTTGATCGGTATAAATGGCCGGTCGTCGTCACTTATTCCCTTCGAGGCCGTCTGGGTGGAGTATTCCGGTCGGTGCCTCGTCCGCCGGCTCCGTTGGCGTTTCCCGACGGTCCCTGGCATCTGCAGTCTCGAGAGGCTCGCCCCTCGGTTCCGCAGCGACTGCAAAACAGCCGTGCTGGCCGGCGGCAGTCTTGGCGGTAGTGTCCGCGTTGACCGCACCTCCAGCAGCAGTCCTCCCTCCGGTATTCGTCGCCGACCACGGCGAGCCGCTGGTATCCCCGGACTTTTTGGGGTTCGTCCGGGGCTTTAGTCGGGGCTCTGGCCTTTTCGTCGGCTCGTGCTCGTTCGTGGTCGGTTGTCAGGTCGATGAGGTCGGGCAAGGTGTCGAAGTCCTTCCGGTGGATAAACAATCGGTACTCGGGGCGGAGGTTCGAGTAGACCCATTCCAGCTGGTCCTCGTCGGAAATTCCCCCGTGGCGGCGCATCAGCAGCCGTAGGTGGTCGGCAAAGTCGGCCGCGGTTTCGGTCGACCCTTGGAGGCGTTGGTGGATGGCCTTCTCCAGCTCTTGCCGTGTTCGTCGCGGCATGAACCTCCGCTTGAAGGCTGGCAAGAACTTGTCCCACGTCGGGAGATTCTGTTTCTCGACGCGGAACCAGTGCAGTGCCACGCCTTTCAAAATTACTGTAAGGCACCGTAAAATTTGTTCGGGGGCGACCTCGTAGCTATCCTGGAGGTCTTCGAGCTGCTCCAGGAAGTCCTCGGCGCCCTTTCCTCCGTCGTAATGACCTCCCCACCTTCGTACTCGGTCCATCATGTATTGGACGGGAGGTGGACCATGGTCGCTCGCTGCCTCTGTTTTCCCCTTAGTTTTGGGGGAAAAACTGACGAGCGGCGTTTCTTCGGGGTCCGGAGCGTTCTCCACAGTGGCTACCGTGGAGATCGCTTTGGACGTGGTGGGTGGGATGTCTGCTTCGATGTCCCGCTGCATGGTGGTGTTGCGAAGGTGCGCCACTATTCGCGCTCGCAGCGCGTCGATGGATCCGGTGGCGTCGAGCTTGTATGATACCGCGAGCTCGACGAGGTCGGCTTTGGACTTTTCGTACACCCAGCTGACCCCCGTCATTCGATCGTCCTCCGTACTTTTGTAAGTCCCTGTTCGGGCGCCAAATGTAACCGTTAAACCGCGGGGTTACCGGTGGGACGGTGGAGGAACCGTATCGCCAGCTCAGGACGGTGGTCCAGGGCCGCCGATCGAATGGCTGAATACGCAGAGGTAAGGTAGAGTACGATAATTTATTTCGTCGAGAGTACAGGGTATCCCGGCCAGGTCTATGCTGGCAAACAGAGTATGTACGGCTTAAACCTAGACTTAGCCTATCGGCGCGGATCGCGGCGCGGTTCGCGTCGCGTACTTCGGAGCGTTGGTCGGCGATGCGTATCGCGGCGCGTGTCGCGGCGCGTATCTTGGTGCGTATATCGGTGGTCGATTCGGCGAGAATGGAGAGGAAAGACGATTTGACCCTTCGGTGTCCAGGCGGGCCAACCCTGCCAATGGACCCTGGTCGGAGAGTCGGGGGGGTCCGGTCACCCAGTGGGCACAGCCCGCGGGTGAGTCGGCGACTGTAAGGACGCTCTCGAGAACAGAGATAACTCTGTTCGGGAGATCGATGGCGGTTATCGGTATTTCGTCCAGAGGATGGCTCACGCTGTCCTTCTGGGAACCGTGGAGGTGTGGAGGCGAAAAATGCACAGAGACTCAGTCTGTGGACGCACGAGAACTGGTGCAAAACACGGGCGCTTGGCTTTCGCAAGAACGAGTGGTTCGGCACAAGAACGTGGAATCGCACAGGAGGTCTCCGGGAGAGGCGTACTTCGTACTAACGCTCTAGGCGGTCTCTCCCAAATGCCCCCGACCTGTATGTCCTCGTCCGCACATTTTCGGCAGCGAGAGAGTCTCTCGCTGTGAAACCCTCTCGCGCCAGTTCTCGGTATTGCGGACGAGTGGTGGGGGGCAAGACCGTTGGCCCAGCGCGGTACGCGCTACCTCGGTCGGGCGCGTGGTGGGGGGTAAGATCGTCGTCCCACCGGCGTAACTCGTTACAAGTGGAATTACATGGTTTCTCTGATGCTTCTCAACTCGCCATGGCGGCGGTAGTTTATATTACCGTCTTTTCACCGTCCACAAATCACAAGGTGTCGACACTAGTGTGCTCCAAAACGAAGGTAGCACCCCTCAAAAAGCTCACCATCCCAAGGCTCGAGCTTACAGCATCATTGATGCTTGCAAAGCTCACAAAATATGTTCAAGCAACTCTCAAGCTCAATGTAGCTGCTACTCATCTGTGGACGGACTCTCAAGTGACACTTATATGGATCAAATCTCATGCATCGCGCTGGAAGGACTATGTGAGGAATCGTGTCTCCCAGATTCAAGAATTCACTCAACACGCACAATGGAGACACGTTCCAGGGACCTCAAATCCAGCGGACTGCGCCTCTCGAGGCGTAACTACATCTCAGCTTGAACAACACAAGCTGTGGTGGACGGGACCACCATGGCTCACTCAGCCCAGTGACTCATGGCCATCTCAACCAGAATTGAAGGACGACTCCAGTGCACAGGAGGCTCGTCCGGGAGTTTCAACTCTACTCAACGTTCAAAAAATCGAATATCACTGGGATCTCATTTATAGATATTCTTCTCTCAACAAACTCATTCGCATCACCTCAGTTTGTTTCAGAATTCTTGACAAGCTAAGGAGAGCTCCGATTTCACTACCAATCATCTCACACTCACCAGAGGACTTGGAAAGAGCCCGAATCTTCTGGATCAAGGCAACGCAAGCTCTCTATTTCAACCAGGAGCTCAAAACACTCAGCTTTAATTCCAAGTTGCCATCATCTCACGCCTTCAATCGACTCACTGCGTTTGTCGATGAGCAAGGAGTGATTCGAGTTGGAGGTCGACTCAACAACGCTCACATGGATTACGGAAGTAAGCATCCTGTGATTTTACCTCGCAATTCACGCCTCTCTCATCTGATCATAGACAATGCCCACAATATCACCCTTCATGGAGGGACCCAGCTCACGCTCTCTCACATACGCCAACGATATTGGATTCTTGGAGGCAGAGCTCCAGTCAAAACTCACGTTCTTCGCTGTGTGGTGTGTGCTCGGCAAAGGGGGATCCGTGCCCATCAGCTGATGGGGCAACTACCTCTTTCACGAGTCACACCCTCACAGCCGTTCACCCGCACTGGACTGGACTACGCTGGGCCGATCTCACTCAAGGCGTGGAAAGGGCGAGGCTCCAAAACTCACAAAAGCTGGATTTGTGTTTTCACCTGTCTCACCACCTCAGCAGTTCATCTAAAGTTGGTGACTGACTACTCGACAGAAGGATTCATCGCGACCTACCGCAGATTCATTTTAAGAAGAGGAATACCTCAATCACTCCATTCTGACTGTGGCACCAACTTCATCGGTGCAGATACCGCGCTCAAGAGGTTGTTCACTCAAGGCACTAAAGAACATCACTCTGTATCACAGCTCTTTGTCAACGATAACACCAAGTGGCTCTTCAACCCCCCTGCCGCACCTCACATGGGTGGAAAGTGGGAGGCGGTCGTGAAATCGATCAAACATCACCTCAGGCGCACCGTAAGTGATACCGCACTCACTTACGAGGAATTTAGCACTCTTCTCACACAGATTGAAGCGATGCTCAATTCACGACCGCTAGAGCCACTCAGCGATGACTCTGAAGACATCACGCCACTCACCCCTGCCCATTTCCTCATCGGACAGCCACTGTCAACGCTGCCCGAACCATCAGCAGAGCACTCAACACTCTCACCATCAGCGAGGTGGCAACTCATCCAACAGAAAGCGCAGCGATTCTGGACTCAATGGTCATCGCAGTATCTTCAGCGTCAACTATCAATCTCGAAGTGGCTTCACCCGTCCAATGACATCAAGATCGGTTCCCTAGTACTCACCACCGATGAGCGATTTCCACCGAGCAAGTGGCCACTTGCTCGGGTTCTCACCACACACCCAGGGAAGGACGGACTCACCAGGGTCGCAACGCTCAAGACCGCCACCACTGTTCTAAAAAGACCAATTGCAAAATTGGCACCTTTGAATGTTTCAGGCTCATCATCAACACCATCTGCAAGCTGTTGATGGCGGGAGAATGTTTGCGATTCGAGCAGTAGTTCCTCTCTCCACCGCTCTCATCTCACCGCAGCACCTCACGGGCAGCGGAGCACGACGGCAGATCTACAATCGATCACCGAATCAGATCTTGCCGTCCGCGCGAGCACCCAATCGGACCAGTCGTCCGCGCGATCACCCAATCAAAGCTCGCTTCCGCTTGGCGCGTCTTCCAGAAGCTTCTGGAAGACACCAAGGCGGAAGCTAGTTTCGGGCCATTGTTCATTCTTGTTCGCAACGTACCTAGAGTCGGACGCGTCACGCTCAAGCTCTTTGTTCATTGCAAACGCTCACTTCTCAGCATTTTTCAACGCTCATCCTAAACTCAGCTCAACTCTAGCAACATAGCGTGATCTCATTCGCTAAACGAGCAATCGTTGCAAGATCTCACCGGCGGAGATTCGTCGGCCACCAAGCACGTGTCGGTGCGAGAATTCTCCACGCTCAACCGTGTTCGTTATCGTGCTCGCTCGCTCATCGTGTTCGTTATCGTCCGTGTTCGCTCATCCATCGCTCATCCATTGTGTTTAAATAAATGACGCTTCAAGTTTTGTTTTGTTTCACTGTGCTTTGAGTTGATTTCACCCTAACCTCAAAACCCGGTGCGCGAACAACACCTATTCGCGAACAATATTACTCTTTAACCTGTAGAATAGAACCCCCACCTATCCTATACTTGAGGGGACGCCGCTCTCCCCTCAGGGACCTCGACGCTCAGTTGTTCCCGGACAGCCGAACGTTACACGCACGTCAACAAACTACTAGCTTCATTGAACATCCCTGAATTCAATTGGAATACTTATAAGACCCATGAGAAAGAAGTTGGAAAATTTGTTGAACAGATGGCTCAAGAGACTTGTGTGAGGGCAGCTTTTGAAGAAAGAGAGAAAACGATTGAGAACTGTGAGAAGATGAATCAGTTGTTGTAAGTACAAGATGAGGTTCTTAAAAAGCAAAATAGTGCTATGAAGATAATTTGTATCGCATAAGTCGCTGCGTTTTGGTTCAGCTAATATGAATTTCACCTGCATTCATCCTGCGTTATAAATTGTACATTCATGAACTTTCAAATCAACTGTATAATCTTATTAAGTTATTCGACTCGATTATAAAGCAATAATTATACACAAATTAGCTATTATCTACTACATTATATACAAATATATAATTTATTTACAATAAATGTATCTTCGTAGATTATACGCATACTTATCTATAAACAAACAAATCAAAGTGCATTGATTGATGTTTGAAATATTTTGTTTAGTTTGTTCTGAAGAATAATATTAGAATATTAATATTGTATTGTATTTTAATTATACACTGAGAAGAAAATTTCATTGAATCAATCTTCATTTATCAAATATCATTATGACTCAATTGCAGTCTTATATTATCAAGTAAATATTTATTCTGTTTAATGAAATTTGTTTTTTTCTGTGATTCAATGAAATTTTGATATTCTACCAAAACAATTGAAGTTTCATCGATTGAATCAAACTTTATTCTTAGTAATTACACATTAGTATACATAGTCTACGGTTATGCTTTATATTGTATTTTAAAAGTTAATTAGATTTCCCAAAAGATATTAGCTGATATACAATAAGATCAATAATTTGGATGATATGTAAAAACTGAATGCACAATAAAAAGTGAAGTACTACACAACTGAAACTACTTTCACAATCCCTGATTTTAACCATTTTTTTCAGACCTGACCACTTGCAGTATGATTTTATTTTCCCTAGCTTATCAGAACACGATCTAGAAAATGCGAATATTTCATCAAGAGATACAGTACGCATAGCAGCATCTTTCGATATGGGATGGACAACGAGAGGTACAGGTAGAACATACGATAGCCTTTCTGGTACTGCTGCTCTCATTGGTTTTTTTACAAAAAAAGTGATATCTTATGTCACACTCAATCGAAAATGTAAGATGTGTGACCTTGCAAGTTCACGTGAATGTCCAGTAAAAGAGCATGACTGTAGGTTGAACTTTGCGGGAAGCGCGAAGGCTATGGAGCCAAAGGCTGCTGTTGAGCTTATAAATAATAATCCTATTTTGATGGAAGCTAATTTAGAAATAGGTATTATTATTGCAGGCAATGATAGCAGTTCTATTTGTGCAGTGCGTAATGCGATTAACTATGAAATTATAAAGCAGGCCGATAAGAATCACACAAGTAAAGGCGTTGTCAACGAATTATATAAACTTAAGAGAAACTATAAGGAACTGACTGGTACTGCCATCAAATATTTACAAAGATGTTTCAATTACAGCGTCTCTCAAAACGAAAATAATAGTATAGCTATGGCTAAGAGTATACAAAATATTCCGTATCATTGCTTCAATCAACATCAGAATTGTGGTGCCTGGTGTAATTTTCATATGAATCCGGATACATATTCACATTCAACAATTGGAGATGGTTTCAAAAATGAAAAGTTATTCGATGCCTTAAAATGTTTGTTTAATAGTTTGGCTAGTAAAACAAATCGGTTTGCAGCGGGTGCGTCAAGTAACCCGAATGAAAGTTTAAACGCTATGATTGTAAGCAAGGCACCGAAAAGTCGAATGTATGGGATGTCGGCATCCGGTGATATGCGCACAGTTTGCGCTATGAATAAAAAGAATGATGGAGAGAGTTTCATAGTTGATGTACATAAGAATTGTACAGTATCGCCTGGCAAACATACAGCAAAATTTTGTACTAAGATGGATAAATTTGCCAAAAAGAGATATGAGAAGTCATTAACTAGTAATTTAAAGAGACGTCGCTTAGATCTGAAAAAACAAAAAACTGAACTTCGAAATAAACAAGAAATATTGGAAGGAATTACATACGAAACGGACGTTGGTCTTCTTGAAACATTGGACGTACCAATCACAATTGCAAACGTAGATAAAAATCTACAAAGTATTATCGTATTGTTTGATTTGGAGACAGGAAGCTTCCATAAAACAGCAGATATATTACAAATAGCTGCTAGGCATAAGAATTCTAATTTTTCAGTATATATTGAGCCGCGACAAAAGATTTCAGACGAAGCTAGTCAAATAAATGGTCTACGATGCATTAATGGTCACCTTGAATTCAATGGAAAAGTAGTTGTTACTGTGTCTTTGTCAGAAGCGATGCGAGCATTTTATCAATTTTTATGTATTTTCGGACGCAAATGTATATTAACAGCGCATAATTGCAAATTCGATCAATCGAGATTGATGAGATCAATCGAACAATTATTCATGATGGAACAGTTCGAAAGTATTATAGAGGGATTCAGTGATACGCTACCTATAATCAGAAAATGCACTGGACGAAAAGGTAAAGGTTCGAATAAATTAGGGTCGATTGCAGATGACTTACAAATTAGTACTGATGAAGCTCATAATGCTATATATGACGTTGAAATGTTGGATCAAGTACTATGTAAATTAAATATAACTAGTCAACAATTGATTGAATGTGCCATAAGTTGGAGTAAAATACAGGAAAATAAGATATTCCTAGAAAAATTACCCAACGCTTTAAAAGAATTGAATTCTTTAAATGAGTGTACTACACTGTCTACTAGAAAAAATTATTGTAGCTGGTATTACATTTGATATGATTTTAAATGCCTACAATCAAAATAAATTAATGGGACTCTTAGATATCTTAGGTGAAGATGAAAATGGTATTGTTCGAGTTACGAAGAATCGGAAAATAGCAACGAAAATCGGCTGTTACCTAGAGAAACTACCAAATGAAGTTGCCAAAGACTAAGTTTAATATAATATAAGTTTAATAATCGAATAAGTAATTACATGCTGTGATTAAAAAGTACGTTTCTTAGTGATAAACAGTCTATACGTTGAATAATTTCTCATGCGTAATGTGATCAAAGATTAAGTTTATTATATTCATAATATCAAGAATAAATTACGTTCGAATATACATGTAATAATTCTTCTGTTATTATTCCTGATATTCTATTTCCATACATTAAACTTCTTCAAGTTCAATGTGCGTCGCTCAAAACTCAGTCACTGCTATTAGCAATAGTGCGCCTAACCTTCGAATTGCGC
Organism: Andrena fulva; assembly: GCA_946251845.1. NCBI lineage: Eukaryota > Metazoa > Arthropoda > Insecta > Hymenoptera > Andrenidae > Andrena > Andrena fulva. The sequence goes on from OX276327.1 coordinate 40,943,103, forward strand.
TGTTGCCAGATTGTAGCGAGTGATGGCTGCTGCTAGCCTCTAATAAACGTGACTTTTCGGTAATAAATGATTCATTGCAAAGCTCAGAGGTACCTAATCAATCTTTTTAAACCCGCAAAATATTCGTCAGATAATTTTCTAGGCATACACAAATTTTGAATGACAACTCAATGTCAGCTGCTTCAAAATATGTATGTGAAGACGTGAAACGCACGATTTCTCATAAGACTTTGTACAAAATTTGTCAAACCGGAAATATTAATATCTCGCTTCTGAGGTACCCCAGGCCTTTGAAAATTTAACTGAGTCATTTTTATACATAAATTGAACAGTATGTCAAGTTTCATCAATATCTGAATGTTTTTCCTCCTACCGAGTGTACTTCCTTAAGTTGAAACATTATTAACCAGATGGTGCTGGCGTCGCTTGGCCCCATGTATCCACCCCACCACGACCAGGGGATTCCCAGCCGCCTGGGATTCCCGCTCGCAGTCTCCCGGTATAAAAAGTGAACGTCGTTTTTGGTTGAAGCGTGGCGTCATTTTTGGTTGTAGCGTGGCGTCGTTTTTGGTCGTTTTGCCATTTCAGTTTTCCGAAGTGCTCGTGCTATTTCCTTACAATTATATATTGAAAATTTCCGATCAGCAGGTATATTAATCATTTAAATTTAACATTATTAATAAAAAAAAGTATTGAATAGAATAGTACGAAGTTGTTAAAATTACGACTAAATACATTTTATTTGTTTTCTAGAATAATGACTAGCTATATGAAATGCTATGTGCCTGGATGTGACGATAGACAATCGTCCAGGCATCGATTTCCGCACCCCATTAAAGATAAGGAACGGTACGACGTGTGGGTTAAAGTCATTTGCAATCCAAAATTAGTGCACATGGACCCCATGCGTGTATATCAAAATTGCTGTGTGTGCCATCAGCATTTTACTGAGAAAGATAAGTCATCGAATATGTACTTGCTTCGCACCACGGTACCTTCTCAGGGGTTACCATCCATTATAGGAGGTACTGATTGTAACTATTGTGACTATATAAACCATTATACTATATAATATAAAAATCCTGTTTCAATTTTTCATACAGAAATTGGACCAATTCCATCACAATCGTGTGGTATAGAACAGCCCTTCAATGCAGAAAGTACTGATTTACACGAGACATCTGTGGAAGTACATCGTCCTATAACACTAATAACTACCCAGTGTCGTAAGTAACCAGCCTAAACCCAGATAGCACACAACGTTTTAAAGACAGCTTATAGACGTTGTGTCAAAGAGTAGGTATAATAAGAGGCGTCACTCCGGGCGGAACCTTTGAAGTCCTTGCTTGACCTTGGCATTTAAATTGGTTGTCTATTTCGAGCGGGATATTCAAATCGACTAAACGTACCTTACCGCAATTGGCTGATTATTGCCGAAGTTGACCAATCATTGCCGAAGCTTAGCGATCATTGCCGAAGCTTAGCGATCATTGCCGAATGGGCATTTAAATTGGTTGTCTAGTGATTTCCCTAGGTTATTTCTGTCCTTGTCGAGTGATGCCTCTTATTATACCTCCTCTTTGGTTGTGTGCTATCTGGGAATGAATTGAGAAATATTAATATTAACATTTTATATTGATTGTAATAATAGCATAATTTCTATTCATTTGTAGGCCCTTCAAATACTCTGCTGAGGGAGTTAAACGTAACTACGTAAGCGGATTTAAAAAAAACATTTATACCAAAAATTCAACAAATTGAACAGAAGAATTGCAGCACAGAAGAAAAGAACTGTTATACTAAAAAAACGATTATTGTTAGCTATGAAACAGTTTCGCGTTTGTCAGAATGGTTTGCGGAAAGAAGCCGCTAATTTTTGTATGGAACAACTAATGCGAAAACGTACACATCCCAACGGAACAAGATATAGCACAGAGGATAAGCTTATGTGCTTAGCCCTTTATAAAACTTCGGGTTCTGCATATAGGTTTCTAGCAAACTGGTTCCACCTTCCGTGTGAGCGAACACTGCAAAGAATCTTAAATAATATTCCTCTTAAACCAGGATTAAATCAGTTTTTAATACACAATTTAAAAAAATGTGTTTCTAGTATGCAGAATGAAGACAAATTATGCATATTAATGTTTGATGAAATGGCGATTTTAGCACACGTACAATATAATGAAGTGGAGGATAGATTGGATGGGATACAGAATAGAGAACCAGTGGACCATGTGCTAGTATGCATGACCAAGGGAATTAGATAAAACTGGAAACAACCGATATTGTATGCATTTTCCAAAGGTCCGATGAAGTCGTTGCAGTTGAAGATATTATTGAAAACAGTAATACAAGAATTTCAAGCAATTGGTACATGCAGTATATAAGTCCAAAGTGACATTTGTATTTCTGCAAATATTCATTTCAACAAATTGATCATTTATATTTTCTGTATAGATTTAGAAGTTATAGCTACTATTTGTGACTAGGGGGGTCCCAATACAAGTGCGATTGAAGGTCTTGTTCAAGAAGCACGCGAACATTACCTGCGACATAATCTTGAACCAAAAAGACGAATAGTAATCAATGGTCAGGAACTTATTCCCATACGCGATTCACCCCATTTCATAAAGGGAATTCGTAATAATTTATTACAAAAAAATTTAATATGGGAAAGTGGCAATAAGACCCTCGTAGCTAAATGGGACGATATAATTCAGGCATACGTGATGGATGTAGGAAGTGGGGAGATAAGGTTCCTTCCTAAAATCACACAATATCACGTCAGAAGAACTAAGATAAAGAAAATGAAAGTCTGTTATGCGACGCAGATATTTAGCCATACGATGGCTGCGGCCATTACCATAATGGTTCGAAACAGTAAGTATTGAAATTTATATTATCGTAAAAATCGAATGAATGTGAATTGAAAATGTCATTTGTTGCACATAAAGAAGATTCCAGTGGTAACTCTGAGATGCCGTTACAAGCAACTGGAACAGCAAAAATCTTAAAATTTTTCAACGATCTGTTCGATTCCTTAAATAGTGCTAAGGGGAAATTGAATAATGGTTTGAAAACTGTGTAAAAAGTATGCAACGTATGTATTTCCAACCCGAAAATACCATTCAAAGAACAATTCCACCATCATTAAAGAATTTCATTCTCACATTGAAAGGGTTCATAGAAATAGTAAATGTATTAAAATTAAAAAACTTAACCACTATATACACAAGACAATTTAACCAAGACCCATTAGAGAATTTCTTTGGGCAAATTCGGCAGCACAGAGGATGCGCAAATTTACTAAATTCAAGGCAATTCGAAGATTCATTCAAAACACTACTAGTAAGAAGTGTATCAGGCAAGCACAGCATAGGTGCAAATTGTGAGGACACCCTAGATCAGGGCTGCACAAGGAGCTGTTTTCAGCGCCTAGCGGCGAGCAACCAGCCATGCGTCGAGCTGTCACGTTGCTAAGAGTAGAATCAGTGAGGAGAACTGCAGTAGTGTAGGTGCGTGCTCGTAGGCTCGTAGCGTAAGTATATATGGCTGGGTTCCTTGTGGGGCCCCAGTGCAGAGCAGGTCCCGTAATATAATTCGGGTAGGTCATGAAATTTCCAAAACATTTGCTACTGCCGGCATTTCGTATGACTGGCGGTTCGATTTTACTGATAATAAAACATTTATTGCTAATAATAATCTTTTCACCGACACATAAAATATTTAGACAGTGAATACTATACAAATAAATAACTCAGACACAAAGAAAATAAAATTTTAAGTAACGATATATAAAATTTATAAAAGCTAGAACATGATATATGAATAAATATATACATATGTACAGTACGCATCTGGCGCTCATGACTGCACATAGTAATAATCTTATAGCTGCAAAATTATATACACAATAGTACGTATATACACTGCACAATGCACGCAGAAAAATAAATTTTTCGGGAATTTGGTTGAAATTAACTTCTTTTTCAATTGATTACGTTAAAAGCGGGGAGCGGGGAGCGGGGAGCCCTTATTTTCTTTGCGTCTGAGTTATTTATTTGTATAGTATTCACTGTCTAAATATTTTATGTGTCGGTGAAAAGATTATTATTAGCAATAAATGTTTTATTATCAGTAAAATCGAACCGTCAGTCATACGAAATGCCGGCAGTAGCAAATGTTTTGGAAATTTCATGACCTCCCCGACCTGCTCTGCACTGGGGCCCCACAAGGAACCCAGCCGTATATACTTACGCTACGAGCCTACGAGCACGCACCTACACTACTGCAGTTCTCCTCACTGATTCTATCCTTACCAACGGGACAGCTCCACGCACGGCTGGTTGCTCGCCGCTAGGCGTTGAAAACAGCGCCTTGTGCAGCCCTGCCCTAGATGTTACACTTTTTCAACTCAAAAATATAATTTCGGAGGCTAATACACAAGAACACGAAGACCCAATAGACATTCTGGAAGAACCACATATACATATTGCATTACGAGACATCTTAAATAGAAATTAAACGAATAAAGCAGAACATAGAATATTTTTATTTATAAAAGAAAAAATACTGCCAAAAGTAAATTGCACGTTTTGCAAACAACACATTTTAAAGGAAAATTATACAGATGGAAACATCATACACCAATTTCAGGAATATTTCGTACAATGTATTTTAAATTTATATAAAATCAGTTATTATTTAATACAAAATTATAATTTTCGAAGTAATATTAGACTTTTTATCGTAACCTATGTTAAGCGATATGTTATATTTAGTTTCATTTGTACGCATAAGGAAACAATTTGTAACTATATAATGACTACTATTATTACGTTGTGTATAAACGAATTTTGTAGAAAAACTAATAACGTAATGAACGATAAAGAAAACTAATAAAAAATGATTTATGATTTCAATACAAAACGTATAATTTCTTTTCCCTTTCAAAGCAATTGACTGAGATAGACTTTCTGTATGACAATACACACTTTTAAATTGTATACAGAATGCATACAATATAATTGTGTGTAATCATACAGAAATTGTATCTCAATCATTTCTTCAAATCAATTAATTTAAGTAAGGGGAACCGGATACAAGATTCAAATTTGCCGCCCTCGATTATTTAGTTTCCGTCCAGCTCAGTAGAAGGTGTTGTAAAGACGGTCGACGCCAGCACCATCTGGTTAATAATATTTCAACTTAAGTGCATACAGCGCCGTCTACAGGCCTGGACGGGAAATATACGTGGTTATACTTCGACCCCTTATGAGTGTCACCCCCCTGCTTCTCTCGCTTGTCACGCAATGTACTATTTTCCTTCAGTTTTTCTGCAAGATCAACAGACGCGGTCGCGTCTGGAAGCTAATTCCCCTTCCCCCTCTACCCATAGGCACACTGAGCGACCACGTATCTATACACGAAAGATAGCGAAATTGACAGGTCGTCGGAGCTATTTTAGCCTTATTATCTTATTTTATGACATAGTCCCGGTGTTTTTACATGATTAAGCGAATCATTTATTTTTTTCGAACCCATATGTCGTTTTACTTAATGTATCAAGCTATTTGTCTAAATGATATAAGATTTATTCTGAATTAATAGTTATCAAAATGATACTTTTTTGATTAAGACGTTTCGTGACGTCACGTTTTACTTTTACAATTGACGCAGGTAGATGTCGCCTAGATAGCTTCCTGAAGTTATCCGGAATGGTTTTGCTGAAAATGCGGTTGCGCAGTTGACGAAAAAGGCAAAAAGCCGCTGCTTTCGGCTCGCTAGTAAATGTCACCTAGCTGTCACTCAATCATAACCTGCCTGTGTCAGTTATCAAAATTTTTGAAATGTCACGAGTTTTTCCACCATATAGGACATTGAATTATTGTCTCAATTAACAAGGTAAGTTGCTAAAATTGATAGAAACGAAGGAGACGCACAGACTTGGAAGTTGTCCGGAGAGGGTTCGACAGAGAAGCATCTTCATACGCGCAAGATTCTGGAAATTTGTCAAATGAGGTAAAGCGACAACATTTCTCAAAAGACAAATATGTTTTTGTTGTATTATTTGTTATACAGTTACGGTCTATGTCCACTGATACTTAACGTATGACTTTCTTCTATCTTACGCCACTTTTATGAACTCTGGATGATTTTTTTTGGTTAATTAATTGTTTATTAATTTTTGTAGAAAATGCGGGAGGCCGCCCTACTTGATGGTGAGTTTTATTAACGATAAGCTTACAGAAGAATTAAATAATAAAAAAATTTATATATACATTTATTCAAATTCATTTTTCCAGACTCGAATGATGCCGAAATACTAATGGCAGCGAACAAGGTGCCGAGAACGGCGGCGTCGCCACCACCACCACAGCAGCCGGCGACAAACGGTATTAATTCTTAATAATATTAATTAATACTTTTTATCTTTTAACAATATAATAAAAATTGTTGACTTTAGCTTATATCAGGGGAGTCCAGGCCGGTTCGCTGTCGCTGGCAGCCGCAACTACGGCGCCGCCGCCGCCACCACCACCACCACCGCCACCACCACTACCACCACCACCACCACCACTACCACCACCACAGGGCCCGGCCACGGCACATGGTATTATTTCTTAATATTTTAATTAAATACCTTTTTATGTTTTTACAATATAAAAATTGATCGGTTTAGCCTATATCAGGGGAGGCGAACATTTTTATCTGCGCGTGCCAAAAATGTATAAATTATTATAATATAATTGCTGACGTTTATTACTAACTAATTACAGGAGGATACACGTCGAAGCGCCATAAGAGGAGCGGCTGGAGGGTGCGGGCCCGCCAAGAGCATTGGGCCACCTTCCAGGCGGTACGGGCACAAGCCGTCAGCCTCCGCTCGCAGGCGAGTACCCTTCGAGATTTAGTGAAGACCCAGAGCCGTGGCCGCGGCCGCGGCGGCCGTATTTTGTAAATAAACAATTGTAAATAAATAGTTCCATTAAAATTATAATTAATATATACCTAATTTAAAATCGTTTAATTTATAATAATATAATACTATGTTCCAATTTTTTTTCTCCTTGATATTATACATTTTTCTTTGCAATCTGTAATGCTGCCAAAAGTCATCCTTTCTTGTTTGAGAACACCTTCAATGTTTTATTTTTTTTTCTATTCGTTCGTAACGAATCATTTCTCGATATAAATTGTGTATTTACGGAAATCGTGCTTAGAGCATATACGACTAGCGACCCGAACGCAGCGGCTTTTTGTCTTTCTCGTAAAACCACGAGTGACTGATTCCAAGTCGTTTCGATTTGTGATTATGGGTAATATTTTTATTGATTATTGCTGACTGGGTACAATTTTCACCTCCACGGGGTCCTTTCCGTCAACCTTTTCCAGAAATCTTATAATGTCACTCCTCTGCCCTACCCCCCTCAAATACATGAAAAAGTCGAGGACAAAAAACAGTATTATTTGTACTTCTACGTTAGATTTAGCTGTATGTATGAGCACTTAGTAATTTATATGAAAAAAGTGATGAAATCCTCCCCCCCCCCCCCCCCCATAAACATGACTCATGTATGAAAGAAGCTAATTCCCTTTAATTCACGAAAAAAGTTCACATGCAAAGATTGTGAAATCAACTTTGCTAATTCCAATTTTATTCTCGTTCTCCGCTCGAACACTGATTCCTCTGTCACTTTTTATACTTGTCATTCCTTTATTGGCCACAAATCAATTCAGTGCTCAGATTTTCAGCTTCGGTTTTAAGGAATTAGCGGGCGAGAGGCCTGTAGTTGACACAAAAAATTTTACAAGAGAGACGACATCTTCTGTTAAAAACGTCGTATGAAGATCATTTTACGATGGAAGATAATAAAAACGTGGTAGAGACTAATTTAAACGAATCAAAGTTGGTAATAGATTAATAGCACATTCGGCAACCTGCACTAGTGCGCACTGAATGCGAACTTAAACACAACGGCCCGCTAATTCCTTCAAACCGAAGCTGAAAATCTGAGCACTGAATTGATTTGTGGCCAATAAAGGAATGACAAGTATAAAAAGTGACAGAGGAATCAGTGTTCGAGCGGAGAACGAGAATAAAATTGGAATTAGCAAAGTTGATTTCACAATCTTTGCATGTGAACTTTTTTCGTGAATTAAAGGGAATTAGCTTCTTTCATACATGAGTCATGTTTATGGGGGGGGGGGGGGGGGATATGATATGCAGTATGTGATCAATGAATTTTGTACATAATAAATTATACAAATTTATTGTTATTTGCCGAAATCCATCCATGATTTCCACTCCATTTGCATGAGTTGTATTTATTTTTAGATTCTCCAACGAGGTTAAATACTGTAGACACAATTAAACCAGCACAATTAACTCCAAAGGCAAAACACTTATACAAGGTAGTGAGAAACTTAAAAAAGATGAACAGCGTTTATAAGTTGAGAAATGTTACACTCAGGAAAAACTTACATTCAGCACACAAATTCTTCTACATTCAACAGTCAGACCTGCATGCAGACACAATTGGGGAGTTGCCAGTATTTGAAAAAAAAAGGGAAAAGTAGTGAAATCTACAGATTTATTAATGAAAAGCCTAAAATGATAGAAATATTAATAAAACACTTATTCGTTTTACCAAAATTTAATAAATAAAATTGACTTTTTTAAGTTGTGAGTCATGTGATCTCAAACGCCAATCACGGCGCGTGACGTCATTGTGCAGTAAACAGCGATTTATATATAGCGACGAGTGACACTTCGCGCATTTGCTCATACACGTTTATATTAAAAAATATCGTTTACGAGTACTTATTACTCGATTTCTTAGGTAAGGAAAGTAGTGAAAGTAGGTATATTATTGGCAATGGAAAAGAACTTCGTTAAAGGTGACAGCACAAATTTACCAACAATAGACGCTATTATGGTGGTTAGCTATTTCGCTACAAATCCAGACTTCTGTTCTGCCGAATACAGAAATGTTAAAACTTCTGTGTAAGTATATTGTTTTACTACACAATTGCAAGCTAGAAATATGTTTGAAAGAAATTAAATACCTAAGAGGTTATGTACTCTTACTGTATTATTTCTCTGTATAGGTCTAAGAGTAAGCTACGGCGATGATGCAGTTGACTATGTACAACTCTATCGTAACCCTGTTCTCACAACAGGGAACAGCACAGTATTGATAATAATTTTTATTATCCATTATTTTTGTGAGAAAAATTCACTCCTTACTGTCCCTAACCACAACTTTCGTTGTTTACTGCACGTTGACGTCACAAATGGTCACGTGACCATGCAGTGCGTTTTCGCGGCAATTTTTTTATTTCAAATAAAAATTACATTTTTTCATGTTAGAGGTGTAGCAAAAATTAATATTTTTTTACAAGCATATTTTATCATAATGAACAGTTTTAAACACTTTTAAAAATTTTGTCAACTCTCCAATTAACTTTTGTTTACAACAGTTATTAAGAAAACGTGTCAAATCAAAAGTGTAGGAATGGATGTGTTTTGAGAGTTTGAAATTCGCGCGATCAAGCTGGCAACCGGCACGTACGCCAAACCGACGCGTAGTCGCGTACCGATGCGAACCGGAGCGAACTACCTAAAGCGGTTGAGCGAGAACAACCAAAAAACAGTTGCTAAGAATCCTCGTTGAGAATCGGACGGTGTGCGAAAAAGAGTGAATATGATCGAGCAGAATTAACGACCTAAAGTTACTAATACCAAACCAATTTATATCCATATATTATCTTACATTTATAATCTAATAAACAATTTATTAAATATTCATTAAATGGAATTAATAAATTTTCTACAAAAGGGCAACGATTTTCTTTGCATGAAAAATTAATGTGCTTAGCTCTATACAAAGCGTCAGGTGCAGGATACAGATTACTATCAAGATGGTTTAAGCTGCCATCAAGAAGCACAATGACCCGGTTTTTGCAGACACTACCGCTTGAAAGCGGGATAAACCCATGTATAATAGCTAGTTTAAACATTTGAAGCTAAAAGATAAATTGTGCTCGTTAATATTTGATGAAATGGCACTCATACCACGTATAGATTACGATGAACGTAATGATCAGTTAGTGGGAATAGGAAATACGGGAATATTCGACCATGTTTTGGTATTGTTTGAGATTCGAGCATTAGTTCCTTTCACCGCCGCTCTCATCTCACCGCAGCACCTTACGGGCAGCGGAACACAACGGCAGATCTACAATCGATCGACGAATCAGATCTTGCCGTCCGCGCGATCACCCAATCAGATCTCACTTCCGTTTGGCGCGTCGAGAAACGATCATCCATCTTGTACTCACTCTTGTTCATATAGTGCTCGTAGTCGGACGCATCGCGTGCGATTTTAATTTGTTATATCAAAGTGTGAATTCATTTTCCGCATCAAGCTTTCATCAAGTTTGTTCATTATACTCGATCTCTCTCAACCATACTCACGCTCAATCAAGTACTTTGTAAGGCGCTCACCGAGTGTGAATCGTCGCGTGTGAAGCACGTGTCGGTGCTAGTACATTCGCAGCTCGCCGCGTGCGTTAATTCAATCGCAAGAACTAGAAACTACGCGTCTCAATCTCACCTATTCTCTGTTTTAAATAAACGACGATTTAGTTTTAACGTGCTGTGCTTTGACCCTTCTTCGCCAACCATAACCTATCCCGGCGTACTTTACATCCATTCGCAAACAGGTATTCATGTTAAAAGCAGTAGTGGGACATTGGAAGCAAGCAATAGTATATGAATTTTGCAAAGCAACGACAAAACCTTTAGAGCTAAAGATACTTATCAAGGATATAATAAGAACAGTAAATCGTGAAACTGGTATGTAAAGAAGTTTTATAATATTTTTAAATTCGAAGAAATAGTAGTAAAGCGATTTCGACGATCGTGAAGTTTACACGCACAATACTTTTTTCAACACCTGCATGAAAGGTGTGTGTTTTGATAGCCTGCTGAGCGATTCGTAAAAAATGTGCATCTTCGATTGCTTTTTTATTCTGTCGAAATTAATAAATACCTAAAAAAAAACTGCTTCCGATAATGATTCTAATTTGTGGTTATCACGCCACTCCATAAATTTGTTGTACATCGTCTCGTACTTTTCATTTGATTTCGACGGCAGCAAATTTTCCCCGATCGCTTTGGCAGCTTCTGCTACTTCGGGGGGCGTGTGGTACCCCGTATCGCTAGCACTCTCATTATTACTCATTTTATCTTTTAATAAAAAGGGGTACTGTGACAGATGTAATATTAAGAACGCCAAACTCCAGTCTCCTTGGGAGCAAAGTAAAAAATTGCGAATACGCATGCGCGTAAAGTTTTTTTCCCTTAGGAGAAAAATAGAAAACTCGAATACGTCTGAAATTGGTCATTTTGCTCCCGCTCAGCTGGCGTAAAAAAAACACCCATTTTCATGCAGGTGTTAAAAAAAATGATATATTAGCATTGAAATAATATTAAACTATTTTTCAAATTTGTATTGTAATATATATTACTTTGTAGGGCTTAAGATTATTTCCCTAATTTGTGATCAGGGCTCAACAAATCGGCCCGCAGTAGAAAGTTTATGCGAAGAAAGCAAAGCGTATTATTTACAACAAAATAAATCACCAAAACGGTGTATTATAATTGATAACTACAAAATAATTCCTTTGTACGGTATCCCACATTTAATAAAAGGGATCAGGAATAATTTGTTAAATAAGGATTTAATATGGATGCAAGAACAAACCATACTAAGGGCAACGTGGAAGAACATTATCGCAGCATATAAAATTGATTTCCAGAAATTAAGGTTCATCGTCATAATAAACTCCTTCCGGACAGTATCGAAGTGCCGGACAATCGTTTTAACCATGTACATTTAGACTTAATTGTTTTACCCCAGATAGGGGATTTAAGATACTGTTTAACTATCGTAGATCGTTTCTCTCGTTGGCCGGCGGCCGTGCCCCTTGCAGACATGCAAGCGGAGACGGTTGCTACAGCATTTCTGAGTAATTGGGTGTGCCAGTTTGGGACGCCGCTCACAATAACAACCGACCAAGGAGCCTTGTTTGAGTCTGCGTTGTTTGCTGCCCTGACGCGGGCCATTGGCGCGAACAAAATTCACACGACGCCGTACCATCCGCAATGTAACGGGATGGTGGAGAGATGGCACCGAGCGTTGAAGGCTGCCCTGATGTGTAATCCGACGGTCCCCTGGCCCCGGTTACTGCCTCTTGTGCTTTTGGGTCTCCGCACGGCTTTTAAACAGGACCTTCAAGCATCCCCTGCGGAGATGCTATTTGGAACTACGCTCCGTGTGCCTGGAGAGTTTTTCGTGTCTAGAGACATTCCTGCGAACCAGCAGGGATTTGCCGAGCGGCTCGCTGAGCACATGCGGACTGTGCGGCCTGTGCCGACGAGCAATCATTCTAGAACTGCTCTGTTTACTTTCAGAAGTTTGGCCACGTGTAGCCACGTTTTCAGGCGTGTCGATGCGGTGCGCCGCCCGTTGGAGCCGCCGTACGCTGGGCCATACGAGGTGGTTCGGCGTGTCAATGACAAGGTTTTCATCATTCATAGGACTTTACCGAATGAATTAGTCTGGGAACACTTTATTGCTGAGGTTATATTTATTATTATTAGCCACTTGGCTACAACGATTGCAACACATTGCACGTGGTGCGGGGAAAAGCTATCCCTTGATATAAGAGCTCTATGGCGACTGCTGCGTCTCGTAGTCTAGCTGTAACTGTTTCCACGCATTGCCTCGCCTCGAGGCGCTGTTTCCGGCGCCCTGGCTTCGAGGCTTGGTCATGCGTAGCCGGTGGCGCATCCTGGCGGCGTGATGGCGAAGTCGCCACAGATCAACCGGACGCCGAATAAACCGAGTGTAGTGCGCCAACCGGCGGGAACCGGATGTTAATTTTAATTGGTGCGCGTGATCGCTTTAGCTAGCCCCTCAACATCTATCCGAGGTCACTTTAACTAGCCCCTCAACACCTATCCGAGGTCGCTTTAACTAGCCCCTCAACTTCCATACGAGGTCGCTTTAGCTAACCCCTCAACTTCCTTTCGAGGTCGCTTTCACTAGCCCCTCAACATCTATCCGAGGTCACTTTAACTAGCCCCTCAACAGCTATCCGAGGTCGCTTTAGCTAGCCCCTCAACACCTATCCGTGGTCACTTTAACTAGCCCCTCAACTTCCTTCGAGATCGCTTTCACTAGCCCCTCAACATCTAACCGAGGTCGCTTTAACTAGCCCCTCAACTTTCAACATTAAACACCTATCCGAGGTCGCTTTCACTAGCCCCTCAGCTTCCCTTCCTGGAAAGCGTGGGCCAGCTGATAGGCACCAGAAGCAATAACGACAAATCAGAGAGAAGGAATCCTCTCAAATTCTAAACTAACATACTAAATCGACCAAGCGTCATTATTATATTACACAAACTTAGTGTAGAGACTGTAAGTTCAGTTTACGCTTTAGTATCGTACCATTATACTATATTTAATATTAATCAACGCGTCAGTTAAACTATATTTAATTTCCGGTTTAGCGTAGAGACCAAAATCAAACGTTATTCCCGATCAAGCGTCGAAACCGAAACCAAAGGGATATCCTTTATCGACTTGTATGTCGATTCGTAATAATTCTTATCGTTAAAGTACACACGACTCCGTGTCGTATTATATGTTCTATTTCGACCTAGTGTCAAAAGCCTTTTTCTTGAATAAACTATTTGTTAATTATTGTTAAAAGAAGGACTTTAGTATCTTGAAATTCATTTCTTAATCGCACGCCACCCGAACTAATCCCATAATTTCACAGGTAAACCGCTCTACTTGTGGAATCACCTGTAACTAACGGCACAGTCTCGTTTGAGAACGTTACAATATGATAAACAATGACATTTGGAATCCATGTCCTAGCAGTATAGATACGCAATAGCCATGGATAGTGAACAAAATAACTTTTCGATACCCTACAGTAACTTCTTCTTACTGACTCATGATTGTAATGTAAACACACCCTTTGCAAGCATGTGCTTTTTTAATCTGTAATTTGCCTATTTTAAAAGTAATACTGATCGTTACTTAGCACTTTTAAGCGTCTCGTTAGTCACAATTTATAATTGAAGTTCAAAAGCATGGTCGAGGGCGATTGTAATATCGGCAGTCGGGGTCGGTTGTACCGCAACAGAACCGAATAGTGTCAAAGAAGGCGAATAATATTGTCTTGTTTGCATAGAATCCGTGCAGTGTTACAACCGATCCGGGGTCAGAGACGGTTGCAACACTTTACACTGTAACGTTAGGGCTATAACACTCCGCTTCTCATTTTTTATTAATAACTTGGATATTACTTGACATACAGTGAAACTGTTGTGACTCAATGATGGCAGATAAATAAGTAACATTTCCGTATAAGAGTTTTTGTTGTAAATGTAAAAGTCCCTGCGTAATCGTATTCCAAAGTTAAAGTGTTACTACCGCCCCAGGCCTACCCCAGTGATGAAACTGTGCAGCCCCTAAATATTATTAAATTTGTCTAAAATTTGGCATACAGATCACTTAGATGAATAGAATGCCTTTCGGATTAAAAAATGCCCCTGCAACATTCCAAAGGTTAATGGACCAAATCCTCACCGGACTGCAAGGGATAGAGCTGTTTGTATATCTTGACGACATTGTGATTTATGCCAGTTCACTTGCGGAGCACGCAATTAAATTCGAGAGACTAATGAAACGTTTAGAGGAAGCAAATCTATGCTTACAACCGGACAAGTGCGAGTTCTTGAAGAAAGAAATCGCATATTTGGGGCACATCATTAGTGAAGAAGGGGTTAAACCTGATCCCAAGAAGTTAGAAGCAGTTAGAGAATTTCCACAACCAAAAACACCGAAGAATGTAAGACAATTTCTAGGATTGGCCGGATACTATCGCAGGTTTATAAAAGATTTTTCGAAAATAGCTAAACCCCTATCTGACCTGACAAGGCAAGACTACCAGTTTATGTGGACGACTAAACAGCAGAATGCATTTGCGACACTACGAGATGCATTATGTAAAGAACCAATACTACAATACCCAAACTTCAACGAACCCTTCAATATTACAACGGACGCTTCCGGTTACGCCATCGGAGCAGTCCTAAGTCAGGGAGAAATAGGAAAGGATCTTCCAGTAGCATACGCTTCGAGAATACTAAATGACGCAGAAACGCGCTATGCTCCAACAGAACGTGAATTATTAGCATTAATATATGCTGTAGGACACTTTCGACCATATGTATATGGAAAAAAATTCAATCTAATAATGGATCACAAACCACTGGAATGGTTACACACATTATCTAACCCAACCTCAAGGCTCATGCGTTGGAAGATAAAATTGGCGGAGTACGAATATAAAATCATATACAATCCTGGGAGGCACAACACAAACGCAGATGCCCTCTCACGAAATCCAGTTATTACACTTCCCCTACAAGTGAAGGGAAAACGAGCTCATTCGCAGAGCCCGACCTCAGGATCTCCAAATCAAAACCCAACGAAACAACCAAAAGGAGATGGATCATCATCATCATCATCCGAATTCGATCTCATCCAAATACCAGTGAAGAGGAAATTAAAAAGAAAACATAAGACCACAACAACTACATCATCGAACCGACCAGTGGAGAAAAAGAGGGGAGTAACTACGAAATTGGGAACAGCAGAAATGGAGGTGTCTACCGATAGTTTCGAAGTAAATAAGGATATTCAAGTCTCAGTAGAGGTCCATCCCTCACCTGGACAAATCAATCATCCACCGTCGACCTCTAAATCAACCGCTCCCAACCGACCTCATGCTCCGCAACGAATGGAGGTTGAAATAATGCAAAAGGATTGGGATCAAATCATGGAAATTAGTGAGAACATAGTAGTCCCGAAGAGTCATGCTTATAGGGAGCCTCCCAAAATAAGGTCCAGTAATAGTAGTAGCAGCAGCAAAAATAATAGGCCACCAATAAGAGGAAAAAAATACTGCACCAGAGATTCCAGTGGAACATTGACTGGGCCATTATCCCCAATAATAATAAGAAGAGATCCAAATAATAATTTCAAGGCATTCACTGGGCCGCCACGGCAGCGGGTATCATCGCGACGACAAGGCCTACCACGGCAACAAATGCCGCCACGACAGCAGGTATCATCGCGACGACAAGGCCTACCACGGCAACAAATGCCGCCACGACAGCAGGTATCATCGCGACGACAAGGGCTATCACAGCAACAAATGCCGCCACTACAACAAGAATTACCAAGAGTAACCAATCAAGAAATTATTCAAAGTAGGGTCAAGGAAATTGCAGACCAATTATGGATGAGAAGAGAAACTGCAGGGATATTTATTACCACACGCGGTGAACCAGTGGGCAAGGAAAGCGCGGAGTTTGTAACAAAAGAACAAATTAAAATTACCTTACCACTGCCACTACAGGCAGGAAGTATATTAGAAATTCTCCAACCAACACGGACCATCTTAGGGATGGTGATGCCTGATTCTCCAAGTGAAGAGGCCTACTATACCATAATAAGGAACCTGTATGATAAATTAATACAGAGGAATATTAATAAAATTTCACTGCCTAGAACAGAAACTAATATATCATGGGAAAAAGTAAAACATATGATTAATTTAAGATTCTTACAAACCAACATTAGCATCACGATTTGTAATGGCACTATACAGCTGCCATCGGAACAGGACCGTTTAACAATAATTAAGGAAAACCATGAGTCACCAGTAGGAGGACACAAAGGGGTAACGAAAACCTACAACAGAATCAGGAATCTGTACCATTGGCCGAACATGAAAAAGGAAGTGAGACAATTCATTAAAACATGCATAAGTTGTCAAAGAAAAAAACTAGTGCGTGTAAAAACGAAAGAACCAATGATAATAACAGATACGCCAATAGACGCCTTTGACAAGATATCCATGGATATTGTGGGACCATTGCCACTCACAAAATCGGGAAAATCATACATACTCACCATACAAGACAATCTAACAAAATTTTCGTTAGCCATACCATTAGTCTCGTACACGAGCGAAGAGATAGCCCAAGCATTCACCACACACTTCATATGCCAGTACGGATGCCCGAAACCAATTCTCACGGATCAGGGATCCTCATTCATCAGTTCTCTCATGCGAAAGTTTGCAAGGACTCTTAACATTAAGCAGTATAAAACCACAGCATTCCATCCACAGTCAAACGGTTCCCTAGAAAGAAGCCATCACGTCTTGGTTGAATATTTGAAGCACTATATAACTAAGGAGAAACAATGGGACCAGTGGTTACCACAAGCCATGTTCTCCTATAACACAAGTATACACGAAGGCACTAAATACACTCCTTACGAGTTAATATACGGTAAAAAGGCCAGACAACCATCAAGCATAAAACCAAACGACTCATTAGGCACATATCCGGACTTCGTGGACAGATTAGTTACGAAGTTACTCAATATCCGTAAAATAGGAAGACATAATTTAACAAATTCAAAACACCGACAAAAATATTACTACGACCGGAAAATATCGTCCATTAATTATCGCAAGGGCGAGAAGATAATGCTTTTAAATCCAAAAAGAAACAAATTCAGCGATGAATACAGCGGGCCGTATACAATCGTGGAAATCCTAAACAACAACAATGTAAAGATAGCCATAGGGCCCCGGCGAACTAAGGTTGTCCATCAAGATAGAATTAAAAAGGCCTATACGCAAATACAAGATGGCGGTCCTAGGGATGTTTCGGTAAAATACTATCAATCAAGCAGAACTGCAAATTCCAAAAGTGGTAGGGGAACGTACTCGCGGACTCATTCTGAAAAGTCTTATCCTGGCGAAAGGACGTGCAGTAAAAATTCTCTAAAGAAATAAAAAGAAAAGGAAAAGAAGAATCAAGGCAGGCCGTGAAGAAACTTAAGGTAGGAACATTAAGGCATATAGTGATTAAAAGGATAAATTATAATTGAATAAATTCCGGATAATTAGAGTCACGCTAAAGGAAAAATGTCAATCAAATCGCCTGAGGAGAAGTGGGTTCACCGCCCTCGCGACGAGGAGGCAAGTGAGGACCACTACCTGAGGCTTTTGGGGATGGTCTGCCTGAAGGCTAAATGGCCCGGATACAGAACGGACCGCAGTGACTTGTATCGCCGGAAGATTTGCTACCCGTGCTACAGGAATCTGAAGGCCGAAGACACCCGCTACTACACCCCCGCGAGCCGACACCTCCTAACACTGCGGAAAAATTTAATTAATTTTAAATATTGCATGATCTGCACTAGGCAGATCCACAATATAGGAGTGGCGGCACAATGTGCCGAATGTGTCGAGGCGTACACTCATATCAGTCAGGGCAATAATGAAGCCCTTGAATTGGGTCTTTCCCTAAATATTTTGGAGGCACATGAGCGAGGCCAAATACAGCCTCAATAAATTTTTCATTTTCCACCTTACATAACGATTTCATAATTACTTCAACCCTTACCTTCATATCCTCACCAAACGAACGAAAACGTTAGTGTTACGTTGAAACCTTTCATGAATAAGCAAAAGAGGGATAGGTATATACCGAGGTCAAGGGAACCACAACATAAACAAACCGCGCATTCCTGAACAGTAGTCTAACAGAGTCGCGTAGTAAATAGAGAAAGACAAGAGATTTTAGGGGAACATGTAGTAAATAATGGGGATAGTACCGTGTAAGGAGAATCACAACGACAGGCTTCATTCGATCTCGAGTACCCTTAACAATCAGCCGTATCATTCAGCAATATAGTAGAACATATCTAGTAAAATGCCTAACCGAGCGGGAAAAAAGGTTAAGAAATTAAAACCTCCGCGATTATCACCGGTAAAATCAGAACTGTGGAAACTACACGAAATTGAGGTACCCGAAGTGGATTGGCAGAACTATAAATACCTCACCCATTCCGATCCACGACGCCGAGCGTGGAAGTATATATTTCTGTTCGGCACGAGGAACGCACCACCCCCAACAACTGGAACGACCGTCAGGACGAACAAGGACGTGAGGACCTTCCAGGAAATAGAGGAGGAGGTGGAGAGCCAGACGTCTTCACGCGAACCAGTGGTCCAAGCAGTGGAAACCTCAGCATCTACATCTCTCGAGACGAGAGAAAAACCGGGCGACGAGATGTAACGTACCGCTGATACCGATACACATTTTTTCCTCTCTATTTCTTCTCTATCAGTTATTATTGAGACTTTATAAATTAATAGTATTAAGGATATATGCGAGCGACACACGATATGGCGGGAATCAGCGAATCAAGCGACGCGCAGCGCATGCGCATGACCGCCTAACTAACCGCGAATTCAGTGGCGCGAACGATTGAAGCGCGCCTGCGCAGACCGCGCGATAGACCGGACGCGGAATAAACTAAGTGCGGAGCGCGAACCGGCGGGAACCGGATGTTAATTATAATTGGTACGCGAGACCGGGCGACTAGCGATTGGCGAGAGTAAGGTATCGCCAAACACTATAAATACGGGCCTGCCAGCAGCAGAGAGCAGACTTGGTTCTGCCACCGAACCAAGAACTGAGGCCGCTTTAGTTAGCCCCTCAGTTTAAACGCAAGTTTATCTAAGACTCATTCCTGACACCAAACTAAACCTTCCATTTCGAGGCCGCTTTAATTAGCCCCTCAAACTTCCATTCCGAGGCCGCTTTAATTAGCCCCTCAAAACCTTCCATTTCGAGGCCGCTTTAATTAGCCCCTCAAAACCTTCCATTTCGAGGCCGCTTTAATTAGCCCCTCAACTTCCATTCCGAGGCCGCTTTAATTAGCCCCTCAAAATCTTCCATTTCGAGGCCGCTTTAATTAGCCCCTCAAACCTTCCATTCCGAGGCCGCTTTAATTAGCCCCTCAAATTTCTATCCTAAAACCTAGAAAGCGTGGGCCAGCTAATAGGCACCAGAAGATACTGCTTAAATTCTACTTCCATCCTAGAAAGCGTGGGCCAGCTGATAGGCAACAGGAAGCCGAATCTGAGAGAAGGAACTCTCTCAATACTCAACTAAACATTCAATATCGACCTAGCGTCACTCTTATATTACACACCGACTTAGCGTCGTGACTTACGATTTAGTATCGTACCCTTATATCTTTAAGCACTATTATACCGACTTAGCGTCGCGCTTCTATGTTCAATTAGAGATTAAGCATAATTTTCGTTACACAACTATACGTTCTGTAATACCGACTTAGGGTCGAAACCCAAACGATATATTTTATTACCGACCGACGCGTCGTTATATAATCATCTACCGTTCTGTTAACTATTGACTCCGTGTCAAATTCTATCTATCATTTCGACATAGTGTCAAAAACCTTTACTGAATAAACGATTTTTGTTATTTACTGTTAAAAGAAGGACTCTCGTTTCGTGAAATTCATTTCTTTATCGCACGCCACCCGAACCAATCCCACAATTCCACGAGTAAACCGCTCTATTCGTGGAATCACCTGTAACTCGCGGCATAGTCTCGTTTGAGAACGTTACAAGCGTTACAAGAATGACAACACTACCGATAACGACAACAATTAGAAAATATGTATGTATTTATGTTCCTTTCATGTTTATATTATTATATTTTATGTATATATTTATGTTCCTTTCATGTTTATATTATTATATTTTATGTATATGCATAAATACATAATGTTTTAATTATTATTTTGTGTTTTCTGTTACCTGCCACCAATGTTACATATATTTCAATTTATTTTATTAGAAACAGGGAGGTAAAGGACCTTATATTCTTGAATGTTACCGCCATAATTCGAGGGTCGAGCAATGGGACACCGTCTGCAGATATTAGACCGATATTCGGGTCGTCACTTCCTTATTGACTCCGGTGCAGATATTTCGCTTCTGCCCGTTGATGGTAAGATCAACCAGAAACCCACAAATTTTAAATTATACGCGGCTAACGATACGTTGGTCGACACTTATGGAGAAAGGCTCTGTGTTTTAAATCCCGAGCTTCGCCGGGAGATCTCGTGGAATTTCTGCGTTGCTGCAGTTCCGTATCCTATCATTGGGGTGGAAATTCTTACCCATTATGGCTTAGTAGTTGATCTAAAGAGGCGTCGATTAATCGATACACTCACCACGATGCATACCTTGGGCGTGTCAAGGCCTTCTGCCATTCCCGCGATTACTACGGTAAAAAAAACACCGTTGGATAGCCGGTACTTGCGGATACTGGGTGATTTTCCAGAAATCACCGGGTTGCCGCAGATGGTCCCGTGGGAATCCTGCGATATTAGGCATTATATAGCTACTAAAGGACCCCCGATGGCACAACGTCCAATGCGTCTCGCGCCTGCTAAGCTGGCCGCAGCAAAAAAAGAGTTCAGGGCAATGTGTAAGGCCGGTATTTGCCGCCCTTCTTGTAGTCCGTGGGCGAGTCCAATTCATTTAGTTATGAAACCGGATGGGTCTTGGAGAATCGTAGGCGATTACCGCCATTTAAATGCTGCGACCGTACCTGACAAGTACCCGGTTCCGCATCTGTATGATTTTACTGCAAATTTGCACGGAAAAACAGTATTTTCGGCCTTGGATCTGCACAGAGCTTTTCACCAGATTCCGGTCGCCACGGAGGATATAGAAAAGACCGCCGTGATCACTCCGTTTGGTCTTTACGAATTTCAGGTAATGACTTTCGCACTGCGAAACGCCGGTCAAACGTTTCAGCGTTACATTCATCGTGCCCTCACTGACCTCGATTGTGTGTTTGCTTTTTTGGATGATATCCTCATTGCATCTTCGTCTCCAGAGGAGCACGAGAAGCATCTCCGAATTGTGTTCGAGCGCTTGAAACAGTGTCACCTGCGCTTGAACGTGGACAAATGTAAATTCGGACTTCCCGAAATTCAATTTTTGGGCCACGTCGTGAACTGCGACGGAATTAGGCCCACATCGGATAACGTCGAGGCCATTCGTAGATTTCCCAAGCCACGCAGGGTAGCTGAGTTGCGTCGTTTTTTAGGCACCGTGAATTTTTATCGAAGGAGCATTCCTCATGCGGCCGAAGCTCAAGCTCCGCTAAATGAATATACGCGCGATTCGAAAAAGAATGACAAGCACGAGATTGTCTGGTCTCTGTAGGCTACAAAGGCTTTTGAAGCCATTAAAGAAGAGATAGCGCGTGTCACGTTGTTAGCCCACCCTTGCAATGGGGCGGAAACACGCGTGGTGACTGACGCGTCTGACTTTGCTGTGGGGGCTGTCCTCGAACAATTGATTACTGTTTACGACGGCACAGCATAAATATAGTGGTTACGACCGAGAACTTACCGCGATTTTTGAAGCGATCAAGTATTTTAAATATTTCTTAGAAGCTCGAGAGTTTGTGGTCGCCACTGACCACAAGCCTCTAATGTATGCGTTCATGCAACGCGCTGATAAAGCGTCACCGCGTCAGTCCCGACAACTCTCATTCATCGCGCAATTTATCACGCGAATAGAGTATATTCCAGGGGTGGACAACGTGGTGGCGGATCCACTATCGGGAATAGAGGCCATACGTCTGCCAGTTGAAGTTGAGCTCAACGAGCTCGCCGAGTTGCAAGATAGCGACGCGGAGTTGAAACAATTGCGCGAATCTGCCGAATATTCCAGTTCCTGGAAACAGATACAGTGGGGACCAACCCATAGTAGCGTTCGCCATTTTACTCTACTGAAATACAGTTGATTGTTTGTTTACAACAATGTCATTATTTATTCCTGTGTGATACGCATAACGTAAGCAGGAGTATGCCTGCTGTCTCTGCACATTGTGTACAGGGAATTATCCTTTCCCCACCTAACATTCCTACAGGTCGAGCTCGAGCACGAGCTGAAAGACGAAGCGGGACATAGTATCATGCTTTCTCTTTTTCGTAGCCGACGGTAACTTCGTGTCGACTCTTTCGTTCTCTTTCAGTCGCTCCCGAGTTCTCTCACTCTCGACCGAAGGATTCCAAGAAGTGGAGGAGATACAATCGTGCGCTCAACGCAGAGTCGAAATGTGCCCGTTATTTGGGCTCTCATGGAGGCAAACGAAAAAGCGCTGTTGTAAGAGTGAATATGCTCCACAAATTTCTTGGATTCGGGGTCTTTCTCACACATTAGTTGTTGTAATAATATCGAGAATTATTTCGTTTCTAGAGGGGGGGGGGGGGGGGGGGTCTCAAATGTCACCGGGCAGTGAGTCTGGGCACGTATGTGACTTAGGCCCCTCAAAATGGCCTTCGGGAGACCAATTAGACAAGTACCCTTCTGGTACGCAAAAGTTGTAAAATTTCGTATTTCGCAGCGAAAATTGTTTCTAGGGGAGTGTCCAACAAAAATGGTGGTTATCTTAGGCGTCTTATTACATAGGATAGTAATGCCTAGCGAAGACAGGCTAAAAACTAGTGTCATAACACATGAAGAAAGTCATTCTTAAGACACAATAACCAGAAAAATAAATATCTTATATATAATGCTATAACAGTTTTTATACTGTACTCTGAAAACTCTGGAAATAACTCAGTCGTATTTCAACATACCAGAAGCAGAAAAAAATACAAAATGTAACAGTTTTTATACACATACTGTACAATTTACATCCAGCAAGGAATGTACGTTCTTTTCGAGACATCCGATTTTTTGTTTTAATAATTTATTTTCCTTTATTGGTGAGTCGAGTTTTCTTCACAGGTTGTTTAATTTTGACGTAGAGTACGTCTTACCTTTCAGCAGGGGGCTGCCACTCTCATTTGCGATTTTGGGACAGTGTTTTGACTGCCACCTAGGCAGTTCCAATTTTTTCGAACTAATATTCAATATGGCCATGCACTAGTCTTTGTGCTACAAGGTATCGTATCGAACTGGAAACTCCCATTTGCTGATTATTTTAGGCAGTCAGAGCAGCAACGGACCAACCCACATTAAAAAAAAATTTGTTTTCCTATTTTATATGGTTAGTAGAGCCTATTGGAATACGTTATTGCTACTAATTCAATTTCGAAAAAAATGTAGGTTAGTCCGTTGTGGCTCTGACTGTTTTATTTCACAAATTGCAAGACGTCCTCAAATCAGTTGATCCACTGCATCGAAACTGTTGTACAAGCTGTCGAAGAAACAGGACTTATCATCCTCAGTATGGTTTACGATCAAAATACAACAAATGTTGCAGCAATTAATAGATTATTACTGGCAGGGAACGGCGGAAATGTCGTGCGCCCGCATCAGGAATAGCGGTAGGGGAATTCCACGCATGCGCGCAATGACGCGGTGACGTCAAACCAATCAACGCCAAGATGGGAAACAAAATGGCGCCACCGTCAAGGCAAAGCAAGTGACTAAGTGACGCCACGCTTTCGAATTCGAATACACGCTACGCGATACGGGTTTTTAATTGTGCTGTGCTTTATTAAAGTTCTAAGATGAACAAAGAATCAGGTAAGACAAATATTTAATACTTTTGCAATCGGTATAATTATAGAAATGAGCATTTCTTGAGAAATTAAAGTATCTCTTTGCACAAGGATGCATGCTAAACATTATGTTCATTACTTTCTTGTTTTAATATTCCGGTTTCTGATATTAGAAATGTACTAATAATGGATATATTTTATACAGATATTGATACTAGTGTTGCTTGACCTAGCAGTGCAACTGCAGATATTATATGGCCAGAGGCAGAGAGTCATTCAAGTAAGATATAGGTTAACTTTCTATTCTCAATGATTACTTTATTCAAATTGTTGTTTAATAGATTATGAATAATAATTAGTATTTTATGAATAGGCAGTGATGGCAGCTTCACCTCCACCAGTGCTAAGAAAACAAGGAAACAAGTAATTTACTGGATTCGCAGACTATGTTGGACGGCCATATTGAATTGTATTTCGCGCCTCTTCCTCGAGATCACTGGTAGTAACCTTACTCTATGCAGTTAGCGCCACTGGTTGAAAGTCTAGGTTTCTTTTTTCCCCTAGCCCCGCCGTCTATGGTACTTCCCGTTCCCACGTCATTCCTTTCTTTTGTGCAGAAAGTGCCACAGGCTCAATTTTTTGTGAAGAAAGCCAAGAAAATAATTAAAGAAAATGGGACGGAAAAGAAGCAGGAGAAACGATTCGGAAGAGGAAGATCGTTTGGAGAAGCGGTTAAGACGATTGGAAAAGAACTTACGAAAATATAAGAAAAGACATCGTTCACGATACCGTAAGTAAGGTTATGTTTGCAGAACGAAGCAGATTCAGATTTGGACACAAGTCCGGATCTGGTACTCTCACGAGAGAGGAAAAGTGGGAATATTGGGACACGAGTCCCTTTCGCCCTATACTATATACGTCACCTGTCGGGCTCGGCCCGCACAGGTTCGGACAAGAGTCCTGGAACATGTGACGATACAGAAGAGATTTTGCATCTCTGTAAACGGGACATGAGTCCCATAAGCCAACCAATAAATTCCCAAGGGGAGTTTTTTTGGTTGGAACTGAGTCCCTTCACCCTCTGCTATACACATCACCTGTCGGGTTTGACCTTGACAGGTTCGGACAAGAGTCCTTGAACACGTGATGGTGCAGAGGGGAATCCTATTCGACAAGCAGGACACGAGTCCTATTAGCTGAGTCATAAATTTCATGAATAAAAAAAAAAAATGTTTCTAATTTTGTGTATATTAATTCAGGTGATTCATCATCGAACTCAGATACCTCATCTACAAGGAATAAGGAAAACTTGGAAGGCTCCGTGGATACCAGGAATGGGAATCTGAGCGACTTCTCCGAAGGGAGACCTGCGGAGCAGCAGGAAGAAACAACGGAGGAGGCTACTATTGTAGCGGTAGAACCTAATTCTGATAACAACCAGGCAGGAGCATCTGGAGAATTAGCACAAAATATTTTGGAGGTATTAGGAAAACGGTTAGAACCTGAAATACCTTTGGGACCAGCTATTCACAAAGATATTTCCATACGCTGGAAGGAAATCTGTAACAAGGGACTTCCTAAGGAGGAACAAACGGTTTTAATGAAAAAAATATCCAGTTCCGGAGAACTGTAAGGGAATTAATCCACCCATTTTAAATGCAGAGGTAAAGGCCTCCTTACCAGAAGGGGCTATCAATAGAGATGCTCGCATGGTCTCAAAACAGAGAAAATTGGCATCGTGTCTCTCAGCTCTGGGAGGGGCGATATCAGGGTTGTTAATTGACGAGGGGCCAAATAACCTAACGGTATTAGAGAGCTTATGTGATGCGGGCAGACTGCTCGTGGATCTTCAACACGAGGAGTCGCTGACTAGGAAGTCGTTGGTCCTGTCAAATTTGAACGCTAATATAAGAGAAGCCCTAAATGTGACGGCCATAGATGAAAATTTATTTGGCCAAAAATTAGAGGGCCATATCAAAACAGCAAAATCGTTGGAACGAACGAGCAAGGAGTTAAAACAACCTTCCAGACCATTGACAAAATTTTCAAAAAACGGGAAGGGCCCGACCCGTCCTTTATCATCGAGGACACAACCCAGAGTGATGGGCGGGCACAAGAAACCAGTCAGTCTTCGGAACTCAGCCTACCACAAACCGAGCACGAGTACATCATGGAGGCGAGATCAGAAGACGTCGAGGAGACGATAGATTCGGTAAGTCTTCCGGCAGGCAGATTGAGATGGTTTTATGGGGCCTGGAAGAAGATTACAGAGGATACCATTATTTTGCAATGGGTATTAGAGTATAACATTCCGTTTGTAAGCCCGCCTCGTCAGAGCGGGGTACCCACAGAAGCTCACTGGTCCTCGGATGAACTTAATCAGATTCCGAAGATTCTCAATCAATTATCTCAAAAGGGAGTTATTAGAAAGTGTGAGCCTACGACGGGTCAATTCGTCTCAGGGATTTTTCTTATTCAAAAGCCGGATGGCTCCAGTCGGTTAATTTTAAACCTTAAGAAATTGAATAAGTTCATAAAAACTGAGCATTTTAAATTGGAGGACTTAAGATCTGCCAGGGATTTAATGGTTCAAGGTTGCTTCATGAGTACCTTAGATCTTAAAGATGCATATTATCTAATATCGATCGCAGAAGCGAGTAGGAAGTTCTTAAGATTCAGCTTCCAAGGGAGTCTTTTTGAATTTAATTGCCTTCCATTTGGATTAAATATTGCACCTTATGATTTCACCAAGCTGATGAAACCAGCCATATCTTGCTTAAGAAAACGGGGTATACGCTTTGTAATTTACTTAGACGACATCCTCCTCTTAAGGCTCGTATAGACTGGGCGATAATCGCCGGCAACTTTGTTGCCAGCGACTCCAGCGGGTCGCCTGGCGACTCGCTGGGGACTCGCTGGGATGCATCGGCTTGTCTCCAGCGATTTTTACCGAGCGGCTGGTATCCAGCGACTTATGTCCGGCGACTCGGCAACTTGTGTCCCCCACCTTATGACCAAGACCAGTGATGCCAGATTCCGGGCGGGTTCCCTCGAGAATTTCCCCCACCTCGCGCACACTACGCCGGAGCTGCGTGTCCGTGAGTTGGACTCCGAAGCGCCGAGCTCACGGATACGCTGCTCCGGCGTAGTATGCGCGAGGTGGGAGAAATTCTCGAGGGAACCCGTCTCGAATCTGGCATCACTGACCAAGACCCTTCTTCGGCGTCCATTCCAAATCTTATTTTTAGTAGCCATGGATCCGTCAATAGCTATGGGTGTTGGCGCCGCGTTCATTGCCGCTTCTGTTTTGGAATTGAAGCGCGAGTTTTTACTCGAGAGATAAGGGATCCGTCTCGAATTTGCAGGGAAGACGGCGCAGGCGGGACCACGCGCAGTCAGCGGGCTACCATTTTTTCTTCTTGTGTCTCTCTCTCTCCGCAAGGCGTATTGATGTTGGATAATACTTTTTAACTGCTATACCTGGCACATTTAGATAAAAACTGAAGGGGATGACTTGTATACCACACCTGGTTCTCAAAAATTAATCAAGCTGATCGGCCAGAGTGTTTCGACAGGGTCCCGGTTTATGACCGTATTGTTCCGTGAGTCAGCGGTTGACAACGCTACCTGCGCGTCCGAATTCAGTTATCTTTTACAGCTGGCAATTTAGTATTTTTGAAGCGAAATTTCTTCATTTCTTTACGACTAGGCAATAGCTTGTTCTCGAAGTGTTCGTTGGGAAACATTTGTCTACCAGATGTCGATAATGGGTGGTATACACGGTGACATCCGACGCGCAGGTACCGTTGTCAACCGCTACTCGTGGGACAATACGGTCATAAACCGCACCTTGGCGGAACACACTGGCCGATCAGCCTGATTAATTTTTGGGAACCAGACGTGGCACACAAGCCAATCCCTTCAGTTTTTACCTAAATGTGCCAGATATAGGCCTGCGCCGTCTTCCCAGCAAAGTCGAGACGGATCCCTTATCTCTCGAGTAAAAACACGCGCTTCAATTGCAAAACAAGAGCACGCGTTGACCTGTTCCGTGCGAAAGAAGGTGGGCCTCGAAGAGGAGATATGTATTGCTGTGAAGAGAGCCTCGTCAAGGGAGTGTCCGCATATAATAAATTCGTTTAATATATATATATATATAAAATATATTAATGTTTTAATAAATATGTATATGTGTGGTGTTTTTCCACGCAGTAGATCATATAGTAGATATTTACGTTAAAAATTTATTATATATATTATATATATATATACATACAGGGTGTCCCAAAAATGTCGGACTTCCTTGAAAGGGGTTACTCAGGGGGTGATTTGAAACAACTTTTTCCTTAGCGAAAATATTGTCCGAAGCTTCGTTAAGGAGATATTAACCAAAAACCCCGACCAATCAGAGCGCGCGCCTTCCGCCTGAGTTCCCGCGGTAGCGTTGGCTACGAGGTAGGCGACCGCGCTTGTGCTACGAACGTACGAACAAGCAAGTCGGCATGCATCGAAGGAAACCGCGTTACACATTTTTTTTTTTAAAGCAGAATCTTAAATAAGAATAATTTGAAGTGAGAGGACAAGAAGTACGTAAATTTCGTTTTTAAATAAGGCATAAACGAAAAGGTAACGTAACAGAAAATGTACGACAAGTGATCGTAATTCGTTATTGAGGTAAAAATCCGTAGTTTAACAACGGCCAACACAACTAAATTTAAAAAATAATATTAGGTGTATGAATAAATTCTTTCCGACTGGAATTTCTATCGCGGTGGTATTCAGAAGCTGCCAGAAAAATGGCAAAAGGTAATTAACAATAATGGAAATTATTTCGATGATCGAGTTGTTTTCATATTTTTTAAATCGAACTGTTATTGTACCCTAAAATCGGAAAGAATTTATTTTCACACCTAATAATCACCAATAAATTAAATAAAACTCACCCTTTCGAACATTCCTTTCCTTGCTTTCCTTCCCTTTTCGGAAACCTGTGTCAGTAGGGCACTGTACCGATCCTGGTCATCGGCGTCCAGTGCTCAGCTGATCGCAGGGTCAATGTACCGAATATTCAATTCACTGCACGGCTACTAACACTGATCACTGAATTTATTTTTCACGGAACGTGTTGTTCCTACGTTATAAAAATTGGTGGCCGCGAAAGGGGCCGATTACTGTTAATTACTGGGACGAGATTACTACTATTACCCGGCGAAAAGAAAACTCGTGGCAGACTGTCTCGGGCTGTGCAGTCCGCTGCTGTGCAGCGATCAGATACGGATCCGACCGACGATCGTCAAAACAAAAGCGTAGGCTACGCTTGGTCAAATCGCTCTATCCCACTCGATCTCGTGTTTCGTTCGATCTCTTCGTCGCGCGGTGCGACAATGTATGTGGCAACTTCAGCCAATAACCAAAATACGTGTGTCCCGTCTTTAAAAGTGTGCCCAAATAGGTGGCTCGACCAATCGTCACAGCAGCGGACTGCACAGCCCGAGACAGTCTGCCACGCAATGTCTTTTCGCCGGGTAATAGTAGTAATCTCGTCCCAGTAATTAACAGTAATCGGCCCCTTTCGCGGCCACCAATTTTTATAACGTAGGAACAACACGTTCCGTGAAAAATAAATTCAGTGATCAGTGTTAGTAGCCGTGCAGTGAAGTGAATATTCGGTACATTAACCCGGACGCAGTGTGATCAGCTGAGCACTGGGCGCTACTTAACCATAAATCTTTTCGTCCACCGATAACCAGGATCGGTACAGTGACCCAGTGACACAGGTTTCCGAAAAGGGAAGGAAAGCAAGGAAACGAATGTCCGAAAGGGTGAGTTTTATTTAATTTATTGGTGATTATTAGGTGTGAAAATAAATTCTTTCCGATTTTAGGGTACAATAACGGTTCGATTTAAAAAATATGAAAACAACTCGATCATCGAAATAATTTCCATTATTGTTAATTACCTTTTGCCATTTTTCTGGCAGCTTCTGAATACCACCGCGATAGAAATTCCAGTCGGAAAGAATTTATTCATACACCTAATATTATTTTTTAAATTTAGTTGTGTTGGCCGTTGTTAAACTACGGATTTTTACCTCAATAACGAATTACGATCACTTGTCGTACATTTTCTGTTACGTTACCTTTTCGTTTATGCCTTATTTAAAAACGAAATTTACGTACTTCTTGTCCTCTCACTTCAAATTATTCTTATTTAAGATTCTGCTTTAAAAAAAAAAATGTGTAACGCGGTTTCCTTCGATGCATGCCGACTTGCTTGTTCGTACGTTCGTAGCACAAGCGCGGTCGCCTACCTCGTAGCCAACGCTACCGCGGGAACTCAGGCGGAAGGCGCGCGCTCTGATTGGTCGGGGTTTTTGGTTAATATCTCCTTAACGAAGCTTCGGACAATATTTTCGCTAAGGAAAAAGTTGTTTCAAATCACCCCCTGAGTAACCCCTTTCAAGGAAGTCCGACATTTTTGGGACACCCTGTATATTTATATATATATATACATATATCTATAGATATATATACATATATTTATAGATATATATACATATATTTATATATATATACATATATTTATAGATATATTAAATTTTTAACGTATACATTTACTATATGATGTACTTCAATATATATAGTGCGTGGTGTGTTGCCACAGAGTCGGCGATGTTTCCCATTCGGAACGGGAAACAGAAATACAGGCCCTAGACACTCGGGCGATGTTGCTCACCGTCCACTTGAATACAGTTTTTCGGGAACATGTGGCAAACAGTCATTTCTAGAAGGCCGTTTGAGGCAAGGGTCGAGTTGCTGTATCCCACAGCGATTGTTGCAAGTCGCCGGATACAGGTTCCGGCGACTTTCCCAGGTATATTCGTATCTCTTTACCCTTAAAGGACGAGTCGCCAGACACAGTTGCCGGACACAAGTCGCCGGATAAAAGTCGCCAGATACAAGTCGCTGGCGACAAGTCGGTTATCCCACCGACTCGCCAGCGACTCCGGCAACTAAGTTGCCGGCGATTATCGCCCAGTCTATACGAGCCTTTAGGAGACTCGTATGAACAATGCAAGCTTTGGTCAGAAGAAACTTGTTCAGAGTTAAAGAGGTTAGGTTTTTTTATAAATGCCAAAAAGAGTCAATTAAACCCTTCTACATGTTGTAAGTTTCTGGGATTTATGTTAAATTCGCAAGAGATGTCAATACATCTCCCGGAAGACAAGGAAATTGGCTTATTAAAGTCTATAAATAAATTCCTTAATAAAAAAGATTGCAAAATTCGCGAATTCGCTTCATTTATAGGGTCATTAGGCGCTAGCTGTTATGCCCTCAGATATGGTTGGGTATATTTAAAAGATTTAGAAAGAGAAAAATTTCTAGCGTTAAAGAATAATAACGATAACTTCGAGGCCAGAATGACTATCTCGAAAGAAATGGAAGATTATTAGGAAAGCTAAGAATTCTATTCAGGGGGGACTCTACCTTGTTGGACCGAAAAATTGCATTTTTTTTTTTTGCTTTTTCGGAAAGATATGAGTCTTGTGTATACACTCTGCAAAGCTTATAGCCAAATTCGAAAAATTGGTGAGGTTATAGCGTTTTGAATCGAGCGGTACGCAGGTAGATGTCGGAGCGCGTGGCGCCTCCTAGCAACGACGGTCGGTTCTCGAACTTCCATGCAAACACATCATTTGATTGTCTAATTGAGAAGATGTCTAAAGACACTAAATGTAAAAAATCAGGCTCGCTTCGCCCAGGAAGTAAATTCGCAAAAAGAAAATTCAGAGGGAATGCGCACACGAAGAAAAACGGGACAGAGTTCACGAGTACTTCCGCAAAAAAAATGAGAAATAGTGGTGATTGTGAAGTAACTGTGGATCCGATGCTGGAATATTCAATAATTCATTTTAATTTAATTTTTTTGGCACTCCGCGAATTTTTGAATTGTAAGAAATGTAATGGTGAAGTGGAGTTTGGTCGAAAAGGTGAGCAAGGCTTAGGATTCCAACTTGCTATCAATTGCAAATGTGGTACAAAATTGGTGAACTCTTCTCCGAAAGTAAACGATAAATCGTTCGAAATTAATCGCAGGATAGTGTTTGCTATGCGTCTTTTAGGCGTCGGCGCTGTTGGACTGAACATGTTTTGTGCAGTTATGGACATTTGTAAGGGACTGTCAATTAATGCCTATTATGTAGCTGTTGAAAATGTCTACAATGCTACCCAACAGGGAGTCGAGACCGATAGAATTTCGGTTTCGGTCGCGGTCGCGGTCAGTGAGAGCGACCAATATGGCATTTACGGTTCTCTCGACCGAACTGGAGAGCGACGAGCGGTCAGGAGTTTTCTCTCGACCAAAACTGAGAGAAAATTTTTCTCTGACTTTCGGTCGACCAAAAGTCTTGACCGGTCGCAAACGGTCGGGTTAATTTATGGAGAGGTTTCTGTTCCTCTCCATAAATTACGAGTCGGAGCGGTTCGGAGTGGTTCGGAGCGGTTCGGTTCCACCTAGCTGAATAGGTCGGGAAGCTATGTATGATATTCCTAGCGCTCACATTGTTTATCTCTCTCGTGACGGGATTTTTTAAAGCACATTGTTGCAATTATTTGTTACTCCAAGTGTGGAAAAAACAGAAGATAGGAATGTAATAAAATGTAAATATATATTTAACAATAGCATAAATAAGAAATTTTCACAGCAAACTTTATTACAATGTTTCAATTTTTATCTCGTGGGATAAGATGCGAAAATATTATTTTATATCTTTTAAAACAGTTGCTGTATAAGCGTTACTTCTTCAATTTTTATTACGAGATATATGTATAAGAAAGGAGAGTGGTACATCGGAAAATACAGTCATGTAGAGTGACCAAAAATATAAGGTACAATCTTTGCTTAACACAGAGTAGATATCTTCTGGGATGCGAGTAGCACATCTAACGTAAAACAAAAATGAGGACGTGATAAATTCCACCGTGGAATGATTCAAATAGAAAATACGTATCGGCTGTAAGGCTATTGTGCCGACATTTTTTGTTTACAAAATCCGAAAAAAATGTTTTTTGATCTTCTTTATACATACATTATCATAAGAACCTTATGTTACATTTTTAACAAAGTTCATAAATTTCGTTAAAATCAGCACCAAAGTTATTCTACCATTTTGGGGAATCTAGAAGGTTTGACCTATTTGATTAATACTTTTTCAAACTGAAAAATCATTTTTGTAACATGGTAAATTACAAAACAAATTCTTATTTTACAAATTCTCCTCGAAGGTTGGAAATCTAAAGCTTGAAAGAAGTATTACCAAATGCCTTGAAATTCTACCTACAAAATAAGCACCTTTTAAAGAGGGAGTTTTTAAAATTAGCGTCGTAATTAGCCATCGAAGGCAGCCGTGCGCCCCGTTTCAGGTAAGCGAGCCGCGCGCTGCATTATTGCGGACAGTTTACGATACCACTCGCACCCCGTATTACTTCAATCAGGACGAAACATAAAATCGACTGGTCCCGTATCCGCCTTAATGGTGTCATTT
Organism: Andrena fulva; assembly: GCA_946251845.1. Taxonomy (NCBI): domain Eukaryota; kingdom Metazoa; phylum Arthropoda; class Insecta; order Hymenoptera; family Andrenidae; genus Andrena; species Andrena fulva. The sequence continues at coordinate 40,977,168 of OX276327.1, forward strand.
ATGCCAGCGAAAGAGTTTCTTTAACTGCTTTTGTTTGAATTTCAATAGGGGTTATACCCAAAAGTTCCTGTTCCATATAATGTTATGGTTCAACGCAAATGCAGGGTGTTTTCTCCTCCATAATGTTTTCATATGTTATTCCAAGAGATAAAAATTGAAACATTGTAATAAATTTTGCTGTAAAATTTGTTATTTATGCTATTGTTAAATATATATTTACATTTTATTACATTCCTGTCTTCTGTTTTTTTTTCGTCACTTGGACATACTTTTAAAATATCCATACGAAAAATTATAAATTCAATCATTTTCTTCTTATTTCTATATTAACAATAATTTATTTATATTAACTACTTCTGTTAAAATAATGCATAACTAGTGTTTGAAATACAATAATATCTCGGCAAATCGACATAGTTTGAAATTGACAGTGTTACAGTAACAAATAACTGCAAAAGTCTGCTATCAACAAACCCGTGACGAGAGTGACAAACAGTGTGAGCGACAGGAACAGCATCCATACCTTCCCGGCTTATTCAGCTAGGTTGAACCGATCCGAACAGAACCGAACCGCTCCGAACCGTTCCGACTCGTAATTTATGGAGAGGAACAGAAACCTCTCCATAAATTAACTCGACCGGTCAACCGACCACTCCGACCAGTCGCCAGAGCGGTCAGGCCTTCGGTCTGAGATTCCCGACCGAGAGGCAATCGGTCTGGAGTTTCGGTTTCTTTTCGCAACCTCTTACTGTTACGGTCGCAATATCGGTCCCTTTTCGCTTGGGTTACTGGTCGCTAGACCGGTCAAGACCGGTCAGAATTTCGGTTTCTGCTTCGGTCTCGACTCCCTGCTACCCAATCCGTTTTCGACGTAGTCATAGGAAAGGCGGGAAAAGAGGAGAAAGAGAAAAATGCAAAGGCTGGAAATACAGTAGAGGAATTAATCGTGTCAGGAGATGGTTCGTGGAGTAAGAGGGGATTTACCTCATTACTCGGAGTGGTTACCCTAATCGGGAAATATACTAATAAAGTATTAGACTTAGTGGTCAAGTCACGTTACTGCCATGCGTGTGCACTACGTAGGAATGAAGTTGAAACGGAGGATCATGATCAATGGGTCGAACTACACCAAGAATCATGCAGTGTAAACCACGTAGGAAGCGCAGGCAAAATGGAGGTAGATGGTGTCATCGAAATGTTCAACAGATCCGAACAGCTTCATTGCGCCAAATATATATGTTATATTGGCGATGGAGATTCTAAAACCTTCAAAGGAGTAATAACGAAAAGTGAATGCGTAGGGCACGTGCAAAAGAGAATGGGGTGGAGGCTTAGAAGTGCCAAAAGAAGTAATAAAGGTATCGGCGGTAAAGATTCCGGAAAACTAACGGACAAACTGATATGCGATTTATCGCAGTATTACGGTTTGGCGATACGGAGACATCCAGAGTCGGTTGACGAGATGCGAAAAGAAATTTGGGCAACATATTACCATAAATGCTCCACAAATGAGAAACCAATGCACATGAATTGTCCTCCTGGATCGGATTCATGGTGCAAGTGGCGTCGCGCAGAAGCTGGAAAAGAAGATGAATTCGACCACCCCCCTCCTTTAGCCGATACAGTGCAAACTGTAATTCAGCCCATTTATGAGAGCCTGTCATCGAGGGATTTATTGGAACGATGCCTCGGAGGCCACACCCAAAATGCAAATGAAAGTTTCAATAGTACAATTTGGATAATGGCCCCAAAGCATACATTTAACTCCCTAAAAACGACACAAATTGCAGCATTCATTGCTGCTGCTGTTTTTAATGAGGGCTTCTCATCCATTTTGAAGATAATGGAAGTTATGGGAGTGAAAATTGGTCGTACATCACACGCATACTCAGTAAAACGCGACGCCAACCGTGTACAAAAGGCTGAGGAGCGACACTCTTTCGCAAGTAAAGAGGGGAGAACTGCCCGCAGAATGGAAGCAGTGAACGAAGAAGCACTGTACGAGGAAGTAGAAGGAGTCCTTTATGGCCCTGGAATAGCTAAAATAATGGTAAGTAGTCAATTTCTATCCTTATACATAATATGAACTTTTAAACTCGATTTTCTCGAAACTACATTTTTCGACCTGGCGTTGAAGAAATCGCGACAACCAATGAAGCAAACAACTTGAAATTTTACATGCATGTTGAGCAAGCGTCTGTCTATCTATGGTAGTAGATTTATTGCCGTATTGTAACCGTTCCTAATTTTACTTAATGATGTTTTGCCGATTTTTGAGAAAAATTCGATTCATCATATTCAGAAGCCTGCCATTTTAACATTTCTTTGTTTATCTTAATGAATCTACTACCATCGATAGCCACATTCATACAGATTAAGAATCTCTTTCGTTTTTGTGTTTCAGATTATCCTTCGAGTATATTTCGTTAACGCCAGGACCACCCGATTTTTTTTTTCAACGCCTCAAGTCAGCGCTCTGTATCAGCCACATCTTTTTTTTACCGTCACATAAAAATTTATAACAAGAGCTGAAGATACAATAAAACAGCCTGTCAAACCGCAAATTAATTTGTCAAACCGTTTTTGTACAAAAAATTCACCAAATTCATCGATTTTTCGGCCCAACAAGGTAGAGTCCCCCCTTAACGAATTCAGATTTGAGATGGAGATTTTTTCAGATGCATCCCAAACGGGATGGGGTGCATATTGCAATAATAAGACCACTCATGGTTTTTGGGAGAAGAATGAACGTAAATACCATATAAATTATTTAGAACTACTGGCAGCGTTCTTCAGTTTAAAATGCTTTGGAGAAGACCTCAGAAGGTGTAACGTATGTAACGTCCTGCGACGAGCCGCCATAAAAAATTCTTTCTTTTATTATATTAATTCTTATTATTCTATATCCTTATTATTCTATATTCTTCATATCCTATACCTAAGACATTGTATTAGTAGTAAGACATGAATGCACGTATGGAGAATGCAAGTATGGACGAATGCAACCTAGTGGTCAGTGAACAAACCAAGTGAACGCATGCGCAATGTCATTCAATACAGCGAGTGAACCGAGTGCGGACCGCGAGCGGATCAAGTGCGCATGCGCGAGACGCACGATCGGCCGAACGGCAAGTGAAACGCGAGTGTAACGCCTGATTGGCGTCAGCTAAATACGAAAGCTAATTGGTGCGCGCAAAGTGCGACATGTGATTGGACCGAGCTAGGTTCACCAAATAGGTATAAATATGGGCCCGCCAGCAGCAGGAAAGCAGAGAGAGATCAGCAGAGATCCTCGAGATACCATAAGTACGCACCACTTGAAACAACCCAACTAACTAACATTCACTCCGAGGCGCTCAAATAGGCACCACGCTTAAAATTCCACATCCAAGCCAAATTTCACTCCAAGACGCTTGAACCGGCATCTTGGACTTCCAAAGACATTCAATATCATTCACAATCTACCATCTAAGGCTGCTTAAGTAGGCACCTTGGCTACCATCTGGGTATGCTCTAATCAAGCTACCTGGCTACCATCTGGGGCGCTCAACTAGGCACCTCGGCTACCATCTTGGGCTGTTCTTGACAAAGCACCTGAGCAACGTGGAATCTACAACTAAGGAGGCTTTTAACGGAGCACCTTAGCACCAATCCTAGAAAGCGTGGGCAAGCTGATAGGCAACTGGAAGCTATCGAAACCAGAGAGAAGGAACCCTCTCATTATCTTGACTTAAACATTCTAAATCGACCAAAGTGTCATTCTTTATACCGACCTAGCGTCAAATTTATATCATACGTCTACTACTATTTCTTTTCGACTAAGCGTCTACTACTATTTCTTTCCGACTAAGCGTCTACTACTATTTCTTTCGACTAAGCGTCTACAACTATTTCTTTTCGACTAAGCGTCTATTACTATTTCTTTTTGAACGAGCGTTAAATGCTATTTCCTTTCGTTCAAAGCGTTATTTCAAACTCTTACCGATCAGAGCGATATATATATATATATAGGTTAGTCAATTTTCTGTTCTATCGACTTAGCGTCACGAGCGAAAATCGAGTAATATTCTGTTTAACCGACCAACGAGTCGTCACGCAATCATTTTCGTTCCGTTACCATTTCACGACACCGCGTCGTATTTGTTCAAACCAAATCAATTCTTTTGAATAAACCATTTTTTGTTATTTATCGTTGAAAGAAGGACTCTAGTTTCATGAAATTCATTTCTTTATCGCACGCCACCCGAACCAATCCCACCATTCTATGAGTAACCGCTCTACTTGTGGAATCCCCTGTAATTAACGGCAACGTCTCGTTCGAGAACGTTACACGTGCTATTAAGAATTGACAATACGACGGCGATATCATACATAAATCGCATGGGAGGAATTCGGTTTAAATTACTTAGCAAATTATCCAAAGATATATGGAAATGGTGCGAGTCTCGGGAAATTTGGATTTTTGCATCCTATATTAGCTCAAAGGATAATGTATCAGCCGACGCGGAATCGAGACGACTGGAGCCCGAGACGGAATTTGAACTATCGGATGAGGCATTTGATAAAATATGTCAGAGTTTCGGAACCCCTGAGATCGACTTATTTGCTAGTCGATCAAATACGAAATGCCGCAGATATGTGTCATGGCGAAGGGATCCGGAGTCAATCGCGGTAGATGCATTCACAATTGATTGGACTCCTTATTTCTTTTACGCATTCCTCCCATTTACCGTAATTCTAAAGGCTATCAGAAAGATAAGATCGGAGGAGGCCAGAGGAATTGTGGTGGTACCGTTCTGGCCATCACAAGCTTGGTTTTCGATCTGTATGGCCATGTTTGAACCGGATCCCGTTATCTTAAGACCGGACATTAATCTATTGAGTTCGACGAATAGAGAACCTCACCCACTATGGCGTCAACTTTCCCTGGTGGCAGGCGTATTATCGAACAGGCGTTGGAGGCGAGGGGAATGCCAGCAGACGCAATTGGAATCGCCATAGCCTCGATCAAGACCTCTACGCTCCGACAATACGAGACACCGCTTAAGAAGTGGTGGAACTTTTGTGGGAAAGAAGAAGCAGATATATTTAAGTTTAATGTTCCTAATATTCTAAAGTTTCTAATGGCCGAATTCAATAACGGGGCTACGTACGGGACAATCAACAGCTATAGGTGCGCTATAGCAATGTTACAGGGTCCAGAAGTGGGCCAAGAACTGGACTTTTTAGACCAGGGAGTGGAAAATGTGACCTTAACGTTGGAAGACCTGTCCAAAAAGTTAGTGACCCTGCTTGCCCTAACGACAGGTCAGCGAATACAGACTCTTTCGTTAATTGATACCAGAGATATAAAAGTTCGGCAAGATCGTGTGGAAATTAAGATCCCGGCAAGCATTAAGACTTCAGGACCGCAGAGAAAACAGCCGACCCTTATTCTACCTTATTACGGGGAAAATAAGAGGCTATGTGTCGCATGCACATTGCAGGCCTATCTGCAACGAACGCAAAAGTTGCGTAAAAATATAAAAGATCTGTTCATCTCCTTCAAGAAACCATACAAGAGAGTCTCACCCCAGTCTCTCAGTCGCTGGATAAAGAGCGTGTTGGAAAAAAGCGGGATAAATACAGATATCTTTTCAGCTTATAGCACACGTCATGCAGCCACCTCGGCGGCAAAAAGAGATGGAGTAAGCATAGACGTGATAAGAAGAACCGCGGGTTGGTCTGAAAAATCGAAAACGTTTGCCAGATTTTACGACCTTAAATTGACAGAAGAAGACACATCGTTCGCATATGCCATACTAAAGAGGTTAGTATAAACAAATAAATTAGAGGTGCCATAAACTCTTTAAACATCTACCAGTGATCTCGAGGAAGAGGCGCGAAATACAATTAAATGATTAAACGAACTTACCTGTAAGTGAAGTTCAATCATGATTGTATGAAGCGCCTCTTCCGAAGAGATCAGTCCCGCCCTAATCCCATACTCATCTTGATGAGTAAACCCAACGATTATGGCACAACTTTGAAGAAATGACGCGGGAACGGGAAGTACCATAGACGGCGGGGCTAGGGGAAAAAAGAAACCTAGACTTTCAACCAGTGGCGCTAACTGCATAGAGTAAGGTTACTACCAGTGATCTCGAGGAAGAGGCGCTTCATACAATCATGATTGAACTTCACTTACAGGTAAGTTCGTTTAATCATTTAATTTTAGTTCGAAAAAATTGGAACTGCCTAAGTGGCAGTTGAAACACTGTCACAAAATCGAAAATGAGAGTAGCAGCTCCCTGCCTTTCAGGCCAGCAGTGCCCCCCCCCCCCCCGCCCCCCAACCAGAAAATCGAACGTTACGTTTTCATGTAACGTTTGAAATTGCAATAACTTCTAAACGAAAAGACATACACGCTTTTACGAGATACCATTCGACAGACGAAGGAACAAAGGTTATTAATTCATTACACAACATGAGCGCGCTTATTGCATTAGCCCGCGCGGAGAGAGTGGATGGAGAAATAGGCATGTTTTGCGGCGGTCGGCGCGCGCTGAAATTAGTTCGAAATCGTCTCATCGAGTACTACGTCCGTAGTGTACAGTAATAGAGGTGATATTGTTAAAAGGACTGAATAATCGTGATTGATGTTGTGAAAATTGTGTGTTTGCACAAAATGTCGCGGTATATGGGTGCTAAACGTGTTCAAAAGTATCGCAAACGCTTACAAGAGAGTAGGTGTTGTAGTTTGGAGTTGGCAAATCCGAAAAGCCCAAAATTACCAATACCGAGCGTCAGAAGGTTTACCGACAACGCCTGAAAGGCAAGGCGGTCGAGCGCCGCAACCGAGTACAGCCGACTCGCAACCGAGTACATCTGCCGCTGCTGATGATTGTATGATAGTAGACGACGCGGAAAACGTAAAGGACTTCGATAATGATGCGGTGGCCCATTGTAAATGAAGTCTTTTTTTAACCAACCGATTAACTTGTGTGATGATTTTGTAAATAAAATTTTGTACTTTGTAAAACTAAATAAATCTTCGTTCATTTTCTTTCATACCACATTAGCACCCCTACAGCACACGTGGCATATTTTTTCTTTGTATTGTGTGGGGTGTCCTTGTAAAGGTTGTTATGAAAAAACTTTGCATCTGCTGGTAAGGGTTGCTGTTTCTCCTTCATTGGATTTGTGTTGTTTGGTGTACTTGGAACTGAGAAGCACTTCTCTTGCCTAACTGCAATGAGAAATAATGCTCGGGACTGTACATAGAGATTTTAGTCAATGAACATTAAGGGGAGGTTTCGGTCTAAAAATCGATTTCTTTTATTTACTTTTTCGAATGTTCAACCCTTTAGGAATACGCGTTTAAAAGGATTTTTTGAAATTCGTAAAATTCCCGAAGTTATAGGCATTTGAGTAGCAGCAAATGCATGGGTAACACCTGGCCACTCGGAACTCACATGAAACTTTAAACGCGTTTGTCTCGAAATAGTGTTCTCAAAATGATTGGAACCTATGTCTCCAAAAGTTATTATCCGATTCGACTGAAACTTTTTTATTTTGAAGAATATACTTCTGGCTAGTGGACAGACCAGTAAAATTTAAACAAAATTAAAAATTTGTAATTTTTAAAGGCGTTGAAAATACGAAAAATATAGGGAAAAAGTGATTTCAAACTTCAAGTGTCGCTATTTTCTCAAAAAAATCATTTTTGGAAATTTTTCTGGTCGATCCACGAGCGAGTTTCATGTCCTTTAATAATCTGGCATTGTTTTTTGCTTCAGACCAATGGTTTAGGTGCTACAGGTTCCACCGATTTGGATGATTTTTTTGCCGCCTCGACTTTAACGACTCCCCAGTGCCGTCTGCCATGATTACTTATAAAACAAAAAATATATTTCTATAGTTTAAGACATCCTTAATTCAATGCAAAAACCCCCATTAAATCATATGTCGTAGTTTTCCTTCAACCCGGGAGTAGGCGCGCCAAATAACTTCCGTTAGTAAGCGCGCGTTGGTCATTTCGACCGATGATGGGGGAACCACGTGACGTGCGCGAGAGAATAACGTGTGTATGCAGACAGGTGAAAGAAATAGACGAAAAGTGTGGCAAAAGTGCGCAGAAAATTACGAGGTTGGGTGGAAAACGAGGGGATTAGACAAGGTATTGGTGGACGGTATAAGCGACAGTTAATAAAGGGTCTAAGGGTGAGATAAAAGGCGAAGAAGTGAAGGTGTGAAACGAGTGCACGAAGTATAAGATACGTGGCAAGGATAAGTGACATCTAGGGGAGTGGAAGAAGTAAGAAGACAAAGCGCAGACAGCAGTAGGTAAAGAAGAGCGGAAACTCTAATGAGCCGAGCAGGCGAAGGCGGGGAAGTGCAAAAGGAAACGAGAAGAACGGGAAGACCATCGTTGGCAGAACAGCTGGGAAGAAAAAGAGCGGACAGCGAAGGCTCGATACTGGACTCATTCAAGAGGAAACGGGAGGGCGAGGAGGAGCTGGAGAGGTTAATGGCCGAAAAGGAAATAGAAGAATTCTTAAAAGCAAGGAAAGTAGGGAGGTCGCCTCCAACGAAGAAAACTGAGGTAGTTATAGGAACTGCGGAAACACCGGACAGTCAGAAGACAGAACAGGAAAAAGAAATGAATGCTGTGAATGTAATAGGATTAGTAGAAACGTGGATTGAAGAGAAACAATGGGAAGGATTGAAAGATAAATTGCCACGAGAATTCTCATGGAAATGTAAATATGCCACCAGAGAGAGAAAAAAAGGGAGAGCGATAGGCGGAATTATCACAGGAATAAGAAAGGGCATAGAAGAGGAGGAATCGAACGCGGGAACGGAACATATTCAAGAGAGAAGAATAAAGATACAAAATGAAAAATGGAGAATAATAACAGTATACAGCAGAGACATGAAGGAGACGAAAGAAGAGCTTGACCAGATAATAGAGGAGAAGGAGGTGGTGAAACTGATAATCGGCGGAGATTTCAATGCAAGAATTGGACAGGAAGGGGGCGATTTTAGAATAGAAGAAAAGTATGGCAAAAGGAGATCAAAAGACAAAGTTAAAAACACAAAGGGAACGTTGTTATTAGAGATGGTGGAGCAAGAAACGCGGAGCACCTACGTTCTTGGGTTCTTAACGCGCGAGAATATTTCCTCACGCGACTTCTATCCTTTAACAGTTAATAGTAGTCTTAACTTGTAAAGTATGCGCGTCACAATAAACGAACTTCTTATTAATAATTAAAGACACACACTATTTTTAATTTAAGTAACAACCGCACAAGTGCGCGGAGTAGAAATCAGCTAAGTAAACTAGATTTGATAATATCGGAGCACCGATAGCTCTTTGCGAAAGCGTTGAAGTCAACACGGACGTGTTTCTCGGGACGCGACTTACATGCGAGAGAGCGATCGCAGCAACGGCACGGGCCGGGCCACCGATTCGGGCGCCGACACCTAGCCAATCAACACGGCCCACGTTGGTGCCGCGAGACAAAGCTAATTAGGCGGGGAAGACAATGGCTAATTAGTCCAGGTGCCAGCCCCGAGATGGCCCGACCAGTCCTCACCGCGATCATCCAGCCGCGGCATAGGTAACGAAAAACGCGTTCGAAATATCGCGCTCTTCGCGGCAACGAGCACGGCCCCGATTGGCCGCATCGCCGTGGCCAATCCCAAACATGGTGGAAGAGAGAGGATGGAATATTCTGAACGGGAATATGGAGGGAGATGATAAAGGAGAGTACACATATACGGAGCCGAGAGGCAGCACGGTAATTGATTATATAATAACAAATGTCGAGGCGAAAGAAGATATCAAGAAATTCACAGTGGAAGAAAGAGTGGAGTCAGACCATATGCCTCTGATTGCGGAACTATATAAGGGAAAGAAAAGGAGAGAACGAGAGGGAAATCAGGAAGAGAGGTGGAGAGAGAGAAGAGTCTGGACAGAGGAAGGGAAGAGAGAGTTTCAAATGGAATTAAACAAAATAAACTTTAATAAGACGGAGGTGAATGAAATGGTGGAAGAAATGGTAGGAAAAATAAATAATGCAGTACGGAAAGAAGAAGTAAAAATAAAAAAATGGAAATTGGGCAGCTTTAAGTGGTGGAATTCGAATTGTACAAAAAAAGAAAAGAGAAGCTAGGAAAGCATTGAGGAACTGGAGAAGGGGTAAAGGAGACAAAGAAGACTACCAGAAGAAAAGAAGGGAGTACAAAAAGTGTGCGAAGAAAGGAGAAGGGAATTACAAGAATATACAGAAAATGAGATAATGCAATTAAAGGGAGAAAATCAAATATGGGAATACATAAATAAACAAAGAAAGAAAAGAATAGGAATCTCCAATAAAATAGATTTAAAAGAATGGAAGGATCACTTTAAAACATTGCTAGAAGGCGTCGACAGTAAAAAAGAAGTAGGAGAGTTGGAAGAAATAGAAAACACGGAAGGAGAAGAGGAAGAGGAAATAACAGAAACAGAAGTAACGGAACAAATCAGGAGATTAAAAAAGAAGAAAGCAGCTGGGGAAGACAAAATAGAAAATGAAGCCTGGATTTACGGTAACGTGAAAATAGTAAAAAGAATCAAAGAAATTTTCAATAAGGTGTGGAAGGGAGAAGGATTCCCGGAGAGGTGGAAAGAAGGGGTGATTTCACCAATATTCAAAAAAGGAGATAGAGAAAAGGTGAGCAACTACCGGGGGATAACGATCCTAAACACAGCGTACAAAATATATGCTATGGTCCTGGAAAAAAGATTAAAAGAGGAATTGGAAAAGAACCACATAATACCAGAAACACAAGCAGGATTCAGGAGCGGTAGGTCGACAACAGATAACATTTTTATTCTGAACTATGTAGCTAACAGAGAAATACAGAAAAAAGGGGGAAACCTGTATACCTTTTTCGCGGATCTAAGTGCTGCATTTGATAAAGTGGATAGAGTAAAACTTCAGAACATCGTGAAGAGAAAGGAAATAAGTACACGCTTGAGGACGAGAATTGGAGAAATTTACACAGAAACAAGAAATACTATAAAAGCAAACGGAGAAATGTCATCCAAATTCTGGACAACAAAAGGGGTAAGACAGGGATGCCCACTGAGTCCAACGTTATTTACAATATATGTAGCAGATTTGGAGGAAACCACGAGGAAAAACCAAGCGGGAGGAGTAAGAATAGGAAAAGAAAAAATCTGGACTCTAGCATATGCGGACGATATAGCGTTACTAGCAAATGAACCAAAAGATCTTAAGGACATGATACGAAGATTTGAAAAATACCTGGAAAGGAAAGGGTTGCAACTGAATGCAGACAAATCTAAGGTGCTGATTTTCCATAAAGGAAGAGGAAAGAAGAAGAGAGAAGAATGGGGCTGGCAGGGGCACAGTCTGGAAGAAGTAAAAGAGTTCAAATATTTAGGGTATAATTTCCAGAAAAATGGGGGCAGAGAGATGCATATAAGGGAAGTCACAAAGAAAGCAAGAATAGCAATGGCGCAGATATGGGGAATAGGACAAAGAATGTTCAAGAACAATTTTGAGAGAAGAATGAGAATATTCAGAAGCATAGTGAAAAGTATCTTGCTGTACGCGTCAGAAATTTGGGGATGGGCGGAAGCAGAAAAGGTAGAGAAAATACAGGAGAAATACATAAGGTGGACTTTAGGTTTGGACTTTAATACACCAGCGTATCTAATTTTGGAGGAAACAAAAACGGACAAAGTAAGGATAGAAGCGGGGAAAAGAGCAATAAAATATGAGGAGAAAACGAAACGGCTGAATAAGAATAAAATAGTACAAAAATGCTGGAGGGAAATAGACGCGAAGCAAACAGAGAAAAAGTCGAAATGAGAGATTCATACTACAGGCAAAAAATTATGGATATCCAAGCAATGGAAATAGAAAGAAGGGGAGGAAGAGAGTTTGCTGAGGAACTAGCGCAAAGAGACAGGGCAGAGCAGGTTCAATGGCAATACGACAGAATACTAGGAGGCAGATATAACACACATAACACAGAAATCAGGGATAACCAGCGAGCAAATTACCTAAACGGAAATTACAGAGGCAGAGACCAAAGAATGATTGCGAGGTTCAGATGTGGGAACGAAGAGCGGGGAAGCAAGTACTGGAAGGAAGAAAAAGAGACAGTATGCAGACTATGTAATGGGGCTAGAGAGACGCTGGGTCACATGCTACACGACTGTAAGGAGCTGAAAAGAGAAAATTCAACGATCAGAGGGATACTAAAGGGAGAAGAAGAAGGAGCGGAGTGGATGCGTATGGTACTGGAAAAAAGGAGAAGAAAAGAAGAACAAGATGAAGAAAGAAGTCAAAACGAAACCACAATCTTGAAGTCCCAGATACACTTACACACATAACACATGTAACCCCATTTTGAGGCCGAAAGGCATAAAATAAACCTATTTACTACTACATTTCGACCGATGATAATGTAATGAGAAATAACTTAATAAAATGACTAAAATAATATAAATAATGCATAGCATTGTATTTTACTTATTTCAGAATCGTTATACATCAATAATTTTCATTTTTATGATAAAATAAAGGCTGTACTTCCGAAAATCGGTCAAACCCAATTTGACTGAAATTCTGCAAATAACTTCATTTTACCTAAAAACAATGTTTGCGAGAAGCGTTTTCTGCGACTCGAAAGTTAAGGTCCAAATTTTGCGAAAAATGTATTTTACCATTTTAGTGTCACTCCCTGCAATTTTGAAAACTTCCATCTTTCGATTCGACTGAAATTCAGAAAATAGATTTCTTTTACTCAAAAACAATATTTGCGGGAAAGATTTTCACTTTGGTCACCACTTTTCAACTTGTTCCGGATATTAGTATTGGTTGGGGCTAGATTAGGGCGGAGGGCGCGCGCCCGCTGGACGTACAATATTAGGCAAAAGTATATAAAAATTGAAATACTTTGAATCAAGTTATTTACAAATTAGATTTAGAATATATTGTAACTTATAAAAACTGAGAACAATAATATAAAAATAAATCTATGTATATTTGCTCATCCTTTTAGACCTAACCTAACCCAGTCCAATGTTAATCAATCTGGACCTACTTCTGCCGATTCCGAATGCAACAAAGAACCTTCCGTTACATTCAATGACGTTATCCGCATTGTAGTGTCCTACGATATGGGATGGAGTACTCGAGGTGCGGGTAGAAATTATGATAGTTTGAATGGCTTTGGAGCCATTGTTGGTCACCATAGTGGTATGGTGTTAGATTATGCAACCTGCAATCGGATGTGTATAAAATGTGATGGAAAAATCAAACTCCTCCAGATCACGATTGTCGGAAAAATTTTGACGGTTCAGCAAAAGCCATGGAGCCTCACGTCGCCAAAAAACTTATTGTGGACAGCAGTATTCTTAAGGCCTCAAATGCTGAAGTAGGTATACTTATTGGAGATGATGATAGTACGACGAATGCAGTTTGTCAAGCTGCCAGCAAACATCCAATCATAAAGCAATCAGATATGAATCACACATCAGGCGGTGTGAAAAAAAAATTATATGGGATACAAAAAACCATAAAGAGCTTTCCAAAAATTGCATTACTTATCTCCACCGATGCTTTACATATGCTATGTGCCAGAATAAAGGTGATTCCGAAACGATGGCTGATGCAGTCCGTAATATTCCATACCACGCCACAAACGATCATAGTAGATGTGGCTCCTGGTGTGGATTCATTGAAGACAGTCAAAATTATGATCACCGAATCATTCCAGAATTAAAGATCCGGAATTGTTTGAGGCACTACGAGACATTTTCGATAAACTGGCTAAAAATGGCGAAAAATTTTCGGCGGGTGCATCCAGTAATACTAACGAAAGTTTAAATGCAACCATGGCTAGTAAAGCACCAAAGTCACGCTGCTATAGCAAAACTGCATCCGCCGACTTTCGATTTGCTTGCGCAGTTGGACAAAAAAATATCGGAGAAGGTTACACGCAAGCAATATTATGTAAGCTTTCCAAATCACCAGGCAAACACCATTCGCGACATGTTGAAGCGTCACAGAAAACGCTACAGAGAAGGCGGCAACTGATGAAGTCATCAGTGTATAAAAAGAAGCGTATGTTGTTAAAAAAGCGGCGAGCAGCTTTACGCCATAGAAAGGAGACTGTTGAAGGCGTAACATACAAAAGTAATGTTGATCTCCTCAACGAGCTGGCAGAGGAGGACCAGTCCGATGTGGAGGAAGAAGAAGAAACCGAAGTCGCAATTGTTTTAGTCGACTTGGAGACATCCGGATTTGAAATGAATTGTGACATTTTGCAAATTGGTGCAAAATATGGGAAAAAATCCTTCGACATTTACGTCAATCCCATTAAAGATATATCTGTAAGTGCCAGTCAGGCAGACAATTTGACAAGCTGCTACGGCGACCTCATGTATAATGGTCGAGAAGTACAATCTGTACCTATAAGAGCTGCGTTGGCAAGTTTCCACCAGTGGCTAGCATCGCTGGGAAAAAAATGCTGTATCGCCACACATAATCTGAAATTTGATGGTCCCAGATTAATGACAAAAATTGTACAATGTTCACTAGAAAACGAATTTTCTGAGGTAATTTTTGGTTTTGTGGACACACTACCTGTAATTCGAAATAGTACTGGCCGAAAACAAAAAGGAGAAAACTCAATCACCGGATTAGCAAATGCATTGAGCATTTCTGTCATTGGCGCTCATAATGCAGCACAATATTGTGTGATACTTCACAAAATTTTGAAAAAGTTAAAAATAACTGCTCAAAAATTATTAATGAGCACAAAGACGTACTCGGAGCAAACTGCTATATGGCATAGCAATGAAAAAATTAATAAAATTGTGTCAACGTTGACAGCCATGAAAACTCTTAGTCCTTCCGTAAAAAAGAAATTGGCATTAGCTGGAGTCGATATGACAGGCTTCGGGAATTTATAAAAAATGAATTAAAAAAAGTTAACGAAACTCTTGCGAAACAGTCAATAAATAAAATTATTGATTTTTTACGCCATGCAAAAATATGATATTTCATATATTTTACACCTTGTTATCATTACTTTATGCAAAATATATAAAATTATGTTAACTGTGACAAATTATTGCTTCTTTTTGCGTATTTTTACCTGCTATTTCATATTCATAATCCCGTCCCGCTATTTCTCATTTCCCCTTTCTATCTCTGCATGAGTGTAACGGAGACAAAAAGTTAGCTAGAAGATTAGATTAGAACAGTGTTTCTAGCTTAGATATACGTGTAGCGACACCTACAAGTTTGCTTCGCTTGGTCAGCTGATTGCGACGTTGCCGTGGTTTCATAAGCCATCGAGATACATATCGTGCGTACCACACAATTTTCTCAAGTTATAATTTATCCCCATAAAAAAACTTCCAAAAAGTAAAAAAATACGCCAAGTACATGAAACAAATAAATCACAAAAAAATAGAAGAAAATATACAATATAAAAAAAGATGTGAAATCAAAATGTGCTGCAAGTACATAAAGGTGCTTTCCAACTGCGCTTAAGATGACACAACTACATATACACAGCTAAAATGCTGTGTTCATACATTCCATTACTCATATCGCGGTCATTTTAATAATTTGTGCAGATAAAATGTAACATCTAGACATTTGCCTAGATGTCCGCGGCCTGGAAGTCAAATACTTGGCGTGGTCAGGTAAGGTATTCTCAGATCATAAATATACCTATACCTTCCCTTTCCCAGGCTTTCAGATAATTTGTCAGTTTAAAACTCTAACAATATGAGTACATTTTCATTATATTGCGTTTTAAAATAATTCTAAGATCATTCATCGACACCGATACCTTTCCTCTCACAATCTTTCAGATAATTTGTCAATTTAAAACTCTGCTAATATGAATACACTTTCATTATTTTACGTTTTTAAATAATTCTTATTCATCGACAGCTTGACCTTGCCTGGCCACGCCAAGTATTTGACTTCCAGGCCGCGGACATCTAGGCAAATGTCTAGATGTTACATTTTATCTGCACAAATTATTAAAATGACCGCGATATGAGTAATGGAATGTATGAACACAGCATTTTAGCTGTGTATATGTAGTTGTGTCATCTTAAGCGCAGTTGGAAAGCACCTTTATGTACTTGCAGCACATTTTGATTTCACATCTTTTTTTATATTGTATATTTTCTTCTATTTTTTTGTGATTTATTTGTTTCATGTACTTGGCGTATTTTTTTACTTTTTGGAAGTTTTTTATGGGGATCTCACTTCTTTTTACAAAGATAATTCATGTACTTGGCGTAATTTTTTTACTTTTTGTAAGGTATATATACTTGGAATACTCGGAATAGCGCAAAGCAGCTCAGCGAGTGTACTTTATTTATTTTTTGATTAAGGATAAATTCTACGTAAGTTTAACAACTACGAAATGAAACCATGCGCACTGCATTGCCGATCTATACAGGGTGTCCCAAAAATGTCGCGTTTCCTTGAAAGGGGTGACTCAGGGGGTGATTTGAAACAACTTTTTCCTTAGCGAAAATATTGTCCGAAGCTTCGTTAAGGAGATATTAAGCAAAAACCCCGACCAATCAGAGCGCGCGCCTTCCGCCTGAGTTCCCGCGGTAGCGTTGGCTACGAGGTAGGCGACCGCGCTTGTGCTACGAACGTACGAACAAGCAAGTCGGCATGCATCGAAGGAAACCGCGTTACACATTTTTTTTTTAAAGCAGAATCTTAAATAAGAATAATTTGAAGTGAGAGGACAAGAAGTACGTAAATTTCGTTTTTAAATAAGGCATAAACGAAAAGCTAACGTAACAGAAAATGTACGACAAGTGATCGTAATTCGTTATTGAGGTAAAAATCCGTAGTTTAAGAACGGCCAACACAACTAAATTTAAAAAATAATATTAGGTGTATGAATAAATTCTTTCCGACTGGAATTTCTATCGCGGTGGCATTCAGAAGCTGCCAGAAAAATGGCAAAAGGTAATGAACAATAATGGAAATTATTGCGATGATCGAGTTGTTTTCATATTTTTTAAATCGAACTGTTATTGTACCCTAAAATCGGAAAGAATTTATTTTCACACCTAATAATCACCAATAAATTAAAGAAAACTCACCCTTTCGGACATTCCTTTCCTTGCTTTCCTTCCCTTTCCGGAAACCTGTGTCACTGGGTCACTGTACCGATCCTGGTTATCGGTGGACGAAAAGATTTATGGTTGGGTAGCGCCCAGTGCTCAGCTGATCACACTGCGTCCGGGTTAATGTACCGAATATTCACTTCACTGCACGGCTACTAACACTGATCACTGAATTTATTTTTCACGGAACGTGTTGTTCCTACGTTATAAAAATTGGTGGCTGCGAAAGGGGCCGATTACTGTTAATTACTGGGACGAGATTACTACTATTACCCGGCGAAAAGAAAACTCGTGGCAGACTGTCTCGGGCTGTGCAGTCCGCTGCTGTGACGATTGGTCGAGTCACCTATTTGGGCACACTTTTAAAGACGGGGCACACGTATTTTGGTTATTGGCTGAAGTTGCCACATACATTGTCACACCGCGCGACGAAGAGATCGAACGAAACACGAGGTCGAGTGGGATAGAGCGATTTGACCAAGCGTAGCCTACGCTTTTGTTTTGACGATCGTCGGTCGGATCCGTATCTGATCGCTGCACAGCAGCGGACTGCACAGCCCGAGACAGTCTGCCACGAGTTTTCTTTTCGCCGGGTAATAGTAGTAATCTCGTCCCAGTAATTAACAGTAATCGGCCCCTTTCGCGGCCACCAATTTTTATAACGTAGGAACAACACGTTCCGTGAAAAATAAATTCAGTGATCAGTGTTAGTAGCCGTGCAGTGAAGTGAATATTCGGTACATTGACCCTGCGATCAGCTGAGCACTGGACGCCGATGACCAGGATCGGTACAGTGGCCTAGTGACACAGGTTTCCGAAAAGGGAAGGAAAGCAAGGAAAGGAATGTCCGAAAGGGTGAGTTTTCTTTAATTTATTGGTGATTATTAGGTGTGAAAATAAATTCTTTCCGATTTTAGGGTACAATAACAGTTCGATTTAAAAAATATGAAAACAACTCGATCATCGCAATAATTTCCATTATTGTTCATTACCTTTTGCCATTTTTCTGGCAGCTTCTGAATGCCACCGCGATAGAAATTCCAGTCGGAAAGAATTTATTCATACACCTAATATTATTTTTTAAATTTAGTTGTGTTGGCCGTTCTTAAACTACGGATTTTTACCTCAATAACGAATTACGATCACTTGTCGTACATTTTCTGTTACGTTAGCTTTTCGTTTATGCCTTATTTAAAAACGAAATTTACGTACTTCTTGTCCTCTCACTTCAAATTATTCTTATTTAAGATTCTGCTTTAAAAAAAAAATGTGTAACGCGGTTTCCTTCGATGCATGCCGACTTGCTTGTTCGTACGTTCGTACGTTCGTAGCACAAGCGCGGTCGCCTACCTCGTAGCCAACGCTACCGCGGGAACTCAGGCGGAAGGCGCGCGCTCTGATTGGTCGGGGTTTTTGCTTAATATCTCCTTAACGAAGCTTCGGACAATATTTTCGCTAAGGAAAAAGTTGTTTCAAATCACCCCCTGAGTCACCCCTTTCAAGGAAACGCGACATTTTTGGGACACCCTGTATGTATTGTATATGTATAGTACTTTGTGTACAGTACACTCATTCAAAGTAACGAATGAAAATTAATGGCGTTTTCGGACGGTCGCACTGGAGCGCACTGAGTGCGAATTTTGGCCAATCGGAGGCGAAAAAGTTCACACTCTTCGCTTCCGATTGCGTAGGGTTCGCACTCGGTTCGCCCCAGTGCGACCGTCCGAAAACGCCATAACTTTATTTCTCTTTTTCACTTCGCTTCTTCGTCTTCTCCCCTTTTCTCTACATAGGTATATGTATTCCATATCGATTGAGAATTGATTTGATTTGTGGTTACAGGCTGATTTCAAGTCGTTAGAATTTGTGGATATGGGTTATGGTTGCAACTCAATGGTACAACCACGGTGTAGGTGTTCCGACTCTGTACCTTTTACGCCAGCGATTTTGTGTGCCGATTTCTGTTTAATTCCCCTGGCCGTCGCGAGAGGCGTCGTGACTTAGAAGGCATATACATATGTATTAATGAGACTGTAGTAGTAGAGATTTTAGTGGTATTACTGGGCTTGCCAGACACAACAGGCCATATGTAAATGCCTTTGTGGAGAGCGCGGTTGTCCGTCTCCCTCTACTCTGTTTCCCCACCTCCGGTATGTGGAGAGTGGGGGGTTAAGCTTACGGCGTGCTCAGCGTGGCAACGCCAGTCAGCCATCTTGACCAGAGAGACTCTCTAGTCCTGCTCTCACAGAGCGAAATATATATCACTGTTTGGGAATGAGTAGTTCTTTGCGCCGCCGCACTCTCGATCACCGCAGCACCTCCTGGGCAGCGGAAGTCGCGGTCGATCCGCGATCGAACAACCAATCAGCGTCCGTCTTGTCGATCGACGCTCTAGAATGTTCGAGAAGACGCCGCGGCGGAAATGCGCATCCATCTTGAGATTCATTCTGTTCACAACCGTGCGCAACGTAACACGCCTTTTTGTTCATTGTCTAAAAGCTTTGCTCATCTAACAAATTCAGTGCACAAATCACGTATTCACAACTGTCGACTCAACGCGGTGTCCGCGACACAGTGCGAGTGTCAAAATCTACAAATTGTGCATTCGCGACTGTGCGTGTTCGCGCGTCCACGCGGTATCCGGTGGATTGTTGTACGATAAAGTGTACGGGGGCTCAACCCTTTCAATTCCAGTGCGCTCAACGGCTCACCCGTTGGCACACTGCTTTTAAATAAAGACCTCACATTCTTTTGTGCAACTCAGTGTTTTAGTGCCAATCACCGTTCCCAATCACACCAGCCACCGCGTGCTCAACCTAACCTAATAATTTTACAATCACGTACTTTGAGTTTAATACGCGTCTTGGATATTATTCAATCCTTTCACGTCATTTCTTCCGTTGGGGTAAATGGCTAAGTATCCAGCCCAACGGTGTTTGGTGTAAGCCAACAGTGGTGACCCCGACGTGATTCGCGTATCCTCGTGATAATTGCATCCAGTGCTGAAACGTGCATCATCTGTGAGAACGTCTCGCTGCCGACGTCCACGAGTCGTGTGGACGCCGTACTGCTGCGAGGCAGGAAAATTTTTTGGAATCATTGCTGTCGAGATCCTCTCGACGTGGCGGGTTCCCGGCGGAGCTTTCATCCGCTGACTCGCTGAGTTCGTCGACGACGAGCGACCACGTGGTGTCATTGTGTGGTACACAACGGACCGAGCCGATCATCGTCATCGGGGCTTGTTCGCTGCTGCAGGAGGTTTTCGATTGCTGACTTGCGCGAAGCCAACGACACCGGCGCCTTCCTATTCCTGGGCGGGAGTCCAGTCGCCGAGGACATCGACGTCGTCGCTGTTCTACGACGCAGTTTCCACTGGGGTGGTCGCCGAGCGGCGTCCGTGCAAGGTGTTTGCGTGGTGGCCAGGCCGCTAATTGCGTTTCATAGGGAGTGCCGCCATTTTGTGTTTAGCGCGTGGCGCGAATCGTTCGTGTGGCGTGGGTCGCGAAAGTACCGCCATTTTTTGAACGTGCGGTGCACTGTCCGTTACGGGACTTTCAGTAGGCAGGCCGATTCACGGCGACCGCGTGACGGCACTGAACGCGATCGGTGCGCCACCATCGTGTTCCAATTTTGTTTAAGATTTGCGTTTTAAAGACTTCGTCGCGGGTTTCGCGAGCGCCTCGACTATTATGCCCGATCGAGCTAAGTCGAATACCGTAAGTGAGGTCGAGATCCAGCTATGGGACGCACAACAACGTTTGGCCGCTATGGAGGCCGAACGCGCTGCCGAGCGCGCAGCGGTGGAGGCGGAGCGCGCCGCCGAGCGCTTGTCCTTGGAGGCCGAACGCGCCGCCGAGCGCTTGTCCGTGGAGGCCGAGCGCGCCGCCGAACGCTTGTCCGTGGAGGCCGAGCGCGCCGCCGAACGCGTGTCGAACCGTGTTGATGCCTACCGGGTTCCAAAGATTCCGAGTTTTTTCCGGTCCGATCCGGTACTATGGTTTGTACAAGTCGAGGCGACACTGCGTAATGCGCGAATTAAGGTAGAAAGCACCATGGCGGATGTGGTCCTTGCTGCGTTGGACGCCGAGATCGTCGGCAGCGTTAAGGACATTATCTTAGCGTCCCCGCCGCACGCTGACATTTACCAGCGGATCAAAGCTCGCATAATCGCGACGTACGCGGGGTCCGCGGAAAGCGACCTGCGCAAGTTGCTCAAGGGACAGGTGCTGACGGACGGCAAGCCGTCGCTTGTGCTGAGTCGTCTCCGCAATCTCAATGTCGGGCAATGTGACGACGCGGTGATTAGATCCATATTTTTAGAACAATTACCGTCGAATCACCGGGCGATCCTCGCCGCAACGGGCTCGGAGGATTTGGACCGGTTAGCTGCTGTGGCAGATAAGATAGCCGATAACGCGGGTACCAGTGATGTGCACATTGCATCCGCGTCTAAAGCCTCGTCAGCTTCAAAAGCCTCGTCATCCCCGTTGTTGGAGGACGAGGTCGCGCGCCTTGCGAACTGCGTGGCGGCATTGTCGAAACAGGTGGAACAAATGTCGAGACCATCGTATTCGGGTAGGTCGCGTCCACAGTCACGTTCAGACGGCGCGGGTCGGAAGCGCTCCCAGTCTCGGCACAAATCCGGGCTCTGCTACGCGCATCGGAAATTTCCGAATGACGCGAGATCATGTCGCGAATGGTGTGCGCAGTATGCGATTTGGAAGGAAAAAAACTAAAAGTTCCTTCCTGGTCGGAGGCGTCCAGCGAAGGAATTGATTCACAGAATCACCTCCACGTACGCGACCGCGTAACGGGTCAGTCCTTTCTAATCGACACTGGGGCGGACATATCATTGCTGCCGGCGAATCCGAGGATCGACGTTAAACCGTCGGGTCGCAAGCTCTTTGCCGCGAATGAGACGCGGATAGATACCTTTGGCGAGTCTCTCCGCGAGCTGGATTTGGGCCTTCGGCGTCCATTCCGCTGGAATTTTTGTATCGCGGCGGTGCCTTACGCGATAATCGGTGCCGATTTATTGAAGCACTTCGGTCTGCTCGTGGATCTGAAGAGACGTAGGCTCGTCGATTCCGTGACGAGGTTGTACACTCTGGCAGTCTCCAGAGTCGTGCCCTTCCAGGCGGTTAGTTCGGTCGTTCCCGGCTCGAATTTTGCCGAATTGCTGGCGGAATTTCCGGAGATCTCAGGGTCTTCTCGGGTAGCCCCCCCCCCCCCCCCCCCCCCGGTGGGTCGAGACGTTTTGCATTACATTATGACGACAGGACCGCCTGTCGCGCAGCGTCCGCGGCGCTTAACGCCGGAAAAACTCAAGGCAGCCAAGGCTGAATTCAGGGCCTTGGTCGCGGCGGGTATTTGCCGTCCCTCCAGTAGTCCGTGGGCTAGTCCCATTCATTTGGTCTTAAAGAAGGACGGGACATGGAGGGTCTGCGGCGATTATCGCAATTTGAACGCGGTTACCACGCCTGATAGGTACCCGACTCCGCACCTCCACGACTGTACTGTCAATTTGCAGGGCAAAAGTGTCTTCACTTCCCTCGACCTCCATCGGGCATATAATCAGATACCGATGGCACCAGAGGACATAGAGAAGACCGCGGTTTGTACGCCCTTCGGGTTATTTGAATATTGCGTCATGACGTACGGTCTGCGCAACGCGAGCCAGTCATTCCAGCGATATATTAACCGCGCTTTGGGTGATCTGGAGTTCGCGTTTGTTTACATCGACGATATACTGATAGCGTCGTCCTCTCCTGAGGAGCACGCCGTCCACCTGCGGGAAGTATTCCGTAGGCTGAGGGAGTTCCACCTCCGCCTTAATGTGGACAAATGTGTGTTCGGCGTTTCCGAATTGGAATTTTTAGGCCATACGGTCAATAACAAGGGAATCCGTCCCACTGCTGGTAAAGTCGCCGCGATTACGCAGTTTCCGCGGCCCACTAACGTTGTGCAGCTTCGCCGATTTCTCGGTATGGCGAACTTTTATCGTCGGAATTTGCCTCATTCTGCAACCACACAGGCGCCCTTAAACGCGTACCTTCGTGACTCGCGCAAGAACGACAGGTGGGAGATCGCGTGGACCGTCGAGGCGGAGAAAGCGTTTGACCAGGTCAAGACCGACCTCGCCAACGCTGCTCTGCTGGTCCATCCTCGTTACGACGCGGACATTCGTCTGGTGGCCGACGCGTCGGATTCGGCCATGGGCGCGGTTCTGGAACAATTGTCCCCTTCGCGGGTGTGGGAGCCCTTGGCGTTCTTTTCGAGGAAGTTCACGTCCGCGCAGGTGAATTATAGCACCTATGATAGGGAGCTTACGGCAATTTACGAGGCAGTGAAGTACTTTCGTGCACTCGTGGAGGGTCGGGATTTCGGCATTGTGACGGATCACAAACCACTCGTCTATGCGTTCCTTCAGAAGTCCGATAAGGCGGCTCCGAGGCAGGTGCGCCAGCTGTCGTTTATCGCGCAGTTCTCTACCCGGATCGAGCACGTGGCTGGTGCCGACAATGTGATCGCGGACGCGCTTTCGCGGGTCGACTCGCTGCGGTTGCCGGTCGAGGTCGAGCTCGTTCAGCTCGCAGAGCAGCAGGAGCGCGATGAGCAGCTGAAGCTGATTCGCAATTCTAAGGACTATCCGTTGCAAATGAAGGCGATTCAGTGGGGTCCGGCCCACACGACGATTTTTTGCGAGATAACGGGCGAAACAATTCGTCCTTATATCCCGGTGAGCCTGCAGGAGTCGGTCTTCGGGTTGTTTCACCGCCCGGCGCATCCGAGCGCGAGGATCACCGACCGTCTGATCCGCCAGCGCTACGTCTGGCCGGATATGCATCGCGACGTCGCGAAGTGGTGCAAGACTTGCACGGACTGTCAGCGGTCCAAAGTATCGCGTCACGTCAAGCAGAATCCCGGGCAATTCTTGGCGCCCGACGGGAGATTTGACCACGTTCACATCGACATTGTCGGCCCGCTGCCTGCTCGAGATGGGTTTAGTTACTGTCTGACGATGATCGACAGATTCTCGCGTTGGGTCGAAGCGATTCCCCTGCGAGAGATTTCGGCCCAGGCTGTTGCCGGGGCATTTTTCGAGTCTTGGGTCTCGCGGTATGGTGCCCCGAAAATATTAACCACTGATCAGGGGGCCCAATTCGAGTCGAGACTGTTCTCGGCTCTGCTGACGCTAATTGGTTGCGAGCGCATTCGCACCACAGCATATCACCCCGCGTCAAACGGGCTGATTGAACGCTGGCACCGCGTTTTCAAGGCCGCGATTATGTGCCATTCGGACACAAACTGGCCTCGCACCCTGTCAACGATCCTTCTAGGACTTAGGTCGCATGTGCGACCCGACACGGGGGCGTCCCCTGCCGAATTCCTGTTTGGGACGACCTTGAGACTGCCCGGAGAGTTCTTTCTTCCGGATGATTTTGTGCCGGATCCCAATATTTTTATTAACGAGTTCAGGGAATACATGCGCCTGGTACGACCGGTACCAGTAGCGCATAAATATAAAAAGCGTGCCTTCGTTTTTAAGGAACTGCATTCATGTTCCCATGTATTTTTGCGGAACATGGTGAAGAAGGCCCTCGAACGGCCTTATACCGGACCGCATAAAGTGCTTCAGCGCGTGTCCGATCGTGTTTTTAAAATCGAGGTAAACGGTGCGGCCAAGAGCGTGTCCGTCGAACTGCTCAAACCAGCACATCTGGTGTCTGACAGTCTCGTTGACCCCGCATCGCCCGATGACGGGAGTGTCGCTGGCCCGTCTGGTACCGTGGGTACTGCGCCCGTCCTAAAAACGTACGAGCGCAAGAGGGTTACTTTTGCAACCGGCACCAAAAATACAGGAAAATGAAACCCATTGCCGAGACTGATTAAGGTTAGCGCGCGAATTATACATATCCTGCGTTTGGGATAAGTGCATTGCGTGAAGTCTTTAATTTTTATTGCACCATTAATGTTAGCACGCGAAGTATTATATTTTATTTTCATTTTTTGTACAGTTCCTGCGCGCGTAAATTATTGATTAAGTACGAAACTATGTGATTTAGCCCTAAGCCTCGAACGCGTGTAAATGTAAATGTAACGGGTTCCTTAACGGGCTGTGAAGCGTGTGCAATGTGCGCGCGCGAGCGTGCACTATACTGTGCAATGCGCGGGATCAAGAATATTGTTGTCATATTCTGGCAACGTACTCAGCACCAAATTGACAATTGTACGAATTGTACCTCATATTCTTGGGGGGGGAGTGCTGTGGGGAGCGCGGTTGTCCGTCTCCCTCTACTCTGTTTCCCCACCTCCGGTATGTGGAGAGTGGGGGGTTAAGCTTACGGCGTGCTCAGCGTGGCAACGCCAGTCAGCCATCTTGACCAGAGAGACTCTCTAGTCCTGCTCTCACAGAGCGAAATATATATCACGTACTTTGAGTTTAATACGCGTCTTGGATATTATTCAATCCTTTCACGTAATTTCTTCCGTTGGGGTAAATGGCTAAGTATCCAGCCCAACGGTGTTTGGTGTAAGCCAACACCTTTATGGGCGGTATTCGCAGTCGCGTCTTGAGCAAATGCTTAAGCACGACCTCAAGATTATCTCAAGACACAACTATGGCGGCCTTCTTGAGCAAATGCTCAAGATGATCTTAAGCATTTGCTTAGAATAAGCAATTGCTTATATCTTATATTTGCACATTCACGTTCGGAAATTTTCGGAATAATTCTGTTAGAACAACCAATGATAGAAGGATATTCCGTTCGTTCCTTGGTGGGCGACGGAGTAGGATGCTCGAACATGTGTGAGTAATGCGTGTGAGCGTTGAGGTTATTTATTAATGATTTGCAGAGAAAAACTTTTCCACTGCCATGTAATGTTTGTTTTTAGTATAATAAACTAATATATAAACCCAACCACTAAACTGATGTAATATAGAAATAAAAACACCTCAGATTGTAGAGACTCCATTTAATTTTAATTTATTTTGTACATTATTGATAAGTATACTTGATATACATCGATAATAATATTGATATTAGCGACATTGGTTACCCATAATAATATGCATTTCAATTATGAAATGAAAACATGAATGAAAACCTTCTTGCAGGTTAAGTAGTTCATCTCGTGGAATCTCGCATGATTTCGCATGTAATGACGTATGGATTCGTCTCAAGACTGTCTTGAGGTCGTGTCTTAAGCATTTGCTTGAGGAAGATCTTGTTCAAATAAGTAATTCCTTGTATGACGTCACATGTGTCAAAATAGACGATAAAACGAGGTTATATTTTCAAGACAACGTTTTACATATCTTGAGACCGTCTTGAGTGTCCGGAGTAGAGGGGGAACACCTACGGCAATGGCGATATGTGTGCGTGATGATTCAGTCACATGGTGTTCCCCCTCCACTCCGGAGATTTCATTCCCCGGCAACCTCAAACTGACGCCATTACCTGACAAAGGACATGAAAAACTGCATTCTTTATTCTTTATCGTATCGATATGGAAGTGACACCGATAGATTCCTCATGTTTTTCCGATGAAATACATACAAAATTTCATATAATTCGGACTATTTTTAACGAAGCAAGAGTGAAATAATATAAATCAATTTTTCAGCTAATTTCCTTCATTATGCTCCGTTGTTGAAGTATGGTGAGCCACGGCGGAGGGTTATCCTCGCCATTCATCACGCGCATAACCCTCATTGCCGTAGGTGTTCTCCCTCCACTCCGGAGAATCTCCGGGGCTCACCGGTAACCTATTCTTCGCTGAAAAAATAACCTCGACGTTCACACGCATTACTCACGTTCGAGCATCCTACTCCGTCGCCCACCAAGGAACGAACGGAATATCCTTCTATCATTGGTTGTTCTAACCGAATTATTCCGAAAGTTTCCGAACGTGAATGAGCAATTGCTTATTACACATGTGACGTCATACAAGGAATTACTTATTTGAACAAGACTTTGCTCAAGCAAATGCTTAAGACACGACCTCAAGACACAACTATGAATCTAGGCGGCATCTTGAGCAAATGCTTGAGACGGTCTTGAGAATAAGAAGCGACTGCGAATACCGCCCTACGACATCGACGAAATCTGCCGGCCGCCAGAAGAACTAGGACGGAAAAGTCACACATTCTGGACCGGAGTCGGAACACCTGTCTATTACACCGTGGGTACAACGATACATATTTGTAAAAACACGTGGCATCTCAAATTTTGACAACCTACCTTATTTGACACTCGTCAGGTTATAATCTGACTGTAAGCTGTCAAAATTTGGAGTAGATTGCATAGTGAAGATAGCGATTGATGAACGAAACATGTGTTAGTATCATTTTGGCTGAAGGTGTGCGTGTAACGCGTATTGGAGTAGATTGCATAGTGAAGATAGCGATTGATGAACGAAACATGTATTAGTTCCATTTTGGCTGAAGGTGTGCGTGTAACGCGTATATACGTATTATGTTGACGAAAATTTGGCTTGAAGAATCAGAAGAAAATCTTACCGTTTCTGACAGATCCACGAGACGATATTATGATATCTCTGTTATGCGTGGACAGATTTTATTGAAATTTGGTCTTATTCGAAGGCTTATATGCGGTTTACATAAGAAAAATGCCTTTAAATTTAGAAAATATTGCAGGCGTGATGAGATATTAATGAAATAAGTTTCAGGTTAGGTTAGATTAGCCGTTTCTCGAGGAAATGATAGCGGTAGCGACAGTCGACATATACAGGGTGTCTTTCCTGTACTTAGCGTCGAGACGCTACCGCGTCTCTAGATTTCTTTAAAACGGTGTAGTGAAAACAATTGAAACTTGGCAGATATTGACAAAAAAATTGAAAGCATTGGCATTATTTCTTCAACATTTTTTCAGATGGTTTATCCCTCAAGATCGTCCCTTTCCATAAGTGAATCCGTTTAAAATTTTTGGAGCACACCAGGAACATTAAAAAGAACAATCTCACAAATTTTCATCAACTTGGCATTATTTTGAAGATAGGTCCGATACATCGTTAATTGTTTTAATAGTTCTGACCATTATACAGTATACTATATTGCGTCGGTAAGGTAGGGAATGACATCGAAATGATAAAAATATATATAAATTCTCAACTTTGGAGTCGCAAAAAATCCTTCTCGTAAACATCGTCTTTATGCAAAATAAAACTATCTTCAAAATTATAGCTAAATCGGGTTTGACCGGTTTTCGGAAGTTTCGCCAAAATAAATATTAATCTGTTAACGAAATAAATAATAATAATTGAAAGAAAATACAGTATAAAATATAAAATAAAATATAAAGTAAATAAATATAATTAAGTGCCAATGAAATAAATAACTAATCGAGACCTCCTTCAAATGAGAATAGTTTCACGAAAAAAGTAAACAGTCGAACGCTATGGATCATGCTTCAAAACATACGAAATCATCGGTCGAAAAGACCAACATGCGCCTACTCCCGGGTTAATTAATTCCTAAAGATGACCTATTTTTTAACGATTTTATTTTATGGGCTCTAGACCGGAACAGCCCCTTAACATTTTATACCACTGTCAATATCTCAATAATAAATCTTCAAATTTTCTTATAACATATGTAACTAACTTAAATAGCGTATTTAAAATTTATTTCAACTTACGTATCTCTTTGCTCGTTGTAGGAGAGTCACTGCATTCTATTATTATACATGCATCAGGGACTTGTTTAATTATTGAAGAAGATAGCCCAACATCTTCATCATCTGGAATATTCATTACATAAGCTAACGTAGAGGTGTAAAGAAACTTTCACATTTACCTTATATCAACGTACACATCCGTCTTACCTGTATAATTAATTTCCATCAAAACATTTCTCTATGGTTCACAGCTTTCTTCTTCAGAAATTATAGGCCAATCTTGAGCTTTATCTGAAAAATATGTAACTGCGGATGTATCAATGAGAGTATGCACATGTAAAGCAGAAAGAAAAACTTATAAAAGAATACTACCTATACTTTTATAATGGATTCTTATTTTTAATAACATTTATGAAGGATGATTCACTTTTTTACCTCTACAATTCGTTTAGACTAAAACGTTCCTCTGTTTTTCGAACTTTGCCTCTCTGTTTAAAACTGTAGGCGCAGCTTCTGGTTTCAAACGTTTTCTGTTACTACTTTCAGTACTAACTCCTTCCAAACCTATTAGTTTCGCTGACTCTTTACGTAATTCTTCATCTCGTGGAAATCTGCGCATAATTGTACGGAAATTAGAACAAAAATATATCAATACTATTGAAAGTTGATAAGAGGTTATATTATCTTTACTTACTTGTGTAATGTCGCAGTTTTTTTATTATTACTCCGATTCCCACAAAATACGTATTTGCCCATTTTGGAAATTTATAACAAAACCGGCAATTGCATATAAACTCTACAACAATATACAATTTAAGCACTTCTGCCAATAAATACTTTTTCTATATACACTCGCGCAGGTATGTTTAGAGCTCATTTTCAATGCTGCTGAGCACCGTTCTCAACGGTGTTCTTGCATGTTCTTGATGAATACGCACTGAAATCATCGATGCTACCTTGCATCCTTGTTTTCCATGCTCGATATTTCCGGTGCTCGCCATTCGTCGTGGTTTTCGATGCGCGCTAATCAGCGCAAATCAGCGACAATGGCGACATCGAAAAAGAACAGACTGTGCACGAGCATGGAAAACAAAGATGTAAGATAGCATCGATGATTTCAGTGTGCGTTCATGAAGAACACCGTTGTGAACGGTGCTCAGCACCGATATTCACGGTGCTGGCCTTTCGTCGTTCCGATTCAAAATTAAGCACCGTTACGGACCCAACGGTCCAGACCTTTATCCGTGTAATACACGGAAAAGTGTCAGCATCGTTCCCAACGGTGCTCGGCACCGTAAAAACCGGTGCTGAGCCCATACACAACGGTGTTTTTCGGTGCTGAACAGCGCACTGAATGGGGCTCAGCACCGGTTTTTACGGTGCTGAGCACTGTTGGGAACAATGCTGACACTTTTCCGTGTAGGATAGATGCAGGGATGTCAGGGATTGTTTGTGGCGCAACACCTACAGGAGTGGTGGTAATGTGTGCGTGAACTGACGCTAGCGCCGAGGTAGCCAAGTGGTCGTAACGCGAAGCCAACCACGGCCAACCAGCGTCTCCGGAAAATACATTGTCGACACTGGTTGGCCGTGGTTGGCTTCGCGTTGGGGCCACTTGGCTGCCTTGGCGCTAGCGTCAGTTCACGCACACATTACCACCACTCCTGTAGGTGTTGCGCCACAAACAATCCCTGACATCCTGTAGAGCACTAAAGAGGTGAGTATGCGCATCCGCCATATTGGGTCCTCCCACGGTGTAATAGACAGGTGTTCCGACTCCTGTCCAGAATGTGTGACTTTTTCGTCCTAGTTCTTCTGGCGGCCGGCAGATTTCGTCGATGTCGTAAAGGCATTTACATATGGCCTGTTGTGTCTGGCAAGCCCAGTAATACCACTAAAATCTCTACTACTACAGTCTCATTAATACATATGTATATGCCTTCTAAGTCACGACGCCTCTCGCGACGGCCAGGGGAATTAAACAGAAATCGGCACACAAAATCGCTGGGGTAAAAGGTACAGAGTCGGAACACTTGTCTATTACACCGTGGGTCCTCCGGAGAGAGAAGATTATTGAGTATCCGCCTTTTTGAGTATTGTCAAATTCGCTTCATTAACTAAATATAAATTTAAATGTAATAAAATACTCTAATAATGTGTCGTGCTACCATGCATCAATATCAACAACGCATATTTTGTTTATAAAGTGAATCTGACAATACTCAAAAAGGCGGGTACTCAATTAATCTTCTCTCTCCAGAGGACCCAATATGGCGGATGCGCATAATCACCTCTTTAGTGCTCTAATCCCTGGGTAGATGTCCCAATTACCGTGCCTTTATACTTAAAGAAGCTTTAATTGTTTGAAAATGCAACCTACTCGTTTCTAACACATAGATTAATAGTTTAACTTAATTAAAAAAATTTATTTCCTTATTTATGTATGCGAGTTGTTTTGTACGGCTTCTTTAAGCATAAAGGCACGGTAATAGGTACAGGGTACGGTAATTGGGACATCTACCCTATCACTTTTGCTTCCCTTTCCTATTACATTTGTGTAGTCTGGTTCAAACTTCGCGCTTCTAGAGTTTACAACATACGCCGCTAGGCGGGAGTCGCAACAATATCACCGCATGTGAAAATCAAATCATGATCTCTTTGGTTGCGATACGATCCTCGATTCGATCCCTGTCTTGACAATAGATTTAAAAAATCGAAAATCGTGACACGCAAGATCGATTTTTGAAAGGTCGATTTTACATCGGCATCCCTAATCCATAGTATACTTATGTATCAGTGTCGTAAACACCACGTCGATAAGACCACATGTCACGTGACCCGAGTACAGCCGAATGCACACGAGAATAAAAACGGTTACCACGCACACACCTTCGCTGATGCCAGTTATATTACTGTTTTCTGCCCTTCAAATGACACTACTTCTGTGGTAATCGCAGTGTACGGATCGTTTTTCACGTAAGTATCATCAAGTTTCAACTGTGCTCCAGTTGATCTTATTTTCATTTACCCGCAGAATGAACAGCTTTTCATCGTATACTTCGGTTTGGCTCGATAAACTACGCCCCTCCATTGTCCTGCTGCATTCCTTAATATGAAATTAGAAGTCAGGATTTATTCTGCTCTTATATCTGGAATTACGTAGCATGTGCCTGTATGTACATGTCGACCCTACCGGTTAATATGACGTCAATCGGAATAAGTATCTTCATACAGTAACTCATATATTAGTCAGTTCAACTATCTTGCAGAGAATCTTCGAGAAAACGTGCACAGATAAATTCTATCCATGCCCGAGTTTGTCCCCCGGCAGAGAGTCACTACCTCCACTTGAGAAAATTTTATTTCAATCTATTTGTTGCACACTCTTGTGTGCAATGACACCGTGAAATGCAACTGACCTATTATCCTAATTTTTTTGATAAATATACAATACAAATTACTTAAAAAGGCCTCTATCAGCTCGATTTTAGTGATTTTATGTGTTAAAATTATCGATCGCTGTGATAATAACATTCTGCATACATAAGTTATAGTTTTGTAATAATTTGTGAGTGAAATTGAAAAAGAAAACAAAAGTTTTTATATTTCATAATTAATTACAGATTTTAATTTATTTATAAACAGCTAGGAAATGTAGTTGCCATGTTTCAGTTAAAAATTAATGCTGCCTGTTGTTTTAATTTCGCTATCATTTTCAATTACAATTACTAATGTTTAATTTGCAAAAGTCTCGATAAAGCGTTAACATAGGTATACATACTCTTACGAAATATAGTATACATCCTGCTATTGTCATTTTTATCAAGCACTATTACGTCAGGTCGATTATACATATGTCACATTCGAATGACTGTTCGTTATATTGAATAGAAAACGTATTCCCTAGTTAAGAAATTACAGATTAATAGTGAATCTATTGATTATAACATGTAGTCCTGTTGTTCGTACGTGAAGAAGGTCACGATCACCCTCAAAGATAAGTTGAAGGACATTGTCTATGTAGCAAACGTGTTGACCTTGGTTGACCTTTGAGAATATAGGAAATCTTATTACACGAATATCTGAAGTTCAATAAATTTTTGCAATTTTCAAGCAGTTCTACAATTCCGACAGTGCAAATACTATAATTTATTCGTAATGATTTAATCGCAACTTTACGATTGCTTTCGACGAAACATTTGAAATGGATGTATAAAAGTCAATGTCGTGCGTGGAAAGAAGACTCCCAGCAGCGGTGTAGACCGCCGCTAGCTCCGCCGGAACCTCCGTCTGTTACATTGTAGAAAGTAGATGTGGCCGATTTCGCCAATAACCAAAATACGTGTGCCGAAATAGGTGACGCGACCAATCGTCACAGCGGCGGACTGCATCGGCCGTGACCGCCCGCCAGGAGTCTTCTTTCCACGCACGAATAGTACATACTAAAGTACTTAGTGTATCACGAATTTTAAAAGTTGTGTAATATAATTATGCATGCGCATGTAAATTTTGAAAAGCCATTCATTCCTGTAATGTTTCTTGACGCGGAAAAGATAGTTAATAAACATTACCAGTGCCAAATTATAAATCGTGCATTATAACTTTGCTTCAGAGCGGCTGCTGAGAGGCGGCCGTGCGTGCGAGAGGGTCTGACCGTTGGCACGTTTTTCGAATCGAATTAAAAGAACGTCAGCTCTCGCGCACCTACGGCCGACTCGGTGACCGCTCGGAGGCAAAGTTATAATGCGGGATCTGTACTTACATCCCTGGGCGAATTCCACTTACGCCCAAATCGCCCCTGATTTTCATTAAGGTAGGTTCTCCTGTACGCGACTGGACGCATCGTCAAGAATTTCAAACTCGCTTTTCTGGAAAATGAAGCGCGTTATGAAAAAAAGTTACTCTTTCTTTTCGACTTATAGCAAATAAATAACTCGAGAAAAAGGAATAAAATTTTTTGATATTGCGCTTCATTTTCGAGAAAATCGGCTTTGAAATTCTTGACGATGCGTCCAGTCGCGTATAAGGAAACCTACCCTAATGAAACTCACGGGCGATTTGGGCGTAAGTGGAATTCGCCCTCTATAGGCCCACGTTCTCTAACACAATCGTAAAAGTAGTGCACACGTATTGTCGCTATTCGCCGAAATTACAACGTCGGCGAAAACAAAGTAAGCGAACAGGACACGAAATAGCCGCGTGCCCTTTGTATCGTTCGCGTTCCTTTTTCCCAGCAAATGGCAGTAATGAAATTATTTTCGCCCGTTTTTCATCAAACGTTTATACCCGTAACACAAAAGTTAACTTACTGCCGTCAAGGGGTCTTTACTGATTTAAAACAATGGTGTCAAAAATCAACTCGTTCTTTTTCCAGTTGTTAAGAATCAGAAGACAATATGAGCAAAATCGGAATTAACGGATTCGGCCGTATTGGTCGTCTCGTACTTAGGGCTTCCATTGAACGCGGTGGTCAGGTATGTACTGATTTCACAGTGTCACAGATTTCATTGTTTCCATGTCAATTATTAATTATTACGATTATGATTTCAATAGGTTGTTGCCATCAATGACCCGTTCATTGGCTTGGACTACATGGTGTACATGTTCAAATACGATTCTACTCACGGCAGATTCAAGGGAGAAGTAAAAGCTGACGATGGTTGCTTGGTTGTCAATGGCAATAAAATCGCTGTGTTCTGCGAACGTGACCCGAAATCTATTCCATGGGGAAAAGCTGGTGCCGAATATGTTGTAGAGTCGACTGGTGTTTTCACTACCATAGATAAGGCTTCTGTACGTAAAACTCTGTCTGCGTAATTATGCATCTCCGTCGGTAGACAGATTTATGATTAAAGCTTTCTTCTATTATCTGTATAGGCTCATTTGGAAGGTGGTGCTAAGAAGGTTGTTATATCTGCGCCGTCGGCCGATGCACCCATGTACGTCGTTGGTGTTAACCTGGACTCGTACAAACCGTCCGATAAGGTTGTCTCCAACGCTTCGTGCACCACCAATTGTTTGGCTCCTCTTGCTAAAGTTATTCATGATAACTTTGAAATCGTCGAAGGTCTTATGACTACCGTGCATGCCACCACTGCCACTCAGAAGACTGTTGACGGACCTTCCGGCAAGGTATGTAAACTTCTTTTTATCCTAATCTCTTTTACATGTTAATTGGGTTAATTACTTTAGCGATTCCTCACCGATGTTGACGAAATTCGGATACGTTGTAAAACTCCACATTTTGAGCAACTTTTTCCTATACACGTTACCGCCGCTCGGTCTTAGTTTCCGAGATGTTCGCAAAAATATTTTTCAAATTTCTTGCTTCGGTGTTATAATTTGGGTTAGTTTTGGGTTAGGACCTTGAAATATGGTGTCAAGGTCATCATTCTGAACAACTTTTCCCTATACATGTTACCGCCACTCGACCTTCGTTTCCGAGATATTTGCGAGAAACTTCGGTCGACTTATTCCG
Organism: Andrena fulva; assembly: GCA_946251845.1. Lineage (NCBI taxonomy): Eukaryota > Metazoa > Arthropoda > Insecta > Hymenoptera > Andrenidae > Andrena > Andrena fulva. The sequence continues at coordinate 41,012,464 of OX276327.1, forward strand.
ACACAACGCAGTCCACTTTCCAACTTGTACCGGGTATTAGTATTGGTTGGGGCTAGATTAGCGCGGGGGCGCGTAAAGCATGGTAGCGAACCGATGTAAGTCGGGGTGTTGGCGGGAGCTCCCGCATACCCAACAGGTGCTCTCGAAAGCACCATCTTTCTAGCAAAAAAATTGTTTCACGACCAGAGGCATCCTAATATCCGGCGGCGACGGCGGGGTTGACGGCATCCGCAAGTTTCTAGTTGAAAGCTCCAAACTCGCATCGGTTTGCTACCACGCTTTAAGGTCTAAACACACTTGTCAGTTCCGTGTCAGTACCGTTCCGGCGTACCAGTGGTAAGAAGAAGAGACCCTCTACCAGGGCTTGAAACGGTTCCGAAAATAACTGTTTAAAACTGTTATATAAAGGTTCTGATTGAAACGGTTATCGAAAACCTTCATTCCAAATAACTGTTATGAATAACCGAAATTTCCAACTATTTTCTGTTTCGGTTCATGTTTCCCTCCGCAAATCAATTTTTTCGGTTCCGAAACGGTTCCAAAATCAATTCCTGCATCGACTTTTCCCTAATTGATATCATTAATTATTGTACATGTGCACATTTTTTACAAAATCCTTATAGAAACAAGAGAAACTTTTAACTTCCTATTCTGAATAATATAGTGTGTGTGAATGTAAAAAATATATAGCAGATTTATTTATTTCAACGCTTTATTAGAAATCAATGATATACATATATATCAATGACATACACAGTAATCTGCAGCTACAATAATAATTAATGATATTAATTAGGAAAAAGTCGATACAAGAATTGATTCTAGAACCGTTTCGGAACCGATATAGAACCGAAAAAAATAACGTTTATGGAACCGATACGAGGAGGGAAATAGGAACCGTAACCGAAACAGATAATAGTTGGAAATTTCGGTTCTTCATAACAGTTATGTGGAATAAAGGTTTTCCATAACCGTTTCAATCAGAACCTTTATATAACAGTTTTAAACAGTTATTTTCGGAACTGTTTCAAGCCCTGGTAGAGGGTCTCTTCTTCTTACCACTGGTACACCGGAACTGATTCGGAATAAATCAACAGAAGCTTTTCGAAAATATCTCGGGAACTAAGGCCGAGCGGCGGTAACATGTATAGGAAACAGTTGCTCAGAACGATGACTTTGACAACATATTTCAAGGTCATCAAAATCGGCGAGTAATCGCTAAAGTAAATAATCACCGTTATTTGATATATTCGTCGCATGTAATCGGTTTTCTTTGATTATGTAATAGTTGTGGCGAGATGGACGTGGCGCTGCGCAGAACATTATCCCCGCCGCGACCGGAGCAGCTAAAGCTGTTGGCAAAGTCATTCCAGCTCTGAATGGAAAGCTGACCGGTATGGCTTTCCGTGTACCGGTCCCCAATGTGTCCGTCGTAGACTTGACGGTCAGACTGGCTAAACCTGCACCCTACGACGCCATTAAAGCTAAAGTAAAGGAAGCTGCCGAGGGACCCATGAAGGGTATCCTTGGATATACAGAGGACGACGTGGTATCCTCCGACTTTATTGGCGAAAACCACTCCAGTATTTTTGACGCTAAAGCCGGCATATCATTGAACGACAATTTCGTCAAACTAATATCGTGGTACGACAACGAATTCGGTTACTCCTGCCGTGTAATCGATTTGGTTAAGTTCATGCAAACGAAGGACAACTAAGCGAGCAGCCATTGGTACGTCCAAGTGTAATAAATTCATAAATGTTTCTGTACGATGTGTATCATACAATCATATCGTTGTATGTATGAACACTTCAGATTGAATAATAGGATTTCCACGCAGAAATGGGAAATATGAAAAAGAAATAGAGAGAAAAAAAATGGATACTTTAGCATACATTTCTTGTCGCACAGATAATACAATGAAATTTAATGTTATATAGGCGTCCATCGGCCAGAACCAGTACAAAATAAAGCAGGCTTTAAAGTAATGTTCGTTAGATTTCTTAATCCGAATTTTTGTTCGTAATTAAACCTATCCTATGTTGGTATAAAAACAATACACATGTATGAAAGGTACATAGTCATTTATGTAACATAAATTATTGTATTCATGCGTCGTATTATCTAGGTATGTACAAGTAATGTATGTTATATGCAATTAATTACCACGCATTCATTCATTCATTCAAAATATTTGTGATTTTTTTCTGTAACATTAGTATTATTTATCATTCATTGACACCAATAAAAACTGTTACGAAACTAAGAGGTTGCTTTATTTAACATTCTTCCGAACGTTCGTCGATCTGCATATGTATATGTCGTTACGATTTTACAGGGTTACGCGAATAAAAGAAGTAGATAACAATTAAATTTATATAATTTTTACACAATGTCTATACACTTACAAAAAGGTCTTTTTTTATATAATTGTTAATTGAAACATTTATCTCTAAATAATTTCAACGATAGGGCAATATTATTCTGTAGTCCTCAATAATTGCTGTAATATCATTAATACTACAATATCGTATTGAATGGCACAAGGAATCGTTATTAATATTTTATAGGAATATTAAAGCGTTGCTTCTTAAAATAATCAGCCAAGTAGAAATGTACTCAAGAACATTATCTATATGTGAAATAAGAATGTTTATATAATTCGTGTAAGCGGAATAGCAGATGCGATATCATTTCAAGATTAACAGTGATACATTAAATAATATGTAAAGAAAAAAAAAACAAAATTAGAACAACATGTAAATTGATTTAGGATTTAACATTTTTTCTTCGAAGTATATTTATTCTCTGAATGTTCTGTTCCTGCAGACTTCATTTTCTCTCATTCCTTGTTCTAAATCTATTGACTATGTACAATTACTATCGCGAAATGAAATACACGTTGTAACACTTTTACAGGAATACCGATTCTCAGCTATACGTCAGGCTGGGAGAAGTTTGATTGTACAGCGATACGAAAATACAGTTTCACTTTGTCGTCGTAAACAATAAACATCTATCACTCGTTTTTACAATATGTCTCTATAATTTTGCAGTTTACAGTAATCGCCGAGCTTCCATTATTCCTCGGCACGAACATTTAACTTTTACGGAATTCTTCAATATACAACGAACTATTCTTTAGCAATTCAGCATAATGCTATGCATAAAAAATATAAGTTCTCGAAACAATGTGAACATTGAAATGCTGCAACATTCGAACGTTACGGAGTGGCAGCTGTTGCTATAATACTTATATTCACACTTCTAATAATGCACACTGGAATTGCTGGCGAACAAGGGCAAAACATAGATAATAGCGTAACCATAAATCATCTTAGCTTAAAATTTCTTTCAGACATTCGATAACTGTGAAACTCTCTATTTCGCGAATCAAAATGTCATTCGCGTATTATACGCAGGTATCAAGAAACTATATATGTCAGTGAAGTATTAAAAATACATAGATATACGTTTGTAACGAAGTATCAGTATTTTGAAGAAAGTAGCGCTTCGTTCGATACTTCGAATATCAATTAACAATAATGGAAATAGATCGACGAGTTCTCTCCTGATAGATTTTACACAGTTCGTATTGCACATCTGTTTTATATGGTTTCTATAAACAACAGATGTTTGTTCGTATCTGTTTAGTAATATTCACTTTCGGTTACGCTAATTATTATGAATATATACGAGGTTTCAAGAATGATAATAATAATTACAGAAAAGGAGCGAGAAAGAAAAGAGATTTTAGACTAGCACGACATATCAAATACACGAGTTTACGGTGAATTTGGAAAAAAATCGGTAATTCATAGTTTGCAGCGTTTACAAATAATAACAGAGTACATCATGTTAAAAGTAAGAGTTTCGCGCGTAGATTTATACGCTCCTGGAGCGCACTAGCCAATTCTCGTGTTAATTCTTCGCAGACTAATCGCAGCTCGGCGTTCTTCTCTCGTAATTCTTGTAACGTTAACTTTTTTGATTCTTCTACCTCGTCCTTAGGTGTATCTTCTTCTCCTCCTTCCCGCTCTGAAAAGGAAAACAAACACACACAATAGGAAGGTGAATTGTTTTGAAGTTTACACGAGTTTCGTACAGATCAAATAGAGGAAGGATAAGAATCTTACTTGGACTCGGTTTTCTATAAATATGAAATGCACCACAGACACCAGTGAATTGCTGTGATTGGGGAGTAACGCTTTCCAAAGGTAGATTTTCAGGTAGTTCGCTCTTTGGAGAAAAGTGAGAAAAATCAGCAACAAAACCTTGATTTTCACTTAACATCTTTTGTCCCTCTCCCTCACTCTTTTGACCAACCAATTTTCGAGGCGAAGTCTGTAGTGCAGATACACGACAAAATTTTCTTTATGTAACAATTGTGTCTGCTTTGTAATTTTCCGAATTCATAAAATCGTATAATGGGTGTCCCATTTTAATCGATTCACAGCAATGTTATCCAATATTTTATGTAAAATTCTAGCTTCAGAAAAGAAAAATCAACAGTTACATTAGAGCAAGATCATTCAAAGTCATTTTACCAATTAGTACATGTATGTATACCGAGGTTGTTGTTGTTACACTTGGTACATAACGATTTATTCAATCACAAATTAATCTATCGATCGCTTTAAATACTGGTTAGAAGCGCGTTAACGGATGTTACGGCAGATTCTCTTTGATATAAATTTGTTTTTTGAACGGTGTCATACCACGTGATCTTTATAAGAACTTAACGTTTAAATTGTACAATAACAATGCGCAGAAGTGTAATCATACTAAAAGCATATTTACTGTCTGATTACGAATCGATATCTTTGAGAAATCCTAGAAAAAGACAAAGAAATCTTAAAGAATACATCTTTTAAAACTGTCCTATGTTTATAAATATGCTTACGGTTTGTCGGTTTTAAAAACCGGTTCTTTTATAAATTTGTAAAATTCGAAAACCGGTTTTTAAATTAAAAAAAACCGGTTTTATGTACTAGAATTAATATGTAAAAATTAATTAATTATTCAAATAAAAACGTTAACATTTTGACTTGAAATCGCTTCGCACACAAGCATATCGTAGTTCACGAGTTCATATTTTCGGAAGGAAAATACTAAATGAAATTAAAATTTATAAATTATATTTTGCACGGATTTTAGTTATTTTAGCTTTTTTCATTTGGTTTTGAATGCAGTGTATTTGCTTGTGTTATATTTTTGTGGATCCGTAAATATTAAATGAACTCAAAAATTGTACGGATTTGTACGGGTTTTAGTTATTTTTTTTTTATATTTTATTTTGTATAGATAGATTATATTTTATTTTGTTATACGTTTGTAATTCAATAAATATTAAAAGAACTTGAAAGAAATATTAAATGAACTCAAATATTGTACGGATTTGTACGGGTTTTAGATTTTTTTTTTTTTTTTTGATTTTGTATGGATAGATTATATTTTATTTTGTTATACGTTTGTAATTCAATAAATATTAAAAGAACTGAACATTTTTAAAATAAGTATAAATATTTATTTTCTATTTTAAATATATTTTTTTGCGAAAATTCGAAAACCGGTTTTGTTGGGAATAGTGGAATTCGAAAACCGGTTTTTGTATAAATACTAAATATGCTGTACTCGCAACTACAACATTCTCGCGCGAATACTTTCGAAACTCTTAACTGCGGCTCCAGTAACATACGTACTCGTTTAGACGTTCTACACTAATTAGAAAAAAATGAATCTAAATGATCTAGACTAATGTGTGATTACTTTCGTTTAGTCGCAAATGCCCTAAATGCGTCTACCTACAAACAAGTTGCATCTACATATGTACATCGATCGCAATGTCTTTTTCGAAACACTTCCATTCGAAATGTTTTTAACAAACTTTGCCAAGGAACAATTAAAAATCGACACTCATTATCAGTGTAATATGATAAAACAGCTGAAATATCTACCGTGAATATGGGTAAGAAGCAGCTCAATTAAACATAAGTGAATTAAACTTAATAACTTTAATCTACCATCTTAATACACGAACGGCGCGAAAGTGAACAACAATACTTACGATTCCGGGAGAGATTCTTGGTGGAACTAGTGGAGGTGCTCCGAGGAAACTTTGACCATTTTTCCCTACAAGAACGCGCACAGTTTGAAGCGTAAAACTTTGCTTTCACAGCCACAGATGATAAGTATCGCAGAGTATTGGTAGCAACATATACCTAATTTATTAAGATCAAGACTAGAACTTCTCGCATGCGTTCTGTACGGTCTGGGTGGCGGTGGAGGCGGCGGTTCCTTCTTTGGAGTTACAATAATAGCTTCTTCGGGAGGCGGAGGTGGCTTTTTTATGATAGGTCGTTGCATCAATGCAGTTGCAGCGTGTTGGAGATCGTCGTCTCCCAACGTAGCGCAGCTATTACTGTTGCCATTTGCCCCGGAGGCAAGAATAGCCGCTTCGGGCGTCAGACGCAACGGTACAGGATGAAGAATCTTGGGATCCCTTTCGACGGCGGACTTTTGGAAATCAAAATTTACTAATTGCAGCCCCGGGCTGGTGAGGGAGCTGCTCGTCCCGGTCGGCGAGTCCACGAATTTCGTCCACTCTTTATTTTTCTCCCGAGTGCCCGTGGAATTAGCCGGGACCTTCTGGGTGGTTGTAGTTGGCGGAACAGGTGCTGGAGGCGGACCGGCCTTTTGTTTAAGCAACGGGATTAGCAAAGGCGGGGGCAGAAAGTCGGGCAGAGGGACATGGTTCCTTCGCAAGACGACAAGATGCATCGCCACGAAGAATTCCTGTAAGCTCAACGCCCCATCCCTGGTTATATCCGCCAGCTGCCAAATCCGACTAAGCTCCCCCAGCGGAAGCGCAGACTTCTCGAAGAACGTCCTGGCTATGGGGCCGTGCAGAAGTCCGTCGGGATCGAGCTGCAGCTGGGCGAACTGGCCGGTGTAATATTCGCGCTGCTCGTCGCTGATTATCCATACTTCCTCCGGCGGGAATCCCGAGCCGTCGCCGTCTCCGTCACCTTCGTCACTGCTGTGACGCTCCGAACTCTCCTCTTCGGTTCCTAACAACTGTCTCTGCTCCTCGGATACCAATAAGCCCTCCCAGCCTCCAGATACGGAGTTCAGTATCGTATCACCGCTTATATCGTTGTTTCTGTCCTGTATCACACTGTTGGTCGGCGTCGGCGAGTCGGTACTGCCGCCGGTTTCTCTCGGTGACTCCGCTTCGCTCTCGCTTTCCGTGGTGCTCTCGGGAGCGTGACGCTGACCTTTCGCGGGCTGGTTGGAGTCGGAGCTTCTCCTACCGTCCTCGTCCCCCGACGCGGGCCAGGTGAACTTTGGCAACGGTATCACGTCCAGAGGCATGGTAATCATGTCCTTGCGAATAATAAGCCCCGCTTGATGAGCCGCCACGAGCTTCAGCAGCCCGTAGAATTGCTTCTTCCCGAGGTGCGTGCCGATGTGCGCCGCTTCGGTTCCGAAGCAGATGTCCAGAATCTACGAGCCATAAAAATTCATTTGGCCGCTGACAATTGCTAGTACATTCGCGCGATCCTTCCTCGCTTTCGCGTGACAATTCGACGCGGGTTTTTTGCGTCTCTCGCGGGTGGTGTTTATAAGTCGGCTGTTGCGAACGTTGAATTCTAGTTTCAGCGAAATTAACAACATATCCGCGGGAACAATTTTCTAATACCATTTTTCGAAGTTCTGATCGTTGTTGAAGAATTCTCGGATTATAAACCACTCGATACAGTTGTTTTGCGTATTTACAAATATTACGAAAATATTATTTAAATAATACTTAATGCGTGGTAGCAAATCATTTTGCTCCGACTGGCGCGCGATCTATTCGAAATGTGTTATAGAGGCAAGAGCGGAAATATGTTAATCGATCTTAGGATAATACGTGTTGACAATTAATGCGACGTAGCTGCATATGTATATGTGTTTACTTGCGGGAGCGGCGCTGCGCAGCTGATTATGATATTCGTAATACCGGCTTCGTGTTCGATTTATGTTTCGTTTAAAGATACGTACGAGACAATATATAATCCGCTTGTGATCATTGCTTAGACCTAACCTTCTGGGGTCTCCGTAATTTGCCGACATCGTGACACATCGAACGCCCACCTCGGTGTAATTAAACGTTGATGCGTTCCGACGGTCTCGATATTTGTGTGGCGGGGCAGCGAGAGAAAACCAACAGCTGACAGGCTAAACGTAACGAGTAGACATAATTTACCTTCATCGTGACAACCGCTGGTAAATTCGCGGAGCGCAGCAGTTCGGCGACTTTGATCACCGGCACGCTCTCGTTGTCAGGGTTTTCGCAACAATAACTCAGAATATCCTCGTAGTATTGGTGCTCGGTGATCGTCAGGTGAAGGTTTGCCATCGTAATCGAGTCCCAATCCATCTTGGCGACAAGTCAGAGCGGAGCAATGAACCGCTTCAACACTCGTTACGTATAAACTGGGTCCGTTCTCTTTCTGCACACTTGGTCCCCCCCTTTCCCTCGCCCTCTCTCTCTTGCTCTCTTCCCCCGGTTTCTTCCCTCTTTCTTTGTGGCGGTTCTGCTGCCGTTTTCGACACGGTCTGCTTCACGGGACGGTCGCGATCGATGTGATTACATCGCGCGATGAGGAGCATGAGACACAACGTTTGTGAACTACCTATACGGCTATATCCCATGCATCGCAAAATTACCGCTCGACCGCCATCTTTCCCTTCCCTCGGCGTTTCACATTACTATAATCTATACGTATATACTATTCGTATATATACTGCACGTGCATGCATACTTACTTGCCTACTGACATTTCTACGGTAGATGCGCGTTAACTTTCACCGTATGATAACGCTCATATTGCGCACGCTCCGTTTCGCGGGGATAACGCGGGATTTTCAACTTCTCCATGATTTCCATATACTTACATATATATTTCAGAAAACTATTTTACCAGCGGCGCTGGCCGTGCTGGACACACCGGCTCTCGTTAGATCACCGAAGTTAAGCATCACGGGGCGGGTACTGGGGAAGGATGGGTGAACCCCCCCGAGGGAGAGGAGAGGAAAAGATATATACGACTCTATACTCGTTCCATCCTAAGAATAATCCTACGCCCGAACCGTTTTGTGACCGTTCTGCGCAGCCCCCACTACCGCCTACGGGCCCGACGCCAGGCGATTGCTCGCAGCAATTCTACCTGCTGACTTCCCTGCCCCTCCAAGGGCGGGACGTGACCGATGTCAATGTCAACACTGCAGGAGTGCAGTGTAGAGCTGTTGATACCCGGGAGAACGGGTACCCGGGTACCCGTGAGATACCTGGGAGAAAAAAAATTCCCGGGTAGGCGCTACCCGGGTAAACTACCCGAGATACTCGAGACTCTCGAGATCTCATAGAGTACCGTTCCATAATTGAAGCCACACTGAGCGTCATGGCCTTCGAGTCGAAGGCCATAAAATTCGGTGAGGTACCGCAGGGGGTTGACCTCGCCACAGGGTGCCAGACGGTATCTCTCTGACAGGCATCGCTCCAGAATTACGTTCTGTACTCTGTAAGTTCTCGAGATTCTCGAGAGTCTCGGGTAGTTTTCCCGGGTAGCGCTTATCCGGGAATTTTCTAAGTCCCGGGTATCTCACGGGTACCCGGGTACCAGGGTATCTCGTGTTCCCGGTCCACAGCTACAGCCCTAGTGCAGTGTATCTACCCGGTAATTCTTTGGTTCCGAACAGATATAACATCAGTTAAGGAGGTGTTCTAAATAGTCTATTTAAAATGCCATTTATTATGTCTTTTTTGTCTTTCTTTGTAAATCCTGTTATTCATTGTATATCGTTCATAAATACAAATTATTAGTAATATTAGGCAATAAAAATTGTTAACCCCTCAACGCCGACCTCCATACGTCGTGTTGTATGGACCCTAATTCTTCGTATACTTTTTTTTCCATATTTTCTGTACTTTTCTTTTTATAAATCGTTACCGTGCGTATTGGGAAATAATAGTGCCACCGTGTATATGAAGGCGTCGCGTGCGGAACGGTTGACAGAGAGGTAACAGGCGGGAGGACGGAGAAAATCGTAGGCGGTTAAGTGGGGGTCGGACCAACCAGCGCCTCCTCAGAATCATCCCTGCGCGGAACAGGATTATTCTTAGGATGGAACGAGTATAGTTCCGTTGGGCTACACGGAAAAGGGTCAGCACCGTTCCCAACCAGAGATGGGCAAAAAATTATTTTAAATAAAAAATTGATTTCGAATAAAAGACAAAAATTGTATTCGAGGGTCATCGAATAAGAATAACTTTGGGTAATTTTTATTCGAAGCGCCTCAAAATAACTTTTTTATTCGACGAGATTCATTCGACGGCTACGCATGATTTTTTTATTCGACGGGAATTCATTTTAAGCTTTGAAATGATTTTCTCCGTTTCAGGCGTGTTTCATTTCAAAAGTTATTCGATGTTAAATAACTTTGGGCGAGCCTCGAGAGCCTTTGATCGAAGCCGCCGGCTTCTGGAGCCGAGCGACATTGTATCGTTCACCCTTATACGCTGCAGCGCGGAGTTGCTCGGCGATGTGTAATCGATTATACAGGAACGGAATTTCTTTATTTTTCGTCGTATCAATATGAAAGTGACACTAATGGATTCCTTGCATTCTCCCGATTAAATTGGCCAAAAAATTATTTAAATCGCACTACTTTTAACGAAACGGGCTTTCAATCTTGCAAATTAATTGTATGCCTAATATCGTTAATTAAAGTTCAAATTATGTCAGGTTTGGTATCATTTTCGTCGGGAAAACACAAGGAGACGATTGATATGACTTTCGTGCAGATTCGATGAAGAATCTGATTTCACATTTTTCCGTTCTTAAGGGGGGAGCCTGGTGTAACTAGCTGGAAATCGAGGCATTTTTCGGGAATTTTTTTTAAAAAAAAAGTATTTAATCGATCTTTCTGAAACTTTCAGGATATTGTATTATCAGGTTAAGGAAGACAAAAAAAAAATTTTATTAAAAATGAGCGGCAAATAACAAAATTATAAGGGCTTATGCCCAGTCCGTTGGCGACGCAATTGTTACACTGCGGGCAACGTAGCGTCTTTTGGTTTCATCTAAAACCAAAAATCGAACAATTTTCGTTTAGTTTATGAGTGTACGCACAGATCGTATCAATTCATAACTTAAAAGATGCAAAATTGAACAAATGGCGGCCTCTTGAAAAAAAATTCACTTTTTCCAACGAAATTTTGCCTTAAATGTGTAAAAAAAAGTTATTTATTTAAACAATATCATTATACTAAGAACGTAGCCCTATGAAGAAAATGTTCACAAATATCCGTGTACAAGGTCAAGTCGATTGGTTGAATATTTTTGGAGTTACATTGCCCGCAGATTGTAAAATTGTCGTTTCGAGAAAAACGCATTTAAAGTTTTGTGGTAACCTGGCGCTCCGTAGCAAAACCGGCCATATCCGCTTTAATTTTTCGAATTTTGTTTTGCGGCTTTGGGAACATATTATTGTGATGTTTAACTATTGATTTATGCAAAAAAAAAAAAAAATCGATTTCTTCGACCCGCTACACCAGGCTCCCCCCTTAATGGCTTGTGCTATCTATGTCTTATATGGCCCCGTGTTTCTCGGCTGTCGAGCGCTCGCTTCTGAAGGGTCTCAGGTGTCAACACGGTCAGGCACGCATTTTAACTGCACTACTTATTGGCAATACCGAAGATTCTAGGGCCTAGAATATTAGCTTCGTATCGCGATGTTCTTAACCAGAGTTTCGTATCAATCAATTGAAAAATAAATGGATTGGCCAACTAGTAAGTAGTTATAATTAATGAATTGTGCATGGTTGTAATGACGTCTAATTTAATTGCACTTAAAAACTGAATTACTAAGTGTATTATTTTAAATGAAATTCAGTTCAAAATTCAGTTTTTAAGTATTATTTTAAATACACTTAGAAATTCAGTTTTTAAGTGCAATTAAATTAGACGTCATTACAACCATGCACAATTCATTAATTATAACTACTTACTAGTTGGCCAATCCATTTATTTTTCAATTGATTGATACGAAACTCTGGTTAAGAACATCGTGGGGCCATAAAAGACATAGATAGCACAAGCCATTAAGAACGGAAAAATGTGAAATCAGATTCTTCATCGAATCTGCACGAAAGTCATATCAATCGTCGCCTTGTGTTTTCCCGACGAAAATGATACCAAACCTGACATAATTTGAACTTTAATTAACGATATTAGGCATACAATTAATTTGCAAGATTGAAAGCCCGTTTCGTTAAAAGTAGTGCGATTTAAATAATTTTTTGGCCAATTTAATCGGGAGAATGCAAGGAATCCATTAGTGTCACTTTCATATTGATACAGCGAAAAATAAAGAAATTCCGTTTCTGTATAATCGATGACACATCGCCGAGCAACTCCGCGCTGCAGCGTATACGGGTGAACGATACAATGTCGCTCGGCTCCAGAAGCCGGCGGCTTCGATCAAAGGCTCTCGAGGCTCGCCCAAAGTTATTTAACATCGAATAACTTTTGAAATGAAACACGCCTGAAACGGAGAAAATCATTTCAAAGCTTAAAATGAATTCCCGTCGAATCAAAAAATCATTCGAAGCCGTCGAATGAATCCCGTCGAAAAAAAAAGTTATTTCAGGCGCTTCGAATAAAAATAACTTTGGGTTATTTTTATTCGACGTCTAATATAAATAAAGTCTCTTTTATTTGATACGTTATTTAAATAACTTTTTATTTAAATGATGCCCATCTCTGTTCCCAACGATGCTCAGCACCGTAAAAACCGGTGCTGGGCTCCATTTACGGCGCTGTTCAGCACCGAAGAAAAACACCGTTGTAAATGAGCGAAAATATCGGTGCCCATTCACAACGGTGTTTTTCGGTCCTGACAGCGCCGTGAATGGGCCCAGCATCGGTTTTTACGGTGCTGCCCCTTTTCCGTGTATATAAGCGATAATGCTTGAAATGCCACCCTGCTAACCACAGGAAAAACAGAAACAGAAACAGAAAAAATCTATTGTTTCCCAGTACAATTTTGTATCATAGCATTCACTTTTATCCTTTTCGTCGACGTTTAATACTCATGCGCGTTAATCATGTCGCAAATGAGAAATCACTTTATTCGCGGAATTTCTGTTTCATTGCGTCTCGATCTTCTAGTCCGGGAGCCAGTGAACATTTTTAGTGTCCCATCGCGACAAGGTTTTTCTATCATTTTTCTACTTAACCTTATGCTGAAAGTCAAGAAAAGCGCGGTCTGGCAGTCGAGACCGGGGACAGGGCCGGAGGGCACGCCCTCGAACATGTCAAGTTTGAGAGCATCCCCGACTCATCGCGACAAGGTTCAACTTCCACCCATTAATAAACAATTTAATACAAAATAAGAAAATCGCAGTCTGGCAGCGCTCCGCGGGGACCTTCGTCGTCTGGCAGACCTCCAAACATGTTAAAAAAAAAAAAAAAAAATCGACTCATAGCGACAAAGCTGAAATTTTCTGGAATAATTGTTTATGTTGTAAAACCAATGGAAAAAATAGTCTGGCAGCCTATAAGCGGTGATAAGACCTTGCCAGACGTTTACAAATGAATCGAGCGTGTAGTCAAATCTACTACCGCGACATTGAATTTAATATTAACTTGTATAAAAGATCGACGTTTAATATGAAGTATGAAGTGGATATGAGTAGGTACTTTACAATTTCATTATAGTATAACGATAAAAAAATTTATTAATAAACTATGTTACAATACTTCACAATCTGAACTCTCGCAATCGGAATTGTCTAATTCTGCTTCACCGTCTTCAGTGGCAGAATCGCTTTCTGACTTCTGGTGCATTTCACTCCTCAAGCCATTAGTATCTGCAAGGTCATCCTGCTTAGTTTCAATCAAAACTTCGCGATTATAATTCAGCATTTTTTAAAAAAGGAAAAAAAAATCCATTTAATCTATTACAGAGCTGTGAAAAATATCAAAAAGCGTACGCCGGTCTTGGAAATAATAATAATTGTGATTCGGCAGAAGTTTTTTCTATCATAGAGGAGTTTGTCGGTCGTTTATATTTTAAAAAAATAAACTCCGTAGATGAAGCAAGGTTTGTCATGTTTTCGAAAACGTATGGCTCTCAAGATACCAGCGAAATATTTCAAATAAAAACTGCGAACTTTGATGCGTCGACTATACCGCCATGTACACCTGAATTGCAACAACAAATGTTAAGGGCTTCGTATATTACGAGTATTTGGAAAAACGCCCATTCAAAATTTCCTACCGATTTATCTCCAATCGATCACGGCTGGGAAGAAGTTGACAGCAAGTATCAGTTTACTTGGTTTGAAGGTGACCAATTGCCAACTTTCGTAAGCGAAGTTTTGATTGAAACTAAGCAGGATGACCCTGCAGATACTAAGTACCTACTCATATCCACTTCATACTTCATATTAAACGTCGATCTTTTATACAAGTTAATATTAAATTCAATGTCGCGGTAGTAGATTTGACTACACGCTCGATTCATTTGTAAACGTCTGGCAAGGTCTTATCACCGCTTATAGGCTGCCAGACTATTTTTTCCATTGGTTTTACAACATAAACAATTATTCCAGAAAATTTCAGCTTTGTCGCTATGAGTCGATTTTTTTTTTTTTTTTTTTTTAACATGTTTGGAGGTCTGCCAGACTGCGATTTTCTTATTTTGTATTAAATTGTTTATTAATGGGTGGAAGTTGAACTTTGTCGCGATGAGTCGGGGATGCTCTCAAACTTGACATGTTCGAGGGCGTGCCTTCCGGCCCTGTCCCCGGTCTCGACTGCCAGACCGCACTTTTCTTGACTTTCAGCATAAGGTTAAATAGAAAAATGATAGAAAAACCTTGTCGCGATGGGACACTAAAAATGTTCACTGGCTCCCGGACTATTCGGTGCGTTCCACTTACGCCCAAATCGCCCGCAACGCCCGCAATTTTCATTAAGGTAGGTTTTCCTATACGCGACTGGAGTCAACGGCAAGAATTTCAAAGTCGATTTTCTTGAGAATGAAGCACAATATCAAAAAATTTTATTCCTCTTTCTCGACTTATTTACTTGTTATAAGTCGAAAAGAAGCAGTGACTTTTTTTTATATCGCGCTTCATTTTCGAGAAAATCGACTTTGAAATTCTTGACGTTGCATCCAGTCGCGTGTAGGAAAACCTACCTTAATGAAAATCACGGGCGTAAGTGGAACGCACCCCTTGTCGGAGAAGATTTAGCAAAATGTTTCATTAACCCTTCGTGGTCACACGGGGTGTATCGCACCCCAAGAGCAATATTCGATTTGAAATGTCGCACCTTTACGTCTTCCAAAGGGGATTTATCGCAATAAAAAAAATAAAAAAAATCGGTTTTTCCCACAACTATATTTCTCTTTCGCGTTTAAGGTATTCCGCGTTCTTTAGAAATAAACGAAGCAAACTCTAACGAAGCAAGTGGCTTTGTGAACGAAAATTCGTAGAACGCTTACGTTAAAACAACGATACGAACCAATGCCTGACTAAATCCTGTTGATTGCGATGGATTCTTACAACTTGTTAGATACATTCCTGACCCCCGGAATCCATCAGATTCAGATTAATTCAAGACTTTTATTCAATCTAATGATAATATAAATTGCAGATGTGTAACAGAACGTCACCGTGAATTACAGGCGCAATAATTCTTCGAGTAAAGTTTAGCGTCGCATAGAAACGTGCGTCAGCGGAGGAATTAAACAGTCTCGGTGACCGAAGAAGGCGGACTTTTCTTCGTATTACCGAAACGTCCAGTTATCGGTTTCTGCCCGTTCGATTTCAATCGATGCGGCACTGGCGAATCTTCCCTCGGACTACCGCTAATATTATCCAAGTCCCAACTGGAAAAATGTTCTTCAAACAGTTCTTCAAGCTTCTTCGATAGCGTTTCGATCGTTTTCACTCGATCATGATTGTCCTGTAATTTCGTTCGTATTCATTAGACCGTCTTTTCGCCTCACTGAATTAAATACCGAACAATTTTTATTCTACAGCTGTCATAAATTTAATTCTCATAGTCTACGAACCTTATGATATAATTTTGAATTATAAACGATACGACGGAAGTCTCTAACCGCGTGCTCTACTTTATGATAAACTCGGTTTTTTAGCTTGTACTCAACAGTTTCGAGGAACATTGGACTTTTCACAACTTTGCAATATTCTTCGATCTGAAACAACATTGTATAATTATTTTATAGCTCACACGGCGGCGTAATATAAACAGCAACAGAAAATTAACCGTGTGCGTGGAGGACTGACTGCCACCGCTGCTCCCCAAGGACGGGCACTTGAAGATTTCTGCTTCTTCCATTTGCCAAACTGTCTGATGTATCATCTCCAGCTTGTTAAGCGCAAGCGGGCTGAGATTTTGTTTTCTTTTCGAACTGTACCACACGGACCAGCCGCGGTCGCTGGATTTCCCGCCGAATTTCCCGTCCAAGAATTCGGCGCATTCGGCTCCCTCTTTCTTCTTTCCATGCTTCATTGCAGATTTCGACGTCAGGGATGGAGTAACGGATACACTTTCCCTGATCGCGTCGTTTCGCGGATTCTTTGATCGGGCGCACAATATTTCTTCTATTTGGGGATCGCCAGCCTCGCAACTCTTTACGGATCTCTTCCCAGAACACTTGCGCGATCTGTTATGCAAGAGGTAGTACGACTTTTCGGCGTCTTTTCTTTGACACTTGCGGCCAGGAATCGGTATTACTGTACCGCAAATCGCCGACGCGTTGGCGACGTTTAACCGTCCCCGTTTGCAGAACTCCTTTTTCTCCGACTGCGATGCACTCAACGGTGTACACCGCCGTACGGTTTCGGAGTACGTGGCTTTCCCTACGGTGCGCTCGATTTCCTCCGTTGGTCGGTCGTTGTTTGAAAGGGTGCGCGAGCTTTTTCTGGAGCAGGTCATTTGCTGAAGGTTTTTGATGGTCGTTGTGGTTACAACCGTCGTCGTGGTGTCGTTAGCCGTTAACGAAAAGACGGGGGTTATTTGCTCGTCTTCTATCACTGAACTGTTTGAGGACTCTGAACTGCGCGGTTCGGTGTTGTTCTTCCGGCGCTTCTGCTTATTTACCATACTGGCGTTGTTCAAAGTTCTGATTAACCACGAGTCTGTTTTTACGTTCGTTTTACTAGAACCTGTTAACGGGCAGCTGCATAAAATATTGCGAAATTTAATGCTGGAAGAACGGAATGTAGGTATCGTTTCGATATATCGTTGGATTTACATTCTTGTTTATCAGTTCACCGTTCTATACACTATCGCTCATAAGTACAGTGAAATCTCGATTATCACACCGCCAATTGACGGAATATTTATATTTTTAAGGGGGTAAGGAAAGTAAGCCATTTTTAAGAATTTTTCTTCAGGAATAATTTACAGTTTTCATAGAAAATTTTTATTATCTATCTTTGGTGCGCTGTCTTAAGAGACTATATGAAAAAAAAAATAAAAAAACATCCATAAATCTTTAATATATTAATTAATCTTCTAGACCTCCCCACGCGAGCTGGTCGAATGTGTAACTAATAGAGCTCTTACTACCCGACCCGCCGGGTACTCGAGTACCCGCCGGGTACCCGTGAGATACCCGACTACCCCGGTAAACAAAAATTACTCGGCTACCCGGGTAGACAAAAATTACTCGGCTACCCGGGTAGACAAAAATTACCCGGGTATCCATGAGATACCCGAGTAAATTAGATGTGATGAGATAGTTGAGAATTTCGATTTGACAGCCGATCGTCTTTCGACTTTCGATCATTTTCGGCTAACATCAGTAATGAACGGAATAAACTTCAAGCAATTAAACATTTTATCATAATATTCATAATCGTAACGTGCGCACACAATTTCAATTGCTTGAAGTTTATTCCGTTCATTACTGATGTTACCCGAAAATGATCGAAAGTCGAAAGACGATCGGCTGTCAAATCGATGATCATTTACCCGGGTAGCCGGGTAATTTTTGTCTACCCGGGTACCCGGATACCCGGGCCAAAAGAATAACTAACTATGGAACAGCAGGTTTGAAATTAAATTTCATTTTTTTTTATAAACTATATGAGTGTAGTTTCCGTTGTACGTACGGATTCTTTGATTGAAAACAAATTTTTTTAAATACGCTCGAAATACTGTCCATCTTATTCGCGGATTTACGAAAATTTTCTTCTAAAGCGCACCATTGTTACAAAAGTAATTTGTTTAAGAAATCGGTACGCACAACGGAATCTACACTCATATAGTGTATAAAAAAAAAAATGAAAAATGATTTCGGATCTGCTGTTCCATAATTACATATTCGACCAGCACGCGTGGGGTGGTCTAGGAAATTAATTAATATATTAAAATTTATGGATGTTCTTCTATTTTTTTTGTATAGTCTCTTAAGACAGCGTACTCAAGGTAGATAATAAAATTTTTCTATAAACACTGTAAATTATTCCTGAAAAAAAATTCTTAAAAATGCCTTACTTTCCCGGCCGTCACAGTGGTGTTCCCCGTTAAAGCAAGTGTTTACAGTATATTTATTTTGTTTCCTACAATTCACCATTCTTCATTATACACTGTGTGCCTTTATTTTACCATTCAGTATTCGCAGTTCCAATTTCGTTAATGAAACGTGTTGGTAGTGTTTACATTAAAATGTCGGTGACACAAAAACGCTGATTCCTAAACTTATCCAAAGCAACATCGGGCACAAAAAGAGTGATGGGAACGAACAAGGGAGGCAACTATAGAATTGGGACAAAATTTCAATAATATCTCCTACACATTCTTACGCATTCACTGTTTTAACAACAGCTATGGAATGGTATAAAGCTTAAAGAGGAAATACGACCACCAAACTAATGACATTAAACACGAATATGTCAATGGGTTCAGAAGTAAGAAACTAAAAAATTAATGTTAAAAAATCTGCCAAATCTGTGTTTAAGACTGTTTGTTCTTGTTCAATATTAAAGTATTTGAAAACAAATAGTCTTCCTTTAAGGGGACCTTCCGGTCTAAAAGTCGATTTTTTTATTTTATTTTTGGAATGTTCAACCTTTTAGGAATACGTGTTTAAAAGGATTTGTTGAAATTCGTAAAATTCCCGAAGTTATAGGCATTCGAGTAGCGGCAAATGCATGGGCAACAATCGGCGCCCAACTTTAAACTTTAAACGCGTTTTTCTCGAAACAGTGTTCTCACAATCGGTGGGACCTGTATTTTCAAAAGTTATTATCCGATTCGACTGAAACTTTTTTTATTTTGAAGAATATACTTCTGGCTAGGGTGGAAACCAGAAAAATTACAAAGAATGGAAAATTTATAATTTTTAAAGGCGTTGAAAGGACGAAAAGTATAGAGAAAAAGTGATTTCACACTTCAAGTGTCGTTATTTTCTCAAAAAATGTAATTTTTGTATTTTTTCTGTTTTCCCTCTAGCCAGAAGTATATTCTTCAAAATAAAAAAAGTTTCAGTCGAATCGGATAATAACTTTTGGAGATACAGGACCCACCGATTTGGATCAATTTTTTGACGCCTTGACTTTAACGACTCCCCAGTGCCGTCTGCAATGATTAATTATAAAACAAAAAATAGATTTCTATAATTTAAGACATCCTTAATACAATGCAAAAAGTCCCATTATATTATATACAGTAGTTTTCCTGTAATTAATTCCTAAAGATCATCTATCTTTTTGGGCTCTATACCGGAAGGTCTCCTTAAGCAAAAAAACGCAGCTACTCGATTATCCGAACACAGTCCGCAACCATCGATTCGGATAATTAATCTACGTCCTATCTACCGCATTTGCAAACCAGTATTTTCTTTCTGGTCCCGCAAAGTATGAAAAGTCTTTCAAGTATGCCTTTTTACGTTAATGCAGCGACTAGCAGGCAAATATGTACATACATACAATATAAGATTTGTTCTTTAGAAAACCCTAGCGAGAAGAAAGTTCGTATAAGAAAGGCTCTAAATGGATTTGGATCTATCTGGAACAACATATTGTTTATCAGTACCGAATCATTTCTATTTATGAGGAACTCCCTCTGAGTTTTTTTAACCATGTTTAGTTGTTGTTTCGGAGCCTTCCGACGACTCGTGGATTTTTCTTCAAGAAGAATGATGAAAGACACCGAAAAGAGAAAAATGAGAAGATTACAATTGAGATAAGAATAGTTATCTACCATTGGAAACAGCGATATTGTATAATATAGACGACTCAATATTGTGACCCAAACAAAGAACGTGGTTGTTTAAAGTTGTTTTCAAATAAATGTTAAACGTTTTACGTTGTAGTTTTGATTAATTGACTTAATTCATGTTGACTTCTTACAGTGGTAAATTATGGTTGTACGCATAGAATGGGCGAACTTTATGAGCGCTAGTGTACATACAAAATTAGCAATTGAAGGAGCTGTTTTACTATGAGCAACAAGATCTGTCTTTATGATGTTGTTAATGTCTCAGAATTTCTCTTTCGTGTATATGTATTCATTTATAATTTACAGAATATCCGAAATTTCCGTCCTTCTAGTATTAAAGCAACTAAATGTTAGTCGAGTTAAATAATTAAAACGAATAGAATTTATCACAGTGATTCAACGAAGTAGGTACTACAATTGAATATACTAATTTTGTAATGTAATCTGCAATGTAATAATAAATAAAGAATACAGCAAAAGGCTTTTCACTAATAAGAAAATATTATGTAAAGAAAGTGTGTATAATACTTAGAATATGTTTTAAATGATTACAATCGTTACCATTTTTATTCTCGGACGACTGTGAAACTTCATTGATGCTCGTGTTGGTGGAAAAACGAGAGGTCGATCCTGAGTCATCTTCAGACGCTTCATAACTCGAAGCACCAGCACCACCGTCATTATGGCTTTTCAAACTTTTACGGAAGCTGTCCTGCATCTTCTCCTGCTCTCGCGGTAATCGCGAAATTGTGTAATTGTTATCGTCTTTCTTCGAGGTGATGTCCTCGTGACCTTCGACGCGGTCGCTTTCGATACGATCAGTTTTCTTCGTTTTAGAATCGGTATCCTCCCTCACGTTTAAGGCCTCCAATAAAATTTCAGCCGATGCACAAGCCGCCTTCCAAGTGACGTCTTGGGATATCGTGTAATTGGCCGTGTCAGACCGCTTCAAAATTCTGGGCGAATTCTCATGCGAGAAAGTAGGAGGTGGTACGATGGGAGTTGCTGGGAAGGGCAGACTCATCGCCGCGTTCGCGAGATTATTAACACTGGTGGGAACAGGTGTCGCGGCTGACCTAGACACAGGTGTCGACAACGCAGGTGCGCAGAACACTTTTTCTTTATTAGAGTAATGATTACGATGGCTATTGGTAGACCCGCCAGTTGCGTTTCTAGGCATCGCGTTGTCTGCACGGCGATTGGCTCTTCTCTGATGCCTTTTCTTTGGCACATTGTAGCTTCCTGGTTTCATGTATACGCGGACGTCTTCAGAACTGTCGTACTCTTCGGGAAGCTGCTGCACCTGAACGCGATTATTGATCAGGTTGTAAGCGGTCCAAGGTGCGCTCTGAATGCTCTGCATATTTTGTAATGTCTGGAACTGACGGTTCGCGTCGATCTGCAACTGTCTGATGCAGTTGCTAATGTCCATCGTGTTCTTGGACACTTCTTGACGCGATGGCAATCGCGATACCGCAGTTCCCGGCTTTGCTTCTCCGATATTCATAAATGGGATTTGTCGATTATCAGAATTCCTCATGCTGGCGAACCAGGCTGACAAATTAGCAGTCATCTCTTCAGACGATTTCTCCGGGATACTTGGCTCGATCTGACTGAGCAATGTCATCTTGTCTTTCGGCACAGCTGCCAGCTCCAATTGATTTGTCGACGATTTACCAATGTAAACTAAGTCCATATTACTCTTACTCCCATGATTGTGATCGAAGCTTTTCAAATCCTTGTCACCGTAGTCTACTGCATACGGAGGGCAAGCAGTGTAATTGGGTTCACAATTGTCGGATTCGTTGGCAGTGAAATACATAGACTCCAAGCTAATCGAAGGGTTTAGAAACGACGATTCCACCCTCGACAGGTACTTCTGGGCGTAATTCTTCTCGTAATTTTCATCGAGTTGTCGTTGGAGTTTGAGCACGGAGTCATGGTCCTCTTGTGGCGGAGCTTTGTTCTCGGGGGGCTTCTGCTGTTTCTCTTCAAAGGTCCACTGTTTAGAGGCGTCTTGGTTGCTTTCCGTGAGAACTTTGCTCCGCAGATGAAAGAATTCGGCGTTCAGGGATTGCGTGGAAGTGTCGACCTTCGTGGAAGACGAGTTACCTCTGGAACGAAATCTACTGCTCGCTTGAACGCCAGCTTCTGCGTGCCCTGAGAACGTATCCGGCACAGACTTCGCGCTGTCAATTGCCGTTAAGTTCTCAGTGACGGTCCACTTACTTCGCAACTTTGATTCTCTTTGAGAGGGCTGCTTCTCCTGACTGACGTTGGCGAGGCCAATATTTCGCAGGCTTCCAATCGACAACTTCGTCACACTGAACGTGGAGCCTTGATCATTCTTCTTACCATTCGACTCCTGTCGCGATGCATTCGCACTGCCGCTTGATGACGGATCAAACAAGTCACAGTTCGTGTACACTGAGACATCACCCGGGAAAGAGGAGCCAAATGATTCTTGTTTCTGCTCGGGGTTAGAGGTGTCGTTGTTCTCATCTAGCTTCAGGAAGGTTTGCACGATTTGATTGAGCAGTTCGTGCGTGTTCTCTTCCCATAGCTGAAAGCACCTGACCAACTGACGGTCGAACTTTTCATCCAAACTCGGGTAATGCTGCTTGTTCAAGTAATTATCCAGAATGAGCCAACCGTTGCCGACCCGCAGTAAAGCGTTTATCAAATCGTTGACGAAAACGTGGTCCCCAGCAAAAATCGGGAAGCAAGTCGACGATTTCGTGATGGCCGTTTTCGTGGCCGCGGAGAGATCTTTCAGCCAACCAGATCTGGGATTGAGTTTCGAGCTGTTGTTCAAGATGACCTCGGCTTCCGTGCATCCCCAGTACACAACTTTCCTCAGCAACTCCGGGTACTGGGTTCTGTCAGCAGACAGACCGTCCGTTTGAACGGCTACCGACGTGCCATTACCGTAATCCGTACAGAAGTCAGCAAACCAGGTATTCTTGTTCGAGATAGTGTCGCCAGCGCCGTTGAACAAAGGTGCGGAACTCGACTTACCGTTGCTCGCGTCCTCTTTACCGAGGTCATTCAAGGATGTGTTGCAAAGCGCGGAGACCATTTTCTCAGCCTCGATCGTAAAATCGAAGCTGGCCGAAGATTCGTCGGAATAATGTTCCTCTTGCGTTTTCGCGGATACGTTCGTGACGACCTTGTCCAGGGGATTAGCGGTGATCTTCGCCATCTCTTGATTGGTGTCGTCAGTGCTCGGTTTCATGTCGAACAAGGTGTTGGACGGAGGGGTGATGGTTTGAGTAGGCCAGGCGCTGTAACCTTCCGAAGTAATCGGTGTGATCGGAGAATCATTGACAGCAGATACCTTGCTCTTGGTACATTTAAAGGCCGAAATGTCGAGCGTGCTGGAAGAGGACACGTGTTTGTCTGCCTGTATGCCATCGTAGACTAAGCTGACGGGGGGATTGGGAAAGACTTGTGCAGGTTGTATCGCCTGGATGGGTCCTGGGATTTGGTTGCTTGGGAAATTTGTAGAAGTGTAAGGACCAAGATTGGGGAACTGAAACGCTGAATTGGCGTTGACGGTTTGTAGATTGCAACTGTTCGCAGCTGATATGTTGTAGTAGGAACTGTGGGATGGTTGGTCTTGTTGCTGAGTGCTCTGTCGATCTTGGACTAAACAGAACGATTGTAGATCTGGAGGCTTATAGTAAGGTTGCGGTATTAAGGTGACTGCAGAATTATTGTACTGTTCGCCAGAAAAGGAGCCGTGCGTGTACGTCGAAGAGGCAACTAAAAATGAAGCTGCTGGCGCTGATGGTGGACCAGTGCTTGTTGCTTGATCGTATAAGACCACAGGCTTTGGGTTATAGGGCAATTGCTGTTGCTGCTGCGGTTGCTGCTGCTGCTGTTGTTGCTGTTGTTGCTGCTGACAGTATTGCTGACTTCGTACGAGTTTATTCTTAGGTAGCCATCTGCTGCCTTTGCCTATATTCAGGGGTGGGTTTGTAAGCGAATCTTAGGAAACTCAAACTATTGTTCAAGATAAATATGTCTTTTAATATCCTCAGTATCAGCGATAATTTAATAATAATTGGAATTTGCACCCAAACAACACATAGGGGTATGTAACTTTTACCTTTCATAATGTATGAATACAAAATATAGAATAATATGTCACGGTCGATACAATTGCTTCGGTAGTAAAAAAGATTTATTTGTTCGGTTGGCAGTTTACGAAAGTGAGCTATTAATGAAAATTAAATGCCAACAATTTCAATTTGTTTTTGAATTTACCGATTTCATAATGTCATTTTTCCGATTAACTATTTAACTTACTTAAACGACTGTTACTGGTATTTGAACTTGTGAAATTATAAATAAAAGTAACGCATTGATACCTTGCACGTGCAAAGGAACAGGGCTAGGTAGACCAGCGTTACGTTGCGCCCCTGGGTAAATACAAGATGGGTGCAAGCCAGTTCCGCATCGTTGAAGGGTTAGCATCGGATTAACGATGGGTCCATAAAGAATTTGTTGCTGCTGCGGATGCAAGAGGGACGACGGCGTTGACGTAGGCGGGATCGAAGATTGTAAAAATGATCGATTAGATCGCGCAGCTGTGGGGTGCATGATCCACCTAACACCGGCTCGAAGACAAGTTTCTTCTTACTGTGACCTTTCAGCGTCTGTGTAAATATTAAATTTGCTTAATACATGTACATTCATGACACTCCATCAATTATTATTGTAAGCCTCCATAAAAGCCTGCAATTTAATATTTCGAATTGAAATCGTATTCTATTCAACCTAAACTATCTCTTTCTTCAACTTAACGTGATAATTACCAAAGCGTTCGCAATAATTCGCGTGTAATCTCTTATGAAAATTACTCAAATTTGCAAGTTGCATTTTTTTATATTTTCCTCCAGTTCTATTGCATATTTTGCCGCGCTATCGTGACTAGTTTGTGGTAATATCAAGTAGCAACATTCAATATCATATTCTGTACTGAATTAAAATTGATCAAGAAATTCTTTACGGATCATCACACGTATGTAGTGCTGTGTCCAAATGGAACGAATATAGCCATTACATCAGCTGTTACTTGACATGTTGCCTCTAACCTAAGCGCATTATTTTTCGGCTTGCTTTCTATATGCATAATGGTACACAGTTTTGGTTTTACCTGATATCCGAACACTCTTTGAATTTCCTTGAATAGACCGATTGTGTTCGAACACGTGTGTTACTACTGACGTACGACGAAGAAACGTCATGGAGCGAACGATCGCGTTCACGTGGATGACAGGCAATAAAGTAAAATCATATCGAACTTGAATAAATGCGCACAGGAAATCGGGAAAGCTTTCAAATTATGAACGACTGGACTTGCGATTAGAAGGTAGCGCGTGATGCTCGATGCACGACGTTTTCGATATCACTCCGCCTGTTTTTCGAATCAACACATGTACATGTCAAACGTGTCTTTCGCGCAATGTTTCTCAATTACAACTGGTCAAAACTCCTTGAGAACGAGAAATAAGAAAACATATGTACATATTGAAAAAATCATAGAATAATCTACGAAACGGAAGAGTCAACGAACACCGCGAAGAAAAATGGCAGATTACTGCCTATTTGCCTGAAACAAAATTATCTGACTGGAACAATGAAAGGAGAGAAAAATTTGACGCACGGCTCAGGCAATTTTGTCTACGAAATACCTGACTTGATTATATTATATTACACGTTTAGTTTAAGCACCATTCGTATTTTAATTTTTTTTAAGTGATCTCGATGTTGTGTAATTATTAGATAAGCAATATTTAAACGCTTGTGTTATTTAGAATTGTCCGATGTAATTATCTGCAGTTAATTCATACGCAACTACTTAGCATATATTGAATTCTACTATGTATTCACTATTTTTAACTGCAAAATACTTCACTTTATAATTTGCATAGGAAAATAAGCGATATAGGTAACATTTCGATTTTTTAGGTGGAAATTTTTATAATCCAATTAATGAATAATTCGATAATATGTGTCGTTTATTTGTTGTACAATTTAATGTCGTTTATGTAGCCCCGGAATTCGTAACTTCAGTAGGTAGGTACACTATTCTTGCAAGTTGTTGTCACTTAAAGACTTCTAACTTGTAAATACCATTTTTATGCTAAACATTTCTAAGTATACACAGAAAGTAAAATTTTATTAAACATAGGTGTGCAACGTGGTTGTATTAATTTTATTTTCTTAAGTAATAATGTTCGACGTAAAAATTGTCCGATGAACTGGATAAAATAATACGTTTCTTTAAATAAGAAAAGCTTTTTTTAAATATGTAAATACTAGGGTGGAGCGAAATATAGGGGCAAAATGTTTTTTTATTATTCATGACATCTAATAGTGGGCAAAAATTGCGTTTTACAATGTTATTTAAGCTGTGAACGTTTGATCTTGATCAACGAATTTTTTGAGGTGCAACAACCCATTCATAAATTCATATTCACTGATTGTGTGACTTTTGAATGGCTTGCGGCACCTCACTTAATTTGTTGATCAAGATCAAACTTTCACAGCTTAAATAACATTGTAAAATGCAACTTTTGTCCACTATTAGATGTCATGAATAATAAAAAAATATTTTGCCCCTATATTTCGTTCCACCCTAGTAAATACTTCTTTTAAAACCGGATTCCAAAAATTCAGTTCCGCGTATTACCTATACGCTAGACGAAAATTATGCCTTTTCGAATATGTATCTAAATAATATGTATCTGTGTGCCTTGTAATCAACTATTCCATTGGAAATATTAAATACAAACAAAAGAATAATAAAAGGAAATGCAATAACTCCATTTTCCAACGATTATTTGTCAATACTTAATGAAAATAAAGAGTTCCTGCCTACAATAATTATGGCTTAGTTATACAACCGGTGGTTAAAAGTTCAAACTCGAATTTTCTCATACCTTTAACTACATTTTAATTGTGAAAAAATTGTTAACAAGACATAAATAAGCCCAATGTTTATATGTAAATAAGCGGTGTCTTTCATTTGGGCCCTATCGTCCTTTAAGGGGGTAGGTCACCCTCGATAGCCCTAAAACAGGCCTTTTTTCAAACGCAAATTGTAAAGTGATAAATAACAATAGAGACAACGTTTTTTCTAGTTTTAATCGTTATTCTATGAGCTTTAACACAAAAAAAGAAAAGTCTAAATATCTGTATGTACATAAAAGTTGTGAGTAAAAACGTAAAGTCGTGTGCTTGGTGCACCGTTTGATGGTGTACATCAGAGGTGTCGAACAAGCGGCTCGCGAGCCGCAGTGGCTCCTTCTCCTCTTCGCCTGCTCCGTAGAGCCGTAGGAGAACGGCCCCCTCCACACCTACTTCACTCTGAGGAATTTCCTCCGTGTGCCGCACTCTCTCTCCGCCGGGTCTCGTGCAACTGCTGGAGAAAGATAAGTGGGGGAACCGGCTGACCGGAGGCCCGACTCGTGCGGCTCTCGGAGTGGGGAAGTTCGACACCCCTGGTGTACATAAAATCTCGAAAACCGCTCCAACGATTTGGATGAAGATTTAATGAGACATGTAGAAAATCATTCCCTAAGATGTGTCGGGAGCAGAATTTCAAGATAAATTCTTTAAAAAAAGATAAAAAATATTTTTCATACAAGAAATCGATAACGTCGTATTTTTCAATATAAAAATTGTATTATTTTTTTTTCGAAAATCTGCTCCCGACACATCTTAGAGAATGGTTTTCTGCATGTCTCATTAAATTTTCATCCAAATCGTTGGAGCGGTTTTCGAGATTTTATGTACACCATCAAAAAGTGCACCGCGTACGCGCCTTTAAGTTTTTATTCACAACTTTTATGTACATAGAGATATTTAGACTTTTATTTTTTCGTGTTAAAGCTCATAGAATAACGATTAAAACTAGAAAAAAACGTTGTCTCTATTGTTATTTATCACTTTACAAGTTGCGTTTGAAGAAAGGCCTGCTTTAGGGCTATCGAGGGTGACCTATCTGTCCTTAATCGTGGCTTTTTCATTTCCGTTGCGTAGTTTTTGTTTTACAGATGAAAAATGAGCGATTTTTGCGGCGAAAATCGATATTTTAATTTGAACAGCCGCCATTTTGTAGCAAATTAATTTTTCGGGATAATGAACGATTAAGGACAAGATAATTTAATATACTAACTAAATTCCGTCGAATTTTTCATTTCAGATGAATCTGATCAAAGTTAGAGTGATCACCGCAAACTACTGGAAAAAAATTGCTGCCGGGAGATCACTGATATTTCTTTTATTTATTTATATTTTCCATTGGAATAATTACTACAAGTAATATAAGATGTACACTTTCTAATACATAAAGGTTTGCTTAAAAAACTCTTCAAGTTTTTCCCCCCAAAAATCCCGAAAATACTTGCGTTTTCAGACCTTGCAGGTAGGCATAACCCCTTAAGCGGGTGAAAACTAACCTCAAAGTCAACTTGGCACTTCCACTTCTTCGCGTATAACTCTCCAAGTACAACAGACAGAAAAATGTTTCAAACAAAAGTTTATTGGTCAATAAGCGCTACAAACTTCCGTTAAAAAAATATTTGAAAAAGCTGTTTTTCATCAGATATTTTTCGTTTTAAACTCTTTTCAAAATTTTGTTAACGCAAGTTTTCAGCGCTTATCGTACCATTAAACTTTTGATTGAAACATTTTTTTCTGTCTGTTGTACTTTGAGAGTTATACGCGAAAAAGTGGACGTGCCGATTTGACTTTGAGGTTAGTTTTCACACCCTTAAAAGGCGATAGGGCCCATGTGAAACACACCGCTGTTCTTGTTTCGAGTCACTCTAAAAACCCACAAAGTTGCGTTCCAATCGGTGAGTCCGGGTTCGCGGTGTTCCCTTGTATAAGTGGGCATAGAGTTACCGGTGCTACTTTATCAAACACGAAGTTATGAAGATTGTTCCATAGGACGCGGATTTGGGGGTGATGCTATAAATATTTCCAGTACCCTATAGTTCTGAAGTTGGACATTATTCAACAGGATACGGGGGAAATAACAGAATCCCACGTTCTCCGCAACGACAACCCTGATATATTTCCCTCTCTTCACACAAAAACATATCGTACAGATGTTTCATCCGTGAACTTCGTCACGACATAATGAACTCTCAAACAAGTTGCGTGATCGTTACGTTAGTAATATCATTCTTAAGCTCTATGCGGGAAATTGTTGAATGAACACAATGTAACCTTCGTCACACCTTCAGCACCTAAATTGAAGTTTCTCAAGAAGAATTATGCGTGATCGAGGAATGTTTGCCAAACCGTTTTATTCTCTTTTTTTTTGCAAAAAGTACGAAAATTGATACTGCTCCTAAATCTCTGTATAATTCTTTGGTAAAAAACAGCAAATTCTCAGCAATTAGATTGTCTTTACTCGTTTAAGAAACGCGTATAGCCTTAAAGTAGTAATGGGAAATAGATACCAATGCACGATGAATTGTACTCGGCGATAGAAATATTTTGGTCACTTTCATTTGCATTCGTGGCACGCCTTTCGACCTTTTCTTCTGCTGTTTATTTAATCTTTCTCTAGATATAAATTAACTTCACAACCCTGATAGAAATTTCTGGTCCATTCATAGCGATTAAAGTAGCGTACAGTATGTATGTTAACGTTAATTTCCTTCTTACATGTCCTCAACGTCTTAGTTAACAATGAACAGGCAGCCAGCAACAGCCTGCACATTTTATCTAAAGCTACGTTATCCTTTCAACCAATGGACAGGAGGAAGCCGTTGCACCGTCTCCATAACCTCAAACGAACCACAGTCCCTTCGAGACCGAGTTGCTCGTCCCCCCGAGCGTTTCGGGATCGCCGGAGTATCTTGTCGGGAGTATAAACATAAAATTCTGTTCAGACGCAGATATATCGCGTTTAAAGAATGACTTCTCACTCGGTCTACACGCGTCTCTTATCAGCAACGAGAGATCGAATGTAGGTACTTCCTCTAGGATCCATTGTCTTGTCAGCTCGTTCCTTCCGTTTCGCGACTATGCGAGGCCGATGCTGCATGTAAGTAGGTACTAACGATTCTGAATGTATCTCTTCATCGACTGTTCGGGAGTATGGCGAATTTCTTAGGGCTAATTACGCATGAATACTAGAAAAACACTGCAGAGGACAGAGGATAGTATTAAAAATTTCGGTGGTGGAACGATTGGTGTCGCCGCGTTGCAGTAGTCGGTCAAACACGAGCAGACTTCCTGGCGACCACCGAAACCGCTTCGCTGGTAGCACTTCCCATTGTAATTTGACTCAGCCCATCCACAACCTCTTATAACTCGAGTGTCAGCTGGAACTGCGGAAAATACATAGAATCGTTAATATTTTTGTTTTGTTAGAAACGCTATGGGTAATTTATCAAATATTGTGGCATATTAATGTGCGGGTAATAAGGCCCAGCAGGTGATAAGGGCCAGCCGTCATTTTTCCGTGGTAGGTCAATCTACAATACTGGAAAATTGATCAATTTATAAAGTACACGTTTAAGGGGTTAGGCCACCTTGGACGGAGCAAAATTGCAATCATTTTCGGCATTTTTTTAGGAAGATAATGATATAAACAGAAAATTTAATATGAAGCCTGTTATTATACAACTCTAGCCGGAAAAAGTCGTATTTTTTTTTCTTACAAAATGGCGGTGGTAGAGCCGTGATACGCAAGATCTTGAGGAGCGACGTTTTCCACGGTGTTCAATCTCGTGGATATACCGTTTGACTTAGAACAAAAAAACCAAAAGATTTATTTTCTGCATGCCTAAAACTAGAGAAATACGTAGGGAAATCCAGAAATATTAATTTGTCTCGTAATGGTGAACATGGGGAGAAAAAGTGCACTTTTTTTTATAAAAGTGTTAATTGCAAAGAATATGTGCAAGATATCGTAAAACCGCTACGTACTTTTCTAGTTTTAGGCATGCAGAAAATAAATCTTTTTGGTTTTTTGTTCTAAGTCAAACGGTATAGTCGTGAGATTGAACACCGTGGAAAACGTCGCTCCACAAGATCTTGCGTATCACGGCTCTACCGCCGCCATTTTGTAAGAAAAAAATACGATTTTTTCCGGCGAGAGTTGTATAATAACAGGCTTCATATTAAATTTTCTGTTTATTTTATTATCTTCCTAAAAAAAATGCCGAAAATGATTGCAATTTTGCTCCGTCCAAGGTGGCCTAACCCCTTAACACATAACCTCAATAATGAGGAAGTGACAAAGCAGATAATAAGGCCCACCAAAATATTAAGTGAGCACGATATTGGGAAGAGCTCCGAAGCACGTGTCACTTCAACCGGAAGAAAGAATGTCTGCGAAAAAGAGCCCATTGCATCTACCTCCGGAGAAAATGTGGACCCCAACTTTGAAGAAAATTGATTTTGCAGATTAGGGGAATCCAAGAGTCATATGCGTCAGTGCGCTCTGTGTGTCACCTGGTGCATGAGGATCGCATTAGGCTCACACCTGAGGACGAGGATATCTTTGTTCGCCCGAATTGTACACCCTAAACGGATGGGCCTAATTACCTGCTCTACACAAAACAAGGCCTATTTACACGTTTTTTAAAAACCTAAAAATGTTCGTGTTTGTTGTTTCCATATATTATTCCAAATACCAGAGTTTACAGTTTAATGTTTATTGATTTCTATGAAATAAAAAGTTCTCAAAAATGTGTATAATTATTTTTTAAAAAAAAATTATGGATCCTTAAGTGGACCTTATTACCCGCACTTAACTTACAGCTTATAATATGTACTATTGTATGATAGAAGCTTTTTAATATGCACTATTCTATGGTAGATGGCGAGATATTAGATGCTATATTGCAAGAGATAATTTAAACTGCTGCATTGTGTGTATTGTATTAATCATGTTGCTGTAGCATGCTTGGCAATATACAGTGCGGGACAAAAGTATGTGGGCACCCTTCAAAACAGAATAACTTGTTTAAAATTGGTCCAAACGACTTGAGTTTCTTTGAGACGCTAGAAGGATTAGTTTGCTATTTAGGTGACGTCGTTTTGAAAAAAAAAAACGCAATTGATCGGAATAGCGAAGAAAATAGTGAAGGTCGCTTTTTCAACATTTTTATCTGAATCTCTAATGAAAATTTGTAAGCATTTTTAGGTTTATTACAGTTACAGGCAGAAAAATGCCGAAAACTGTGATTTCCACTAATTTTAACTGTTTGTAGCTCATAGCTACGTTAACCGATTTCGATGAAATTTTAGCATGTATCCAATTTACTTAAATCTACAAACTCAGATAAAAAAGTTGAAAAAACTTGAACTATCACAGTTAGAACAAAAGTTCTTCTACGAAAATGTTACTTACTTATCTAACATTATTGAGACACAACAGTTTCGCTGTGTGTCAAGTAATATCCAGGTTGTTAATAAAAAATGAGAAGCGGAGAAAGTCTTACAACCGCCCCTGGCCCCGGGTCGGTTGTAACACTGCATGGAGTCGATAGTAGCACAAATTTAACTTCACAAAATTGAAATATTTATCGATTTTAATTATAATAATAAATGAAAAAAGTAATAAAATTTATAACCAATTATGCGGTATCGCAATTGTGGCAGAAATCGAAAACGTTTTGGCTGGTGCATTCTCCATGTGATAAATCCTTACATTCAGTACATCGCACCCATTTTTTATTTAGTTTGCTTGTGCTGCGCTATAGGACGCCATGCAAACACGACAATATTATTCATCTTCTTTATCACTATTCGGTTCTGTCGCGGTGCATTCGCCCCCGACCAGGCTTTTGAACTTAAATTATAAATTTTGATTAACGTGACGCGTAAAAGTGATAAGTAACGATTAGTATTACTTAAAAAATGGCCAGATTAAGTATTAAAAAAATAAAAAACACGTACTTGCAAAGGAAGTATTTATATTACAATTTTAAATCAGTAAGAAAACGTTAATTTCAGTGGCGGATTTAACAGGGTGGCTGATGAGCAGTGGTCGCCTAGGCCCCTGTACAGAAGGCCCCTGCAGGGCCCCATGACCAAAAAAAATTATGATTAGGTATAGGTATCCAAACACTACGTGTTTTTCGTACTACTACACTTGGCCCATTTTTACTAAACTACCTCTTCATTTTCCCGGAAAAATGGGCCCCTGCCCAAAAGGCCCCTAAGGCCCTATCTCCACAAAAAAATTATGATTTTAACCAAACACTAGATTTTTTGTACTACTACAGTTAGCCCGTTTTTAGTTAACTACCTCTTCATTTTCCCGAAAAAAATGGGCCCCTGCCCAAAAGGCCCCTAAGGCCCTATCTCTAAAAAAATTATGATTTTAACCAAACACTAGATTTTTTTTTGTACTACTACAGTTAGCCCGTTTTTAGTAAACTACCTCTTCATTTTCCCGAAAAAATGGGCCCCTGCCCAAAAGGCCCCCAAGACCCTATCTAAAAAAAATTATGATTTTAACCAAACACTAGATTTTTTTGTACTACTACAGTTAGCCCGTTTTTAGTAAACTACCTCTTCATTTTCCCGAAGAATGGGCCCCTCAGAACGTTTGCCACTTGGGCCTTTTTTCTTAAATCCGCCACTGGTTACTTTAGGGTATCGAAAAGTTATTTTCTTCGCTATACATGTCTATACCGCTAGGACATGGATGTGTGTATTCCAAATGTCATTCTTCATCATATATCCAAAATGTGTGTTAATATCTATCATCAGTTTTGAGATATTTAACGTGTTACAATCGCCCCCCTGTTACTATCGCCCCGGTCTACCCTACTTTTGTCCCCCACTGTACATACCGCGGCTTTCTATGGCATAATGAGGGTGCTGTATTAATCTCGGTTAATATAGATAGCGCAGTGTCGCAGAATATTGCACTAACATTTAGTAGGCCAAATATACCGTTCCTTTTATTACTACGTTTATTGTTGTAATAGTTACTGCTACTTTTTTAATCCCTCATCATTGAAACGTATCTTGTAACTCTTAGTAATGTGAGAGTTGAATAAACGAAAATGAACAAGGGTGTACGAAGATTATGAAACATTAAAGCAATGATGATAATTTTAGTTGAATGAAATAATATACGCATTACTTACGCCCATTAACGCTAAACTCAATAACTTGCGTAATCTTCCTGCACATCGTGTATTTTGCACCGTCCTTGAGATCGGAGCAATCTTTTTTAAGGGCATCCGGTGGAAGTTCGTCGGCGCATCGACTGTCATTGTGGCTGTTACACAAGTAGCATTGCATGGAATTTACACCTGTAACGTTACAAGAACACTTGTACCAAAATAACATTTTTTACTGCATATACAAACCGAAACAATTGAAAAATGTTAATTAAAATTTCGAATATCGCTGCTGGGCATTGATAGTGTCATAAATTAAAAATACCAATTTAAGCAAATTATATGACCAGTGTTAGTCCGACTATTAGTCGAATATAAATTTTGTTCTGCTTTTCCCATGAAATTTACATTTCTTTAATTATGCCACTATCGATAGCATTGCCAGCAGCAATATACCTAATCATTGTCTGATTGTACACAAAGTTTAGCCTCAGTTTCCTAATACTTCGGAGCACTATGCTCTGAACATTACCAAGCGACTGATAAGAAGGGTCAACGTAAAACGAAGATAATACGACGATCAACCGATTTATGCTGAGGGGCATCAGTATGCTACTTGTATTTAAATGTTACGTTTTTACATGCATCAGTGTACGTGTGCGTACACGTCACTTTAATGTACCCATGCATATGCTTATGTAGGTCAACGTTTAACACTTATTGTTAGTGTAAGTAACGAATAGATAGGCGTTTATTTTAGACAAAAGGGATAGTTAATAGCTATTGCTTGGCCGGATGATACTATTGATATTGTAAAAGCTGTAAATTCCGATCGCGGAAAGGTTCATCGTCCTCGCGACCCTAACTGATATAAAAATCAATGCAGCTACCTGCCCTGAAAAGATACCGCAATAAATTTGCTCGCCTGCACTTCCTAATCTCGTTTCAGCGATCGGTCATCATTTTGGGAATTACAGAGGTTCAGTGGAATAAACATGTTAAGCGACATAATATAACACAGTACTATCGAACTCAAGATATTAATAGGTATATGCTTATTAGTTGACGGAATTATCTTAAAAATTAGAATAAAAATATTAATACAGGTGTAGAAAATGTTAGTAGCTCAAAATCCGGAATTATTAGAGGCAGGGAAATTATCTTGCGAATGTTATCGTTCAATGACAAATACTGAAAAAAGATAATTTCTCACGAATAAACCAGGATTTTATATCGATATAGTTCCTTAGTGTATAGTTCGTCGTTATTGATTTAAACGAAGTTCGCATTAATTGCATTTTTCGAGACACACAATTTTAATAATTTCCCCTAATTTTAGACGGCAGGCAATGGATTCATCGCGTAGGCATAATATTACACATGTACGTGGTTATTATCAAATGGGCTAACACTGTCTCTCAACACTTGACTCCTCTAGAACGAGGAAGTAGTTTGATCCACTTCGAGGATAAAACGTATCCTCACCTCAATTACGAACGTCCAGGAAAAAGTTTAATGATGTTAGAAATCTCGGTGAAGCGTATCTTTAATACAGCGTATTTTTATATTTTATAAACCTATTTAGACAAACCGATTACAGAACCAAACATTGACAGTGCGTTTACACGCATGACTCCTGCGACGTGAGGCGGTCATCTTGGTGACTAAACATCAGAAGAAGAAAACAATATTTGAATGCTGTTGCAAAAAAAGTATAGCTCATCCCACGGGCTAGCATGTAACATCTCGAGCATGGCACTCAAGAAAAGTGTGTGCTGCACAGAAGCTCATAATTTAACCATTATGGACAGCAACGAGCCGGAGAAACTAGGTCTGAGAGGAGCGCGAAGATCGATAGTAAGTAGTCTCGTAAACCCGGCCCAGATCGTTGAACCAGGGAAACTAGACTGGACGCCTAGACGCTTACCATAAAAACCAAACACGGCCAAGAGGCAAAGGACGAGAATGACTGGGCGCCCCATGTTGGTATCCGTATCCTTGCACGTCCTTCAGCGAACAACGTTCCTCGCGGCCACCGTTCGTAACTTGCACGCGACTAGGCAGGCGCTCAGGCTGCCGTGAGCAGGAGGGAGGAAAAGAGAACGAAACGCGGCCAAATCAGGGGTTGACGAGGCCAACCATTCGGCCTCGGTAGCTGCTGAAGCACTGTTCCACGATCCCCGTTGTCGCCCGATGCGATTGCAGCGCAAGCCCGCTAACCAAGGCGGCGATGCTCGTAGCACTGACAGAGCCATGAGTACGTGATTGCGAGCGAGTGATAGAACCGGGGCTGACAAGACGAGGCGAGACGAACGGAAAAACGGACTTGTCAACGAATAACCCAAGGCTCAAACGATCTAATCACGGGCCGAGGGAAAGTTTCGTCGCTACTCGTGATTCTGATACTCCGGTTGTCCTCGATGCGACCAGCAGATTCCACTGCCGCACGCTGCACGCGGAAATCAATATTTTTAAATAAACTGGAACAGGGCTGCAGCTGCCTACGGTTGATGTTGGAAATGCCTTCTTACTTTCGGCTAGTTTCGATTGATGAATGATGATTTCTATGTGGAGTAGGAACCTCGGTTATCCGAACTGGTCGAGCGACACGATATTCGGATGATCGAACTATGACTTTCTGTAGTCGAAATGAGTATTTCTTATATAATTCAATATACATATTAGGGTTTGTCGGTTTTTAAAAACCGGGGTTTTTTTTTATAAATTTGTAAAATTCGGAAACCGGTTTTTAAATTTAAAAAAAAAACGGTTTTATGTACTAGAATTAGTATGTAAAAATTAATTCATTATTTAATTAATAATGTTAACATTTTGACTTGAAATCGCTTCGCACACAAGCATATTGTAGTAAGTAACAGTTTACTGTAAAACTAATCTTCATGAGCTCATATTTTCGGAAGAAAAATACTAAATGAAATTAAGATTTATAAATTATATTTTGTACGGATTTTACTTATTTTAGTTTTTTTCATTTGGTTTTGAATGCAGTGTATTTTCTTGTGTTATATTTTTGTGGATCCATAAATATTAAATGAACTAAAAAATTGTACGGATTTGTACGGATTTTAGTTATTTTCTATTTTATTTATTTGGTTTTGTATAGATAGATTATATTTTATTTTGTTATATATTTGTAATTCGATAGATATTAAAAGAACTCAACATTTTCAAAGTAGGTATAAATATTTATTTTTTATTTTAAATATATATTTTTGTGAAAATTCGAAATCCGTTTTAACCGGTATTTTGGGAATAGTGGAATTCGAAAACCGGGATTTTGAAAAGTCGATTTTTCTATAAACCCTAATACATATCGCCCATTTGCTGCAACGACATAACTCAAAATTCACGATTTTAGGGGAAACGGGTTTGAAAATTTTGTTAGACAGCAACCGCTTTTTCTATACTAATAATTGAAAAACTACAAATTTTGAGTTGTGTCGTTGTTGCAGCAAATGAGCGATATGTGCAGGATTAACAAAACTGTAGTTATTTTACTCGTTTTCTATTCTGTTTCCCTATTTTTCTCAGCAGTCAGTTGGTATATTTTTCTTAACACTGGGGTTTATATAAAAACCGACTTTTGAAAAAACCGGTTTTCAACTTCAACTATTCCCAAAAAACCGGTTTTCGAATTTTCACAAAAAAATGGTCAATAATACAATTTTCCTTTGTGTGGGGATTCTACAGGCCAAAATAAGACGAAAATATAGAAAAAAAATTTAATATCACGCCTCGTTTTCGCGAAGATCGACTCTAAATGACAGCTAAACACGCGTGCACCGTATTAGCACGGTAAGAGGGGCCGCCTACGGAAACCACGGAACGGCCGCGACGCATACCCCTTATCTCCGTGTGCCCCTCAGCCGCCGAAAACTGTAGGTACACATATTTACTTCGGTGCGCGCGTATTTAGCTGAAATTCAAAGCCAATTTTCTCGAAAACGGAGCGCGATATTAAAAAATTTTAATCTGTATCTTCGTCATATTTTGGCATGTAGAATCGCCCACTACAAGGAGGACCATCAGTAGCCGAACACCCTGTATACTGTAATCCCTATCGATAAAAGTTTCCTTGCGTAATGCTTAACTAAGGCATTCGTGAAATACGTTAAGTATTACATTTCCGGGTCTCTAAGGGACAAAAGCTGATGTTCGCCGGGAAGGCCAGGATGCTGGCCGAGTCTATTCCATCGCATAAATACCCCTTAGCAAGAAAAATGTAAAATTATGTAAATTTATTTTTCCAAACGATTGCTGCTCGTTCTTACAAGGGAGGAAGAAAATGGGAATCTCAAGTTGCTATGGGCAACGCGACGTAAAGTCATGCGACTTTAATTAAGGGAATGATAGCAAAAAATGCGATTGTTTTGACGAGTAAGGTAGGGCCACATGTTAAATGGGGAAGGCCGTGGGCGATACAAAGAGCTTCATGTTCAAATGGAGCGTAAAGTGGTGGTTTGGAACACGCTAAGTGGATAATATCCCTTTTCCTGTGACATACTGAACGTCATGAAATGTCATGGAAGCTCGTATAATAAGTCGCACGCGAACAATACTCGGAAAGGAACGTGGAAGATACCCTTCCACGTTGTCAGCAAACCTCTTCCACCATTTGTTGAAAGTTGAAACCCATTTTTTTCTTCAGTATGCTGATGCAAAATGTGTGTTGTATTTATAAAAAAAGATTGAGGGGGAAATTACACAACCAGTGTCCAGAACAAAATGATTTAGGTAATTGCTTTTTTAAAACAACATTTTCAGTTTTCACACACGTGCAGATCATGTTGTGATTATAAAACAGATTCAACTACTTGAATAAGTGAGGACCCTAGTAGCATATTTAGCTGGCCAACAGTTGGGAATTAATTGGGATATAGTTAGTGTTTTTGCCAACATATTTCCACAAAGCCTACGGCAAAAAAGTTACGACAGTTTGCCTACGAATATTCAATGTTGGGCCTACAATTACTATGGTTGCTTAATTAACAAAAATGTTACAACGATGATACAGCATTGGGACAACCCAAAGTAAGACAACATTTAAATGTTGTACAAACGTCAGAAACTCCAAAAACCTGTTATTATATTCCAAGTTGTGATTTTTCTTTTCTTATTTATAAATACGTATATATATCGCAGTTTGTTAATGTCGGGCCATAAATTGGGGCCCACTAAAGTTTTGTTGTATGCAATCGAATTTATTGATTTCTTTAAATTTTTCCACTTTAGTCCAAAGAAGTGTAGGGGAAAGTGGGGTAACACGGAACGGGTGGGTAAAACGGAACACCAATGTTTCTGTTAGATAAGAGCTGCGAATGAGTTGGCACCGCGTGACATGGAACCAAAGGGTCCTCATAGCATTTTCTGATAGACCATAGACCCCTGCATAAGTTATTTTTCCATTAAGAGAGTTTGAAAAATTTCCGGTATCGACGTTTCAATATTGCGTTGGACTTTCGACCACTTTTCGGTACTTGGACTTCGAAAATTAATAACGGCCAGTACATCGTTGGATTCTATATTTCTTACGCTACATTTTGACGTATATAAAAAGTTCTTTACCTCACGCTGAAGTGTAAATATTAAATGTTTACTAAATGCATCACATGTAAAGGGTGGGCCCATGAGGACTGCACCAGTGCTGAAAAGGAAGATGATGAATTTGTATGTGATTATTGTTCATAAAATAATAACCTAACTGTATTAATCTATCCTTCTTTTCCGATATTATATTTATATTTGATTATTTTCCGTAATTCTCATGTAATCTAATAAAATATTTTCTCTTATATGTATAATATATATTTTTGTTAT
Organism: Andrena fulva; assembly: GCA_946251845.1. NCBI lineage: Eukaryota > Metazoa > Arthropoda > Insecta > Hymenoptera > Andrenidae > Andrena > Andrena fulva. The sequence goes on from OX276327.1 coordinate 41,052,728, forward strand.
ATTTTATTTGCAATAGTTATACCTAAAACATATATTTATTGATTTTAACATAAATTAATACATTTTAAATCATAAAAATAAAGATTTTGTACGTTTACGCGGTCTTCGAGTGGGTGTTCCGTTTTACCCCACCATTTGAGCGAAGCAAAGATTTCGATACCTCCGGTAAATTTCATTTTCCGTCGTTCCCAACGATTTTTCGTATCGATAACCATGATTTCCTTATAGTCTAAGGTCCACTGAAGGCTCCTGTTGAAGTCCCGTGTCTTTTTCTCCTCCCGATTTTAAGTTATCACCCTCCAAAGTTAAGCGTTCCGTTTTACCCCACCTTCCCCTAAATAATATCAATTCAGAAAAAAGGTGTTTTTCATGAAGATGTCCATTTTACGTTTGCTTTTGGTCTGAAGGTCTCACTACCTTATTAGGGAATCTTTAAGACACCTGTCTTCAGACAACTTAAAGACGTCTGGCTTAAGACGAACGTGAAATTTTAAGGTCGAATGATGATATTTTGTAAAATATTTCGCGTCACTGGGCATTTTTTATAAACAATTAATACTAAATAGTTATGTACCTAGAAATTAAAAGTGTTTACGAGGAACTGTATTGAGTAGTTGCGAACAGCGGTTGCTTCGTACGATTTACGCACACTCATTTTGTGCAGCAGTAGCAGCTAAACAAATACAAATACATGTAGACTTATTAACCAAATATTATGACTCATGGAAAATCCTTCTGAATGCCAATAAAACAGAAGTAATAGTGTTCAGTAAAAAATATAGAGACACCAGAATCTATCAGCCAATTAAGGTATATAATCATAAAACACAACCATCATATAGTACAAAGTACTTAGGAGTACATCTAGACAACAAGCTAACATATAAGCAACATATCAAACAAGTCTTGCGCAAAGCCTATTCTATACAAAGAAAAGTATACCCCATAATGGTTTCTCCAAATTTATCTAAAACCAATAAGAAATTGATTTATAAAATGATACTTAGACCTACTATTCTTTATGCCTGCTCTGTATGGTGTGGAGCTTCTCAAACGAATATTAAAATACTTCAGGTGTACCAAAACAAGTGCCTTAGATTAGTACTATCCGAGAGTAGATATGCTAGAATCAAGGATCTACATGAAAAGACTGAGATACCATTATTTAGATCACATAAGAGAATTAGCAGAACGTTTCTATACCACTCAACTAGGAAACAACGAACTAACAAAAAATATAACTGAAATCAGAAGTTTTAACCTTCCTTTTAGACTCAAACACAAACTACCGTATCAGTCCTTGCAACTATTCTATCAGGAGTGAAACCTCACAGTATACGAATTAATATATAGGTATAACTTTTATAGGCAGGTTTTTTGAGCGACATACATTCCTTTCCTGTACTCCAGTCATTATCGCTAATTATAAAAGCAATCAGAACAGGGTATTAAGCAAAATCGTAAGCGAGTAAACTAAGTACATACAGTAATATCCCTAGGTTAAGCTTAGTATTATGTAAGCAGGTACTAGTTGTTAAGCAGTAAGCGCACAGTACATTGTATATATAGTAAGATACATGTGTAATGTATATTTTATGCAAAGTATAATTAATAAAAAAAAAAAAAAGGTTGCTTCGTAAGCGTGACGTTTGGGTTCGGTTCTCCTCGCCGCCAAATTTTGTTTCCTAAACCAGACCTGAAGAAGATGTCTTTACGACGTCTTTTTAAGTTCTTTAAGACACCTTCTGGACGTCTTTTGGAAAGAATCCTTCACTTGGGCCCATGCAAAGAAACCTTCAGTTGGGCCTTTATGTTAAGTGACCTGGGGTCTGCGTTGGTGACAATGGTTGGCCCATTTAATAACACAGCAACACTTCAACTGTTGACCGACCGATAACACGTCAATGGCCCATCAAACTCCCAACCAATAAATGCTACTACTTATGGAATATACACGTATTTATAAAATGTCTTTTGCGCTACATGTCGTCAGAAATTATCACACAGAAGAATTCCTTTTCTAGTAGGTAATTACAGAAGATTGTTTCTCTACCATTTTCAGCTTGACTATATTAATTATTTTATATCAATGCCTTTCCTTCAATTTATTTCAATTCTTTTATTCTATAGAACTTTATAACTTTCTTTAAAGTAAGGATTAGTAGGTATACAAACAAGAAACCTTTTGCCTTTTCCAACAACCTACCCACATAACATAAAGACGTCCACTAACGTCCAGAAGACGTCTTAAAGACGTCCAAAGTTACAAATCAGGAAGTCAGTTGTTAAGGCCCAAAAATTGAGGTAAAATGGACGTCTTCAAGACATCGTGTCCTATGTGGGTAATATCTCGATTATACCAAGCAATGTAAATAAATTTTTTTAATTTATTTTGTAGTAGAACAAACAACGTCTTTACTACTTTCATTAATCATTACTACTCTCATTGTTGTAATTACGATTTACAGATCAGCCTATTTCCGTCACAAGATGATCGAAGTATGTATGTGACTGTGTACTTAGTACGCCTATGCGCAATTGTGACTTCACTCAGCCAGATCTGTATTTGCATTTATTTATAATTAGATAAATGAGATACGGTTGTTATCTGATAAATATGTACCTAATAATTCTTGCGTATGCATTACATTTTGCGATTTAGATTAAACGAATCGGCGGGTACCTATTACACGAACTCGCAAAATGGCGTTTAAATGAAAACAGTCCATTAGAATTTCAAGTATCTTTTCTTAAGAAATCATGATAAACGTGTTCATGTAAATAATTATTCCGTTAATATCTTATGCTCGTATCTATGATTAAACGAAACATATGATAGCTGTATGTACTTTATTTGATTACTTATTTAATAAATTGTTAGTTAGATTCAACAGATTTTGTATACACATAAATCAAAGGCTTTACTCTGGTGGTCAATACTATATATTGCGTTTCTTTCTTTTTTAAGAATCGTACTTGTGGTCTGCTTTTTAACTGCACATTGCTTACAGCAGTTGGCATTTAACATAATTAGCAACACGGTGCGTCCCTGACACATCTTTGGTGGTTATGTTCTGCATGGTAAATATCTTGCCTCCCGTCTTTCATTATTAAAGATATTATTTTACAACGTAATATATCATATTTCCTCCATGGAAGTAGCTAATGCAGATCATTTTTTCAATGAAATGTCAGTAATAGAGATTTTCCAATTTTAAAGGCCCTTTAAGTACTTGGAAAATGAAATGAAATGGATTTTCTTGTACTTGTAGAAACTCAAGTTTAGCAAGAAATCATCCATTTAAAATTATTACATTAAAGCAGTGCCAATTATAGATGGAGACAGTGTGCAAACGATAAACTTTTGGGTTTTCATACGTAATGACAAATATTAACAATAAAAAAATCATTTTCTTCTGTTATAAGTTAACGTTTCAATCATTATAACAAGAATATGGTTTACCACCATAAGTCCAATCGTAAATATATTGTATTAATATGTATGCTTCGCATGTAAAGTAAACCGTTTATCTGGAGCACTTTAATATTCCTTTTATTTATCTATAAAGACACAAAAGAATCTACGAGGAAAAAATTATTTGTTTCGAAAGGATAACCGTAATTTTGTTGAGATTTTTAGGTCAGCAATATTTCCTTCATTATTATGGATATTTGTTTAACAATATCAATTCAAGTATACATATAATATGTTGACTCGATTGACTAAAGAAAAATGAAATTTATACATTTCCGTGTAAAATTTTTACAGGTGGCTGAATGTGGAAGAAAAGAGGGCTGTTAAGAAGTGTGAAAAGCTTGTTTTCTATATAAGAATTGGTTTATGTGTAATATCTGGTAGTACATATAAAAATTAAGTTGCACTTTATTTATAATAAATAATTCTACTATAGTCGATGTGTAAATAAACAACAAGCTGAAATTTTTTTATTGTTCGTAATTGTTGAACGGTGTTATTCCGCGAAGACAATGTGCCACATGAACAATTTTATACATAATTATGTATATCAATATCATCGCAAATGCAGTATCATATATCTATCACTTTGTCATGTAATAATGCCTTAATGGATTTTAAACCTAAATAGATAGGTGGTTTAATAGAAGGTTAAGTCTAGTAATATTCAGGATGTTAAAAAGATAGTTTCGATACTTATATGGTAGTGCAAGTAGTACTCAATAAATTCAGTGAAAAATGCCTAATAACATGGGGAAAAGATCAAATCTATCAAAGTTACAAAGGAGTTTTGGTTTCAATAACGTAAAGTAAATGATTCGCTTGTTTCTATTTATCATATGCATACATACTAGGGCTGGGACTATTTGTCGAATTTTTCGGTATTCGAATATTCGAATACTTCAGTTGCTCAATTATTTGGCGAATATAATTCGAATATCCAAGTATCGGAATACTATTCGAATATTTAAGTATTCGAATACTATTCGAATATTTAAGTATACATTAGTATTCGAATACTATTCGAATATTTAAGTATTCGAATACTATTCGAATATTTAAGTATTCGAATACTATTCGAATATTTAAGTATACATTAGTATTCGAATACTGATGTATTCGTATAGTATGGTGTGAATTATAAATCAAGTTCTTTAGGTTCATTTTTTTACAAGCCTTTATTTAGTTTCAGTTGTGAGTTCGTTAGTTTGTCAGGGTGAAATATTCTAAGTTAATTTTGAGCCAAAGTTGAACTATGTATGTGTGCAAAGTTTCAAGTCGATCGGATATGTTGAAGTGGGTCAGTATTCGAATGAATAGTATTCGAATACTGAAATACTCGAATAGTATTCGAATACTGAAATATTCGAATAATAAAATTCAAATATTCGAAGATTATTATTCGTAGCATTCGAATACTTCTAAAATATTCGAATATTAAATTATTCGAATAGTCCCAGCCGTAATACATACATCGACGTGCGTTACGAAAAGTAGCACGTTTCAATTTTCTTACGAAAAGTAGCACGTTTGCCTTCGTTATCGCGAAAACTATCACGTTTCGGTTTTCGCTGCGAAAACTAGCACGTTTGAGCGGTTTGCTACGAAAAATAGCATGTTTCGTCTTTCGCTGCGAAAACTAGCACGTTTGAGCGGTTTGCCACGAAAACTATCACGTTTCGGGTTTTGCTACGAAAACTAGCACGTTTGAGCGGTTTGCCACGAAAAATAGCATGTTTCGTCTTTCGCTGCGAAAACTAGCACGTTAGAGCGGTTTGCCACGAAAAGTAGCATGTTCGCGTTTACCCCGCGTTCGCAATTCCCGCACCCTCCCTTACTTAAATTATGTAGATTAAAATTTTCATATGTGTTGTCTTTTGGAGATTAGATGGAATTATTATTTATTAAACAATATTTTCAACAGTTGAATTCTTTTAAACTGCCCACGCGCTGAAACGCGATAGTTTCTGCAGTCTGCAGTATAATCCAAACGTGCTATTATTCGTGGCGAAACAGTATAACGTGCTAGTTTTCGTCGCAACAGTACGAAATGTGCTATTCTTCGTGGCGAGGCAGTCAAATGTGTTAGTCTTCGCGGCAGAAGACCAAACGTGCTAATATTCGTCAGAAACGATGGAACGTGCTTCTTTTCGTGGCAAACCAAAACGTGCTACTTTTCGTAACGCACGTCGACATGATAAAAACAACGAATTATCTAACCGCAATAGTACGTTGATATTTACACAAGGTATGCTACGTGCTTTCATTCCATTTCCATAAACACATATCACACCTGCTTAATAAAGATTTGCGAACTCTTTCACAAATTCCTATTATTTTTTCAATCACATGACAGGCGTTTGTAAATCTCTGATAAAACATTTGCCTATTAATTTAGAGATGAAGGATACAAGAAATGCTTCCGATATCCCCATAAAGAGAAACCAGCGGATTTACGTCATATGATTGAGCGGCCCACGCAATTGGTTTATCCCGGCATTCCCGGCAGCGTTGTCCGAGGTAGAGCACGCGTGTTCAGTGGGGTTCTCCCACTCTCGTCCGCCTCGACAGGGATACCGCGCGAGGCTAAAGAGGCGACTACGACGCTACATGCAGAGATGGGCAAAGATAATATCCAAATAACCTCAAATAAAAGATACTTTACGTTCATCCGTTATTCGAAGATTGAATAAGACGATTTATCCTTATTCGAAGCGCCACGGATGAAGCAGTGTATTCGACGGGAATTCATCCGAGGGTCAAAGATACTTTGTTTATTCGAAGGCCTTTCATCTTGGGCTTCGAATAATTTTTCATCTTTCATTGTATCTTTATCGTAGAAGCTCGAATAATCGGCGAGAGCCTTTGTGGCCCGAGCCGCGCAAGATCGCCGTTGCTCGGCGATGTGTCATCGACTATACAGAATCTGAATTTGTTTATGTTTCATCGCATCAAAGTGACACCAGTGGATTCCTGGCATTCTCCCGATTAAATTCACAGAAAATAATATAAATCGAAGTATTTTTAAAGAAACGGGCTTTCAATTCTGCAAATAAATTTTTTACGTAATTTCCTTAATTATGGTCCGAATTATATCATTTCTGGGGCCAATTTGATCGAGAAAATACGAGGAATCGATAGACGTTACTTTCGCAAAGATCTGATTAGAAATGCAGAACTGCAGATTCATCAGTGTTTGGTGATACTTATTCGACGACGGAAAAAGATAAAATCTCTTTATTTGATACGTTATTCAAATAATTTTTTATTATTCAAATAATTAAATAATTTAATAACCGAATAATTAATAATTTAAATAATTTTTTATTTAAATAATGCCCATCTCTGGCTACATGTGACGTGTGTTTAGTGACAAACGTCGCCACAGCGAGCCAATGCTACTAGTAAGTAGGTACTATAGGTACAATACACATTGCAGTTGAAAGGGGAACACCCTGCTGTAACTGTCAGTCAGAACCGCATTGAATTTGGAACTGGAACTATCTGGTTGAATGCGGTACTACCTGGATTTCCAAGAAGTGATTTTTGGCAGTTCAAAAAAGAATCCGATTGAATTCAACAGGACTTGCATGTCGAAAATTCATCGGTTTCTATCAGAGATTGCCACATGTATAAACCCGGAAGGCTGGCATCTGAAATTGCGGGTAAAAAATCTTACGGTTTCAATCTGGATATGCCACAAACTCCGTTGAATCTGTCGCAATCCGGATTGGCAGATCAAACAATTCACGAGATGCATATGGGGTTTGAAGAGAAAGAATTTGGCCCGGTTTTCACTGGATTGGCGGATAAAAAATTAATGGCCACTTGCTCCGTGATCAAGACTTCGATGCCAGATCGACATGGCAGAAGCTCTTGATATATTAGGTTTAAGAATAAAATTATATCGAACCTCAGCTCACGGTGTAAGTGTAACGGTTATACGACGACTCCTTGACAACCCGACTAAATCGGTCGAGGGACCATCAATGTGTCGCGAAAACAAATAAAACCAGGTAGTAAAGTGGCTTGGAAAAACTGATGAGTATCATCTGAATTTTGATCTGCACTTCTAGATTCCAGTTAGAAACAACTAAAAATTTGAGTTCATTTCATTCGGAAATACGTGTGTTTCAACGTGCATTTACGATATGCAAATCTGTGTAAGAACTGGTCGCAAAATAACTTGAAAATACCAATAAATTCCATATTGACCAGCTTAAAAAATGAACAAAGTTACTCAAGAATAACTTCGTGTAAATTCGAGTAGAACCGATGACAAATTGCGCAAGGAAGTACAGATAGATATTAGATACCACCAAGATTTTTACATGCACACCCGGTTGGAAACTGAGAGAAAATATTCCATCTGGTTCAATCTAGATTGCACGGGAAGAAAACCGCATCAGTACGGATTAAAAATATTTTAATGCGGTTCTAACTGGCAGTTCCAGCAGAGCAGGCACTTGAGGGGCCCCACCGCTAGACAGTGCTGCTTCAGTATGCCACTGATTAGTGGCAAGAAGCTTTGCAAATTTTCTACTTCATCATACACTTGTTTAGCATGATATTTTAGATTAGACAGTTTAAGGAATATGTATTAATTTTTAAATAAGATTTCACTGGCAATGTTTGATTTCTCTAGATACATTTTATTTGTTTTGGAAGCTTTACTTTCTCCTTATGATTTTATATCTTAGAGCAATGTAGGTACCAACAGTATTTACACAGTTATGTCATGTTATTAAAAGACGAAAATTTGGAAACAAATTATTAACGCTTGGTCGATATAGCGATGTATCGATTTTATTTGCCATGTTCATGGCGTTGGAATCATTCACGACAAGGGAAGTAAGAAATTAATAAATTCAATTCTAATCTCCTTCTAAGGTATGCTTGCAAATTTGTTAGAACATTAAATGAAATAGAAGATTCGCCTGTATCAACAACCAAACAGGAAATAACTTCCCCACTTCACCGAATCATTCATTTACCAAGGTACTGTATAACCTCTCGTATAATATGATGGTTCCTGATGAATTAATGCGCAGTATCGTTATTCTTTACGGTATGTGTTTCATTGTCTAGAATCTCGATGAAGGGCAATGGGATGAAAACATTTAACGTAGTTACATATTAGCGAGGATATACAATTTATGAAACTTAGTTGGTGTTAAGATTAATATTTTTGCCTTTTACCAATCACCGGAAAATTCGAAATTGAAGTTGAGAAAAAGTTGAAGAGATTATTAAAGCAAAAGTAAATAATGCAGCTGAAATTAAATACGCTGCATATATTGTTATTCCTGCTCGTTTTTCAAAGGGGTAAGTTTTACAATATTGGTACAGCGTTTACCGGTCGTCGATAATGTAGAATATTTTGTAACCAAGCAATGATGTGCCAAGTGCGTAAATATCTGTACTGGTTGTTAGTAATATTCACTTAAAAATGAAAATGTTTTACATTAATGTTATTGTTATTGCTAACTCCTGTCAAAATTTTGTGTTCAAGTGTAAATAAAAAATGTGCAAAGGAAAGAACGCAATAAATCTGTTACCTAATATTTTTATTTTGCTCCACGTTTGCATGTGATTTATTGTGAATGCTCGTAAGAAGAATCCAGAGCCATCAAGTGTTATCAATGTAACAGCAAAAGAAACAGGGATTGCGCAGTGAATAAAGTGGACATAAAGTACTTGAAACGTTGCCCACCGTCTCACGCATTTTGCCGCAAAGCCGTATACATGTGTAAGGGCAAGTTTACAATACGAAAATCAAATTTCCAAATTAAATTCACCTATTGCTTCTTTTAAGATAATAGCTGCACCCTTGAAACTTTCCATAGCGACTTTATTCCAGTAAAACATTTTTATCCGCTTTAGTTTTTCATCTTATTTTTATCCCGATTTTTCACAAAATAGCACTGTGGATTTTCAGATTACTTCACGGATTCCCAGGAATATATAACTGTGCGTGAGTGCGCGAAATGGCGGAACGCTGACAGGGAATGTTACAGAGGCCGCTACACGCACGACAGTTATCAATTCGTGTGTGAGTGCAAGGGTGTGGGATGCAATCGTTCCACGAGATCTTCGTCTAAGACTACTATTCTAATTTATATCCTGTATCAGCTTGTTGTCCTTCTTGTATCGAGTCCCACTTATGCTCACAACGAAGGTCACTCGATATCCAGTACACGTTCAATATAAACAAGCAGTGGTGGCAAGGGTATATGCATGTGTCATGAAAACTTAGTAATCACAAAGAAGTTGGAGGCACAAAACTGATATACAACAACATGGATGTATGAAGGGAATATTAATGAAAAGGAAACAGTCGCGTGCAAGAAAAATATTGCACCGTTCTAGTTTTTGTGCATAATGAGATCGAAAAAGTTAATGGACAATGAAACTATGTTATCTTTATGCTTATTTTCTAAGATGTCTCCTTCGGTTCACGAAGAACTGAATTTAACACAAAACCAAATATTTTATTTATTTGATAGGAGCCATGGTTATTTCATGTAACTATTTTAACGTCGACTACGAAAGTGAATAATAGTAATGTATGACTGTACTTTTCAGTTGAATAAACGATTCAATTACGTCTTATCCTTTGGTTATTATGATTATTATTATTATCCTACGTTTGAATAAACTTTTGTAATGACATATATATATATGCAGTGGCGTGTTTATAGGGAAAAATTGTGAATAAATTATTTTATGCCCTATTCCTACGTATTTCGACCTGCTGATTTCAAATATATTGTTATTTTCGTTGTAAACGAGAAAGTGGTAAAAATTAAGGTTTTATTTGTTTACAAAAAAAAAACATAATTCATAAACTATTTATATTAGGGCTCTTACTTTTCGCGGGTTTCCGGTTACCCGGGTGCCACCCGGGTTTGCGGGTAATACGGTTACGATTACCCGATACTCGTGTTATACGGGTAATCGATGAAATACCGGTTATTGCAGTGGATCATAACAAACCTTTTATTATACCTTTTTGTTTCATGAATATTGTTAGTTATAAATTATTAGTAATATTGCAAATTGCTTCTGCGCTGTCATCCTGAGTTTTTGAGAAATTCGATTTTGAAAAAAACTGCAAATTTGCGCAAACAGTAATGAATAACTATTACTGTCTCGACACAAAAGATGTTCAACGTTGAAAATTTGCAGTTTTTTTTTTCAAAATCGAATTTCTCAAAAACTGAGGTTGATGGCGTCAAACGGTTTGCGGATTCGTTTTCAGCGCTCCAAAACATATAAGAAACGGCTATTAAATGTTACAAGTCCAGATGGCTGTCGAACTGTGTTACCCGTATCATACGTACCCGTATACGAGTACCCGTAACCGTATTACCCGAAGACCCGGGTAGCGCCCGGGTACCCGGGTATCACCCGGTTAACCGAGTACCCGGGTCACCGGGTATCAAGAGCCCTAATTTATATGTATGAAAAGAGGTTATTCAATGGTATTTCTGCATATATTTACAAAATACAAAAACTGAACTTTAAGGGTTGGTGGTGGGGGTAACTTGAAAGGTATGGATGTTTTGAAAATTAATTTTTACGCGGTTTTGTAGATATAAAAAAAAGATGTAACTTCTGTTTAAACTTCTTTTCGATATCTGTCACCATTCACGAGATATTCCACGAAAATGAAATTCTGTTTTTTTTCGAGAGGTAATTTCAGCCCCTAAAACCGTACGATGGCACCAACAAAAAATATAGTTGTGTTACGGATGAATTACTCTACTTGCACACCAGGTTTCATAATTTTTCTGAATTTCCGGGTTCCCAACCTTCCCTTGTTAATCAACTATTGACCATTCGGACGTTAAGGGGTCATTCTACAGTCTCGGCTGAAAGTTTTTATAATGAAATTAACATTTAACGTTTTCAAACTTTTGGGGGTATATTCTACCACTCTTGAAATACAAGAGAAAAATTTTGTTGTTTGTTTAATTCATTTGTTTACATAAATATTCCTATTGTTAGTTTAAAGAATATTATAACATTGTGTTGAATAAAACAGGATATAAATTTCATTTGCGTCATAACTTGCTATGTGCACGATATTCTTGTCGTCAGTTACTTTTGTACCTCTTCTTATAATTTTGAGGGGTGGTTTTACCCCCTAAATATGCAAACTGGCCAAAATAAAAAGACACGTATTTCTTATTTTCGGTCCTCTAAAACATATCCGAAGTACAAAGCAATCGGAGGGAAGCTCTCGTTGTAAGTCATGAAAAAGGAGACGGTTTGCTGCCTAGTTACTTTTACTTTACAATGGTTTTCGGCACCTAACACAAAAAGGTGCACCTAGCAGCAGCTGATTCCTTTTTCATTCGATAGTATACACTTCTGCCTTCCTTATAAAACAAATTTCAGCGTGGCACATTGCGGCACATTTTTTATATACGTAAAATTGCCGCAAATAAAATGTGGTTATCTAAGAACGTTACAGAAAACGTTAAAAGAATCGGAAACGTTCATCTATGGGTCATTTTGTTCGCCTTGAAATATACTATACGGTCAACTATATCACAGATTTGTTGCAATCTTTGATGCGCTAGACACAGAAGAAATAGAACGCCCCGAGAAGTGCCTCAAAAATTTTGTTCAACTTTAAACATTTATAGAAAAGTCGGTATTACTTTTAAAGAAAACACAAACTTTGACCATTATACTAGACATATTTAAGAACATTTTCACGTATTTACATTTTCATTATCTGTCAAGTCAAAAATTGAATTTATTCACAATTCCCTAGAAAACACGCCACTGTGCGGCACCCCAAAGTGACTTTTTGTGGACAAAATTCCGTATCTCAATGAATTCTCAACCGATTTTTATCTTTTTTTGTTCGTTTTGTGGGGGATTAAATTTGCTAAAATGTCATACAGTAGTTGTCAAAATTTCTTTACGGATTAATGAAAAACAAAATAATTCTATCTCGTTCCGAGACAACGAGTTTATTAATCATTTTGATTTCATATATCATCAAAGGGAGATAAAATAAAAAATAAATGCAGATTAAATAATTCAAATTTAATCAAGAAAACACTAGCCTTCTTCCATATACTCTACATCTTTTTTGTCTTCTTCATAGGGTGACAACAAATGAGGACGTGATGCATAATATGTTAATAACATCAGCTCCTTTAATCTCGAATTTGAGATCACAATGCCCAACTCCGTCTGTCGAACTTGAAGAAGGTCCTTGAATAACGTTCAGAAATTTTTTGTTCTTTTTAAACCCTAACGAAATTGTATGACGTTGTAGCAAATTTAATCCCCGACAAAACGACCCAAACAAGATAAAAAACGGATGAGAATTTACTGACAATGAGATACGGAATTTTGTCCACAAAAAGTCACTTTGGGCGCTTTCACCTACTAAACAAAATCGAATTGACGCCGAAGTCGCAGATAGTCGCAGCTAATTCCTCTCTGAATTGGTTTATTATATTCTTACTCACACTAAAAATGAAAAATAAGTGGTTCGGAAAGATTCGGTATGTATTATTTATTAATAAACAAAAATAAAAGCGTAAAATAATAGATCACGGGTTTGACTTCTTCCAATATTTCTGAATGCTATTATTTTCTATAATCATATATTAAATTGATATGTTAGAGGTTTCTGGTTGTAGTAAACTCGGTAGACATTTCAAAATTTCAGGCATGGTAAAGTTGTATTTCAAATATTTTGATGTGTCAAAAATTCGCCCGTTTTAAGTTGTTCGATATTGCGAAGTTCCAATTAAGATTTTACGTAAAAAAAACTACTTAGATAAGAAAAATGTTTCCAAAATAGCCCTAAGGATTGTTCTACTAAAGTTTTCAAGCTTGGTCAGAAAAGAAGATAGAAAAAACCTTATTTTCATGGCAATTCGGGCATTTTACATTTTAGTAAATTTAATCCCCGACAAAACGAGCAGAACAAAATAAAAATCCGTTGAGAATTCACTGACAATGAGATACGGAATTTCGACCACAAAAGTCACTTCGAAACCACTGTGCCCCGTGGCGAAAAGAACACCCCGCGATGCCTCACCGTGTGTTATGGCTTTCGACCCTCGGCGAAGGAGCTGGAATACCCATTAAGGGGGGATTCTCGTCTAACAGCCCCAAAAGTAACTGATATTTAAGAATTTTTTTTTATAAAAAACTGTTGGTCATACTGGATTAAATTCTTTTGGGATATACAGAGGCATCTTCAAACTTGCAGAAAATTTTTTTTTATCGATCCTTCTTATTATTTATTAATTATTGTGGAATCTTTTCCACCTCTTCGACGATGTAACTCCTGTTGGCAGGATGTGTCGCACCTATCACAATCATCTGATTGCAAAAAAAAAAATAGAAGATTCTTAAAGTTAGATAGTTTACGCTGTGACTGGTCCACTTTAAAGAAAAAAAAAATGAAAATTGAAAGAGTTATGGCGTTTGAAAGCAAAAGTAAGTTTTATCCTTAGACAAATTTTTCATATTACTTATTCTTTATATCGACGAAAAAAGTATTAAAAATAAAAACTAAAATTAAAATTTCAGGTCCAGTCCCAGCGTGAATGAGTTAACTTTAAGAAAATTTTCTTCTTCTTGCAATCAGATGACTGTGACATGTGCTACACCTGACGCCAACATGGTCGAAGAGTTTAACATGATTCCACAATAATTAATAAATAATAACATGGATCGATATAAAAAAATTCTACAAGTTTAAAGATGCCTCCTTACATCCCAAAAGAGTTTAACGCAATATTAACAATAGTTTGTTAAAAAAAATTCATAAATTTCGGGGGCTGTTACACGAGAATCCTCCCTTAAGGGGGTAGTGAACTATTTCAGCTTCAAAAAATCGATTTTTTTTTTACTGATTCTGAAAGTCTTATCCTTTATGAACATTTTAAACAAAATGTCATGAAGAAATTCAAATAATTGTAGAAGTTATAGCAGCGAACGTAACTGAGTGCGCGGCCTTGCAGAGCGGTATTGGCATAGGGGACTTAACTTTGAAGACGTTTTTCTCGAAACACCATTTTCAGACACGGTGTACATCATAACTCTTGAACCAATGAATATTTTCACTTGAAATTTTTACTGGACGTGTAGAATTCCTTCTTCTACAGAGTGGAATTCCCGCATCAACATTGGATGTTTATAAAACATTTTATAACTGATTAAAGACGATTTTTTTCCGTAAAAATGTCGAGGAAAAATTGATTCGTGCGTAACTTCCACAATTTTTGTTCAAATTCATCGCCAAAGTTCCACTCTGTACATTTTGGTGTATAAAGTACTCACCCCAAAGCATTTTGCTTTCAAATGATTGGCTCACCTGAATCGATGTACACCACCTGCAGCGGTGCGCCGTACAAGGCTATCTTCAACGATTAATAACTTCGACAATTTTATACATTCCAACGATTTATTTTTTGGTAATTACTCGCAAACGTGCCCACAATAGATTGTGAAAAGCAGGACTATAACGATTATTTGGTATGAACGTAATTTAGCGTTAAAGAAACTATCGATTTTACGTATCTAATAGTCCACTACCCCCTTAAGAAGTGAGAAATGTTCAAGTTCCGCATTTCTCGTCAGATCTTTGCGAAAACGATGCCAATCGATTCCTTACATCCCTCCGACGAAAATAACACTCGGAACGACGCAATTCGGATCATAATGAAGGAAATTACATGAAAAATTGATTTGCATAATTTTAAGCTAAATTCGTTTAAAATAGTACGATTTATATGACATTTGGTATGATTTTAGGTCAGCGAGGGCCAGTTGGGCCATTCAGGAGCGCGACTTCCATGGTGTTTTCCAGCGCGAACACTGGGCCCCCAAGAATCCCAGTCATTCAGGCCTATCCTACGCGTATGAGCCTGCACCGTACACTATTATAGTTTTCTCTACCCTTCGCACGTCCACGTTATGTTGGCTTTCGAGTTCCCCTTCCGCGCGGCTCTGGTAAACATCATGGAGGTCGGGCTCCTTAATGGCCCAACTGGCCCTCGCTGTTTTAGACAATAGATATAGACAATATAATATGTACATACTTTGAAAATCTTGGATGTACAGTATTATCGTCAATGTTTACAACTTGCAGAATACTTTACCTATTAACAATATTAGGGACATCGAAGTTTATGGGAGAATTGAAAGACGCAGGGTTGGCTAATTTTAGCACGCAAATTTGGTAAAACAGTTCTTCCATTAGGAAATCCATGTAATTTCTGAAAGCTTTAGTATTAAATCACGAGTGAAGCATGCAGGTTGTAGGAGCGCGAGTAAGTTGTCCAATTATACGGGAATTCATTGTTCCTTGTTCCAAGCTTATTCACAGTTTATTCCTACCGAATTCACAGCAAATTAACACGAGTAGTCGCTTGACAAACGACACCCCTACTGACCCAGCCGCGTCATCCTTTTATAGCATCGATATGGCCAAAGTTTTCCGAGGGAACCATCCGTGGGTGTCATCAGCTGATTTATCAGTATGAGAAAAGTTTCTATCCCCGACCCTTAATGTTTCTCGCGATATGACATTCTCCCCGAAAACAGGATATTTCTCACTCTGAACGGGATCCCACGCAAACAGACCCGATATAATCGTCGATACATATGCGCGTGTACATGAAACAAAGTGGTTCTTTCATCCTCGGCGGATGTATAGGGGGATACGAAGAAGTCGTTGGAAGAAGAGGCAGTTGCCGTGAAATTTATGCCTCGCATGGCAGATAATAATGTAACAGAAGGCTCTGGCTACGTTCACGATTTGCAAATGTAGGTGGTGCGCGATCGTTCTTCCTCGTCCTTCATCACTCGCAACAGCGTCTTCTGCCCGCCTTCGCCGATGGTATTATTACTATTTGGGTCGAGGCAATGTGGCGCCGAGCATCTGATGCTCTCGGGATACTTTTCACCAGCTACACTTTCATTATTGCGTACCGACTGATCCTTGTTTCTGAAATACTGAGAGGTTCATAAGTACGCGTGATTTGTGTTCTGATCAAATAAGTATACCAGCGCTAATATAACCTTTCATTTTTAGAGAAACATCTATCAAATGCCACTGCAAAATACCTACTAATCGATAAGGCATCCGTTTCCAACTGAAAGTTGTTCCTCAGGATCGTAGAAGTACAGATGTATATATATGATGTTCATGTAATTTTTAATGAAATTTGTATGTATTATTCAGTGCTAGTAACTTAGTTTGTTTGTAACAATACGTAATAATTATTGCTGTTTTAATTAATTTTCGTAACTTTCATAATCTGTGAATTAATTATTAACATGTAAATATGTATGTATGTATGTAAATGCTGGATGAATGAACGAAATGTTTTCATTAAAATTTTAAAAAAATTAAAACCCACTTCAAAAAAATAAAATTGCATTAAAAAGTTAAAAATAATTTTTTCCCTTATTTAATCTACGACTCTCATATTTTTTTAAGCCGGTGCCAGATTTACACAGTGCAAATGATGAGGCACCGACTTAAAAAATATGGGAGTCGTAGATTAAATAAGGGAAAAAATTATTTTTAACTTTTTAATGCAATTTTATTTTTTTTAAAATTTTTTTATTTTTAACTTTTTATATATATTTAACGTTTTATATATATTGACACAACATGCTGAGGAGATATGCGCGTACGTACATAAAATAATAATAATTAGGTGACAATAGTCTTTATTATTAACCATAACTGGCAAAATATTAGGCCAATGTTGATGCAGTGTAGGATGGGACCACCGGTGCATCGCCCTCTTTCGAATAAAAAAAAGATCATCAAAATCGGTCCATATACTGAAAAGTTATGGGGGGACAAACATAAAAAAAAAACATACAAACGGGTCGAATCTATAACCTCCTCCTTTTTGAAGTCGGTTAAAAATGATTGTGTATGGTCGTCGTTCTAAAGTCAGGGTCCTAGTTATTAAGCAGTATCTACCACTTTTCTGGTATTAACGAAACGTTCCGCCTTAACCATCCATAATCATAACGTTTTCTATTTGGCACATTCGGCCACACAGTTTCGCAGTTAGAGTAGACTTAGCTCTGGCATCCAAAGCTTCCAGCGATTAGTTGCTGGTAATAAGTCACACGAAAACGCTTTTTCTTTCGAGTTTTGTTGACTGCGTGCGAGAACAACATCTAACGCGTGTTGGGCGTATGCCAAAGTTATTATCTGCATTAGAGGATGCCTCGTTCCTCTGAGGACGACCCGCTACATATTACAGTAATGGGTACCATAACGCTGATACTTTCTCGGTGGAGCATTCATTGATTTTCTATGATACCTCATACCTAGTGTGTTTCTTCAAAAGTTATTCAGCTGCGTAACTCTTATAAAGTGTCTAACAAGGGAACTCGGACTCATCGATTGGAACGCAACTTTGTGAGTTTTTAGAGTGACTCGAAACAAGAACAACGGTGTGTTTCATTTGGGCCCTATCGCCCTTTAAGCGGGTGAAAACTAACCTCAAAGTCAACTTGGCACTTCCACTTCTTCGCGTATAACTCTCAAAGTACAACAGACAGAAAAAAATGTTTCAAACAAAAGTTTAATGGCGCAATAAGCGCTACAAACTTCCGTTAACAAAATATTTAAAAAGTTTTTTTCATCAGATATTTTTCTTTTTAAACTCTTTTCAAAATTTTGTTAACGCAAGTTTTCAGCGCTTATCGTACCATTCAACTTTTGTTTGAAACATTTTTTCTGTCTGTTGTACTTTGAGAGTTATACGCGAAAAAGTGGAAGTGCCAATTTGACTTTGAGGTTAGTTTTCACCCGCTTAAGGGGACTAGGCAGTCGTTTTTCGTGAGAAAGAGACTCTGTCCTTTATTTATTTGTAAACAAATGAAAGCACATCCAGATATATGCTTTTACCCAATGTTTATTACTACCATACAGATTGAAAAAAAAGTAATAAGAAATATATATGTGCTTTAAAAATGGCGCTGCCGACGGGTAAACATTTTAACGTTTTTCTGTCGTTTTGCTTTAATATCGGTGTTAAAATGTGACGTAATCCGATTTCAAAGGCGAGATTCTTGTTTGTTGGATTCATAGTTTCCGCGCTATAAAAACAACAATTAAATCAAAATCATGCGATTGGTGGCTGAAAAATGGCGATTTTTCCGAGAAAAATTCGTTCTTATTTGTGCGCTGCAAAAATCCGGTGACTCCTCAATTTTTTTATAAAAATCTCGAATTTTTACGGATCATATCAGAGGTTTGGGGCGAAATGGCACATGTTTTACACACCCTGTAATTTTTTTCAAGTCGATCTGAACCTCCATTCGTTCGCAATCAGGAAAAAACCAAGAGAAAAAAAGATTCGAGAAAATCGCGTTTAAAGTTTCTTGGCAAAGGTGACGCAATAAGTTACCGCTTGATCTTTTTAGCTGCCAAATCAACAATTTTGCGAATTTTAATATAACCCAAACGGCATTTTATTCAGAAAAGATAGTACTTTCGGAAAATGCAATAAAAAAAATCGATTTTTCGACTGCCTAGTCCCCTTAAAGGGTAATAGGGCCCAAATGCATGTCACTCTAAAAACCCACAAAGTTGCGTTCCAATCGGTGAGTCCGGGTTCACGGTGTTCCCTTGTAAGAGTTACTTAAATTATAACGCTTATTGATTATTTACATATAATTAGACTCAATTAATGTTTTCAAATATATACGATATAGATTCGATTTTGAATTCATCGTATATGCAGTTACTTCTAAATTGTTGGCGAGATTCGTAAATGAATTAAAATTCTGGAAATTACTCCATTTCTATCATTGCCAACTTTTCTATGACAAAATAATTTTAAATTTTTGTGCGGTTCTTTTCTTATAAATTATGTTATACGCATCGATTGTAATTTTAGCATAAGAAACGTGGTATTAATTAATATTAAAGACTCCAACACTGACAATGAGACATTGGATTATAAATTTAGTAGGTATTTAATATTTAATACAAGTTTGATTTTTTTGAAGTGCCAAACGGCGGAAATTTTTACTTCATTATGCAAATGGGTATAATTAATTATGCACTAATGATTTTTTGCAAATAGAAATCGCAGTTATATTGTATTCATGCGTGTGTGTAAATACTGTAAATAGTGTTTACACGTGCAGCAGAGCATCAATGATTAACAACTCTGAAAAATTCTTAAAAAATCAAGAATTAAATAAAAATTAAAACTAGATTAAAACGGAATTCTGATGAGCAATTATCTACAGTACCAATTAATTGAGAAGTAGTGAAAACTTCATAACATAGTACATTATGTAAATATTCCTCTACACAACGAGTTGATTTTATTCAATGATATAATAAGAATACTCTGTTGTTTCTAAAAAAATAAGGAGTGCAGAAAAATTAAAAGAACATTCCTTAGAAACTCAAGGACCACACATATATTGGGAGAATAAAACGTTTGTATGAAAAAGGTACATAATAAGAAGGTTTAATCGTACAACATTAAACAAAAATCCATCGTCTAAGACACTCGACAAATAGCCCCATTATATAAACAATTTCTGGATTATGAAACGAACGAATATCCACTTAACTAATAATTAAATGTTTGAGAATATGAAAAGAAATAACGACGACCAAGTGTAAACACAATACGATAATTCCCAAGAGAAGTCCTTAAATTTTTTTCATTTCGTCTGGAACAGTACCTACTTGATATTTTTTCATGACATAATTGTAATATTATTATAGATTACTAACGCCTTTTCTCACAGATTTCTAGAACTGGCACTACAGTTAGGCATGTGTTTACATTATACGCCTATTTAAAAAAAATTATTAAAAAGAAAAGAATTTAATGAATTAAACATTTGCAATTATTTTATAACATTCATACGGAATCTAGGAAGACAATATCTAACTAATACAAAGTGTCGAGAACTATCAGATATGCGAAATAGACGTTTATGTGTTTCTTAAAAAATATTCTATTTACAAAACTGTTATAATTATTTAAATTAGCGGCGTATACGTATGTAAACAAGAAATTTGTGTAAGGTAGTATTACAATTATTAAATTTCGTTTCGAACCTTTAGTTGTGTATAAAATTTTCTATCCCCGTTTCAACATTGATCATCAGTAGGGTATGTTTTTAAACGATTTTATTCAGCTTCGATCCTCTGTTTCTTGTATGTTTGTTTGTTTGTATGTTTGGTTCAAATCCAAAAACTCAATCTTAACCCACGGATGACAATACAAAATTATGAAAAAAAACCCCGAGGGATTTAAAAAATTACACAGTCATCCATAGATATAACCCATAACCACAAATCCAAACGGCTTGAAATCAGCCACTTGCGTTCTTTTCGAAAACGACAAAAAGCCGCTGCGTTCGGGTCGCTAGTCCGCATCGTGACTTTAAGGGTACGTTCCACTTACGCCCAAATCGCCCGCAACGCCCGTCATTTTCATTAAGGTAGGTTTTCCTATACATGACTGGACGCAAAGTCAAGAATTTCAAAGTCGATTTTCTCGAAAATGAAGCGCGATATAAAAAAAGTCACTGTTTCTTTTCGACTTATAACAAGTAAATAAGTCGAGAAAAAGGAATAAAATTTTTTGATATTATGCTTCATTTTCAAGAAAATCGACTTTGAAATTCTTGCCGTTGCCTCCAGTCGCGTATAGGAAAATTACCTTAATGAAAATCGCGGGCGATTTGGGCGTAAGTGGAACGCACCCTAAATTATTGCGGCTCCTGTCATGCAGCGAAATCGGTCGACACTGTCGACAGTATATGTACACCTATGGAGGTCGCGTACGAGGGAATACCTATATGTGAACATGAACAATGTGATATAATAAGTAATTAATACAATTACTTAGCACTATAGGGTTTAAGCAAACTGTTAAACTGTATAAAGCAATAACAGATATTTGCAAAGAAGTCTGAGCTGTGAAATGTAAATCCATAAACACTGAAAACTACAAAATAAAAAAACGTATAAAAAAATGTATGTTAAACGATTTTATTAAAAATGCACTAAAAACTAAAAAATAATTATCTTCATGTACTACAATTTTGATGGTGTTTTTCACTTTAAAAATTTAGAAATCGTGGAGCAGGATATCTCACAACAAATTCATTTCGACGCTTGATGCTGTATTAAATTGATGCATATTCTGTTATGACATACCTTTCCTGCTCCACGATTTTATTTAAAGTGAAAATACACCATCGAAACTGCAGTACAAGAAAATAATTATTTTTTAGTTTTTGGTATGTATATATGTTTTTCATGGCTAAAACTATTAAGGTTAAATTAAAAATAATACCTACAGAATATAGAAGAAGGAACTACAATAGAAGTTCCACGTTACACAGCTAACGTAGTACAAATAATAGTAAAAAAATTAGATTCGTTAAAGGGGAGCAAGTTTTGGAAGCAGCAATCTAATTAAGAAGAAGCTGAAGAAAGTATAAAACGAATCAGCACGTTTTATTAGAGAGCATTTAAAAGAAATAAAAAAAGAAAACGCATTAACACAGATACAGTACACACAGGACATAACCGCGGGGATTGGAGGAGCAATACTGTGATGGGTTCTCTTAGTAATTGCTAAACTGAAGACTATAAAGCTAGACGGCGTCGTTGGCGTCCTGGACGGGCGCCACGGCGCCGGACGTCTCCCGTTTCTATCCTCCTCTCTCTTTATTCCCCTTTCTTTCTCGTAACATACTGATTTTCCCGGCGAGCGGAGTGTACCTATATATGTACGGAAGCATGTACCTATTGCTCTATATATATGAGCAAAATGACTGATTAATGATGCTGCCTGATGGGAATGGGGATTCCATTTCATAAGATTCAGGTTTTTGCGCATTTGGAAGGGAACGTTTTCTCGGAAATTTCTAAAATTTAAGCCATATGGAGAAAAGAGGTCACAGGAAGGCGAATTGCATGTAATTCAACGAATTCTCGCCGAACTGTTGACTGGAAGCGATCAATATACGTATACATTATGTATAAAGTATAAGTGTAGATGTAAAAGTAGAACAGTTCTTTGGTTACATATGGATGTCTCTACACATTGCGGGTGGTACATGTGTAGTTCGAACCGTTCCAATGATATTTTCGTGCTAATGTTTACGTTCAAAGAGCAAGACTTGTTTATAAAGCTTGAATAAGGATGTTACGTCGGTCGAATCAATTTGTAGCAAATGCTGTTGTAAAATGTATAAACCGTATTAAAATTGAATATTCAATAAGTATGAAAAATAGAAATAATGTACTTTGTTATGTGTTGTAAAAGAGTCAAATATTGAAACGATATGGTGAAAGTTGTTTTTATTGAGCTTCGTCTAAACGTTAGGAGATAACTGCATGGAAAGATTAAAATGGGACACCATCTATGCATGTATACGGCAGGGGTGGCTATCAGAGAATTTCTCACTTCTCTAACATTAAGGGGGGAGCCTGGTGTAGCGGGTCAAAGAAATCGATTTTTTTTTTTTGCATAAATCAATAGTTGAACATCACGATAATATGTTCCCAAAGCCGCAAAACGAAATTCGAAAAATTAAAGCGGATATAGCCGGTTTTGCTACGGAGCACCAGTATAGGGATGGAGTGCAAAATCACTGTTTTATCACCGTGATCGCAGAATCACGATCACGGTCGTGATTTAACGTAAATCACGACGGTGATCGTGATTTTCTTACCTCGAGTGAAGTTGTTCACTGTGAATACTGTGATCTTTAATTCTTGATCATGATTGAATTATTTTTTATAAAATACTTCAATATAGCTTGTGTTATAGTCAAAATGTGCTAATTCAGCGAATATATAGGGCGGTATTTTCAGTCGGTACTTATTCTTAAGCAAATGCTTAAGCATGCGGTATCTTCTACTAACCTAGTAGCTAATAAAGGATGCCGAATGTTTAAGCATTTGCTTAAGGATAAGCAACGACTGAAAATACCGCCCATAGTATAACATTCATAAATAGTCAATGTATGCACGCACTGATTTGATTGGCTAAAAGTATTCACATATACATTATACTTTTTAACTAAAGTGAATAAATATTCGTTAATTTAAATAGATCAAGAACGATAACATTGGTTCAAAGTGTACAACTGAAATTCTATAAGAACAGTGAGGACTTGAGAATGTTTCGAAAGAAATTAGAGATTGGGGTTATGTGGAAGCGTGCAAAGAGCAGTCATACTCTCCACCAATCAGAAGCGATCACTGTTCTGCCTGCACCAATCAGAAGCGATCACGAAAATCACGGATCACTGTGAAAAATCACCGTGATTGGGAACGAACGTGATCGGATCACTCGTGATTCACAAATCACGGTTCTAGCCATCACTAAGCACCAGGTTACGAGAAAACTTGAAATGTGTTTTTCTCGAAATGACAGTCTTATAATTTGCGGGCAATGTAACTCCAAAAATATTCAACCAATCGACTTGGCCTTGTGCACGGATATTTGTGATCATTTTCTTCATAGAGCTAAGTTATTGGTATAATGATATTGTTTAAATAAATAACTTTTTTTACACATTTAAGGCAAAATTTCGTTGGAAAAAGTGAAGTTTTTTTTCAAGAGGCCGCCATTTGTTCAATTCTGCATCTTTTAAGTTATGAATTTATACGATTTGTGCGTACAGGTATAAACTAAACGAAAATTGTTCGATTTTTGGTTTTAGATGAAACCAAAAGACGCTACGTTGCCCGCAGTGCAACAATTGCGTCGTCAACGGACTGGGCATAAGTCCTTATAATTTTGTTATTTGCCGCTCATTTTTAATAAATTTTTTTTTTATCTTCCGTAACCTGATAATACAATATCCTGAAAGTTTCAGAAAGATCGATTAAATACTTTCTTTAAAAAAAATTTCCGAAAAATGCCTCGATTTCCAGCTAGTTACACCAGGCTCCCCCCTTAAATAAAAGAAGATACATTATTAAGCAGTTCTTCAACGGACATTTTAACAATATTACTTAAAATAAATGCAGTAATTAGTAATTACATATAAAGAAGTTGTCCTATAAGAAGACCTGTGTAGACATTTTTTACAATATTAATCTCGTCCTACTGAAGTTACTTCAATTCCTCATACACGTACCTTTAATTTTTGTCTTTTAAGAGAATTTCTTCGATATATTCGCACTGAATTCGAAATTCCAATTTCCAAGTGTTTGTTGAGTGTTGAACTACCAACTTTCTGTTAAGTGTCAATGAACTTTTAAAACGTATGAATAATAGGTTCAGTTGGAGGGCTAATAATTTCTGTCTGCTCCAAAAACAAGGCTACAATTCTCTTACACGGTCAAAATTCATGGAACGCTAATTTTCACTCGACTAGTCACGTTAGTCGCCGCGTGCTTAATTCATGTCTGAAATTCGTGACGTCAGTTTAGCCCTTACAATTTGTTGTAGGTACTCTATTATCGCAGGAAGCGGTAAACATGTCGAAAAGCTACCTCCTCACCGATTTCAATGTCATCATTCTGAACAACATTTTCCTTTAAATTTTTTGGCGGACGGCCTTAGTTTCAGAGATATTAATAAAAAACTTTCGGCACAATATATTGAAATTTGTTTCACAATCGACGGTATTATTATAGTTTGGGGCGAGATTAGGGCGGGCGGCGCGTAAAGCATGGTAGTAAGCCGATGTGAGTATGTGTTAAACTCGGTAGTTCTAGTGTTAAATAAAGTTTTTAGCGGATATCTCGTAAACTAAAGTCAACTTGAAAATTCAGAACATGTTGAACAAAGAGAACTGCGAGATGTAATCCTACTACTTAGCAACAGTTGCAACTACGGTGGAACCTTTATTATCTGTACCTTCGATATCCAAATATTGTAGGGGAGAGGCTTACAGGTTGCCACTGCTTGCAGGTTGCCACGCCTGCTGTATTTCGACTTTCTAGCAGCGTCATAACCTCAACTCTGACTCACATCGACGTTAAAAGAGTAGTTGTCACAATAACACTGTGTTTGCTGAGCGAAGTGTGATTTAGTGTTTGCCAAGAAATTGAATTATTGAAATTTTGTGTTTTCCCTGTGCTCGTAAATTGACTATTTTCATCGACAATTCAAGGTAACTATTCGTACTGTGTTGTTTTTTTTAATCTAATTTACATATGCCAAACAGATTTCCACACATATCATGAATTGACAATTTTTTCTCATATTTTCCAAAAATGCGTCGGAATGCAAGTTGCCACATTTTTTGGCTTGCAGGTTGCCACCTCTCTCTTTCCCGCTTGTTTACACTCAAATGTCATTTTTCATGATTATGTGATGTTTACTATTGTCATGGAGTTTGAAGTGAAGTGTTTTTATTGCATTTTAGTCATATTTTCGTTTATTTTTTACATTTTTGATACATTTTTAGTATGGCAGCACGCAGGTCAAGAAAATCTGAACGCGGCATTAAGGATTTTGAAGCGTTGCTCGACTCATGGCAATTCCACTCATTTTTTCATGTTTACAGCCACTGACTGCAAATAAAATTTAATAAATTGTAAAAAGTTTTCTGAATCAGGTTTTTACTTGAGTTTTTTTTACACTTTCGGCAATTTTTCTAGGGGTGGCAACCTGCAAGCCAAAATTTCAAGGAGTCAATTTTAGATACTTTCGAGAATTTGCAGTATAATTTTTATTTTTCGAGAGTTTACATGATTTCTAGCTCAGGATTGTAGCTCTACACTTCCTCTTTCCAACTTATACCATAAATCAACGATACGTTAATTTTATGACGCGTTATGATAAAAAAAGCTAAGGGGTGGCAACCTGCAAGCCTCTCCCCTACTATTTGAACTTGCTGCAGCATTCGATCTTGCTCTTTTCCGAGCAGAGTATGCGCTTACAGAATATCGCCGGGGAATCGGTTGTCGACGCTGGTTGGCTTGCTCGGCTTGACTCGACTGTGGCGCCGTTTCGTTTCCCATCGTTTCCGTCTTGGCGTTGATTGGTTCGACGTCACCGCGTCATCGCGCGTATGCGTTCCTCCTCCCTACGATGCGAGGCCGAAATCCGATGGGAATTTCCCGTGAACACTGGTTGAAGCTGCGTCGCTTTCCCCACCAATTCTTGGAATCCTTCGGTCTGGAGTGAGAGGACCCGAGAACCAGCGAGACGGGACGAGAGAGTCGACATGACGTCACCGTTGTCTTGCTTCGCCTTTCACGTGTCTACGCCCTCTGTCGCACTTTCGGCGCACAGTGGTACGAAACTTAGAAATCGCGAAACAAAATGTTTATCGTGGGAGTCCGCAGCGGGGGAGGCGGGAGGGGCAGCTGCCCCCTCTGCTTGAGAAAAAAACGCTTATTTTTAAAAATTAATCATTATTAAGTTTACACTAAAAAAATAATATTTAAGTTTTTAATTAAATTAGCGCTACAAAATGGGTTCAAACAAGCAACCAAACGTCGTCTGTCAAATTGACTGTTCTCCAAATTGCCCGCCCTACCTCTCCCGGAAAAAAGTCTGCGGACGCCCTTGATGTTTACGTTAAGGGGTTATGCCTATCTGCAAGGTCTGAAAACAGAAGTATTTTTTCGGGATTTCTTTTTAAAAAACTTGAAGATTTTTTTAAGTAAACCGTATAAATATATTCGAAAGTGTAGGTATATATTAAACAATTTGTGGTAATTTTTGCGATGGAAAATATAAATAAATAAAAAAAATATCAGCGATCTCCCGGCAGCGATTTTTTTTCAGTAGGTCACCGCGACCACTCTAATTCTGACCTGGTTCATTTGAAATAAAAAATTCGTGGGAATTTAGTTAGTATATTGGATTGTCTTGTGTTTAATAGTTCATTATCCCAAAATATTAATTTGCTACAAAAGGGCGGCTTCTCATAGCAAAAGTATCGATTTTCAACACAGAATCGCGCTTATGTTTCATCATTTTTCATCTGTAAAATAAAAACTACGCAACGGAAATGAAAAATCCACGATTAATGACAAGATAATCTAATATACTAACTAAATTTGGTCGAATTTTTTATTTCTGACGAACCAGGTCAAAGCTACAGTGGTTACCGTAATAAAAAAACGCTGCCGGGAGATCGCTTATAGTTCCATTATTTATTTAGATATCGCATTCCAAAAAACTACAAGAACTTTAAAATATATACTTTCGAATATACAACCGTTTATTTAAAACAGTCTTCAAATTTTTTTTTAAAAAAAAATCCCCAAAATACTTGCGTTTTCAGACGTTGCAGGTAGGCATAACCCCTTAATAATACCCGACTATTCATAGTTAAAATGGTTGATAGGGGGTTGCTTTAGGCGCAGAATGTGATGTTCAGTTTAAAATTTGTAATCGAGTAAACTTAAGCTCTCTATAAAGAGAGGAGGTGTTATTAAAATGCTTCCACTTTTATTTATGACCACTTTTCGATTGATTTATGCCAGTAAAGGTCCATTATAGTTTAATTTATGGAAAAAACAGTAGAGGTAATGTTTTTATGAGTGAAAAACGTATAACTGTGAAGAGACTGTGAAGGTATATACATAGGTGTCAGCTGATATACAGGGTGTCCCAGAATTGAGGGGCAATCCGGAACATGTAATATGCTAATGCAAGAAGACATCGAAAAATCCTTTACCGTTTTGGGATTTGAAGCTTCGTTCTCGAGATATTAACAGTTGAATATTAGCGGGTAGAACTTCCCGGCCGCGCAGTTTAAATCCGAAGCAGCTGACGCGGAGCAGTGACCCCTAACACGTACACGCAGAAAGCACGCGTTAGACAGTGCCGGTGTAAGATCGGGCCGGTCGGGCGATCGCCCGTGGCGCCAAATCTGTAGGGGCGCCGCTACCTAGTGCTCCCCCTCCCGTTCATTTATTTATATTTATGTGTTATAGATTCGTTAAGCAGAAACCGGCTAATTGATTCTCGTGCCCTTTGATGGGCGCCATGTTAATCTTGCCCGGGGTGCTAGTGTGCTAAAACCGGCACTGCGCGTAGATACAGACTCAACACGCAGAACCCGACCACGCTGGTTTTACTGTGTGTGTGGGTCTGTATCTACGCGTGCTTCCTGCGTGCGCGTGGGAGCGTACGCTTCCGCGCGCTCAACTGACTCGGCTTTAAACCGCGCGGCCCGTAAGTTCCACCGCTAATATTAAACCGTCAATGCTATAGTTTTATATGTAAACATAGTTTATTGCACTTCTGCATGTACAAATACAAATACTGTGAACGAATATATGTAATTATACACTTATTATGAAGGTAACTCTTAATTGCTTTTCTCTTTCTGTACTCTCTTTCACCCACGTGCTCTCAGCTCAGGCCTCCCTGTTCTTTCTCTCGCATTCTCCTTTACTCACACTCATGCTCGAAAAACGCAATGCCGCCTGAATTACTCCCAAAATCCTCTTTTAATTCTGGCATTGCGTTGTTGTTACTCTTAACCACCAACGCGGATCTACATTTTTCAAATTTGACTCGATTCAATGATTTAGTTAAGATGTCGGCTGGTTTACTTCTTGTTGGAGAGTAGTCAACATTTAACATTCCTTCCTTGTATTTTTCACGTATAAAATAGTATTTTACACCTATGTGTCTGCATCTTTTATTTGCTGTACCGTTTTCTATAATGTGTATTGTACTTTGATTAGCTATATATAACTTAACTTCTACTTTTCTATTTGTCAGTTCGCGAATCAACAATCTCAGGTTCAACATCTCTTTAGCACAATCTGTGGCACATACTAGTTCTGCCTCTGTACTCGACAACGTTACCAGTAGTTGTTTTCTACTGCTCCAACACACTGGTCCACCAGTATAGAATATGATTAGACCAGTACCTCTTGTCTAGTGGTTCTTCTGGTCTCGGCATCGCCGGCGAAGTCCGAGTCGCTGTAACAAGTCAATTCTTCCTTTCCCTTATACAATGTATCTGGATTGAATTTTATGCCTAAATCTACATTGTTTTTCAGGTATCGCAGTATTGTCTTTACGTTTGTTACATTAGCTTTGGTCTTAGGGTCTACAAATCTACTTGCATAGCTCACAGCATAGGATATGTCTGGTCTCGTTCCATTGCTTAGGTACAGCAAAGCTCCCACGCATTCTTTGTACGGGAAGTTAATAGCTTGCGCTTCATCAATTCCTCGCATTTGATCTACTCCAATGGGAATGTCTGTGCCCTTGGCTTCGGTCATTGGATATACTTCCGAATGGCCCCAGTGACCGATCGACACGAGGTTTGAGGGGCGGGGGGGGGGGGGGGGGGGCGTGTGGACCCTTAATCTAAAACTGGAGAGCTTCGGGTATTTATTAGTTTCCAAACTTAGTAGCGGTGCTCGGCCGTGTTCGAGAAAGGTCGGGCGTCTACTGCCGGGCGAGTTAAAACCTCGGCCCTGCACAGTCTACACACGGAAGGCCTGTCGTGCGGTGGGCCCAGCTATCATTGACCGCTGGTTGACCACCACGGCCGGACGGTCCAGCGTGAATCGAGATTCGGCTGATAGTCCAGTGAAATTAGACGGAAATCTGCCCAATCTTCGGAATAAATCCCAGCAAGCTAAATTTTGGTATGGGCCTTTATTTGGTCGTTTTAAACAATATGTCAAAAGTCCCCATCGATCCGAGTGCCGCTAAAAATTTTACAGAGGGTTGAAAAAAAAAAAACAGTTTTTCGCGAATATCTCGTTGTCTAGCAGTTTTGCGACAAAAATAGGTCTCACACAATTTATAACCTAGGAAATTCTCTACAAAAAAGCTTGTATGAGTTTTTTTCATAGGAGTAACCATTTTCATGTGTGCCGGGTTACCAAGTTTCAACCCCCATACTTTTGACAAGGGAAGATCCCGAACCCGGAAATTCAGAAAATTATGAAACTCTGTAAATATGTAGCGGAAGTCCTGCTGATTACAACGCAATTTCGTTTGCTGCCCAAATTCACTCCAAGAGGGTGCAATTGACCCATGAAATTTTTTTTATTTTGTATTATTACTCGCGAACTGTAGGAGATAGAAAAAAAGTGTTCAGGAAAAAGTTACTTCTCTTAATTAGGACTAACATTTGGTAAATTATAGTTCTTACAGTTCTTACGGTGCGTGAGTTATAACACAAAATCTAAAAAAAAAACGGATTTTCAGGGGTCAATTTCACCCTCTTAGAGTGAATTTGGGCAGCAACAAAAATTGAGTAATACATACCTATATATCCTCTACTTATCCCCAAAGATTAAAGTTTAAATTTGTTCACTCGAAGGGGGTGAAATTGACCCCTGAAAATCCGGCTATTTTCCGATTTTGTGTTATAACTCACGAACCGTAAGAACTGTAAGAACTATAATTTACCAAATGTTAGTCCTAATTAAGGGGGTAGACACGTCACGTGACCTGGCCGATTCGGCAGGTCGGTATTACAGCAGATTTTTCTGCACAGAAATGGTAATACCGATAGATCGACGACTGCCCGGTGAACGCGAGAGGGAGCTGTTTGCTATTTCCGTATTCTATTCTGAATAAGGAAAGAAATTCCTTGCTGTTGCGTTGTACTTGTAAATATTTAAACGGAAGGTCTGCTGGTAAAGCAAACGTAGACAATTCATTGTACATTTTAATTACTTAAAATGTACTTATGCTATAATATGTTACGTTGGCAGTAAGGAGTTATAAGTGAAAAGAAAAAATAGATGAGCGGATGTCCCCAGAAAATTAAGTTTGTTATGTTAGGTTAGACATTTTTTATTAGCAAAACGCTGAAGTAAAACATGACAGTTATACAATTATTATAAGATAATTAAACGGCCCATGCAGAAAGCAGTTATTGAACAAACATTATATATAAAATTGAGTTGGTGCAATAGTGACTTTAGATTGCAGTTGCTTATTCGATGGTTTTTCATATGCGCTAATGCACTCGCCGGTGGTATTGCGATGTTGTCATCGATTATACATAAACAGAATTTGTTTATTTTTCATCGCATCAATATGAAAGTGACAACAATGGATTCCTCGCATTCTCCCGATTAAATTGATCGAAAATTATTTAAATCTGACTATCTTTAACGAAATAGGCTTTCAATTCTGCAAACAAATATTTCACGTAATTTCTTTAATTATGATGCGAGTTATATCATTTTAGGGCCAATTTGATCTAGAAAGCATAAGGAATTGATTGACGTAAAGAGATTTCGTAAAGATCGGATTAGAAATTGCAAAACTTCAGATTCATCAGTGCTTAGTGCGCAACATTGTATGGCCCCGCTGGTTTCGAGCGTCGAAGCCGATGAAACTCAGTGAGACACATGATTGCTGGCGAGCATCGCGTTTGACGACTCTGGCTAAAGAATCACCATGTACAAATGCTAAGAAACGATAGTGTGAAGTGGCGGCACGTTTCAATTGCACATTGGCAATACCGTAGATTCTAGGGCCTATAATATTAGCTCCGCGTTACGACGTTCTTAATCAGAGTACTGCATTAATGAATTAAAAAATAAATGAATTGGTCAATTAGTTAAAATTAATGAACTGTGCATGATTTTAATGACGCCTAATTTAATAGCACTTACAAACTGAATTACTAATAGTAATTAAAAGAATACTTTTTGTCGTGCAACATGAAGCCACGCACGCAAATGGTTGCGCGTATCGTCGAGAGCATCAGAAAGTACATATGTATGTATATGTACAGTCTTCCAATTGTTGAGAAGCCTGTGGGCTCAGATTATCGGGAAAGACCTACCCACCCCACTGTTTTGCTTTCTCGCTGCGAGCGAGGACCTTCGGGCCCTAGTAGACCGCCCGTTGACAGTCGAGAGCAATAAAACGAAGAGCTAGATAAAATACCCAGTACAGAAAAATAAAATGTTCATGTTTTTGATAAGTGATGATGAAAGTATTACCGATGGATTTTTTAGGATTTCCCGATGAAAATGATATCAAACATGGTGCAATTCGGTCAATTTTTAGTGAACGTAGAGTGTGTCCTAATCATGTATTCATAAGAAAAAATAACATTTCAATAGGTACGTGCATGAAACTCTGAGATCAGGAATTCCGAACCAAATGGGGCATATGTAAGAACTGGCGAAATTCAACAATACTTCATCGTCTAAATTTTACAATTAAAGTATTTATTTGACGTGAATATAAAGTCGGTCAGCAAAGTCTTTCTCGATTTGAGTTCTGTAGAAGGCTAATTTTCCTTCGCCATCGAAAGTCCCCTCTTGTCTGTCTCGCTGGCAATCATGCGACTCGCTGAGTTTCGTGGGCTTCGGCGCTCGAAACCAGTGGGGCCATACAATGTTGCGCACTAAGCAGTGACGAATCTGCAGTTATGCATTTCTAATCAGATCTTTGCGAAAGTGACGTCAATCGATTCCACATATTTTCTCGATCAAATTGGCCCCAAAAATGATATAACTCGCATCATAATTAAGGAAATTACGTGAAATATTTGATTATAGAAGTGAAAGCCTGTTTCGATAAAAATAGTCAGATTTAAATAATTTTCTGTTAATTTAATCGGGAGAATGCGAGGAATCCATTGATGTCACTTTCATATTGATGCGATGAAAAATAAACAAATTCTGCTTCTGTATAATCGATGACGCATCGCCGAGCAACGGCGATCTCGCGCGGCTCGGGCCACAAAGGTTTTCGTCGACATTCGAGCATTTCGAGCTTCTAAGGTCGTATTCAGATACATATATTGGCCGGTGAGTTTCGTGAGGAGTATTCTCCCACCATACCGCTGTCCTGCCTCGGTGCTCCTTTTCTCAACGTTTTCTGACTCGCTCTCACCTTCGTAGAACAAGAGTGGGCCAGAAGTGGTAGAGATTGCGCCAAGCACCTGACGTGTAGGCCAACCGAGTTCTGAGCGTAGAAATACAAACATCAGAATAGGTGTGCGTTAGCTCCGAAAAATTCAGAAGTTTTGTGGTCAGAACATTCATTCTTTCTCGATAGCTTCATCTCATATTGGTCTACGCATAACTTCGTAACCTTAGAGCATATAGTAGGTATACATGGAGGTCTCATGGCCTCTTGTCTCCTGTGGATCCAATTGCCGACCAACATTGTGCAAGAGAGAGAAAGACATCGTGCGAGCGAGAGAATCTATACTTCACTCTCTCGCACCAGTTCGCACAATGTATTTCTCTCTCGCACCATGTTGGCGACAGTTTCAAGCTTTCGATGAGACCTCCAAGTATATATGCTCTAAGTTCGTAACGCACACAACTATTACACTAAGAATAAATAACAGCCACACGAGCAGCATTCCCGTTACTCCGCCATACCCTTCGGGGGCCCAGCAACTTCAACTGACAAATCCACGATCGTCAGACCGGCCACTATATCTGAATCCGACCTTAGGATAAAGATATAATGAAAGAAGAAAAATGATTCGAAGCCCAAGATAAAAAGCCTTCGAATAAACAATGGAAACTAATAAATACCCGACCTATATAGAATTTTAGATTTAGGGTAAACACCCCTCCCCCAAACCTTGTGTCGATCAGCCACTGGGGCCATTTGGAAGTATATCCTTTTATTTAAATAATGCCCATCTCCGCATAGGACCGTAAAGAATGACAAAAAATCAGGGAGTCAACTGTTGACGGGTTTGGAGACTTTTCCTTGTTATATGTTTTATTCAATAGTCGGAAGAATAATAATAAGAGCAATAATTGCAAATAATTGCTGTAACTTCCACATTCTGAAAATATAATATCAGTAACTTAATATTTCCAGTATTAGTAAAAAAGTTCCTCTCTCTTTTTTTACTTTAAATAATGTGGCCATATAATTATAACATAAATTCGACAGCGATTTCAAGTGATGTATGTGTCACGGTAAAGGCGTTAATACAGTTCCCAGCAGTTCCTAGTAAATGTATGCCTAAAATGCATATAACCTAACCTCTAATCGGACGAAAATGCATACATTGACTGCATCACGCTTTTACTGTGGCACATGTATCCAGCTAACGCTTCAGTTTTGCTATTATTCCACGCTGGCAGTCCTCCCGAGTAGGCGCCATCTCGTATCCACTAGCTGAACTAAATTTGTCACGTGACTTGCTCTGCTTATCGCCAATATGGCGGAACTCGTACTTGGGAATGCAGTCACGCGGATTCGCTTTTCGTCCTTATATGAGCACATTTTGGGCTGGGTGAGGTCTCATTCGAAAGAGGAAGACTCGATACAGCGCGCTCTGGTCATCGTTTGAGTCACAAAACACTTTTTTTTTTTTCAACGTTTGCTCTACTTTCTACACTCATATTATTAGATATCAACACAATCTCGTCGAACCATGACCAGAGCGCGCTGCACTGAACCTTCCTCTTTCGAATGAGACCTCACCCAGCCCCAAATATGCTCATATGAGGACGAAAAGCGAATTCTATAAAACCCATATTTCGGGCCAATTTAGTGTCGATTACAGAGCGCTGTTTTACCCGTGTCTACCCCCTTAAGAGAAGTAACTTTTTCCTGAACACTTTTTTTCTATCTCCTACAGTTCGCGAGTAATAATACAAAGTAAAAAAAATTTCAGGGGTCAATTGCACCCTCTTGGAGTGAATTTGGGCAGCAAACGAAATTGCGTTGTACTCAGCAGGACTTCCGCTACATATTTACAGAGTTTCATAATTTTCTGAATTTCCGGGTTCGGGATCTTCCCTTGTCAAAAGTATGGGGGTTGAAACTTGGTAACCCGGCAGACATGAAAATGGTTACTCCTACGAAAAAAACTCATACAAGCTTTTTTGTAGAGAATTTCCTAGGTTATAAATTGTGTGAGACCTATTTTTGTCGCAAAACTGCTAGACAACGAGATATTCGCGAAAAACTGTTATTTTTTTTTCAACCCTCTGTAAAATTTTTAGCGGCACTGGGATCGATGGGGACTTTTGACATATTGTTTAAAACGACCAAATAAAGGCCCATACCAAAATTTAGCTTGCTGGGAGTTTATTCCGAAGACAAATCCTAATTTCACTGGACTATGATGTAGCGATCGGGGAACGGGCTTACTAGCGGTCAAGTGGTCAAGTGGTAAGGTACTCAGCGCACTAGAATTCCCTCGGAGGAGGAAGAAAACCAAAAAGAGTTTCTCGCGTATCGACTTTGCATAGGAGGCGAAGCCACGGAGCAAGCTGATTCACGTCGCTTGCGGCCCCGGTCTTATGCCTCGCGGCGCGAAAAGTTACCGCGAGAGCGCTGATCAGGCCTGCGGCCGCCTATCGGCCGCCGCGCGAGTCAGTCTCGCGGGCCGCCGAACGCGGGGGGGGGGGGGGGGGGACTCTCTCGCGTGACGCGCGCTCGCCTCGCGAGTCGGTACGCGGGAGGTGGAACGCCTTAGTGACGTACGTCACAAACCTTGATGACTCCACAATATCCCTCTGCCCTGTCTCTCCTTCCACCTCCTTGCCCAGGCCCGACAGGTAACTCATAGGGTAACGTCTCTCCGGGTTTTCACTAATATCGGCGAACCGTGGGGGATCCACCTCTCTGACCGTGCGGGTCCTCTCTCTGTCACCAGGGTCTCCTAATGCTCCAGCCATCGTCGTCGTCCGGCTGTTATTTCCCAGGGGGGGGGGGGGGGGGTACCCATCCTTACTTAGGGATCTCCTTCCCCCATCCTTAACTCTGCCATCAAGTGATCTTCAGGTCGGGGTGCCACCCCGTCCGCTTGCCCCGCTCGCTGCGCCGCCTTCATGTTTTGAAGGACATTTTTTGGGCCAACGATGCCCTTAATTGTCTCCTTAGTGTTTCCTTCATAGCCTGCCTGATATTCTTGCTATTTAGTATATATTGATATAGCGGAACCGCATACTTCCGTATATGCTTCATCAAAGCGATCGCCGCATCCAGACCACCTCTCGTATCGATATCGCATCACGCTTTTACTGTGGCACATGTATCCACCTAACGCTTCAGATTTGCTATGATTCCACTTTTTTTTTTATTGAGATAAAAGTGCCCTGGCCCTCTGTATGATTCCACGTTGGCAGTCCTGTAGGGATCTTCGTATCGCGTAGCCTTCCTGTCTTCCCCCAGTTCTCCGGTATGTGGAGAGTGGGGAGTTTGTCTCGACGAAAGGGAAGTGACGCCATGACACTCTCGGGACGACCATGGTTAGCGTTGGATGGACGCGAGAGGAAATATATTCATTCTTAATCGTTTCATTGAAATCAGTGTTCTTACTTCCACCACGACCTAGTCAATCTATAATTTAAGTAACCGGCCTCCGAAGTGACGGAGCCAACAGTCCTCCTGAGTAGGCGCCATCTCGAATCCATTACCTGAACTAAATTTGTCACGTGACTTGCTCTGCTTATCGCCAATAGGGCGGAACTCGTATTTGGGAATGCAGGCACGAAATTACGTTGTTTGTCCTTATATAAGCAGATTTTGGGCTAGGTGAGGTCTCATTCGAAAGAGGAAGGTTTACTGCAGCGCGCTCTGGTCATCGTTTGAGTCACAAAACTCTTTTTTTTTGTCGAATTTTGCTCTACTTTGAACACTCATATGCGATTTTGGCAGACTTTGAGCACCGATCACAGTAAAACAAAAGCAAATATTAAAAAACGGGGTTTGCCACACTAGGGTAAGCAGGCCAGTAGGTGGACGGGGCCCAGCAGATGGACGAATCGTTGGTTAATCGTTAATATTGAAAGAAATAGAGTTTTAATCTATATTATTGTTTTTTATTTTGTAGAAAAACGTTTGTTGTTTTATAAAACATTACCATATTTATCGAAAAAAAATTTTTGTATGCGAAAAATGTATTTATATGTACGATTTCACGCCACCATGCGCGAGTCACTCGTTTGTTATTAGCTATTGCTCAGCATCGTGTGTCATAAAATTAATAAAAAACGTATTTGGATACATTGTAAAGAGGTATGTAATAGATTATAGCATTCTAATATTAAGAATTTATAAATAAACGCGTGAACAAAGAAAAATAAAACGATAGAACTTATAAATATGACTGTCCACGTACTGGTATCGATTTCTAACCTAAAGCAATAGATGGACAGAATGGAATTAAATCTTTTGAAGCCGTTTTTTTTTTTAATAAACAAACAGTTTACACATTTACTTGTAGGTATCTTATTTTTCTTCTTTTATTTAGATGGCAAGCATTAAAAAAAAATACCGTACATCAATATACATGTAATGATATAGACAGAGCCTTGGATGATATTAGAAAAGGAACGAGTATAGGAAAAACAGCGAAAAATTAAACAGGAAGAGAATGTGATAAGAAAACAGCAATTAAAAATAGAAAGAGAACGGAAACAAGAGGAAAAAGCAAAGATGAGAGAGGAAAAAGCCAAAGTACAAAAAGAGAATGCTGAGAAGAAAATTAAAGCGAAGGAAAGACAACTAAAACTGAAAGAAGAAAAAGCAAAAAGAATGAAGAAAAATGTAAATACATTTGGTAAACCATTATTAGTAATTCAAGAAGCAATGGTACTGAGCGAAGAAGATGGGACCAATACAATCCCACTGGATTTAACAGATTAATCTTGTAAAGAAAATAATTAAATTTAGAATAAATGAAAAAATAAATAAATTATATAAGCACAATATTTATTTCCCCGTTGCAACGTTTTGGATAGATTAAAGTGACCAGATGTTTTATGTTGGTATGCAGGACATGTAAAAAAAAGCTTAACACAATCATAAGGACACAATTTTCTTAGTTTCTTTAATTATATAATAAAGACATACTTCTGATAAATTAAAACAAAATTAAAAACACTTTATCGTAAGAAAAATTATCTACATAGAATATCAAAAATAACTATGTGGATATATATATATTTACTTTGTGCCACTAAGAAAATGTTAAAAAGGTTACATATCCAATCCGGGACACTTTCCGAGACATTTTTCAATGCGGGACAAACAATTCAAATCTGGGACAGTCCCACACGATCAGGGAGGACGTTTGGCCACTTTAGGCTAGACATAACCTCACTTTATTTGCGGCCTGGGCGCATAACCTGATGCACCGTTTTCTGGCAATGAAGACTCCATACGTTTTTAGTTTTGATGAAATAAATTATATTTTAACAAAAAATAACTTAATCTAGGTACCTACTATAGCTAATAAGTCTTTTACTCGTCTAGTCTGACAGCCGTCCATCTATTGATTGTGAACTGTCCATCTGCTAGCCCTATCGTCCATCTATTTGTGATACGGGCTATGAGTAGAATTTTCATCATTTTATCCTTAAATACATTAATTTTTTTACTTGCAGTTATTTTTTTCTTTAAATTTGTACATTTTGACGTGCAAAGCTTTTGATTTTTTTTTAATACAACAGGTATTTCTAAGAAACACCTTGATGTAAACTTCGGAATCAGCTAAACTGTCCACCTACTGGCCTGCTTACCCTATAATACAATAACTAGTGAGGATGTTAATAAAATGTGAATTGTAGTTGGCCAGTAGTCTCACTTTTCGAAAACATGGGTCTAAATGCACGGGCCTAGCATGGGCCTCCGAGGGTTAATATCACTTATATTAATACAACTTGAAGGCCGTAAATTTGCGGTTTAATTGGGCCAAATTTCATTAAAACGTCTAGACCAGAACCAAAGTTATAGATTTTTTATCACCGCCGGGTCGTTTTGTCCCACTGTGCGCTGGAGCATCACACGGCATGGTAACGGAAGTGATGTCAGAGATAAGATAGCGCAGAGTTGTACGGTAACAGAAATGATGTCATGCGTGATATGTCTACATCGTTACGGTATAAAATAAATAGAGGTTGGTATTACCTCAGTCTCTAGTTGTCGATAAGCGAAAAGGGAGAAAGTTCATTGGGTTTATGAAGGAACCATTTGATTTGCAACTGAGGACTGATCCTCAATTACCTATAGTTCGAGGTGGTTCATCTATTGATGGTGTATCCTCTCGTCGCATTGAAAATTTGTAATGCAAAATCTACGTTGATTATTTCAGCTACCATAGTCTATACTCATTATACTGAATGTAAGTTTTCAAGAAATAAGGAACGACAATTAATAAAGGTTAAAGTTGAAAAAAATAAATGTGTGTTCTCTAATTACACCTGCAAAGTAACACGTGCTATGTTAGTACGTTATCGTACGCAGTTCGGTAACTGTTTGGACTTTTCCCAGTTTCCCAGGCACGAAGTGTAGGCATTCCTTTGCTAGATAGCAAAAATCAAAAAGAACGAAAGTATTAAATAATTAACTGATATAATAAGTGAGTTGCCTTTACTAATATAATTGGGAAAACGAAATAATTAGTAACAAAATTGTAACCGGTGCACATCGATACCACGTAGGATTTGCTTTCTTCCCTTTGTTAAAATTGCGTGTGGAGAGACACTCGTCATAGAGCAGTATTCTGGAAACTTCCCCTGACTATCTTACCTCTGGATGTCCAGTAAAAACTAAAAACGAAAAGAAAGGAAAATATATTCATATGCCTACACATTGAACATACATTCGAATAATTTGTAGGGAATTATGCCTCCTGTTTCTTTAAGTAATCGCTCCACGCTGGACCTTATAGGACCACTTAGATGATTGGCCCACAAATATACCTTATTATTTTAAATCAATCAGTTTTATTTTATAATACTTATCTTTTTTCTTTATTAACTTAATTTTGAACTGTTGTGCAGAGCGTTTCCGAGCGAGATTTACTTTTAGTTACATTGACTGTCGCGTCAGGCCAACCAACGCGTGCCCGTTAAGCGCATTACCTACAACAGGGCTGCACAAGGAGCCGTTTTCAGCGCCTAGCTGCGAGCAACCAGCCGAGCGTCGAGCTGTCCCGTTGCGAAAGGTAGAATCAGTGAGGATAACTGCAGTAGTGTAGGTACGTGCTAGTAGGCGCGTGGCATAAGTATATATAGCTGGGTTCCTTGTGGGGCCCTGCGTAGAGCGGTGGGAAAGCTCGACGCTCGGTTGGTTGCTCGCAGCTAGGCGCTGAAAACGGCTCCTTGTGCAGCCCTGACCTACAACATCATCTACCACCCAAATTATTTCGCATTTATTTAGATTCAGATCTTACGCCGAATATACATTCCGCTATTTATATTCCTATTTCCTTTTAATAATACTTTCAGCATCTTCGTGTTTCCTATTTTGGACTGTTAAAATGAGTCAAGTCAGTATACATAGAAAAGTACTTGAAATCACTAAGCGGTATACATTCAAAAACAATTTCTGATTCGTTCCTAAGAACTTATTCAACACAAATAATTTCCAAATTATATAAATTATAATTCAAGAGTGTTTTATGACGGAAATATAAAAATTTATTGGGTTGGATGTTTCGTAGGCATCCCACTACTTATGGTCGAGTATTTGGAAAAATATGATATAATATAAGACTTTATGAAAATATTGATGCGAATGAATGAATATTAGGTAAATATTGTGTTTGAATTAAAAGTTTGCGACGAAGGAAGAATTTGGAAGCATCTGCTCTGAAACGTGCGGTTGTCACTGCTAAAACAAATCCTTCTTCTGATACACGAGATCTCGACGTGTGCTTGTAGTACTGTTGTCAACGTTTCAGTCTAATTATGAAGACCTTCTTCAGGGATAATGATCTGCACGTACAACTTATTTGATATACATATGTTGATATACATACAGCTTCGTATCCCTGAAGAGAGACTTCATAATTAGGCCAAAACGCTGATGACAGTAATAGAAATATTACATATGTCTTGCTCTCCTGCTAAAAACAAGCATATGTACACTTGCTTCAATTTACGATAAAAGATATTTTTTGAAAGTGTGTCTTTCGAGGGAAAACCATCATTCACCATTTAGTGCGAATTTCCTGATTTAAACAAAAATTTCAGTGCATTGTTTCCTTTCAGGTTAAATTTCAAGTAAATATTTGACCCAAAATATGAAAAATAATGTTCGTTTGCTAAGTTTCTAATAAAAAAGTAGACTGAGGAATTGTACAAAAAGTTACACAAAATGTAAAAGAGTAAGGCGGTATATAAAAAAGTATAATAATGTAAATAGGTACGTATATTTCTAAACTGTAATTACAGGAAGCCCATGCTATTGGAATTGATACAGATAAATTTCTAGAAGAAAGTAAATAGTGTATACATTTTTCATATTTACTTTTGAACCAAATAGGTAGTGCATTTCCAGAAAAAGTATGGAGCGTTCATGTTATTATTTATTATCACCTAACAATTTTACTGTATACGAATGATATGAGAAAAAGGAATAGAAAAAAAGGAAATATTAGCATGTCGCATAAACGACTTAGAAACTTAAGGTAGTTCCTGAATAATCTACTAAATTCAAGAATTCTTTCAAATTTCGTGCAAAACTAATTTGGAATACAAGAAACCCTTAGTTTAAAATCGATTTACCGCATAGTCATCGAGAAATTGTTAATTAAAGTAGATGCATTTTAACACAGTGGCATATGGCGGAGTAAAAAAAAGAGGGTTATAGTTTCAGTTTTTCTTCTGAAACAGGAAAGCCATATTCAAGAAATGTACCAAAATTGGCAGAAAAGTACATCGAAATGTCAGGAAATGAATTTATCAATTTCTGCAAAACTGACCACATAGTTTCTTCGTAAATGCCCATAAAAAATAGGTTCACGTGCAAATTTTTCAGAAACTTACGTAGAGGAATCAACGTGGCAACGTCGCACAATCGATGTGTTTAGACATTTAAATAGCGAACGACGATTCAAATTCATATGAACATTTTTCTGACATTTTGGTTATAAAAGACGCTCCGAATGAATGCGACGTTGTCAGATCTGCTGCTCCAATTCACTACGCTAACCAATTTAATATTCTATCTTCGTATTACAATTATTTATACTAACATTGAACTGTTTAAAATATATATACATGATGTTAAAAATTATTATTATTATTTCTATAGTATCATACTACTTTACATTTATCGTTTATTACCCAACTCTAATTTGACTAACTTAGTTGGTTAGGACCTCAAATCAATTTTCAAAATTGAAAATAAATTCAGATATTTACTACCCTCAATTATTCTCTTTTTAGTAAAATCTCATAACTGCTTTGTATTACGTGAAAGTGGTTTTAAAGACAAATTCAGGGATATACGACACAATAATGAAAGACGTAATGAGGATCTCGTTCATATTGGGGACGTGGTCAAGTAGCGAAGTCCTGTAGCTTTAGCCTTTATTAAACACTTGTATCAATATGTGACAAATATATTTCTACTTCATAACCGTTCCAAAGCAAAGAGAGTACAATCGTGTACAAGATAAAATTCTAAATAACTCCTACATCAATCTCACACAATATTTGGTAAATTTTGTTAGACTAAAACTACTTTAACCCTTCGTGGTCACACCTTCTTATAATCACAGATTGGTCACACGGGGTTCACTGTACCCCAGCGTCATATTTTGAGTTATCATTTTCGTATTTTTTAATCTTTTAACTTTTCAGTGATAATGGTACATTTGTAATACTTATACAGTCATGGTCTAATAGTCTTTTTCTAGAAATGTAAATTTTGATAGGATAAAATTTGTAGTTGAAAATGAACGATTTTCCACGGTTGTGGGAAAAACCCGATTTTTTAAAAAAAAATTTATTTTATTTTTTGCGATAAATTTGCTTTGGAAGATGTAAAGGTGCGACATTTCAAATTGAAAATTGCTCTTGGGGTGCGATACACCCCGTGTGACCACGAAGGGTTAATTCCGAATACATGTGGACCAAGTCGACACTATTAATAAGGCGATTCACAAAACAACTATTCAGATACGAAACTGTAAATACATAAATTCCAGTGTACGAAGACCTGAAAGGAGTTTTATCTCCAATATGTACCAATAACATCATTTCTCTTCCAGAAGGAGTGTATTCAGCCACCCCCTATTCCAGCATAAACATAAACATGAGTATGTATATAGCTACGCGTCCATAGAATTTATGAAAAACTGGCGACGGGTGGATGCGTCACGTCGCGTTGATCCACGCCCAACGATCTAGCAGAGATTCACGGAGCGGGCGAAATCTACGCGTCTTGCGCGATTACGCGAGTTGCGGCAGAGAGAAGAGTCGAGGAGAGGCACGGAGTGGAGAAATAGGAGAGGAGTGGCGTGGTGAGTGGCGGATCTGGCAATCTCATACTCGCGATCAGGCTGTCGACTCGACGACAACCCTTCCCCGAGCTAGTGTTTTACCCTTCGTCGCACGTCGCAGTTTTGCGTTCGGTTCGTCGAGAACGAGTTTCTTTGAGGGAAAGTTTGCCTCTCCACGGGGGAACTTCCGGCATGCATCGAA
Organism: Andrena fulva; assembly: GCA_946251845.1. Classification (NCBI taxonomy): domain Eukaryota; kingdom Metazoa; phylum Arthropoda; class Insecta; order Hymenoptera; family Andrenidae; genus Andrena; species Andrena fulva. Next base: position 41,096,548 of record OX276327.1, read on the forward strand.
GGATCGCAGTGCTAATCGTCAGCCTCGCGCTCGTCTCAGTGGTTCGTTCAGGTGAATACCCTAGGAATACATATACCGCGAGAGAGTACGGGAAATACCGCCCGAAAGGGATTTTCTTTTTTTGACAACTTGTGAGACATCACTGAAAATACGAAACGAACAGCGTTTGTCGACTAGAGTGATGGGATCTTGGGAGATTTGATTTTCTGTGATCGGAGAATGTTTATGGTCAGAAGTATTTACGTTGACTTTTCTGCAAACTGTTATAGTGACCTTGTAAAATTCGTAGAGATTGTCTGTGGCAGAAGTAGTGGGCAGCTTATTTTACATATATATTTTACATAGGTATCGTGGTCTTTTTAGCTTTCGACAATTTACATATATATAGTTTTTATAGTAGTGTTTAAGGAATATGATTTTTGACGCTACGATCTTTATCGAATGGAAAAGCACGTATAGCGTAATGGATAATATATTGTTCAACAGTAGAATGGGGGAAGGAAATTATTCTGTACGAGATTTTCCGTAAACAAACTTTTCGGTTGAAGTATAACAATTTCTGTCGAATATCACTACACAAGAATACGTATATATGTATGTATAAGTAATCGGAAGGTTCAGTAAACATACCATATCAATAATGTAAAAGTGCGGGTGCATTAAAAAAAAAAGGGAATTTAGAAATACCACAGTAAGTAATGTTAAATAATATATGGAATTGGAAAATAAACTGCCAACGAATAACTAAATTCTTTTTATACCTAATTGTTGTGCTTTTTCATACATCTATATACGAGTTTGGTCGCTAGAAAATTGCACATTATAGAATTTTTTTGTATGATTTATATGTTACACGTATTTTTAAAGAAACATTGTTCACATAACAAGTTACCGAGCGTCTGACTTATTAAATGTTTTACTACTTTCATCGCTAGCAAATTTACTACATTTTCACTATCCTGATACCGGTTCGTCTGAAATAATTCGAATAATTGGAAATATATTGTCCTATATATTCTATTAAAAGTGTGCGATATTAGGAACTGTTGTTTAATATTTACAAACAAAGCATACCATAAAGTATGAAAATTTGACTTGTTAATATTAACTATTTCAATTAGTCAACCATTATTTGTATTTATTATTAAAATATTGTTCATCTATACTAACAGAATTTTTTATCTGTCAAAAAATTTTAAAATATGCACTCTAACATCGCCGATTGGATTATTCCATGAAAACAGATGATAACAGAAATCTGTTCGCTTATTAGAAATTAACGCTAATATTCCAGATGAATAAATTGATTTTATCCAAGGTCAATCGAAAAATAAAGGAAGTCTGAGATGACTATGTGTGACCTATACATATAGGTGTTCTAAAATCGATGGTCCAAACTTTGGTCACGTATAGCACCTACCTACTCATCAAAATAAGCAAAGGAGTGTTAGTAAACATAGGTCTAGAAATCAACAGTTTCTTGTTGATTCCAACAGCCTTCTTGTTGGAAACTGTTGAATTCGAGACCCATGTTTACTAGACAACAATTGTTTGCTTATTTTGATGAACGATATGCTCACCCACACTTAGACTGTCAATCACGAAACACCCTGTATATGTACAGCCAGTCTTACGCAGTGAACTAGGAATTTATTTAAAAAAGCTGTTTGAGCAATCCTCACGACATTCGTTCGTTTTCAATTTTTGCAAACATAATAGTAGGTATTTTTGTTGAAGATACAGTCATCTAGCAGTTAGAATATACATAATCACGATTAATTTGAACACTGATTTAACACTTATCGATGAAACCAAATAACATTTCGATATTATATTATCCAATCGATTATAGTTACGAACGAAATGTTTGTAGTTTTAAGGATTGCTGGAATTTGTGGACGATTCTGAATAGCTTGAAAACAGAGGGATAGTAGGTTAACTGCAGTTTGTCGAACTGCGGGGGCTGATGGTTCGGTGGTGTGAGTAGCGTCGAGACTTTTGGCGCCATGAAACTGCGACCCAAATAATAACTACGTAGAATGGCATGTGTATCTGCATCCAGTACACGGCGAACAAGAAGGGCTGCTGGAAACGCAACCCCGATTATAAACATTCCTTGGATATCCGATTAGCCTCTATTGTTTATTTATACTGCATTCCACTTAAGGTAGTTCCTGAATAATTTACTAAATTCAAGGATTCTTTCAAATTTCGTGCAAAACTAATTTGGAATACAAGAAACACTTGTACAAAGTTCAAAATCGATTTACCACATAGTTATTAGGGTGTGTCAATTTTTTCAATGCTTTAATTTTAAAAACGACTAGTGGAAAAACGGTATAATTTCAGGTTTAAGATTAAACGCTACCTTTAAATTTTGTGTAATACATTATTTACCTACTTGGAATTTCATTTGAAATTATAGAAAAATACGAAAATTACTAAAATTATTAAAAAAAAAAAGTTAATAAACGAGCTTATGAACCGCAACAGAAGCAAACAAGATATCGCTTCTTTAGTGGACTTTGTTAAATAGCATTAAATTTACTACATAGATGACGTATGGCTAGATCTGTTGCTAAAGTTACATATATTTTCATTTACTAATAAATACAAATTTCCATACATTTTCACGTGAATGTAATAAATACTAATTTCCACATATTTTCTTCTCATTTTCATGTTTTTATGTAAGCAAGACTCGCTTTAAGCTTATAAGCTTCGCTTCGCTTAAGATATGAATATGTAATTTGTAGTTAAATCTTACTTAATTTTCACTTTTTTCAACTGTGATTTGAAGTAGCTAAACCTCACTCAAATCAATTTCTGAAAATAGTTTCAGATTCAGGATTAAAAACAGCATTACTTTGTCACTAGTCGTTTTAAAATGTTCAAAAATTTTAAATTTACCCACAAAATGGACACAACCTAATAGTTATCGAGAAATTGTTAATTAAAGTTGATGCATTTTAACACAGTGGCATATGGCAGAGTAGAAAAGAAGAGGGTTGTAGTTTCAGTTTTTCTTCTGAAACAGGATAACTGTATTCAAGAAGTGTACCAAAATTGGCACAAGAGTACACAGAAATGTCAGGAAATGAATTTATTAATTTCTGCAAAACTGACCACATAGTTTCTTCGTAAATGCCCATAAAAAACTAGGTTTCCGTGAAAAATTTTCAGATACTACGTGGAGCAGTCAACGTGGCAACGTCGCACAATCGATATGTTTGGACATTTAAATATGCTTATTTTGTAAACACTGCTGGCATTTCGCTAATAACTCAGAATGCATCTCCTTTCTTTTATCCTCTTCAATATAATTCAAAGATAATATATTTTGACAGTTTGAACACGATAATTGCTCTACAAGATACTTTACATCTGCAATTCGGTTTCCCGAACACATTCCGCGTTTAACCTCAAAACATTTACGTTGCTCCATTCTTTTTGCAGCGATTCCAACCCGACATTTTTCTTTATTTTCCAATATTGTTTTTTTTAATAAATTTACCTTTGTGAGTTGCAGCGGAACCTTTCTGACATTTTGGTTATAAAAGACGCTCCGAATGAATGCAACGTTGTCAGATCTGTTGCTCTAATTCACTACGCGAACCAATTAAATATTCAATTTTCGTATTACAATTATTTATATTAACATTTAACTTTTTGAAATATATGTACACGATGTTAAAAATTATTATTATTATTTCTATAGCATCATACTACTTTATATTTATCATTTATTACCAAACTCTAATTTCAATAACATAGTTGGTTAGAAACTACCTTTTGCGTAGATCGGTCACAAACCGGTAGGGGCGTAGGTCTACTCTTAGGTGGAATGGTACAGTGGCGGACATATACTTATGAACATAGTCATTTTCAATCTTTTATTTCGTTCTATTATATATATATAAATTACACAATTTATGTTATATGGATACAAAAAATATATTTTGTTAGAAATTCATAGGAAATGCAACCAAATAAAAGGACAACATTTCTTGCTACAGATTTCAGCGACACATACTTATGAACACAATTGTCGAACAAAATTTTCTTAGTTTCTAAACATTTTTAAAAGCTCTAAATAATACTAAATATTATTAAGCTAATATTAGTAGCTCTCCCACTATTTTCGATGACCTGGGCACAACGTCGTGGCATAGAATTAATTAAACGTATACACCTATTGATTTCCACGCTTCTTCGATTGTTTCGTGATGTAAGGATATAAGGTGTGCTCTTGCGCACCCTTTTCAGATTAGCCAATAACGTGCCCTTCCCAAGATTCTTTATATTGGATTGTCAACCAATTTGTCAACATTTCAATAACGGTCCGTACACATACATATGCATTCATATACATACATATTTTAATATGGCGGAAATTGGGAATGCGCAGTAGAAGACGAAAATGAGCCGCTCTGTGAGCACACCTTATATCCTTACATCATGGATTATTTACAATAAATCCTGGATATTTTTTGGTTTCTGCTGTTTTATTTCGCAATCAACATCAATCCACAGCATCTCTATTGGATTGAGATCTGGGGACTGAGCAAGCAATTTCCTAATATTTATTTTTTTCTTTGCTAAAAATTCTTTTACAACACGTGCCATATGTTTGTTATCTGCCTGGTAAATCCAATTTTTACGCATTTTATCTTTAGCAAAATGGAAGATGAACATTTTTTACAATATCTAACTAAACAAAACGATGCATAATTTTTGTAATCCGATGTATTGGGCCAGTACCATTCATGCTCATACGTCCCCAAACTAGTGCTGACCCGCCTCCACCTTTGACGGTTGGTTTTGTACAATTGTTATTACATTCTTCTCCAGCTATGCGTCTATCATAAGATTTGCCATCGGAACCAAATCGGTTAAACTTACTTCCGTCAGTGAACAGAACTTTCGACCACTTTTCTGCCGTCCATGTAATATGAGTTTTTGCGAACTGAAGTCTACGTCGATTCTTTTCGGATGGTAGAGTTTTTTTTCGGGCTACTCTCCCCATCAACTTAAACTCATTTAGGCGACGTTGAACCGTTCTTACAATTACCTATTGTTTGCTTCAAATACGGTGATATTTCGTTATAAGTTTTTACAGCAGTTTTAAAACGATCAGCCTCGAAGGTTCGGTAAATCACGCGGTCAGTGTGAACATTCGTTTTACGTGGTTTTTCTTTCCGAGGAACATTGTCTGCTGTTTTGTTCACTTTTATACGCTTTGTAGCTGCGTAACAAGCTCCAACAGTTATTCCCAAATCCTTAGAAATGCTTCGATGTGTATTACCGTGCTTTCGAAGCAGCTGTATTTGCAGCCGTTATTTTGATGTAATATTTTTTCCTTTACTCATAATTAAAATAACTTTCACTTATTCTGTGTAATGCACAGAACATCCACGATCGTTTCTGGCACAACGAAAACTGAACTGAATTGTTTACACTGTAAGAAAGTCGTTCAGTTCGTGTGTTCATAAGTAAATAGTTAGAATTATGTGACGCTCAAAACGGATTCAGCATCATGCACTACAGAGAATAGCTGATTTACTTTGCCCAGAAAACAAAGAATCGTTACATTGAAACGGACTATAATTTAGAAAAATGACCCTTATATTTCTTCAAGGAAATTTATTTCTGCAGGGAATTTACAGACTTCACTTTCGTCTTAATGTTTTTATCATAAACTGATGGATTTACGGAAGACAATTTAAATCTTACTTAGTATTATGTTATTTAAGTTTCTTCTAACAGAAGTAATTCTTCCTTGCATTTATTTTCGACTATATACAAGATGCTTATAAAAATGTTGGACATTTTTTCAGGATTGCTTTTACTCACCGAAATAATGAAAGAAGTTGGTACTTGCATACGTGTCCAATAATGCTTACTTTAGCAGTTACAAGCATTTTTATATTCCGTAAAACACGGTCTCGAAACGCCTATTAAAGCGGCATTTAATGAAGCCCAGCTGTGTTTCCGCGGATCGATATATTGATTATCCTGTCGCCTTTGTTTTTTTAACGGCGAGAAGCACAGTAGGTATATAAATGAAAATACAGTGTATTAGGCCAATTTTAATTGACGAACGCGCCTGTCAGTCGGTTACCTTTAGGTATTATAGGCATTTCGGGCCGGTATTTTACGGAATATAAAAATGCTTATAACTGCAAAGCTGACCATTATCGGACATAAGCATATACCATCATTTTTTATTATTTTGGCGAGTGGGGCTGTATGTGCAGATTTGCAAATAATTGCTTGCGAATTCGAATCTTCTCATTTGTTTTTATTTAGGATATTTTTTATATTAGATAGCTAAATTAATGCTCGATTCGGAGTAATCAGAATATTCTTTTCAATGCGTTGAATTTTGGAAGCTATCAGTAATTAATCTTAAATAGATTGCTCGTATGCCTTAAACAATTATATCAACTTAATCTTAAGAAGATTATATAAAGTAATCTAGTAGGTACATGCGCTATTGAACGTTTAAGGGCAGAAATATTTGATTTGAAGAGATAAATAGTTCATCAAAATGCAGCTGTTTTCAAAGACTGCATGCTTTCGTGTCTTAATAGCCACTTAAGTTCTCTTTTCTACTTGTAACTTGTCTGGCAATTAATAAACACCAGCAAGGCGTAATGAAGCTAATCACACTTTGCACACTGAATTTTAAAATTGTACGTTCTCGCATGTCGTAACACTCGATCCATACAATGCGTATTTTAACAAAGAACATACAGTTGTACAATTTGAAACTAAATCGTAATTTGAAACACGATTTGTTATTGCATATGATGCGATTAAATTTATTTTATTTTTTCCATTTGCCTATGTGGAAAAATATAGGTGCTATTTAAAACCCTAGTAGCATTTTTGGTTGGCATACAGTTGGGCCACGCACATAATATTAGTTGGCCAACAGTTAGATTTGGCACTTTTTTTCAGGTTGGGCCAACAACAGATGGCCAAGGTAGGCTTTCCTACTGTTGCCCAACCATTTATAGGGCCTACCGTACTATATATAATAGTAATCCAACGGTAGGCAAACGGTTGGATTTTGAATTATACTTATTATTTATAGGTAACGGGAAAATGTTAGAATTTGAACTGGCAAAATTAAAAAGTTAGGTGGACTCATTTTAAACTAGTTCTCTTCGTATATGCTCTAAGATCCAGTATAACCGTAGCCTTAAACAATGTACAAAATGACGGACGGGACCATTTCGCTCGCGAGGCGGCTTGTGTTCTGTGACTGTCGACGTCAACCGTTCCACTCAACCCTCTCTTCCCCCAGACAGTCTTCATAAAAAGTGTAGCCAATGTGGGTTCAAAATTCATTCAATTACTTTGGGATATGATTTTATTTTCATCCGAACCTATATATTTGTTTTTATTATCTTTAACTAAATGTATTTCCGTAGGGCATTATTAGTTGACCCAGAATTGGTTATTCGTAGACAAATCACCGGAAGATGAGTGCAATATTAAACAGTTGGCCCAACAGACGGGGTTTGTAGGCGAAACTACTAACCACCTCCCAATTGATTCCCAACCGTAGGCAAATTGTCGGGATGCAAATGCAACATTCAACGGTTGGGCCCTGCAAAGAAGGTTTGTAGGCGAAACTACTAACCACCTCCCAACTGATTCACAACTGTTGGCTACCGTTGGCCAACAAAAATGCTACTAGGGAACAGCTTAACCGTTCGTGGTTACACTTCTGTGAAGTTCCGCGGTGGTCACACTGGGTTGAATCGACCCGGCCGATTTTTAAACAGTTACCGTACGAACTGTATCAGTCCAATCGAGTCCCACAAATTATAGTACACACTTTGAACATTGTAGAATATAGAACAGTCGTGTTTTAGGAAGAAATGAAGCGACAGCGTGTAAAAAAAATTTGAAAGGTGTAGAGCCTTGAAAAATGAGTTTTTTTTACTAAAACAATCATAACCTTTTTATTTTTCATTTAATTTTCGTACAGATTGTGGCTGATACTAATAAGATTTAGTCCTTTTAGAAAATATACAGTTTCTTAGTGTGCGTTTAAAAAAAGGTAGGGTCACTCGGGGTAATATGCTACCGTAGGTAATATGCTACCGTAGGTAATAAGCCTCCTCTGAATAATTTTTTAAATAATGCACAGATGGCGTTACATTTGCACTAATTCCGTTCAATTTAGGGTGCGTTCCGTTATTCACTGCAAGTACTGGCAGTGCTGACAATAGCGTTCCGATATGGGGTGCGTTCCGATTTTCGCAGTGAGTGCAGAAATCGCAGCGGTTCATGTGGTCTTGAAATTTAAAAATGCTACTATGGAAAAAGAAACGTTGTTTACAATAACCTCGGTACTATTAAATAATAGTGATAATGAAATCAGCAGCTGTGATTCGTCTGATGAAAGCGAAAATGAAGATGATATTAACTTGCCATTTAGAATCAGAATTAATATACATATCATTAATTGTAAACAAAACACTCGGACAGATTATGTTTGCCTAAAAATTGACAGATTATGGAGAACATTATGGAGGTTATTCCGGGATATTCGATAACACTGTCCAACACGATTTTTGGTCTGCAATATCCGCTGGTTGATTCTTGTAGAGTTTTTCGCCCTGAACACGAATCCGCAAGCAGAAATGCTCTATCACACTCAGTTTTTGAGAAAATCGATTTTAAAAAAACTGCAAATTTTCAACTTTGAACATTTTTTGTGTCGAAACGGTAATAGTTATTCGGTTGCTCGTCGCGTCAAATTATTCTACGAACCCTCCCGAATACAACGATATAAGTTATTATTGCATTATGATCATTTAAATTTGTTTAAACAGTGATCAAAGGGAAAAGGACACCCGAAATGCACCCATTTTTGAAGATATCTTTCAATTTATTTCCAAAACTAAGGGTCTAGGAAAAAATCTAACCATTCCACGCGATGCAGCAGACATTTTTCCTTCGGAACTCATCAACAAAACTGGTAAGTCACGTTTTGTTTTCAATACAGAAGCGAAAGAGTTTGGCAAAACGCGCGGTGTCGACAGTGGTAGTCAACGGCGGCGCGCGGTCCACCACGGTCCACTGCCGCTCAGCGTAACACAATCGCTTAACGCGCCTGAGTACCACTGTTGGCACCGCGCGTTTTGCCAAACTATTTCGCTTCTGTATTGAAAACAAAACGTGACTTACCACTTCTGTTGATGCTTTCCAGAGGAAAAATGTCTGCTGCATCGCGTGGAGTAGTCAGATTTTTTCCAAGACCCTTAGTTTTGGAAATAAATTGAAAGATAACTTCAAAAATGGGTGCATTTCGGGTGTCATTTTCCGTTTGATCGTTGTTTAAACAAATTTAAATGATCATAATGCAATAATAACTGATATCGTTGTATTCGGGAGGGTTCGTAGAATAATTTGACGCGACGAGCAACCGAATAACTATTACCGTTTCGATACAAAATATGTTCAAAGTTGAAAATTTGCAGTTTTTTTCAAAATCGAATTCCTCAAAAACTGAGGGTGATGGCGATAAACGGTTTGCGGATTCGTGTTCAGGGCGAAAAACTCTACAAGAATCACCCAGTGGATATTGCGGAACAGAAAAAAAGTTTCATTTTGTTGGACTGTGTAATAAGTATGTAATTATACATTTGTATTAAAAAAAAACATCACATGAAGTTTCTTAAAAATAATAACGTAAAAAAGTGGCATTGTAATCATGAGAGAATTAATTGTTTTTATTACTTTTCATTAAATTGTATCAGCTATTTCCAATAGAGAAATTCAAATAATCAAAGCTTGGAAAAACAAATACGCATGCGCGCGCGCAGTGACTGCTTCACCTCCGAAATCCTGCGTTTGCTGCACGCTCGCTGCACCGGAAGTAGCATCGTATTGGTGGAAAGTGAGAGAAATTCTAGGGAATCGTACGATGCCACCAATTTCATGCACTCACTGCGAAAATCGGAACGCACCCATGATAGCAGTTCACTGCGAAAGCACTGCTACAGATGTATGACGTCACGAACTTCGACGTCACTTCCTGTTGTAACTGCTGCAGCCGGCCAGGTACAGCAGTCGCAGTGATCACGTGACCACACAACGATTTCAAAATGAATCCTGCAATTTTACCGAAAATGAGTTTTAAACTCTGCATCCGAATATACAGAAACAATATCTTCTACATAATTTCTGCACCGTATTCTTGGTACTCCAGTTCGATTTAATCTTCTGCATATTTCTATTTTTAATTCATCGTCGCTGGAACTACTTGAGTCCTCTATATTTTCTTTAATTATATCCGTAAATAATAACGCAACTATTGTATTTTTGTTATTTCTTCCACTCATTTTGTAGGTTATTAGAACAATATTGGACACCAGGGCCGGTATTCACAAACGTGTCTTAAGATTAAGCAAATGTTTAAGCTATGACAGACGCTATGAGATGCTGAATGCAACCAATTGCAGCTGCGTTCCGTTTTACAATTTCGCAGCAGCTTCGAAATTAGGGCTCTAACGAATATTCGAATAATCTAAGTATTCGAATATTTGAATATTCGAATAATCTAAGTATTCGAATATTTGAATATTCGAATACCACAGAATTCGAATAATTTCTTCGAATATGCGAACCTTCGAATATTCGAACTTCGAACCTTCGAATATTCGAATATTCGAATATTCGGATCTTTCGAAGTTATGATTGCACTGAATACCAATCTGAACATGAGATATTTATTCACAGTTTATCGTGAAATTCTTTTCATATTGGCCTTTACAATTATTTGTTTCTCAATCGATAAATTTTTAACTTTATTAATCTTTGGTAAATTTATACATTTTGAAACGAAAACAACCATCAGTTATTAGTATATTGTTTATTTTTTGTTTCCCCTTGGGGATTACAATCCGACTCATTACAATTTCCTCTTATACCTACACTTCTCTTAACCTATTCCTCCCATCCATTCCTTATACCTATTCATTAGCCTATTCCTTATCTCTACTCCTTACATCTAGTCCTTACATCTACGCCTTACATCTGTTTACTTAACCTATTCTCCTCTTATTCTACGTTCTCTTATCCTACGCGCCAGCTTTCCGCTCGCCCGCTCGCCACTCGCCCGCTCGCTCGTTCTCCCTCTCTCCCGCTCGCCCACACGCTCGCTCGGGCCCTCCTCTCCCCCACGCCTGCCACCCACTCCTCCCTTCCTTCCCTTCCTTACCCCTTGACCCCCGCTTCCGCACGCCACCACTCACTCTCATTCCTTCCTCCCTCACTCCCCTATTCCCCCTTCCCCTCTCCTATCCTCCACTCTCCTCATCCACTCCTCCCCTCCTCCCTCGTCATCCATTACTTCCCCCACTCTCTCCTGCCACCCCCCTTCCTCCCAACCCATGCACTCCTCCCACACATGCTCCACACGTTTCCTCTTTCCACCCACATATCCTACACTTCCTCCTTTCCTCCTCCTCCCAATATCTCCCTCCCCTCATCTCATTGCCCAGCCTAAACCTTGCCACCCTTTGCCACCTGCTTTCCCCCCATCCCTTCTATAGGTACCCTGGTACCCCCACCCCCTTCACCACCTTATACCACCTATTATACTCCGATTCTCTTATCCTTTCCCACCTCTCCTCCTCCTGCATTCTTCTCTCCCTACCCACCAACTCCTCTCCCCTCATTCCTTCTATCCCCTCTATTGTCCACCATCTCCCTTCATAGTATTCCTTCCTTTCCTCCTCCCATCCCCCCAGTGCTTTTCCCCTCCTTGCCCTCCCTTTAATCTCCTCCCAACACCTCCTTGCTATCTCCCCCCCACCCCCCTCCTCCAGCTTCCTTTCGTACTCCCATGCCCTCATCCCCGCCTTCCCTCTCACCATCTCCCTCTGCATCTCCTCCCTTACCAAGTACCCTGGAGTGCATCTCTCCACTCCCAGCACCCATCTCATATATCTTTCCTCCAGTTTCTCCACTCTGCTCCTTTCCTTCCATCCCCATACCTCCACCCCATAACTCACTGTAGCCCACACTAGTTTGTCGCATCAGTTATTAGTATTATTTTTATAATAATGAGTGGACAACCCCGACGGAATCGGCCAAGGGCCCTCTCCTCCCACACAGCACCATAACATTGCAGCAACGTCTCTGCAATGATGCGGTGCAAGATGGCAATGTTGCAACATAACATTGCAGAGACGTTGCAGGTTCAGTCCTATGTCCGCCTTCGCAATATTGCAGGTGTGTATTTTTGCAAAGTTGCGGCAACATTACGAATATGTAGTCCTGCAACGTACCGGCAATGATTCTGCAACGAAAAGGCAAAATTGTGGCAATGATCCTGCAACTCTTCGGCAATATAGCGGTGCGTATCCAGATAAATGAAACACGCCATAGAATCCACTCGACGTCATGTACATATTTCGAAAAATTTTGACAAAGTCATAGTTGCTTCAGAATATTGTTGTAATGTTTCCACAAGTTGTCACTACAATATTGCACGACGATGTGCGCGCAATATTGCAGAAATATTGTAGGACCGTTGCCACTGGAACATTGCACGTCGATGTGCGCGCAATATTGCAGAAATATTGTAGGATCGTTGCCAATGGAACATTGCACGGCAACGATCGTACAATATTGCAGCAATATTGTACCATCGTTGCCAACGGAACATTGCGCGGCAACGAAATTGCAATATTGCTGCAATATTGTAGGATCATTGCCACTCCAATAATGCACGACAATATTGCAGGAACGTTCCTACAATATTGCAATGCAACCTGCAACAACGTAATATTGCAGCAACGTCCCTGCAATACTGCTGCAACGAGGTGTGCTGTATGGGCTCTAGGCCCACCCGTGTCCCATCATAAGCGGATGACAAACGGTATAAGCAGACTTTTTTGTAGGAAGCTAAAACCCCATACACGATTTTGAGGAACTATAATATTTTTATTTTTCCTTCGTTACTATAACGTTATTTTTCTAAATTTATCGTTTGAAAAACAAATAATTGTAAAGGCCAATATGAAAAGAATTTCACGATAAACTGTGAACAAATATTTCATGTTCAGATTCCTATTCGGTACAATCAGAAATTCGATTGAGCAGAATATTCGAATATTCGAAGAAATTATTCGTATTCGAAATTATTCGAATTATTCGAATATTCGAATAGTCGAATAATTACAGCTCTATTCGAAATGCACGAAATTAAAACGGAACGCTGTTAGCAGCACACTCACGTGACGTCATATAAGAAGTACTTGCAGTGAATAACGGAACGCACCCTTAGTATAACTGCTAAGACGAAAATAGATGTTGGCTTTTACCTCCTTTTATTTTCAGTAAATCCTGGTAAGTTATAAAAGTAACATCTTGATCTACTTTGACACTGTAACCAGAATGCAGATTATATATTTGTGTGAACAGTTCTGCAGAAAATCAATAGATTATGATAAAGTATACTAACAAATGAATTTTATAATCTCTCACACATCCGTTAAAACTATGTACCTTGTGGAGAGATTTTCAATCCTTCATTTTAGGGCCGTGTGGAGTAATATGCCACATGTTTGTCAGTATAATATGCCACAGCCACAACTCATATTTTCATAACTCTTTCTATTTAAGGGGTAGACACGTCACGTGACCTGGCCGATTTGGCTGGTCGGTATTACAGCAGGTTTTTTCTGCACAGAAATGGATACCGATAAATCGACGGCTGCCTGGTGAACGCGAGAGGGAGCTGTTTGCTATTTCCATATTCTCAATGTGGAAAGAAATTCTCAGTTGATGCGTTGTACTTGAAAAAATTTAAACGTAAAGTCGATTTCAAGTGATGTATGTGTCACGGTAAAAGCGTTAATTTAGTAAATGTATGCCTAAAATGAATATAACCTAACCTCTAATCGTACCCAAATGCATACATTGACTGCATCACGCTTTTACTGTGGCACATGTATCCACCTAACGCTTCAGATTTGCTATGATTCCACGTTTATTTTTGTATTGAGATAAAAGCACAGACCAGGTAAAGAATAGACCTCTCATCCTATTGTCTTCAGTGTCACCGTTCTGAAGTACCGATATTCTGAAACAACCACTGGTTTTCGAGCGCCCTCTCCGATTTTCGAGCGGCGGGTGCGGGAAACATAATGTGTTTCTAGCATTGACACAGGTAAAGCTGCTGGTATCACCGAGAAAAGTATAGAACCTGTGTTATACAGGGTGTCCCACTAACCCGGTTCACCTCAAATATCTATTATTTCAAGTAATAAGTGAAAATATTATTTATAAAAGTTGTCTGGTTGTAAGAAACACAAAATACGGTGAAACTAGTTTATTTACAGGGATAGATCGGATGTGGAGGGCAATTTTATTTTTTCAAATGGACTGTCAAATTTGTTATCGTCAAATTCAATGGAATAGCGAATTCTGAGTATGAAAGTACTAAGGTACATTAATCCTAAAACTTATTGTTTCTGAGATATTCAACATTGTCCATCCTATTACTTTGATTATGAAACATATTCGAAGCAATGCTCTGTTCATTTCGGATAGCTGACCGTTGAATGTGGAAATAATTAAATAAAACAATAAATACGAACGTGAAAGAGCGCTTTTTTACTGTTGAAAGCATAAACATGCCATGTGAGACGTGTGTAATAAATCAAATGAACAACACTTAATATAAATTAAAATATTGTTGCGAATACCGGGTATAGGCCCGTGCATAGTCTACTGGTGCTCGCAGCCGAAGAGAGAAGACGGTCGGCCTCCGTCAAGAGGACGATCAGGAGGCCGACAAGGGAGAGTCGATTACCGTACGTCCGAGCGTTAGGACGTACGCGCACTATAATCGGGACGCCTACATGTATTACGAATAAAGTAACCGGTCGTTAGAGTGAACCGGGTATAGGCCCGTGCTTAGCCTACTGGTGCTCGCAGCCGAAGAGAGAAGACGGTCGGCCTCCGTCAAGAGGACGATCAGGAGGCCGACAAGGGAGAGTCGATTACTGATGTAATTAAATAGGCTGTGTTCGTTCTGGATTAATATTTGTTAATATATTTAGATATAAGGTTTACAATAAAATAATACTTTGATAATCAGTCTTATAAAAATTCTTGCACTCTGTCTCTTTGGTCTCGATTGTTCCCTGTGCTTCCCGTACCCGGCTTGGCCTCCTTCCTTGTCTTATCTGAAGAAGGGCAACTCGATGGGTGGTAGGATGCCTCTAACGTAGTTCGGTAGCTGGCCGAAAAGCGCTGTCTCAAGCACGAGCAACATGCCCACTCGAGAATATATATATATATATATATATATATGCATCAAATAATTTACATCAACAATTACCGTACGTCCGAGCGTTAGGACGTACGCGCACTATGATCGGGACGCCTACATGTATTACGAATAAAGTAACCGGTCGTTAGAGTGAACCCGTGTTGTTATTCTGCCCGTTGCGTCGGGGTGGCCGGTACTAGTAACGCCCCGGCGCAACAATATATTGATATATTTATTAAAACGTGATACAGAAATTAAACCAATAATGCAATTTATCACGCAGCAGAATATAATGAATATTCCAACCAGTTCAATCAATTTTTTGGAAGTATTTGAAGCATTCGTAGAGTACATATTATATCGAACTTGATGCGACTTTGTTTTTCAGCTACCTGTCTTGCCTCTTTTAACTATTTCACACCTTCAAGGGGAAGGGCGACAGCAAGTCATAGTAGTGTAAGTGATAGGGATGCACCACTACAGTGGTTCGCGCTATGTCGGTGCGCCATCCTTTCAATGGGATGGGACCCGACCATCGCAGTCAGCCTCTACACAGGTACATTGTCTTAAGTCTTAAGTTAGGTATGTCGGGACTCGGGGATCCCGACTTCCGCAGTCCCTTCCCCGATGCCACATGGCAGTGAAACTGTCGGTCTGCACTACTCTAAACGCTATCCGTCCTTTAACATTTCGAGTGCTGGGGGTCCGGTATGTATATACTTGAAACGAAAGCCGCGCGCGTTTCAAATTTCACTTTCCACATTTCTCATCCTACCTTAATGAAAATAATTCGAATTGGTTGGCGAGGTCTTCCCGATGAAAATGAGTCCAAACACGACATAAATCAGACTGTTTTAAGGATTATTACCCTAAAAGTAGTCAATTTCTGCACCCCTTTTCCAATACTGTAGTACGTTCGAATTATGGTTTAAGATCAAGGTTTAAGGATCGGTATTTCGATTATGCTTTACCTAATTATGCAGGGTAACCCGCGTCAAGTATAATACCTTAATTTAATATATCGAGAACTCCGCACACGGTCAGTTTTAATCGGTCTGGTCTCGAGTTCTACATGTATGCATCCCAGGGGTTTTTAAATCTGTATTAATACTGGCTCGCACTCATCCCTCCTTATATTTAACGGGGGGGGGGGGGGGGGGTGAAACTAATTATTTTCGTAATCCACGTTAGAAAACAAGCAACTTTTGTCCGAAACTTTTTTTCTTAAAACCGTTCCAAACCATTTCTCGATGTCTAAATGCTAGAAGACAGGCAAAAGGTCGGAAGCGAAAATCACATTTAGTATCCTGACCTGCAGGAGTATCGTTTACACCACTTGGGTTTTCCCCAACTACTTACCCGATGACCGTCTACCCAGATTATTGTTGCCGCGACGCGACGCGACCTCCTCAACCATTCTTTGTACGCTGCCTGACAACTGACTCCTGCCACAATCACACACCCCAAAAATCAATCACACCGAAATCACGTCACACGTCACTCTTTCAAACAATACTCGCTCCTACAGAACACATCTACCTACTTGTTCATTCCCCACATTCATTGTACAGTGTGTAAAAAAATTATTGGTCAGGGCTCTTAGGGGGTGAATCTACACCTTTGGATCGGTAGACATTTGTAAAAAAAGGGTCCGCGAAATTGTTTATAAAATTGAAAAATTAATGTTAAATTTTGTTTACACCAACGTATTCTGCGCGTTGAGAAGGGAAAATGTTTGAAAGAAGCCGTATGGTCAGGAAAAATTGTTAAAGATTTCGGAACGACTTGATTGTGTAGAGTTACACGTATAGATGGGCCCACCACTACTCTGCTGCTTGCTACGAAACACATCATAAGATTATCATAATTTATTAATCATTTTTTAATTAATTATCATAGGAAGTGTTCAAAATGATAAATGTAAGTGTATCTCTATACACCCAGAGTATCCCGGTAGGTTGGTGCCAATTTAATACAGCGTATTTAGGAGGTCAAATAGTTAATATAAACCCATGTCCGCAAATAATTTATTAAGGAATTATAAGATAGCAGAGATTCATTACATCGTAAACGAAGTGGTACAATGCTTCTCCGTTGCATGGGTCTGTTGATAAACAAATGAAGAAATTTTTATTTGCCTCTTGAATATGCTGTATTAATTTGGCATCCGGACACCCTGTATCTAAATTTTCACCGTTATTATAACTTTCATTCCTACCACTTGTAGCGCTGCACTCTTATTTGATGCTTAGCCGTTAACGTTGGGTGCGACACGGAAATGGTAATGGGGCTCTAGAGCCCCAAAATCGAGTGACACGGAAGACAATAGGGTGAAAGGTCTATTCTATACCTGGTCTGTGATAAAAGTGCCCCGGCCCTCTGTATGATTCTACGTTGGCAGTCCTCCTGAGTAGGCGCCATCTCGAATCCACTACCTGAACTAAATTTGTCACGTTACTTGCCTGTTTATCGCCAATAGGGCGGAACTCGTATTTGGGAATGCAGGCACGAAATTACGTTGTTTGTCCTTATATGAGCAGATTTTGGGCTAGGTGAGGTCTCATTCGAAAGAGGAAGGTTTACTGCAGCGCGCTCTGGTCATCGTTTGAGTCACAAAACTTTTTTGTTTGTCGAATTTTGCTTTACTTTGAACACTCATATTATTAGATATCAACACAATCTCGTCGAACCATGACCAGAGCGCGCTGCACTGAACCTTCCTCTTTCATATGAGACCTCACCCAGCCCAAAATCTGCTCATATAAGGACAAACAACGTAATTTCCCAAACCCATGTTTCGGGCCACATTGTGTCGGTATACACAGCGCGCTGCATTACCCGTGTCTACCCCCTTAATGCCATCGAGTTGTTTTTTCGCATTAGGACCATGCCTACGAAGTATGTACGAACTTCAAACCGTGCTGCTTGGTCAGAAGAAAATTTAATGGAAGCCACTCGAATGGTGACGGTGGCTGGTACTACAATACAGAACAAATTTTGAGAATGTAGATATTTCTTATGACAATTCGACTGATGCAGAAAATAACAACTACTGTGCAATGTGTGAACTATATTATTACGATAAAAAAGGACCTAAATCTGACTGGGTAAAAAATACTTGTTGCAAAAAGTGGGTCCATGAAGACTGCGTAGAGATTGGAGACTGTTTAGTTTGTAAGAAATAGCTATTTTTCAAATATATTTTACGTTTCATTGAGTTCAAATATTTGTTACTAGTCACTGATAGCTTAAATAGTTTAAAATATTGTTGATTCTCCAAAATTGGTGTGATTAGTTCGCACTTCATAGCTTGTGGCATAATTACCTCAGACCTTGTGGCATATTTACCCACCACTTGGGTAATATGCCACTTTCGAGGACTTTGGTATTTGCACGTTTCTCATTGGACTATAAAAGTTACATATCTTTACTTATTAGTCAGTACACAGAATTAGTTACACTTTCATATGGTTTTATCTTTAAATTTCTTGTACATGAGGAGGCAGAGGGTAGGAGGAGTGTAGTTAAAGGTAGGAGAGGAAAGGAGAAAAGAAAAAGGAGGTCGTGCGTTTCATTCTGGGCCTGCTAGTGGACTCGCCAGTAAGGCTTTACCTAGCAGACCTTGCCTTATTAGACGCGGTGATGTTAGAAGGTAGGATGAAAGAGGTATACATACTTACAAGGTGTTTATAAAAATGTGAGACATTTTGTTAGTATCGGTTCTACTCGCGAAAAGAATAGAAAAAGTTGGTATACGTATATGTCCGATAATAATGCTTAGTTTTGCAGTTATAACATATTTATATTCCGTAAAACAACGTGCCGGGACCCAGACTGCCTATTAAAGGGCAACCGGCTGATACGCGTGTTCGTCAGTTGGCCTAATATGCCTAATATATTTTCAGTCATATTCTTTGCTTCTCGCTTTTAAAAAAACAATGGCGAAATGATAAACAATATATCGATCCGCGGAGCCATAGGGTGCAATCTGTGCTATGCCTTGCTATGTTTCCGAAAAATCGTTCGCGGGACAATCTCGAAACGTAGCTTTTGGTGGAAAATGATGTATTGAAGCTGTTTTTTTAAACACAACATAGCATGACACAGCTTAGCTTAGCTTTTGGTGGAAACGTTTCCATAAGAATGTATTGAAGCTGATTTTTTAAAACGTAGCATAGCATAGCATGGATTAGCGTAGCTTAGCTTAGCTTCCAGGTGGATTTCCAGCTTTAGAATTCCGGGCCCTTGTTTTATGATGTGAATATAAAGATGATTATATCTGCAAAACTAAGTAATATCGGACATATACGTATACCAACTTTTTTTTTCTTTTTTTTGTTGAGTAGAACCGATCTTGAGAAAATCTTCCACATTTTTATAAACATCCTGTTAATAGGAATCGGTAGCTTGAAATGCCCTCTTTAAAAGATTTTATTCAGCTTCGTTTTGCGAGTACGGAGTTGTGATTGCACATATTACTGTAATATTATTTGAAAAATGCGTGGTTACTAAAAAGTGAATATTATTATAAAACTAATGGAGGCATTTCACGGTCTAATTAGGGTAAGTGTCCCTATTACGGAGCCTGTCCCAATTATGGAGCCTTTCTATTAAAATTATCAATGAAACAAAATCCATGCATAAACAAACGTAAACAATTTTTTTTTAATTAAATTCAAATATTCACGAACAAGATTCAAAGTAAAAAACGACAATTTTAATATGTCATAATATTATAAGTATTCATAAAAAAATGCGTAACACGCTTTTGGTGAATTAATAGCATTTCTTGTCCAAAACCTTAAGAAATGTTGTACCGAACTATTTCATATAAATCAATTATAAACACTGTTTTCACCGTATAAAATGCATATTATATCTTAAAAAGGTTTAATGTAATTAAAAACAATAAATTCAGCACCTACAAACTTGTTTGTTTTTATTTTTAAGTTAAATTCCGTAATACCGCTAGATTTTCAATCTTGTCCGTAATACGGAGCCTCGAAGCCAGAAGCGTGGTTTCGTCATAACCTCATTTTTGTTCCAAACTGTCAAAAGCGAAGTGCGTGTGTGGATCTGGAAACATGAATCAAAATAGCTCTAGGTAACCATATTTCACAAAAGTTACGTTAGGAGCGACATTCAAAGGTACCGAAATGTAGATAGGCTCCATTACGGAGCCCGCCCGTATAAAGGTCTGCGCACACATATCCGTTCCGTGTCAGTTCCGTTCTGGCGTGCCAGTGGTAAGAAGAAGAGACCCTCTACGCCCCTCTTCTTCTTACCACTGGCACGCCGGAACGGAACTGACACGGAACGGATATGTGTGCGCAGACCTTTATACGGGCGGGCTCCGTAATGGGGGCACCGTAATGCGGACGGCGCAGTTTTCAGGGCTCCGTAATAGGGACAAAAACATCTGTTTTTGTTTAATTAAATACATTACAAAGATTTATTTTTTTTTACTTAAAAAGAAGTCCTTCATAAAGAAGAATTGTTCACCAACAGATATTAATTTTCAGAATATGAAATTCAGGTAGCAGTATTGTTTAATTAATATATGATTGCGCAAACTGGCTTAAACCCTCCGTAATTGGGACACATACCCTATAAGTAACTTAAAAAGAATATGTGAAGCGTGAGTACCGAAATTATTTATAAGCAGAATCCAAGAATAAAGGAATAATTCCCGTTCTTCAGGCGTCTCTGACTCGAATTTTGGAACATTCATAAATAAAAAACGAATTTTCTTGATTTTCGACTTATTTTTTCACGTAGCATCACCCACTTTATTTTCTACCATCTGTCGCCCAACATCAAGTTACTTTAAAATCTTGGACGCTGTTACCTTGAAAGAAGTTTAAAATTGTATCGTATTATATGCAGCTCGTACTACATTTTTCTTCGTAATACTAAATAGTAAGATTAGCGTCAGCATTTTATCACTCGAGGGATTTCTAACTTGCGCACGGCTTTGGCGTGTTTTCACGTTAATATTTCTGGAAAACATCGAAAGTATTGCCCCAGAGTACCCGAATAACTTCTTTGAAAACAAACCAAACACGTAGACGAGTCATCTACCCAGGGTTACCAGGCGATCCAGAACACGTACTGGCATATATGACGTCACTTAGCTTGGATTGGCTCGGCGTTGGCATGACGTCATGGTGTCACCAACCAAATATAAGTATTCCCCTTCTCCTACGCCGTATGACGTCATATAGGCCAGCACAGCGCCATTTATCCAGTACGCCTGGCAACCCTGCATCTACCAATGAAAATGTTAACTTCTATATTTTCTATTAGATCTTCATGGAAATATGACCAATGGTTTGGCGAAGTTTTCCTAATGAGAATGAGTCTAGCCTCAACCTTACTAGGGCTATGTTTAATTATACGTAATTAAATACCTAGTTAAATAACCTGAATTCGATCGTATTTGTTCGCCTTTTTACCAGAAAAATCTTGCACATAAATTTGAAGTAGAGTTATACATAAAGATGGAATTAAAAATATCGAAATTAACATTTTTATTACTATTTAGACAGCTCATTATAGGTTGGATAGTTGCGCGAGCGGATGTGTTTCAGAAAGTATTTACGTGAAAACACGTCGGAGCCGTGTGCAGGATGTAAATCACTCGACGTGAAAACACGCCGACGCCAGTAAAAAATTAGTCTGTTTTTTATGTCATCAAAGTTACGAAACCGCATCTAATACCAATGTTAGATTTCTTACTCTGCACTCCCTTTCTTTAGCCGCATACACAGACTTTAGTAGATATGTAAGTAACAATGCTACCGCAATTGAAACACGAATTACCTAATAAGAATAATAACTGTAGTTTCTTAAAGAAAATCCTACCTATGAGATAATAGAAAAGAAGACCCTATCGATACAGTTTGGTGCGATTTACGAATAGTATACGAAAAGTCCTTTTCACAACTGCTTAGAAGAAATACTTAGAATCAATTTACGATAAATACTAAGTAATAAAATATCGACATACACTCCCATCTATAAGTCACTTAGACACTTGATCTATATACAATAAGAATAAATTGGTGGTATTACAAAGAAAATATAAATTGTATCGTATATTAAGGGTCTTACTAAGAACAGAGTGACAGTTTAAACTTTTTAAATGATGTCTTCTTATCGATGTATCCATTTCACTAGAAAATAACTGCTCAGATCTCACAATCAGTGGAATTATGTTGATTAAATTACTTAGTATTTCTGGACGAACCTGATTAAAGTCTTTCTCACAAGGCCTTCCTTTATTTTGGACAATTTTCTTTATTTTACAATTACTTTAGATTATGTGTATACATTAGTAATTTTATTAGAATAATCACTTAAAATAAGTAAATAGAACGAAATGAATTATAAATGAGATCCCTTATGAAAATTGTAGGCTGTATCTGAATTGGCATGTAACTTATGGACGGTAGTGTGCGTACATGTACTTCTAATAGTAGAAATTTTGACATGCATTTTCTTCTTTAATTTTATAGTGGAGATTTTGAAGTGCTACATGTGTACTTCGCTGACAACTCCAGGCTGCGACACTGACCCCAAGGCACATAACATCGAACCTGTGGAATGCACCTTAAACCATATGGGCGAATGGCAACGAACCGTTCAGCAACACAGCGGGTTAAGCGCAATATCTCATATTTTCGATGTCGATAATTCACAGCATCACCCGACTCCTGGGCCAGTGGCTTGTGCTAAAATGGTTCTCAAGGGTAAATTATACCTACATTTAATTTCTGAAAAATAAATATTCTGCCACGATAAGGCATTTGAATCGATAAGTTTTTGCCACCAGTTTCGCTTTCAAGAGGCAAATTTGAAATTAACTGTTTCCTTAATATACTAGTAAAACGTTGATAAAAATTTTTCAATTCTTTTTTATTTTTTATTGATTTTATGTTTTCCACTTCCAAGTCTGTTCAAACATACTAAAGGCGGATTCATACACATTAGTTCCGTGACGGCTCAGTGCCGTCAGTGTCAATGGTAAAAAATATCGTTTCTCTGTTTTGGAATGGAAGCAGTTCATACTCGTCCGCAGGGTTGCCAGGGATTCTCTTGTGGCCAAACACCTACAGGAGTGGTGGTAATGTGTGCGCGAACTGACGCTAGCGCCAAGGCAGCCAAGTGGCATCAACGCGAAGCTAACCACGGCCAACCAGCGTCGCCGGGAAATAGATTGTCGACGCTGGTTGGCCGTGAATGGCTTCGCGTTGGGGCCACTTGGCTGCGTTGGCGCTAGCGTCAGTTCACGCACACATTACCACCACTCCTGTAGGTGTCTGGCCACAAAGAATCCCTAGCAATCCTGCTGGTCCGTCGTCCGTGTCAGTTACTGACACTGACACAAAGGGATCACTGACGGTTACTGACAGCTCTAAACCGTCACGGAACTGATATGTATGTATTCGCGTTAAATCTACCATGCCTATACAGATATTTGTTAACGCGCAAACTTTCTCTTTATCAGTAAACAAGCAAGATGTCATAGTGAGAAACTGCCAAACAGCGAAGACGGAGACCATTGATCCCTGTAAAGCAATAGAAGGAAAATTCTCCAATAACTTCTTCAGCCTGCAGCATTGCGAGCTCTGTTCACACGATGCTTGCAATGGCTCTGTGGGAGTTTCGCCCAAGATCCTCTTCATTTTACTGTCAGCTGTTGGAACTGTAGTTCTAGGTGCTCTTTATAACAGCGCCTAACCTTTTCGTGCAAAATTACAGAATTGATTGCGAACGTCAACAAGGACGCGTTACAATCAATCCATAGCGCATTCTAAATCTCAAGCACATACATGTATACACAAAAAATTCATTAATATCTCCCATTCGTTCATGACCACAAAACCGTACGGTAATATCTTTGCGGTATGAAACAGGGAATAAGGAACAAATTTGATATTTTCTGTTATTATTTCGGATTCAAATGGAGTGTCTGCTCACATTATGCATTTCTTAGGAAAAGCGACGCACTTTTTATCGGAATTTCTCTCTATATTACATCTTAAGGAAGTGTGAACTTACAAATTAGAGAATATTAGAGAATGAATCGTCGAGTTTTTTACGAACCACAGTGAACGAAATTAAATTTCTAGAACAAAATTTCAAGTAAGATTACGAATAAATTTTTTGGTCAATTTTTTCATTAAATTTCAGTATGTAGATTCTAACGTATCGTAGTTTTAAATTTGATTCAAGATGATTTATGTGTCGTTTCTCAAGGCAACGGAAGGAAATCTACGAAATAGGTATGTTGCGAGATTTTTGTTGAACCGTTGTTTCACGATTTCGAAAAATAAGTTGGTATATTGTATTGTAAAAAATGAGGTCTGTATATTTGCATACATCGAATATTGTTCACAATGAAAATTTCGATATTACTATGTTTATCAAATGTATTCGCGATCCATGGATATTTATTGAAGGTCGACTTTGTAAGTATAAATTAATACAATTATATACGTGCATATATGTATTATACAAGCAAACGGGTTTGTGAAATGTTAAATCGAGCTTTTCAAGATCAAATACAATATTATCGTACGAAAGTTGTAACAAGCAATAAAATGTATCTTGAACGACTTCGACGTGTTGTCGTTATAACAATATCCGTGATTTCCTTACCCCGGGCCAACAGCCAGGCGGACACGAAGGTAAAACATTTTACGGGCAGGTGTTAGCTAACACGCTGTTCCCCTCGGTGTGGACGCGAAATAACAGTGTTCGTTAACAAATGGCGTACAAATAGGCGTGAAATCGTCCGGAATGTTACGTTAGACGTGGAGAGAGGGTGTTTGCAAACAAAAACCGGTGATCCACCAGAGTGGAACATTTGGGACGAACATCGGATGTTTTCTCGTAATTGTCCTTTTTCAAATCCATGAATCTTGGGCCTTGCTTTCCCTTTCAATTGTAGGACTGCTCGTAAACAGGGGACCCTCTCCTACCATCCGCTGGCAGGTATATATATTTTATTTCCCGCCTACTGATTTAATGTAAGGCCACAGACGAGGTGTAACGTTTGGCTGTCCGGGGACAACTGAATGTCGACAGGTTCCCGAGAGGAGAGCGGCGTCCCCTCGAGTGTAGGATAGGTGGGGGTTCTTTCTACAGTAAAGGATCCACGGCTTCTTAAACTTAAAAATGACTGTTTATTAACAACTTTTAATATAATGATCACTACAATTTAATATTACCTACAACTATGATTATATACCTATGTCTTTTTGTATTTTTTGTGGTTTTACATATATACATATATGTATATATATATATACATATTATAACCACGTAGCATTAATATAAAAAAACCACAAAACATACAAAAAGACATAGGTATATAATCATATACCTATATATATTGCAGAGTTCGGCCGCTACCAGTTCCGGAGCGAGCTCGAAGACTCTTGGCAATGTCTGTAGTAAGAACGGCCGCTACCGTCTCCGGAGCGAGCTCGTTACTTTTGATAGAGTTTTGTTCTATGCTCTGCAGACCTTGTTTTTACCAAGTGCTTCGGCCTCTACCGATTCCGGAGCGAGCTCGATGCCTTTGTAAGAATGAGGTTCTATAACTTTAAAATGTGCAAACCAAAAAGGAGCACCAGTATCTTTTATACACTGAAAATCCACCGCTACCGGTTCCGGAGCGAGCTGAATTTAACTGGTTGATACTTAAGCTGCCTCTAGGTTTAAGCATTCGTCAGTCAGGAGAGCGTATTCGTAGCTTGAATGTCCCGCTGCTTTTTTTTTTTTTTAACTTTGTCTTCATGAGTCTTATTGCTGTTCCTAGGAGCTGCAGCCCCCTTACCAACAGATTTAAAGGTTTGATTGGGATTACCTGCATAAAGTATGGTAGATACTTATGAATAGAATTGGGGAAAAATTTTCAAAAAACCCGTTTTAAGACGCACAGTTTGACTGCGAACATCGAAATCACACCATGTCAGTCACTTCCGAATAAGTGGCCTGGGGTAATCAGGTCACAGAGCCATCAGGCGTTCCACTGTGCAAAAACACTACAAGAGTCAAAGGAGACGGGCTCCTGCTTTAGTCTAATTCCGGAAGGATAGCGGGAATTGAACTTTTACCCTGTAGGGGATACGGTTTCTATCGTAGGTGCCCGTAAGCCTGATTAAGGGGTTTGTATGATTTTCCACATTATAGTTGGCGACCATACCCCTAATATGGTCCATGAATGAGTCCACATCCGCCTCCTCGTTCAGGTCGGCAGTACGGTACATCCGAGGCCTCCCCAGGATGATCTTGAGTGCCCGACTCTGCGTGACACTGGCCGCAGCAATGGTGGTTTTTGCCGCACAAGCCCAGACCTGTGCTCCATATGTTAGTACCGGCCTCAGACAGACCTTGTATATGGTCAACCTGAGCCTGCGGCAGAGGAAGGAGGATGGCCGAAGATACGGTGTTATAGCCGCTAGAGCCTTCCTTGTTTTCTGAACCCTATCCATGACAGCAGGGCCCAACGTAAGTCCCCTGTCCAGCACCAGGCCAAGGTATCTGACTTCATTTGACCAGCAGATGTCAACTCCTTCCACAGTCAGCCTCAAACCACTAGGGGGATGCTTCCATCTGTTAAAGAATATAGCCTGCGTTTTGTCTGGGTTCACCGTGAGTTTCCAATCCTTGAAGTGTGCGATGACCTTGTCAAGGTAAGACTGCAGCCTAAGGACCAGTGGCTTAACCTGCCACGAGGAGGCAAAGAGGGACGTGTCATCAGCATACAGTGCCAGTGAGCAGTCGTTGACGATGGGCAGGTCATTAATAAATATGTTAAATAATAGAGGGCCCAGGGTAGAACCCTGTGGGACCCCAGCAGGCACCTCCCGCCTTGAGGAGCTATTTCCCTTAACCGATACATAGATGAAGCGGTCAGCCAAGTATGAACGGATAAGCTTAACTAAGGCCCAGGGAAAGCCAGCACCCTTCAACTTATATAGCAGGGCCTCATGCCAGACAGAGTCGAAGGCTCTAGAGAGGTCCAGGAGGACCATAGCTGCCGACCTGTTCACATTCATCTCATGTGCTACAAGCTGGGCCACCCTAATGAGCTGGTGCACCGTTGAGTGCCCAGGGCGAAATCCGAATTGGTGGTTTAGCAATATGCCACTACCCTCTAGGTGTTCCACCATACGTGTGTGAATGCATCTCTCGAAAACCTTGCCCATTACTGGGAGAAGGCTGATGGGCCTGTAACCGTCGACACTATTTTTAGGCTTTCCCGGTTTGGGGATAGGTGAGACCTTCGCAACCTTCCAGGCCACAGGAAAATAGGAATATGTGAGCGAGGACCTGAATATGTAATACAGCTGCAACCAGATCTTACTAGATGCAGACTTCAGCATTATAGCAGTAACACCGTCACCACCTGGGGCCTTCTTAACATGGAGTCTTCCTATGGCCTCCCTAACCTGTTCCAGAGTAATGTGGCACTCCGTCAGAGGGGAGGGGCAGGAGTGCTCATCCAGACGGTGAACAAACTCACCCACCTTCGCAGCATGCGGGGACGTCAACCCAGAGACACTACCATGGACCCCAGCGAATGCCTCCACAAAGGCTTCTGCCTTTTCGTCGTCAGCGCACAGCAGCCCTCCTCCCACGCTGAGCGGCGGAATGACCGTTGGCGAGCGCGTTAGTTTTTTGTAGCTGGACCAGAATGTTGGGTTAGCCTTACTAAGGGACCGCAGGCGATCACTCCAGTCGGCCCTCCGCAATAACTTTAGCCTACAATTGATTTCAGTGGTGAGGCATTTTGCAATGTGGCAAAAATACTGCAACCCAGTTCGCTGCCAAGCACGTCTAGCCCCTCGCCGCTGCCTGATGTACGAGGCAAGTTGGGGGTCGAGAGAGAAATCCCTCACACTCTTGGAAGGGACAAACGAGGAGGACTTCCGGAGTCTACTCTTCAGAAAATCACCCAGCCGTTTAATACAGCTGTCAATATCCTGGGGGCCCGAGAAGGAGTACTGTAGCCCGAAGTCCTTGGTGAGCTTATTGTACATCTCCCAATCCGTATAGCGCACCCAACCCGGAGGGTTCATAGTATCTTGGGAGGCCTTCAAGACCACAGGTCTGTGGCGGGTGTTGAAGTCGTCAGTGATCTCACAAACAAATGCCCTGAGGCAACTGACAAGGAAGATGTCCAGGACCGACGGATTGCACCCCGGATTACCGCTAAAAGTGTAGTCACTCGGGTGAACCACCCTGTATGCACCCCCCAGGGCGTGCTGGAAAAGTGCGTTTCCACTTCCATTGTTCGAACAATTTTTCCAAGTACGATGGCGTGCGTTGAAATCACCGCCCACCACAAAAGGCGCTCCAACCCCAGTGATAACATCCCAGTCCGAGCTGGATAAGGTGCTCCTGGGAGGGCTGTATACCACTCCAATGAAGAGGGAGGGGTTGAATATTTTGATGAAAACTGTTTCATATGCGGTTGTACATAATTGACGGACCGGCATGAACGGAATGGAGTCATGTATGATGATAGCTGCACCTCCTCCCTTTCCAGCTGCCCGGTCGGCACGCACCAAGCTATATCCGGGTATGGAGAAATCGTCTCCAGGAGAGAGCCAGGTCTCTGTTATAAGGGCCACATGTATCTCCCTGTTTTGCAGGACCATCCGGAGCTCAATTTTTTTACTGGCCACGGAGCCAGCGTTCCATAACATGAAGTTTGGAAAAGGAGCCATCAATCAAGTGACTGGGCGACTTCGAGAAAGGCTGCAAGTTGCTGCGTTTTTGAGGTGCAGCTTTTTAGCTTAGCGAGCAGCTGTCTAGCAGCCTTCAGAATTTGACTTATGTCACAACATTTGCCTATTTCCTTGCATACGTTTAACGTTTCCATGACAGCGTTGACGTCCAGAGGGGTATCATGACCGGGTTCAGGGCAAGAGGTAGCCGCCCCAGTAAGGAGTCCATCCTCTTGCCTTGCGATTAGCGCATCACGATAAGAGAGTTTTGAGCTCCCCTTCACTGAGACAACAGGCACCCTCAGTGAGGCCTTGGGGAAAGACAGCGTAGGGTTGTTGTTAAGGTCCATGGTCCTAGGGATGTCAGGGACCTTAGCCTGCTTATTCCTAGCAGCCAGAAATTTGGTAAGTGCTGGGCATTTGGAGAAATTTGCCGTGTGAGGTCCATTGCAGTTTGCACAACTCGGGGCCTCCCCTGCAGGTCTTTCACACTCCCTCGTCAAATGAGTACCAGCGCACTTGACGCAACGCGGTGGGTGGTTGCAATTTGAAGACGAGTGCCCAAATGCCTGGCATCTGAAACACTGGGTGTAGGGTTTCATGGAATGAAACTTCTCCCAGTATACCCGAGTGTAGAAAATGTGCCCAATTTTAGCCACAGCGTTGAAGGAGGTGCCCTGCGGGAAGACTACCTTATAAGTGCAATAAGGTGATTTCCTTTTTCCTGCAGGAACCAGTGGACTACAGGACATCGGTAGGAGACCCTGCTCCTTAATGTCCGCCAGTATGGTTTCAGGAGGGATAGTGGACAGGCCTTTCAAAACGACTACTAGGGCTTTTTGAGCGTTTAAGGTAAAAGTGTGGAAGGCCTTGTTTCCACCGAATAATTTTTCTTTTAGATCGTAGAAATCTTCCACCTTGACTAGCTGAATTCGGATCCTATCGCCTAGGAATTTGAGTTGGAAGCCTTCCCCGTAATCAGTCTTGAGGGACGCCGAAAGCTTGACTAGATCGCCATCAAAATTTTGGACATAAATAGGAGGCGGTTTGACTGCAGAGGTGGGCGCCCCAGCAGCAGGCAATGGTATCATATTTTGGTCCGCATCTGTACTCTGGCCCGGTAGATGCGTTGAGAGTGTTTCAGGAGTATTTTTTGAGGAGTTATTCGTAAAGGAGCTCAGTATTCCGAATCGATTTCTGATATTTATATTCGGCGTGAATTCCAGTTCCATGCCGCAACCTTCCTGACGTGAGGGGCTGTCAAGTAACTCCACTGGGGTGTTCTTTAGCGTAACAGTGGGACAGTTTGATTTAGCTGGAGATCTGCTGGACCCTGTGTCCCCATTTTTAAGCGGCTTGGTTGGACTCATGTTATGGCTATCCCCAGGTAAACTAACATCCGGGTCAGTCAGTTGGGGTCTGGCTGTGAAGCCGGGGGCCTTCGAGGGCCTCGGCGCCACAGGATCATCAATGCGTTTTTTAGGTTTATTGCACTCCTTCGTGGGGAGATTTTCTCCTATCCAGGAGACTAGCGTATGTGAATTTTTAAAACAGGCGCTCCGTTTATCGGACGGACGCCTAGTTTTAATAATTGCCCTTGAAGTGGACAGTGCTGACGTCGGTATCCTAAGACTGGACAGAACACAGGTAGGAGTATGAAGGTAACCTCAAAAACTTGTACAGTTTACGAGTAGCAGCGGACACGTTCGAGAGGAACGAGGTCAAGACTGAAGACTGCAAGACTGATTGATTGAAGTGTGTGATGTGAAATATGCGAAGACTGATTGAATCGAATTTGCTTGCGCAGAATGATGTTTCGAAATATTCGAGCTTGAATATCCCGCTGCGCTGCGTGCGCCTCCTTTTATACTAGAAAATTGGCGGACTGGCGCATGCGCAGTGAGTCGCTATTTGTTATTTCGTATTTTGTTCGCTTATTACATTATAGTTTGTCTTGTGCTTTTGTTAATACTTATAATTAATTATTCCTAATGTTTTTATAATAATTATTTCTCTAATATTCATTTAAATCGTAAATTGTATATAAAAGTATTTATAATGCGTTTGCGCGGTAATAGAAGATGGTTTGCGTGGTAATGCGGATCGGTTCTGTTTTATCGACAGTTGGTTTTTACAGGTTTGAGTCCCCGTGGGACGTTACAAGGCATAAAATAGACTTAACATCCAATGCAGTTTCTGATCCGTGTTTGGGGATATGGGTGAAGTTAGCCCCCATTTTGTGAAAAATTAAAAGATCATTGTTGTACTAGTTTGTACTATATAGTTTGAACCGTTCAAGGTTTTCTAAAATTCGGAACCGTTTTCGAAATAAATTGAGAAAACCAATTTTAAACACAGCCCTCCCTTTTTAAAATAAAAGTTTTCCCCCCGATTATACAGCATTGTACTAGTTGTACCCAGCATTATACCGTTGGAAAAAGTTGTTTAACAATACTGGTTTCCAAGAAAATAAAAAAATGAAAAGTGTCCCAACTACACATATGAAGAAAAAATCAATGCGTGGAACTCTCACGCGTTAGACGTCGCGTTGCAGGATGACCGCCGCTCGAGGATGTCGTGCTTGTTCATCCACTGCCAATTGACGAAGCGTGCGAATGGTCAGGTACGGCCCGCAGGCTAGACCATACGTCACAGTGTTGAGCGTATATTCACTGATGTCCGTATCGTCCTTCTCTCTCCACAGGATCAGCTGATAGCGGCGGTCGTCCGGATGGAGGAGTATTTGGCGATACTTGTTTTCGATGTCTGCGGTGAGGCAGACACGATGTACACGCCAGCGCAGCAGGAGCTGATGCAGACTCGGGAGGAGGTTAGGGCCTACCATCAGCTTGTCATTTAAGGAGTGCCCCGTTGATGTGACGTACGAGCCGTTGAACACCACCCGCAATCTGGTGGTGTACTCCGTGATGCGGCAGGTATATATATGGCCTGCCGTATATATGGCTGTATGGCTATATGGCTGGCCCTGTAATGTCCCCTCGAATTTTGGTCATATGCGTGAGTTGAATATACTCACGCATAAACTCTTCATAGGCCTGAGCGAACGTGGGTTCCCTGCTGAATTTGGCCTCCATCCGCAGCAGCATCCGCCGGGCACCATGACGAGACCCGCCGAGCAACCGCTGGTGAGTCGTCCGATAATGGTCCTCGCAGCTCTGTTCTTCTGGAGTGTAAGCAGGTGTCACCACGATTTCCTCCTGTTCCCAAAAGCGGCGAACTAATGGTCCGAGCTCTTCCTCAGCGGTGCATTTGAGTGACGAGAGGCCATTGCTGTCGACCGCTCCGCATCTCGTCTCCGTTGTGGCTGGTCCGGACTCGATCCAGCCCAGGGTGGTCTTGTGGGCTATTGGCTCGCCAGTGCCACCCTTGATGAGGCGATCACGCAGGATGAGGGCAAAGACATCAGCTCCCAACAGCAGGTCAATCTGCCATTCACCGTCGTAGCTGGGATCCGCCAGTGGAAGGTCAGAGAGGTGGGTCCATGTCGAAGCTCTGCTGCCGAGGCGTGGTTGGTACGCAGTAATTCGTGGCAGCACCAGAGCGGCTATCGCATGCCGGTCGGCGGAGTTGACATGAGCGGTGAACTCCAACTGCACCCTGCCTCGTATCCGCTCGGGGAGGTGCTTCCCGACACCGACGAGGCGAATGTTGGCTGGCCTCCGCTGTAGGTGCAGTTGCTGGGCCAGTTCCTCGGTGAGCAGAGACACCTCGCTGCCTGGATCAATAAGGGCACGCACAATTCTTGAATCGCCGTCGGGTTTTAGTACCTTGACGCGAGCTGTGGCCAGAAGCACCGTAGGCAGGGTACTCGGTTTGCAACTGGATGTATTGGCTGTGACCTCAGGTACGCTACTGTTTCCCGCGCTGTATTCGTGTACAGGGTCATCGTTTTATTCTGCAACCCGCGCTCGCGCGAACTTGTAAAATGGCAACAGCGCTTCACGGACGCATTCCACTACCACTACGGCCGATACTTCCGCCATCTATGAGCTGTTGATGAAAGCGCACGGTCTTTTAGATGCCAGTAGAAAGCGCAGGGTGCTTTTGGCTTTCGCCAGAGGATATTAGATTTGACGTAGCAGACGGGGAAGAAAACGGTAGCCATTTTAAGAGTGCGATCGCACCGATCCCGTTCAGCGTGGAAATAACTACCTTTGCGACGGTCCAGCTGCGGTATTAGACCACGCTGACGCGATAGTGGCCCGGGTTGAAGAATTTTGGGCCTTTTTCGTATAACTTTTGGACTATAAAAGATATCGGAATGCAATTTGCGCCGTGAAATGTGGCAAAATTATCCCCCTCTTAACGATGGATAATTTAACATATTTTCTTCTTTTTGCAGTCAGATGTGACAGGTGCTACACTTGGCGCCAACATCGTCGAAGAGATTCCACTATAATTAATAAATAATACGAAGGATCGACATAAAAAAATATTTTCTGCAAGTTTAAAGATGCCTCCTTATATCCCAATAGAGTTTAATGCAATATTAACAATAGTTTTTTAAAAAAATTTATGAATTTGGGGGGTTGCTATACGAGAATCGCCCCTTAATGCAGTGTATGCATAGATCGGAGGAAAGGGGTAACTAATGGGACGTGTCTTTGTTTGTAGCGGTGTTTGAATTTTGTTCTACAATTTTTGTGTCTGAATGTTTTAATCTTTTAGCTACCTAACGCTACGCCTACACCGGCTTCCGGTTATGTAATTTTTTGGAACGATACACCGTTATTGTGGCTTTTGCACGCAGCACAGTGGAGTATTTGGCCATAAAAGCTGGCCAAAATGATTTTTTTCGTTTAAATGCAGCCAAATGTAGTTAGAATTATTTCATAGAATTTTACAAAAATATACACAGGACGTAAAAAAATTTAGAAATAAGTTGATTTATTTACAAGATTTATTTTATTGCGTCATTCTCGTATTGAGATTTTCGTATTCTGAGTTACATATGTATCAAGAAATACAAGGGTTTCATGTGAGGAAATGGTGTGATCATTTAATACAGTTAACAATGAAATATAACAAAAAATAAACATTTAAGTTTAATAAAGTCTCTCATCTGTCTCGTCTTACTCTGGGATGAAAAGCCGAAACGCTTCAGGTGAAAATGGCTTGGCTTTTTTTTGGATTTTAGGTTGTATTTTAGTGTATTTTTGTATTTTAGCTAGTTATTAATGGGTCCGAAGTTAATAATAACCGATTTAATATATCTCTGTTGCAGGCTTCTCTCGAAAATTTCCTTGCAAAATTCTGTCTATATAAACGGAAGTGTTTATTCCTGTGTAACGTCCCACGGGGACTCAAACCAATAAACTCTACGGTCGGTAAAGTAAAAACCGACTTGTATTACCAATAGACCATCAAACATACTGCGTAATTTAAATTATTATTACTTTTATATATAATTAGCGATTCAATTGAATATTAGAAGAATAATTATTGTAAGAATGTTAGGGACAATTAATTGTAAGTATTAGTAAAAGAACAAGACAAAATACGATATAATAAGCGAATAAAATTCAAAATTACAAACTGCGACTCACTGCGCATGCGCCAACTGACCAAATCTCGAGTATAAAAGAGGCGCACGCAGCTAAACGGTTCATTCGAATGCTCTGCCTACAGAAGTGTGCTCGCCCCGGAAACGGCAGCGGCCTTCTAGCAGCAGACTTAGCAAAGAGAATCGAGCTCGCCCCGGAAACGGCAGCGGCCGTTCCTAAAGCTAGTATTATAGAGTATTGAGCTCGCCCCGGAGACGGCAGCGGCCTTGCACTATAATACACGAATCAAAGTAAGAGTAAAACTCTGCCGAGAGAAGTGTGCTCGCCCCGGAAACGGCAGCGGCCTTCTTGCAGCAGACGTTACCAAGAGTACGAGCTCGCCCCGGAAACGGCAGCGGCCATACACTGTAACATAACTCAATATATAAATATTCATATTCATTAATTAACATTAACCACGAGTAAGAGTAAAACTCTGCCGAGAGAAGTGTGCTCGCCCCGGAAACGGCAGCGGCCTTCTTGCAGCAGACGTTGCCAAGAGTACTAGCTCGCCCCGGAGACGGCAGCGGCAGTACACTGCAACATACCTCTGTACATATATATATATATATATATTCATATTTAACATAAAAAACCCATAAAAACCAAAAATAATATATATAATCATAGACGTAGGAAATATTAATTACTTGTTATTGTTATTGGAATAAGTGTGTTTGAATAAAAACAGACATTGCGACGTTAAGCCGTGGATTTTACTCCTTAACCGTAGAAATAGAACCCCACCTTTCCTACACTCGAGGGGACGCCGCTCTCCGCTCGAGGATCTGTCGACGCTCAGTTGTCCCCGGACAGTCGAACGTTACACCTGGCTTCAGCAGCTTCCTCTGACAACTGGCCAATCCGTAGCATCGCATGTGAAGTTATGGTTCTTCCGTGTATAAAAATTTTGTGCATTGTCGGTGACATTGGGTGCCAGCCATACAGTTTCACATAGAGCTCAGCTGTCTCCACTGTATACATTGAAAATTTGTCCAAGTCCATATTGTAGCCACTTGATATCGTTTCTATAATTACTTTCTGTTGTATGTTACGTCCTGAAGGAACTGCCTGTAAATCACCCCGAGCGGTTGGAGCAGGGGTTTAAAACAGTTATGATATCGGTTTCGGTTCTTGAAACAGTTATGAAGAACCGATATTCTGAATAACTGTTATAAGGAACCGAAATTTCCGACTATATCGATATCGGTTACGGTTCTACGGAACCGATATTATATCGGTTATAACGGTTCTAGAACCGTTATTTTTTCGGTTCTATATCGGTTCCATATCGGGTCTAAAACGGTTCTGGAGTTGGTTTATTTCGGTTCGTAAATTTGTAATCGTGTTTGGTTGCGGAACGATTACCGGTGGGACGGAGAAGGGATAGATTGCCGACTCAGTCGGTAAGGCCGGGTTCGGCGAATGAGCACAGCTGTGGTTAAAATAAATAATAGTGTTTATTCACTAAGCTGTTGGTTATAAACTGATTTTGTACATGAATTCCGAGCGCGACGGAAGAGCTACGGCGGTACGGCGCGTCGTTTCGCGACGGCGGCGAGTTTGCGGCGTTTCGTAGGAACGGGGATGCGGTATGGAGAACGTTCTGCTCTTGACGGCCTTAAGAGGCGCGTCCGTGCAAGAGTCGTATAGTGGAGGCTCGAAGTGCAATAGGTCTCCAGCCTATTGGGCGCAGAGATACCTCTTCGATAGAGTAGGGCGCAAGATTGCTCTCGGCCTATTTCGGTACGAGGCTGGTAATGGCACCGCGTGACGATAGGTCGGCGCGTGCACACCTCAGGAAGATCCCCAAAAATAGAGCCTCTCGAACGTACGGTACGGCGGTGTGGACCACTAATGCGTGCGGGACGAGAGCTGTCAATCTCGCTCGTCGCGGGCCTTATAAGCGCAGGCCGCGCATCTTCGCTCGCGAGAGACACCGCGGGGCCGTGGCCGCCTAGCGGTCGCGGCGCGAACTAAGGTCTTTGTTTTCGGCACCGCGCGTTCGGATGGCGCGTGACGTGACTTCGTCACAAATTGATCCTTATATATTGTTCCGACGAAATTGTTATATCTTTTAACTCTCCGATGGCTGTGCTTGGATTTATTTTGTCAACGCAATTTCAACGCAGACGTCTATTCTTGCTTTAGCCATCATCTCAGTAGCGTATCTACGTCAATGTTTTGATGTGTAGCTGTTTATTACTCCGTGGCGGAATCGGCTTGACTGTGAAAGTGTGAAAGCTTGCGTTTTTTTCAAAGTAACCATGTGGCGCGGATGGGGACGAATGCTCCTATACAATGTATAGGTAATTTGCTCCGCACGCGTAGCGCGGACGCTCCGCTGAACTCTGAAACGGGCCTAACGTAAACAATTTTTAGCTTAAACCAATCATCGCGAGTTGAGATGTTTGAAGAAGCTCTTGACAAAAGAAACCCATGGACGGCCATCCCAGAATTGAAACAGTGCGATAAAATAGAAACATTATTTCTGATTTGGATGTCGCAGGATACACAAGTCTCATTTGTGAAGTGCATTTTTAGAAGCAACTACAATTAGAAATTCTAATAATAAGTACAAAATTATTTCTTCAAAATAAATTCTTAATATACAGTAATTTGTAAGCGTATTATCCACTTATTTCAATTCCTGTAAAATCGATGCGAGAATCAATTCCAGAACCGTTTTAGAACCGATATAGAACCGAAAAAATAACGGTTCTAGAACCGTTATAACCGATATAATATCGGTTCTGTAGAACCGTAACCGAAATCGATATAGTCAGAAATTTCGGTTCCTTATAACAGTTATTCAGAATATCGGTTCCTTATAACAGTTATTCAGAATATCGGTTCTTCATAACTGTTTCAGTCAGAACCGATATATAACTGTTTGAAACAGTTATTTTCGGAACCGTTTCAATCCCTGGGTTGGAGTGACTTACCGGGTTCTTGCTCTGTCAAAGGGCTAAGGCCCACCTTGACAATACTTACCGGGGGGTAGAAAGGAAGAAAAGGGGTTGAAATAAGGCTTATACAAGGGAATTGAGAGGAACAATAATAATCGGATATATTCTTAATAAAGATTAGTGGTTAGGTACATACCAGGAGACGGCGCTCCGTCTCCGTCGCTGTTCTCGGGACGTTCGCTTTGCCGCCGGACCTGTCGTAGGTCGTGTTCGCTCGCGTTTCGGGCTCGGGTGACGCAGGGATGTCGCTGAACCTGGCATCCGTCGTCTCGCCGTGCTCGCTCCGTCGGTGTTCTTCGCGATCGCGGTGGTCTACAGGGTGTCCCACGGGAGACTGGACAGCGGGATATCTCGTAGCGTGTTGGAGATAAAAAATTAAAAAAAATATGTAAATTAATGGTACGATGGGGCTGCTAGATTAGCCGCGACGGATTTTTTTTCCGATTATTATTTTAAAAGATACGATGGTCAAGTTCGGTTCTTCAAATGGCACTAACTTTTCTGAAGTCCTGAGTTGATAGTGCGTTCCAAGACGAATTCAATAAGCTTTAATGTATACACTTGATTTCCACTGGTTTTTGAGATATTGCGCTTGCAAATTTGCTGATTTTCACTTGAAAAAAACCTCTGGAATAGCAAGGACCGGGGTCGGTCTTGCTGGCGCCACGGGTGGCAGTGCCTGCTGAAATAGATACCTATCTGCCAAAGGTCTACGCAGACCCGAGGGCTGGACAATTCTTTTCCGCCAGAAATGCTACTTTGGTAGGTACATCTGCGGAATCGAGAAGCGCACCGTTACTTTTATTTCGCACTTGCTTCTACGCTCGGATGGCCGGTTATTTTGGGAGGGATGCAAGTTCGATTGGTTAGGTTAGGAGGTGTGAAAGTTGCTAGACTAAATTTCAACCATAGGGAGCAGATTGTATTAGAACCAATCGGATTTGCATCCCTCACAAACGGCTGCTCTCTTGAAGAGGCCCTCTTCACAGCAATGCCCACCTTCTCTCGCACGGAATACGTTAACGGATGCTTTTGTTTTGATATTGAAGCTCGTGTTTATACTCGAGAGGACCACGCGTCGACAGCGGGCCACCCCTTTTCTTCATGTGTCTCCCAACGAGGAGTATTGCCGATGGATTGTAGGAGCGTAGATGTCTAGATGCCAGTTATTGAATTCAGGAGACGATAGAAACACTTTATTACGAAACACACATGTACTATAATTAAAGTAAATTGTATTCCTCTCGGGCAGGAGTACTGATAATAACCGAACTTGCGCCCCACTTCGCGCAGACCGATTACACGGAGGGTAGTTGGGTGTCACACACTGCACAAATGATACAGGGTAATTCTGGAGCAACGCCCGTCAAGGAGATGCGGCCTGGTATCCCGTGGCGAGGACAGCCCTTCGCAGTGCCTCGCCCGAATTTTATGGCTTTTTCCGGAAAAAAAGGTAGGAATCCTGGGCCGAACGTAGCGAATTGAACGGTTTCGACCCTCGAAGGGTTTGGAATATCATTAAGAAGTGCAAATGTACAGGATTTCAAATGTTTGCTTCTTTTCTTCATCGTATCGAGAAGGAAGTGACGCCAATGGATTCCTTATGTTTTTCCGATGAAACTGACACAAAGAACGACGTAATTCGGAAAATAATGAAGGAAATTTCGTTAATAATGGGCCAATTTGCGTGAAATTTGGTACGATCTTCATCGGAAAAACATAAGGAATCCAGTGGTGCCACTTTCATATCGATGCATTAAAGAATTAAGCATTTCTTACTACGCTGAAATTAATATTTCACATTTTCACCCTCGACTGCGGGGGCTCGACCCCAAATTCGTTACGTTCGGCCCAGGATTCGTACCTTTTTCCGGAAAAAAAGGTAGGAATCCTGGGCCGAACGTAGCGAATTGAACGGTTTCGACCCTCGAAGGGTTTGGAATATCATTAAGAAGTGAAAAATGTACAGGATTTCAAATGTTTGCTTCTTTTCTTCATCGTATCGAGAAGGAAGTGACGCCAATGGATTCCTTATGTTTTTCCGATGAAACTGACATCAAGAACGACGTAATTCGGAAAATAATGAAGGAAATTTCGTTAATAATAGTCTGATTTACACGACATTTTGCATGATTTTCATCGGAAAACTCCAAGGAATCCATTGGCGACACTTCCATATCCATACGATAAAGAATAAAGAATTAGTTTATTTCCTAAACAAATAATTCTGGAGCTACGCCCGTCACCCCGTGGCGAGGAACACACCCCGCAGTGCCCATCGAATTTTATGGCTTTTTCCGGAAAAAGGTACGAATCCTGGGCCGAACGTAACGAATTTGGGGTCGAGCCCCCGCAGTCGAGGGTGAAAATGTGAAATATTAATTTCAGCGTAGTAAGAAATGCTTAATTCTTTAATGCATCGATATGAAAGTGGCACCACTGGATTCCTTATGTTTTTCCGATGAAGATCGTACCAAATTTCACGCAAATCGGCCCATTATTAACGAAATTTCCTTCATTATTTTCCGAATTACGTCGTTCTTTGTGTCAGTTTCATCGGAAAAACATAAGGAATCCATTGGCGTCACTTCCTTCTCGATACGATGAAGAAAAGAAGCAAACATTTGAAATCCTGTACATTTGCACTTCTTAATGATATTCCAAACCCTTCGAGGGTCGAAACCGTTCAATTCGCTACGTTCGGCCCAGGATTCCTACCTTTTTTTCCGGAAAAAGCCATAAAATTCGGGCGAGGCACTGCGAAGGGCTGTCCTCGCCACGGGATACCAGGCCGCATCTCCTAGACGGGGTTGCTCCAGAATTACCCTGTATCATTTGTGCAGTGTGTGACACCCAACTACCCTCCGTGTAATCGGTCTGCGCGAAGTGGGGCGCAAGTTCGGTTATTATCAGTACTCCTGCCCGAGAGGAATACAATTTACTTTAATTATAGTACATGTGTGTTTCGTAATAAAGTGTTTCTATCGTCTCCTGAATTCAATAACTGGCATCTAGACATCTACGCTCCTACAATCCATCGGCAATACTCCTCGTTGGGAGACACATGAAGAAAAGGGGTGGCCCGCTGTCGACGCGTGGTCCTCTCGAGTATAAACACGAGCTTCAATATCAAAACAAAAGCATCCGTTAACGTATTCCGTGCGAGAGAAGGTGGGCATTGCTGTGAAGAGGGCCTCTTCAAGAGAGCAGCCGTTTGTGAGGGATGCAAATCCGATTGGTTCTAATACAATCTGCTCCCTATGGTTGAAATTTAGTCTAGCAACTTTCACACCTCCTAACCTAACCAATCGAACTTGCATCCCTCCCAAAATAACCGGCCATCCGAGCGTAGAAGCAAGTGCGAAATAAAAGTAACGGTGCGCTTCTCGATTCCGCAGATGTACCTACCAAAGTAGCATTTCTGGCGGAAAAGAATTGTCCAGCCCTCGGGTCTGCGTAGACCTTTGGCAGATAGGTATCTATTTCAGCAGGCACTGCCACCCGTGGCGCCAGCAAGACCGACCCCGGTCCTTGCTATTCCAGAGGTTTTTTTCAAGTGAAAATCAGCAAATTTGCAAGCGCAATATCTCAAAAACCAGTGGAAATCAAGTGTATACATTAAAGCTTATTGAATTCGTCTTGGAACGCACTATCAACTCAGGACTTCAGAAAAGTTAGTGCCATTTGAAGAACCGAACTTGACCATCGTATCTTTTAAAATAATAATCGGAAAAAAAATCCGTCGCGGCTAATCTAGCAGCCCCATCGTACCATTAATTTACATATTTTTTTTAATTTTTTATCTCCAACACGCTACGAGATATCCCGCTGTCCAGTCTCCCGTGGGACACCCTGTATATCGGCGCGTGAGTGCTCTCCCGGCGAGGCCGTTTCCTGTGTATCGGACGGAGATACGCTCCGCCTAACCAGATTGACCGAGCGCGATTCGTGATACCGGACACTGAAGCGAAGACGCGATCTAGACGACGCGGCTCGCCGTCGCTACTCTCTAGCTCGAAGTCACAAAAACGAATGAATCCTATCGAGTCCGCCCAGGGAATCGTCAAGCACAACCGAGAACATACTGAGGGTCAACCAGCAAAGTCAGGCCTCGGGTCAGTCGGCGTGCAACCAGTCAAGGTCAAAACGCACAGGCAGATCGTCCAGCGGAGAGACCAGGCAACGTCATTTCACCCAACATAGATCACCATCCAACAGCGCATGTGGGAGATGTGGACAGAGGCATCGCTATAAGTGTCCAGCTTTCAATGTCAAATGCAGGTCATGTCAAGCAACAGGTCATTTTGCAAAATATTGTTTCACCAAAAATCGTCATAACGTCAGAAACATAGAGTCACGAAGTAGCGACCATGAAACAGTCGACACAAATGAAAATTTTTTCATAGGTAACCTCAAATGTAAAAACAGCGAAGTTCACTCAAAACAGTCATGGCATCTCAACATAAGAGTAGGTAGAGTAGAAATTACATGTATATTAGACTCAGGGGCTGAAAACAATGTAATGGCGCTATCAACCTATCAGAAAATAAACTTGTCGCAGCCACAATTAGAAAAATGTAACGTAAGAATAATAGGGTTCGGTGATAAAGAAATACCGGTAGCTGGTCAGTGCACATTGCAATGTCATTTTAATGGGTTAACGGAGGCCATTTCATTTATAGTCGCAAGCATTGAGTGTCCAACCGTTCTGGGTCTCCCAACCTGTACGAAAATTGAGATTCTAAAAAGAGTGTATTCATTAATACAAGATGATTCTAACAGCATTTTAACAGAATATAATGATGTATTCCAGGGTCTGGGATGTCTTCCACCTGTCTGTCATCTCAAACTGAATCAGGATGCAAAACCATGTGTTGATCAACCAAGGAAGGTTCCCTTTGCATTGCATGACAAGCTCAGAGACGAATTGTCTCGTATGG
This sequence comes from Andrena fulva, assembly GCA_946251845.1. Classification (NCBI taxonomy): domain Eukaryota; kingdom Metazoa; phylum Arthropoda; class Insecta; order Hymenoptera; family Andrenidae; genus Andrena; species Andrena fulva. Next base: position 41,139,073 of record OX276327.1, read on the forward strand.
AAAAAATGAATGTCATTGAGAAAGTCACGAAACCCACCACATGGGTTAGTTCGGTAGTCATCACACAAAAAAAGTCAGGTCAGATAAGAGTTTGTCTAGATCCAAGAAACCTAAACAAAAACATTATAAGAGAATATTACCCACTAAAGAATATAGATGAAGTCAGGTCAAAATTGATAAGGGCGGTATACTTTTCAAAATTGGATGCACTTTCTGGGTTCTGGATGTTAAAGTTGGACGAAGAAAGCTCAGATCTTTGCACATTTCAAACTCCCTTCGGTAGATATAAATACTTAAGATTACCATTTGGCATAAATGCAGCATCGGAAATCTTTCACAGAACCATGATAGACCTATTTGGGGATCTAGAAGGCATTCTAATATTCATTGACGATTTTCTCGTGTATGGGGAAACAGTGGAAATCCACAATAATAGATTAAGAAAAGTCATGGAAAGCGCTAGACAAGTCAATTTCAAGTTAAACAGGCCAAAATGTAAATTCCTCGTCAAGGAGGTATGTTTTCTAGGTTATGTATTCAGCAAAGAGGGTGTCAGAATGGATACAGAAAAAGTTAAAGCCATTCAAGAATTACCGACACCAAAAATGTCAAAGAATTACAAAGATTTTTAGGAGTAATAAATTACCTAGGTCCATTTATAAAAAACATGTCGGAAAAGACACAGGTTTTAAGAAATTTGCTAAAAACTGATGCAGCATGGGTATGGGATGCAAATTGTGATAAAAGTTTTAATGAATTAAAAGAAACGATCACGAGCGAACCTATTTTAGCTCACTACGATCCCAGATTACCGCTAGTTTTATCAGTAGATGCATCCAAATCAGCAGTAGGCGCGGTAATCATGCAAAATGAGCGTCCAATTGCGTATAGTTCCAAGACATTAACATCCTCGCAAGAGAATTATGCTCAGATAGAAAAATAATTATTTGCCATTCAATTTGGATGTAACAAGTTTCATCAGTACGTCTATGGTAGCAAAGTCACTGTACAAACGGATCACAAGCCGTTAGTATATCTATTCAAAAAACCACTGCATGAGGTTCCCGCCAGATTACAACGCATGATGTTAGCTTTGCAATGGTACGACTTGGTCGTCACATATGTACCCGGCAAAGAAATGTACATCGCGGATACGCTATCGAGAGCGGCCTTAAAGGGAAATTATGTACCCGATTACGAGTCTGATCTACCATATCATATAAATTCAATATACGAAAATTTAGCAATTAGTGAATTGTATCGTGCAAAGTTGACACAAGCGATAAATTCTGATGAAACTTTGCAAAAAATAATGAAATATCATAGTGAGGGATGGCCAAGAGGGAAAGAAAAGATAGAAGACACACTAAAACCCTTCTGGAATTTCCAAAGCGAAATACATGTAGTAAATGGACTAGTATTCAAAAATAACAAACTTATGGTACCACGTTCAATGCAAAAGGAAATGTTGCAAAAAATACATGAAGGTCATCAGGGAATTAATAAATGTCTAAGTCTAGCTAGAGATGTACTACATTGGCTCAATATGAGCGCAGATATAAAAAATATGATATAATATTCCCAAACTTCCATGGCAGCAAATAGGAGTAGACTTCATGTACTACGATAGTCAGACTGTTTGGGAATGAGTAGTTCTTTGCGCCGCCGCACTCTCGATCACCGCAGCACCTCCTGGGCAGCGGAAGTCGCGGTCGATCCGCGATCGAACAACCAATCAGCGTCCGTGTTGTCGATCGATGCTCGAGAATGTTCGAGAAGACGCCGCGGCGGAAATGCGCATCCATCTTGAGATTCATTCTGTTCACAACCGTGCGCAACGTACAACACGTTTTGTTCATTGTCCTTTTACCGCGTTGCTCAACAAGCAATTATTGTGTTCATCTCATTTCAAGTTAATCTGTAAGCTCAAACACGGTGTTCACGACACAGTTCGGGTGCATTTATCAAGAGAGTGTGCATTCGCGATTGTGCGTGTCCGCGTGTACACGTTTTTACACGTATGAATTGTACAAGAGAGTGTACGGGGGCTCAACCCTCTAATTTCAAGTGCGCACAACGGCTCACCCGTTGGCACACTCTTTACAAATAAAGACGTCACATTCCTGTGTGCAACTCAGTGTTTTAGTGCCAATCGCCGATCCTAACCTATCCAGCAACCTCGTGCTCAATCTAACCTAAGAATTTTACAGTTTTGGTCCTTCGAGCCGGATCGGTGATTGTGCACTACAGTGCTGTGTAGTTTGTGTTAGAGGGCTCACAAGCTCATCTCGTGTGCTTCGAAATGGCGGACCAAGAAGAATCAAAGGTCGTCGAATCAAAGGTCGTCGAATCAAAGGTCGTCGAATCAAAGGTCGTCGAATCAAAGGGGTCAAAGTCAGCGGGCTCATCAAGGGCGCCCTCCCCAACATCGATGGTGCTTACGATCCCCACCGAGGCTCTGGGGTCGAGTGGGGAAAAAAGGCCACCGAGGGCAACATCACCAGCAACGTTGCCCTCACAGCTCGTCATCAAGGCCAAAACGCAAATCGGCCGCTTTGACTCGCTTCAGGCCTTGCAGATGCACATGCCGTCACAAGCTCACACTACATCCCTCGACGAGGTGGAGCTAATTGCCGCCCACGTGGAGGAGCTGCATCTTGCCTTCACCCGTGAACATGCACACTTTGAGGAGGCGTGGCCGGTTAAATTCCTCAACCACAAGTACTTCGAGGCCAATATGGCCGTACAGGAGTCGCAACTGTTCTTGACCACCAAGATCAAGCTTAACCGCCTTCGAGAGGAAGTGAAGGCGATGCAGCAGCGTCCACCGGCTGCAACGAGCGCAGTACCATCGAGGGCCTCGAAGCTGCCGGAGATCGCTCTACCCACGTTCTCTGGTGTATACACCGAGTGGCCGGCATACAATGAACTGTTCACCTCGTTGATCATTCAGGACCAGCAGCTCATGGACATAGACCGGCTGCATTACCTGCGGTCCAGCCTCCAAGGTGAGCCATCAGAGCTGGTGAACGCTTACCCGCTCACAGGCTCATCGTTCCAGTCCTGCTGGGAGGAATTGTGCAAAAAGTACACTAATAAGCGTGTGCTTATCGAAGAGCAGCTGGACAAGCTGCTCAACGTTTCGCCGATCGCAACGCGCAGTGCAAAAGCGCTTGGCGAAATTGTGTCCACAATTAGCAAGGTGCACAAGACGCTGACCACCTTGGGAGCTGCTGAGGACATGCTCAGCATCCTGCTCGTTCACCAGGCGACCAACTGGATGGTCAAGTCCACCAGAGAAGCGTGGGAGACGGCAGTAGGCTCATCAAAGACCTACCCTCCGCTGCAGCAGCTCGAGTCATTCATTGCTGCCAAGGTGGTGGCCTTGGAACGGCTGCAGGCGGCGGCTTTACAGAAGGGAAAGAAGGCTCACTCCTCTGCTGCTCCACCAAGCCGATCAATTACCAGCAGGAACGCTGTGCACGCTGCGTCGGGTCAGCCAAGGAAGGTGCAGCAATCGCCCTCGCCGTACAGCTACCCCTGCGACTATTCTAAGGAGGACCATTATATCATCATGTGTCCAAGGTTCAGGGAGCTGTCGGTGGAGGACAGGCGCAAAATTGTCACCACCAACAAATTGTGCCGGAATTGCTGTGGAAGGCATCGCACTGAGGACTGTAACTCCACACGTCGGTGCAAAATGTGCTCAGCCAACCACCACACGATGCTGCACCTGACCAAGCCGACCGCTCACACCGCGGCCCTTGCAAAATCTCACGCAGTGGCGGGAGCCTCATCCAACAGCTCAACCCATTGAAGTTTCGGTGCAGTCGTCAATCCACCATCACTCACACAACAGCGCACAACTCAGACGCACACAGCATGCTCAACAGAACGAAGGAGGCTCAACCAATCATCGCCAGTGCTCACACCCTACTGTTCAGTCACCTTGTTGGCAACAGCCAACGCCCAGCTGATCACTTCAGTGTCATCTTCGCCGGTAAGGTTATTGATAGATTCAGGCTCGGAACTGACATTTGTCACAGAAGAGCTCATCAACCGGCTCAGGATTCAACGCATCCATGCATCCATCACGATCACTGGCATTGGGGGTAACTCATCTATTCAAACCAAAGGAGTCGCACTAATAACTCTGCGCTCCAACTACGATATGTCAACAGTGCACTTTCAAGCACACGTTCTGCGAGCACTGACGTCAAGTTTACCATCGGTGGAACCGCCACGTCAAGAATTGCCACATTTGAATGGCCTTCCGCTGGCCGATCCAGACTTTCTTAAATCAAGACCGATAGACATAGTGATTGGTGCAGACGTGTATGGACAAGTGATCAAGCCCACCCTCAAGAAGGGTGATTCTTCGATGCCAATTGGACAGCTGTCCATTTTTGGGTGGCTCATTCTTGGACCAGTTACAGTGGACCGGCGCACGGTCACAGCACACCACTCTGCAGTCGTGCAGCATGTCGACAACTCCTTACAAGACATGCTGACACGATTTTGGATTCAAGAAGAGCTCCCAACAGATACACCCATGAAGCTCATACCTGAAGAACAAGAATGTGAGGATCACTTTCGAGCGACACACACTCGTGATTCTACAGGACGATACACAGTGCGCATCCCTCTGAAGGAGACTCCGAAGCTGCTGGGTAATTCTTATCAAGCAGCTCACGCTTGCTTGAAGCGTATGCTCGTCAAACTCAATAGGAACGACGAGTATCGCAACCTCTATCAAGGCTTCTTGCAAGAGTACGAGGAGCTCTGTCACATGGTAAGAGCACCATCCCTTTCACCTAATACTCACTCTGTGTTTTATCTTCCACATCATGGAGTATTGAAACCTGACAGCCAGACGACAAAATTGAGAGTCGTCTTCAATGGATCAAGCCCTACTTCAACTGGGTATTCTGTCAACGATTTGATGCATACGGGTGCAAATCTACTCCTTAACATCACCGACGTGCTGCTGTGGATACGCCAGCACAAGTACATTTTTGCCACAGACGTGACAAAAATGTATCGTCAAGTCAAGATTCACGAGGATGATCAAGATCTTCAAAGGATACTGTGGATCGATGACGATTCAAAGGAGGTGCCCTACAAGCTCACAACGGTCACCTATGGGACCAAGGCTGCTCCATTTTGGCGGTCAGAGCTTTACTCCAATTGGTGGAAGACGAAGGTCATCGCTTTCCTCTGGCGGTGCCATCAATCACGCATGCCAGATACGTTGATGACATCTTTGGAGGTGCAGACACAGGTGAGATGCTCATTACAATTACTCACCAATTAAAAGATCTGTGCAACGCGGGAGGGTTTCCATTAGCCAAATGGCATTCAACCTTTCCTCCGTTGCTTGATGCAATTTCTCAAACCCAACGAGCCCAAGGCTCAATTATATCACTCGACGACTGCAATACCAAAATTCTCGGACTTCAATGGAATGTGATCAACGATGAATTTTCTTTCACTTCAAAACCAAGCTCAAATTCACGGCTCACCAAACGCCTCATCTTATCAGAAGTAGCACAAATATTTAATCCATTTTTCCGGAAAAAGGTACGAATCCTGGGCCGAACGTAACGAATTTGGGGTCGAGCCCCCGCAGTCGAGGGTGAAAATGTGAAATATTAATTTCAGCGTAGTAAGAAATGCTTCATTCTTTAATGCATCGATATGAAAGTGGGACCACTGGATTCCTTATGTTTTTCCGATGAAGATCGTACCAAATTTCACGCAAATCGGCCCATTATTAACGAAATTTCCTTCATTATTTTCCGAATTACGTCGTTCTTGGTGTCAGTTTCATCGGAAAAACATAAGGAATCCATTGGCGTCACTTCCTTCTCGATACGATGAAGAAAAGAAGCAAACATTTGAAATCCTGTACATTTTCACTTCTTAATGATATTCCAAACCCTTCGAGGGTCGAAACCGTTCAATTCGCTACGTTCGGCCCAGGATTCCTACCTTTTTTTCCGGAAAAAGCCATAAAATTCGGGCGAGGCACTGCGAAGGGCTGTCCTCGCCACGGGATACCAGGCCGCATCTCCTAGACGGGGTTGCTCCAGAATTACCCTGTATCATTTGTGCAGTGTGTGACACCCAACTACCCTCCGTGTAATCGGTCTGCGCGAAGTGGGGCGCAAGTTCGGTTATTATCAGTACTCCTGCCCGAGAGGAATACAATTTACTTTAATTATAGTACATGTGTGTTTCGTAATAAAGTGTTTCTATCGTCTCCTGAATTCAATAACTGGCATCTAGACATCTACGCTCCTACAATCCATCGGCAATACTCCTCGTTGGGAGACACATGAAGAAAAGGGGTGGCCCGCTGTCGACGCGTGGTCCTCTCGAGTATAAACACGAGCTTCAATATCAAAACAAAAGCATCCGTTAACGTATTCCGTGCGAGAGAAGGTGGGCATTGCTGTGAAGAGGGCCTCTTCAAGAGAGCAGCCGTTTGTGAGGGATGCAAATCCGATTGGTTCTAATACAATCTGCTCCCTATGGTTGAAATTTAGTCTAGCAACTTTCACACCTCCTAACCTAACCAATCGAACTTGCATCCCTCCCAAAATAACCGGCCATCCGAGCGTAGAAGCAAGTGCGAAATAAAAGTAACGGTGCGCTTCTCGATTCCGCAGATGTACCTACCAAAGTAGCATTTCTGGCGGAAAAGAATTGTCCAGCCCTCGGGTCTGCGTAGACCTTTGGCAGGTAGGTATCTATTTCAGCAGGCCCTGCCACCCGTGGCGCCTGCAAGACCGACCCCGGTCCTTGCTATTCCAGAGGTTTTTTTCAAGTGAAAATCAGCAAATTTGCCAGCGCAATATCTCAAAAACCAGTGGAAATCAAGTGTATACATTAAAGCTTATTGAATTCGTCTTGGAACGCACTATCAACTCAGGACTTCAGAAAAGTTAGTGCCATTTGAAGAACCGAACTTGACCATCGTATCTTTTAAAATAATAATCGGAAAAAAAATCCGTCGCGGCTAATCTAGCAGCCCCATCGTACCATTAATTCACATATTTTTTTTAATTTTTTATCTCCAATACTTTAGGAGATATCCCGCTGTCCAGTCTCCCGTGGGACACCCTGTAGAAGCGCAGGGATAGTATGACTAGGCCTTAACGTTCAATAAATATAAAATTAGGTACTAATCAGACTTTAGTTTAGGAATGTGTCCTCTCAAGAAGGTAGGAACGGCGGGCAGCTATTTCCGCCATATGAATGCTGTCAGCCGAGAGCCACCAGTACTTCTCGGTGTTCAATCTACGAAAGTCAAAGCTGTCGACTTTGGGGATAACTGTGGAATATTTAAATTTATCTCTATTAATAATGAAATCATCGTGTTGAAACGCAATACGTTTGTCCGCTTTGTTCCGGCGCCAATGGAATATTATGGGTATATTGTCAGCGTCTTGTATTAAACCTAATCTGTCACATAGGGGGAAAGCCTGTGGTGTTATATAGCCAGTGGTGAGTTGTCTCATGGTAATCGAGGTATCTTGAAACGCAAGTGATTGAATAACTGAATTATTTATGTCGGGTAATTTACTGAAATAATCTCTGGTAAGAGTAATCAAAAATGAGTCAATTCTGGTGATATTTGCAGTATTGTAGAGGGATTGGTTTTTAACATATAATTGCCAATCTGATTCTGGTGTACGATATAAGCGGAGGCAAGCTCTCAAACATTTTCTTTCGAGGGCCCTAGCTCGTTCCATACAAGTGTGGTTGTAATTCCATAATACTGGGGCCGCATACGTGACTATGGGTCGAACCAGCAGCATATATAGTATTAATTTTGCTTTTTTCGATAAATGTTTATTATAAAAAAGTCTGCTGTTAGCGACAAAGGCTCGGTTCGCTTTCAATAATTGAAAATCAAAATGTTTGTTTCCCCGAAGAAGATAATCAATATGAACCCCAAGATATTTTACTACCTTCTTATGTGGGATTAAAAGTTTATTAGCTGCGCCCGGGATTGTGGCTGAAATTTGAAATTGTATGCTGCCCGCTATAGCTTTGGAAGAAAGGTTATTGACTGGTTTTTTGAAAAGAATCGTCTCGCATTTCTGCGGATTCAGACGCAAATTCCAACTCATATAATAACGGTTTACTTTATCGACCGCCGAGTCCAGCGTATTTTGAATTGGTTCAACCCTATTCCCCGAGACGTAAATAACTAAATCGTCTGCATAAGCAAGACAACCAGCCCCATCTTTCTCGTTAAATCCGAAGAGCCTCGGAAGATCGCTTAGGAATATATTGAACAGTACCGGGGAGTTCACAGTACCCTGTTGCAAACCTTCCCAGATCCAGAATTCCACCGAAGAAAGGCCCGAACCATCCGTGGTAAGGAAGGATTTACCCAAAACCATATCCCAAATCAAGTATATAAAAAATAAAGGGAACTTTTTCTTATATAATTTGTGAATGAGCCCATCAAGCCAAACAGAATCAAAGGCCTTCTCTATATCCAAAAATGCAGCTGCAACCAAATGTCTTTTCTCCACTGATTTGTTAAAATCTGACAAAAGCTTATGTATTGCGTGCGTAGTAGCATGTTGATGCCTGAAACCAAATTGATGTGATGGGATTATATCATTCTCTTCGGAGAAGGACACAAACCCATTGTTAATGATAGCTTCGAAGACCTTACTAATGCTTGGGGTTAGGCTGATGGGCCGATAACTGGAGGGGTATTTCGGATCTTTTCCTTTTTTGAGGATGGGGAAAACCTTTGCTTTTTTCCAGGCAGTGGGGAAATAACAGAGGTTAATCGCATTATTAAGTAGAATCGTCAAGGCGATAATTATTCTTGCAGGGAGATGCTTAAGGCAGATCGGAGGTGTTGAGAAGTGTAACGAATCGAACCATCGAAGCCAGAACGGGCCATCGCCGTATTGTCATGTTTAGGCTAGACTTTAGAGGATACGCGTCTGGTTTTCGTCAGTTCGAGCATAGGGCTGTTGTCCAGGGATATTTTATTGAGGTTCGAGTTATCTTAAGCCGGAACCGAGGTTTCCAGGGGTTAAGGTTCCACTCGGGTGGCCTCTCGTCGACTTATTTAGACTTTCGCTAGTGCACACTCTTGAAGCCATAAATCGATCACCGATGTTTCTAGAAATCTGTTCTCAGGCAGTTCGAAGATTTTGGAAGTCCCTTTCTCCCGCCTCACCACTATCCTCGACATTGACACGCCTCCACCAATAGACAGTTTTATTTTACCATCTCTCTGTTACAACTCCACCAATAGTTTTAGTTTGCTATCCGTAGTCTTAAGACTCCACCCCTGCGAGGGATCTTGGAGTCATCGTGCGCTAGAAAATGTGCCATTGAAGGCAGAAGCATTTTAGATTCAAACTGAAACACACTGAGCTCTGCTTGCGAGCAGAGTCTGTATTTTCGAATTACACCTCATACTGTGTACGGTCTGGAGAGGTGTGAACTTCTCTTATTTAATTGTTCATACTTGAGTTTTTATTAAAATATAGAATCTGTTTTGTTATGCTTAAATTGTGTGCGGTGTATACTTCAATCACCCCCATCACCTTGCTTTCTCACTTGTGAACATTCGGTTCATATTTTGGGGCTCTGGCACGACATCACTGTGCCAGAGAGTGTCAGAGAATCGTGAAGCTTTACAACCTTCAAGAAAGCGACGCTCTGCCATAACAGGAGGAATGCCGTCCAATCCACTGGAAATCTTATTAGGAAGTTTGAGACGTATGAGCGAAATATCAGGGGGAATACAAAAGGGGTGGCAGAGAACGTCATCCATGTTAGGACAGAGAGCAGAATTATACTCATTAAATATGATCACGGACTCTTTATTAGCCCGAAAATCATTGAAGTTTTGTCGGAGGGGAGCGATCGACTCATTTACTATTTCTTTGATGCGGGATTCAGAATTGAGGTGTCGGGGGGAGTTTATTGATTCATAATAAGCTCCAAGAATATTCAGTTTGTCAGTGGGCTTAGAAAATATATAGTTGTCGGTATCCGAGCCTACTGCTTCCAAATCACAGCCACTGCTGGCCAAGATCTGTTCGTCATCTCGACGTACCAGAAGTTCCTTAATCCCCATCTTTTGTTTAGGGCGGAAAATGGAGTTAATTTTAGGAAAAAAGGAGTCCGAATCACGATAATCGATGTTCTTAATAACGTTATTCCAATATTTTTCAATTGCGGATTTAAATTCAGCTTTTAACGCCTTAACTAGGGCCTTATGTGCTTTTTTGGCGTTTTTTGTGATATTCCAATGGGTTAGAGGATCTAGAATGTGAATGTGAGGATCTTCTGTGGAGAAGAGAAACGATAGATTTTTTATCCCGTTGAAGCCTTCGGATTCTACGATTAATATATCTTAAAGTATTACTGTACGCTTTGAATCTAGGGATGGAACTAGCGATAGAGTCATTAATTGCTTCATTGATGTGGAGCAGACCTTCGTCGATCTCAGCAATAGTTAGATTTCGATTACTAGGAATGTTTCCGCAAAATTTTTTTTCAACATTCCTCGAGAAGTCTCCCCAACTAGCATTCCGGAAATCATAACGGTGAATTTCCGCCTCAGCCCCAACTTGCGGGATACAGCCACCATACAGCTCAAAAGTTAAAGATAAAGCGAGGTGGTCGCTGTCGTATGGTAGAGTGTGGGCTTTGCCCCCAATCCCGTTCAATAAATTCAGTCTTGCATCCGAGAGGCACATGTCAAGGAAAGATTGCGCAGGCTTAAAAGTAGGTACCGCAGGGGTGATTAATTTTAACTTATAATCACAATCAACTAAGGATTCCCACTGGCCAAGATAGCGACCTCTGGGGTTATTTGCCCTATCACCCCAAATCTTCCTTCTGGCGTTAAGGTCTCCGGCCATAATATAGAAGATATTACAGGAGTATAATTTGAGGTTCACAAATAAGTTATCTAATTCATCAATAAATAATCGCCTACTATCATTTCTGGCGTATGCACTTATAAGATATAATGTATTGCTACCACTAATTGAGAGTTTGATAATGGAAAACTCCAAAATTTCGTTCATATTAACGGACGGGAGAAAGCATTCCTCGTACTGAATGCCTTTTTTAATTAAGATGGCAGTACCCCTACCTTGAGTCGAGTTTGGCCTATCGTTTCTAATAAGGTTATAATCCTTAATTATTAGCTTGTGCTTATTATTTAATTTCGTTTCAGAGATAAAAATCACGTCGTGATTGTAATCTTGGAGGAATTGGAGAAGTTCCAATCTTCGGTAATTAGCTATTATCGAATTAGCATTAATAGCTGCTACTCTAATTTGATTATTAATAATACCAGTATTAGACATTATCTTTTGAGAATAATGAATTTAATATGAATTCTATTTGATTAGGGTTCGCTGCGATTTGAGAGGCTAGTGTTTGAAATTGACTCGTGACCATTGCTGCAATTTCTTCCTTTAGGCTGGAAACCCATCTGGGGGGAGGGGGGTCAGCATTGGCGTTGTCCTCTTGTTGAAATAAACTTCCTGATGAAGTGGGGTGGAAGGAGGCTCTTCTGGGATGCGATGAGAAGGGGGCTGATGCCTTGCATGGTTGCGGATGCTGCTTACCGTTGTTTACAGCCTGGGCAAAAGATAAGTTCTCCCTGATTGGAAGTGAGATCCTGTTAATTTTTTGTAGGTTATTGTTGTATTTCAAAGCTTTGAATTCCTTTTTCTTGGCTAGTGCGTATTTTAAAAAAGGGCATCCTTTGTAAGAGGCTGGATGTCCTGATTGGTTGCAGTTCGCACATTTGAGGGCTGGTCTGTTCTCATGAGAGTTAATACTGCAGGCGCCAGGGGTGTGTGTTTGGGCACATTTAACACACCTAAATGGAAGATGGCAGTTCTTGCTAGCATGACCGATACGCTGGCAATTCTTACATTGAAAGAGATCAGGTTTTTTAAGATGTTCCCATCTAACTCTTTGGTAGGCGATTGCCTTAATTTTAAAAAGTTCTGTGGTTTTACTCTCACTCGAGAGTTGAAGCAGAAAATGATATTTGTTCGGTTGCGCTTTATCAAATATGAATTTAGTCAGATTGATAATGTCAACCCCAGGGATATTAAATTCCAAAATCTCCTGTTTAACTTCATCGGCATCAAAAGAACCTCTGATGCCCTTAAGTAAAATAGACTTAAGTTTCAAGTGCTTCGGAGTATACGTATAAAAATGAATGTTTAACTCAGTGAGTCTAGTGCAGACAGATGCATAATGTTCAAGACTATTTATATATACAGTATGTGCCCCAATATCGGTTTCCTTAATAAGGAAGGCCGATTTAGGAATGTTCAGTGAGGTTATAATCTCGATGATCTTGTTCACTGTGGACTTTTGAATATTAATAGGCGGAGGTTTCAGATTCTTCCTCTTCTGGAAAGTATTAGAACTGGAAGTATCTTTTTCTTCCCCATCAATATCTATATCATTTTCTCCAGAGAGCGGTAGGAAGCGGTTCGTTTCACACTCACTAGGTTGAATATTCAATTGAGTCGTAGCAGCCTTGCTGGTTTTCTTTGGAAGCTCCCACCCATCTGTCGGCGAATTTTGGAGATTAGAAGTACCCGAGGTTCCCGGGCTGCTCTCTGGCGGCGTCCCGCCCACGCTTTTCCGTGCGAAATTGAGGTTAGGTATAACCTTCGACTTTTGGGGAGCACCGAATTTTTTCAAAAAATCCTTATGCATCCGATCTAATGCAATCACTTGGGTCTTCCTAGCTTTTTGAGATCTGCGTCTTGTGACCGGGCCACTTCCTTCGTTTTCTTTATTATCTTCCGAAGGCGAGAGACGACGCTTCTCGCCTTGTCCACTCGGCCCCGGTGATCCGGCCCCAAACATAGTGTGGGAGATATATTATACGCATTCGAGCGAAATAATGCTGCACAACACTGAAAGCGTACCGATCACTAATGAAACACCACTATAAAACACAATTTGGTGAACTGTATATTACTATAATATACAAAAAACAGTGAGGAGCACGATCAGCACCGATCTATCTGCCTTGACAGCTAAACCGGAAGTCAGACGAACACTTTACCGCCGCAGCTACAACCGCTGATTGATAAGATTGCTTACGTATTAGAACTTATACTCCTACCGTGCAATACTTTAAACTCAAATTATTAAAAAACGAAGGCTCATTTGACAAACCCCATTAGGGTTTTGTAACACTATAGCTGCGTACTACAAATTTCACCCGGTGTCATTTTAGGTTAGGTTGGAAAACAGTCTTTAGACCGAACCTTTACATTTGTCTTCTCTTCTCTCTTTTCTCTTGCCAGATTGTATATACGTATTTGTGCAATAAAGACGTTTAATAATAATAATAATAATTTCAGACATTAAAATATACAGTACCTACTTTATCTAAAAAAATTAAATTGATCTTCGAATCTCCTCTATAATTTCATGTACCTACATACAACTCCCGCGATAACACTTTTTTCATATCTTCAACGGCCGACGAGATATTCTAGCGTATCCAGTTAAATGAAACACGCCGTATAATCCATTCGACGTAATGTACATATTTCGAAAAATTTGGACAAAGTCATAGTTGCTTCAGAATATTGTTGTAATGTTTCCATAAGTTTTCACTACAGTATTGCACGGCAATGTGGGTGCAATTTTGCAGAAATATTGTAGGATCGTTGCCACTGGAACATTGCACGCCGATGTGCGCGGAATGTTGCAGGAATATTGTAGGATCGTTGCCAATGCAACATTACACGGCAACGTTCTTGCAATATTGCTGCAATATTGTAGGATCGTTGCCAATGGAACATTGCACGGCAACGTTCTTGCAATATTCCTGCAATATTGTAGGATCATTGCCACTCCAATAATGCACGACAATATTGCAGGAACGTTCCTACAATATTGCAATGCAACCTGGAACAACGCAATATTGCAGCAACCTTCCTGCAATACAGCTGCAACGAAGTGTGCTGTATGGGGTACAGGGGTATAGCACCGCGGTCAATCCTGTCGTAGCTGAAAGTTTGAAATTTAGACCGATACAGGACCAGTTGATATTGTTTTCAAACCTCATTACAGTTCATGTTCAGATTCATGTTCAGATTCTTATTCGGTACAATCCGAAATTCGATCACTCCGAATACTCCTAATTATTCGAATATTCGAATAGAAGAAATTATTCGTATTCGAAATTATTTGAATAGTCGAATAATTACAGCTCTATGCTGTACCACTCACATGACTTCTTCCGCGTGCACCGGTGCTGGGACTGGTTGCCCGCTGTCAGGTGAAACATACCAAATCTTTAAACGCTTATAATTACAATGGAAAATCTCAATCGCAATTTCGCCATCATCATTTTCGTTTTATTTTGACGTTTAAAATCACCTCTTAAACCGAACACCCTATATATCTCGTCTGTGGTAAGACGAACACGATGTACACTGACACCGTTACCATTTAGATTTCGTGTACACAAATGAAAGGCCGTATGCATATTGTCTACTTACTGAACACCTCCAGGGGCATGCTAGTCCTTACTTTTATTGCGAGAGATAAGATAACAGGTAACGAGGAGATTTGTCTTTACAGATCTCAAGGTGGAACCACCATGGTTGGACAGTTAAGACTGACGGTAGTAACCATTTTAATCAGTTTTGGTAAGTAGATTTTCTGATATCACACGTTCATTACTATTTTTCTGAAACTTTTATGGAGATGTACTGATTTATTAATTGAATTGAATTTGGTCGTTGAGTACCTTCATTATGAGCAGGTTTAACTAGTTTTTGTATATTATCTGCATTATATAATAATTTAGAATTATAGATACGTGTTAACCCTCGGTTGTCACACTGGGTCAAATTGACCCGGATTTCGACTTTGCGATCAAATATCTTTGAGGCATCATTGAGAATTATACTACTGGCGCCATGTGGTAGTATTTTCATGTATCCTTTACAAGTAGACTTCCCGACTGTGTGGAAGCGTCAGTGCGTGTTTGAAAGCCGTCGAAATTTGAGGTAGGGTCAAATTGATCCACGTGTGACAACGGCGTCGTTTTTACTCCAAATCGGATACAGTCATTTTTGTGACTGAAAGCGATCAGAAAACTAAAAATAGAAGTATTTTCAGTGTCCCACATGTTGTGCGACCGGCACCGTACTTATTTACGTAATGACTGTAGACTTGTTTTTAATTTAACATACTTTGTTACTGCTAAAATTAAATTTTATATTCTTGGAATAATAATAAATGTTTTTTTCCTGTACAAATGCATGAATATTTCAACCCAAATGATGCCACCATTCAGTATGCAATATAAATACCTTTTTTTAAAGCTCCGATATAGGACTATTTTTTTATAAAAGCAGCACATTTCAAGAGTATTTATATAAATTTTTAGCTAAAAATATTAAAAATTAAAAAAGTTATGATTTTTTAAGCAAAAAAATTTTTTGTCGGAACACTTATTCGTTCAAAACTTTTTTTAAGCATGATGATACTATAAACGTCAACTTTCAACGATGAGCATATATTCTACAATGCTCAAAGTTGATCTCTGAATTTTTGCAACTTAATTTAACAAATAGTTTTTAAATAACAACTGATTGAAAATTGGCAGGGTCAAATTGACCCAGTGTGACAACTACGTTTGAAAAAGGGGGTGTGACAACCGAGGGTTAAGGCATGTTGTAAAACAAAAATTTCCATCGCAAAAGCCATTTCATCGCAACAGTGTCCCCTTCAGTTTGTGAATTAATTGTGTAGTATCTTAAGAATCAGGGAAAATAAGTCGTTGAATATGTACATAGTATGATCACAATGATGGTACAACTGGGCATATAAGGTGATTCCTCATCCCAAAATTAATCAAAAACATCGAATGACGTTTTTTTATATAAGGTTTTGTACTTGAAAAACCCGGGTTTGCATAATTTGTTAAGTACGCGTAGGTACACTTGACTAATCGTCAGAATAGATTTGGTATTTCTGTTTGAATTGGTGCCCTTATTAGATTTCTGGAATTGTAAACATTTGGGATATAGATGATTATTGTAAATGTTTAGACAATTTAATAAACAACTGTTCTCAGAAAGGAATTGTTGGAAACCTTGATCTTGTTGCCAATTGCTAAGTTAATGCCAGTCGAGTGATAGATTCGTGAATTCTCGTTACTGTATCCTGATATTGTATTATTTTTGTTTCATTTTAACGAAACTTGAAATATCTCTACATACTCCACTGACTTCACATAACCCCATAGGTATGATATTCAAACAGATCCATAGTCAAGTGCATGCGTAGTTAATAATTTTAAAAATCGATATTCTCGAAAACCAAGCTCTCTACGTACAGAAAAACTTCATTTTACGTTTTTGATTTATGTTTGTACGTAGAATCACTCCATGCCTGGTTTTGCCATCATTGTGGCCGTATCCTCTATATTGTTTACGACAGAACGACCACTAGATAATGTTTTTGTATATCGCTTTCTATATATTAAATTATTTCTTTAATAAATGAACAGCAAATGCTTAAATTTAAATATAAAAATCTGCTATTTGTACACTTTATGTAGAAGAATTGTTAAAAAACAAAAGCATACAATTCCAGAGCAGCATGTACGATATTCAATTTAATGTAACCACCTCGAATAGTTCTATTAAAATTATTTACTTCAAGAAACATTTGGTTTAAGTACGGTTATGTTTTTTAAGATTTTGATACACTTTGTGTTTTAAACGAAACTGCAGGCTGTGGCTTAATTAGTGGTACAATCGGAAAATTGGATTTTAATATTTGTCGAGTACACGTGCACTTAAGGGGGGAAGCCACTGTGACGGTCGAAAATAAAGGCTATTTTCAAGACATTCTTTTATAATGGAGTGTAACTTTCTACGAAAAATCTTTATTACCAACTGAAAATACATATATTTGGCAAATATTTTATGCTCGCAGATTGACAAAATTTTCGGTTGTATGGCCACAGCATACGATAACGTCAGGCTCTGCAAAAAAAATTACAAAACGGATGCACGTGTAACTTTCCAACATTTGATCCGAATTGAAAAATTCGAACGGTTTCTTAAAGTATATTACAATAGCTTCAGTTGCACGTACCAGTTTTTTGATCGAATAATTCATTCAATAGTAACATTGAAAAAACATGTTGATTTTTTATACTATTGGGTCAAGATTTCTTCTCAAGTCCGCCATTTCTTCAAAAAAAGAATATTTTTTTAAATCCGTACATGCAACTGAAGCTATTGTTATATACTTTAAGAAACCGTTCGAATTTTTCAATTCGGATCAAATGTTGGAAAGTTACACGTGCATCCGTTTTGTAATTTTTTTTTGCAGAGCCTAACGTTATCGTATGCTGTGGCCATACAACCGAAAATTTTGTCAATCTGCGAGCATAAAATATTAGTCAAATATATGTATTTTCAGTTGGTAATAAAGATTTTTCGTAGAAAGTTACATTCCATTATAAAAGAATGTCTTGAAAATAGCCTTTATTTTCGACCGTCACAGTGGCTTCCCCCCTTAACTAACTCCAGACTTTTATTGGATCTCCCTATACAAGATTTCTATCTCGGTAGCGAGATCCGTTCAATCGAGATGTAGTCAAGTAGCTATGACTATACTGACAAGGAAAGATCCCGAACCCAGAAATTCAAAAAATTCTGAGACTTTCTGAATATGTAGGGGATATCCTTCTGATTACAACGCAATTATTGTTTACTGCCTAAATTCACACTAGTATATGGTATAACTCGCGAACTGTAAGAACAGTAAGTTACCAAATGATAGTCCTAATTAAGGGGGTATACCCGTTTGAAAGTGTTAAAATTTTGATTTTTTTACATATTTTCATAGATTGATGTTTGAGGAATATTATGAAACAAGCCCGATGTAAAAATTCGGAAAATTTACGAAGTTATTGAGTGAAACAACCCAGGTAGCACGGGGCGGCTCGACCGATCGCAGCGGAACTACATTTTTCATTACGGTGGCCGTAAAAACTCGCGCTATGTTCAACCAATTCACTTTCAATTTTGCATGCAGAATCGTAATAAGATTCCACATCGAGCTACGGCGCCTTTTATTATTCCGATTCCCTGTTTATTATTTATAAAGAAAAAACGTGGACTTTTCTCTTAGAAAAATCTAACTTTATACTTTGATCTCACCATTTCCTTATTTTTCAAATTTTTCAAAATCGGCGCCGCAGATCGATAGCTGTTAACATATTTTAAAAAAAAATTTACTGTTTTTGATTTCAGACACGACATACAGCTTTTTTTCAGGGCCACCGTGTAGCCGTCTCAAATCGAGAGAATTTCGGATATGTATCCGTAACTTCCGTAAAAGAATAGTTTTTTAACTGAAACTTTTTTTTAAAGTAGTTCATAATACTATGTAAACATAATACAAAAACGGAAAATCTTCATCAAGCCGTTGACCTGTAAAAAAATCCACAAAATGTACACATTTTCCGAGCGTTCAAACGGGTATACTCCTGAAAAGAAGTAACTTCTGTCTTGAAACTTCATTCTATGCAAAGTTATGAATTCATATTTTTATAGACTACAACACAGTAGTACAGAAAATATGTGGTGCTACTTAAAAAAGTGAAAGTCACCTTCATATATCAGAAAATATAAAATATCAAAAAATTACAATGCATCTGTTCGACAAGTCGCACCATATACAATACAGTAGACTCCCGTATAACGCGGTTAATACATTATGCGCTATATAAATTCGCGTTATAGGAAATCGTGCTGTACGGGAATTTTTCTCGTATAACGCGCACAATCTAAAGTACATATTTACACTTAGCCAACCGCGCGCGCCACAGCTAACTGTACGCTTTCCACCGCGGGAGATCTGCCCAGACGGTGCTGCAGGGAGAGGTGGGAGATCTCTCCAGTCGGTCATGCAGCGACTTACTTCAAAGCGGGAAGATCTTTCCATTCGGTTGGCTAACAATAAGTGTTAAGAGTTACCGCGTCAAAAAACAAAACAACGATGAAACATAAGAAGCCGGTAACGATGAAGAAAACAATCTAATGCTCAACTAAAGCAGATTTAACGGGGTAGACACGGGTAATGCAGCGCGCTGTGTATACCGACACAATGTGGCCCGAAACATGGGTTTGGGAAATTACGTTGTTTGCCCTTATATGGGCAGATTTTGGGCTGGGTGAGGTCTCATATGAAAGAGGAGGGTTCAGTGCAGCGCGCTCTGGTCATGGTTCGACGAGATTGTGTTGATATCTAATAATATGAGTGTTCAAAGTAGAGCAAAAATCGACAAAAAAAAAAGAGTTTTGTGACTCAAACGATGACCAGAGCGCGCTGCACTAAACCTTCCTCTTTCGAATGAAACCTCACCCAGCCCAAAATCTGCTCATATAAGGACAAACAACGTAATTTCGTGACTGCATTCCCAAATACGAGTTCCGCCATATTGGCGATAAACAGGCAAGTCACGTGACAAATTTAGTTCAGGTAGTGGATTCGAGATGGCGCCTACTCAGGAGGACTGCCAACGTGGAATCATACAGAGGGCCGAGGCACTTTTATCTCAATAAAACAACAAAAACGTGGAATCATTGCAAATCTGAAGCGTTAGGTGGATACAGTATTCCCTCGCTGAGGGCTCGCTGGTCGGGACCGGCGTTGAGCCCGTATCGTGAACGGAGCCCTAATTGCCTAATTCCGAGTGTTCGTTTCTCGCTTCTTTCTGGCCGAAGGGGGGAGCGAGATGGAACGCTTTGCGTGCGCGACGGGCGCGAGCGCTCAGATGAAATCGTGACTGCTCGACGCATGTGCACCACGGTCAGATAGGCACAGCACGAGCCTTTTTTGCGCCTTAGGTGAATGTTGTCCAATTGAGCCCTTTATTATAATATATTTATTTGAGATTATTGATGACCCTACTCTGAATTTTAAAACAGTTGCAGTACAATTTGTTGTATTTCATTTAAAAGTTTATTTTCAACAATGCCAACAATGAAAAGACCATTTTGCGCCTCTTGTCAACCTTACGCCCTAGGCAGTTGCCTAATTTTTCACAGTAAGGTCATAAATAATCTCAAATAAATGTAATATAATAAAGGGCGCAATTTGACAAGTTCCCCTAGGGCGCAAAGAAGACTTGAGCCGGGCTTGCGTCAAACTTTTGCAGAAGCAGTTTTCGTGTCCACGTTGACTGCTCACGACCATCGCGCACGCCCGTCGCGCACGCAAAGGACGGAGTGTCATGCGTCAGAAGGAGGGAGCGAGACAAAACGTCAACGCGTCGTCTGCTCCTACCGTCCTCACTCGCTCTCGTTCCATCTCGCTCTCACCTTCGCCGGACAAGAGTGAGACAGAACTGGTGGGGATAGCGAAAAGTCCACATCGTGTACGCCAAATCGAGCCCTCAGCGAGGGAGTACTGTATATGTGCCACGGTAAAAGCGTGATGCAGTCAATGTATGCATTTTCGTACGATTAGAGGTTAGGTTATATGCATTTTAGGCATACATTTACTAAATTAACGCTTTTACCGTGACGCATAAATCACTTGAAATCGACTTTACGTTTAAATTTTTTCAAGTACAACGCAACAACTGAGAATTTCTTTCCACATTCAGAATAGAATATGGAAATAGCAAACAGCTCTCTCTCGCGTTCAGCAGGCAGCCGTCGATTTATCGGTATTACCATTTCTGTGCAGAAAAAACCTGCTGTAATACCGACCTGCCAAATCGGCCAGGTCACGTGACGTGTCTACCCCCTTAAGAGTGACCGCGTCAAAAAACAAAACAACGATGAAACATTAGAAGCCAGTAACGATGAAGAAAACAATCTAATGCTCAACTAAAGCAGATTTAATTCTTAAATCAGGTAATTCCAGTGTTTTATTATTTGGCGCGTTGTACGAAGATTCGGGTTATTTGAAAACAGTAGTCGCAATATCTTTGGCGCGTTATAGGAATTCGCGGTACACGGGAGTCTACTGTATATCTCTTCTTCTTCTCTGCATATATAAACGAAAACGTATGTTTTCCTGTTCCCTCACAACTCAGGAACTAATAGATCAATTTCGATGCGGCTTTTTTTAGCGTGTAGTACAATTCTCAGGGAAGGTTTAAGGCTATATATCATCTCGATATTACTAAATGGGACTGAGTAATAAGCGAAATAGTGAAGCGAGGCAGATAGACCTTATCTTACATGGCGTTTACCGTTCTACGCGCAAGAGATGCGCGTGACGGTTTCCCGCACAGTGGTGGGGATGCTTGAAGGTCACATCGTTAGTTGCATGTTTAATAAAGAAGTCATGACTCGGCCGGCTCGCGATGGATAGTACGCAACGCGACCGCCAGGTGGCGACCGGGCCGAGCGCTTCTCGCAGGTGGGATACAGCAGTAGCCACAAATCCGTAAAAAACAATTTCAGGATTTTGCACTGATCAACCCCTAAGGGGATGAAAAGGGGTAAACTGTGTTTTCATGGAGTCCTTAATATCTCTTAGCCCCGAAGCGAAGCGCGGGTATATTTGCTAGTTGCATATAAAACAGTTTTCATGAAATCAATATGTATCTAGTTATTTCAAATGGTTCTTATTGACTCAACCTCCATAGGGTTCGTTCGACTTATGTCCAAATCGCCCGCAACGCCCGTGGTTTTCCTTTCCAAATTTATGAAAATCTCTTTAAATATGGAAGAGAAATCTGTGAAAGAGCCATTATTGGAAAATACAGGTTTTTAAATATAAATTACGACTCATAAACAGGAACATATAATTTGTGATATACATTTCATTACAAATACGGGAAATTCGTGGGCGCGGGCGACTTGGACGTAAGTGGAATTCGCCCTTCATTTCCTTTCAAATTCGTATTTCTCAAGTGCGCCGGTGAGTATGGACTGGTGTGCATCCCCTAAGTTCCGAAATACCTGGCTTATAGAGTAGGCCCGCCCAACTTTTGTTCTTGCGTTCGAAGAGCAACTGCGGGTGGTTGCGAGCGGAGGCAAGAGCGACGGTTGTGCCCCACCATGAGGACCGTTCGCTCTTCAGGGGCGCGAGGGGTCTGGCTTGGTGCCTTCAAGAGCGCAGAGCAACTCACGGTAGCTCGTGCGAGCAAAAGCCTGGACAGGCCTATAACAAGAATGTCATAAAGGCTGTCATTTTATTATATATAAACAGTATAAGTGTCAGACCCTTGTTTCGGCCACTGAATCCAACAGCCAGTGCAAAAACACAAATAAACACGTACAGAAGAAAGCTCGTCTTTCCCTTGCTTTCGACGTGCCCGTACGTAGGCCCGAATTCTCTGATGTGCCGATAACTTTCGGATCGGCTCGAGGCATGCGGCGAGCGCCCCGAAATATAGTGCCTATACGAGCTATAGTGACTTAGGTGTGACGGCACTCAGCGGGGTCTTAACCGACACCCTGCTGGGTACTGGCCGCTAAACGTGCCCCCCTACTATCTTTTGCAGGACTGTATTTAGAGAAGACCAGGACAAAATCGGGGCCCTAAAGGTTAACATAAAATAAAACAGTAATTGAAGATACACCTAAGTCACTATAGCTCGTATAGGCACTATAATACCTTATTCTTACCCAAAATCGTGTTTTACAAAAACTCAAATGTTTTTCAAAAACTAAGGGTGATAGAGCAATTCTGCTTACGGATTCGGGTTTGGGACGAATAACTCTACTAGGGTCCCGGAGTGAATACTGCAGACCAAAATTCGTGTTGGACAGTGTAGTTAAGGAACTCCTTTTGCGTACAGTAGTTTATACGTTGCGTTATATACTAATTTTAAGAGATAAAACTCAAAGATTTCGTCTATATTTTTGGAAGTAATACATAAATATTATTATTATACATCTAATAAATTGTACTTTTATTAAAAAATATTCACTGATACTTTTAAAATAGCCAAACACAATTATGTTCGAAATTGACGAGAAATTACTATTATCTCAAAATTTCAACGCAAATGCGGCACGTGTTCCTGTTGTACAATCACTTTGAAACTTTGCACACATCATTTTCTCATCAAGCCTCATATTTTAGGGTGGTAAGACAAAAAATCGGAAGTTGATAAATAAGGACCACCCTAATCAACACTCTTTACGCGAGCGTCACGCTCGAGTCGTTACAATCAACTGTTCGTTCCCGATGATTTTCGACAGTATTAAACAAATGAATAAATAATATTTTATTACTTATACACAGAAGTCGCATATATATTCCACTTTTTCGCGCGATGTCAATTCACATATGATGCATTTAATCCATATTTCGCCACGGTGGACCACGGCATAACATCCGCCACAAAACATGCATATTGCATCGGTGTTATCAGAAGCTTCATGAGGAATTTCGATGTCTGAAATATCAGAGGATGGGTTTTGGGGTTTATTACCCGGGGGCCATATTACCCTCCATTATTGGGGGGGGGGGGGGGGCAATATATCAACACGCATAGATTAAGTGATCTTACTTATAAATATCGATTCGAAGTACCTTTTATCAAATATATCCCGACACACAACACTTTAACTTTCGTAACCTACAAAAAATACTTCTTCTTGGTAACGACGAAAAGTTTCGCTTTGCAGGTTATGTTATTTATGCTTATTATTAGCGACGACTATGACCCACCTAGTGTCATATGTTTTTCTCTGTGTACGAGGGTGGTCTGAAAAGTTTTGAGCCTCAACATGAAGATGGCGTTACTCGTCTAAACCATTTTGGCACTAGAATCGTAAATGCGTCGCAAGATAGCTGTGAAAATTTCAGTCATTTTAGACGCCCAGTTCTTATTTGACAGTCATTTGTGTCAGTCGGTGTCAGTGTTTTTGTAAAAATGAAAAAGATTGAATATCGTGCCGTGATTAAATGCTTGTATTTGAAGGGCCATACGTCTACACAAATTAAAGCCGAGTTGAACGCTGTTTACGGGGACTCTGCCCCATCATTTGCCACCGTGAAAAGATGGGCAGCAGAATTTAAACGTGGTCGTACCAGCTTGGATGATGATGAGCGTTCGGGACGACCACTAACTGCGACCACCACCGATAACATCGAAAATGTTCACCAAATGGTACTGAACAACCGTCGAATCAAGGTTAGAGAGATAGCAGGGGCTCTGAGCATATCGAAGGTGAAGGCAGAAATTGCGAAAAAAACGGCCGCGTTTACAGAAGAAAAAAGTGCTGTTCCATCAAGACAATGCACCTGCTCACACTTCGGCGGTCGCTATGGCCAAAATTCACGAATTGCGGTTCGAATTGGTTGACCACCCAGCGTATTCGTCAGATCTGGCCACCAGTGACTTTTTCCTCTTTCCTAAGCTAAAAATTTGGCTCGGAGGACAGAGATTTTCATCAAAACGTGGAGATTATCGCATCCGTAGACGCCTATTTTGCAGAGCAAGACGCTAACTATTATTTGGAAGGTTTAAAAAGGTTGGAGCATCGCTGGGAAAAGTGTATTGACTTAATAAAAGGAAACTATGTAGAAAAATAAAACTGCATTTGCCCGATAAAATATTTGTTACTATGTTAGGCTCAAAATTTTTCAGACCACCCTCGTATATAGCTAGTAGCTGCAGTGGATTACGCTATTAGCCGCTAGATGTTTTTGTTTATAATATGAAAATCACGAGGGGGCCAAATTATCAGCAGGGGGCCATAATACCACCTTTTACTCTACCATATCTCCGACATTAATTACAAAGGTAGGGTGTCGGTATGTATTAATAAAAAGTAAAACGTAGTAAAAAGTAAAAAGTAAAAAGTAAATCGAGTTATGTCTAGAACTGCGCTAGATAATTAAATATAAATAATTTAATAATGCTTGTTCAAGAAATTGTGGGGCTATGCTCGATCGGTTCGACCGTGACTTCTCTGGGGCAGGCCCACTGCTGCCCGATCATCCGTATGAGCATAGAGCAGGTATAGGATAGACCTATCACGCAATGTGATTTTGTATCACACGCTCGGGGGGCTCGCGAGCCCCCTTACCATTTTCGTGTCTCACCCAACGTTATCGATTCAGAGTGGAATTCGAACGCAATCCTACAAGCGGTTAGAATTGAAACTAAATATGGTGAAAATTGCTACGAAAAATGCAAACGTCCGAACTTAGTTCCGAATTTGTTTAAAAAATACAGTACGTTTGTAACTAAGCAGGAATACCTCAGCAAGGAATTGGAACTTGGTATATTTCAATAAGGTGCTGAAGCAGAGAGGACTTTATAAAATGTCACAAACCCGTCAGTTCCAGTATCTGGGTGAAATATTCCAACTTGCACTTATCCTTCTATCTTAACACTATACTCGTGATATGGGGTCGGGTAGGAATAATCCAGCAACATTTCAAGTTACATATTTTATTCTTACATTCTACCAAAGTATTCCAAGTTAAACAAAGTTCTTATATATCCAACTAGAATATTTGACAATCGCAGCCATCGGCTCGGTTCTCACCGATTACCAGGTCTCACCACGAGGAGGTTGCTGCGCTTCGAGACCCGTAGAGAGATAGATGGAATCAAAGTTCCAACGATCTCCCTGTACATGAAAAGCTTAGCCTACCAAACCAAAGAGATGGATGGAAACGAAGTTCCATCGATCTCTTCGGTTTAGATACAGAATCTAGGAAACTGCCAAGCAATCACTCGATTAAAAGAAATTCAGCAGAGAAGGAAAGACAGAAGGTAAGCATGAAACGAGTATTGGACGGCGCATTTCCTACCACCATGCTGTCCGAGTCGAAAGGGAAAAGCGCTCGGCGCCTCGCAGGCGATTCCTGTTGCTCCGAGCGACTCGCCAGGAGCAACACTAGGTGTGACCTGACTCAAGCCGACTAACGCGGAGATTGGGTAGTCGGACAGGGTGACTTACGCAGGCAGTATACCAGAAGGTACACCCCCTTACGCCCGAAACTTTTCCCTTTCGACAAGAACACCAGGGGATGAAACCGATCCACCCATACCGATTCCATGCTCAGTCACTTGCTTCCGCAAACGGAAGCAGCAGTGACCTCCTCATCACGGATGAGGAGCCAGCAAACGAGCAACAAAGTTAATAAAATTCAGTGACTACTTGTCAATTTTACATGGGGCCTTAAATACTTCATGCTATAATAAATTAGCCTAGGCTTCATTAGATGTCTTCTTTCACTATCACTTTGCACTATCACTTTTCACTATCACGTTTCACTAGTTTCTTCTTAAATATATTATGTAATTAACTGCCTTCCCCACGAAACGTTGTATCTGAAAAGCTGAAACAATCAACTACGTTATGTTAGTAATGGTGTGGTCGGTCGGGAAGGAAATTAAGAAAATACTTATTGAGTTAGTCTCGATCGAGATAATTGCGACCAATAGGAGATCACGTACGAGCATGCAAACCCATAGTAGAGATACGCGAAGGAGAACAGGGAATGTAGACCCATCGATGAGATCCATGACAGAGTAACAGAAGTCATACAAAACCATCGAAGAAATCCATGAAGTGAAATAAATCATGCAAAACCATCGAAGAAATGCATGATATAGAATAAACCATGCAAAACCATCGTTGAGATACATGAAGGGGCGAGGGAATGGCAACACATTGAGAAGATGCAGGACAGGGAAGAAGTCATGCAAAACCATCGTAGAAATCCATGAAATTAAATAAATCATGAAAATCCATGGAAGAAATGCATGAAATAGGACGGATCATGCAGACCCATTGAAGAAATGCATCAAATAAAATAAATCATGTAAATCCATCGAAGAAATGCATCGAATAAAATAAATCATTTAAACCCATCGGAGAAATTCATGAAATTGGATAGATCATGCAAACCCATCGCCGAAAAAAACGAAATAGAACGACTTATGCAAAAATCTTCGAAGGAATGCATGAAATAGGACAGATGATGAAAAACAATCGAAGATATCAGTTGGAAATTGAGAGAAATCAGTTTTAACCTGGGCAGAACAATAAAATTTTAAATTGCTTAACGAACCCGAAAATTTCATCAGCACCAACCGAATAAGCTAACCCAGGTCAGGGGCGGGCGAGGGGCCGGAGGAGGTCCCCAGCAAGTCCAGTAGGTCCGAGTGGTCCATGTGGCTCGGGAGCTCGGGGGGGGGGGGTGGAGGAAGGACCAGGGTTGATACCTTGACCAGGTCCCCAGCAAGTCCAGGGAGTCCAGGGAGTCCAGGGAGTCCAGGGAGTCCAGGGAGTCCAGGGAGTCCAGGGAGTCCAGGGAGTCCAGGGAGTCCAGGGAGTCCAGGCAGTCCAGGGAGTCCAGGGAGTGCATTAGGTCCACGTGGCTCGGGAGCTCCAGGGAGCCCCGGTGGTCCTCCAGGCCCGGAAGATCGACGACGACTGAGTACATGGAGCTTCGTAAGCTCCCTACCCAGACTTTGAGAAACGATGCACCCCGATCAGAACAAGGTCGACGGTTAATTACAATTGCCAAATCCAACGAATTCTTCGGCAAAAATGGATTTTCCGCTAAAATATCCATTCCAGTGGCTATTGCTATGACAAATAATGTTAACCACATTTATACTAACCGCCCAGTATAAATTATTATTAACTATGATCGATACAACTCGAGATATCAAGCAATTAGTAACAGTTGGCCTTGGATTTGCAAATGATTTTCTACGTCGAATGAAGTCTCTTTTATTCTCAATGTTTAATCGTTCGATAAATTAATGTTAATGCTTATACGTATTACATAGTATTAATTATAATGCATAAATACATTTTACAATTAGTTAAATTTGGTGTAAACGAATCGTTGCAGGAATATTTGGAGAAATATTTCGAAGAATAATTCTGAGTGACATACTTACTTGTTTCTCATGCAACTTTCTGCAAGGCTTTAAAGAATTTCAGCCTTCGTAATTTGGTTTCGTCAACTACCTAAGTCCTAAATTAACGATTACAGAAACTAATGTGTAATCAATTACGCAATTACATTTTAATCATAATTTGTAATTTATAATTAGATTATATTTTGGCCAACTCTGCTCTCGGACGTAGTGTCCACTTGCGAGAAATACTTTCGAGAGCTGCTCGGGCGAGTTTTACTCTCAAGTGGACACCTACCTTTAGATTAATTTCAAATGTCCCAACTGACTGTCGGTGATTTATATAACCGTTACAGATAACGACAATTCTATAAAACAATAAAAGTAATGTGGAATAGCGGAGGTTGCTATTGCATTCCTTAATTTTCGTCATTTGCAAGATTTCTTTGCAATTTTTCTAAAGTTAAAGTTCAAATCGCCACGGGTTAATGTTATTCGATTAAGCTGAAACTTTACACATCACTATATTAGATCAAATGAAACAAAATTGGGGGGGGGGGGGGGTCCCGCGGAAAATTTGAATTTTTTTTCCCTTAATAAATAAGTGGCACCCTAGTATATATAAGTTAATAGAGACCTGAAATAGACAAAATTATTTGTACGAAGCCAAACAGGTTAAGTGCAGGTGGAAAAGATGTTAGCATAATTAGCTATTGAAAGGAACAAGTATACAGTTAATTATAAAATCGTGTTAGGGGACAGTATTATAATTGTGGAAAATTTTCTCACCACACTAGGGTTATAATGGATGGTTTGCCAATAATCATATCATCTAATTTTCTAAAACAAAATTAATATTTTTAAATAGAACATAACAAAAACATAACTTTTGTAGTCGTAAAAAAATAAAGTATTACATTTTGAAATATTAATAAATAATCTTGAATAATATTGAAAACCACGTGACTGCTATATGTCGCCTAGCCTTTAATCGTCTACGTCTATTATATCCTTCTCGTCATATTCTCTCCTCTTCTCAGAAACTTCTCCTATCTCAGTCCCTGGTTGTTTCGCTGTTTGACTACTGTGATTTCGTATATAGTCCTTTTCTTACCTCTCGTCTCTCTTCCCTGATCCAGCGTGTTCAAAATTCCTGTCTGCGTTTTTCCTACTGTATCCGCAAGTATGATCATATCTCTCCGTTTTTCGTAAAATCCTCCTGGTTACGTATGTCTCAAAGATGGACACTCCACTTGTGCTGTCTCGTGTTTAAGGTTCTCTCCTCTGGTTGTCCGTCATATCTTTACAACATTCTACTTACAAATCATTCCTATCACTCCTCTAGTTCTCTTTCAACTCGCTTCCAATCTCTTCTCTCTATTCCTGTACATCGTACCTCCAAATTTGAATCTTCCTTCTCTTATACCGCGGCTCATTATTATAACTCCCTTCCTGCTTCTATCCGACAGTCAGACTCTTTTCCGTCCTTTCAACAGGCAGCCCGACAACACATAGCCCATGCTGTACCGTGATCTGCGCATTCGCCTCCATTGTATATTCTTTCATTACTATCTGTTTCATATATCATATTTCGCATTCCAGATATCATATTTCATATCTCATATTTCTGTGTTCAACTAGTTTAAGTATGGTTAGTATTAGTACATGTAGTACTAATAAGTTTAGTTTTAGTTTATTTTATGTTATGGTTAGGCCTATTAACAGTTTCTACTGCGGCCTCGCCTTTACTCGCCTTTACTTTTTGCCTATGTACTTTACCTTGTTTGCGAGTAATAAAGACGAAATAATAATAATAATAATAATAATTAATAACAAAACGTAACGAAACATACTTTGACATTCTCTCAAAATACTACTGTATTAAGGCTGCCGTCTCATTTTTGTTATGGTCCGAATCGATCCAAGCGTCCCCAGTAAACAAACGGACCCTAATGAAACTACTGCGGTCGATAAAAAGAACTTGTACAGAGATGACATCTCCAGGTACTCTGGGTCAGGGCTGAGCAACTTGTTCGCCGCCGCGGGCCGCACAGTCCCCACTACCAATCAGCCGGCAAGAGCAGGCAAGTCGGGGAACGGGCCGCGGGTTGCCCAGCCCTGCTCTGGGTAGACGAACTTTTGACGCATAGTTGCCACATCGTCTGTTCTCATTGTCTCTGCCGCGCTGTTGCCACAGAGTTCTCTCTTTCTATCGAGAAGTCTTGAAGCAATACGGCACGAGAGCTACGTCCAGCGTCAGAGCCTCGCTGAACGTAGCAATAATGAAAGATAGAGAGGTCCGGGAGTGTAAGAAGGAAAGATGGAAATATACCAAACTTGACACAATTTGAACTATCATTATTAACGAGATTACACATAAAATTTATTTGCAAAATTGAAAGCCCGTTTCGTTCAAAGTAGTCCGATTTAAATTATTTTCTGTCAATTTAATCGGCAGAATCACTTTCATATTGATACGATGAAAAATAAAGAAATTCTGTTTCTGCATAATCGATGATACATCGCCGAGCAACTCCAGGCGACAGGTTAGACGGGTGAGCGATACAATGTCGCTCGGATCGAGCTTCGGGGGACCTCAAGAATGAAGGCCTTCGATTAAAAAAATTATTTGTGGCCGACGGATGAATAATCCCGTCGAATAAACTGATTCATCCGTGGCGTTTCAAATAAAACTAACTCTGGGTTATTTTTACTCGACGACAAATAAAGATAAAGTCTCTTTAATTTGATAGTTTATTTCAATAATTTATGAAACAATACTAATTTGCGTATCAATATCCCTTCTGAACTTCGCATTTCTGTAAGGACACTGGGCATCGCTCGCCGTCTTGGAAGGCGAGGTCCAGTAGGATGCGTAAGGGATACAATGTAAATTCCTGGCGTTCTCCCGATTAAAATCGTGTCAAATGTCATGTAAATCGGACTATTTTTAACGATGTTAGCTTGGGGCCACTTTCATCGGGACAACGGAATCGGTTGAAGCCATTTTCGCAAAAATCTGATGCGAAATGTAGAACGTGAAATTCGTCACTTCCACGAAACTCAGCGAGGCGCGGCATATTCACGGCATTGTCTTTAGGACTCTAGCGAAAGAATCACGCTGTACAAACAGCGTATTAGTCAAAAACATTTTTTTAATAAAAAGCTTATTATTTGCGACTGAAAATAAAAGTGTCAACTATTGGTACAATGTCAACAACGAGTTACCCTATATTTAATTACCAAGTACAGTTCTAGAAATAATCCGATTTATACCGTGCTTGAACTCATTTTAATCTGGACAATCTCAGCAGTATGTTAATAAATAGTGAAAACGTCACGTTTTACAATTTATTAATACATAATCCACCGCAAGCAACACTGTATGCCTCTCGAACCGAAATCAGAAGATGCCGCCGAACAGCCCAAGTCTTCAGGCTCAAAGAGAGATCGCGCCGGTTCGGGTAAACACGCTGCCGAAAGTTGTTTGAAGCCTTCAAATAAAAGTCGAATAAACTACGGTTAAAGATCGAATAAACAAATTATTCTTCTTTGAATAAAAAAATTATCTTTCGTCGTCGAATGAATTCACTTTGGTTCAGAACGGATAAACATAAAGTATCTTTTATTGGAGTTTATCAAGATATTATCTTTGCCCATCTCTGTTCTTCAGCCGCTTCGTCGTGATTCATTCAAGCCTCCGTGACGACAAAATAGTAATAGGGGAAATGCGGCAACAGCGCGATCCGGCTCTCGATACGTATCGGCAACTATGTCTTTCCTACATTTATCGTTTAGCTTGGACTTCAACCAGTTCTGAAGGTACATGGCGCGAATATACCATCAGCGCCGGTGACGGAGGAACCTTGAAGCTTCATTCTGTCATTTTTCGGGCTGTCCTGAGTACACGATTCATAAATTCATTATTATTTCAACGTACGGTGCTTAAGCACGGTAGCATTCAAACGCACCGTTCCACCCTGCACTGATGTCTACTGGAGGCAACTATACCTGCAAAAACTTAATTCTTGCCGATTCCAGGACGAATAATGGTTGAAAAGGTTTCGCGTATACGTACACGCTTTTCCTAGTTTGTTCGAGCGTACGCACACATTCAAGGCCCGCCGAGATGGCAGCCTTAAACATACAAACAGCGACTAACTGTGACCCCCACGTTATATTATAAACAAAATATGCGTTGTTGATATTGATGCATGGTAGCACGACACATTATTAGAGTATTTTATTACTTTTAAATTTATATTTGGTTAATGAAGCGAATTTGACAATACTCAAAAAGGCGGATACTCAATAATCTTCTCTCTCCGGAGGACCCACGGTGTAATAGACAGGTGTTCCGACTCTGTACCTTTTACCCCAGCGATTTTGTGTGCCGATTTCTGTTTAATTCCCCTGGCCGTCGCGAGAGGCGTCGTGACTTAGAAGGCATATACATATGTATTAATGAGACTGTAGTAGTAGAGATTTTAGTGGTATTACTGGGCTTGCCAGACACAACAGGCCATATGTAAATGCCTTTACGACATCGACGAAATCTGCCGGCCGCCAGAAGAACTAGGACGAAAAAGTCACACATTCTGGACAGGAGTCGGAACACCTGTCTATTACCAGGGGTGGGCACTTCCATTATATATCTGTTGGCAAAATTTAGTTAGGGGCACTATCCACTCGTGGCGCTAGGATCAATAAAGTTGAAAGAATTTGGTAACAGATGGCGCTGATGAGATTATTTTGTGGCGGGGAGAAGAAGGAGAAGAAGACGCGGACCGCCATTGGAACGCCATTCTGGCATCACGTGTCGTACTGTACGCATCGCTCAGAGAGCATTTCGTACCTGAAATTGTTAAGGTTATTAAAACCATTTTTGTTAGTAATTGTGGAGAGTCATTTATTCGCCCACAAATGGATCTGCAACCTAGAGCAAAGTAGGCCTGCTCAGAAATCATATTTCTACCCTCTTGGGTGCCTACAATAGAACATAATCGGCGGCGTCACTACAGCAATCAGAATATAATGGTTAGGTAATAAAATTACCTAACAATGGAACATATGGAACCCGCACACGCCGATTTTAATGGGGCTTTTGTATGAAGTAGTTCTCAGAAAAATATTTTGAGAGCAACATCTTACAAAAGCTCCATTAAAATCGGCGTGTGCCGGTTCCATGGGCGGTATTCTTAAACGTGTCTTAAGCAAATGCTTAAGATCATCTTCTAGAGGACGATCTTATTTCACATAAGACATCATGTATTCCTAAACGTTTCTTAAGATGATCTTAAGCATTTGCTTAGAATAAGCAATTGCTTAAGCACTGTCTTTATAAAGCATTTGCTTAAGATAATGCTCATTCACGTTCGGAAACTTTCGGAATAATTCTGTTAGAACAACCAATGATTGAAGGACATTCCGTTCGTTTCTGGGTGGGCGACGGAGTAGGATGCTCGAACATGTGTGTGAAGTGTGAACGTCGAGGACTCGAGGTTATATGAGGCAATGAGAACAACAGCGGACTAACCCATAAATCTTTCCGAAATTTAGTTAGTAGCAATAATGTATTCCAATAGGCTCTACTAATCACATAAAGTAGGAAAAAAAATTTTGTAATGTGGGTTGGTGCGTTGTCACTGTCACTGCCTCATATATTATATTATTCAGCGATGCCGGGGGAACAGTTTATCGGAGAGTCTCCGGCAGTCTCCGGAATGGCGAGGATAACCTCCCGCGGTACCTTACATTGACTTCAAGAACAACGTAATTCGGAGCATAATGAAGGAAATTAAATGTAAAATTTATTTATATAATAAACTAATATATAAACCCATCCACTAAACTAATGTAATGTACAAATAAAAACACCTCAGATAGCGGAGACTCCATTTAATTATAATTTATTTTGTACATAATTGATATCAATGTCAACGTTAATTAGGGTTGCCACCTTTTTTACAGAAAAATAACGTACATTTGCCAGGGGTGTGCGGGTACCCGACTTTTCGGGCTCGGGACGGGCCGGAAACTTTCGGGCGAGATCGGGCGGGATCCCGATACTTTCTTATTGCTCGAGATCCCGACCGTCTCGGGATCCAGAGACTCAGGGTGCCTTCCGATTCCCGCATTATGCGCATAGACTGCAGAGAGAACCGTTCCGTTTCAGTCTATGCGTGCATTGGTTGCGTTGGTGGCGCATACGATTCCCTAGAATTCTCCCACCTCTAGCGCATGAAGCGTGCAGTTGATGCGCGCATGCGTATTTGTCTCTTTACGTACGCTTTGAAAACCATACACCAAATCGACGCGCGTTACGAAAAGTAGCACGTTTCATTTTTTCTACATGCAGTTATCCGTAAGAAAAAAATGAAACGTGTTACTCTTCGTAACGCGCGTCGAAATTATGTGGTCCCCTCCTCGAAAGGACAGAAAATATAACCTATAGATATGCTACATGACAATAAATGTTTATTGGATATTTCGTTCCTTTACGCTACATTTATCAATTTTTTATAACTTAACATCATTCCAAAATATTATTGTTACGCCGCAACGGTATCTTTATGGAATCGGGTATAAGGTCAATGTCCCTATTTCTAATCATGTAAGAGTTTTGCTATCGTAAAAATCGATTTTTATTATTTATTTATGCAACAATCGACAAAAAACTTATTAGACGTAATATTTAACCTTCCCTTTACATATAAAATAAACAAGAAGATTTTTAAAAACATTTTAACCTAATAATACTCAATTTAATATGAAGTATAAAATGTCTATTTCTGCTCAGCGAAAATTGTCTATTTTCTGCGTGCGATTTAACTTCCAATTGAAATGTCTATAATTATATTTTGGATAACAAAAATAAACAAAAGTATTTAAAGTTTTAAAATATCTTTTATTTACAAAAATACAAAATATTTATAACCAAATCTGTTACGAAAATAATTTTCAAATTACCAATACCAAATCTTTCGGTTTTTTTAGTTTAATTTTCTCTTTATCTTATTCTTTCTTAATTTTTACATTTTCAAGTCTCATTTTCTTTCTTTCTTCTATTTGTTCCTCTTTTTCTTTTTTCATCTCCATTTTTCGCTTCTGATATTCTCTCCATGTATCAGAAGTCGCGACGGCTGGAATTTTCTCCCTTTTCATCAGGCCAAAATAATACATCTCGGAAAGTTGAAGGAAGCAATGTATTATTAGTATTAGCTGTAATTAATTAGCGATATATTAATAAGTATTTTACATATTTTTAAAAAAAATACTTAAGTACCATTTTTATTTGGACATGCATTTTCATCAGATACTGCAGTGTTACAATGATAATTACTGATAATTTGTCAGTAATCTTAATAAAGTAAGTCATCTCAATAATTTATAAATTGTTTTAATTGTTATTATGGCGTAATTTATTTATATATTTAAAAATATATGATTTTTAGACGTATTGTATATAATTTTGTGATAAAATCAGTATTATAGTAAGCTAAATGTAATAAGAAACAGTTTTATCGTTGGAAAATGATGTGACTGTACGTCACACTGGGCGCTAAAGAGTTAAGTAAGGCAAATTAGTACCTGGAATAAATATAAATTATTTATATTATAATTTAATTATTAAATTATAAATTATTTATATTACTTCAACTATTTCAACATGTGTTGTGGGGTAACACTGGCCAAAATTGAGGGGTAATCGTAGCCAGCTTTTAACATTACTTTTTTCTGGCTTAAATGCAACTGACATAAAAGAATTACGAATAAGGCAGAATGAAGGTAAAAGGAAACTGAGGAAGAAAAAACTAAATTTTGAATCGAGCATGTGGTCCATGGGCATATGAAGAACGTTCAGGATGGAATACCCCTGAATACATTTGTGATTCATGTGGTAATTAATTTTAAAACAAAAAAATAATATTTTTTTTATTAATTTAACAGTTTTCTCACTTCTTTTGTAAAGAAAAATCATGGCCGGAATTACCCCACGTTAATTCCGTAATTCCAGTCAAATGAGCATTTTGTGTTATTGCTTCCAACTTTGTTACAACGTAAATTTATGCTTTCTTGTTCATACTAATAAAAACTAGACACTTCAAACTATCAATTCATATAAAAAAACTAGCAAATATGTAAGTTGCTCAAATTTTATAGCGTTTCTTTCGTATATAGCCGGAAGTACCCTACTTTCCCCTGTTTGCAGTATTTGAATTCGAAATTCAGAAGCACACGTAAAGCGACAAATACGCATGCGCGTAATATGCGCATTGACTGCCCATGCTTTTATTTTCTGCACTTGATGCACGCATTATGAGCTGGAAGTTGGAGGATTCTAGGGAATTCTACAAAATTGGTACTGCCATCTCTGCACTCGCTGTATGAATTGCAACCAACGTAACGGATTCAATTTCGAAGCGAACAACACATCCCTAGAAGGTTTTAGGCAGGGTCGAAACGAAAGATGAGGAAGGAAGCAAATACGTAGCGCGCATTTTTATTTCTTAAAGGCTTTTAATGCTAAGTTTTTCGAACGTGCTCTTATAATGCTAACTTTACAGCTATACTCTAATCCAGAAGACGTACGAGAGCCTGCGGTTCTATTCAATAGCCTTCAAAACCTAGAATTTACCCCGGACGCGGATAATAAATAACTTCATTTTTCCTTTACACATCTGTTTACCAAATTACGCTAGGTAAGCAGCAGTGCGTCCTGTAAAACTCATAAAATATGGTCTTCGCTTTCAATAATTATCGCTGTTCAAGAAGAATAGAAAAACTCGGGTTGAGAAAATCCAGGAACCAATAAAGTCATCAAATTTCGTTAGAAGTCAGTCCCCGATCCTTAGGACGAAGTAACCGATGTAGTTAGGAAGCGTGCTTTGACCACCGTCCAAAAGTCTCGAATTAAATTGACCGTAATCCATCCAACTGCATAGCTATTTGTTAGTAAGTTTGAACATTCCCGCGTAACCTCACGAGCATCAGACGCATCGAAACCCGTTCCGTTTCGTTACTGCGGTTCATGTGCTGCTGGAAACGGAACGCGGTTCATGCGCGCAGCGTCTGCGCTGCGGTCTATGCGCATTATGCGTGAATCGGAAGGCACCCTCAATTCGGGCTACAAGCATAGCCGCCATGAGCGGGAAATTTGACTTCAGGTCGACTCGGCAAAACCCGGACGCGATAGGCTCGAAAGCTATTAAAACTATTAAGAGTAGACCGAGATGAAAAGAATTATGTACATCATTTATATCAATACCAGAGTGATAATTTGTATCTTATTATTTATTTACATATATATATATTAGGGTGTTTCATATTATAGGGTTAAAATTAAAATATTACAATTTTTTTTTACTTTGCTCATGTCCTGATTCCTATTAATATAAAAAGAATATCTGACAAATTTTAGGAAGATTGAGAAATATTTAGAGGTTGCACACTTTGCACACTAAATAATATGTAGTAGGCTAAGGAAACACGATTTCCAATGATAATTATTTTTATTCTCAAGTCCTTGAAAAAGAAACTAAACTTCAAAGAAGACTTAGATAAATTTACATTTTATTATTATTATTATCATTGTTCACATCTATAAAAATTCTTTACCTTATTATTTTACCCACATTTTTAAAACCTGAAAAAGCGAAAATATGTAGGGTAGAACGGGGTCGGTAGTAACAGGGGGATGAATGTAACACGCTAATATCTCAAAACATATAATGGATAGTAACACCAATTTTAGATATATGATAAGCAATGACATTTGGAATCCATGTCCTAGCAGTATAGATACCCAATAGACATGGATAGCGAACAAAATAACTTTTCGATACCCTACAGTAACTTTTTCTTACTGACTTATGATTGTAATGTAAACACACCCTTTGCAAGTATCTGCTTTTTTAATCTGTAGTTTGCCTTTTTTTTAAGTAATACTGATCGTTACTTAGCACTTTTAAGTGTCTCGTTAGTCACAATTTATAATTGAAGTTCAAAAGCATGGTCGAGGGCGATTGTAACATCGGCAGTCGGGGTCGGTTGTGCCGCAACAGAACCGAATAGTGTCAAAGAAGGCGAATAATATTGTCTTGTTTGCATAGAATCCGTGCAGTGTTACAACCGATCCGGGGTCAGAGACGGTTGGAACACTTTACACTGTAACGTTAGGGCTATAACACTCCGCTTCTCATTTTTTATTAATAATTTGGATATTACTTGACATACAGTGAAACTGTTGTGACTCAATGATGTCAAATAAATAAGTAACATTTTCGTATAAGAGTATTTGTTGTAAATGTAATAGTTCCTGCGTAATCGTATTCCAAAGTCAAAGTGTTACTACCTTTTTTTTTTTTTTTTTTATTAACGTGGAGAAATCCCTAACGGATACCCCGCCCCCCGGGGGAGGGACGGGGTTATGTGGGGCTTGCACCCACTAAAACTCCACGGTGGTCGTCCTCGGGCGCGGAGTCGCACGCTCGAGGGGGAGGACTTCTGCGAGAGCAAACTAGCGATACATTCGCTTGCCCCCCCCCCCCCCCCTCAGCGCAAATGCTGGCTCCGCGCTCAAGAACCCCGCGCGGCAACGCGCGGGGTCTTCCCAAAACTCCGGCGACGCGAGACGGACCACGCGGCCGCGTCGCCACTTCTGCGGGGGTCGCACGATGTGGTGGAGGGGTGAGCGTGCCCCCCGGCACCCCCACCCCGCGACCCCCCGCGGTCGAGCAGTGACCCGGACGCGGCCCGAAGGGTCGCGGCCGGGCGGGGAGGCGGCACTTGGTCATATGGTCAATTGACCGCCGCACTCACCCTTTACCTGCTCGACCGCCTTCCTCGGGAGCGCGCTAAAAACGGCGCCGATGGCGCGGCTCCCGGGGGAGCAGCAGATGGTCGGCTGCTCCCCGGGGGGCCCTCTGACACGAGGACCCCCCCTGTTCGTAACTCCGCCGTCGCGCGTCGCGCCCTACCACGACGCGACGCCGACGGCAACTCGCGGCTAAGGCCGCCTCCGAAAGTGTTACTACCGCTCCAAGCCTACCCTAGTGATAAAACTGTGCAACCCCTAAATATTATTAAATTTGTCTAAAATTTGGCATACAGATCACTTAGATGAATAGAACCAAGGGGGCGAGCAAAGTTACGTGAAAATAGCACCTTTGGAAAATTGAAACACCCTAATATATATATATATATATGTATATTCATTGAATTATGATTCAACAGGAGACAGAAAGGTACAAACTTATCACTCTGGTATTGATATAAATGATGTACATAATTCTTTTCATCTCGATCTGCTCTTAATAGCTTTAATAGCTTTCGAGCCGATCGCGGCCGAGTTTTGCCGAGTCGACCTGAAGTCAAATTTCCCGCTCATGGCGGCTATGCTTGTAGCCCGAATTGAGTCTCGGGATCCCGAGACTGTCGGGATCTCGAGCAATACGAAAGTATCGAGACCCCGCCCGATCCCGCCCGAAACTTTTCCGACCCGACCCGAGGGCCGGGAACCCGAGCCTCGGGACGATCCGCACACCCCTGACATTTGCTTTCGTGGGGTATAAAAAAAGTACGCTCAACAAATTAAGAGTACATTTTAATCTTATTAGTTTTTATTTCTTTCAAACATATTTTCTATTGCTTTTAGCATTACAGAGTAAATTTTTATTATTTTGAAATATCAATAACGTAAGGTTATGGGTGGCAACCCTAACGTCAATCTTCAATAGCGGGTAATGGCCAATAGGATGCAATAGGATGGTCTTAAGACGGTCTCAAGACGTCGAAAACGTTGTCTTGAGAATATTACCACACTTTGCGAGAATAGGATCGTCTTGAGACTCGAATAAGATCATCTCAAGCAAATGCTTAAGACACGACCTTAAGCATTTGCTTAAGTCACGTTTATGAATCTAGGCGGCATCTTAAGCAAATGCTCAAGACGATCTTAAGAACATGTGTCGTCATACAAGCATTTACTTATTTGAACAAGATTTTCCTCAAGCAAATGCTTAAGCACGACCTTAAGCATTTGCTTAAGTCACGTTTATGAATCTAGGCGGCATCTTAAGCAAATGCTTAAGACGATCTTAATCTTAAGACACGTTTAAGAATACCGCCCCATATGTTCTTCTCCCCGCCACAAAATAATCTCATCAGCGCCATCTGTTACCAAATTCTTTCAACTTTATTGATCCTAGCGCCACGAGTGGATAGTGCCCCTAACTAAATTTTGCCAACAGATATATAATGGAAGTGCCCACCCCTGGTCTATTACACCGTGGCTAGTACTAGAGTCGACTGTGACAGCACACATGTGTTCACGCCAAAGGAACGTTCAAGAAGAATGGCGTTGTCATCTGCCAGTAATAAAACGAACGCGCCGTTGTTGCCGGAAAAAGTCCCTACAAAGTCAAATAAAGTGCTAATATCTGGTAGAAGAAGCGCGAATTAGCTTTGATCGGAACTGTACACTTGTCGGTATTGCAGGACTCGCCCTTGCCTGCGATTGAAATAAATCCTTGTGTACAAATAAGTTGAAATTGTAGACTAACTTCCTCGAATGGGGCTTCGCTATCGCCAAATCGATTTGAAGGTGTGGCTGTGTTTTAGTCAAATGCAGGCGTATAGATTTCCAAATTCGTTTTCACGGAACAAAAGTGGCTAAAAATATTTAGTGATAAATTCGGCTATTTTTAGTCAAGTGCGTGTGTACGAGACGAGTATTCAGAGTCGATTTTCTCGCAAACGGATTTTATTCCACCCATCTTTACCGTACATTTAAATATTTCTGTTTAATAAAATGTTGCCAAATATGAAAACCCCAGGAAAATTGACCGGGGAATATTTTGTTCAAGATACCAAGATTGTTTCATGTTGTTTAACAGAGTATGCCAAAGGTGGAAAGTTATGGTGTTATGATTGCAATACCGATTTAAGGGGTGGCCATACAACGGAGTGCAACGACCCCTACATTCCAGCACCATATTTCTACTTGGTCCTTTGTCCTCAAAACGAGTCTCATCATTGCCTCAAAAGCGTCATTACTTGTACGTATAATGTGTAACTAGCTGTAAATTACTCTTGCGTGCGCTAGGCAAGCTCCATTATGTGCTCGCATTGCACGTACACGCGTTAAGACAAGAAATATCTTATTCTTAGTATTAAGATTTTTCTGTACTTTTACAACACAGTGTACGAATATGTTATAGAAGTCCATTTAAAATTTATAGTAGGTATTTATTTTGTTCGCCCCAACTAAATGTATTTCCTTGAAATTTACAATGAAGACTAGAATTTTAATAAATAATTATAATTTATTTTTCGTATCGTTTCTTTTTTTTTTAAGAATTCTTTTTTGCAAATTTGTCGATCTTAAATAAGATTGAGAGCGTTCTCAAATTGATGATAAATAGCGTTCGTTTTAGTACAAATCAAGGTATTGTTAGAGACACTATTACACGAAATTAGTAACTTTGCAAATCTGGAGTAACAGATGTCTGGAAAAACTTCTAATTTAATATAGCGATATAACAATTATTTGACGATTTGAGAAACTTGGAAACTTAAACTGACACTTGGATAAATGTTTCTTCAAAACCGTAATAAATTTTATTGTTTTTTTTTTAAATGGTAGGTTTAAGGCCGCCATACACCCTCATTCTGGCTGTTTATTTACTTGTAGATACAGTCAAAAGTTATGTCAGGCAACTGACAGAACGCACATACTAAACCGCCACGTTCTGTCTGGCATTACAACTTTTGACTGTACAAGTAAGAAGGAACGGCAAGGAAGGGCGTGTATGGCGGTCTTTATTCTTCATTCCTTTAGCAACAGAAATTTGCGTTGATTTAAATCTTTGTCCCTGTTTTATTACTGTCTTGTTGATTTTATATATACTATACTCACTTATGGTATGTTATGTTATGAGCAAGGATTAATTTATTATGACATACAAATACCAGGAAACATTGCAAAATTTGTCCTTTAAATTCTTTGCCTGGCTTGTCACGCACCTGCATCCATTGTCACATTAAAATTAATGCAATTTATGGCTTCATGTTTTTGCAATTGAAACATTACCTTGAGACTGGCGAGGCTGTGATGCAACAATTTCCTTTAATGATGCAGATAGGGACATCTTGGTGACAGTACGAGGTTGCGTACCGTCACACGAAATCGATGGCTACTGCCAACAAGAGAAATATTTCCCAGAGTCCAGCATTATGTGTTCCTTTTGTGATACCTACGCTTGCAACGGTCAAGGGTCAGTGCATGTATTCATGGATATTCATTTCACATTTATTGGACTCTTGACACTTTTCATTTGCATGTTGATATATTTTAAATAATACACACATCATATTGCACCTAATCGTAATAGGTATACGTAGGTACCTACTGTTCAATTGGTGAGATATACATTTTTTTAATTTCAGTTTATTAAAACTTGTATAAACAAATATGAATGTACCCAATTAAAATTTCTAGTTGTATAAGATTATGCAATTTGTAACCATAAGTATTGTACAAAATTATAGACAATTTTATAAATATAACAAATAAAATATTACAATTTATATAAAAGCACCTACTATTCGTTAAAGCTTATTGTACGTGAATTTATTTATTTATTTATTGCTAGAAACTATATGAGATTTACACAGCATATACTATATTTACAGTAAATTACGGTAATAAAGTCGAGGCTGTCCATAACGGACTAGACCCTGTCGTGGACAAAATCAACCGATATGATATGTCATGGAACTTGCCACTTAACTCTCTCAAATGCGAAACGATGCTATTCCGGAAACCGCACGTAAACCTCACGTCCAAGGTCAGGGCAGGCGACAAGCACTCCCAGATCTCGGCCACGATACATGGTACCTACAACATGGTACTTATCCCGCATAAGAAGGTAGTTAAGTACCTGGGAGTCCAACTTAACTATCTTCTGCGGGGAAATAGGCACTTCGACACCCAAGAAGAAAAAGCCAACTAGGCCTTCCTGGCCAATAGCAGGATTTTCTACAACAGGCACCTCACAGGCAGGGCCATAACTATACTGTATATGTTATTGATCCGGCCCATACTTAATATCATACGCCGCGCCCATCCTATGGAACTTCAATCACACCACCGGCGAAAAGGTCCGAGCTCTGGAGAGCAAGTGCTTGCGCGCCTGCCTTAGGCTCTACCGGACGCCAGAATCTGTCTGGAAACACTACGTTAGTAACCAGATCATATATGAGCGAGCGGACATACCCAGGATAGACTCGTTCATGATCTCCCTCACCCGGGAGTACTTCAGCAAACTCCCGCACATAACGTAGTAATTAATTCCCTTGCCACTAAAACCGAAACTCCTACACATAGACAACTTGGTCAGGTTACGTGACCCCACAAGCATTTATAGTGAGCGACAACCAAGGACTGATCCAAGATAGCAATAACATCCCGCTAATATACCATTGGCGCAGGAATAAAGCGAACAAACGAATAGCGTTCACACACACCGACTTCCAGACCAATCGCGCCAAGTTCATGTACTCGACAACCATCCCCATTAGAGACCAGCGCGCCTTCCATCGCCTCAACTTCAAAAAAATATGGTGGCTCTCCGCCACGTGCACACACATGCCTGAGCTGATGGAACATCGTAGAAGCCACCTACGGGCGAGGGAGCTATGATCCGGGACCGTCTCGCACTGGTGAGGGGCACACGCGTTAC
Organism: Andrena fulva; assembly: GCA_946251845.1. NCBI lineage: Eukaryota > Metazoa > Arthropoda > Insecta > Hymenoptera > Andrenidae > Andrena > Andrena fulva. The sequence continues at coordinate 41,182,696 of OX276327.1, forward strand.
CCTGTATACAGGGTGTCCCAAAAATGCTGCGGTTCCTTAAAGGGGGTGATTCGGGGGGTGATTGCAAACAACTTTTTCCTTTGCGAAAATGCCCTCCGAGGTTTCGTTAACGAGATATTAATAAAAAGCACCGACCAATCAGAGCGCGAGCCTTCCGCTGGAGGTCCCGCGCTAGCGTGGCCGCGCGCCGAGCCGCGCTGCGACTACGAACAAGCAAGGCGGCATGCATCGAAGGAAATTGCGTAGAATGGCAAATGAAAAAGACGTAACAAAAAAATCGAACCTTTTGCCATGCTTTGTTTGCCATTTAAAGTGAATAATGAATAAAGGATAAATGGATGAAAATCACGTGTAACGTAAAAAGACGAATACACATTTTTTTTAGAAGATTCGAAAATAATAATTATTTGAAGTGGGAGGATAAGGAATACGTAAAATTCCTTGTGTTAATAACATATCCACGAAAAGGTAATGTAACAGGAAATTAACGAAAAGTGATCGTAGTTCGTTATTGTGATAAAAATCCGTAACTCAATAACGGCCAGCACTGTTGCTGATAACGAATAAGTCTGTTTAAAAAGGCCGAATAAATATTTTCGTACGAGAATTTTGAGAATTATCGGCGGAAATAAGCCATAGCTTGCGTTAAATTTAAAAATGAATGAACACCATTAAAGTAACTAAAACTCACCCTTGTAGAAAATTCACCTGCAACTTGAAAACTTGTGTCACTGGGTCACTGAACCGATCCTGGTCATCGATGGACGAGCCCAGTGCACAGCTGATCCCAGGTATACGACACTACCCAAAGTTAAGGGTCGCAATGTCAGGTGCGTCCAGGTCAACGTACCGAATATTCACTTCACTGCACGGCTACTAACACTGATCACTTAATTTACTTTTCATGGAACGTGTTGTTCCTACGTTATAAAAATTGGTGGAAATGAATTTTTACTTCGCGTTCGGAGCCGTGGGTAATCCCCGCGCAAATTCTCACGCTGCAGCACTTGCGTCCTCGTTGTTGGGGGGGGGGGGGGGGGGGGGGGGGGTACACCCAGAACATCGCGTAATACTCTTGAGCAGAGAACATTTGTCTGCGACGCGATTGCTGACTGCTGACTGACAAGATTTTTTCCAAGCGACTTCTTCTACCCCCAAATAGTTTCTCTCGTTCCATTATGAGTTGACCCCCACCAGGCCAAGAGGCTTCAGGTAAAAAGAAGCCAGCACATTTTCGGAACACACGTGTTTTGCAGAAGTGCAACGAAAACTTTCACAAAAGCCCGCGCTCCGTCCTTCTACTGCCAATGTACCCATTGCTTCGAGATAGAAAACAGACACCACGTGTATCGGTTCGAAAGGGTCCGAAGGGAAGAGACGCAGAAAGTCTTCGAGTTGCTATAAAGAAGAAAATGCATACCATTCCTGTTTCCCCTTTCTGACACCCTGAGTTCACGTCTGCTACGAGGCGGAACCAATTAAGTCATAAATTATCCGAAATTGTAGGAAACCGTACTCTACCGCCGACTTGCGGGACAATACGGTCATAAACCGCGACCCTGGCGAAATGCTCTGGCTGATCAGCCTGATTAATTTTGGAGAACTAGAAATTACAGAGTATTATCCAGCATCAATACGTCTCGCGGAGAGACACGGGAAAAGAAGGGATAGTGCGCTGACTGCGCGTAGTCCCGCCTGCTTCGTCCTACCCTCAAATTAAAGACGGATCCCTTATCTCTCGAGTATAAACAAGTGCTCGAATTTCAAAACACAAGCACGCGTCGACGTATTCGGTGCGAGAGACTGTGGGCTTGAGGTCCGATTGGCCCCAAACTAACCAATCTGCCCTGCATCCCTCCCAAATGGCCGCTGTCCTGAAGAGGCCCTCTTCACAGCAATATCTCCTCCCCAAGGTAACCAATCGGGCCTGCTTATCTCTCGTGTCTAAACACGCGCTCGAATTTCAAAACAGAAGCATGCGTCGACGTATTCGGTGCGAGAGAAGGTGGGCCTTGGGGAGGAGATATTGCTGTGAAGAGGGCCTCTTCAGGACAGCGGCCATTTGGGAGGGATGCAGGGCAGATTGGTTAGTTTGGGGCCAATCGGACCTCAAGCCCACAGTCTCTCGCACCGAATACGTCGATGCGTGCTTGTCTTTTGAAATTCGTGCACGTGTTTATACTCGAGAGATAAGGGATCCGTCTTTAATTTGAGGGTAGGACGAAGCAGGCGGGACTACGCGCAGTCAGCGGACTATCCCTTCTTTTCCTGTGTCTCTCCGCGAGACGTATTGATGCTGGATAATACTCTGTAATTTCTAGTTCTCCAATATTAATCAGGCTGATCAGCCAGAGCATTTCGCCAGGGTCGCGGTTTATGACCGTATTGTCCCGCAAGTCGGCGGTAGAGAACGGTTTCCTACAGTTTCGGATAATTTATGACTTAATTGGTTCCGCCTCGTAGCAGACGTGAACTCAGGGTGTCAGAAAGGGGAAACAGGAATGGTATGCATTTTCTTCTTTATAGCAACTCGAAGACTTTCTGCGTCTCTTCCCTTCGGACCCTTTCGAACCGATACACGTGGTGTCTGTTTTCTATCTCGAAGCAATGGGTACATTGGCAGTAGAAGGACGGAGCGCGGGCTTTTGTGAAAGTTTTCGTTGCACTTCTGCAAAACACGTGTGTTCCGAAAATGTGCTGGCTTCTTTTTACCTGAAGCCTCTTGGCCTGGTGGGGGTCAACTCATAATGGAACGAGAGAAACTATTTGGGGGTAGAAGAAGTCGCTTGGAAAAAATCTTGTCAGTCAGCAGTCAGCAATCGCGTCGCAGACAAATGTTCTCTGCTCAAGAGTATTACGCGATGTTCTGTGTGTACCCCCCCAACAACGAGGACGCAAGTGCTGCAGCGTGAGAATTTGCGCGGGGATTACCCACGGCTCCGAACGCGAAGTAAAAATTCATTTCCACCAATTTTTATAACGTAGGAACAACACGTTCCATGAAAAGTAAATTAAGTGATCAGTGTTAGTAGCCGTGCAGTGAAGTGAATATTCGGTACGTTGACCTGGACGCACCTGACATTGCGACCCTTAACTTTGGGTAGTGTCGTATACCTGGGATCAGCTGTGCACTGGGCTCGTCCATCGATGACCAGGATCGGTTCAGTGACCCAGTGACACAAGTTTTCAAGTTGCAGGTGAATTTTCTACAAGGGTGAGTTTTAGTTACTTTAATGGTGTTCATTCATTTTTAAATTTAACGCAAGCTATGGCTTATTTCCGGCGATAATTCTCAAAATTCTCGTACGAAAATATTTATTCGGGCTTTTTAAACAGACTTATTCGTTATCAGCAACAGTGCTGGCCGTTATTGAGTTACGGATTTTTATCACAATAACGAACTACGATCACTTTTCGTTAATTTCCTGTTACATTACCTTTTCGTGGATATGTTATTAACACAAGGAATTTTACGTATTCCTTATCCTCCCACTTCAAATAATTATTATTTTCGAATCTTCTAAAAAAAATGTGTATTCGTCTTTTTACGTTACACGTGATTTTCATCCATTTATCCTTTATTCATTATTCACTTTAAATGGCAAACAAAGCATGGCAAAAGGTTCGATTTTTTTGTTACGTCTTTTTCATTTGCCATTCTACGCAATTTCCTTCGATGCATGCCGCCTTGCTATTTCGTAGTCGCAGCGCGGCCCGGCGCGCGGCCACGCTAGCGCGGGACCTCCAGCGGAAGGCTCGCGCTCTCATTGGTCGGTGCTTTTTATTAATATCTCGTTAACGAAACCTCGGAGGACATTTTCGCAAAGGAAAAAGTTGTTTGCTATCACCCCCCGAATCACCCCCTTTAAGGAACCGCAGCATTTTTTGGACACCCTGTATAAAGCATCATCCACGATCCACTGTACATACCCCTTCTTCTCCTCTTACTTCTCCTCTTCTCAGTACACCTCCTCCTCTGTAAATACTCTTCTACCCTCCTCCTATTCCTTACTCCCTAAGTTTAACTATAAGATATACTCCGTTGTCAAGAGTAGTTCATGGGTTTTTTACCCGGCCGCTGTAACTTTTTCCGTAGGCAACATCAAAAGCGGAAGTGATAGCGAACGTTAAACTCATTATCCTGATTGCGACCATATTGTTTCACCAATAGTTCCAACCAACGCTGTACAATAACTACAAGTATTCCCTGCGCCGAACAAGTAGTTTCCTACCCCATGATCGCATGGCATTATGTTTTTGGAGCCATCATATATCTGTAAAAGTACTATCCGAACTAATAAACCACTGAAGGGGCCAAGGCTCTCCGACCAGGGTCATTAGCATGGTTGGCCCGCCAGGACACCGAACGGTCAAAGCGTCTTTCCCCCACCACCCCGCCGCGATACGCGCCGCGATACGCGCCGCGATACGCGCCGCGATACATCGACTAAGCTAGACTAAGGTTTAGATTAAGCCGCTATAACACTGTTTGCCATAGACCTGGCCGGGATACTTTGTATTGTACTCCAGCTCACCTCAGCGTACTCTCATTCGACCGGCGACTCTGGCCACCGCCCTGAGCTGGCTACACGGATACCTCCACCGCCTTACCCGTAATCCCGCATATAATGGTTACAAGACCCAGATGACACGCATCACATGACATCAAACAGGAAATACTTCACAATGCTTGAACAAAATACTAAGATTGATAATCTTGCAACTGCAATGGCTTGGGAACACGTGTTGCTGGAAAATGCGTAAGTAACGCAGAAATCATTGGAGCCAAAGGGACCCTCAGGGAATTCGAAGCCAAAAATACTCTATTCGTACCAGGTATTAAGAATAATATCTTCTCAGTTGCGCAGCTAATAGAAAATGGCAAGAAAGTATCCTTTGATAAATATGAATGTCGCATTCGTGACGATAAATACACTGATAAAGGCATATAGAGAAGATAGGTTATTTATTGTAGAAACAGAGCCGCAAGTAACAAATGAGGGGACTACTATACAGCGTGAAAAATCAAACAACCTACCGTTAAATGTATGGTATAAACGTATTAGGCACGTTAACAAACACCAAATTATAAAAATGGTTAAAACTGAAGGAGTAATCGGTCTGAATTGTATCGAATCAGAAACAACGCCGTGTAATGATTGTTTGACAAGAAAATAAAAAAGGCAACCATTTCCAAAGTCAACTAGAAGTTCAAAAGGAACAGAGGTGCTTGAACTTGTACATGCCGATGTTATGGGTCCGCTGGATGTGAAAAGTTGGTGTGGTGCTAGATACGTACTGAGCATGATAGATGATGCTAGTCGCTATGTCTGTTTATTGAAAGCGGAGTCAGAGGTACTTGGAAAATTCAAGAAGTGGAAGACGCAGGCAGAAAAGCAAACTGGAAAGTTATTAAAACGAATAAGAACTGTCAATGGATTGGAGTTCTGTTCCAGAGGGTGGGACGAATTCTGTCATGCGCACGGCATAGTTCATGAGAAGACCATGACCTACACCACAGCAAAACGGTGTAGCCGAGCGAATGAACAGAACATTTGTAACCATTCTCCGGGTGCGAGAAGGTTATCGGTGGGACGGAGAAGGGATTGGTGCCGACTCAGTCGGGTGTCAGGGTCTGTCGAATGAGTAAGAGCGGTTTCGAGTAAAAATACTTACGTGTTTATTAAGGTCGTTTACAGGTGCGCGGCTTAGTCTATCGGCGGTTGTGCGTTTTGCGGAGGAGCTACGATGCTCGTTCGCGACGGTGGTTTAGGCGTCCCGGCGGTGCCTCGGCGACTCGCGGCGGCGACGGCTTCGACGAGGTTTGGTGGAAGTAGGGATAGCGGGGAGTAGACCAACTGCCTGCGAGCGGTCGATTTCGGCGCACACAAATGGGAGTCGTAAAGAGATGGCCTAGTGCAATGTGGTCTCCGAGTTCAAAGCCGCAGAGGTTCCACGGAGGCATTGGTAGACGACGCAAGATATCTCTCGGTCTATATTGGGAAATAAGCTGATAACGGCGCAGTAATGACGATGGCCGATTCTGGCACACTTCGGGAGTCAAAAAGGCTTCTCAGTTGTACGGTCACGTAGCGTGTTAGGCACCTAGGTGCACGAAACGGAGAGCCTTGACTGGGCCCGTTGCAGCCTTTATACACTTGTCGTCGCTTATCTTCGCCAGCGAGTCACTCGCGGGGCCCGCGGCCGCCTAGCGCTCGCGGCTCGAACTAGCCTTATTGTCTTAACGGCGCGCGTTCGCGTGGCGCGTGACGTCGCTACGCCACACACTGTTAGATTTAGTGAGGAGTATTATCGCCGGCACCGGTCTACCGAAAGCAGCTTGGGCAGAGCTAACATATACGGCAGCGTACACGAGGAACAGAGTTACAAATACTCATAATGAAAATAAAACGCCATACGAAATATGGAGTGGAAAGAAGCCTAGCATGAGACATTTTAGGGTAATAGGCTGTGAAACCTTTGTACACATCCCCAAAAAACGAAGATCCTCAAAGCTTATGAGTAGAACCCAGGAGGGAACACTAATGGGATATGCAATATTTGGAAAAGGTTATAGGGTGTGGTCTCTAAAACAAATCTGGTGATAGAATCCAGAGACTGCACATTCAGGGAAGATGCGGAACTTGAAGGAACCTCAGACTCAAGTGCAATTGATAACCAAAGAAATTTACCTGATTTAATCAACACCAAAACTAAAGTCACCTTTGATGCGATAGAAGAAAATGATGAGGAAGACGATACTCAAGATACAATTGAACTGGAAGTTCCCCCTATGAATAAAACGAGGGGAAGACCCACAGGATCCTACTAGACCAAAAGAAGTAGTTGAGAGACATCATCATATGAGACTTAGAAGTAAAGGTCATACAGAACTAGAACCAGAAAGTAATCAAGACTGCGACAATACGCAATTAACTCTAGTAAAGGATGGCGATCCTGAAGAATTGAAAACTTATGAAGAAGCCATTAGAAATAAAGACGCGTACAGGTGACTTGCGGCCATGAATGAAGAGATTGAATCTCTTCAGAGGCATAACGTCTGGGAACTTGAGGAACTACCTCCTGGAATGATACCTGTGGACTGCAGATGGGTATTTAAAAAGAAGATAATAAAATCTGCAGGAGGAATCGAGAAATTCAGGGCTCGCTTGGTAGCGAAAGGGTTTACTCAGAAGAGGGGTATCGACTATGAGGATGTGCGTACACCCGTATGAGGATTCGAGATAATAAGGTTGCTAACAGCGCTTGCTTGCAGAAGAATTGGCGGTTGTACCAATACGATGTAAAGAGTGCATACTTGCACAGTGACCTTAAAGAAAACCTATACATGCGGCAACCCAAGGGTTTCGAAAGGAAGGGCTGTGAGAAACTTTACTACACACTGAAGAAGTCGATATACGAATTGAAGCAAAGTGGAAGATGCTGGAACGAGCATTTCGACAAGGAATTAAAGAATGCAGGCTTCAATAGAAACGGCGTCGACCCCTGCGTATACGAGATGAATACAGCCTGCGGAAGAGCAATATTAGCAGTTTACGTTGACGATATCCTCGTCATCTCAGAAAATTCAACGATGCAGCAAAAGGTCAGAAGAGTATTAGAGTCCCGTTTCGAAACAAAATACCTGGGACCAACCTCCAACTTATTGGGCGTAAAATTCAATCACCTGAAGGACGGCAGCGTAACGCTATCACAAGGTGAGTACATTGACTCACTCCTAAATCGTTTTGGGCTTCAGGAGACAAAGGAAGCGAGTACGCCAATGGAAGAGAGGCCCAGTTTCTTAGATGAGTCAGATAAGGAACCACAAAGCAGAGAACTCCCGTTCAGAGAGCTTATTGGAGGGTTCTTATACCTGTCACAGAGGACAAGACCGGACACCGTATTCGTAGTAGGGAAGTTGGCGCAATATTGTTCCAATTTCAACGAACAACATTGGAATGCAGCCAAGAGAATACTTAGGTATCTCAAGGGCACTAAAGATAATGCAATAAAGTATAGCCATTCAAATGAACCGTTAATGGCGTATTCCGATGCGGACTGGGCAAGCGATACAGATAATAGGAAGAGTACGACCGGATATGTTCTCACACTGTCAGGTTCGCCAGTAATATGGATGAGCGCTAAACAAACAACAGTAGCACTCACAAGTAAACATTCACTTATAAGGAATAGAGTTTCCCGATTTGGAATATATATTTTTAAAGTACTCATAGTAACTAAGGAATCCTGAAAATTATATCTGCCATGGACCTATTTTACTCATGTTATCAATAATATTCAATATAGCCTCAAGGCGTATGCGAAAAACGGCGAAATCGTCTTATTTAAGAATAATTGGCTAAAACCTGGCATCTGTATGTTTTTTGTGGTGCTGAATCCGAATATGACGTTATTGTTTGCGTAAAAAAAATTCCTAAGGTAGTTCTTTTAATAAAAAATCGATTTTTTGGAGATAACTCAAAAAGGAAAGGCCGCAGAATTTTTTAAATATTTTTTTCGGATTACTCGTACCAATTTGCTTCAAAATCCATTTTAACCTGTTTTTAACTCTCAGGGGCTACATCTGGGCCCATTGGGCAAGATACCAATTCATAACCAGTTTAGGTGAGGTTGAAAAACAGTCTGTGACTGAACCTCGCCTTTGCGTTTCTATGTTTTCTTTCTCTCTTTTCTTGCTTATATACTTGTGTTGTGCAATAAAGACGCTTAAGAATAATAATAATAATTTCCCTGAACAAAAGAAATGACCACTGCGTGTCTAATGCCAAACCCTTCTACCTAAATCCATCGTATCTAAAAAAAAGAACGATTTTTTATTAAGCGAACTACCTTAGGAATTTTTTTTACACAAACAATAACGTTATATTCGGATTCAGCACCACAAAAAACATACAGATGCCAGGTTTTAGCCAATTATTTATTTTTCGCATACGCCTTGAGGCTATATTGAATGTTATTGATAACATGAGTAAAATAGGTCCATTGCAGATATAATTTTCAGGATTCCTTAGTTACTATGAGTACTTTAAAAATATATATTCCAAATCGGGAAACTCTATTCCTTATAAGTGAATGTTTACTTGTCAACACCACGGAGGCAGAATACGTAGCCCTGGCGGAGTGTGCCAGGGAGGCAACTTGGGTTAAGCAGTTTTTAATATCTTTGAGTTCACAGGATAACACGCAACCAGTAGTTGTTGAAAGCGATAGTCAGGCGGCCATAGCACACGCTAGGAACTACGTGGATAGGTCTAGCACGAGGTATATTAGACACCACTTTATCCGAGGTACAGTAATGGATGGAACAATTGATTTGCAGTATGTAAACACGTCGAAAAATGTAGCGGACTTACTGACGAAGCCATTGGGATTGAAGAAGTGCAATATCCATTGGGCTAGGTTGATGAGAGGCCCTACTCAGTTGAAAGATACGAAATGACTATCACTGTATCATTTCGATTTGTAGGACTTTCATATTACTCATCCCGTTGGCAGCACTGTTGTGCGCCGGTACTTATGTATACTATACCATACACTACGCATACGTTCTTTATATGTTATTCACTTTTATATTTCTGTCTTACGTAATTATAAGTTTATAAGTATGCCCAGCCACCGCATTTGTTTATTCCGTGTCCCATAAACCAACATGATGAAGCGTAAAGACGATTTTGACATTGAAGCAGAATGGCACTTTCATGCTACAACACATGCAAAAGGAGCATGTGGCGGTATTAGAGCGACCTTAAAAAGGGAGGCAACAGGTTATAGTTTACAAGTCGACCCAATCAGAGCGATTTTAACATCCGAAGCTCTTTTTATTTGGGCAAAGAAGAAATTCGGAAACATGCGATTCTTTTATTACAGTAAGGAGAGTCATAATAGGTCTCATCAGAGGTCCCTTCATAAAAGATTTTCTTGTGCGCTTCGTGTGACCAACATTCAAATGAGCCATGCATTTATACCTATTTCAAAAAAGATATTAAAGGTAATGAGATATTGTGACGCAACAGAACCTATAACCATTGTACAGTATTAAATTCCATAATTAATACATTATGCAGTACAAGACCGGTAAAATATGAACAACTGTTTAGCAGAAGACAAAAAGAATGACAAGACTTATCTAATTAAGAATATGGGTTCGGATTGTCAAACATTAAAATGGCACAACCAATATGATGGATCCGCAAAGAAGAAGATTTAAAAGTGAGGAAGAAGTAACTATCTACTTCATTTTATATCCGTCTGCTTGCTTTGTACTCTTCTAGAATCCCACCCATGCAACGGCCCTTACATGCCCGGCCGTCGCGATGGTATCGGAACCGCCATTTGGAATTTTGAACATCCGACAGCAGATTCATAACTAGCGACCCAAAGAACCCCTACGTAAAAATTTTCAAATTTTTGCTCCTCTCTGATGCATCCGCCATTTTGAATTTTGAAAATCCGATATAGCGGATGCGCCACGAGCGACCCAAAGAACCTTTACGTGTAATGTTTCATGAAAATTTTCAAAATTTTGGTCCGTCATGTTGCACCCGTCATTTTGAATTTTGAAAATCTGCCAGCGGATTGGTAACGAGCGACCCAAAGAACCCTTACGTGTAGGTAAATTTTCATTAAAATATTCAAAAATTTCAAAACTTTGGTCCGCCATGTTGCATCCGCCGTTTGGAATTTTGAAAATCCGAGAGCGGATTAATAACTAGCGACCCAAAGAACCGCTACATACAAATTTTCGTGATTATTGAAAATTTTTCCAAATTTTGCTCCTCCCTAATGCATCCGACATTTTGAATTTTGAAAATCCGATAGCGGATTCATATCGAGCGACCCAAAGAATCTTTACGTGTAAAGTTTCATGAAAAATTTCAAAATTTTGGTCCGCCATGTTGCATCCGTCATTTTGAATTTTGAAAATCTGACTTCAGATATGTAATCAGTGGCCTCAAAAACCCCAAATAATTATTTCCTACTTAATCATTTCGGGTAACTTACAGTCCCTTGGAACAAGATCTTGGGTGCATAGCCGTAATTTTGAATTCGTAAATTCTCACTTCAGATTCGTAATCAGCGACTCGTGTCGACTCATAATCACTTCACTTTCTAGCCGTTCGAGTCATTTTCGGATTTTTATTAATAGTATCCTAAACTATCTCTCAATTTCGCAGATTGTAGCCGCCATATTGAATTTTTCAAAATGCCAACTTTTTTCGAAAGTACATGTGTAGACGAACAATTTAAGCCCTCACACGTTTGTCTATGTTTCGTCAAATTTTGGACTCGAAGGTGATCCGGTTGACGTGGAATGACCCATATTTGTTTCATCCTTTCGATGTTGAGGTTTCGTGTGAAGGATAACGATCCCAAAACCGGAGCCGTTTATGCACAGTCTGGAAACTCGAAAATGGTATTACGACCTTGGATTGGCCTTCACAGTCTCCTGATATGAATCCAATTGCAAACATTTGGGTTATCATGAAGAGGAAGCTTCAGAGAAAACGTGTTTCACTCTGAAGCAGCTATCCTACCAACTCCAGGAAATATAGAGGTCGCTTCCTGTCACTTACGCCGAGAAGCTTGTTCAAAGTATGCCCAAACGCTGTCAAGCCATACTCGACAACCATGGAAACTGGACGATCTACGATGTACTTCCAAGAAAGTGCATTTGATGTACTTTAAGATAATATGTAGTTTTTTTTAATTATCATAAATCTTCTTGCAGATCTGATGTATACGCTCTTGCATATAATTTACTTAAATCTACAAAAGATATTTGGTACATTTTCGACACAGGCTTACAAACATAACAATGTTGTAAAAAGCGATCTTCACTATTTTCTTCGCTATTCCGACCAATTTTTTCGAAACTACTCAAAAAACTACATCTGCTAAACTAATCTTCCTAGCTTCTCAAAAAAAACTCAAGTCATTCGGTCCAATTTTAAAAATGTTATTCTGTTTTAAATGATGCACGTAAGTACACACGTATACATATGGCCGCCACTGTTCATTAGCCCTCTTATTCTAGGCACTGCCAAATGGTATGTAACACTAATTAAAATATTTTTTATAACACCCCGGTGAGTAATAGTCAATCAAACATTGAAATAAACGTAAGATGATAAAAGTGTCGGGCGCAGTTTAGTAGTTGGAGAGTACTTTGGTTTTGTATTGTTTAAGGATTTAAGATTACAAATAACATGTACTCAAGGAAAGTTCTTCTCCGCTTTGAACGGGTCTGGCCTGCAGAAAGGAAGACGACGATGTCGATCGACCGGAAAAAGCTGTTGACTTCCAAGGCAGAAATTAAATGGCTTTATGAATGAACAGGGAGACAGAGCCTATTCGATGTGAGCTTTGCATCAATGGTGGTAACTTCTAACTAATATCCGTGAAAACGTCTGTGTATGAATGCACACGTACTTGGATAAACACGCATATGGCCGAGGAGAAAGGGTCAAACGTCCGAGTCAATTTGGTAATGCCATGCGAGGTTAACTGGTCTCCTGACCTCTGACAAGTCTCCTTTAACCAGTCGGCAAGCCCCACTTTGTGATCTCTGAGTTTGGATATTTATAACCAACTCGAGTGTTTATACATAGGTGCATTGAAGTCCGATGAAATGCAATTACGCTGCCAAAGCGAACTAATAAGGGACATTTGCAAAGTGCTCGACATATATTTCAATGAAACTCTGCAACACGGATTCAAACACTTTATTGCAGTTTTATAAACTGCAGAAGATACAATTTTTTTTTTAATTATTGTTCAACTAAAACTACTGAGTGCCTACATTGATAAAAAGAAATATAACTAAAATCGCTTTTGCCATTTTCCTACAGAAAAGTGCTAAAATTTTTTTAAAAGTAAATAAAGAACTATTTTTAATCTGAGTTTAATTGTACAAGTGTACATTAGGGTGGACCTTAGCTACTCTTGGCGAAAATTATTTTGCGAGATTCTTTTGGTCTCACTCCCCACAATTGTGACACTTTTTGGGAAAATGATCTGGATGTGACGTCCCACTATTTTTCGCGCGGTATTTTAACACCATTTCCTCACAAATCCATTCACAATCCACCAAAAACCCTAGAAATGTTACTGCGACGCAAATGTACAAACGTGATCAACACGTGATTGTAATTACGACGCATTTGGCGTACGTGACATAAACACATCTATTAATAACCACACCGTTACAAAAACCCCCAAAATCTACTGCGTCTTGTTTCCGAAATCTGTCAAGGTCTTTACCGCGCGTACCCCCGCAGTACTCCTGGAAGATCATATAAATACAAAGGATCGAGAGCCCAAAGCTCTCTTTTGTCAACAGACAGTCTAATAGATAAGAGTATCATTAAAACAAGTGTTAATTATTCAAATCAGTGCTTTACGACAATCACTGTAAGTCATTATTACATACCATTATTATAGTGCATATCACCCCATACCATATTATTATTCGTCAACGCTTATAGTTTATTATTATTTACTTTCATTTCATGCTTATTGCTTACTTACTTTTATATTCTTTCATTTATGCTTAGTGCTTACTTACTATTATATTCTTTCATTTATGCTTATTATATATATATCGCCATTCATATTCATAACTCATATTATAAATGTTGCGCGTGTGAATACAAAATCTTCCCACGCATTGTTAAAACCACTCTAACAAGGCTAATAAACCGCTTTGTTATCAATCGTGTTTCGAATTATTGTGTGTATCCTCGAGTCATAAGGCTTTCCAACGAAACCAAGCTGCCGCAACAGCTGATTCGCGAGAGCTCTCCCAGTATTTACAAACACACTGCTGCATGAGCCGTGCTATTCTTAGGAAAACTAAGTATGGTTTCTTTTGTACGAATGCAACGGTAAATCCTATTATCAAACCAAAACAAAACGAGAGTGCTAACGGGTGTTCCTTCAGTACCAATTTGCTTTAAAACCTTCCCTGGTCGATTAGTGTGACGGATGATAGATTCGCGCCTGACTTTCCCTCAAAACCCACAGTGTGCTGGATGACAGATTCACGCCTGGCTTTCCCTTAAAACCCACAGTGTGCTGGATGACAGATTCACGCCTGACTTTCCCGCAAAACCCTCAGTGTGCTGGATGACAGATTCACGCCTGGCTTTCCCTTAAAACCCACAGTGTGCTGGATGACAGATTCACGCCTGGCTTTCCCTTAAAACCCACAGTGTGCTGGATGACAGATTCACGCCTGGCTTTCCCTTAAAACCCACAGTGTGCTGGATGACAGATTCACGCCTGACCTTCCCGCAAAACCCTCAGTGTGCTGGATGACAGATTCACGCCTGGCTTTCCCTCAAAACCCACAGTGTGCTGGATGATAGATTCGCGCCTGGCTTTCCCTTAAAACCTTCAGAGTGCTGGATGACAGATTCACGCCTGATCCTCCTCTCGAACCCTCAGTGTGACGGATGTTAGATTCGCGCCTGGCTTTCTCCTTCCCCATAGTCACCGTTCCCAAAAACCTCACCCGGGACGTGACATAATTTTTGGTGACAGCGGTGGGACGCGTTAACTGTTTAAAGAAGTAAATTCTCAAACATACGGTGCCCACAATAGCCTAATAAATATATATAAAAATGTGCATTAAATACCCACATCGTGGTATACTAAACTACCGGAGTCGCAGATTACAAAGCATTTCAGCATATTTGAATGCGCTGACCTGCGTCTCTGGAGGCATAGCGACAACCACGGACGGCAACGAGATTTGCTTAAATTGCTCTAGCCTGGTACCCATGGATACGGTAGAAGTATACTGGACCCATTATTATTACACATATAACGTACCCGTATATTGCCCTCGGTGCAGAAACCCGCTAATACAGGGGCGCCCCATAAGTAACTGCGAAGAATGCTCGGAAAGCTACCTTTTCTCAAATAAGAGCTACAGACGGTTTGATAATTATCAACAATGAGTATATTTGACCCTAATTTTAAATAACGGCAAACGGACGCCGAAAACATTAAAAACCATCGAAACGCCACTTAGAAAAAAAAATAAACGGCCTAGTCATGTCTATGTACGGTGAAACCGAGGACTCTCACATAATGAACCCAGACGCGGGCCCTTCCGCTAACACTGTAAACGCCGCGATCGCCGAAAGAATGGAGCAGGTGCAATTAGTACGGGAAAAGCAAGCCGAAATTGAAAGCTTGTGCGCGGAATTGGTCGCAAACCGGGAATCCAATGCGCGTTCAGGCGTAGTCTCCGATTCGGACGGCCCCGCGTTTGAAGTTCTTGCCGAAAAGGTGCAAAAATTGGAAGCAATGATGGGTAAACTCCTTGCACCTCCGCCATTGGCGAACAATTTTGCCAGTCCTGGTTCCTCGCGTTTCGATAGGAAACCAAAAATAAATTATAACAATGTACCGGACCAGGATCCATTGCCCCAGATCAGATTAAAAGACGCGATAGAAACCGTCCCAAAATTTAACGGCCATAACATGTCCGTTTTGCAATTCGCGAGAGCTTGCAATAGGGCTAAGGCTCTGGTTCCCTCGCAAGCCGAACCCCAGCTAGCGAGGTTGTTGATAAATAAGCTGCAAGACCATGCGTACTTGGCGGTTGAGGATCGGGTCTTTGAAACCGTAAATGATCTAATCACACAACTTAAACGTACATTTTCTCCTGGTAAAACGTCTGACCACTATCGTGGAGAACTTGCAAACGTTATCAAAGGATCCAACGAGCACATATTAGAGTACATTTCACGCGTTAAGGACCTCCGATTCGCCATCCTGGAAGAGTATAGGGAACATTACCGCGACTTCGCACGAACTCAGGACGTAGATCGCCTAACCTTGGACTCGTTCATTGATGGTCTTCCACCTCACATAAGGACAATGCTATTACAGCATAATTTTGAAACGCTCGAAGAAGCTTTCGAGGCAGCCGTACTCGTGGACAAGCAGATTGATAGGGACCGTCTCCGATTCTCCGATCCCAAACTAATCTGCCAAATCTGCAACAAGACAGGTCACGACGCACGGTCCTGTCGAAATAATCAACAGTCTGCAATCAACCAAAATTTCGAGAGGTACCCTCCAAACCGCGCCGCAGAATATAGGTATCAAGCACCCAATCGCCTGCTCCCATACTGGAATAAAAACCGTCCTCCACCTCCGAAACCTACGGAGATACGCAATTGCAGTTACTGCAAGAAGCCCGGACACGCGACCTCGGAATGCCGAGAACGCAAATTCACTATCTACAAGGATCCTAGAACCTTGTGGGAAACGGAGTCGGAAACTACTCCTCCGAGCCCCGATGGATGCGAACCATGGAATACACCCATTTACGATTCAGCCCAAAATACTAAGGATACCGTAAGAATCGGTACCGGACAACTCAACCCAGTTAATCAGGTGCCATCGATAATAACTCACACGCCGGATTTCGCGAAGATACCCGAATTAAAGATTGACACTCCGACCAGAATACCCACCGTTGAAGTAGAGAAATTCGACAGAATAATTCCAGAATCCAAACCGGTACATCCAAAAGAGACTACGACGCCGACAGGCATCACTCCTATCCCTGACCTATTAAAAAGGAAGTCCCTCTTAACCCAGGATCCGTCGATCCACTACCTCGAGGCACCCACGACGGTGCACTCACACTCACCCCCTGCGCAAGACGCCAAATCAACCCTTCCCCTAACCTCCCAAGAGTCTCTTGCAGCTACGCCGGAACAGGAAATAACGGAAAAGTCTGAAGAAATCCCTTCGAGGGTAGGACAATCACTCCAGTCAATCTCAACGGGACACATAATCACCGAGGAAGTAGACCTAGTAAAACTGGACCAACAGAAAATTCGAGCCGTCCAGAACTATCCGGTACCTCGCACCTCAAAAGAAATTAAAAATTTCCAAGGACTGACCGGACATTACGGAAGAGTTATCCCAGGATGCCCTAGAACGGTTCGCCGATTGACCTCACGACTGAAAAAGGATACATCATTTGACTGGGGACCGTCCCAGCAAATCGCTTTTAACCACTCAAAATCAGCATTGCAGAAGGAACCGATCCTGCAATACTCGACTTTTGAACTGGAATTCCACGTCTGGCCAGACGCCTTATCCCGTAAACCCCTTGCAGTGGAGGCATGCCCCATACGACCACGCGAAAGATTTCACGACGACTTGGAAGACAAGTCCAAACATAAGCCAAGCAGCTCCAAGAGGCCAAGGTTCTCCAGTTCACCGATCCATGTGGCAACCAGTGGAAGCAACTCCATCGACCCTACAATGCCCACATCCAACGCTCACCTTAGAAGAGAATCAAACGGGATTCAACTGCACCGAAAGAAGCGCCGGAAATTGTCGCCAGCAGAAATTCAACCAAGTTCTTCCCCGGAAAACATACGTGAACGACTGCCTACCACGAGAACCGACCAGATTTACAAATTACCCATGCAGGTTCTATTGACGAAATATCCTGTGTGCGTGCTCCTCAGCCTACTCACATCAATTAAAGGGGCTGACGAATTCGTTAAAAGATTTAACTGTCATTTCGGAGCTCCTAGAGCCACCCTCACCGACCAAGCGGCAAACTCTAAAAGCACTTTCGCGAAAACAGCAGTACGGGAATGTAAAACCCAACAATTCCGAACCACAGCCCTTCACCCACAGACGAATGGCTCTATAAAAAGATTGCATCTCACTTTGACCAAATCTTCACAATTAATTATAGGTAGATACAGCGACTGGGACGAATGGAACTTAGCCGCGTTCTCAAATAACGCCAGCGTCCAAAAGGGCACTGGCTGCACTTCGCGTGAATTAATATTCGGAAAATTAGCTCGGGTACCCACTCGGAAACCGGTAACCGAAAATTTTGAAAACGAAACATATCAAAGTTGCCTTTCGAAACTAAGTAGGAGACTGCGGAGGAAACGACATTATGATCGCTATACCTACGTGCGCGAGAGTCCCGGTTGACCCCACGCCACCACAAACAAAAGATACTCTAATAAATTTTCCATCATAGATAATTTCTACTGCAACATTTATTGCTACATCATCACTTATGCGACTATGCCGTCCAGAAGGAAGGAAAATATCATCCCTCCTCCCTAAAGTGATCTCTTCGAGTCGTCACCCGAGACGCCTCCACAGACGGACATCTCCATAGATGACTCCGTCCTTTCCAACATCAATCAACAGAGAGCAACTCCAGGAGACCATACCACTTCGTCCCGTATAGACCCTTCTAAATTCAAACAAATACCCTGTATAGATCCTAAAATTCCTCCTAGTCCCTCCTTCCTTCACCACCCCTTGTATATAAGTCCCTTGTAAATACATCCTTTATTCCTATATCATTTTTTTTGCCGAATAAGCTATAATTTTGTTTTCTTTTTTCTTCGGAATCAATTGTATCTTTTTTTTTTCTTTTTCGCCAAATAGGCTTTATCTTTTGTTTTTTTTCTCCTCATTCCAAGTCACCCGAACCTTATGTTAAGAAATTACGCATTTCTTCATATAAAGGGGGAGGTGTGATGCCCCGCTATTTTCGTTAAAATTTTTTCTCTCACTTCAAACCACACCTACCTTGTTTTAAGAAATTACACATTTCTTCATATAAGGGGGGAGGTGTGACGTCCCACTATTTTTCGCGCGGTATTTTAACACCATTTCCTCACAAATCCATTCACAATCCACCAAAAACCCTAGAAATGTTACTGCGACGCAAATGTACAAACGTGATCAACACGTGATTGTAATTACGACGCATTTGGCGTACGTGACATAAACACATCTATTAATAACCACACCGTTACAAAAACCCCCAAAATCTACTGCGTCTTGTTTCCGAAATCTGTCAAGGTCTTTACCGCGCGTACCCCCGCAGTACTCCTGGAAGATCATATAAATACAAAGGATCGAGAGCCCAAAGCTCTCTTTTGTCAACAGACAGTCTAATAGATAAGAGTATCATTAAAACAAGTGTTAATTATTCAAATCAGTGCTTTACGACAATCACTGTAAGTCATTATTACATACCATTATTATAGTGCATATCACCCCATACCATATTATTATTCGTCAACGCTTATAGTTTATTATTATTTACTTTCATTTCATGCTTATTGCTTACTTACTTTTATATTCTTTCATTTATGCTTAGTGCTTACTTACTATTATATTCTTTCATTTATGCTTATTATATATATATCGCCATTCATATTCATAACTCATATTATAAATGTTGCGCGTGTGAATACAAAATCTTCCCACGCATTGTTAAAACCACTCTAACAAGGCTAATAAACCGCTTTGTTATCAATCGTGTTTCGAATTATTGTGTGTATCCTCGAGTCATAAGGCTTTCCAACGAAACCAAGCTGCCGCAACAGCTGATTCGCGAGAGCTCTCCCAGTATTTACAAACACACTGCTGCATGAGCCGTGCTATTCTTAGGAAAACTAAGTATGGTTTCTTTTGTACGAATGCAACGGTAAATCCTATTATCAAACCAAAACAAAACGAGAGTGCTAACGGGTGTTCCTTCAGTACCAATTTGCTTTAAAACCTTCCCTGGTCGATTAGTGTGACGGATGATAGATTCGCGCCTGACTTTCCCTCAAAACCCACAGTGTGCTGGATGACAGATTCACGCCTGGCTTTCCCTTAAAACCCACAGTGTGCTGGATGACAGATTCACGCCTGACTTTCCCGCAAAACCCTCAGTGTGCTGGATGACAGATTCACGCCTGGCTTTCCCTTAAAACCCACAGTGTGCTGGATGACAGATTCACGCCTGGCTTTCCCTTAAAACCCACAGTGTGCTGGATGACAGATTCACGCCTGGCTTTCCCTTAAAACCCACAGTGTGCTGGATGACAGATTCACGCCTGACCTTCCCGCAAAACCCTCAGTGTGCTGGATGACAGATTCACGCCTGGCTTTCCCTCAAAACCCACAGTGTGCTGGATGATAGATTCGCGCCTGGCTTTCCCTTAAAACCTTCAGAGTGCTGGATGACAGATTCACGCCTGATCCTCCTCTCGAACCCTCAGTGTGACGGATGTTAGATTCGCGCCTGGCTTTCTCCTTCCCCATAGTCACCGTTCCCAAAAACCTCACCCGGGACGTGACATGGAAAAAATTTCAGGCCGAATTCTTATTTTTTTAAAACTGGACATACATTATGATATATCGTTGAATTTGTTTTTTTTTCTGCTTAAGAATACATACACAACATATACGATTGTTAAAAAAAAATATCTGCAACATTGAAAATTCCAAAGAGTGACATTGAAAAAAAAAATTTTCTACCATTATATTCGCCTCTTTATATACTACAACTTTTGTTGTCTGAAGAGTTTTTTCACATATAACAGTGGAGGTATTTAAGACTCTTAAGGGGACCTTCCGGTCTAAAAGTCGATTTTTTTTTTATTTCATTTTTCGAATGTTCAACCTTTTAGGAATACGTGTTTAAAAGGATTTGTTGAAATTCGTAAAATTCCCGAAGTTATAGGCATTTGAGTAGCGGCAAATGCATGGGCAACAACCAGCTGAACCAGCCACTCGGGCGCTCACGTAAAACTTTAAACGCGTTTTTCTCGAAACAGTGTTCTCAAAACGGTGGGACCTGTATCTCCAAAAGTTATTATCGGATTCGACTGAAACTTTTTTTATTTTGAAGAATATACTTCTGGCTAGGGGGGAACTAGAAAAATTACAAAAAATTGAAAATTTATAATTTTCAAAGGCGTTGAAAGGACGAAAAGTACAGGAAAAAGTGATTTCAAACTTCAAGTGTCGTTATTTTCTAATAAGAATGTCATTTTTTTATTTTTTTCTAGTTCCCCCCTAGCCAGAAGTAGAATCTTCAAAATAAAATAAGTTTCAGTCGAATCGGATAATAACTTTTGGAGATACAGGTCCCACCGATTTGGATCAATTTTTTGACGCCTTGACTTTAACGACTCCCCAGGGCCGTCTGCAACGATTAATTATACAACAAAAAATATATTTCTATAACTTAAGACATCCTTAATACAATGCAAAAAGTCCCATTAAATTATATATAGTAGTTTTCCTTTAATTAATTCCTAAAAATCACCTATTTTTTTTGGCTCTAGACCGGAAGGTCCCCTTAAATGCGTCTCAAAAATTTAAATAGCCACGGAGGCATTGCCACAGTCGCGTCTAGGGCAGGGTCTGCTCGGTCTTATCGAACGTCCACGAGCATGTGTGGGACGAAACGCTTAGGGTATCCATAATTCAGAAATTTACATGATATCTTAAATTCAAGGTGACCGTATTAAGACGTATCGGGAATTGAACCAGGATCTGTTGGGCCCTACTTGACGAGTCCACGAGCAGACCTGGGACGCAATACTTTGCTAACATTTGTATTCGTAATTTACATAATAGCTATAATAACTTATTTTCAGTTTTAGAACTGTTTTTCTTCTGTACAATTGAAGCGTTTTAATGAAAATGCAGGTGCTGGAAACGGTTATGATATCGGTTTCTGTTCTTGTAACAGTTATAAGAATTGAAATAATCTTGAAACAGTTACGAGTGAAAAAGGTTCTGGCCAATATCGGTTTCAAAATCGATGTAGTCAGAAATTTCGGTTGTTTCTAACAGGTATTCAGAATATTGGTTCTTCATAATTGTTTCCGTCAGAACCGATATATAACAGTTTGAAACAGTTATTTTTGGAACCATTTCGATCCCTGTGAAACTGTTTAATATCTCCATCCTCATTTTCAAGGTCACTCTTTGGAGTTTTCAAGGTCACAGATTTTTTTGTTATCAATCGTATATGCTATGTATGTATTCTTAAACAGAAAAAAAAATGCAACTTCAACGATATATCATAATGTATATTTATGTCCAATTTTAAAAAATTCAAAATTTTCAAATTTAATGCGCACCGTTTTTCCGTGGTCCAATCCGCTTGAAGGTTTTCCCAGATCATTTTCCCAACAAGTGTCACAATTATGGGGGGTGAGACCAAAAACATCTGATGGTCGGAAAATAAGGTCCACCCTAGTGTACATATGTATATTAGGGTGTGTCGATTTTGTGGGTAAATTTAAAAATTTTGAAAATTTTAAAATGGCTAGTGACAAAGTAATGCTGTTTTTAATCCTGAATCTGAAACTATCTTCAGAAATTGATTTGAGTGAGGTTTAGCTACTTCAAATCAGAGTTGCAAAAAGTGAAAATTAAGTAAGATTTAACTACAAATTACATATTCATATACTGCTTAAAGCGAGTCTTGCTTACATAAAAGCATGAAAATGAGAATAAAAATATGTGGAAATTAGTATTTATTACATTCACATGAAAATATACGTACCTTTAGCAACAGATCTAGCCATACGTCATCTATGTAGTAAATTTAATGCTATTTAACAAAGTCCACCAAAGAAGCGAAATCTTGTTTGCTTCTCTTGCGGTTCATAAGCTCATTTGTTAACATTGTTTTTAATAATTTTTGTAATTTCCGTTTTTTTCTATAATTTCAAATGAAATTCCAACTAGGTAAATAATGTATTGCACAAATTTTAAAGGTAGTGTTTAATCTTAAACCTGAAATTGTACCGTTTTTCCACTAATCGTTTTTAAAATTAACACATTGAAAAAATTGACACACCCTAATGTATACAGGGTGTCCCAAAAATGTCGGTTTTCCTTGAAAGGGGTGACTCAGGGGGGTGATTTGAAACAAGTTTTTCCTTAGCGAAAATATTGTCCGAAGCTTCGTTAAGGAGATATTAGCCAAAAACCCCGACCAATCAGAGCGCGCGCCTTCCGCCCGAGTTCCCGCGGTACCGTTGGCTACGAGGTAGGCGACCGCGCTTGTGCTACGAACGTACGAACAAGCAAGTCACCATGCATCGAAGGAAACCGCGTTACACAGTTTTTTTTAAAGCAGAATCTTAAATAAGAATAATTTGAAGTGAGAGGACAAGAAGTACGTAAATTTCGTTCTTAAATAAGGCATAAACGAAAAGGTAACGTAACAGAAAATGTACGACAAGTGATCGTAATTCGTTATTGAGGTAAAAATCCGTAGTTTAACAACGGCCAACACAACTAAATTTAAAAAGTAATATTAGGTGTATGAATAAATTTTTTCCGACTGGAATTTCTATCGCGGTGGTATTCAGAAGCTGCCAGAAAAATGGCAAAAGATCGAGTTGTTTTCATATTTTTTAAATCGAACTGTTATTGTACCCTAAAATCGGAAAGAATTTATTTTCACACCTAATAATCACCAATAAATTAAACAAAACTCACCCTTTCGGACATTCCTTTCCTTGCTTTCCTTCCCTTTTCGGAAACCTGTGTCACTAGGCCACTGTACCGATCCTGGTCATCGGCGTCCAGTGCTCAGCTGATCGCAGGGTCAATGTACCGAATATTCACTTCACTGCACGGCTACTAACACTGTTCACTTAATTTATGTTTCACGGAACGTGTTGTTCTTACGTTATAAAAATTGGTGGCCCCGAGAGGGGCCGATTACTGTTAATTACTGGGACGAGATTACTACTATTACCCGGCGAAACGAAGACTCGTGGCAGACGGTCTCGGGCTGTGCAGTCCGCTGCTGTGACGATTGGTCGTGTCACCTATTTGGGCACACTTTTACAGACGGGGCACACGTATTTTGGATATTGGCTGAAGTTGCCACATACATTGTCGCACCGCGCGACGAAGAGATCAAACAAAACACGAGATCGAGTGGGATAGAGCGATCTGACCGACGATCGTCAAAACAAAACAATAGCGTAGGCTACATATCGCTCTCTCCAACTCGGTCTCGATGTGTTTCGTTCGATCTCTTCGTCGCGCGGTGCGACAATGCATGTGGCCAGGGATCGGCTGACTCCAGCTCTCGCTGACACGTACAGGAGCGGTGGTAATGTGTGCGTGAATTGACGAGAACGCGAAGCGAATGTGACGTCACATGCTTTTACGTCACTACAACGTTGACTCGCTGCTAGCGTGGCTTCGGCCAACTCTAGCTCGCGTAGCTGGAGTCAATTCGCGCACACATTACCACCGCTCCTGTATGTGTCAGCGAGAGCTGGAGTCAGCCGATCCCTGCATGTGGTAACTTCAGCAAATAACCAAAATACGTGTCCCCAAATAGGTGACGCGACCAATCGTCACAGCAGCGGACTGCACAACCCGAGACCGTCTGCCACGAGTCTTCGTTTCGCCGGGTAATAGTAGTAATCTCGTCCCAGTAATTAACAGTAATCGGCCCCTCTCGGGGCCACCAATTTTTATAACGTAAGAACAACACGTTCCGTGAAACATAAATTAAGTGAACAGTGTTAGTAGCCGTGCAGTGAAGTGAATATTCGGTACATTGACCCGGCGATCAGCTGAACACTGGACGCCGATGACCAGGATCGGTACAGTGGCCTAGTGACACAGGTTTCCGAAAAGGGAAGGAAAGCAAGGAAAGGAATGTCCGAAAGGGTGAATTTTGTTTAATTTATTGGTGATTATTAGGTGTAGAAATAAATTCTTTCCGATTTTAGGGTACAATAACAGTTCGATTTAAAAAATATGAAAACAACTCGATCATCGCAATAATTTCCATTATTGTTCATTACCTTTTGCCATTTGTCTGGTAGCTTCTGAATACCACCGCGATAGAAATTCCAGTCGGAAAGAATTTATTCATACACCTAATATTATTTTTTAAATTTAGTTGTGTTGGCCGTTCTTAAACTACGGATTTTTACCTCAATAACGAATTACGATCACTTGTCGTACATTTTCTGTTACGTTACCTTTTCGTTTATGCCTTATTTAAAAACGAAATTTACGTACTTCTTGTCCTCTCACTTCGAATTATTCTTATTTAAGATTCTGCTTTAAAAAAAAAAAGGTAACGCGATTTCCTTCGATGCATGCCGACTTGCTTGTTCGTACGTTCGTAGCACAAGCGCGGTCGCCTACCTCGTAGCCAACACTACCGCGGGAACTCAGGCGGAAGGCGCGCGCTCTGATTGGTCGGGGTTTTTGCTTAATATCTCCTTAACGAAGCTTCGGACAATATTTTCGCTAAGGAAAAAGTTGTTTCAAACCACCCCCTGAGTCACCCCTTTCAAGGAAACGCGACATTTTTGGGACACCCTGTATGCTCTAAGTTAATGTACCGAATATTCACTTCACTGCACGGCTACTAACACTGGTCACTTAATTTATTTTTCATGGAACGTGTTGTTGCTACGTTCTAAAAATTGGTGGCCCCCTTCGGGGCTGATTGTTGTCAATTCAAGAACTGCTCCACGTGTCCACCGCCATTGTCGATGCATGCTTCAGCGCGGAGAATTCTAGCGCAAATTCTCGCGCAGCAACACTTGCGTCCCCGTTGTTCCGAGCGTACACCCAGAACATCGCGTAATATTCTTGGGCCGCGAACATTTCTGCGACGTGATTGCTAGCTGACTGACAGGATTTTTTCCAAGTAACTTCCTCTACCCCCAAGTAGCTTCTCTCGTTTCATTATGAGTTAACCCCCACCAGGACAAGAGGTTTTAGGTAAAAAGAAGCCATCGCATTTTCGAAACACACGTGCTTTGCAGAAGTGCAACGAACGAACCATTCGTACACTTTCACAAAAGCCCGCGCTCCGTCCTTTTACTGCCAATGTGCCCATTGCTTCGAGATAGAAAGCAGACACCACGTGTTTCGGTTCGAAAGAGTCCGAAGGGAAGAGAAACAGAAAGTCTTCGATTTGCTATAAAGAAGAAAATGCATACCTTTCCTGTTTCCCTTTGCCGGTACCCTGAGTCACGTCTGCTACGAGGCGGAACCAGCTAAGTCATAAATTACCCAAAACTGTAGGAAACCGTTCTCTACCGCCGACTCGCGGGACAATACGGTCATAAACCGCGATCCTAGCGAAATGCTCTGGCCGAATGTTTGAGAACTAGCAATTAAAAAGTATTATTCAACATCAATACGGCTCGCGAAGAGACACAGGAAGAAAGAGGGCATGTAGTTCGCTGACTGCGCGTAGTCCCGCCTGGTTCTTCCTATCTTCAAATTAAAGACGGATCCCTTATCTCTCGAGTATTAACACGCGCTCGAATTTCAAAACAAAAGCACGCGTCGACGTATTCCGTGCGAGAGAAGGCAGGCTTGAAGTTCGATTGGTCCTGAACCAACCATTTGGGCCTACTTACCTCTCGTGTCTAAACACGCGTTCAAATTTCACAACAAAAGCATGCGTCGACATATTCCGTTCGAGAGAAGGTGGGCCTTGGGGAGGAGATTGGTCTTGAACTAACCAATCGGGCCTGCTTATCTCTCGTGTCTAAACACGCGCTCGAATTTCAAAACAAAAGCATGCGTCGACGTATTCCGTGCGAGAGAAGGTGGGCCTTGGGGAGGAGATATTGCTGTGAAGAGGGCCTCTTCAGGACAGTGGCCGTTTGAGAGGGATGCAGGGCAGATTGGTTAGTTTGGGGCCAATCGGACCTCAAGCCCACAGTCTCTCGCACCGAATACGTCGATGCGTGCTTGTGTTTTGAAATTCGAGCACGTGTTTATACTCGAGAGATAAGGGATCCGTCTTTAATTTGAGGGTGGGACGAAGCAGGCGGGACTACGCGCAGTCAGCGGACTATCCCTTATTTTCCTGTGTCTCTCCGCGAGACGTATTGATGCTGGATAATACTCTGTAATTTCTAGTTCTCCAAAATTAATCAGGCTGATCAGCCAGAGCATTTCGCCAGGGTCGCAGTTTATGACCGTATTGTCCCGCAAGTCGGCGGTAGAGAACGGTTTCCTACAGTTTCGGATAATTTATGACTTACTTGGTTCCGCCTCGTAGCAGACGTGAACTCAAGGTATCGGAAAAGGGAAACAGGAAGCAGGATTTTTTTCTTTATAGCAACTCGAAGACTTTCTGTTTCTCTTCTCTTCGGACCCTTTCGAACCGATACACGTGGTGTCTGTTTTCTATCTCGAAGCAATGGGTACATTGGCAGTAGAAGGACGGAGCGCGGGCTTTTGTGAAAGTTTTCGTTGCACTTCTACAAAACACGTGTGTTCCGAAAATGTGCTGGCATCTCTTTACCTGAAGCCTCTTGGCCTGGTGGGGCTCAACTCATAATGGAACGAGAGAAACTATTTGGGGGTAGAAGAAGTCGCTTGGAAAAAATCTTGTCAGTCAGCAGTCAGCAATCGCGTCGCAGACAAATGTTCTCTGCTCAAGAGTATTACGCGATGTTCTGTGTGTACCCCCCGAACAACGAGGACGCAAGTGCTGCAGCGTGAGAATTTGCGCGGGAATTACCCACGGCTCCGAACGCCAAGTAAAAATTCATTTCCACCAATTTTTAGAACGTAGCAAAAACACGTACCATGAAAAATAAATTAAGTGACCAGTGTTAGTAGCCGTGCAGTGAAGTGAATATTCGGTACGTTGACCTGGACGCACCTGACATTGCGACCCTTAACTTTGGGTAGTGTCGTACACCTGGGATCAGCTGTGCACTGGGCTCGTCCATCGATGACCAGGATCGGTTCAGTGACCCAGTGACACAAGTTTTCAAGTTGCAGGTGAATTTTCTACAAGGGTGAGTTTTAGTTACTTTAATGGGGTTCATTAATTTTTAAATTTAACGCAAGGTATGGCTTATTTCCGGCGATAATTCTCAAAATTCTCGTACGAAAATATTTATTCGGGCTTTTTAAACAGACTTATTCGTTATCAGCAACAGTGCTGGCGAACTACGATCACTTTTCGTTAATTTCCTGTTACATTACCTTTTCGTGGATATGTTATTAACACAAGGAATTTTACGTATTCCTTATCCTCCCACTTCAAATAATTATTATTTTCGAATCTTCGAAAAAAAATGTGTATTCGTCTTTTTACGTTACACGTGATTTTCATCCATTTATCCTTTATTCATTATTCACTTTAAATGGCAAACAAACCATGGCAAAAGGTTCGATTTTTTTGTTACGTCTTTTTCATTTGCCATTCTACGCAATTTCCTTCGATGCATGCCGCCTTGCTTGTTCGTAGTCGCAGCGCGGCCCGGCGCGCGGCCACGCTAGCGCGGGACCTCCAGCGGAAGGCTCGCGCTCTGATTGGTCGGTGCTTTTTATTAATATCTCGTTAACGAAACCTCGGAGGGCATTTTCGCAAAGGAAAAAGTTGTTTGCAATCACCCCCCGAATCACCCCCTTTAAGGAACCGCAGCATTTTTGGGACACCCTGTATATTTTTCTGTATGTTTTTTTATCACGAATAATGGAGTGCAGCAATCGATAGAAAGATTTTAGTATTATTAATATTAGCAAGCAACAATTTTTTCTCAACTCCTGCATGAAAATGGGTGATTTTTACGCCCGCTGAGCGAGAGTAAAATGGCCAATTTCAGGCCATTGAGGCGTATTCGCGTTTTCTACTTGGCTCCCAAGAGAACTTGTGTTTGCGCGCATGCGTATTCGCGTTTTCTACTTTGCCCCCAAGGAAACTTGAATTTCCGAGCTGAGTGAATAAGGCGTCACCCTGTGGAATGAAGAAGAACTTGTTCGACTAACAGATATCGATCATGTGTGTTTATGTTGACATTACAACTGTCACAGCAGCTCTTTTCATTAAACGATGAAATGAGTGATAATGAGAGTGATAAGGATACGGGATTCAAATTTATGGAGTGGCGAAATAACCAAGAAGTGGAGACCTGTGTGAAATTAGCCCCCCTTTTGTTTTGAAAACTTACAATTTCTTGGTTGTACTAGTTTGTACTAGATTTGTACCGCGTTGTACCGTTGAGACCTTTCAAAAATTCCAAACCGTTTTCGAGAAAAATTGAAAAAACCAATTTTCATGCTAGCCCCCCATTTTTGGAAAACATCATTTTTAGCGATTATACTACATTGTACTAGTTGTACCGAACATTGTACCGTTGAGAGCTTAAAAAAATTCGAAACCGTTTTCGAGAAAATGAGAAAAGTAAAAAAATGACTAGCCCCCCTTTTTGAAAAATTCCGTTTTTCTCGATTGTACTGCATTGTACTAGTTGTACCGAACATTGTACAGTTCGAAAAAATTGTTTAACTCTTTTGGTTTCCGAGGAAAATCCAAATATCCAAAGTGTCGATTCGTATTACTGAAAAAAAAATTCTGAAAAATTAAAAACTCTTGGCTGTACCAGTTTGTACTAGGTTTGTACCGCGTTGTACCGTTGAGAGCTTTCAAAAATTCCAAACCGTTTTTGAGAAAAAGTGAAAAAAACAATTTTCGGGCTGGCCCCCCATTTTTGGAAAACATCGTTTTTCGCGATTGTACTGCATTGTACTAGTTGTACCGAACATTGTACCGTTCGAAAAAATTGTTTAACTCTTTTGGTTTCCGAGAAAAATCGGAATTTTTCAAAAAGGGGGGCTAGCCTTTTTTTCTACTCGCATTTTCTCGAAAACGGTTTCGAATTTTAGAATGCTCTCAACGGTACAATGTTGTGTACAACTAGTACAATGTAGTACAATCGCGAAAAATGATGTTTTCCAAAACTGGGGGGCTAGCATGAAAATTGGTTTTTTCAATTTTTCTCGAAAACGGTTTGGAATTTTTGAAAGCTCTCAACGGTACAACGCGGTACAAACCTAGTACAAACTAGTACAACCAAGAAATTTTGAGTTTTCAAAAAAGGGGGGCTAACTTCACACAGGCGAAGTGGAGTCATTATCTCAAGCAGTGCTTTTAACTTCTTTCTTTTTATTTCAATAAAAAAGCAATCGAACGTGTATATTTTTCGCGAATCACTCAGCAGGCTTTCAAAAACAAATCTTCCGTGCAGGTGTTGAAAGAAGTATTGTGCGTGACAAGGGAGAGATGCGATTTTCTGCGGAAATTCAATCTAAAGGGGTAAAATCAGCCCCTAAAGTTATCGCGTGTTTTCGTTTTTTAATATCACTTTAGTTTTCTTTCAGTAATGTTATAGATCATAAAAAACTGAACAATTCTTATATTTAAAGTTTTGTTCTATCTCGCACCGTTATAAAAGTTACATTAAAAACACGAAAAAACGCGGTAACTTTGATGACTGATTTCACCCCATCAGAATGAATTTCCGCAGAACGAAAAAGGTAAGTATTTACAAAAGGGCAGTCATCACCGATTTCGGTGACCTTGAAATATGTTGTCGAAGTTAACATCCTGAACAACTTTTTCTTGTACATGTTACCTTTTGCTTGGCTTTAGTTTTCGAGATATTCGCAAAAATCTGTGATCGGTAGTTGAATTGGGCCGAATGGTTTAACGCGCGCCCCCACAGTTTTTCTTCGAATATCTCGAAAACTAAAGCCGAGCGACGCGACGGCCACATGTATAAGAAAAAGTTGTTCAGAATCATGCCCCGACAACATATTCCAAGGTCAACGAAATCGGCGAGGACTGCCCTTTTGTAAATAATTGTCCCAAAAAATTGTTCTTTGCATACTCAAATGCGTTCTGTATTCACATCAAGTTTCATTGAAATCAGAATTCTCGGGTTGGGGAC
This sequence comes from Andrena fulva, assembly GCA_946251845.1. Lineage (NCBI taxonomy): Eukaryota > Metazoa > Arthropoda > Insecta > Hymenoptera > Andrenidae > Andrena > Andrena fulva. The sequence goes on from OX276327.1 coordinate 41,213,280, forward strand.
GTTTCCTTGCATGTCATGTAATAATAAAATAATGAACGATTAATGCTCTAAACTCTAAATGAACCAACCACGAAAATAACTACATATATCGCTGACATTGGAAATATCGATTCGTAGGTAGGGTAGAGTGGGGCTAAAAGTCCGGCGGGTCAAAAGTCCCGAATTCAAAATCTCTATTCCTAAACAATGTATTGAGTTTCACAGTATATTATATAAAAGGCGAGATGAAACAGAGGTGACCACAGAATCGCCAGTCGCTTCTGGACGGTCGTGCGAATTACACGACGCCTTCGTTATTTTATGCATCGAAAACTAAAAGAAATACGTCGTCTTTATTGTTTTATACGAAGTAAACCAGAGTTTAAGGTAGTTCCTAACCAACTAAGTTAGTCAAATTAGAGTTGGGTAATAAACGATAAATGTAAAGTAGTGTGATACTATAGAAATAATAATAATAATTTTTAACATCATGTATATATATTTTAAACAGTTCAATGTTAGTATAAATAATTGTAATACGAAAATAGAATATTAAATTGGTTAGCGCAGTGAATTGGAGCAGCAGATCTGACAACGTCGCATTCATTCGGAGCGTCTTTTATAACCAAAATGTCAGAAAAATGTTCATATGAATTTGAATCGTCGTTCGCTATTTAGATGTCTAAACACATCGATTGTGCGACGCACAGTGGGGCACGTAGCATAGGATTCGCGGAAAAAATGTCATAACTTCGGTGTTTCTCAATATTTTTGAGTACTTTTTTTTTTATATTATTTGTAAATAGCCAACGGTTATATGGACATGAACATTAATAAAATTTAAGCATTTTTAACCAATGAAATAGTAATAAACCCCGTAAACATTCGGTATACAAAAACCATATTTGATAATTATGTACTAATAAATATGTAATATTACATAAACAATGTATTAATTATTTTCGAAAAGTATGAAACATAATAGAGAAAGAAAATAACACAATTGAATTATAACATATAACATTAAACGACGGAAATGACATAATAAAGTAATGTTAATAATATTCTGTATTGCACTATAATAAATGGAAAAATTGCTGAAGCTATAACTAATATTTTATCATTTTTGTTATTAATAGAACAAGACTTTTAGAAATGAACATGCGCATATACACTTTATAAAATAATTGATATCTTATAACATTTACAACTATTTACATAAAAGATTCATTCATGCTAATGTACAGACTCATATGTATCACTCGTATTCACTCATATTACACACACATTACTATTTACAATGAACCAATATTATACTTTGTTATGTAGAAAATACACGTAACATTTTAATATTTACAAACCGCGTAAAAATGACATTATTATAATAATAATTTTGCTTCCGCGCTAAATGTTAATTTATAATAAAAAAAGGAATGTTATTTAAGTATTGGTAAATAATTATGAAATATGTTTTCTCTGTATCGATTATAGTAACAATACTTTATTTATAATTTTTATTGTTTTTTATTATTTAATGATCATAATATTACATGTCCATACAAGCTAAAACTATCAAAAATAATAGAAAATAGAAACTGTGCAAAAATAGCGAGGAATACCGCTGTGGTGATGAGTTTCTGCGAAATCGCATGCACAGCGCACTCGGGTGATTATGTATTAATAACAGCCAAACTTGCAAATATATGCAGCCAATTTTTGGAGGGCTGTTAGTAGATGGTATCTGCTTTCAATTAGTACTATCTAGAGCCCGGGGGAAGGCGGAGCTTTTTTTATAAACCTAAAAGAGTGAATGAAAACTTGAAATACTAGGTAGCTTCATTTGAAGTTGTATAGTGGGATTACGGCGAAGAGTTTTCGAAAAGTATTTATGTCACAAATAAGCTGAGACTATGCACATTCGAAATACATGAGGTACAAAATTAAAAATATCTAGCGGAATTCAGAAAAAAATCGACAACCTGGTACGAATATTGACACGTTTCCCGTCAGAATACGAAAGGTTAACTTCAGATCATTTTTTCTTTGCAATTAATATGAATATGACATATCTGTCATATAGATTAGATACGTTGGTCCATCGGCTATCAAGATACAGTGATGAATACACAAAAATACAAGTTTCATTTTAAGACTTTTTTCCTCTCCAGCCCCACTGTGCGACGTTGCCACGTTGACTGCTCCACGTAGTTTCTGAAAAATTTGCACGTGAACCTATTTTTTTATGGGCATTTACGAAGAAACTATGTGGTCAGTTTTGCAGAAATTGATAAATTCATTTCCTGACATTTCGATGTACTTTTCTGCCAATTTTGGTACATTTCTTGAATATGGTTTTCCTGTTTCAGAAGAAAAACTGAAACTATAACCCTCTTTTTTTTACTCCGCCATATGCCACCGTGTTAAAATGCATCAACTTTAATTAACAATTTCTCGATAACTATGCGGTAAATCGATTTTAAACTTTGTACAAGGGTTTCTTGTATTCCAAATTAGTTTTGCACGAAATTTGAAAGAATTCTTGAATTTAGTAGATTATTCAGGAACTACCTTAAAAGCGTATCAGCCAAGTACGTTATGATTGTATATTCCTTTAGTAATGTGTGCATGATAATATTTTCTAACGTATATGTCGCAGAAACTATAGAGGTAGCATTGGGGCAAAAAGTCCCTCAAACTGAAATTATATTTTTTATTATTTGTTTTTGGCAGTAAGATGACCAAAGTATAAAGAAATGATGCCAAAGTCTTTAAATACTGTTTTCGTCTTAGTTGAGTGATTTTTTTAGTTTTTAGTTCAAAGCGAGCCTCTGACTTATATTTTTATTTTTTGTTAAAGAAGTCATGCTTTCCTTTCAATATTGTGTACCAAAAAGAATTGGTTTAATAAATATTTGTTGATATGAAAAGAGTTTTTTTACTTATTTAGTTTAATATTTGACGAAAAGACATTAGGGACTTTCCATCCTATGCAATGGACTTTGTGCCCTGTGCGTGGGGCAACAAGTCCATTCTGCATTGGCAAACATTTTGTGGTATAACTGAACAGAAAGTAACAGTATCAACAAACGAACTTCGCTAACATCAACCATAATAATTATAGTTTATACAAAACAACACCAGATTGTTAGTATTAAATTTTACTTAGGTTTATACGAAAAAAGGTACTTTTAGCCCCAGCCAATCCTACATAATCCAATGTTACCCGGACAAACATAGGAAGATGGTAACTCTGGTTAATCTAATCTGTCAAATCTTCTTCGACTCGAATCTGAAAATCCGCGAACGACGATGGAACGTCTAGACGTCCCCAGTTTCCAGCATAAAATCCGAAAGATCCCAGTGTGTCGAACGGGTCCGTAATTGTCCTAATGAGTCCAATGAGGTTCACGAGCAATGTATCTCTCTCTCTCTGTCTGTCTCTCTCTCTCTCTCTCTCTCTCTCTCTCTCTCTCTCTCTCTCTTTCTGTCTGTCTCTCTCTCTCTCTCTCTCTCTCTCTATCTCTCTCTTTCTGTCTCTCTCTCTCTCTCTCTCTCTCTCTCTCTCTCCCCCTCTCTCTCTGTCTCTCTCTGTTACTTGCCCGCCCGCAGTTATATACTGTTTCGTCTCTTATGCTCTTCTGGAGTGCCTCCTTCGGTTGTTTGCTCTTGGCTCCTACTTCCTGGCAGTTGCATCGTCCACGGAGGGGTTTCGGAATTATTACACACGATACGTTATTACGCCGGTCCATACTAGCCGCGTGCCTAAGAGAGGAGAGGAAGGACTCCAGAGAGGGAGTGAAGGAAAAAAGAGACGGCGCGTATACTCTCAACAAAAAGGGGGTGTTGCCTCTTCAGTATCGTAGTGAACACGTCCCGCGACGCTGGAAGTGTCTCCCGTCAATTCCAAAACCCTCGTGACATTATTCTCGCTACAGCTGGAAATAGGCGCTACCTGCGGCCCGTGGTAACAGGTTGAATCGGAATTGGCGAGCATCAAGATCTCGAAACGACTGGTCAGAATGTCTTGCAGAGTCGAGTGGATGCTGGTGATCGTCGGTCTGATCGTTCTTGCACGTTCAGGTGAGTTGGTTTGGCGATATCGAAGCACAGATCTTTTTTACAGGTCGCGTGGTATTTGTGTTCGTATGATGTTTCAATTCCGTACTCGATACATATTTTATTAGTCAGTTCGGATGATTTGAAAGTTTGTTGCAACTCGCTGGCAATAATTTATTTTTACCAAAAATAGAAGCTTCATGTGTTGGATCCATGGAGAATTTGTTTGTTAATAAAGTTAGTGAGAATAGGAAATTACATGATGAATTAATTGAAAAACAAGAGGGAAAATATATTCGTGATTTCTTTATATGGCTGCTATTTTGGGAAATGAGGTATTGAAAAGGTGAAAAGTAGATTTATTGACATCCGTTTCTTTTCATACAACAAGCTATTAATCCTCGGAAGGCGAACGGTTTTAGACGGTCGCGGGAGGCGAATGCAGGTTTATTTTGATCCATAGGAAAATTTCAATTTTACATCGAGACTCACGAATGAATTGAATATAAAATTAATTAATTAATTAACATTATAATTACATACGCACATAGTCGCACCTAAATAAATAATAAAAAAATAATTTAACATTTTTTTATTTATGTAACTTGACAATGTTGCTTTAGAGCTCGAACGAGGGTCGTTCGAACGCTTCGCCGGCGATTGTAAACGGAGCCCGAGCGAGAACATGAATTTCTCGAAATTGGGTCAAAATGGCCCTGCATTCGTCGTACAAGTGTTAAAAACTAACTATTCCCATTGATTTAACACACTTATATTTTTTACATAATTACACTCGTTTGAATGATTTGCACACATTTTTAAACTCTCGTTATCAGTTATTTTTAAAACTATAAGTCTGAAAGTACTTAAATTGTTTTGTCATTATACGTTTAGATAAGACGATTAGAAAACTGTAAACTACTTGCACGTACAGTTATTTTCGAATAACAAAACGAGCACATACGAGCAAAAATGAATATGATCTGGTATGCACATCATTTCCCTATTAAAATCTCCGCTACGAACATTTGCATTTTTATTGTCTTGTCCTTGCATCAGCTATGATCCTTTTTATTGTTGTTTTTGTCTTCTCGCTATGTCGCCGTTCATTGTTATCCTCTCATCAAACGTATTAAGCTCTTTGTCGTTGCTGCCTATTTGCTCGCATAATCTGGTCACAAATGTTGAATATACGAAATTACAGTAATTCACATAAGTACAGGCTAATTGTCCAACTGGAATTTTATTGAGTTCAAAATAAATTGTATTGGTTTTTACCAAAATCATCGATATGCGTGTATATGCATCTTTTGCTGATTTGTTATTAGGAACGCTGTCATTTTTTCATTCACATTGCGTAAATATCGATACGACACAAACTGTTACGTAACTACTCCATTTCTACTTTAGCTTTCCGTAACTTGCGGCAGAAAGAAAAACGAGTAATCCTTACAAAACGAGACACGTCATGGGTAAACGCAATTCATGACTTCCTGGAATACATAACATAAGCAATGAATAACAACAATAATGAAATGTTAGCGCAATCCGAAGTAATTACGGAATCGGCAGTGTTGGTCAAGATTTTGCTTGTGTAACGACGGATTTTTATTACGTTTTATTTATTTATTGATGTTTGGCAATGCGTTTAATAGGTTCGGCTCTACGATGTTGGGACTGCGCTTCCAACATGAACACTTTATGCGGTGATCCAATGAACGTCACGGAACACCAAGCGACCTTCCACACAAAAACCTGCGAAGCTGGCCATTATCAAACACCGACAGCCATTTGCCGTAAAATTGTGAAGAGAGGTAAAAAAAGTTTCGGAACTTGCAACTAATAAACTTTCATACAGTTAAGGGGGTCGTCTGGTGTGATAGGTCCAAAAAATCGAAAAAAAAATTTTTTGCTAAATTGCTTCTATAACATCTGTAGAATATGTGAGTAAAAGGATTTTTCTATATTCGACGACGTTGGATAGTTAGCCGTAGAACGGAGCACCATAGAAAATATTCACATAGCATCATCTGCCGTTTATAAAATTCTGTCGTCCCAAGCTGCTGCCCAGGAAAAAGATTTTAATAAAGAAGCCGGAAAGCCAGAATATGAAATTACAGTTTCTGGAGACGGCACATGGGAAAAGCGTGGATTTTCATATTTGTTTGGTGTCTCTGCATTGATGGGAAAATATGCGAAAAAAGTTCTAGATACTTGTGTAATGAGTAGTTTTCGTGGTGCATGCAACTTGTGGCTGACACGATATCTCAAAAACTACTCAACCGATTTCGCTCAAATTTTTATGGTATGTTCAGTACATTCATAGTTCCAACCCGTACCAGAATCGTTGTCATATCTGTCATAGTTTTTTTTTCAAGCTAAAAAAGTCGAGAAAAAAAATGACGAAAATCGTAACTTTATTTTCAAAACTGTACCAAACATTAAATTTCCAATATTTTGACTTCATTCTGGTACCGGCTGTAGTCACAAGTCTGCAAATTAATGTGCCGTTTGAATTTTTGATTTGAAATGAGCAGGACAGCCGGAACCATGTCAGCCGTCGACAAACTTTTTTTTCGCACCTGACTCTTTCGAGAGTTGTAAAGTCAATTCCACTCCATATTTTAACTTCAAAATATTCTTCAAGATATTGTGTTTTCATGGTTCGTAAAAAAAAATTCCCCAAAAAGCGGAAAGAAAACCGGCCGTCACATAAGACGACCCCCTTAACAGAGTTAACCCTTCGTCGCCACACCTTCTTAGAATCACAAATTGGTCACACAGAGTTCACTGTACCCCAGCGTCATTTTTTGGGTTACCATTTTCGTGTTTTTGAATCTTTTAACTTTTCAGTGATAATTGTACATTCGTAATAGTTATACAGTCACGATCTAATAGTCTTTTTCTAGAAATGTAAATTTTGATATGATAAAATTCGTAGTTGAAAATGAGCGATTTTCCACGGTCGTAGGGAAAACCCGATTTTTTAAAAAAAATTTTTATTTTTTTTTTGCGATAAATCCCCTTTGGAAGACGTAAAGGTGCGAGATTTCAAATTGAAAATTGCTCTGGGGTTGCGATACACCCCGCGTGACCACGAAGGGTTAAATCAAACAAATTTCGGAGATTCAGCTCTTATGGAGTGTTTATTACTATTGTCTTGTCAAACGTGTCTCAATCGAAATCTTGTTTCGATTTTCAAATTCATTATCTTTTTTACAGAAATATTTCCAGTATTTACGCTATAATTTAAATAAACTTATTAGCGTACATTAGCTAGTTATAAAGGACAACAGAAAATTAATATACATAGATAACGTTTATTGAAGACAAATGTCATTCATCATTCAATTTACACGAGTATGTTTGGCAAGAGTAAAGAATTTTAACAGCAAGTAGAAGGATGTAGCAAAAATATTTCCATCGAGCAAGAATGTCTGCAGTTTTTAGTGCAAATGAATTTTTCATGAAACTGATACATACTTGTACGATGAGCAGGGATTTCACACGTGACATACTTGATACTTTTGCATTTCTGTTTTTTCATGTAAGTTACGTATATAATTACGGTGCATTTACCTTAACTTTTCTTATACATTTATTGTCAGCGTTTCCCAATTAAATTTTGCTACGGAACCCTTTCAAATTCACTATAATTTTGCTGGTCTCTCCACAGTTATTTTTTTTTTGCATGCAAAGGGACGTAGCATCGAAATAAATCGAACAGTGCGCTGACGACGCCGCGCCCTTTCAAATTTTGTAGTCAGGTACATATATATATGTTTCTCGTTGAATAATTTACAAAAATTTTTAATAGATATTTCAATTTTATTGTAAGATAACTGTTCGCTCTAAACTTCGTATCGCGGAACACCACTTGAGAAACGGTGATTAAAATTAACGTAGTTAATATATTTACCTTTTGAATAAGGCGGGACAGACAGTTTTCTAAAAACGTTCTTTCAGATTAAAGACACACGTTACAAGATTAAATTTTCAGATTGAAGACACACGTTAGTTACAGTGTTATTTTTATTTTAAAACGATGAAACTCTCTCATGCTTATTCGTGTAAATATACTAGCCTCTACGCGGTATCTCGTCACAGTTATAAGATTAACGATACGTTACTCTATTACGAACGATGTCCTTACACACCATGACGCATTTCAACGATGCGTGGAATTGTAACGTCACCCGATGATCATGGTCTTCAAGTTGATCGTGATGGCGCACCGTGTTGCACCCGTGAGTCACGGCACGTGCTCTCCTGTGCCATAATTGCGATAATTATATGTTGGCAAGGTCGGAACCACACCCGCGTTAGAGAAAAATCAGTCGTCGGTGTAGAATCATGAATATTGAGGTTAATCGTAGTAAAGTGACTAGAATTCCAGGATTATATGTATGAGTATGTATGTGCACAATAAGTGCAGGATTATGAAGATTTGCATAATTTTAGTGGTGATAATTCTGCAACGCAGGAATACGCACGGCTTAGTCTGTTTACCAGCATAACGCCGCGTAGTACAGAAGCAGTAAAGCATTTACTACAGACAAAAAGCAGACAAAAACGTACAGTAAAATCTAAATTATTCGCGCCAGAAGGGGCTGTGAAAAACACGGATGACCGAGAAAAAAACAGATAATGATTTTAAAAAAGGAATTTAAAAAGTTATTTTCAAACAAATTGTTTAACTTTTCAATTTCTTTAAAACTTCATTATGGTTATGGATTGTTGATACATATAATTTCACTATTATTATTATTATTAAGTTTAAATCTTGTTTAAAAATAAAAAAGTTTACCAAATTGAAAATTTAATACTTTTTTTTTACATTTGGAAATCACACTAAGTTTTTCTCACTAAAATGTACATTTACAGATTGGATTTTCCAAAATTCTAATGGAAAAATAATAATAATTAAAGGAATTATCGCTAACGATAGGAGACACGTGTTTTTTTCGAAGCGTTGCCCAGTCCCAACCGTATCTGAAGACAAAATCTCGAACAAGTTTTAAAAATAGATTAAAAGTAGAGATCCTTGACCTCCTCACTTTCTTAAATTTAAATCTCAGATTTTTGATAATTACGGAAAAATACGATTTTTGCAATAGAAATTTCATGTTTATTATTTAAATAGTCGCCACTTTGTAAAAAAATGCAATATTAAAAATCGATAAGTGTTAAATATATCTACTTGTAATCGAGTTTTAAAATTCCAACGAATTTTGTGACTAGACAGTGTTCATCCGAGAAAGCCTCGAAAATACATAGGTACGTCTCACATTGAGAGCTATAGGTGCACAAAATTTGAGAAACTCTAAGTAGGTAATAAATATATAATTTTAGTTGAAAAAAATTGGTATGATTTGCACCTGTACCTCTTTCTTATAAAATTATTGAATATGTGTATTTTTTTCTGGCATCCAGGTAAATGCAACCCTTTAACACCTTTCGTGTCGGGTATTAGTGACATTCGTCAAGTCTACTAGTTTTGTCTCTGACATAATATGTCTCGTGATATTTATACAACAGCAAAAATAATTATTAGATTATTACCCCAAAAAGATCGCTACAAAACAAAGCAAAAGTTTTTGTTTTAAACAACTTATAACAAAAAATAATTTGATTAAATTTAAATAAACCTGTTTAATTGCACTACTGTTAATATCATTGGTTTTCTACATTTTTTTGTTAAGTTTCTGTCAATTTTGAGAGACCGAACATATCTATTTCTTATATTTTACATTCAATAAATAAATATCATACAATTCTCTGGTTATATATTACCACAATGGCTGCAGTCAAGTGTTAGGTGCAGGTGAAAATAATATTCAGAACAGAATAACAAAATCTTCGAATTTGAAGTTTAAGTTAAAAATAAAAGAACATCTAAGGAACAGATCGATACGCCGCCGCGTGCATCGTACGAATCCCATAACGTGGTAATTACTACTACGAAATGTTTCATGTGATCTAGACAGTACAGAACGTGTTAATCAAAGATTAATAATTTCGGTGTACATGCACGTATTAATACTTGTATTAATAAATTTCAGAGTCGAAAAGAAATACTGGCTTATCGAAATAGGCAATGTGATTTTGAACAATATTAAAATAACATTGCAAAAATATTAGGAAGTATCAGTAAAGTTCGAGGGTTTCGTGCAGGGACTATTGTTCTAATGTGTCAATTGAAAACAATTAATACGTTAACAGTGCTTAATAACACAGTCCAACAAAATGAACCTTTTTTTCTGTCCCGCAATATCCACTGGGTGATTCTTGTAGAGTTTTTCGCCCTGAACACGAATCCGCAAACCGTGTGTCGCCATCACCCTCAGTTTTTGAGAAATTCGGTTTTGAAAAAAAAGGCAAATTTTCAGCTTTGAACATCTTTTGTGTCGAAACGGTAATAGTTATTCGGTTGGTCGGTGCATCAAATTATTCTACGAACCCTGCCGAATACAATGATATAAGTTATTATTGCATTATGATCATTTAAATTTGTTTAAACAACGATCAAAGGGAAAATGACACCCGAAATACACCCATTTTTGAAGTTATTTTTCAATTTATTTCCAAAACTAAGGGTCTTAGAAAAAATCTGACTACTCCACGCGATTCAGCAGACATTTTTCCTTTGGGAAGCATCAACAGAAGTGGTAAGTCACGTTTTGTTTTCAATATAGAAGCGAAATAGTTTGGCAAAACGCGCAGTGGCAACAGTGGTACTCACGCGCGTTAAGGGGACATTCTACTCTCTCGGCCGAAAAATCGGCCACTTTTCGGTGATGGTTTTTATAATGAAGTAAACACTTAATGTTTTCGAATTTCTGAGGGTATATTTTACCACTCTTGAAATACAAGAAAAAATCTTTGTTGTTTGTTTATTTCATTTGTTTACACAAATATTTCGCAGTGAAGTTGGCGGCATCAGAATTGCTGGCGGTTGAAATTTCGGACGACTGGATCATCGGAAATAAAAAAACCAAACATATTTTCAATTCGCAGGAGTATGGTTATCGCGCTTACCACGAAAGAACAATTTTGGACCAAAATTATTAAAATGGCGGTCGATCAAAGTTGAAAGTACCGAAAAGGGCATTTCTTTTCTGTTTAATAGATATTAAATGTGAGAAAATATTAAAAAATCTTAAGATATTTGTGCTAAGCGGGATAGCCACTAATGTGTAAAATAACATATTAAAATTTTGGATTAATTGGTCATGGAGTTTTTTTTCTATCACAACCGCCAACCAAGAAAATGTTGTTTCGAGAAAAACGCGTGTAAAGTTTTGAGAACCAGGCCGCTGACGCTACAAATACCTATAACATTGAAAATACATCGAATTTCGCTCCAAAAATTTAGGATGATATTGTAGAAGGTGCATTCTTCCGAATTCAGCAGAAAAAAAATCGAATTTTTTGAGGCCGAGAGAGTAGAATGTCCCCTTAAGCGATTGTGTTACGCTGAGAGGCAGTGGATCGCGCGCCGCCGTTGACTACCACTGTCGACACCGCGCGTTTTGCCAAACTATTTCGCTTCTGTATTGAAAACAAAACGTGACTTCCCAGTTTTGTTGATGCTTCCCAAAGGAAAAATGTCTGCTGAATCGCGTGGAGTAGTCAGATTTTTTCTAAGACCCTTAGTCATTTTCCCTTTGATCGTTGTTTAAACAAATTTAAATGATCATAATGCAATAATAACTTATATCATTGTATTCGGGAGGGTTCGTAGAATAATTTGACGCAACGAGCAACCGAATAACTATTACCGTTTCGACACAAAAAGTGTTCAAAGTGGAAAATTTGCATTTTTTTTTCAAAATCAATTTTCTCAAAAAAACTGAGTGTGATAGAGCATTTCTGCTTGCGGATTCGCGTTCAGGGCGAAAAACTCTACAAGAATCACCCAGCGGATATAGCAGACCAAAAATCGTGTTGGACAGTGTAATGGAAGAACATATAGTATTGCCCCATTGTGTGTAATTACGAATATGAACGAAATTCTAATACTGATGCACTTTGTTATTATTGTTTGAATGATTTAAATACTTTGACCCAGATTATTATAATTGTATGCGACTAACAATGAGTACGTAACACAGGCCCGTCCAACTTTTGCTCTTGCCTTCGAAGAGCAACCGCGGGTGGTTGCGAGCGGAGGCAGAGCGACGGTTGTGCCCCACCATAGGGACCTTTCGCTCTTGAGGGGTGCGAGGGGCCCAGATCGACGGGCTCCAGCCACCGCTGATGGAGGGGAAAACACCTACGGGAGTGGTGGTTATGCGTGCATGAATTGCGCCTGCGTCAGGAGCGGTGGTTGTGTGTGCGCGACTGACGCAGGCGCAGTTCATGCACACATAACCACCGCTCTCGTAGGTGTTTCCCCTCCATCAGCGGTAGCTGGAGCACGCCGATCCCCGGAGGGGCCTGGCTCGGTGCCTTCAAGAGCGAAGAGCAACTCCCTGGACAGGCCTGACGTAACAGATAATAATTGGGAACGCGCATCTTGGACTCATCAGATGCTTTAGTTTTAAGTTTTAGTTTGAAGCCATATACAAGGTATATTATTGTGTATTATCACATACAGGGTCCGTTATTCATGTCGTAACTACAAAACTACATTTTTTGTAAATGAAAAACTTATCGGGTGCAAACACTGGTCTGAAATATAGCCTGGCATTTGTGCTTATAATTTACGCCAATAGCAGCAATATAAAAAATATCCAGGAAAAAGGGAATCATAATTTCCTTCATAGAGCACAGTTGCGAATGCAACAAAATTAAATTTTCTTAACACTTTGCGGGGAAATCCAACCGGCGTGACATTGGTGTGAAGACACGTCGCCACAGTGCGTTGATACATGGACAAAAATTGAAAAATCAAATATTTTGCAGGGTGATGTTTATCATCTAATATTTACATCAAAATGTCCAGCAATCGAGTTCGGTTATGGTTGCTAGGTTACCGTAGTTGTTTACGATGTTATTTACCATCTTAACCTGGAATCTAAGGACTTCAAGCGTCACTCGAAATTCATACGCGGTAGAGTTACTTCCTTTTTTTTTTATTTAGACCTTAAGAATATTTATTATTCCTGGCTCACTTTATTAACCATGGATTCTAGTATTATGGGTATGTGTGCTTCAAAATTATTGTTTAGGCTTATGGCCTTACTGATCATTAGAAAACTTCTTAGTCCCGAAAATGAAAATTTTATTTCAACCGGCATTTTAAAAAATACGTAACGAAACGTATCCGTGATTTTTTTATATTTGGTTCCCCTAACTTTATACTTTATGAAAATAATGTACTTTTCTGCTACTACCTGCGATTATTTGAGAAATAAATTTTTTTAGGAAGAAGTGTGCACATCAAGAATTCTAATGTCTTTGAAATTATTATTATTATTAAACTATTATTAAACTAAATTAACAGATGTTATTATTAAAAGTTTATAATAACAATACATTACGGTAACGTATTTAGAGTCTTCTTCTTTTTTACTCTAAATAAGCTTATATATGTAAAATATATTTTAATGAAAAAATTCTAACTTCAAATGCACGTGAGAAAATAATTTGATAAAAAAATTTTTTGAACAAAAGTTAGTCAGTACTCAGTTGACAACAAATTGCAAAAGTAAATATTGATAAAAAACTTTTTATTCGATAAAAAATCGAGATCACCTCAATTTTTTTTAATGCAACTGTATATTTTTTCTACACCAATCGATGCATCTATGTATTCTGGTTAAAAAAGTATTGGTGTATATAGGTCGAAAACTGATTAGTTCAGAAGTTATGATTTTTGTCCCGACTGCCCAGTGATTCAACGCACTGTGCGTCGACGTCAATCGAAGTGTGAATAAATAATCATTTATATTTCGATTACACAATTAATAACGGACCAACCCGTAGGTACATTTATTTATTTCTTCCAACATCATCTCCAGCTTTCTTCCTCGTCGTATTATTATTGTTAAGTAAAGTATATTTATAAACTGTACATTAATCGTAAATATGTAACGCACATTGGAAATTCTCTTATACAATTTTTCCCATAATCATAAAAAGAATTATATAATAGTTGCATTACAGAATTATTATCGTTCGAAATTAGCACAATTTTGTCTATCTATAAATGAAATTGTTTATAATTAATACATGAAATTATACTTGAAATCCGACCCCAAATCATATAAAAACCGAATCTTTTATTTCCAGACACGTTTTAAATAGAAATTAAAAATAGGTATAGGTTTTAAATTTTAGTAGGTATTATAATTTCGATGTCACAGCCTTATACTTCCGAAGTTCTAATTTTCAGTAATTTTCTTGCTGCAAAAAGAGAATGTTTCTTATAGTAATTACGTCTGCGTACGAGTTTGGAATTTATCCCGACGACGGCCGCGTGCCACGTATTGTATGTACACTAGCAATCATCGTATAAAAGAACCTGGTTTTATTCGCGTTCACAAAGCCATACATCCGGAAATTCTTAGTATAGTTTGAATCATGAGCGTTACACAACCTTTTGCGTTAGATTGTCCAAACAATAGTTTACTCTGGTACAAATAAGAAAAGCTTCACATGGCGCAGTTGATTATGCTCGTAAACCGGAAATTATAAGTGTGACTCGCCGCGCTCATTTCAGCAAACATTATGCTAGGGTAAAGTACCCAATTACTGTGGGGTACCCAATTACTGTGCCTCTAGTTTATCATTAAGCATAATTAACTTTATATTTCTCGAATAAAAGATATTAAATTTTTTTATTTAAATTCAGTTAATTATTTATTTGTTAAAATTAAACATGTAACACACAGAAGTTCTTAAAATACGAAAAAAATTATTTTAATTTTTTGATAATGAATTCGCAAAATTTTCTGTAAAACTTATGAAAAAGCGTAAGAAAATACTGTGTGAATGAAGGTCAATATTCAGTAAAATAAATCGTTCTAGGTAAGATTCACAACGTTAATTATATTAGTAAAATAGCTTAAGGTGACAGTAATTGGTTAGGTGTCAGTAATTGGGTCCTTTACCCTAACTGATCCCAGAACTTCTTTTTTTATATTTAATATTATCCAAAGAAGATGTGATATTTGTTTCATGCAAAAATTTATACCGATAAAAGAAACATTGAAATTTATCTTTAAATGCTTAAGACAAGTCAATTTCATTACTAAAGTTATTTTTACTAGAGAAAACTCCGAAAGTCCTGCAACAGGGCACAGTAATTGGGTACTTTACCCTATGCATTAATGTAGTCGCAATTAACCTTCTGTGCTCCGATTACAGATTGATATTATATCAGTTTTTTCAATGAAACTTTCCTAGCATTAGCAAGTGGCTTGAAACTGAAGGTTTAGAACACATCACGCATTCTTACATTCAATGCATTGATCAAAAGAATCAAACCAGTCCTTCTTTAGAAATTAATTTATTATGGAATAATCCTGGTCTATCATATTACAATTTGCAGTGAGAAAGTAAAATAATTAAGTACCTATGAATGTTTAATTTGTATTTCTGAGGTGGTTAGAATGGCTGAATCTGATTTAAAGTTCGTTAAAGATGAAAATGATGAACTATTCAGCTCAAGTTTAACTAAAGTTTTTTAATTAGACTACAGCTACGATAATTCAATGAAACTATGACTAATAAAACTATCTTTCTCTACAGAAAAATAGAACTTTATTATTTTTCGGTCGCACAGCCATGAAAAAGGACTTACAAGGGAAGTTTGGCAACCCGGAAATTCAGAAAATTATGAAACTCGGTGTGCAAGTAGAGTAGTTCATCCGTAACGCAACTCTATTTTTTGTTGGTGCCATAATGCAATTTTTGAGGGTGAAATCACCCCTTGAAAAAAATGCAGAATTTTCTTTTCCGTGGAATATTTCGGGCAGGGTGAGAGATATCGAAAATAAGTTTAAACAAAAATTGCATCCTTTTTTTATATCTACAAAACCGCGTAAAAGTAATTATGGAATTAAGGATTGGTGGTGGGGGTAACTTGAAAAATATGGATTTTTCGAAAATTATCTTTATCCAATTTTGTAGATACAAAAGTAAGATGCAACATTTGTTTATACTATTTTTCGATATCTCTCACCGCTCTCGAGATATTCAACGGAAAAGAAAATTCTGCATTTTTTCAAGGGGTGATTTCACCCCCAAAAATTGCAATATGGCACCAACAAAAAATAGAGTTGCGTTACGGATGAACTACTCTACTTGCACACCGAGTTTCATAATTTTCTGAATTTCCGGGTTGACAAACTTCCCTTGTTAGTGTACATAAACTCTTATCAGTCTCTCAGCCTCAGGTACTCTCTTACTTCCCCTTATCCGCCTTTTATCTATTTTTTCCTCTACTTCCTCAACCATTCTGCTACTACCTACTTCACTTTCTCTGCCGCCGACTAGGTATGTCCTCAACCCTTACTTTCACTCTCTTCAACTCCTTGCAATTTTGCAAAACTATCTTTATATTCTTTAACTAAAGTAAACATTATGATCGAAATATTATTCTCATAATGAACATATTCTCACAATAAAAATATTGATCATATTAGAAATCCGTAATACGGACGTAATACTGACTTTTCAAGTTTTCCAATTCAATTAAAAAGGTTGTTCATCGATACACGAATTAACGGCACAACTTTTTCCCCAGAAAATGGCGAACGAGTAGTGATACGCCAGTGCTCAACTCCGAACGTCGACGAGGCAGATATCCACGATGGTCCTTGCAGCGCAATGGCAATTTCAGGTCGAAATGTAATCGAGTCCTGCCACATTTGCAGCACCGATCTCTGCAATTCTGCGACGAGTGCATCGGTTATGCAACCACTTTACATCGCTGCACTAGCCGCCGTCAGTTACCGTTTCTACCAAACAAAGTATAATGTCGTTTAACCTCGCGGCGCCACTGTCGCGTAAACAAAAAATTCACCAAAATATCACTTACAAGTTAAACGAAACGTGATTAACATTCTGTGTATTGTTTCTCGTAGTTTTCCTTCTTGCCGGATTACCAGTTAAACCCACTGTTTAGTAGTTACGTTAATAAAATTATTACTTTAGAACCACGTCGTCGCCAATTTTCGTTATCGTAACAAGGTATTTAAAGTAGTGCCACGTGGGCTGAGAGGAGCTCATTAGCGTTTTATAGATAGACACGTCGTTAGTGGCGTATTAAATAAGAATATTCGATACACACTATCCTACGTATGTACGTTACCGTAGTTACGCTACACGCTAAAAGCTTTACTTAACCTAATTGACTGCGTAACGATTCACAATGTCTTCGTGTAGAAGAAACTATTCTATGAGATGACTATTTTTGTACGAGATATGTATATAGATTTAATATATGTGACGTGGTTGTATAATAAAGTGAAACTGTTAATTTGAGTTATTTCCTAATTACAACAGCCACGGTTCTCGCAACTGCACACTCGCGTAATGAGTAATGGGATCTTGATTAACTGATACACGTCTAATACTGCACGGTGTTGTAGATAATGCCCTTCTTTAATTTTAATGCACCCTTTGATCTAAGCTTCTTCTTTGTTCGACTTCCGAATTTTATATTAGACGTTACTTCTCCTTTGTAACAGAAGTACTTGAAGAGGCAGAAACAAGGAAAAAATATAGCTTATCAGATATCCGTCCAGCGCTTAGAGTTACGTAAATTTTCCTCTTACTTCACGGTCAGCGAAAATCTACGGTTTTATGAAATAATTAAACAGTGTTTTATTGTAATTTTTTTTTTAAATTTCTACTTTTTGTAAAATTTGTAGATTAGATTTCTTCACGATTGTGGAGAAGATAGCTCTATTAGCCTCTCTCCTCTTAGAATGAAGAACAATCGTCGCACCAATATGTAACCTCCAAAAGCTATTATAAATTTATTGTACATCTATATTGATATCTTTCTTTTAATCTTTTACTGTGTTTTTATTTCATACCTGTTATAAAACATTTTCATTCGTGCACTTGTTTTTCAAAAGTAACATTATGATATAATGTTCCCTTTGCTATGTTTGTTTCATTTGCGAAAACGAAAGTAGAGAAAATGGGGAGGAAGGATAGTTTTCTTTTGTTTCTTCTTGCTCTGCTCGAATTATTATAATTTAATAATATTAAAATAATATTATTAAGTAATATTATTCTGTTTCTGAAAATGTCCCCGTCTCACCGCAAATGTAATATCGAGACTTAACTGAATGATAGAAGCTTCATTTGTTTTTGAATAGGTTCGGCAAGCACAAAAATAAATATTTTCAGAAACTGTCTAATTGATAATATTCAAGAATGAATATATTAGACATTATTGCTTACCTGTTAAAGTTCGAAAGCTGAAAAAAAAGGAGATCACAAGTGTGAGAAACGGAAAGAATGTCACTCACACGCATGAGAATGCTGCAAACTGATTGACACCATTAGCGTTGTGCAAGCTTCAACTGTTTTCTAGATTTCGTAGTTTTCAGGAAGGTGGCAGCAAGGAACCGAACCCTTACCCGTACCCGGTTCGGTACGCCGTATCGGCGACTAACCCGCCTAACCGGGTAACAGAATTCATCCGTAACCCGTGTAACCGGGTTAACCGGGTTAATGCGGTTACAGTAATACGGTGAAAACCATAGTTGAGGCAGTGAGAGCAACAATGGACTAACCCACATTTTTTTCGAAATTGAGTTAGTAGCAATAACGTATTGCAATAGGCTCTACTAATCATATAAAATAGGGGGAAATTTTTTTTTTAATGTGGGTTGGTCTGTTGTTGCTCTCACTGCCTCAGTTGTAACCATGTTTCCAAATAGTAATGAATTTTATTTGAATATCGGACACTCCTTGGTAGGGTGATGCATGCACGTGAAAGTAATAAATATGCGAGACCAAGGATTAACTTGGCCGCACCGAATTCGCGAGCGTCTGCGGACGGTGCGGGTTTACGACCCTGTTGTTCGGTGCTTTCGTACAGGGTGATTCTGAAGCTACGCCCGACAATGGATGCGGCTTGGTACCCCGTAGCGAGGACAAGCAGCCGCAGTGTCTCACCGAATTTTCTTTATCGTATCGATATGGAAGTGATGTCGATGGATTCCTTGTGTTTTTCCGATGATAATCATACCAAATGTCGTGTAAATCGGACTATTATTAACGAAATTAGCTTCAGATTATGGGAATGAATTTTGCATGGAATTTCCTTCATTATTTTCCGAATTACGTCGTTCTTGGTGGCAGTTTCATCGGCGAAACATAAGGAATCATTTGGCGTCGTTTTCGCAAGGATCTGATGAGAAATGCGGAAGTCGAAGATTTCTCACTTCTTAATAGGCACTCCAACCCCGTCGAGGGTCGAAAGCCATAAAATTCGGTGAGGCACTGCGGGGGCTTGTCCTCGCTACGGGGTACCAGGCCGCATCCATTGTCGGGCGTAGCTTCAGAATCACCCTGTATTGCTTGTAGATTCACATATCACTGACGTGCCTTAAGTGACTGTCTTATTTCACTAGTAACCGGCTCGTAGCGGGTGAACCCGGTTACTTTGGTTTCTTCTACAATTTAAGAACCGTTCCCTCGCGGTTAGTATGGGTTACAGAAACCTTCCTTGGTTAACCGGGTAAGGGTTACGGTTACTAGGCGGTTCGGATCCCTGGGTGGCAGTGCTCCAATACAGAAATAAACAATAACCCCGTTTTGCCACGCAACCCCATCTTGCCCCCTCTTCTCCTTTATAATTTTGTCAAATTTTCCTGTTAATAAGTATTTTTAAATAATAGATCCCGATACCAGTGTTTAAAAGGATATCTGTTAGAATTATTGAATCTGTTAACAGCATTCACACAGATTGTGATGAATCGAGATTTGAAAAATTCTAATTGTAAGAAAAGAAAGTCCAGAAACTTGAATATTAAAGAAAAAAGATTCGATACATAACAGAAATTTAGTTCAAATGGCCCCAATGACTTACCCACTATTTGTTCCTGCAATGAAATGTGGCTAAGGGTGTAAACACACCGTCAGAGAAGTTGTGCGTTTTCGTACTATCATGCATATTAGGGTGGTCGCAAGAAATCGATGTCCGAATTTTTTTGACCGCACCCCCCAAAAAGTTGCCAGTTGGTGTAAAAATGAGATTGTCAAGGTTACAGCTCGATCGGATAACGTTAAGACCGGCCTCATCAGCCTTAAAATACTAAAAAACAGCTACTTTTAAAAAAAAAATCGGGGTTTTTTCGCTATAAAATTAGAACGGTTTATTCTAGAGGCGTGTTTTTTTTTTTAGTTTTGTAGAAAATGTTCCCGGCTTCCACAACTTGTTTGACAAACGTACAGATCGGAAGATATTTGGCTTTTTCGAGGATCGGACCCGGAAAATCGACTTTTTCAAGAAAATTAAAAAATTCGCTATAAACGTGATAAAATTACTTGCTAACCATGCTTTTGTTGTTCGTTGAATTCTTTGCATTCAAACACATCAAAGTAATGTTTGACTATAAGTTTTTTAAATGCATATGTTTTTAAATATTATATTTCTTGTTCCATCTTACGGGACAAAAGCGGGCTCGAAATGAAGCGAAAAGTCATTTTCGTTTACAGTCGGATAATTTCGAAGTTTTCGAAGCGAAATTTATTTGTATTCCTTTACGATTGGGCAATGCTTATTTCCGAAGCAGTAGTAAGGCTAGGAGAGTTCCAACGCAGGTCCTCTGAGGGGAGTGCGGGGGCGGGGGGAAGTGTTGGCGCGCGGGGGAGTGCGGTGGAGGGAAACATGGGCGCGGGGGGAGCGGGGAGTGGAAGACCGGTTGCGCGCGCATGAGCCGGAGAGTGGGGGAAGCCGCAATCATGGAGGGGATCAGTCTAGGCTGAGCCGCCGCGGAGACCTCTCCAGACTGGACCCACCGCTGGAAAGTTGTTTTTAGAGGGGGAATGACCCCCGAAAATATTTTCCGACTTAACCGATGAAGCGGACGACCCCACAGAAATTTTTTTCCCCCAAATATTGTTTCTAAGTAGCAAACAAATATACATCATGTACCAACGAAATATGATACTTATATATATATATATATAACGTCTAATCTTAAAATTATGTGAAGGGGAAAGAAAGAGGATGGATGATGTGAAAATAAATTTTCCGCAGCGTATCGCGCGATTACGTGTAATTTGACTCCTCTGAAGCAGTCGTGCAGGATGATGTCATTCGGTAGCGCCAAGAACGAAATAAAATTATGAGGCGTCAGCACGAATTCAGAAACGTCGAATCTTAAAATTAGGTGGCGAGAGAAGGAGGCGGAAGACGGGTAAATAAAATTGAGAAATAATATATGGTTAAGAAATTTTATTTAAAATTAAAAGAATATAATTTAACATTTTTCCTACGAGCATCAGCTAGAATATCATTGATGGCATATGCTAACAGTTCGCAATCTATATGATAATCCTCACAGTAATGTTCACTATCACGTATGATTTTAGCAGCATGACGCGCGTCTAACGTTTCGCAGGCAACATCGCTCTGCTGTAGCACGTTAACAAATGATTGGGTATCGAACGGGTATTGAACATCTATTGAACATGTATTGAATGTAAATCGTACAACTCTGAACGTGAATCGTACTACTTCTACATAATTATAACTATCGTCTTAATGTAGCGTACACCGCATATAGGAGGTTGGGGAGGGTGAAAAAAAACATTTATGCATTAAAAATTGATCATATTTTATTTATGAATTTCTCTTTGGTGTTTAGACCACCAGTTGAATATTTTAAATACATTTTGCATGGCACAATGCTTCGCGTGTCTGCCACATCGTAGAGTATTAACTATATTTAGCTTATGTAGAGATTTAATATTCTCATAGTCAATATCAAGCGTCTCGATGATCACGTCCGGTCTTGTATTTTCATCGAGGAAATCTGCAAGCCAGTCACGTTTCTGCAACCCTTTAACGTATACGATATGGGATGCGTCATCTTCTTCATCGATCGCATCAGCTACAGCTTTCGAAATTAGCTGTTTAGCCATACTGTACGGAACGTCTCCATCGTCCCACCGTAGTCCATGATGTTTTGCCACCAACCATCGGATGCTTGATTTGCCGGATTTTGTAAGAAGATATTGCGGCGTCGAACTCCCAAAAATATAGTGCGAGAGAATTGTTCCCTTTCGTAGGACAGCCACTTCCTTGACAACAAATCTTCCGTCGACGATGAATCCTTGCAGGTCAACAAATGTTGGTACAACCATTGTCGATACAATTTTAGAGGTCTGCTCGCTTCCAAGACAGATGAGAGAATGCAGTCTTTCTCGTAAAGCATCTCGATTTTTACGATGAAATTGTTGTACGAATTTGACACAGGAGAGGGCGGGGCAAGTAGTATGGCAATTTAATTTATTTTGCGCACCACGTTTGTTAGCGGATTGTATTCAACCACCCGATCGTGCAGAATCAAACAGTAGGCCGTAGTATTTGCAGGTACATTCTCTTTACACTCAAATTCTATGCGCACGTCCACGGTGCCATTCTTGATCGACTCATTTTGTCGCGAGCAATCAATCACCACGAGAGGACCAAATTGTAAAAATTCAGCCACAGTGAATAACGCCTCGTTGCAACTATGTCCATAATACGATTTACGGAATTGCGTATACATGTGAAACAAGATGGCATGCTTATTCTTGTCAAAGTCCAAGTTCAAGTCATCATATGGATAAAAATCCGAGTTGAGAAAAAGTTTTACATTGGTCAATTTGCAATTGTTAAACTTAGTAACATCTTCAGTCATCACATTCTTTCGAGCAGTCTGTAGAGCAAAGATAACGTATCGCGGCTTCTCCAGCTGTGCAGCTGCCTTCACGGCCCACGAATGCCTGGTTGTGCTCTGTAAGAGAGGATACTCGTACAGATCCCACGAGCGAAAACTAATGCTCAGGTTTTGTCCACTTTCCAAAGCATGCAGCAACGATAGCTTATTAACATCGTCCAGCGTCACATGAGGCATTCGCCATTGCACTTTAAGTAATTCAATTTCTGGTTCCAACATCGGCGAGCCTATTAGAGAATTGTTATCGTTGCGCGATCGTATTAAAATCAATTCGTGACGTGCATTAATAATCATGCGTTTGTAGTCCTCGCAAAATCCCAACAAATATTTGAGTGGGATGCAAAAATTGAAATGATTTTTCACTATTAGTCCATCGTATCGTTTCAATCCCCATCCGACATTTTCCATATTTTTGTCTTCGTCAGATGTCAGCGATACATAGTTTTTAAGCGTGCTAGTTATTCCAACGTTTCTATTGCGGTCAATCTCCACGCCATTCAGCTCGTATCGAATCTCATCAAATAAGAACGCCATGCAATTATTTCCCAACGTCGTCGTTGATGCTTCGTTTGGCTTATTTATCGCCAATTTCCCCTCCACGTAGAGGAAACTTTCACATGGTAATGTATATAAATCCTGCTGCTGTATAGGTATTCTTATCTCATCACTATATCCAAACGTTGTGTTGACGTATGGGTTGTACGTGTGAGTCTCGAGCTTGACGATGCGATCATCAAACGTCGGCTTCCCTCCAATGCTTAGAATGTCGGCTATTTTTTCAACTTATATGCGTACAATAAATCCCAATGATTTCAAAAATGTAATGTTCGCAGCACTGAGTCTCTTCTTTTTAGCGTAATCAGAGCTGTTGCAGGTGTTGTTGTTGTTGTTGTTGTTGTTGTTGTTGTTTTTGTTGCAAACAATTTCACTTGGAAGAAACGTGTTTCTGAAGTCGTTCAACACAAGCATTTCTTTCGTTCACACCACATGTATTATCGTTGACGCCGTCGTACGTGCAGTCTGATGGTAATCTCTTCACCTCGAAAATCGAGCAACCGTCCGTCTTGATCCACAACGCGTATCGTTAGATCCGTAATGACCCGTGCGGTGATCGGAAGGTAAATGATCTGCGCGGGCGTTTCCGATATCTTATATCCTGGTGGAACTCTCGGAGAAAATTCATGTATCGTATGTACTCGCTTCCCATTGTTGTACGCGCCAGCGGTCACGCTACATTCTATGCGAATAATGTTCACGTTCATGATATTAATTGGATCGTCCGATTCGTGCCATTGTCCAGGTTCTAATACCCGATTCGTCGAGAATCCCAGTAGCGATCCAATGTTATTGCGCTTCGTAAAATCTACGATGAACGAGCAGTACAGCTCGCTTTTCATGGTGTTGTTGTTGGGACGCAACACTATAGGATACACATCGTTGTCATCATCAGAGTCATCGAGATTTTTAGGATACCGCTCGAGTAATCGCTGCCTCAAATACTTGGCAATGGCGTCTAGTTCATAGGAGCCGTGTGGAATCCTAATAGTTTCAGGAGTGGTGTGAACACTGCTGTTTTTGATGCCATAGTTTGAGGTGAAGTAGAATTTATCGTTGCTCCAGTCGATGTTCGGTATTGTATGATAAGTTTCAAAGGTTGTTAAACCAAGTTCGTAATCATCGTCGCTCAAATCTATGGGTGGAAAGTAGCTCACCGCGAGGGTGCTACTCTTGCCGGTTAGAGTGAATGTTAACGATATATTCCGAGCTGTACGACTCGACTAGTACTGAATCATAGCGGTGGGAAGTCAATCCTTAAATTTGTGGCCGATCATTTGTAGAAAGCGTAGACAGAGTTGTCCACAATTGCTCTGATTGTACTTCTGATACGACGTTCGATTGTATTCGATTTTCACAGCATCTTTATCCAGATATTGTACCAATTCTCTAGGCGGTCGAAAATTCCCGAAGCTGTCGAAATATATAGCTCGACACCCTCTCTTCGCATATGCCACCCAATGAGTTCCCGGCCCCTCGACATTGTCCAAATTTACGATACCGCTCTCGTTTCGATGTACTCCTCCGGCTGGTAGTGCATTGCGCATAAAAACACCTCTAAAGAATGGAATACGCATACGTTTTGCCAACTCCTCCAATTGTGCATCGGTAGTTACACCGACAGGCATTTTTATTTTCTTTTCGGCGTTTTTTTTTTCGTTTCGATATTCCCTGTCCGCGCTTGTATGGCGCGAAATAAAGTCCACGACCTTCCATGGAGCGATTATGGCGTTGCATTTCCTGCAGCTGATGTTGCGCCGCCTTATTATCGTTTACCGCCTTGGCGATCCCCGCCGCTCCACCAGCTAACGATCCGAGGACACCTAGCAGCGGGAGAAGCGGTAATATACCACCCCGTTTTGCTACTGGAAGAATCCGTTTTTTCGGTGCTTTCTTTGGAGTCCTTTTGCATGTTTTTGTTTTCATCCCCATTCCGATTTTCGTCTTGGCCTTAATAGCCGCCCAAACAGCCGTAGCAGCACCTCTTTCACCCAGAGTCGAGTCTCGCGCAACGATGCGTTTTCGCGCTTTGTCAGCGAGTACCTTATCTGCCGCGTGCCTTTCGCCGAGGTCGTTGCTACGCGAATATGCAATATCCTGTTCGCGACACGCTGCGTCCAACGGATTGATGCCTTGATCCCCTCTAGCCAATCGTTTTGCCAGATGAGTTCCTGGACCGCAAAACTGGTATCCTGGGATATGTAATTCGATAGGTAGCGCGTTTATCGCCCGATTTAACAAACCACGACCTTTCTTTACTCTCATTGGCGACATTCGTCACAGTTTTTAATCAATGGTGCTGGACCGTCGATATGCGTTTGCTGCCAAGGGCGATTATAATGTTCCAGACACCGACGATACTGCTGAACCTCAGAATCGGCTTTTATATGCTCGGGGAGTCTGTCCCACAACTGATGAATGTGTCTGCCAAACTCTCGCAGTAGAATAATCTTTGGTATATATTTCAACTGCTCAGAGGTTAGGTCTCGAATATGGCAATTATCCGACAGGATCAGAAGCATTTTGAATACTGAGCTGTTTTGCTTCGGCGGGGACCTATAAATAGGGCGCATCACCGCTTAGATGTAGCAAAATCATTTTTCACAGTTCGCGGAGAGGATGCGATTCGTGCGACAACCTGTGACTATACGCGTGACAAATTTTGATGATAAATCACGAGTGATGTGTCCGAAAACAAGACGCAGACATGGTAGCATGCTACCAAACACTACCCGCTGCCTGATTTGTGGCCCATCAAATTGTGGAAAGACCAACGTGCTGGTGAGCTTGTTGGAAAGTCCACACGGCGTCCGCTTCGAGAACGTGTATGTGTATTCCAAGTCGTTGCTACAGCCGAAATATCAGTATTTGGAGAATTTATTGACTCCGATAGATGAAATTGGTTACTTTACGTTTTCGAATAACAGTGACGTCATCCCATCGAGCGAATCGCTTCCGAATTCTATTTTTATCTTTGATGACGTGGCATGTGACAAGCAAGATACGATGAGGGAATACTTTGCTATGGGGCGCCACTCGAACGTTGACTGCTTCTATCTCTGTCAGACGTATGCAAAGATTCCCAAACATCTTATACGCGACAATGCGAATCTATTGATTCTGTTTAAGCAGGATGGTACCAACTTGAAACATGTGTACAACGATCACGTAAACACTGATATGTCCTACGAGGATTTCTGCGCATTGTGTCGTAATTGTTGGCAACGGGAGTATGGTTTCATGGTAATAGACAAGGATAGCACGATGTCCAATGGACGTTATAGAAAGGGATTTAACGAGTTTGCAATACCATGAGATTGTCAATTGTCGTCGACACGTCGGTGGGAAAGCAACATCTGCGATACAACGATGATTGATATCGATAGTCTGGAGATTAAGGATCGCGAGAGAATAGTGAAGGAAATTGCAAAAACCAGCGAATCCATTCGCAAGAAATATCTGGCTTTGAAGACTGGCAAGATGGAGGAAGATATCGCGTTGGAGAGATACTTTAAACCTGTTGTCGAACCCTTAAAACATATTATGGAAAATACCGCAGCGGCAGAAGTTGACAAATCGTCGCTGATGAGCACAAACATCGAAGAGAATGAAACATTAACGCCTAAAACAAAAACTCATCCGAATAGGAACACACAATGCAAGGCAAAGAGGAAACCACACACGTCATCGGAATATTCACTCGTAACCTCCACACCAGTTCAATCGAAGCGGAAACGACAGAATGTCACGTCAAACGATTCCTCGGTTTCTTCTACACCAATAAATACATTTCCTCTTGTACAATCGCTCTCAACCATTGGTGATGCCGTTTTCGAAACTAGTCCCAATGAGTCGTTGGCAACATCTGTTAGACAACAACTCCAAACATCCGAGGGACAAGAAACGTTTCGCAACCATTTCGGTCCGCTGGGGCAAAAATACATGAGCGCAATCCTAAGTAGTGATAAGGATACGTCAATGGACTATGTGTATGGTGTATACTTCGGCAATAGCGGAACGAAGCTTGGGGATAAGGCTTTCGATATAGACAAGGATGACAATATAATCATAGATGGTGTAAGATATGGAGGAACACCCGGTCTTTACGAACTGATTTTCAAGAGAATTCCCGACGATACCACATACACCGATGCCGATAAACAAAAATACAAAAGTATACTGCTGGCGACGAATGCCCACAGACGCGATCATATCGCTAAAAAGCCCATATTGAGCAACAAGGGATACAAGTACAAACATGTAATTGCACCGCTACTCCCTCGCGCATCAACCAATAAAGCAGGGAAAGGTCTAACTGCACCGCGAGCCATGGTGGTAAACGGTAATAAGATAGATTACGTGCACTGGGACGATCCCAACGAACTGGTGGACCGATTGCGTTTGCTGGAAGCGTCGCGTCAGGCGGGTAACAACTCTCATGATCCCGAAATTCTATCGATTATCGAGGAACTCCGCGAGGTAGGCCTCATTATAAATTAAACTGCGCACCGATGATTTGCACTGTATACGTCGAGATGCCGATCAACAAATTTGGGGTATCGCTCGAGAAGAGTGGAGCAGCTAGAATGGACTATTACAAATGGAACGGTGTGCTTCGAAATTACATGCGAGATAACGCTCTTTGCGTGGTTGGTGCTGACTTTGATGCAAAATCACGCAAGATACGACGCGTAGCTCAGCCGGCGGTCGACACCGATGCCGTCAATAAACTATACGTGGAAAAGAGCATTAAACTTTTGAGAGAGCAGCTGGAAGAATTAGAGAGGAAGCTGATCATGTTTCAGAGAGATATGCTGACGTTGCAAAACAGCGTTCAAAAGATATCACTGGCGTCGAATTCTATTCCACAGCAGCGCTGTGAAGGAGAATCATGCGAGACGGTCGAACTTGTTCAGAATTTCCTCGGAGCAATGGGAAGCACATAATGCATGTACACGATAATTATCGCATCATTCGTGTCAAAGACACCTCTGCGATCAAACATGTTGTCATTATCGAAATCCATGGGTAAAGAAGAAAACCACAGCCACAAGAAGCAACAACTTGTTGAGGAATTGCATGCTCCAGCTCGAAGACATTTCCCACGAAGACGCGTCATAGTGCATGGATACGATGATCTGTGGCAAGCTGACGTTGTAGAAATGCGTCCGTACTCGCGTTACCGCTCAAGACTAAAAGTGGCGCTGAGGTGACTAAAGCGTTTGCAAAGATATTTAGAGATCGATATCCGAAAAATTTGCAAACCGATCAAGGAAAAGAATTTTACAACGCCGATGTGCAGAAACTCTTGACAAAACACGACATTAATCATTATTCGACATATTCGGTGATGAAGGCCTCCGTCGTGGAACGTTTCAATCGAACTTTGAAGAACAATATGTGGAAAATGTTTACGCTCAATGGAACCTATAAATGGATCGATGCGCTACCGCGTCTACTAGCAGAGTATAACGCACGAAAACATAGAACCATCAAAATGTGTCCTCGCGATGTTACTCCTGCGATCGCCGATAAGCTGCTAGCCACCATATACAGCAACATAAAGATCGCTGCTCCAGCAAGATTCAAATTGGGCGAGTTTGTGCGCGTGAGCAAATTTAAAACCATCTTCGATAAAGGCTATACGCCGAATTGGACAACGGAGGTGTTCAAGATAGACAAAGTACAGGCAACTAATCCTGCGACGTATCTGCTCGTCGATTCCTGTGGAAAACCAGTTGCCGGAGGATTCTATGAACATGAGCTGCAACGCGTCGCCGATCCTGATGTATATTTAGTGGAAAAAGTGTTGCGTAGGAAGGGGGATAAGGTATACGTCAAGTGGCTGGGGTTTGATAAATCACACAATTCATGGATAAATAAAAATAATGTATTGTAAAATAATAATACATGGTTCAATAAATACAATGATATACATATACATATGTAAATGTGCATACAATTTTTTTTTTACACATTATTTCAACCATTTATAATCCAGTTAATATATACAATGATACATATGCAATAATTCCACTATTTATAATAATTTCCATACATGTGTGAAGCATGTTATATTATACAATAAATACAATAATTTTCTATTTTACATCGATATTTTTACAATGGAATTTTGTAATGTCCCCAGGGCAGAGTGTCGGTCGAATCGGGTACGATATACCGCTTGTCGTCGTATGGACTTAGAGCGATTTTGGATTCGGAAATGGTGTACACTTTGTGCAATTTAGATCGTATGCATGATTGCCTGCGAACCATTTCGATCTCCTTTTGCAAACACTGCGCGTAGTCGTCAAAAGTTATCGCCCTGGCTATGACGTTGGTCTTGACGCCTTTCGCCTTTTTCGTATCTTTTTTACCGTCTACGCGAAGTGCATACATTTTCGCTCTAAGACCTACGAATTCGATCATTATCGCACCATTATTTTCGTCCTTCATCAACCCTGGAACCTTCTTATTTAGGCGCGGCATATTATATGTATTGTCGATGGGATAATCGGATGTGTCGAATCTATCGATATTGCGTTTCATGGTCTCGTAGATATCTTCACATTGAATGTGATAAATGAGGCTGTCAGTGTCGGTATACAATATTTTACAATTTTGAGCGAGCAGTGGAGACATGTAATCATGGTGAAATTCATACAAAAAAATTTTTGATAAGTCCAGAATGCACATACCCACGTATATCGGTTTGTTGAATTTCACCTCGACTTTTCGCAATTCAACAGCTATTAAATTTTCCGAAAATACGCTTCTGCTATGGAAATTCGGTTTCGCAATCATTGCCTCCGCACCATATCGCCCTTCCCAATGCGTCAAAAGTTTTACATCCACGTGATTTCGTACATTTTCCATAGTTTTACCAAATACCGCGTTGTTCATCAATTTGTATAAATTTTTCTCAAAATCGTTTGTCGCGCCTGTTCTGAACCGTGTATTTAGTTCGATGTAATCGCGGAGCCAGGGAGATTGAGCGAATTGAAGCACGCGGTGTATCTTTGTAATACGAAGACCGTGACGCGCGCACTGCTGCAGGTTGCGATAATGGATAACGTAACGCTGCTTATCGTATAATGTCGCGAGTAACTTGTCCTGTCTGCTGCCAGGTGGTTTGGCACGCGTCGGACAGAATGGTAGATCTGCATGAGCATCGTGCAGACGTTGCGGATATTCAAGATCTACCTCGAGAATGTATCCCGTGGGCGAATCGACAGCGATCGAAGACACATCAAAATTTGCAACATCTTCGACCCATTGAAATTTAGCGTATGGCAGGGGCTGACACATTGCCCATCCATACAAATTGTTCACGTCAAAGTACATCAAGTACGATGACTGTTCCGATGCGTCGTAAGATGGCATGTAGGGGAAAGGTGGGATAGTTGATCACAGTTTTGCTTTTTCATTAAAATAATAATAATGGTTTGCTTTGTTTGTATTTAATTATGTAAGTTGTGATTCTTACAGTATTCTCAATATACTTTGACAAATTTGAGAGCTGAAAACTAATTTTAATGACAGAATTTCAACATTTCCTGGCAGTGATGTTATGCACAAGTATCCCCCACTGAAGGGGAGACTTGATCAAACGGTTTGGGAGACTTGATCAGTGAACTTTAAGAGTAAATAACACATTAACTTTCTAAAAAGTATTTATTATCTTCGTCAATAACATGAAATGAAGGGAATATCCTAAACAGAAAGTAAACTATAACAAACTTGAAGGAATTACTGAAAAAATGAAACCGAAGAATTAAACTTTATGACATAAAACAACATAAATGCATTCTTAAAAGACATTTCACTAAGATATCATCTGATTAAGATGATGATAACGAAAAGATTTTCCTTCTCACTTTCTTTGCCGTATTTTTCTGTTTCATTAGCCGTTCGATGGTTCTTTATTGGAGCATTTTCAGCTGTTCAAGTATCCCACCTCACACACTGATCATGTATCCCTCCATGCACTCGATTTGAAAAAGATGAAAAATTAAACTTACCTTAAATATTTAGATAAATCAATAAATACCATTAATTGACTCGAAATTGCCGTTTTTACTTAGTATATTTCAAATCGTTGAAAATGCAACATTTACTCGAAAAGGAGGAAGAACGAGCAGACCGAAATATTTACTTTTTGGCTGCAAATAAGATCGAAGCTTCTAACAACATTATTCTATGCTCCCAAAAGAAAACTGCAACGTGAAGTGTTGCGATAATGTAAACATTACCACGATAGCGTGACAGCAGGCACAAATTGTCAATATATTAATTAAAAACCTGATGTGATCATGTATCCCCGCTGATCAACTATCCCACCTTTCCCCTACTTGTTATTGGCTTGTGCATATCTTCCGGAACATTGACTTAAACCCCCGTGTAACGTCCCACGGGGACTCAAACCAATAAACTCTACTGTCGGTAAAGTAGGAACCGACTTGTACTACTATGTAGACCGTCAAACATACTGCGCAAACTAGACTTCCGTTGCCGGTCGCGAGAGTGTCAGAAGTGTGCATTTGGTGGTGAGAACGGTGTGAAGGAAGTGTGAGTGGAGGGAGATACGGGAGGATAGGGAGTTAGTGGAGAAGGTTAGGGGAGAGGTGAGGAAGAGGGGTGAATAAAGGGAAAAGGGCAAGAATAGTGGGTGGCGAAGTGTGAAGCAGGACAAGAGAGCGGTTTGGAGGTTAGGTAGGACGATAGGTTTCAGGTGGCGGGAAGAGGTAGGCAGAGGAGTAGGCAGAGGTATCTAGCGGACAGGTGAGGAAGTAGGAAGAGCGGAACAGAAGGCGGGATTTTTGAACGGGATAAAAGGAAAAAGGTAAAAGGGAAAAGGAGGTTGGATAGTCGTAAGAGGTTAAGGGTAAGAGTCGAGAAGACGGAGAAAAGTCTGAAAGTGAGAGAAGGACGGTAAATGGCGGATGATAAGGGAAAAGAGGGGAGGGGGGAAGAAACAGGAAAGGAAAAAGGAAAGTTGATAAATGAGAGAAGGCAAAGGAATGATAGTGGGAGTAGCGTGGGCAGCTATACGGGTAGTATAGATAGCTGCGGGGGGAAAAAGAGGAAGGAGAGGGAGGAGGAAGAAGGGTCGGGGGAGGAAAAGAGGGGTGAAGGGTTCAAAAGGAGTGGGAAGACTGTGAGATCGCCGGAGGAAAGGGTGAAAGGGGGGGGGGGGGGAGCGAAGAAAGAGAGGAGATAGGGAATGTGGTGGGGATGTTGAAGGAGTTGATGAAGGAGATAAGGGAGGAGAAAGAGGTAATGAGGAAGGAGTTGAGGGAGGTGAGGGAGGAGATGAGGAGGGAAAGGGAGGAAAGAAGAAAGGAGATGGAGGAATGGAGAGAGGAAAGGAGGAAATGGGAGGAGGGAAGGAGGGAGGAGAAGAGGAGGAGGGAAAAGATAGAAGAAAGATTGGAGAGGATGGCAGAGAGAGATGGGAGGGTGGAGGAAATGATAGGGAAGATAGAGAAATGGGAAAGGGAAAAGGAAGGGAGGGGTAGTATGGAGAGGGGGGAGGGGGGAGAAGTGGAGGATTGGTTGGTAAGAGTAAGAAGGATGGAACTAAAACAGGACAAGAAGGAGAGGGAGGAGAGAAGGAATAATGTTGTGGTAAGGGGGCTGGTGGTAGAGGGAGTGGAGGAGGAGAAGGAGGTGAAGAAGTTGTGGGAAAAGATGGGATTGGAGGAGGGGGGGATAAGTGAGGTGAGAAGGGTAGGGAGAAGGGGAAAGGAGAGCAGCGGTTTGATTTTGGTGAAGCTGGCTGGGAGGGAGGAGAAAATAAAGGTGATGGAGGCGAGGAAAAAACTGAGGGGAAGGAAGGAGAGGATAGATGATGATTTGACGGAGGAGGAAAGAAAGGCTAGATGGAAGGTGGAAAGAGAGGCGGAGAGGGAGAGGGAGGGGGGAAAGAAGGTGCAGGTGGGATACATGAAGATGTGGGTGAACGGAAAGATGAGAAGATGGGATGAGTTGAGAGAAAGATGGGTGGAAGAACAGGGAAACGAAAGATAAGGGAAAGGGGGGAGGGAGAGGAGAGTAAGGGGGAGCAAGGGGAGGGAAGGAGGAGTATGTACAAGGTTGCATTCTGGAACGTGGCTGGGCTGAGGAGCAAGGACGAGGATTTTTGGAAAGGCTTGGAGGAGTGGGACGTGGTAGTCATGAGTGAGACGTGGATGGAGGAGGGGGGGGGGGGTGGGGAAATATAGAAAGGAGGCTGCCCAGGGGGTATACATGGAGTAGACAGTGGGCACGGAGGGAAAAGAGGAAGGGTAGAGCAATCGGAGGGATGTTAATGGGGGTGAGGAAGGGATTGGAAGTGGGAGTGGAGGAGGAAGGAGGAAGGGAAGGGATCTTGACGAAAAAGGTAAGGATGGGGGGGAGTGGTGGAGGATAGTGGGGGTGTATGTAAATGGAGACATGCAAAGGAAGTTGGAGGACATAGGGGAGTGGATGGAAGAGAGGGAGTGGGGAGTGAGGGGGTTAATAGGGGGGATTTTAACGCTAGGACAGGGGAAGAAGGGGGGCGGGTATTGGGGTGGGAGGAGGCTGAGAGAGGGGGACGTGGGAGTAGGAGGTCGAAAGATAAGGAGGTAAATGGTGATGGGAGGAGGTTGTGCGATTACTTGGAAGAAAGGGGGTGGAGTATATTTAACGGGGGTGTGGAGGGGGATGAGCAGGGGGAGTGGACATTTACAGGAGGGAGAGCGAATACGGTAATAGACTATGTGATTGGGAATGAAGACTCTTGGGAGAAGGTGGAAAGGGTAGAAGTAGGAGAGAGAGTGGATTCGGACCATCAGCCGTTGGTGGTCTGGGTAAGGGGAGAGGACGAGGGCGGTGTGGAGAGGAAGAAAGGTGGTGGGAAGAAGGGAGGAGGAAGAGGAAACTGGACAGAGGAGGGGAGAAAGGAGTTTATGAAGAGTTTTGGGAAGAGGGAGGAGGGTGATAGGGGACTGGAGGAGGAGTGGAGAGAGTTGAGAGAAAGGATAAAGGTAGCGGTGGGGAAGTCGGGAAGGGGGAGGGAGAGGAAAAGGAAGGGAGGCTGGTGGGACGAGGAGTGTAGGGAAGAGAAGAGTAAGGTGAGGAGGGAGTTGAGAAAGTGGAGAAGGGAGGGAGGAGATGGGAAGGGTTACAGAGAGAGGAAGAGGATATATGGAAGGATGTGGGAGGTAAAGAGGAAGAAGGAGATGGAGCGTTGGGAAAGGGAACTGGAGGGGGTAAGGACTGAAGGGCAGGTGTGGAAGGTAGTGAATAGAGAGAGGGGAAGGAGAAAGAGGGTAAATGAAAGGATAAAAATGGAGGAATGGGACGAGTATTTTAAGGGACTGTTGGGAGGGGTGGAGTGGAGGGTGACGAAAGGTGAAGGGAGGGTGAGGGAGAGGGACGGAGAGAGGGAGATAGGAAGGGAGGAAATAAGAAGGGTGGTGAAGAGTCTAAAGGACGGGAAGGCGGGGGGAGGGGATGGAATACAGAATGAGGTGTGGAAGTACGGGGGGGGAGGAGGTGGAAAAGTGGCTGTGGGTGATTTGTAACAGGGTATGGAGGGGGGAAGGGTGGCCAGAGGATTGGAAGGAAGGGGTGGTGGTGCCGGTGATGAAGGGGCCGGGGAAAAGGTAGAAGATTACAGGGGTATCACTTTAACTCAAACGGCGTATAAGAGCTACGCATCGGTACTGGCGGAGAGGCTGAGGGTCGAGGTAGAGGAGAAAAAGCTGCTGCCACCGAGTCAAACGGGGTTTAGGAGGGGGGTAGGATGTATCGACAACATATACGCACTAAATTACCTGATAAACAGGCAGATAGGGAGGAAGGAGAGAAGGTTGGTGGTATTGTTTGTCGATATGAAGGCCGCGTTTGACTCGGTGGACAGAGAGGTGCTAACCAAGGCTATGAGGGACAGGGGGGTAAGAGCTTGTGGTGAGATGTGAGGAGGTTTTGAGGGAAACGATAGGAAGAGTCAGGGTGGGGGAGGAGGAGGGGGAGAGGTTCTGGACGGCAAGGGGGGTAAGGCAGGGGTGCCCGCTAAGCCCAATTATGTTTACGCTGCTGACCGCGGACATGGACGAAGTGCTGGGGAGGGGAGGTTGGGGGGGGGTGAAGCTGGGGGAGAGAAAGATTTATACTCTGGCATACGCGGACGATGTGGCGGTACTAGCGGAGGATGTGGAAGGGATGAAGGGAATGATGGGTAAATTGGAGAAGTACGTGGAGGGGAAGGGGTTACAAGTTAATATAGGGAAAACGAAGGTGATGAGGTGCAGAAGGGGGGGGGGGGCAGATGGAGCAAGGTGGTTTGGAGGTGGAAGGGAAAGGAGTTGGAGGAGGTAAGGAGTTTTAGATATTTAGGATACACGTTGATGGGAAATGGAGGACAGGAGGAACACGTGAAGGAGGGGGTGAGGAAGGGGGCTGCGGTGATGGGGCTGGTGTGGGGGATTGGGAAAAGGAAGTTTGGGAAAGACTGGGGAAGAAGGATCTGGTTGTTCGATAAGTTGGTGTGGGCGGTGGTGAACTATGGGGTGGAGGTATGGGGATGGAAAGGTAGGGAAAGGGTGGAAGGACTGCAGGAGAGGTACTTGAAGTGGGTGTTGGGGGTGGACAGAAGTACCCCAGGTTATATGGTAAGGGAAGAACTGCAGAGAGGGATGATGAAGGGAGGGGCAGGGATGAGGGCATGGGGTTACGAGAGGAAGTTAGAGGAGGGGAAGGGGGGGGAATTGGCTAGGGAGTGTTGGGAGGAAATGAAGAGGAGGATGAGGCGGGGAAGGGTTCTGCAAGGGTGGGAGGAAGAAAGGGAGAAGTATTATAAGGACAGGGGGTGGACGGTGGAGGAGGTGGAGATGGGGAGGGATAGGGGGGGGGGGATAAGGGGGGAGGAGCTGATGGAAAGGGAGAGAAGGTTGCAGGAAGAGGAGAGGTGGAGGAGGATAAGAGAGACGCGATATAATAAGTGGTACGGGAGGGTGAAAGGGGTGGGGGTGCCGGGGTATATGAAGAAAGGGTGGGGGGAAGATAGGTGGAAGAGGGTAGCGAGGTTTAGGTTAGGGAATGGAATGAAGGAGGGGAGATACTGGGAGGAGGAGGAGAGAAGGAGTTGTAGAATGTGTGGGCAGGAGGAGGAGACGTGGGAACACGTGTGGGAGGTTTGTACAGGTTGGGGAATTGAGAGAGGATGGCAAGAGGTGGTGATGGAGGTGTTAGGAGATGAGGGGGAGGGGGAAGAGTGGATGAAGAAGTTGGAAGAAAGAAGAGCGGGGTGTGGGTGGGGTTCGTTAGTATGAGTGGAGGAATGGGAGTGAGAGGGGAAGCGAGCGGAAGCGGAGGTCCAGGGGACAGAGGAGAGAGAGAGCGAGCGAGCGAGCGGGAGTAGAGTTGTAAGATCTAGGTTAAGTTAGACTAAGTTAGGTTAAGGTATATTTAAGGAAAATTTGTGTGAATATGAATGGAGAAGGAGAAAGCGGTTGGGAAATTGTAACCCTTAGGGGAACAAATAAAAAGATTACTACTACTGCGCAAACTAAATTATTATTACTTTTGTATATAATTAGCGATTCAATCGAA
This sequence comes from Andrena fulva, assembly GCA_946251845.1. Classification (NCBI taxonomy): domain Eukaryota; kingdom Metazoa; phylum Arthropoda; class Insecta; order Hymenoptera; family Andrenidae; genus Andrena; species Andrena fulva. The sequence continues at coordinate 41,250,308 of OX276327.1, forward strand.
TATTAGAAGAATAATTATTGTAAGAATGTTAGGGACAATTAATTATAAGTATTAGTAAAAGAACAAAACAAAATACGATATAATAAGCGAATAAAATTCAAAATAACAAACTGCGACTCACTGCGCATGCGCCAACTGACCAAATCTCGAGTATAAAAGAGGCGCACGCAGCTAAGCGGTTCATTCGAATGCTCTGCCTACAGAAGTGTGCTCGCCCCGGAAACGGCAGCGGCCTTCTAGCAGCAGACTTAGCAAAGAGAATCGAGCTCGCCCCGGAAACGGCAGCGGCCGTTCCTAGAGCTAGTATTATAGAGTATTGAGCTCGCCCCGGAGACGGCAGCGGCCTTGCACTATAATACACGAATCAAAGTAAGAGTAAAACTCTGCCGAGAGAAGTGTGCTCGCCCCGGAAACGGCAGCGGCCTTCTTCCAGCAGACGTTACCAAGAGTACGAGCTCGCCCCGGAAACGGCAGTGGCCATACACTGTAACATAACTCAATATACAAATATTCATATTCATTAATTAACATTAACCACGAGTAAGAGTAAAACTCTGCCGAGAGAAGTGTGCTCGCCCCGGAAACGGCAGCGGCCTTCTTGCAGCAGACGTTGCCAAGAGTACTAGCTCGCCCCGGAGACGGCAGCGGCAGTACACTGCAACATACCTCTGTACATATATATATATATATATATATATATATATATATATATATACAGGGTGTCCCAAAAATGCTGCGGTTCCTTAAAGGGGGTGATTCGGGGGGTTATTGCAAACAACTTTTTCCTTTGCGAAAATGCCCTCCGAGGTTTCGTTAACGAGATATTAATAAAAAGCACCGACCAATCAGAGCGCGAGCCTTCCGCTGGAGGTCCCGCGCTAGCGTGGCCGCGCGCCGGGCCGCGCTGCGACTACGAACAAGCAAGGCGGCATGCATCGAAGGAAATTGCGTAGAATGGCAAATGAAAAAGACGTAACAAAAAAATCCAACCTTTTGCCATGGTTTGTTTGCCATTTAAAGTGAATAATGAATAAAGGATAAATGGATGAAAATCACGTTTAACGTAAAAAGACGAATACACCTTTTTTTTAGAAGATTCGAAAATAATAATTATTTGAAGTGGGAGGATAAGGAATACGTAAAATTCCTTGTGTTAATAACATATCCACGAAAAGGTAATGTAACAGGAAATTAACGAAAAGTGATCGTAGTTCGTTATTGTGATAAAAATCCGTAACTCAATAACGGCCAGCACTGTTGCTGATAACGAATAAGTCTGTTTAAAAAGCCCGAATAAATATTTTCGTACGAGAATTTTGAGAATTATCGCCGGAAATAAGCCATAGCTTGCGTTAAATTTAAAAATGAATGATCACCATTAAAGGAACTAAAACTCACCCTTGTAGAAAATTCACCTGCAACTTGAAAACTTGTGTCACTGGGTCACTGAACCGATCCTGGTCATCGATGGACGAGCCCAGTGCACAGCTGATCCCAGGTATACGACACTACCCAAAGTTAAGGGTCGCAATGTCAGGTGCGTTCAGGTCAACGTACCGAATATTCACTTCACTGCACGGCTACTAACACTGATCACTTAATTTACTTTTCATGGAACGTGTTGTTGCTACGTTATAAAAATTGGTGGAAATGAATTTTTACTTGGCGTTCGGAGGCGTGGGTAATTCACGCGCAAATTCTCACGCTGCAGCACTTGCGTCCTCGTTGTTCGGGGGGTACACACAGAACATCGCGTAATACTCTCGAGCAGAGAACATTTGTCTGCGACGCGATTGCTGACTGCTGACTGACAAGATTTTTTCCAAGCGACTTCTTCTACCCCCAAATAGTTTCTCTCGTTCCATTATGAGTTGACCTCCACCAGGCCAAGAGGTTTCAGGTAAAAAGAAGCCAGCACATTTTCGGAACACACGTGTTTTGCAGAAGTGCAACGAAAACTTTCACAAAAGCCCGCGCTCCGTCCTTCTACTGCCAATGTACCCATTGCTTCGAGATAGAAAACAGACACCACGTGTATCGGTTCGAAAGGGTCCGAAGGGAAGAGACGCAGAAAGTCTTCGAGTTGCTATAAAGAAGAAAATGCATACCATTCCTGTTTCCCCTTTCTGACACCCTGAGTTCGCGTCTGCTACGAGGCGGAACCAAGTAAGTCATAAATTATCCGAAACTGTAGGAAACCGTTCTCTACCGCCGACTTGCGGGACAATACGGTCATAAACCGCGACCCTGGCGAAATGCTCTGGCTGATCAGCCTGATTAATTTTGGAGAACTAGAAATTACAGAGTATTACCCAGCATCAATACGTCTCGCGGAGAGACACAGGAAAAGAAGGGATAGGTAGTGCGCTGACTGCGCGTAGTCCCGCCTGCTTCGTCCTACCCTCAAATTAAAGACGGATCCCTTATCTCTCGAGTATAAATTCAGGGACAATACGCGTTGACGTATTCCGTGCGAGAGAAGGTGGGCTTGAAGTTCGATTGGTCCTGAACTAACCATTTGGGCCTACTTATCTCTCGTGTCTAAACACGCGCTCGAATTTCAAAACAAAAGCATGCGTCGACGTATTCCGTTCGAGAGAAGGTGGGCCTTGGGGAGGAGATTGGTCCTGAACTAACCAATCGGGCCTGCTTATCTCTCGTGTCTAAACACGCGCTCGAATTTCAAAACAAAAGCATGCGTCGACGTATTCCGTGCGAGAGAAGGTGGGCCTTGGGGAGGAGATATTGCTGTGAAGAGGGCCTCTTCAGGACAGTGGCCATTTGGGAGGGATGCAGGGCAGATTGGTTAGTTTGGGGCCAATCGGACCTCAAGCCCACAGTCTCTCGCACCGAATACGTCGACGCGTGCTTGTGTTTTGAAATTCGAGCACTTGTTTATACTCGAGAGATAAGGGATCCGTCTTTAATTTGAGGGTAGGACGAAGCAGGCGGGACTACGCGCAGTCAGCGCACTATCCCTTCTTTTCCTGTGTCTCTCCGCGAGACGTATTGATGCTGGGTAATACTGTGTAATTTCTAGTTCTCCAAAATTAATCAGGCTGATCAGCCAGAGCATTTCGCCAGGGTCGCGGTTTATAACCGTATTGTCCCGCAAGTCGGCGGTAGAGAACGGTTTCCTACAGTTTCGGATAATTTATGACTTACTTGGTTCCGCCTCGTAGCAGACGCGAACTCAGGGTGTCAGAAAGGGGAAACAGGAATGGTATGCATTTTCTTCTTTATAGCAACTCGAAGACTTTCTGCGTCTCTTCCCTTCCGACCCTTTCGAACCGATACACGTGGTGTCTGTTTTCTATCTCGAAGCAATGGGTACAATGGCAGTAGAAGGACGGAGCGCGGGCTTTTGTGAAAGTTTTCGTTGCACTTCTGCAAAACACGTGTGTTCCGAAAATGTGCTGGCTTCTTTTTACCTGAAGCCTCTTGGCCTGGTGGGGGTCAACTCATAATGGAACGAGAGAAACTATTTGGGGGTAGAAAAAGTCGCTTGGAAAAAATCTTGTCAGTCAGCAGTCAGCAACCGCGTCGCAGACAAATGTTCTCTGCTCGAGAGTATTACGCGATGTTCTGTGTGTACCCCCCGAACAACGAGGACGCAAGTGCTGCAGCGTCAGAATTTGCGCGGGAATTACCCACGGCTCCGAACGCCAAGTAAAAATTCATTTCCACCAATTTTTATAACGTAGCAACAACACGTTCCATGAAAAGTAAATTAAGTGATCAGTGTTAGTAGCCGTGCAGTGAAGTGAATATTCGGTACGTTGACCTGGACGCACCTGACATTGCGACCCTTAACTTTGGGTAGTGTCGTATACCTGGGATCAGCTGTGCACTGGGCTCGTCCATCGATGACCAGGATCGGTTCAGTGACCCAGTGACACAAGTTTTCAAGTTGCAGGTGAATTTTCTACAAGGGTGAGTTTTAGTTACTTTAATGGTGATCATTCATTTTTAAATTTAACGCAAGCTATGGCTTATTTCCGGCGATAATTCTCAAAATTCTCGTACGAAAATATTTATTAGGGCTTTTTAAACAGACTTATTCGTTATCAGCAACAGTGCTGGCCGTTATTGAGTTACGGATTTTTATCACAATAACGAACTACGATCACTTTTCGTTAATTTCCTGTTACATTACCTTTTCGTGGATATGTTATTAACACAAGGAATTTTACGTATTCCTTATCCTCCCACTTCAAATAATTATTATTTTCGAATCTTCTAAAAAAAAGGTGTATTCGTCTTTTTACGTTAAACGTGATTTTCATCCATTTATCCTTTATTCATTATTCACTTTAAATGGCAAACAAACCATGGCAAAAGGTTGGATTTTTTTGTTACGTCTTTTTCATTTGCCATTCTACGCAATTTCCTTCGATGCATGCCGCCTTGCTTGTTCGTAGTCGCAGCGCGGCCCGGCGCGCGGCCACGCTAGCGCGGGACCTCCAGCGGAAGGCTCGCGCTCTGATTGGTCGGTGCTTTTTATTAATATCTCGTTAACGAAACCTCGGAGGGCATTTTTGCAAAGGAAAAAGTTGTTTGCAATAACCCCCCGAATCACCCCCTTTAAGGAACCGCAGCATTTTTGGGACACCCTGTATATATATATATATATACAGTAAAATTCCTTGTGTTAATAACATATCCACGAAAAGGTAATGTAACAGGAAATTAACGAAAAGTGATCGTAGTTCGTTATTGTGATAAAAATCCGTAACTCAATAACGGCCAGCACTGTTGCTGATAACGAATAAGTCTGTTTAAAAAGCCCTAATAAATATTTTCGTACGAGAATTTTGAGAATTATCGCCGGAAATAAGCCATAGCTTGCGTTAAATTTAAAAATGAATGATCACCATTAAAGTAACTAAAACTCACCCTTGTAGAAAATTCACCTGCAACTTGAAAACTTGTGTCACTGGGTCACTGAACCGATCCTGGTCATCGATGGACGAGCCCAGTGCACAGCTGATCCCAGGTATACGACACTACCCAAAGTTAAGGGTCGCAATGTCAGGTGCGTCCAGGTCAACGTACCGAATATTCACTTCACTGCACGGCTACTAACACTGATCACTTAATTTACTTTTCATGGAACGTGTTGTTGCTACGTTATAAAAATTGGTGGAAATGAATTTTTACTTGGCGTTCGGAGCCGTGGGTAATTCCCGCGCAAATTCTGACGCTGCAGCACTTGCGTCCTCGTTGTTCGGGGGGTACACACAGAACATCGCGTAATACTCTCGAGCAGAGAACATTTGTCTGCGACGCGGTTGCTGACTGCTGACTGACAAGATTTTTTCCAAGCGACTTTTTCTACCCCCAAATAGTTTCTCTCGTTCCATTATGAGTTGACCCCCACCAGGCCAAGAGGCTTCAGGTAAAAAGAAGCCAGCACATTTTCGGAACACACGTGTTTTGCAGAAGTGCAACGAAAACTTTCACAAAAGCCCGCGCTCCGTCCTTCTACTGCCATTGTACCCATTGCTTCGAGATAGAAAACAGACACCACGTGTATCGGTTCGAAAGGGTCGGAAGGGAAGAGACGCAGAAAGTCTTCGAGTTGCTATAAAGAAGAAAATGCATACCATTCCTGTTTCCCCTTTCTGACACCCTGAGTTCGCGTCTGCTACGAGGCGGAACCAAGTAAGTCATAAATTATCCGAAACTGTAGGAAACCGTTCTCTACCGCCGACTTGCGGGACAATACGGTTATAAACCGCGACCCTGGCGAAATGCTCTGGCTGATCAGCCTGATTAATTTTGGAGAACTAGAAATTACACAGTATTACCCAGCATCAATACGTCTCGCGGAGAGACACAGGAAAAGAAGGGATAGTGCGCTGACTGCGCGTAGTCCCGCCTGCTTCGTCCTACCCTCAAATTAAAGACGGATCCCTTATCTCTCGAGTATAAATTCAGGGACAATACGCGTTGACGTATTCCGTGCGAGAGAAGGCGGGCTTGGAGTTCGATTGGTCCTGAACTAACCATTTGGGCCTACTTATCTCTCGTGTCTAAACATGCGCTCGAATTTCAAAACAAAAGCATGCGTCGACGTATTCCGTGCGAGAGAAGGTGGGCCTTGGGGAGGAGATATTGCTGTGAAGAGGGCCTCTTCAGGACAGTGGCCATTTGGGAGGGATGCAGGGCAGATTGGTTAGTTTGGGGCCAATCGGACCTCAAGCCCACAGTCTCTCGCACCGAATACGTCGACGCGTGCTTGTGTTTTGAAATTCGAGCACTTGTTTATACTCGAGAGATAAGGGATCCGTCTTTAATTTGAGGGTAGGACGAAGCAGGCGGGACTACGCGCAGTCAGCGCACTATCCCTTCTTTTCCTGTGTCTCTCCGCGAGACGTATTGATGCTGGGTAATACTCTGTAATTTCTAGTTCTCCAAAATTAATCAGGCTGATCAGCCAGAGCATTTCGCCAGGGTCGCGGTTTATGACCGTATTGTCCCGCAAGTCGGCGGTAGAGAACGGTTTCCTACAGTTTCGGGTAATTTATGACTTACTTGGTTCCGCCTCGTAGCAGACGCGAACTCAGGGTGTCAGAAAGGGGAAACAGGAATGGTATGCATTTTCTTCTTTATAGCAACTCGAAGACTTTCTGCGTCTCTTCCCTTCGGACCCTTTCGAACCGATACACGTGGTGTCTGTTTTCTATCTCGAAGCAATGGGTACAATGGCAGTAGAAGGACGGAGCACGGGCTTTTGTGAAAGTTTTCGTTGCACTTCTGCAAAACACGTGTGTTCCGAAAATGTGCTGGCTTCTTTTTACCTGAAGCCTCTTGGCCTGGTGGGGGTCAACTCATAATGGAACGAGAGAAACTATTTGGGGGTAGAAAAAGTCGCTTGGAAAAAATCTTGTCAGTCAGCAGTCAGCAACCGCGTCGCAGACAAATGTTCTCTGCTCGAGAGTATTACGCGATGTTCTGTGTGTACCCCCCGAACAACGAGGACGCAAGTGCTGCAGCGTCAGAATTTGCGCGGGAATTACCCACGGCTCCGAACGCCAAGTAAAAATTCATTTCCACCAATTTTTATAACGTAGCAACAACACGTTCCATGAAAAGTAAATTAAGTGATCAGTGTTAGTAGCCGTGCAGTGAAGTGAATATTCGGTACGTTGACCTGGACGCACCTGACATTGCGACCCTTAACTTTGGGTAGTGTCGTATACCTGGGATCAGCTGTGCACTGTGCTCGTCCATCGATGACCAGGATCGGTTCAGTGACCCAGTGACACAAGTTTTCAAGTTGCAGGTGAATTTTCTACAAGGGTGAGTTTTAGTTCCTTTAATGGTGATCATTCATTTTTAAATTTAACGCAAGCTATGGCTTATTTCCGGCGATAATTCTCAAAATTCTCGTACGAAAATATTTATTCGGGCTTTTTAAACAGACTTATTCGTTATCAGCAACAGTGCTGGCCGTTATTGAGTTACGGATTTTTATCACAATAACGAACTACGATCACTTTTCGTTAATTTCCTGTTACATTACCTTTTCGTGGATATGTTATTAACACAAGGAATTTTACGTATTCCTTATCCTCCCACTTCAAATAATTATTATTTTCGAATCTTCTAAAAAAAATGTGTATTCGTCTTTTTACGTTACACATGATTTTCATCCATTTATCCTTTATTCATTATTCACTTTAAATGGCAAACAAACCATGGCAAAAGTTTGGATTTTTTTGTTACGACTTTTTCATTTGCCATTCTGCGCAATTTCCTTCGATGCATGCCGCCTTGCTTGTTCGTAGTCGCAGCGCGGCCCGGCGCGCGGCCACGCTAGCGCGGGACCTCCAGCGGAAGGCTCGCGCTCTGATTGGTCGGTGCTTTTTATTAATATCTCGTTAACGAAACCTCGGAGGGCATTTTCGCAAAGGAAAAAGTTGTTTGCAATAACCCCCCGAATCACCCCCTTTAAGGAACCGCAGCATTTTTGGGACACCCTGTATATATATGTACAGAGGTATGTATACATATATATATATATATATATATATGTACAGAGGTATGTTATGTATATATATATATATATATATTCAATATTTAACACAAAAAACCCATAAAAACCAAAAATAAGATATTTAATCGTAGACATAGGAAATATTAATTACTTGTTATTGTTATTAGAATAAGTGTGTTTGAATAAACAGACATTGCGACGTTAAGCCGTGGATTTTACTCCTTAACCGTAGAGATAGAACCCCACCTTTCCCACACTCGAGGGGACGCCGCTCTCCTCTCGGGGATCTGTCGACGCTCAGTTGTCCCCGGACAGCCGAACGTTACACCCGCGTATACCGCGTTCGATAAACATGACCATATCAACGTCGGTGAGCAATTCGAATGTAATTTTGGTATGTTTTAACATAGCATCCCACGTGAAACCAGGTAATGTATAATAATGCGCTGAATCTAATCCATAACTCTTGATACAACTTTCGCGAAAATTTTCAAAAATATCTGCTAATAACAAGACATCTGTTTTCAAATACAAGTCACTGTATTCGCCCAAGGTTCTAATCCCGAAACGTTGCCAAACAGTCTCGGCATGCGCGTAATCGCTTTCGGATACAGTCTCACCCGTTAACGAACTGTAGAATGACTCGCGCGGTGGTAAGCATGGGTCCTGCAGCTTGTTCGTGCAATCAAGGTATTCATATGGAAAGACACCCTTTCGCGTTAATAAATTGAAATCTTCAATGGATAATGTTTCAAATTGAGATCGTAAAATTTTTAATTGATCTGTGTTAAGAAAAGATGCTAATTTGTCGAGACTGGTATTGAGAAATTTGTATGAATCGATGAATCGCAATTTAATATGAGGTCGTGAATCTGATTCAGCCAGATCTTCAACATTTTTTGTGAAAGAAATATACTTTTCCTTAGTTATTGGTAATACATCAACGTGACCTTTGAAAGCGGTAGCTATTTCCATGATAATGAAATGCGAATCATAGCCAGATAAATTATGAAAAACTATGGGGATGTAAAACGCATTTTTATATTTTAAATTGTGGGATCAGGAGAGGAATGGGAATATCGGAAGTAATCGCTATAACTCGTTAACTAATAACGTATCCGGATTTATTCAAAGCTGAACCAAGATGGCTCCGATCTATTACAGAACAATTCAACGACTGTCGAGGCGTGCTTGCCTCACTGCTCGCCTCGCCTCGGATAAACAATAACGCAACGCCGCGCGGCCGCGGTACTCGCATATAGGGTGGGCCGCATATAGGAACCCCACATTCGGCCATCCTGCTCTGGCATCTGCCCTCAGATGCTCGCTGCTTCCATCTCGTCCTCCTCGTGATCGGATTCCTCGTCGGAGAGGCCAGCATCCGCTCCCGGCCAAGGTTTCATGTGGTCCGCTGCCGTGGACGTCTGACAAGGCCCCTCGTGGTCTCCGACCCTTTCCACCATGTACCGGTCGTTGCGCAACACCTTTGCAACGCGGTACGGACCCAAGTACTTTGCCGCCAACTTCAAGCCGGGTCCCAGCTGAGTCCGCTTGATCGCCACCCAGTCGTCCTCGCGATACGATATCGCGTGTTTTCTCTTCTTATTGAAGGCTTTTCGATTTTCCTCCTGAATCTTCCTGACGCTCTCTTTCGCTTTCCTCCTAGCTTCACTTTGGTCCTCCTGGAACATCGCCACCCATTTCTGCTCGAGTAATCTGCGGGTTGTCTTTCGCTCGCATCCGCGTCCCGAAAAATAAGTCGAACGGCGTCGTACCGATGCTCCGATGTGGAACAGCGTTCAGATACTTCTGTACCGCGTCCAAATGCCGGTACCACTCCTCGGGTTTAGGCGCCGATAATTTCGTCAGTAGCGGGATGAGTGTCCTGTTGACTCGCTCCACCTGACCGTTGCCACGGGGCACTCCTGTCGTGATGAGCGAATGTTGTATATTCTCCTGCGCGCAGTAGTCCCGAAAATCCCCGGACGTGAAGGCAGTTCCTCTATCGGAGACGATACGTCGTGGGTTGCCGAATGTAACTGCCTGCCTGTTCAAGTGCTGTAACACCTCACTAGTGGCCGTCGTCCTAGTGGTATACAACCATACGAACTTGGTGAACGCGTCGACAACGACGAGAATGTGCTGATAACGCTTCTTCGTCGAAGGCAAAGGTCCTAAGTGGTCGATGTGGTAGGTGTCGAGCGGTACCTCACCCTTGTCAATCGGGGTCAGAAAACCCTCCTGTTTTCCCATCTTCTTCTCGGCCAGTATGCAACTGATGCAGGTCTTGAGCGTCTTCTCAACTTTAGACCTAAGGCCCTGAAACCAGTAATCCCTCCTCAAAAGGGTTTCAGTCTTGGATACCGAGAAATGCCCGTTCTCATGTATTTGTCTTATAAGCGGTGATTGCAACTTCTTCGGTACGACTAGTCGATTGTCGCCATCAACCATTTTGAAGAGCAACTTGCCCTTTGTCGCGTATCCATCTATCTTCCCTTGCTCCGCCAGTTCGGAAATGCGTCGTATCCTCTCGTCATCCTGTTGCGCCCTCCGAATCCTAGTCGTCATATTACTGTCTTCGCTCACCAATAAGCAGGCTGGTAAAGGGTTCCTGCTCAATGCGTCTACGTGTGCCATCCTGCTGCCCGGCCGATGCTCGACGCTATAATCGAAGTCTTCCAGCAGGAGTGCCCACCTCGCTGCGCGCATACATAGATCACGCTTTTTCACGGTGAGGGAAAACGCTTTACAGTCTGTTATTATCTTAAACCTAATCCCTAGCAGATAAATTCTGAATTTTCTAAGGGCCTTCACTATCGCGAGGACTTCCAGTTCGTAACTGGTGTACCGCGTCTCGGCCGGCGTCGCCTTCCCGCTGGCGAAATACACCGGGTGCATCTTGCCGTCGTCATCGTCACGCTGCAGCAGAATAGCACCGAAACCGAACATCGACGCGTCTGTATGCAACTCAGTTTGCGCGCCTACTTTGTACAACTTGAGAACGGGCTTCCCGCACAGCCTATCTTTCATGGTCTGGAATGCCTGTGTCTCTTTCTGGCCGATTTCGAATTCTACATTTGCCCGCAATAGATCAGTTAATGGCCTCGCAATTAGTGAATACCCCTCTATAAATTTGCGGAAATAGCCGGTCAACCCCAGAAAACTTTGCACCTGCTTGACAGTCGTCGGCTTCGGAAATCCCGCGACGGCGTTAATCTTATTCTCCGACGGTCGAATACTACCATTCTCCACGATGTGTCCCAGAAATTCGACTCTAGTCTGTAACAATGCACACTTTCTCCAATTTATGTCTAGACCGGACTCTCTCGCTACAGATAGCACTAACTTAAGATTTCGCACGCCGGTTTCCATATCGCCCGACGGCACGATCAGATCGTCCATGTAGACTAACACGATCCCTCTGTTAATGAGATCCTGGAACACAGCGCTAATAAATTTCGCGAAGACCGCCGGTGAATTACACAATCCAAAAGGCACACGCAAAAACTCATACTGTCCGTCGGGTACAATAAATGACGTGAATTTGCGGCTTTGTTCACTCAATGGTACATGGAAGAATCCATTTCTTAAGTCGAGCGTACTAAACATTTTCGCACCCTGTAACGCATCTAGCTGATTCTCCACGAGCGGTAGGGGATACCGGTCTTTCATAATCTTTTGATTCATTTTCCTGAAATCCACGCACAAGCGCCAACCCTTTTTCTTTTTCACCAAGACGATAGGGCTTGTGTACTCAGAGAGCGACGGCTGTATGATATTATCCCGTAACCATTCTCGTATTTGCACGTTCACAATATCTCGTTCTCCCGGAGCTAACCGTCGCGCTCTCTGGTAGACAGGCTCATCGTCTTTTACCACGATGTTCATTCTCACACCCACGTCACGCGTCTTTTCGGGTCTATAATTGACAATTTCACGTCGAATCTCTTCCCTGAGCACGGCATCCTCGATATGCGAAAGGCTCACGTCATCACGAGTTTCATCGCCAATTTCATCGCACTCGATACTATAAATTTCAAGGACTTCACCACTGACGGGAGACTCCTCCTCGATTCTCTCGATCGATACAGCTCCCTTATTTATCGTTACATTGACCGTGTTTAAAAAGTCCGTTCCTATGAGCAAACTGGGCCTCAGCAATACGTCAGAAACTACGTATATTACGATCGGGTAAGAATCTCCGTCAATGGAAACATCCGCCGTGAATTTACCGAGCGTCTCATTACCCTCGGACCCGACGCCCCGAAACGTTACATCGGTCTCTTGCAAACGCGGCGCCCCGATTCTAACATAACATTCAGCTCTCATTAGTGTCAAATCACTGCCCGTATCCACGAGGGCTCGCACGCTAGCACTGTTCAATCTTACCGTTTTGTACGTTTTCTTCGTAGAAACCTGTGCCACTAAATTTGCGCTTTTAACTGTCTCTTTGTCGTCGCGTTTCGGACACGTCAGCGAAATGTGCCCCCGCTCACCACACCCATAGCACGTCCGGCTGCGCGCCTTCGTCGGGCAGTGCCTGCTCAGGTGACCCAGCTCCCCGCAGGCAAAGCATTTCCCCACGTCCTTCCTCGGCGGCTTCCCGTCGGCCCGCTGGTTCTCCTCAGGGACCGTCGATGCCATGGTCCTCTCGATCGGCTGCTTTCCCCGTGCACTTCCTCCGTGGGTCGTCGACTGCAACACGAACTTCTCGAACACTCTCAACAACGGCTCAGGCGTGTCAAAACGATGCATCTTCGCTTGATGCCGCAATACCGGATCAGGGATACCGCCGATGAGGTAGTCAGTCAGCTCGCCCTGGTCCTCGATCGGGACACGACTCGCCTTTATCATCTTGTCGTAATAATAATCTTCGAACAGCTCACCCCTCTTCCATAAGCGGTCCTGGAACTGCTGGTGTGCGGCCATCTTGCTCGGCCGATGGTGAAACATACTTTCAAATTTCGCCAACAATTCGGTGACATTCATCTGGATGAATTCAGGGTGAGAATGCATCCAATCCCGCGCCTTTCCTTTCAGTCGCATTCCTACTAATATCCTCGCATCGTCGTCGCTCAAACGGTACGCTGTGCGCAACATTTGCGCCTGCCTCGACCAGCTGGGGAAGTCCTCTGATTTCCCCTCGAAATACCCCAGCAACTCCGCGACCGTCTTCACGCCTGCTCGAGCCCGCACATCCATGGCTGCCGCCGCCTCGGTTGCCCCCGTCGTACCAGTCGGCGTCTCGTTGTCAGCCACCGCCATCGGAGCCGCCGCCGTCGCGTTCGCCGCTGCCGCGGCCACTGCCGTCGCGCTCGCCGCCGTCGTAGCCATCGTTGTCGTGCTCGCCTCCGTCGTGGCTGGCGTCGCTGTCTGTTCTTCTTCGGACATCCTCGAAGGTTGCGTATTCCGCACGAACGCAAGCTCCCGTTTCGTCAATTCCAGCTCTCGTTCCATTAGCGCCTTTTCTCGCCGCAGAAGGTCCAACTCGCGACGACTCCGCGCCACCTCATCCTCAGCGGCGCTCGTTTCCCCGCCGGCGTCCTCGCCCACTATAGTGACGGAAGTAGACGCACCATCCTGTCGCGTTTCCTCACTTTCTCGAACCACACAGGCCCACTGACCCGATGGATCATGTTCATTCAGTCGAGCTATCAAATCGGCCTTCGTGCCGCCCGCAGGCAAATGGCGGGCCCTCAACATTTCTCTTAGTTCCGCCACTGTAAACTCTCTCACTTCCCTGGGCGACATGACCGCCGCGCGTATTCTCCGACTATTCGTCGCTCGAAAAACACACCGAGAACACCGTCACGCTGCCCGTCACTCTCTGTATCGTCATACACTGCCGCGTCGTACCCGACCGTCGTACAGCAACCACGCCGATACTCCGTTGTCTGGTGATGATTGCTCTTTTTGATCTGATCCCGGACGAGCCCCCAAAATTATGTGGGATCAGGAGAGGAATGGGAATATCGGAAGTAATCGCTATAACTCGTTAACTAATAACGTATCCGGATTTATTCAAAGCTGAACCAAGATGGCTCCGATCTATTACAGAACAATTCAACGACTGCCGAGGCGTGCTTGCCTCACTGCTCGCCTCGCCTCGGATAAACAATAACGCAACGCCGCGCGGCCGCGGTACTCGCATATAGGGTGGGCCGCATATAGGAACCCCACAAAATTGCATTTCGAATGTGCGGGTCCTCTAAACCGCCCGGATATATGACAATGATCGCGAACTCGTACATCATCAGCCTCGAATGGTCCTTCGCATATATGACAATTTGTTGCATTGCGAAATGTTATCCACTGGTCTTTCGTCAACTTTTCCATAGAAGCATTGTTGGTTAGAATGGGTTTGGCAAAATTTGAAAAATTTTTTAGTTCGTCGACGAACCATGAAATACAATCCGCGTCGCGGCGACATCGATACATCGATAGCGATGTATCGTACGAACAATGCATATAATATGCAATGCTATGCACTTTGTGGTGCTGGTACGCATATAATTTAGAATCCGCATCACCCTTCATGCGGTCTTCCGTTTTCTCGATGATGCACTCGAGATCTGCATACACCACGAATGGATGTCGCTCCTTCATGCAGTGGTTCTTGAAACTGAGGAAATTGTTGCCTTCGCTGGGCAGCAGAATGGCACAGTTATTCATATTCCCACAGTCCACGGCATGGGCCTCCAACTTATCGACGGATCCAAAGTAATGCAAGCATCTGCAAAACCATAAAAAAAAATTTTATTTAATTTTTTTTTTTGCGAGACATTTCAACATTTCACAAGTTTATATACGTACCGGTCGCAGATGAATTTATTTCCATTGTGTAAGCTCAGCTGTGGGCTCACCAGTCGGGACAAGTTCTTGATCAGCACAAAGTGCCCTACATCACCATGCTCTTGATTCGGTGTGTAGAGCAGGTTGATGTGTAGATCCCTCTTTTGGCTGGCGAGACGCAGCGGAAAGACTGCAACAGTTATCCTCTCGGTGTCCTTCTCCAATCGCTCCTCGAAACTGTACACGTTTATGGAGATTTCGTTCTGCCGCTCAAACTTCCCAATTTGCTCCAGGGACATTGGAAACTCAATACCCTGGAGATTTAGCACGGAAGCATAGTCTGGGTATGAACTTTGGCGCGCGGTGTCTCGTTCAACAGGATGGAGAGCGGCGACCACTGCCCACGCGAAACACGCATTGTCTGTGGATTGTACACTAATTGTTGCATTTTTTAGCAACAATTTCTTCGGTAACTTGTAGTGACACCCCGCGCGCAGCGGATTGTACTTGTTAACATTGACAGTCAGATTGAGGATTCTCGTCAATGCCCATCCACTGTCGCGTTCCTGGAACTCTTCCAACGATGCCAGGGTGGGTTCGATAACGCATCGCTGGTACCACTCCTGCAGATCGGATGTGCGGAAGAGTTCACAGTTTCGAGTATTGATGCTTTTACATGCATGCTTGTCACCCACCACAAATTCGCCGTTAAACACCGTGTTCACTTTGAGGTTTCGATGTTTCCTCAAAGCGCCCCGAACATGCTCCAACACAATGGTCGCTGCATCTTGGAGGAAATTGCGCGGCTCGATGTAATTCGAATTTAGCACGGCACCAGTTAATACGCGGCTATCGAACACAGTGTCTATTTCGCGCCACAAAAGTCCTGTGCTCGAATGTCCGGCACCTTCACGCACGAAACGTCCGCGTTGCGAATATTTTAGTCCTTCGAGCCGCGCGATTCGAGCAACCAATGATTGTCGAACCCCAATCGATAATCGAGGACGTTTCACTCGGCTGTGTTCTTCCAACGATTCTATACACTCGTTGCACCGTTCTTCCCACGCGAGGTATTCTTCTCGCGAAATCAATCGTTCGGATTGATCCAACAATTGGCGTTCTACTTGCGCGAATTCTTCCATGATCGTAAATGGAATGTAAATGTGATATCTTTTCCACGCAACACGTTGCAACGATTTGAGGCTTTGTGCAGTTTGGAGCGCATACTTATGCCTCCAAATCTCCGCTGATACAGCATAATTCTTTCTATGATTCACGCTTATGACGAATTAGCGCGCAAAATCATACGACACAGTTTCTGCTGACACCTAATTCTAAGATTCGACGCTTTCAAAAGTATTATATTACATTCAACACGTGCCAATACTTTTATCCTTGAGGGTGAGACTCAAATTACATATGATCGTGCGATATGCTGCATCGTTAAGATTGAAAAACATTATGGAAAAGTTGGAAGTTTTAAAATAAAATGTTGTGGTGGGGGAAGCAATCACACCGCTATTTAAGGCGGCTCCCTGACGCTATTCCATCAATCGCTCAGTAGCCTCAGTGACTTTCGACGGAACAAATACTACTCTAAAAAAAAAAAATGTGCAGTACTAGTGTCGAAGGAAACGCCGGACGTATGAATTATTACGTTCCGATCATGCAGGATGATGGTGTAGCTCAATGCGGGGAGGATACAGTTGTTTGGTAAGGCTTAATTTTCACATATTCTTAAATTTTTTTATGTTTGTGCAAACAATTTCATATCTTTGATTGCTCTCTTAGCCTGCGCCGAACATCGCGTATCATGGTCAGAAGATACGCATTAACATTCATTGGCAGCAAATATTTGGAAATTGGAATCAGCGTAGGACCTACGATCGATGTACAAATTGTTCTCGGCGACAATCGTGGGATGTATCTCACGTTACCATGGTGTACATGGCATGCGCTATGCAGTAGTCGTACAGCCATTGAAGAACGTTCGCGATTACCTGGATCACCTTCGATGCATATGGATAAATTAACGATAGATTTTTGTAAGATCTATAATTCTCCAATTGTAAGGATGATGCTACATGATAAGCCGTTGTATTTCAAACCGGATACAGTAACATTTTTATTAAATCTTGAGCCATGTGTAAGCTATGTATATTTGCGGCTGTATCACAATGTAAGAGATGTGCAGACGAAATTTAAAACTTTTGTTAACGTGCTACAGCAGAGCGATGTTGCCTGCGAAACGTTAGACGCGCGTCATGCTGCTAAAATCATACGTGATAGTGAACATTACTGTGAGGATTATCATATAGATTGCGAACTGTTAGCATGTGCCATCAATGATATTCTAGCTGATGCTCGTAGGAAAAATGTTAAATTATATTCTTTTAATTTTAAATAAAATTTCTTAACCATATATTATTTCTCAATTTTATTTACCCGTCTTCCGCCTCCTTCTCTCGCCACCTAATTTTAAGATTCGACGTTTCTGAATTCGTGCTGACGCCTCATAATTTTATTTCGTTCTTGGCGCTACCGAATGACATCATCCTGCACGACTGCTTCAGAGGAGTCAAATTACACGTAATCGCGCGATACGCTGCGGAAAATTTATTTTCACATCATCCATCCTCTTTCTTTCCCCTTCACATAATTTTAAGATTAGACGTTATATATAAGTATCATATTTCGTTGGTACATGATGTATATTTGTTTGCTACTTAGAAACAATATTTGGGGAAAAAAATTTCTGTGGGGTCATCCGCTTCATCGGTTAAGTCGGAAAATATTTTCGGGGGTCATTCCCCCTCTAAAAACAACTTTCCAGCGGTGGGTCCAGTCTGGAGAGGTCTCCGCGGCGGCTCGGCCTGGACTGATCCCCTCCATGATTGCGGCTTCCCCCACTCTGCGGCTCATGCGCGCGCAACCGGTCTTCCACTCCCCGCTCCCCCCGCGCCCATGTTTCCCTCCACCGCACTCCCCCGCGCGCCCTCACTTCCCCCCGCCCCCGCACTCCCCTCAGAGGACCGGCGTTGGAACTCTCCTAGCCTTACTACTCGAAGCGTTCACTGGAAAATATTTGCCTGCCAGATATCGAGTAGGCGGCAATCGACACCGTGCCGTTTTTTTCTTGGATTTCGACCTTCTTCGCTCCGAGATAATCCGTTGATTGCTCTGTTAGCGGGTGGTACCTGCTACACGGTGCCTTCGGACTGATATATACCGTTATCCACCGCTGACTCGCGGGACAATACCGTCGTAAACCGCGACTCCGGTAAGACGCTTTGGTCGATCAATCTGACTAGGTTTGGTACCCAGATGTCCGGTTCTTCTCCGCTGACGTCACCAAGAAGGAGAGGGTTCCTCCTCCACCGCCGAAATTGCAGTGGAAAGGTTCCTCCTCGTCGAGGAAAAGCTAGCTAATCAACAATTTTGGCATCTCCCACAATTCTATTGTCTTGTCTACCTTCGACGTCGAAGAGGTGGACAAAGACCAGAATTCAATCAGCGCTCTTCAAGCAAGGGTGGCCTTTTAATACAGTTGTCCTTCAGACAACATCACCTGGTCTAGTCAAACGTTCATCACATAGACCTCATACACCTCGTCTGGTCAACAGTCGGCCCAACGAGTTTACTTTTCGTCACGATTCAAATCAGTCATTTAAAATTAATTTGGCGAGTAGCGGCTTCGTCGCTAGCATGCCTCCATGTTTTAGGTAGTGTTATCCGTTGGGCGTAGGTACTCGCGGGTTTTTCCCCGTGGGCCTTGGAGAGTCAGGCTATGGCCGCGTTACCCATCAATAGTAAGGCTATGAGAGTTCTAACGCATGGGGAAGTGAGGGCGCGCGGGAGTGGTGTAGGGGGAACTCTGGGCGTGGAGCGGGGGGGGGGGGGGGGAGCGGTGAGTGAGAACCTGGCTGCGCGCGCACGAGCCACGGAGTAGGGGAAACCATAATCGTGGAGGGGATCAGTCCTAACCGAGCCGCCGCGAAGACCTCACCAGACCTGGCCCGCCGAATGAAATATAATATTTTTGAAACGCCGAATCTTAGAATTAGGTGGCGACGAGAGAAGGAGGAGGAGGAACACAGGCAAATAAATGGAGAAATAATATATACGTTTTAGGAATTTGTATATTGTTACATAGAATAATAAGAATAATAAGAATAATAAGAATAATAAGAATAATAAGAATAATAAGAATAATAAGAATAATAAGAATAATAAGAATAATAAGAATAATAAGAATAATAAGAATAATAAGAATAATAAGAATAATAAGAATAATAAGAATAATAAGAATAATAAGAATAATAAGAATAATAAGAATAATAAGAATAATAATGAAATAAAAAATACAAAATAAAAGAAAAAATATATATAAAATAAAATAAAAAAATAATAAAAAATTAGAAAAAAGAAATCATTGCGGCGGTGGCGGCGATGACGATGACGACGACCCATCAACCCATCAAACCACTCGGAGGGTGGTGACGGCGGCGATGGAGGCAATGGGGACGACGGCTGCGGCTCGTGGGCATGCAATAGAGCTCTGCAACGGGCGGGTATACCGTGGGTCAACCCGCCCGTTACCCGATCGTTTTTCGACTCACCCGGCCCGCCCGGCCCGCGTCGGGCAAGACGGGTTAGCGGTTCATTTCTACCCGCCCGTCAAGCCCGAAACTGTTGCCAGCCGTGCGACGTATCCGACCTGTCCATGTCCGTATTTGCGCCTTTCCTCTATTCATCGGGGTCAGCTGCATTTTTTATATACTGTACTTCTATATTGTCTGATCTGTTTCTACTACAATGTTGTTCTTTGTAAAAAACATAAATTAAATCTAAATTTTTTAATTTCTAACATTTATTTGTATTTTAACTTCTGTTATTTACATATAGTTGATAAGTATAATACACATTAATAATAAATAAGTTGTCAAGGTTTGACTCTCCATTCGAGGGTAACAATAAGTCAGAGTGAAAATTGAGTGAAGCGCGGGAAATGTCTCGGTAAAGAGCGGGCACGGACGGATCGGGCGTTTCGGGCAGGTATGGGCGGGCTGGACAGCCGCGGGTTCTTCGGGCTAGTGACGATGTAAGTGCGGGCGGGTCGGGTACACCGAGAAACAGTCGTGGGCCGGGCGGGCCAAACCCGCCCGTTGCAGAGCTCTAGCACGCAACCACGGTGGTGACGGTGGCGATGGGGGCCGTGGCCGTCGCATCCGCACCTGGGGCACGGCCTGGGGCGCGTCATCCGCCAGGAGCCTTGCCAAAAGTGCCATTAATATTATAGGCATTAGTGGCTGCTGGCCTAGAACACATACCCATACGTCGATATAATATTAGCGCACCAAACGCACAAAGCAATGTAAAGTATTACA
Organism: Andrena fulva; assembly: GCA_946251845.1. NCBI lineage: Eukaryota > Metazoa > Arthropoda > Insecta > Hymenoptera > Andrenidae > Andrena > Andrena fulva. The sequence goes on from OX276327.1 coordinate 41,270,489, forward strand.
TAACTGCGGAGGCGGCAGGGAAAGCGGCGGCGACGGCCATTCGGGTGGCGATGGTGGTAGCGAGTTCTAGAACATAGAAACCCGAGATATAATATTAGCACGTTTATCCTAGAAATGATGCTAAGGATCAAACTGTTTCTGCATTCGTTATACGAAGGTTGAACACGATAAATGTCAAAATATTGTAAAGTACATACCTCTGGGTTATCGCGACAAGGCGCGGGGTCGCGCTCCGGCGCTATCCTCGTTATTCCCATTTTTCACAAAAAATTGTTGCACAAAAAAAATCCGACTGCACGTCTTTAACGTTTGATGGACAGCTGGTCTCGCAGCATCTCCAGGCTCACGCATGTAAACCCCTTATCTTGAAACTGAGAAGTGCGTAGCTTTGCAAAGTAGGATGTCTTTGTTCTTCACCTTCGTCTTCGCTGACCAATCCATTTTTCTTCTTCATACTAGTCATTTGGTTGAACCGAACCGCTTCCCTTCTTCTTTGGACACATCATTCGACTAGACCATACCACATTGAACGTGTATCGAACGTCTATCGAACCACTTTGATCGCGTATTGAACGTCCATCATACCACTCGGAACGTGAATTGAACGTCTATCGTACCACTTCTACATAATAATTATAACTGTCGTCTTAATCTAGCATACATCACATGCAGGAGGTTGGGTTGGGGAGGGTGAAGAAACACATTTTTATATGCATTAAAAATTGATTATATTTATTTATGCATTTCTCTCCGGCGTTTAGACCACCAGACAAATATTTTAAATACATTTTGCAAAGCACAGTGCTTTGTGTGGCTGCCACATCGCAGAGTATTAACAACATATAGCTTGTTTAGAGATTTGATATCCTCGTTAGCAATGTCCAGCGTCTCAATGGTCACGTCCGCTCTCATATTTTCATCGAGAAAATCCACAAGCCAGTCGCGTTTCTGCAGCCCTTTAACGTATACGATATGGGACGTGTGATCTTCTTCATCGATCGCATCAGCAAGAGCTTTCGTAATTAGCTGTTTAGCCATACTGTACGGAACGTATCCATCTTCCCACCGTAGTCCATGATGTTTTGCCACCAACCATCGGATGTTTGATTTGTCAGATTTCGTAAGAAGATATTGAGGCATCGAACTCCCAAAAATATAGTAGGCGAGAGAATTGTTCCCTTTCGTAGGACAGCCACTTCCTTGACGACAAATCTTCCGTCAACGATGAACCCTTGCAGGTCAACAAATGTTGGTACGACCATTATCGGTACAATTTAGAGGTCCGCTCGCTTCCAAGACAGACTGGAGAATGCGGCCTTTCTCGTAAAACATCATGATTTTCACGATGAAATTTTGTACGAATTTGGCACAGGAGAGGACGGGCAAGTAGCGTGGCATTTAATTGATTTTGCGCACCACATTTGTCAGCGGATTGTATTCAACCACCCGATCGTGCAGAATCAGACAGTAGGCTGTAGTATTCGCAGGCACATTCTCTTTACACTCAATTTCTATGCGCACGTCCACGGTGCTATTCTTGATCGACTCATTTTTTCGCGAGCAATCAATCACCACGAGGTACAGTGCGGCCGAATCATGAACTTTTTGGACAAAAATCTAAATTCAATCATAAATGTCAAAATATTGGAATATATTTACGGAAAATAAAATTAGTAACTAAAATTTTACAAATTTTTTAAAATTATTCTCTATTTTCCGATGTCGCTTAAGGGGACTAAGCAGTTGAAAACCCGATTTTTTCTTGCGTTTTCCAAAAGTACTATTTGTTCTAAATAAAATGCCGCTTGGTTTATATTAAAATTCGCCAAATTGTTGATTTCGCAGCTAAAAAGGTCAGGCGGCAACCTACAGCGCCGCCTTTGCCCGGAAACTTTAAACGCATTTTTCTCGAATCTTTTGTCTCTTGGTTTTCGCCTAGTTGCGAATGAATGGCGGTTCAGATCGACTTGAAAAAATCACAGGATGTGTAAAACATGTGCCATTTCCCGCCAAACCTCTGATATGGTCCGTAAATATTCAAGATTTTCATAAAAAAATTAAAAAGTCACTGATTTTTAGTGTCTTCTCTACTTGTTTTACGCGTGTGGCGTAGTCGATGTTTCCTTATCTCGTTATGCCTCGCTTCCGCAACCTCTTCAGAAAGAACGCCGATTGGCAAATCAAAAAACTCAATGACATCACAAACGTATAAAAAAAAATTATGCACGCTCATGGGCATGGAGTACTGTCACGTCCCGCGACGTGGATGCTATTAATTAATCTTTTAAATCATACTATATTTACTATTTCGTACTCTGAGGTATTATAACCACCTCGTATGAAAAACATTATATAAAACATTATACAACGTATCGCCGATAAGGCACTATCCCCGTAACCCACGGTAAGAAGAGATCGAGCGAAGAATACACGGACGGCAATAGCGAACAGGAGAGCCAGCCTCAAGGAGGTAGCCGCCAGCCAGCCGCATACCAGCTAGCCAGCCGCACTCACAGAAAGGAGACCAGTGGACACCAGCTGATGGGTCAGAGGCCCCATCCGCCAGCGGAGTCGACACCTTTGCAGAGCTGTGCCGCTGATCCTCGCCAGAAGATTGCCCTCCCGTTATTTCCCGCTAATCGATCGCCGATACCAATACAATATACTCAAATTCAACCCGTAGCAAGTAAACTGTACGAAGCCGATCGTACAGAGCGTATTGTAAGCAATAGCGTAGAAATATAAAATAAGAATTAATATAAGAATCTTGCTATCGTCGCCGCTGGGAGTTGAATAGAATAATGCGCATTAGTCGCGAAGGACACCTAAAGGGTACAATGGAGGAATACCTAAGCTAGTAAACAAAACTCTCAGATAGCGCGATGGGAAGATTCTTCCTGGAAGATCCCAGGCAGAGGCTGCGGGATGGGTTCCCCACTTAGGATTTGTCATGTGACAAATACTAGAGAAGGTGTGATCAATTGCCCTATAAAAAGGGACCGACCACCCACGGAGCTGATTACTATGTTCGTTAATATTCGTTTTTATCAAACTGTTAATCACTTATGCCGCAATCACTGTAAAAGATTTAGGAAAAGTGCAGTGTAAGCAACCTCAAGAGAAAATAAAGGTGATTTTTTTTATATTACATCAGTGAGTGAAGTTTTACCCTCGTGTTCCTTATCCCTACTTTAGGCATCATTACCTTTTTATCTTTGATTGATTTCAATAACCGAGAAAATATGATTAAATTAATCGTGATTTGCGCCCGTCAATGGTGACATTTAAAAGCGGACAGCCGCCCACGGTGGCACTGGGTATTAGATGTTAATCATGATCCCGGGAAATAAAATAAACCCAATTCAATTCAACCCCATTATTTAAGGTCCCAATGCCTAAAGGCCACCGAGCCGGGAGAAAAAACCAATTACGCCGGTTAGCGTTGAATTACGCAAGTGCGCCAGCGGAATATTTCGCTGTGCTAGGAGTGACGAGCACCCTCAGCGTCCATATTAAGGGGGTAGACACGGGGTAAAACAGCGCTCTGTAACCGACACAATTTGGCTCGAAATATGGGTTTGGGAAAATACGTTGTTTGTCCTTATATGAGCAGATTTTGAGCTCGGTGAGGTCTCACTCGAAAGAGGAAGGTCCGATGCAGCCCGCTCTGGTCGTGGTTCGACGAGATTGTGTTAATAGCTAATAATATGAGTGTCGAAAGTAGAGCAAAATCCGACAAAAAAAAAGAGTTTTGTGACTCAAACGATGACCAGAGCGCGCTGCAGTAAACCTTCCTCTTTCGAATGAGACCTCACCCAGCCCAAAATGTGCTCATATAAGGACAAACAACGTATCTCCGTGACTGCATTCCCAAATACGAGTTCCGCCATATTGGCGATAAGCAGAGCAAGTCACGTGACAAATTTAGTTCAGCTAGTGGATATGAGATGGCGCCTACTCGGGAGGACTGCCAACGTGGAATCATAGCAAAATTGCCGTCATGGAAACAAATACATCTGGGACATAAAACTTAAGCTGGCAGGTGACTCTCAGCCTAATTCACAAACAGTTAAATTCATGTGGGTTCCCTCCCACAGAGGCTTGGTTGGCAATGAGAGGGCTGATCATCTCGCCAAGGAAGCGACCAACAAATCACCACATCCATACTGGAAGATTCCAGCGAGTGACCTCAGCGCATCCTTCCAATCGGAAATGTGGGATAATTCTTTCAACCAGTGGCTAAATAAGGCTAATCCGCCCGTGGGCACTCCACTAGGACAAGCGTATTTTCAACATTTCTTTACCAGACACACTCGCCCGTGGTTCTATTACTCTCATATCCCCAGAGACCTGACAGTTTGGATTTGTAGAGCTCGTTCCAACCACTACAACTTAAACAAATCTCTTCATAAAATCCAAGTGCTTGACAATTCGGCGTGCCAGTGTGGAGCGGAGGAGCAGGACCATAACCACGTGATCTGGCAGTGCCATCTCACTGCCTCACGCAGAAGCCGGCTGATACTCGCTCTCAGTCGGTATGGATGGCAACTGCCTCTCTGCATCGAATGCTTTCTCTCGAAGCCTTACCTCAAGGAACTAAAACTCATCCATCAATTCCTTCTCTCTAACGACATCGTGGCGTAATTCTTCAAGTTCATCGATAAAACTTCCAAAACATGTATATATGATCTGTAATTCTTTTCCTCTCTGCTACTGTATGTATTTTCGTACGATTGTAGGTTAGGTTATATGCATTTTAGTCATACATTGACTATCTGGCCCGGGCCCTAGGAGCCCCAGTAAAGGAGGATACGCTGATTGACCTCGCTGCGGCTACTCCGGAGAAATGGTCTGCCCTTAGGGCCTTTGCAGAAGTGGTCATGAGAGATAGAGCGTACAAAGAAATAGCGATGGAAAAAAAGATAAGAGAAGAAAGGGTCAAGGCGGTCAAAGAGGTGGCGGCGGCAAGAGCGGAAGAAAGGAGAAGAAAAGCCAGGAAAAGGAAACAGATACCGGCAGGACCAAGACCCCCTGCGTGGCTACCTCCGCGCCCGGTCAAGAAAATGAAATTGCACCCTTCCCTTCCCCCTAATTGGGTGTGAGAGGGGACCGAATAAGGGCAATCGAGAGAATACCCCCCTTTTAGGGCCAATGCTAGACAGTTACGGGGCTCACCGGACCCGGGTGGCCGAACCAATACGGCCGCAGGCGTGGGGCCAGTACGGGTGCCAGGAAATTGCGGGACCACCTATGATTGTGCATACTGTATTGCGTGCATATCTATGTGTATATATGTATATATATATATGTATATATGTATATGTATTGTATATGGTGTACCTTATTTAGCGGGAGGAATCTTAGATGAATCGTATGTATATATATATACGGCTATATTGTAACGTCTATAGTTTAGGTTGTAGAGCATTTCGTTTGTGCAAGCGTGTGATTGCGCGAGATAGGGAACTCTATCTATTCACTCTTTTATTTTCCCCTGGGTTAAATGAAGAATTGAATATATAATATTTAGGGGCAAGGGTCAAAGCCCAAAGTAAAGAGAAAGAGGACATAAGTGTAATGGGGTACTAGATGAGGCGGTAGCCCTGTGCGTACTCCGCAATGTGGTAGATATCTTGCGATAATGAATTATTGCTTAATATTTATTTATTTATTTATTCGGTATTAAGTATCGTATTTATTTATTTATTTATTTGTGTAACTACGGTACTGATTATGAGGTAGGCATGAGACTTTTCGCCGACTTTTATGTTTCTAACCCCTGGGGGCATTTATATACCGAAGTGCAGCCATCCCAGGATACGGTACCAAAAATTGCACCGCGGGGCTGGGTGCAGGTGATACTGCCCCACCCTGATAGGGGAAGTAACTTGATGTTATCCAGCGTTACCAGTGGAACCGCACATGCAAGAGGAACACTGGGCCCTGTAGGTTGGAAGGAGGCAGCGACTGCCCAGTGATGAGAGGGTCTTCTCCGATAGGTAACTGGGACTGAAGTAATACAGAGAAGTACCTTTCCCAGCATGGAGACCTGCCGTGTAGCCATGGAAGGCGGCAACCTAGAGGGGGTTTTTAGTGGGTATCCCGTGCACCGGCGAGTCCCACATAACCCCAGCGCAAACGCGTGCCGGGGTATGCATAAAGCATTTTTCCCCCTCTCTAAAAAATAAAAAAAAAAAAAAAAAAAAAAAAAAAAAAAAAAAAAAAAAAAGTCATACATTGACTACGAACTGCTGGAAACTGTATACATTTACTAAATTAACGCTTTTACCGTGACACATACATCACTTGAAATCGCTGTCGAATTTATGTTATAATTATATATGGCCACATTATTTAAAATAAAAAAAGAGAGATTGGAACTTTTTTACTAATACTGGAAATATTGATTTAGTGATATTATATTTTCAGAATGTGGAAGTTACAGCCCCAAAAATGATATAACTCGGACTATAATTAAGGACATTACGTGAAAAATTTGTTTGCAGAACTGAAAGCCCGTTTCGTTAAAAATAGTCCAATTTAAATAATTTTCTGTCAATTTAATCGGGAGAATGCCAGGTATCCATTGGTGTCTGTGACGTCCCAGCCCCACCATGGGTCCGCGCCTGGTTAGTACTCGCCAGCGCCGCTAGATGTCTAATCTTTTCACAAGTCCCCATCTCTAATCTCGTACGTATATATACAAGTTCCAAGTTTATTCCTCTTATACTGATGAGTAGTCTGGCTGACGGTCCCAAGGCGAAACACAAATCTTTCTTTTCCTCCTCGATCTTCAAAATGCCAATCCACCTGCCCTGCACAGTACTCCAAAAAGCGTGACCGGCTTGAGGGATTACGGTTGCGCCGGAGGAGACGGGGCAAGATCCCTTTACGTTCCGGAAATCACACACCCATCGGTTTCGGACGTAACAGTGTCACTTTCATATTGATGCGATAAAAAATAAACAAATTCTGTTTCTGTATAATTGATGACAACATCGCAATAGCACCGGGGGGTGCATTAGCGCATATGAAAAAAAGCTATCGAATAAGCAATTGCAATCTAAAGTCACTACTGCACCAACACAATTTTATATATAATGTTTGTTCAATAACTGCTTTGTGCATGGGACGTTTAATTATTTTATAATAAGTGTATAACTTTCATGTTCTGCTTCAGTGTTTTGCTAATAAAAAAATGTCTAACCTAACATAACTAACTTCATTTTCTGGGGACATCTCCTCATCTATTTTTTCTTTTCACTTATAACTTATAACTCCTTACTGCCAACGTAACATATTATAGCATAAGCACATTTTAAGTAATTAAAATGTACAATGAATTTTCTACGTTTGCTCTACCAGCAGACCTCCCATTTAAATATTTAAAAGTACAACGCAACAGCTGAGAATTTATTTCCTTATTCAGAATAGAATACGGAAATAGCAAACAGATGAGATATATTGAAGGCGAACAACCTGCCGCTATTTTGCTTTTGGAGGCTTTATAGCTGAACCAGGAGCAAGATGGCGCCTTAATATAAACCACATGGTCTCATTGCTGGGTATGAGGCATTAACTATACGTATAGTGATTTACATTCACGTAGCTACTGGATATTACATGATTGGTTGTTTAAAACAGGTATGAAAGGACATACTAAGGAACATTAGATCTGAAAGATCTGGCCATGGAGTCAAGGTATCTTCTTAACCGACTTCAAAAAGGAGGAGGTTATAGATTCGACCCGTATGTCTTTTTTTTTTATGTTTGTTCCCTCATAACTCCTCAGCATATGGACCGATTTTGATGATCTTTCTTTCATTCGAAAGAGGGCGATGCCCCGGTGGTCCCATCCTAGACTGTGTAACAAACCCCCAAAATGCCCTTTTTCTTTTTTCTTTTTTAATAAACGTAATTAGTAACTATTATAATACTTATTCTTATTATTCTTACTTTAATAAACGCGTTAGCATTAATACTAATATTAGCTCATAGTACCGCGAGACGAGAGTGCAATGAGAGAGAGAATCGAATGTTAATGAGTGGGGAGAATTGAACGCATGCGCGATCCTCAGTCGATCGGCGGATCGGCGAGAGCAAGGATCGGGAGCAGAGAAGTGTGCAGAGCAAAGTGGGAGAACCGAGCGTTCAACGCGCGCCTGCGCATTAGTCAGTCGCTCTGTAGGCCGACTGGAGAACGGACCATGCGAGAGCGGAATTGTCAATGCGTAATAGTCGAGCTCCATTCCTATTGGTGCGCTCCCAGTATCAAGAATATGTATAAATACGGGCACGATAGCCCAGAGAGATTCATTCGATTCATTCGACTCCAAGCATTTAATGCTATACAATTCAAAGGATCATTTAAGGCACATAGCCGATCCCGACATAAATTAATGCTCCAACTTTGGAAGCCGCTTTGTAGGCCCCTCGGTTCTGTTGAGCGTTCCAACCAAGGCCATAGTCGCCAGGTTTGACGAGACGTTCCAGCCTTGGAAGCCGCCTTGTAGGCCCCTTTGTTTGAAGAAGCAAAGTTGTTAAATTCTTATTCTCAGGTTAGTAATATTACTCCTGAGCAACGTGGGAGGAAGATTATTCCAAGTGGCAAAATCCGCCCTTGACGAAACGGAGAAACAATTAAGAACGAGTCTCGACTTAAACATATTCAATCCTAAATCCTTTCGCTACTACATAATTCCTAAATCTTTCTACATCGACCAAAAGAGTCACTATCTATAAACTAATTCCTAGATCCATAAGCTAATTCCTTCAATCGACTAAGACGTCGCTATTAGTTATTTAAGTTATATTACTCTAAATCGATCGATCAAACGGGCGTTCTTTTGTACCGACCAAGAGTCGCAACCCAAGACGATCAACTATATTCTTTTGTACCGACCGAGAGTCGCAATATAATTATCCTAATTTCTTTAATATTATAAAGCGTTAATTCTTGTTTGTTTGTATAATTTAGAAGTGTTTTATTGAATAAACACTATTAAGATTAATTCTGGTTCTTGAATTTTAATTCTTTATCGCACGCCACTCGAACCAATCCCGAAATCCTGTAAAACGCGTTACGCCACGCGTGAAAACGTTACAACTGCATCAACATTGGCCCAATATTTTGCCAGTTATGGTTAATAATAAAGACTATTGTCACCTAATTATTATTATTTTATGTACGCACGAGCTACAGAAAGGAGGATGGGGAGGGGTGAGACTGAGGGGGGGAGATGATATATACCTTGGCGTATGCGGACGACGTGGCGGTGATGGCGGAGGATGAGGAGGGGATGAAAGGGATGATGGGAAAGTTAAAAAAGTATATGGATGGGAAGGGGTTACAGTTGAATGTAGAGAAATCAAAAGTTATGAGGTGTACGAGGGGGGGAGGTAGATGGGGAAAGGTAAGATGGACGTGGAAGGGAAAGGAGGTGGGGGAGGTGAGGGAATTCATGTTGTAAATTAGCAAATAATAATGGAATTTGCAGATGGTCACGAATAATTTGATTTATTTAGTCTTCACCTCTCTCTCAGTATAATCTTTAATATAATAATAAGGTACTACGCAACATGTGCTCTCTTAACTCTACAGTTACAATACGACTCCTACATTCGGCAACAGCGCCTGCTCGCCTCTACTGCGCAGTTCATACATACACACACACATCAGTCACTCAACATACACGACGAAAACCTACTCACTAACGACATCTATTATTTTACTTCCAACACTCCTCCTTGAGTAGTTTTTCCCGCAAACGCAAAAACGGACCTTTGGTCAGCGGCTTTGTGAAAATGTCGGCCACCTGTTCCTTTGTACTTATATATACTGGAATTACAGTTTTACCTACATGCTTATTAACAAACTTTCTCTTAATTTCAACATGTCTCATACTTTTATTTATTTTTCCTTCTTCTGCATTCTTTAACATGCATATAGACGCTTTATTGTCCATAATGAGACTTGAAGGTTCAGACAATTTTTGCAAATTTAGTTCTGCAATCACTCGACGTATCCAACTGACTTCTTGTATTCCCGAGACTGCTGCACGGTATTCAGCTTCTGCTGATGAGATTGCAACAATCTTTTGCTTCTGTGCAAACCAAATAATTGGACCCCCATTCTCAACCAGTACACCACTTGTTGAACAGCTGTCCATATCATCTCCTCCATAGTTTGAATCAGTGTAAACTTGAAGTTTACAATTTCCATAAAAAAATATACCATAATTTTCTGTTCCTTTCAAGTAGCGAAACACTCGTTCAATCATTTTCCAATGTCTAACCATTGGACTACAAACCTGCCGACTCAAATAATTTACGGCAAAGCTTATGTCCGGGCGAGATACTGTGGATAAGTAGAGCAAGCTGCCAATTGCTTCTCTATACATTTTGCCCTTTAATTCTCTGTCATTTGTATGCTTTTCGGTAATCATTCCAGGTTCCATTGGTGTTGACACTGGATAAGCTTCAGCAAAACCGAACTTGTCCAGAATCCTCCTTGTGTAATTCTGCTGGTTTACAAAGATTCCATTTCTCATTAAACAAATTTCCATACCTAAATAATGCAACTTCCCCTGCTTTGGACTTTCATATGTAACTTCAAATTTCCTTGCTAGTTTGGACAATGCATCATCTACTTCAATTTCGTTCTTTCCTATTATTAATCCGTCATCCACAAATAGTGCAATTAACACTGATTTTGAATTATTATAAAACAAACAAGGATCATCATCTGCATCTTCGTATTTGAGACTTCTCAAATAACTTGTGAATTTTTCATTCCAAGACCTTGGAGCTTGTTTTAATCCATACAAACTCTTTTGCAACTTGCATACCTTCTCCGAACCATCTTCAAAACCCTCAGGTTGAGTCATAAAGATTTCCTCAGTTAACTCGCCATTAAGAAATGCAGTTTTAACATCAAACGTTTTGATGTGAGTCTCCTCCTTTGCTGCATAACTGAGTAGTAGGCGAATACTTGCATGACGTGCAACCGGTGCGAAAGTATTTGCATAGTCAACTCCATGTTTCTGTTCATACCCTCGAGCTACTAATCTGGCTTTCATCTGTCCATTTCCTTTTGTACGTAAAACCCATTTACAAGTTAAGGGTTTTCTACCCTCAGGCAACTCAGTTAACGTCCAAGTTTTCATTTGATTCAGTGAATTCATTTCTTCAAGCATTGCACGCTTCCATTGTGGATTTCTCAAGGCTTCTTCTACTGACATGTCTTCAACTTCACCAATCAATCCAAAATTTACTTCATAGTCATTATACTTTGGATGAGGCTTTATTTTTCTTCTATCTCTTAAGTTTAGACTAGACAGGTTTTGTTCATCATGAACCTTTGGTTCCTCTTCAGACTCTATACTTTCATAGGTACTACTGACGCTTTCTGAATCACTCTCTTCCTGTCGATCAACATTTGTTTTTGATTTCTCACTTGACTTACTTTCTTCACCTTGAATTTCATTCAAGCTTAAGTTTAATTCAACCGTACTTTCCTTGAGGTTGTATTTTTCCTTAAATAAGACATTGCACGATACCTCAACTTCGCCTTTCTCAGGAATATAAACTCTAAATCCCTGCTCTTCAATATCATATCCTACGAATATACCATAACTACTTTTCTTATCTAATTTCTTACGCTGACATTCAGGACTCAAGACATAACATTCACAGCCGAAGGATTTGAACTGTTTAACATTTATACGACGACCAAGCCACAGATCGGCTGGACTTTTACCTTTGACTGAACTTGTACCTGTTTGGTTTATTGTGAATACTGAATAGTTCAAAGCTTCTGCCCACAGCTTTGTATCCAAGCCCTCTGCGTGTATTTGAGTTCGAGCAGCTTCCACTAGTGTGCGCATTTCGCGCTCAACTCTACCATTTTGTTCAGGTGTATATGCTGCTGATCTTTGATGAAAAATGCCTAGCCTCTCAAGCATATTTCTACTTTTGGTGTTCTTGATTTCAGTTCCATTATCAGACTTCAATATTTTGACTTGACGATTAAACTGATTTTCAACTAGATTTAAATAGACTTCTAGTTTATTTACAGCTTCAGACTTTTGTTTCAGAAAATAAACTGTTCTAAAATGACTGTAGTCGTCCTTAAAAATAAAAAAATATTTGGAACCTCCCAATGAGCATTCATTCATTTCACCAAGATTTACATGAACGATATCGAGACACTCTTTTGCTACTATCGGATTCAGTCTATGCGACACACGACATTGCTTTCCATAAGCACAGCCTTCACATATATATCCGTTCCAATCATCGATATAGGCTATATTATTTCTTTTTAAAATATCTTTAATATATCCAACATTTTGGTGAGCAAGACGCTCATGCCAGACCTTAATCGAGATTGCTGTCAAGCCATATTCATTTTCTCTACGAACTTTCATGCGAAACAGACCTCCACTCCTCTCAGCAATGAGTACCGTCTTTCTATTTTCCAGAATTTTGGAAGTCTTAGCATCTGCCTGCTGAGTATAACCCTTATCCAATACAGTGGTGAGTGAGAACAAGTTAAATGACAAATTTGGCACAAATAATACTTGACGAAGAGTAATAGGATACCACTTTTCACCATCATAGGCTGACAAATCAACATCACCCGTACTCACAGCCTTTAGTTCAGTCGAGTCTCCAATTTTGACTAATGTCGTCTCTCTTAGAGATTTTACATTTGTCATCCAATGCAGGTTACCTGTCATGTGATGCGTGGCTCCACTATCCTTGTACCATGCACTTCGATCATCTGAAATACTGTTAATTTCAGTCGATGACAGACTTATCGAAATAAACGACTTTCCACCTTTCTTTTCTCCTTTGGGGCATTCTTTTGCAAAATGACCAGATTCTTGACAGACATTACATTTGTAATGTTTCTTGCAGTAATCAATATATTCCTGACAAGGCTTTCCGTAACAAACAGCTTTCTTGTGTCCCTCTTTTCCGCATTTAAAACATTTCAACTTACTTGGTTGCTGACCTGACTGATTTGAGTTTGTTCTTCCTGACGAGAACTGCCCTTTGTCTTGACTATTCTTATTCTGACCTTTGTTTGCTTGCTTACTTTTACTTCTTGACATCAATGCATTTTCAATGCTTGGTGCTTCTCGACTTTTCATCCTTTGTTCTTCTTGTCGAAGACGTTCAAGCAATTTTGACAGAGATTTATCTGTCTCTAACAGTGAATCCCAAGCCGAGTGAAAATGACAATACTTATCTGGCAGACAATTTAAGATTTTTGATATAATCCATTCGTCCTTAACTTCTTCACCCATAGCTCGTAATTCTTGCGCTAGCCCGTCAATTTCAAGACAATTTTCAATGACATTTTTATCCGTATCAAAAACATATCCAAAGAATGTCATACGCAATCCATCTATTGATGATCGTGCCTTACTACCATAAAGAGTTTCTAATCTCTCAATCATTTTTGCAGATGATGTGCACATAGTAATTTTTAATGCAATTTTCTCATTTACATTTAGGCCGATAATTGCTTGTGCTTCCATGTCTTTGGTGCACCACTCTGCATACGTTGAATCATTCTCAGATGGTTTTATTGTAACTCCGGTGACAATATCAAAAAGTTTCTTCATACGTAGCAGCAAATTTAATTTAAACCGCCAGGCAATATAGTTACTTTTGCCAGTGCCTTCCGACACTTCAACCAATTTTTCCAAATTTAATTTTGTATCCATTTTGAAAAAATTATCTTACTTGCACTTGCGTATACAGACCTGATACAGATTTTTAACCTCTTTTTTTTTTTTATTTCTTACAAGCTTGATTTCTACAGATTTTGAGGTTAAGACACAGGCTTTCGTAATTCTTGACCTTATCTGCCTTACTGGGCCCATAACCTGTTGTAAATTAGCAAATAATAATGGAATTTGCAGATGGTCACGAATAATTTGATTTATTTAGTCTTCACCTCTCTCTCAGTATAATCTTTAATATAATAATAAGGTACTACGCAACATGTGCTCTCTTAACTCTACAGTTACAATACGACTCCTACATTCGGCAACAGCGCCTGCTCGCCTCTACTGCGCAGTTCATACATACACACACACATCAGTCACTCAACATACACGACGAAAACCTACTCACTAACGACATCTATTATTTTACTTCCAACAATTCAAATACCTGGGGTATACAGGGATGGGGAATGGAGGGCAGGAGGCCCATGTGAGGGAGAGAGTGAGGAAAGCGGCGGCAGCAATGGGGCAGGTGTGGGGAATTGGTAAGCGGAGGTTTGGGAAGGATTGGGGAAAAAGGATATGGTTGTTTGACAGATTGGTGTGGGCAGTAATAAGCTATGGGGTGGAAATATGGGGGTGGAAAAGCAGGAATGGGGTGGAGGGGCTGCAGGACAGGTATTTGAGATGGATACTGGGGGTGGAGTGATGTACACGGGGGTATATGATTAGGGTGGCGCTGCAGCGGAAGGTGCTGAAGGGAAGGGCGGGGATGAGGGCGTGGGAATATGAGAGGAAGCTGGAGGAGGGGCAAGGTGGGGAGTTGGCAAGGATGTGTTGGGAGGAGATAAAGGGGCGGGCTAGGAGAGGGGGGGCTCTGGGGGGTTGGGAAGAGGAGAGGGAGGGGTTTTATGAGTAAAGGGGATGGACAATAGAGGAGGTGGAAAGGGTGAGGGGAAGGGGGCAAATGAGGGGGGAGGAGCTGGGAAGTAGGGAAAAGAGGTTGCAGGAGGGGGGTAGGTGGGAAAGGATTAGGAAATCGGGATTCAACAGATGGTATGGGTCGGTAAAGGGGGTGGGGTTATTTAAAGAAGGGGTGGGGGGAGAGCAGATGGAGAAGGGTGACTAGATTTAGATTGTGGAGTGAGATGAGGGGGGGGGGAGATACTGGGACGAGTAGGAGGAGAAAAGGAAATGTAGGGTATGCGGGTGGGGGGAGGAAACATGGGAACATGTGTGGGAGGAGTGTACGGGTTGGGGGGAGGGAAGGGGTTGGCAGGAGGTAGTGGGGGAGGTGATGGGAGACGAGGGAGAGGGGGAAGAGTGGATGAGGAGGGTGGAGGAGTGGAGAGGGGAATGAGATGGAGGTATGAATGATTTAGGAATGGGAGTGAGAGGCGGCGAGCGAAAGCGGGGGTCTAGCAGTGGGAAGGGGGAGCGGGGTGTGCGGGTGAGGCAGTGGCGAGCGAGCAAGCGAGCGGACGAATAGTTTGTAAGGGTAGGTTAAGTAGTTTTTGTAAAAGCGATATAGGTTAAGATAGAAATTGTAAAGATTGTAGTCCCCAAGGGGACACAATAAAGTCTATATATACATATGTACGTACGCGCATATCTCTTAAGCATGTTATGTCAGTATATATAAAACTAAAAAGTTAAAAATAAAAAAATTTAATAAAAAGTCAAAAAAAAAATTTTTCCCTTATTTAATCTACGACTCTCATATTTTTTAAGTCGGTGCTTCATCATTTGCACTGTGTAAATCTGGCGCCGGCTTAAAAAATATGAGAGTCGTAGATTAAATAAGGGAAAAAATTATTTTTTACCTTTTAGCGCAATTTCATTTTTTTTGAAGTCGGTTTTAATTTTGTTAAATTTTTTTATTCATTATGAAACACGTTTAGAATTTCAGTGTTTCCCAGATTAAGCGGAAAACATGTTTCTGGTGACTGGGCTTCGACGCACACTACGTTCACTAAAAATGGACCAAATTTGTCGATGGTAAAATAAGTTTTCCGACGTAAATTCACGGGCAGACATAAATTTTTGTACACTGCGCGATGTGTCCATGCTCGTTCAGATAACTTAACATCGACGGAGCTGTGTTGATTATGCGAAGCACCAATACGAAATGCGCGTACCTTTTAATTTCGCCTCAAGTGTCGCAGAATAGTGTAGCCATGCCGATTGTCGTAAATTTCGTCGCAGCGTCTCTGAGGTGAGTGACTCCGTGCGACAGTAGCCTTGACTACCACTGGTCGCCTCTCGCCTGACTTGTCCTGCGTGCACCGCCGCACGCGAGTTGCCTGTTTTTGGGCATATGTTTAAACGTTTATAACTAACAAACGAAGCCTCAACCGCAATATGGTTATTTTTTTATTTTCCTTCAATTTATTCCCACGTGTAGCCGAATAGTCTGTACAAGGATACACTTTAAATGCTTCAAATAATAATTCCAATGGAAATTTCTGTAATTTAAAAAAACAGCAGTTGCACTCCATATTATGTATCTTTGAAATTTTTATTTTATCAAATACATAAATTTAACTTACACATAGTTATTTCTAGATATCATGTCATGTGACATATTTCTTTATAACTTAATAAATAAATATATAGCGCTTCACATTCCATTTAATTGTAATTGCACCATTTTTTCCCCAATGAACTTGAATACAGCTGTGTAAACTTCAGTGAAATAATATTCGGTGTGGAATTAAAGGTGATATTAAGTGCACGTCGTACGAAAAATGACACAGAGTAAATGCTTAACATATCGGTATCAATTACTGAAGACATGTCTTCTCGATTGCGTAATGGATCCGCGGTACACATTCCATTGAAACATTCGCACGCTTTGCTATATGCCTACTTAAACTGTAAGAGAAAAATAACAGTGACAATGAATAAGTACAGAGGACAAAACACGAAGGTTGCGCGCCAGAGGTGCCTCTTTTCACTCGAAATTAATTATCTCACCCCTGGGACAAAGGTGCGCACTGAAGATGGCGCGAAACAAGCTCGGCTTGTTTTTCATAGTCGAATTGTTCGATGTACGACTACGTGTGTGAGTGAAAATTTAAGAGTGACTTGACATTTATTTAAGGAAATATACATAAACTCGGTTCCATGAGAGAACTAACCCGTCTGCCGACCTGTTTTCGTAGGCTTTGCGCAATTCTTTAAGTCATTGGCTCTGTCTCCACTGCACGCCACTCCACTCACTTACCGCCTGCAAGACCTTTGAACTTCTATACATATAATAGTCATTTCCTTGATCGTTAGCGATAGATACGTTGCGACAGAAGTTTTGAATAGACAGAAGACATTTTTTTTATTTTTCGTATTTTGTGTTAACTTATTATTATCTAGTAGGTATTTTGCAGTATTAGTGTTTTATTTATTAGCATTTTGAGTTAATTATTTTTTCGTGTTAATAGTTTAAACATTAGTATAGTTGTAGTATATTACATTAGTATAAGTAGTAGTATTAGTTTATTTCTTTATTTTGGTTAACTCTTATCGTTTACTTTTTGAATTGTTTGTTGTTTTATTGTATTTTCTGTATTTCTTGTATTGTATTACTCGTGTAATCAAAATGGACGGGGCACCTGGTTCGTTTAATGCGTCTTTTGGGAAAAATCTGAAAGGAAAGGTAAGCTAATTTTACATTTCTTAAACTGTTATTTATTTTGTGAATTTATACAGATCATTTAGATTCAGTTTCGAAGTTTTATTTTTCTGTTGTAAAATTGTTTTACAGTGGGTTCGAACTGTCCAGAAGAAGATAATCGTTCGTGTGTATATGGCCAAAGAAAAAAAGAATCCACATATGAAATACAAGGACCTCATTAAACGAAGTTAATTCTCTAACTACAGTGGTCGCAATCGAAGTTCTACAAAAGCGGGAAACTTCCACCGTTGCAGCGTCCTCCTAACTTTTTCACTTCTGCATAAAATTTTATAAAATAGCGGACGACTCGTATTCAAAAGCTCAGAAGCCATCTAAATTTCGTTTCTTCATAAATAGAAAGTTTTGTTTCATTTCGACACTGTGTATTGGGAAACTTAGTGGAGGCGTGGCTTAGATTTCAGCGCTGTGGTGGTAAGTTGGCAAACTATTGGAAGTAGGTCCGGATCCCACAAAAAATTCCGAATAAGTATTTTTTAATCGAATAAAATAAATTTAGTATTCAAAAAAATTTAAAAACACCCGTTTTTCACAACATGCCTATATAAACACTGATAATCATATGGACTTCGACGGATTTCGACCTATTCTCAGTAGTTCAATTTTCTGTCACTAGTTGGCGTATCGAAATTCTAGGTTTCCCAATATGTACATGTAGAGTAGGAAGGATCAAGGCTGAGCCCCACGCGTATGGGCGCACACACACTCTTGCAGTTCTCCCAAACCCACGCAACGGTTAGCAACGTAACAGTTCCGCGCTCGGCTGTGGCCCGGGTCCCCGAACTTGAGGAGGTATTTGCACCCTAAAGCAGGGCTGAGCAGCGTCGCCAGGGATTGTTTGTGGCTAAACACCTACAGGAGTGGTGGTAATGTGTGCGTGAACTGATGCCAGCGCCAAGGCAGCCAAGTGGCCCCAACGCGAAGCCAACCACGGCCAACCAGCGTCGGCGGGCAATCTGTTGTCGACAATGGTTGGCCGTGGTTGGCTTCGCGTTAGAGCCACTTGGCAGCCTTGGCGCTAGCGTCAGTTCACGCACACATTACCACCACTCCTGTAGGTGTTTAGCCACAAACAATCCCTGGCAACGCTGGTGCTGAGCAACTTGTCCCCCGCCGCGGGCCGCACAGTCCCCACCATTGAGCTCTATACTAACTGGAGTGTGAACAGCAGTGGGAAGAAGTAGAGGCGACAGCGGTCAGAGAGAAATGGAAGATAGTGGGTGAATGTATCCTTCTTCTTCCTACTATCCCTCTCTATATCTCTACTATCCTGTAGTAAATTTGCGTGTGGTGGGGGTATACAGGGTGTCCCAAAAATGTCGCGTTTCCTTGAAAGGGGTGACTCAGGGGGTGATTTGAAACAACTTTTTCCTTAGCGAAAATATTGTCCGAAGCTTCGTTAAGGAGATATTAAGCAAAAACCCCGACCAATCAGAGCGCGCGCCTTCCGCCTGAGTTCCCGCGGTAGCGTTGGCTACGAGGTAGGCGACCGCGCTTCTGCTACGAACGTACGAACAAGCAAGTCGGCATGCATCGAAGGAAACCGCGTTACACATTTTTTTTTTAAAGCAGAATCAATAAGAATAATTTGAAGTGAGAGGACAAGAAGTACGTAAATTTCGTTTTTAAATAAGGCATAAACGAAAAGCTAACGTAACAGAAAATGTACGACAAGTGATCGTAATTCGTTATTGAGGTAAAAATCCGTAGTTTAAGAACGGCCAACACAACTAAATTTAAAAAATAATATTAGGTGTATGAATAAATTCTTTCCGACTGGAATTTCTATCGCGGTGGTATTCAGAAGCTGCCAGAAAAATGGCAAAAGGTAATGAACAATAATGGAAATTATTGCGATGATCGAGTTGTTTTCATATTTTTTAAATCGAACTGTTATTGTACCCTAAAATCGGAAAGAATTTATTTTCACACCTAATAATCACCAATAAATTAAAGAAAACTCACCCTTTCGGACATTCCTTTCCTTACTTTCCTTCCCTTTCCGGAAACCTGTGTCACTAGGCCACTGTACCGATCCTGGTCATCGGCGTCCAGTGCTCAGCTGATCGCAGGGTCAATGTACCGAATATTCACTTCACTGCACGGCTACTAACACTGATCACTGAATTTATTTTTCACGGAACGTGTTGTTCCTACGTTATAAAAATTGGTGGCCGCGAAAGGGGCCGATTACTGTTAATTACTGGGACGAGATTACTACTATTACCCGGCGAAAAGAAAACTCGTGGCAGACTGTCTCGGGCTGTGCAGTCCGCTGCTGTGCAGCGATCAGATACGGATCCGACCGACAATCGTCAAAACAAAAGCGTAGGCTACGCTTGGTCAAATCGCTCTATCTCACTCGATCTCGTGTTTCGTTCGATCTCTTCGTCGCGCGGTGTGACAATGTATGTGGCAACTTCAGCCAATAACCAAAATACGTGTGCCCCGTCTTTAAAAGTGTGCCCAAATAGGTGATTCGACCAATCGTCACAGCAGCGGACTGCACAGCCCGAGACAGTCTGCCACGAGTTTTCTTTTCGCCGGGTAATAGTAGTAATCTCGTCCCAGTAATTAACAGTAATCGACCCCTTTCGCAGCCACCAATTTTTATAACGTAGGAACAACACGTTCCGTGAAAAATAAATTCAGTGATCAGTGTTAGTAGCCGTGCAGTGAAGTGTAAGAAAATACTAGAAATTAAGGGAGTTAACTCGCTTTCTAAATTATTCGGTAAATATATATATGTATATTTATTTCAATGCCAAAGAACAGTAGAGTCGAGAAGGTCTTTCTCGAGTCAAGGTTTGGAAAAGACTGCCTTTCCGTTCCGTGGAAAGTCCCCTCTTGTCCTTTAGGGAAACTCCTAAGGACCCCGATGCCAATTTACGATGTTTATGGCGTCGCGCTGGTCGGGCCCATCGTCGCTGTACGCGTCACGCTGGCCGTATCTGCTTAGACTCAACCATGCAGCCCCTTTTACAAGGTGGTGCTTCAATATTTCTAACAGAAGTGAATATTCGGTACATTAACCCGGACGCAGTGTGATCAGCGGAGCACTGGGCGCTACCCAACCATAAATCTTTTCGTCCACCGATAACCAGGATCGGTACAGTGACCCAGTGACACAGGTTTCCGGAAAGGGAAGGAAAGTAAGGAAAGGAATGTCCGAAAGGGTGAGTTTTCTTTAATTTATTGGTGATTATTAGGTGTGAAAATAAATTCTTTCCGATTTTAGGGTACAATAACAGTTCGATTTAAAAAATATGAAAACAACTCGATCATCGCAATAATTTCCATTATTGTTCATTACCTCTTGCCATTTTTCTGGCAGCTTCTGAATACCACCGCGATAGAAATTCCAGTCGGAAAGAATTTATTCATACACCTAATATTATTTTTTAAATTTAGTTGTGTTGGCCGTTCTTAAACTACGGATTTTTACCTCAATAACGAATTACGATCACTTGTCGTACACTTTCTGTTACGTTAGCTTTTCGTTTATGCCTTATTTAAAAATGAAATTTACGTACTTCTTGTCCTCTCACTTCAAATTATTCTTATTTAAGATTCTGCTTTAAAAAAAAAATGTGTAACGCGGTTTCCTTCGATGCATGCCGACTTGCTTGTTCGTACGTTCGTAGCACAAGCGCGGTCGCCTACCTCGTAGCCAACGCTACCGCGGGAACTCAGGCGGAAGGCGCGCGCTCTGATTGGTCGGGGTTTTTGCTTAATATCTCCTTAACGAAGCTTCGGACAATATTTTCGCTAAGGAAAAAGTTGTTTCAAATCATCCCCTGAGTCACCCCTTTCAAGGAAACGCGACATTTTTGGGACACCCTGTAGACCGGTATAGACGCCACACGGGACAGAGAAAGCAATCCCCACTATTTGTGTTCCTTGTCTGACCGGCCGCCATTGCTCTGTTCACTCTCCAGTTAGTATAGAGCTCAATGGTCCCCACTACCAGTCAGCCGGTGACCCCACCATCAGCAGATTAGCCGCCACTCTATGTCCCTTCCTTAGGTACCAGTCCAGCAGCGCCGTTCAGGCTACCGTTTGGCGGGCAAGGGCGCCCACCAGTGTCCGGGCAAACGCTATGGGCAAAGCTCTGGGCAGTGACGTCAGCTATCGTTACAGCGGAGTGGGGAGGAATGGTCGTGGCGGGAGTACAGGCTCGTAGATGCGTAGGCAGGCGACGGTCCTTGTTCATCCTGGCATCTGTGCCGTATTGCTCGGGGAGGCGTGACTTGCCCGCCGCCCGCAAGTGTTTGCCCCGGGCAGTCTGACCTGTTGCCCCATCGGGCAACTCCTGAACGGTGCTGCAGTACAGTGTAGTGTAGGAGTTAAAAGAGTAGGTGGGGGGCGTTCTCCTGCGGCCCAGCAGAGCAGGCAACTCGGGGAACGGGCCGCATGCGGCCCATGGGCCTAGAGACAACACAGTTGGGGTAACGATGGCAAGCTGCGCAAAAGAGGTCTGTTCTCTCGTGGAAGCGAGTTTACATGCTTTCGTTTCTCAGTACTCGATTTCCTTTCATAGTAGAATAAAATTTTGTTTGTTCGTTTCGTTCTCACCGTTTCCTAGGTCTATTTCACAAGGCAAACAGGAAATGAAATTTAGTTTCGAATTTCGCGCCCAATGCTATTTTCCAATACAAACAAATAGCATGCTTTCACTTCATATATTCTGTTACGCAGAAAATAGATAATTGACTTGTCATGAAACATTTTATTAAAAAATCCAGTCTAAATAATTATCGTCCATCTAACTTGTAACTATGTACAGGGTGTTTATAAATATGTGGGACAATTTTTCAGGGTGAGTTCTACCCATCAAGATAATAAGACAAGTTGGTATACGAGAATGTCCGATAAGGCTTAGTTTTACAGTGATAAACATTTTTATATTTCGTGAAACACGGGTCCGAAACGGCTATTCATTTAACGGAGCCCAGCTGTGTTTCTGCGAATCGATACATTGATTATCATTTCGCCTTTGTGTTTTTAAAAGCGCGAAGGAAAATACCTAAATTATATTAGACCAACTGACGAACGCGACAGCCTGCCGGTTTCCCTTTAATAGACGTTTCGGGCCGGTATTTTACGGAATATAAAAATGCTTATAACTGCAAAACTAAACATTACACAGTTCGACAGCCATCTGGACTTGTAACATTCAAAAGCCGTTTCTTATAGGCTTTCGGGTCCTGAAAACGAATCCGCAAACGGTTTGTCGCCATCATCCTCAGTTTTTGAGAAATTCGATGTCGAAAAAAACTCAAAATTTTCAACTTTGAACATCTTTTGTGTCGAAACAGTAATACTTATTCGGTTGCTCTGAAATATTGTCCGACATATTTATAAACACCCTATATAATATCGTAAGCCTACATCTGAAAGAAGACAATATGTCGTATAGGTTTCCTAACAATAAGTATAATTCCTTAACAACAACTACAAGGTAACATTTGGCGCTTACAATTGCATTACAATAACTTTTACTCTAGCCTTATAACAATAGCGTTCATTCTAATTTTATTTCCTACTTAATCATTAATATAGAAGGAATATTTTTATTTCTGAATGATTTCCTTATTAACTTATACATTACAACGAAGGTAATAGGTGTTTCCATAATACTTTCTAACAGGGATCGAAAGAGTTATGGAACTTTTTAATAGGTTCTATTTAAAACATGGGCCGTGAAACTTTTTTAAAAATCGTTCTCACATTATAAGTTCCGATGAGAACAGATAAAGAAAAGTCCTTCAACATAAAAGGTTCAGTTCGAATTTAATAAAAAGCGTTGATCTGTCACGGGAAGATTGTTGTTTTGATATTTTGCAAGAAAATGAACACGAAAATGAAAATGAAATTAAAACTGAAACTGAAAATTAAAATGAACGTGAAACATTTACTCAATCTTTGGATGCTATACAATTTGACTCGTTTGGAACAGTACGTTTTGCAGGGTATTACCTTATACTCAGCTGTGATTAAAGTGCTTCGAAAATTCGGCATAGTTCAAAATGTTATGGTTAATGCGAGAAATAAATATATGCAAAATGTTACGTACGCCAACAGATGTGTAAGTACGACTAATTCCAATTTTTATTTTCTTACCGATTTGAGACTTTAGAGTGAAAATTTTATGGTACTTGAAATTATACGAGAGGTCGCTCAAAATCTTTATAAAATTATTTTGAATGTGAATGATTTCCGAAGGACGCAATTGAACGGGTTGTTGCCGTTCCCACACGATGGAATTCCTCGATAACAATATTAGAAGTACTCGTAAAATACAAAACCTTCTGTCCACAAAATGAATATATGCATCCGAAACTAGAAATGAATGACAAATATTGGAAAACCGCCCATGAAACTATTAACACTTTCCTTGCAATGAAAGAAATTACTGTAAAACTGCAAAATAGTCAGCTACTTCTAGGAGATTTTTGCAAACACATTATGACTCTTAAATTAATACTGGAAAAGCAGAAGGGACTCTTAGCAAGAAAATTAGAATTCGTAATAAAAAAACAGAGAACTTGCATTCTTAAATACCTACTACTACGGCTATAGCAGTGATACTTTTAGATCTAAGGATTTCAAGGTGTTTGAACAGCAAACAGAAAGACTTAGCAAGGAATCATTTGAAAAAAAAATTATTTCTCAAATCATACAACTCAAAAGAAATGGTACAAAGGAAGAAAACTCATTGGTATCTACCACCACCACCTTCAGACTTCATTCCTCCGATCTCCTCAAGTTCGACTTCCCTATTTTCTTCCTTCAATTTAAGGTAGTTCCTAACCAACTAAGTTAGTCAAATTAGAATTGGGTAATAATCGATAAATGTAAAGTAGTATGATACTATAGAAATAATAATAATAATTTTTAACATCATGTATATATATTTTAAACAGTTCAATGTTAGTATAAATAATTGTAATACGAAAATAGGATATTAAATTGGTTAGCGTAGTGAATTGGAGCAGCAGATCTGACAACGTCGCATTCATTCGGAGCGTCTTTTATAACCAAAATGTCAGAAAAATGTTCATATGAATTTGAATCGTCGTTCGCTATTTAAATGTCTAAACACATCGATTGTGCGACGTTGCCACGTTGATTGCTCTACGTAAGTTTCTGAAAAATTTGCACGTGAACCTATTTTTTATGGGCATTTACGAAGAAACTATGTGGTCAGTTTTGCAGAAATTGATAAATTCATTTCCTGACATTTCGATGTACTTTTGTGCCAATTTTGGTACATTTCTTGAATATGGTTTTCCTGTTTCAGAAGAAAAACTGAAACTATATCCCTCTTTTGTTTACTCCGCCATATGCCACTGTGTTAAAATGCATAAACTTTAATTAACAATTTCTCGATAACTATGCGGTAAATCGATTTTAAACTTTGTACAAGGGTTTCTTGTATTCCAAATTAGTTTTGCACGAAATTTGAAAGAATTCTTCAATTTAGTGGATTATTCAGGAACTACCTTAAGTACCTCAGGGAACTCAAGTACTCAATCGTTGTTAAATTCACATTCCGCTCATGAGAATGAGTTAACTTTACCATCAACAAGTGACCAACTTTTGATGAATCAGTCTCGGACGTTGAGGATGACATTGAGCTACTTGTGGCTTTCAGAAACATTGACGAGTATAACCAAAAATGATTCCTTTAGAAAGCAATTTGTTGGATTATTGGGAAAGGATGAAATACAAATTTCCACACATTTACAAGGCAGCAAAAATTATTCATGGTGTCCGTGCTACACAGGATAGCGTTGAACATTGAAGTTTTAACACTGAAGTTTATATCAAACGATAATAGATATAATTTAAGTCCTGTAGAAGAAAATGTTTTGCTCGTAAAATTAAATTAAATACGATAATACTATTATATGTAGTTAGGTAGAATACTATCACGCTGATTGTAAAAAATTAAATAGTATAATAATACGTAGATGTATATTCATATATTCTATTATAGAAATATACATAATATATATTATATTATACAATTTCTATGTATTTCAGTTCATTTAAGCTATAAAAATGTTATTTAGGTATTACACGTGATAAATTCTCTGTTCTGTTCTCTTTTCTGTTTCACTTCTTATGAAACTATTAATTACTTATGTTATGATTTTCATACCTTTTATTAAACAAACATATGAATAATATTTATGATATTATAGTGTTAAATAGAACTAGTTCCTAATAGTTTGGCACTTTTCTTTATCTTATGGAACCATTTTTTATAAACGTTCTAAAATAACTTGTTTCCATGGAATTTTTATTTTTTATTATTAAGATTCTAAAATATTTGTTCCATGAGAACACTTTTTAAAAACGTTCCTAATGGATTTCAAGGGATTTCGTAAGGGATTTCTTTCTATAAAAATTCCACAGGAATAGATATTTACTTAAACGAAACATATAAGTTCTAACAGAATCTTTTTAAAAACGAAAGGTACATGTTAATTACGATCCCTGCTTTCTACAAATAAATTCATAAATAACTAAACTTTTTCATCAAAATTTTAGGGATGGGATTAAGTTCAATATGTACTGATGGATCCGAGTCAATTCCAATACAAAAGTTTCACTTCATGGGATTCGAATACTACTCATAAGAGCTGGCGTTTCATTCTATGTACTTCCAAAGTACTTGGGTTATAGAAGCCGGTTTCGAACCTCAGAAAAAGTACCTGAAGAGTTCGAGAATGTCCTTGTAGGTACTTTGACATCTGAAAGAATTGAATCTCGTAAAAGTAGTATTCGAACCCTGAAAGACAAAACACAAATCACATAATTGCACCGAATAGAAAACTCCAGGTTAAAGTACTCATAAAAGGTTCGAATCTACTTGGTCAGGGTTCGATTATACTTGAAAATACCGCTAACGTTTCTCAACGTACTTATAGAGAGTTCAAACCTACGTCGTCGAGGTTCGAGTCTACTTAAAAGTCCACTCAGATTCGAACCTACTTCCAATATACTCCATCCCATCACTACAAACTGTATCTCGTATTGGCTAAAAGAAAGACTGTAATTAGAAAAATGGCAAAAACCTATGTACTCTATTAAGATAATGGCGTTGTAACGGATCGAACAGACTGACAATAAGAGCGTAACAGGGTTTACGTGACATTCAATCTCCTGTCACGGGAACTCTGCGCGAATCGAAATACAAGCCAGCGACTCGAAGGAAGTGCCAATCCATTCCCAGTGCAGCTCCTCCTTTCCAGACTACAATTGAATTTGAAATACAACCAGAGAATTTTAGGAAACGTTCACCCCTGAGAAATCACTTCAATTTCGGTTATTCGACGTAGAAAATTTGTTAGCAACCGGGTCACATCTGCAGACGCAGCAGGAAGGGAAAAGAAACCAGTCCATGAAGATACCTTTACAGTCGTTATCGGGGTCGTATGCAAGTAATCTGTGCCATTTGTACTTCTGCTCGCAGCCACAGTCTCCGCTGCAACGATTCGTCTGTGTTTTTCTGAAACGAAACAGGAATACATATCTACAGTTACTTGCAAAATCATTCGCCCACCCCATACGTACCATATACTTTAATTATACTAATTCGCATTAGTATAAATCATTATTAATGTACTTTACATTAGGATGCATTTAATTGAAAATCCGTGGACGTAGCAAAGAACGCATACAAAAATATCCGAATAAACTCAATACTTATTTTATATAAATCTAATTATAAGGTGACGTAACACATATTTTAAGACAGAGTATTGTTCGCTAGGGATCGTGCTAGGAAAAACTACCCTCGCGCCAAATACGACAACAGGGACAGCCTTGATTGGTCGGGCCTTGCGACCCAAAATAGTACAGAAGCCAGCTCTTTTTCGGTAGTAAGTCAGCTATCAGAAAAGATTCATCAACATCGTCATTGAATCTGATTCTACCAGTGTCCCTAATTTACTGTACCACGTGTTTTAAGCGGCCTACGCCGTACTGAATTATTCATAGTAGATACATCATCAACCATCTACAGTTGGAAAAGTGGAGTCTCCAAATATCCTAAGCCCTTGGGCCACCAAACACAAGTCCAGGAAGGATGGACAGCCTTAGGCAGTAGCAGCAAGATTCAGAAGGCGGTCACTTTCACCAACAAACTCGCCTGAACCAGTACTCACCACAACCCAACAATCACAGGGTACGGATGCTACTACCAGTTTGAATTTGGTTCCTACCACCAGTCGCTTTGGTACCTTTGCCGATTGCTTCGATTCAGACGATACTCCAAAAACTAACCCCCAACCTGCTACTCACAATCAAAACCACATCTTAAGTAACAACCCTAACGCCCGAAACGCTTCCAGACGCTAAATCTCCCCTGACTTTCATACACAATGATAACATCAACCAACTAAACTTCACTGACAAACTTGAAGAGAAATACGGGTGTAAATTCTTTGTGAAAAACTACCTAAACAAACTCAAAATCCAATTTCAAAATTCATCTGACTTCATACCTTTCAAAACCATCTGCTTGAAAGAAACCAGCCAGTTCCACATCTACTCACTCCACTCTGAAAAAGTAATAGCTGTTGTAGCTAAAGGACTACCCAAATCCCCAACCAATCGTATCATGAAAGCCATTAAGGCACAAGGTCTCTCCCCAATACATTGCACTGAAACAAACCCCCCAGAGCACTATGCTATGTACAAAATCACCTTCTCGGCAGATACGTCTCTTGGCAAGATTAAAAACATACATTCCCTCTTAAATTTTAGAGTATACTGGGGCAAATACGACTCCAAAAAAACATTTTTATAATGTTTCCGCTGCCAATGCTGCCAACCACACGAACACTCGTCACATAATCTCGATATAGGGTAAGCAGGCCAGTAGATGGACAGTTTAGCTGATTCCGAAAATCAAAAGCTTTGCACGTAAAAATATACAAATTTAAAGAAAAAAATAACTGCAAGTAAAAATATTAATGTATTTAAGGATAGAAAGATGAAAATTCTACTCCTAGCCCGTATCACCAGTAGATGGACAATAGGGCTAGCAGATGGACAGTTGAGAACCAATAGATGGACGAGTATCTGGCTAGACGAGTAAAAGATTTATTAGCTATATTAGCTACCTAGATTAAGTTATTTGTTTGTTAAAATATAGTTTATTTCATCAAAACTAAAAATGTATGGAGTCTTCATTGCCAGAAAACGGTGCAACAGGCCCAGGCCGCAAATAAAGTGAGGTTATGTCTAGCCTAAAGTGGCCAGACATCCCGGATCGTGTGGGACTGTCCCGGATTTGAATTGTTTGTCCCGCATTGAAAACTGTCTCGGAAAGTGTCCCGGATTGGATATGTAACCTTTTTAACATTTTCTTAATGGCACAAAGTAAAAATATATATCCACTCGTTCCTTTTCTAATATCATCCAAGGCCCTATTTAGATCATTACATGTGTATTGATGTACGGTATATTTTTTTTAATGCTTGCCATCTAAATAAAAAAAGAAAAATAAGATACCTACAAGTAAATGTGTAAACTGTTTGTTTATTAAAAAAAAAAACGGCTTCAAATGTTTAATTCCATTCTGTCCATCTACTGGGTTTAGGATAGAAAATCCATATCAGTACATGGACAGTCATTTTTATAAGTTCTATCGTTTTATTTTTCTTTGTTCATGCGTTTATTTATAAATTGTTAATATTAGAATGCAATCATCTATTATATACCTCTTTACAATACATCCAAATACGTTGTTTATTAACTTTAAGGCACGCGATGCTGAGCAATAGCTAATAATAAAAGAGTGACCCGCGCATGGTGGCGTAAAATCGTACATACAAATACATTTTTCGCATAAAAAATTTGTTTTTCGATAAATATGTTAATGTTTTATAAATCAACAAACGTTTTTTCTACAAAATAAAAAACAATAATATAGATTAAAACTCTAGTTCTCTCAATATTAACGATTAACCAACGATTCGTCCATTTACTGGCCTGCTTACCCTATATATAAACGAAAACGTATGTTTCCTGTTCCCTCACAACTCAGGAACTAATAGATCAATTCCGATGCGGCTTTTTTTAGCGTGTAGTACAATTCTCAGGGAAGGTTTAAGGCTATCTATCATCTCGATATTACTAAATGGGACTGAGTAATAAGCGAAATAGTGAAGCGAGGCAGATAGACCTTATCTTACATGGCGTGACGGTTTCCCACACAGTGGTGGGGATGCTTGACGGTCACATCGTTAGTTGCATGTTTAATAAAGAAGTCATGACTCGGCCGGCTCGCGATGGATAGTACGCGACGCGACCGCCAGGTGGCGACCGGGCCGAGCGCTTCTCGCAGGTGGGATACAGCAGTAGACACAAATTCGTAAAAAACAATTTCAGGATTTTGCACTGATCGACACCCCTAAGGGGGTGAAAAGGGGTAAACTGTGTTTTCATGGAGTCCTTAATATCTCTTAGGCCCGAAGCGAAGCGCGGGTATATTTGCTGGTTAGAATATACGATACAAGTGCTTAAAATGCACTGCTCCCCACGATGCCCGTACTTGCACTGAAACCCCAGAATCCCCTGCTACCTGTGCAACCTACAAAGGTAACCACACAGTAAACTATTCCAAACGTCTACCACCCTTGGCATTTTTAGCCAAAAAGGAAAAAATTCATCTATACCCATACAGCACACCTCGTGGCGGCAACGTTGCAGGATGATTGCAGTAACCTTGCAGTGTTGCATGGTTGCAGCGCAATGTCGATGTAACGTTGCTGCGACGTTGCCGTGCAACATTGCACGGGGCGGACATAGAGTTATTGCTGCATAGTTGCATCAATGTTGCGTTGCAATATTGCACTGCAACGATTCTGCAACTTTGCTGTAACGTTACGGCAACGTTTGGCAACGTTTCCACAATATTGATGCAACGTTGCGTCAGTATTGCGGCAACGTTGCTGCAACTACCATTGAAACCTAAAATATTTCCGTTGTTTTTAATGATGCGAGAAAATGTGTAAGGAAAAAAATGTTTGCTTCAAAGAGACAATTCTGACGGAGACGATTTTGTTATCAAGGTTATATTTCACGAAATTTCAAGATCATCTATGGTTTTATTAATGGTATGATGTATTTTCATTACTATAACGTTATAGCCAATAAAAATACAAATTGAACCATGTATAATATGCTGTACCCCACACATGTATTCTCTCTACACGTCAAGACATTACTATCATCAGATACCCCAAAATAAATGCAGGCAATAAAGGAGCATTCCCGTCGGCACTGCAAAACCCTTACACAAGGGATTAAAAAAGAACCAAACCGTAAGTAGTCAGTTACACTCTGTCTCGATACCCGACAGCTAACTTTAAAGAGCAGGTGTACCCGAGCGGCGCAAAAACGGCAATCCTTTAATTAACCATACCCCCTGTGGTGGGGGAAGACGCTCCTTCGCGACGAAAACAACACCCCTACCACTAATCCACTAGCCGCCCTCCGCCTCTTTCCCTGACAAAGCTATAAGTGAGATCCCCAGGTCACATATTGGTTTCTTTAAATTTGTTACGAACCGTTTTTTTTTTTTTATAAAAGACAAACAATAATGTGTGTGAAAAATAGATGAACTCTCCTCACTTGTCCGAGTTTGCACATATCCTACAAATAATAGATAAATATTTTACCGGACATCGCCGAAATCGTATAGGTTGTAATTTATTATGCATAGACTGAATTAATTCTTTTTGTAAACTTCTCGCTTATGTTGTTCCATGATTCTTTGATAGCAGAACTGGTAATTTTAACTTTAATTTTCACCGTAACGTTAATTAAATGTGTAAAATGTGTCATACGTATATACATATACGATGAGCGAATACTTTTGTGAGTAACCGTATTTTCTTCCCGTCTTTTTTTACATTCCGTGCTTTCTTTACCTATTCCTTTTTCGTTAATGAACACATGAGTGAAATTTTATTTATGCGTGGAATGATGCTTGGCTTCTATACTTACGAGCAAACTTCTTGATGAATGGCCTGCTCAAAATGCTGTGTATTTACAATGGCACGAATTTTACCAGCGCTGTTGCTAGCCCAGTAAGGCGTCACGATTTCCACTTTAGATTCGCACGCATCAACTCTAAAAATCACGAATACCAGTATTTTTTTTAACTGACAGATTCTTCATGGAAAATAATAACATTTTTTTTTATTAATAGTGTTATTAGCAGTTGAGTAACAATGTAAGTTAGAAATCAAATATATCTAAACACGATAATATAGCCATTACTATTCAGTGTTGTGTTTGGGGGCTATATGCTTGGGTAAAAAAGACCCAAACACCGTCGTCCAAAGGTTAAAAAGATCACATAAAAAGGATTAGTTACGCTGTTTATTATTTGTTAATAATTTTTGCTGTAACGATATCACAAAGTAATAAATTATTCATTTTTAATGAATTCAATTCTAGAGTTATGTACCTGCCACTTTCGTTATTTCGATTTTTTCCTGGAGACTGCCTGGGATTTCTAGTCTTCCTGATATTAGCAAAGAATGAGTCACCATCAGCCTCAATTGTTGGTTCCGATTTCCTCTGAAAACTAGATCCACCGTCTGGGATATCGTGTTTTACAACTTCTCTGCTTTTTCTTCTCCTACGTGTTCGATGACCAGATTCTCTGGTTGATGAACCATATCCTGAAGTCATCTCGAAGTCACCGTACATTCTCTTCATTAACGCTTTATTCTCATCGATAAAACGCTCTATCCGTTCTCTGAAACCATATTGTTATGTCCAGTTTACTACGTTTCAGCCGTATTAAAATATTAAATATTACATATGCAGTTGATTAAAAAGTGTTTGATTACATATAATAACAATAAATCAAGTTGATTTTAAGCTAAATTTCCCTCAAAATCTTCCTCCTTAAGGGGGAACACCACTGTGACGGCTGGAAAAGTAAGCCATTTTTAAGAATTTTTTCCAAGAATAATTTACAGTTTTCATAGAAAATTTGTATTACCTACCTTTAGTGTACTGTCTTAAGAGACTGTACCAAAAAAAAAAACCTACCATAAATTTTAATATATTAATTAATCTTCTAGAGTTCTTGACCCTCCACGCGAGCTGGTCGAATGTGTAACTATGGGACAGCAGGTCCGAAATAAAATTTCTTTTTTTTTTTGTATAAATAATATGAGTGTAGTTTAGTTCTTTGATTGAAAACAAATTGTTTGAAATACGCTCAAAAAACTGTACATCGTATTCGCGGATTTTCGAAATTTTTCTTCTAAAGAGCACCATTTTTACAAAAATAATTTGTTTAAGAAATCGGTACGTACAACGGAAACTACACTGATATAGTTTATAAAAAGAAATGAAATTTGATTTCGGACCCGATGTTCCAAAGTTATTGGACCAGCGCGCGTGAGGTGTCTAGAAGATTAATTAATATATTAAAATTTATGCATGTTTATTTATTTTTTTTTTATATAATCTCTTAAGACATTATACTAAAGGTAGGTAATAAAAATTTTCTATTGAAACTGTAAATAATTCCTGAAAAGAATTCTTAAAAACGATTTATCTTTCCGGCCGTCACAGTGGTGTTCCCCCTTAATGGCCAAATCCAAATACTTCTCCGAACACAGAAACTGTAGATTGAAGAATTAAGTTAATATCTAAGAATTTTTATGTAGTGTTCAAATATATAGGTGCCGATATTTAAAACTGATTTTTAATATTAGAATATTTGGTAAAAGACGCATTTTGCGTATTAAAATTTGTTTTCATAATAATAAATAGTAGGGAAAATAAAATTGAATACTACTATATTTACATATAGTAACAAAGAATAAATTGTTGAATAATGTATTCTAGACACATTAACATATTAGGATAATCATATAATATATTATTACACTATAGTTACAACTATTACATTGGGTATGAGTTTCCGGCAGTTGGACAAAACAGCTGATGATATTTTTTAATGCATGGTACACCACGTACCAAATCTCCTCTCAGTTCGACACCTAAAGCAACAGATAGCGCGGTCCAAAGAATCTGCAACATGAAAAGAACGTATGCTAAGTACGCACTATTTTATTACATACTGTATTATTTTAGAAATTGCTATTGCTTTCAAAATAATTATTACTTTCATTTAATTACATAATAATAAATAATTACGGATTGGTATTGTGATTTTGATATTATTCATAAATTATTGTGTTTAATACAATTAATTGAAATGCAAAATGTATCGACATTTGCAACGTTGTATAGTAACTGTTAAAAAAGTCTACAGGTGCGTAAATTCTGAACATTAATTTTCAATTTTTATAGCACGTACATACATATGTACATACATGCTATTCTATTATCAGGGAATGCGCTGAGAAAACTGGACTTCCGCTTCCGGTGTGACTGAGAGGGGAGTGAAAGAGTGCAGTGCTGGAAGTGGATGTATGTTGAGTGTTGGAGTGGAGTGTCGAGGTGAAGGTGTGGGGAAAAGGGAGAGGTGGAGTAGCAGGAAGGTAGGAAGTGGTCAGGGTTGAAGGAAAGGGGAAGGGCCAGATAGAAGAAAAGGGCGAGAAGAGTAGATTCAGGTTAGGGAGAAAAGTGGGATAAGACAAACAAAAGCGGGCGGATAGGAAGATGTAGCAGGCGACACCGGGTGGTGATGGAGTGAAAGGAAGAGGTAAGGAAGAGAGCGGAGAGGGGAAAAAGGTGGCAACAAAGAAAAGGGAAGAAGGTGCTAGGCCAGGCCTGCCCTTTAGGGTGCAAATACCTCCTCAAGTTCTTAGACCCCGGAAACAGCCGAGGGCTGAACTGTTACGTTGCTAACCACAGCACGGGCCGCGGGAGAACTACAAGACTGTGAGTGCGTCCATACTGGCTCGTACCACGAATCTATATAGCTGGGCCTCACGCGTATGGGCGAGCACACACTCTTGCAGTTCTCCCAAACCCACACAACGGTTAGCAAGGTAACAGTTCAGCCCTCGGCTGTTGCCCGGGTCCCAGAACTTGAGGAGGTATGTGCACCCTGAAGGGCAGGACTGAGCTAGGCGAAAGAGTTAGGAGGGCGGAAGAGAGAAAACAGAAGAGGAGTAAGGACAGACAGCAAAGAATGTCCGAGGAGAGGAGGAAGGTAGAAGAGTGGGAAGAAGAAGCAAGGAGAAAAGGCAGGCCTACGAACGCGGAAAGGTTTAAGCTAAACCAGGCCTGCACGGAAAATATGTGGCAACAAAGAAAAGGAAGAAGGAGCTAGGCCAGGCCTGCCCTTTAGGGTGCAAATACCTCCTTAAGTTGTGGGACCCGGGCAAAAGCCGAATGCTGAACTGTTACCTTGCTAACCGCGGCGAGGGTTGTGAGAGAACTGCAAGAGTTGCGCATCCATATAGGCTCGTACCATGAGTCTATGTAACTGGGCCCCTTGTTGGGCCCAGTGCGGAACAGGTCCCGCAATAGAATTGAGGATAGTGAATTTCTCAAAACGTTTGCTACTGCCGGCATCAATGTTTAATGATAGTAAAGACACCTCGGAATTATGTATAAGAAGCAACAAAATTGAAAATATAGAAAAGTATTATTAAATTTCACCGACACATAATATAGTTAAAATGTTATTACTATATAAATAAATAACTCGCAAAGGAAAAGAACAAAATTGTATTTAACGAAATATCGTTTACTAAAGACAGAAAAGTATATACTAATAAATAGGTAGCACCAGAGGTGCACAAACAGCCGTTTGGATCCGGAGACCTGTTTGCAATTCTGGGCGCCGGGTCAGAGCCGAGCGTGGAGCTGAGCAACAAAATAGCTCCACGCTCGGCTCCAGATCCGGTGCCCAGAATCGCAAAGAAGTTTCCGGATCCAAGAGGCTTTTTGTGCACCTCTGATATAGACGCATGGTACGAGCCTACATGGACGCGCAATCTTGCAGTTCTCCCACAACCAATGCTGTGGTTAGCAACGTAACAGTTCCGCGCTCGGTTGTTACCCGGGTCCCAAAACTTGAGGAGGTATTTGCTCCTTAACGGACAGGCCTGAGCTAGAGAGAAGAAATAGCACGGGGGGAGTAGAGGAGTTGCTGAGAAAAAAGGGGTAGGCAAAATGAGGAGATAGGCTTAGAAGAAGAGAAGGAAAACGCAAGAAGGTAGGTAGGGCAAGGAGGACAGGGCGAATGGAATATAATGGAGATGCTAAGATGTATGAGGTAGGAGATAGCAGAAGGTAGGGAAGAGACAAAGGAAAGGGCAAAAGGTCAGGAGGAGTAGCTGAAAAGAGATATAGGAGGGCTAAAAACGAAATGGGAAAGAGGGGGGGGGGGGAGTGGGAGGAGGAAAAGGGTAAAATATAAGGGGAAGTGATAGAGTCAGAGAAGAGAGGCTGTTGGATAGGTTAGAAAAACAGGAGATAGTCTTACAAGAAGATAGGGCAGGAGAGCACAATGGGGTGGAGGAAGAGATAGAAAAGAGGGTTAGGAAGCTGGAATGGAAGGTAAAGGAGGAACAAAGGAGCAGAGGAGGGGAAATATGGTGTTAAGGGGGATGACAGATATAGGCGATAAGGTCAGGGAGGGAGTGGAAGAATTATTTAGGATTATGGGGATAGAAGAAAGAATCGAGATGGTCAAAAAGGTAAAGGGAGGAGGAGGGTTGGTGGTAGCGAAGCTTGGGGACGGGGAACGAAAAGAAGAGTCATGGAGGCGAAGAAGAAATTAGTAGGCAGAAAAGAGAGGATAGATGATGATTTGACATGGCGGGAAAAGAAGATGAGGAGAAACCTAGGAGCAATCCGAGGCTTCGTTCTGGAGATGTTAACAATTGAATATTAGTTAGCGGTGTAACTTCCAGGCCGCACAGTTTAAAGACGCAACAGCTGAGGCGGAGCAGTGACCCCTAGCACTCAAACGCGGGAGGCACGCGAAGATACAGTCCCACACACGCAGTAGAACCGTGCTGGTTCAAACCGTAAAAATGGGTTAGAGACGCTAACGTTCACCAGGGTGCTAGGGGTCACTGCTCCGCGTCAGCCATTACGTCTTTAAACTGCGCGGCCCGGAAGTTCCACTGATAATATTCAACTGTTAACATCTCGAGAACGAAGCCTCGTATCCCAAAACGGTAAATGACTTTTCGATGTCTTCTTGCATCAGGATATTATATGTTTCGAATTGTCCCTCAATTCTGGTGTACTCCATATACCTATGTATAGGTAGATCTTTAAAATCAGAGACGCAAAATTTTCTATTTATTAAGGAAACTATTACCAATTTCGTTTTATCAGAGCTTAGAATGATTCAGAATGGTAATCTGGGTTATATATTTACAACCCAGTCAGACATTCTCGTGAAGATTTTAATTTCATTACTTCTTTCTCGAAATGTTTCATTGCAGGTGTTAGTGTATATTATCTTCATCTAACGTTTCTTCTTTTTACATATTCCTTTTTGGAGCTATGCATAGGCTGACCGGTCCAGTCAATGAACACCCCCCAGTGAATGAACGCTGCTCATATTATACGAAAAATTAACACCTCTCACGCTTTTTTCACGTTAAAATTTTCGCAGTACTTTTTTATTCAACTAAGTTCTTTTAAGTTCTTCATTAAGTACAAGGTAAGTTTTATTGTTGTTGTTGTTGTTGATTTTGTGAGGTGTTCATTTATTGGTCATGCAACTTAAGTGTTCATTCACTCGACAGGTCATCCTACAACACAATATAATTAGCAATAGGCTGCTGCGATATTTTGATTCAGGATTTTTGTTCTCTTTCGGATTGGTGCTCATGGGGACTGTTGTGAATGAATCCTGCTGCACAAACCCCGAACGAGTCCCGAACACCAGATGAGCCCCATGAGCACCGTTTTGCTCGTGCGATGCTCATTCAAGGGGAATTAGAGATGTACCGACTAGGGTTTTGGCCGACTAGCGGCCTAGCCGATTAATCGGCCCCCAAGAAGCCGACTAGTCGCCGATTACAAAAGTGGCCGGATAGTCGGCTTAACCGAGTAGTCAAACATGTTTCTCACTCTCAACTTTGAGAGCTATTTTCACACCTTGATCATGAATGTCATCCGATAAAAACAATGAATCAAATATTTTGGTAAGAACTACCCACTTTGTACCAAAGTCGCATAAAAATCGGTGATTGTCACTTCCATGTTTCCTTGTGAGTGAAAATGAATCTCGGATAAGCCCGCACTTACACAGTGAAGGAGGCACGAAACGCTATAGATGGGACTAGGGATAGGGTTTATTTAGTTTCTTTAATACCTATGCTGTTTTGCTGTATATAAAGACATTGAAGATCGCATAAAACACTCATTTCATATAGTATGTACAAAAGTTCGACGTACAAGTTACTCTGACATGTAAAATGCGACGCAAAAATCGGTTTTTAATTTTTTTTAACTACGGCGCATCAAATTAAAAAATCTGAAAAAAAAATGAGGACAATAGTGTAGTAGGCTCGCGTCGAGGCAGACGCGGCGTTGCCAGACTAGCACGCGAGGCACAGCGTTGCCGGCGAGACGTTGCTAGGCGGTGAGCAGGGTTGCCACCTCTCCGGTTTTGGCCCGGAGACTCCGGGTTTTGCCGCAAATCTCCGGGCTCCGATTTTACTGGAAAAATCTCCGGGTTGTAGAAAAAAATGAGATAATAAGAAATTGTAGTGTTATACAATGGTATCAATTATGTACACAATAAAAGTTATTAATTACAAAAACAGATACTTTCAAATTCTGAATTGTTTGGACTTAAAAGAATTGCACATCTGTTTTCCGGATATTCGAGAACAAAACTTTTTTTGCTCTTTCCAATCTCCGGGTTTATATTCGAATCTCCGGGTTGGAATGTGTGGCACTCCGGGATTTATATGGTGATAAGGTGGCAACCCTGGCGGTGAGCCGAGATAACTGCGCGGCTGAGGCAGTCTGCGTCGAGCCGAGCCGAGACGAGTTGATAGGCAAAGCATATTTTGTAACTGAATATAATATTAAAGCAATCTCAATTTAACCCAACAATAGTAACAATGACATGTATTTACCGTAAATGTATAATTGTAGTTCTGTAACTGCGTTAATACACAACCTGCATTTTTTAGCATTTTTTTCGTTTTTTATTTTTCACAACTTGTATTTTCAATTTCAAAATCTGAAAGAATTCCCTAATGTGTGCCTCGGTAACAGAAATGTCCCTGATTTTTTTAAAAAATTTCATGTACTAGTATACGAGAAATTCGGCAAAAACCTGATTTTCAGTTTTAGCTCTTTACTAACCCCCGATACAGAGTTGAAACTTGCCACGAATTGTTTTTTTTATAAGTTTCCAAATGACTCATCGCGAGTTGAATTAGGTTTGAAGGCACATTTGACCATCTTAATCGGCTATAACCTTTGGTTGACTAATTTTTATAGGACGAAGTGTTCCAAAATGTACAAAGACCACAAGATTCTAACTGGGTACGATGTCTTTCGTTCATAACACATTTTAAAACCACGCGCAGAAAGTAATTTATACGTCACTTGCGTAAATGCCTGGAAATATAAATAACTATATGTGCAACTAAAGATTACATGTCTGCGCTTATCTAAACTGAAACTTCTACCCTGTTGGAACTGGGCAATGGCCAATCATAAGTGAGACATGTATGTAAGTAGTAACATGGACATTAATCGAAAGAGTTCGACCCAAACATAAATTGATTCGTCAAGAACTAACTTCGGTGGCCATTATGACACCTGCGATATGTGACTGAAGAAGATAACCCGTTGGGCGAGTGGTGAAAGGAGTAGTTCGCACGAAAGAGACTCTAAGTAAGTGCAGTGTCCACGGGAAATACGCTGCGTAGTAGGATACTCGCGCCGCAGGGAGGGAGAACGCATGCGCGCGATGACGCGGTGACAGTTAAACCAATCAACGCCAAGACGGGACACGCCGTTTCGTTTCCCATCGTTTCCCATCTTGGCGTTGATTGGTTTAACTGTCACCGCGTCATCGCGCGCATGCGTTCTCCCTCCCTGCGGCGCGAGTATCCTACTACGCAGCGTATTTCCCGTGGACACTGAGTAAGTGTGGTTGGATCGACATTGAACCGATTACACGATCTCTGGCGCTAATGGAAATTGCTGGCTACAGTCTTCCGAAACATTTACATCGAGGATTGCGATATCTCGATTATTCAGATACCAGAACTATCTCAATGTAAACGGCCAATTTTCTGCCTCGTGCTGATTTTGGATTCAAATACAATCCACAAGTGGGGTAACAAAATGTAGCGCGAGGTTTTACGGTGACTTATGATGTGAGTGTAACAGATATTTTAGACGTAACGTTACCAATGAAATGTGGTGTTAGCAGCCAGGGCCCAACACCGCGAGAGGCTGACGAGAGGGGTATTTCCCAAGGAATATGGTTTATCAGCTTGTTAATTAGGGGTGCGGGCGAACCTGGTGCGTAATCAGGGTGCCGCTGGGATTATTGTAAACGAGTTCGTACCTGATTGTAGACTCAGGGTGCCTCTAGGAATGTGATCAGACACGGAGGAACCGGATTTTAATAATTAGGGAACCGTAGGAGAGTGAAACTTTGTTACCCGATGCATGATCGGGGTGTTACCAGGATGAAATTTGCAGACGAACTCGGCGTAGAGTCCAGGGAGCTACCACGAGGTTGGAGTGTTCACAGACGTACCCGGGCTTAACCCTTTCAATACGGCGAAAAATCAGTCCGAGTGCGCCCCATTGCCGGGATCAGTTATTTCTCCTCCAAGCGATTATTGGATAAAATAACTTTTATGCCTAAAAGGTTGAAGGTCTTGGAGACACATAAACGTCCCCATAACAGCGCACCATCAACAATTTAGAATCAGTTTGGAGGCCCAACTTGGCGTTATTTTCTGTCCTAGATGTTTTTCAGTAACTGGGACATATTTTGTCCCAGCCGTAATATCAAAAATTTTCCAGACTGGGACAGCATATGTCCCGTCCGGTGCGAAAGGGTTAAGGGGACCTTCCGGTCTAGAGCCCAAAACGATAGGTGATCTTTAGGAATTAATTGAAGGAAAACTACTATATATAATACAATGGGACTTTTTGCATTGCATTAAGCATGCCTTAAATTAT
Source organism: Andrena fulva (assembly GCA_946251845.1). Lineage (NCBI taxonomy): Eukaryota > Metazoa > Arthropoda > Insecta > Hymenoptera > Andrenidae > Andrena > Andrena fulva. The sequence goes on from OX276327.1 coordinate 41,311,067, forward strand.
AGAAATATATTTTTTGTTTTATAATTAATCATTGCAGACGGCACTGGGGAGCCGTTAAAGTCAAGGCGTCAAAAGATTGATCCAAATCGGTGGGACCTGTATCTCCAAAAGTTATTATCCGATTCGACTGAAACCTTTTTTATTTTGAAGAATATACTTCTGACTAGGGGGGGGGGGCGGAAAATTACAAAAATAACATTTTTTGAGAAAGTAACGACACGTGAAGTTTTAAAAATAACTTTTTCCCTATATTTTCCATCCTTTCAACGCCTTTGAAAATTATACATTTTCAATTTTTTTTTCTGGTTTCCCCCCCAGCCAGAAGTATATTCTTCAAAATAAAAAAAATTTCAGTCCAATCGGATAATAACTTCTGGAGATACAGGTGCCACCGTATTCAGAACACTGTTGCCCATGCATTTGCCGCTACTCAAATGCCTATAACTTCGGGAATTTTACGAATTTCAACAAATCCTTTTAAACACGTATTCCTAAAAGGTTGAACATTCGAAAAATGAAATAAAAAAAGTCGACTCTTAGACCGGAAGGTTCCCTTAAGGGGTCATTCTGGTTAGACGGTTTGAAAAAAATCTATTTTTTTTGTAACATTTTTCGAAAGTACATATCCTCAAGAATGTACTGTTAAATTTTCATTTAAATATTCCGATTATTTTAACTTCTACAGAGGCATTTTGTAGGGAGCGCAGAGGCTCGGCCTCTATAGATGAAAACTTTGAACGCGTTTTTCTCGAAACGTCATTTTTTCACATGGTGCAGGTAAAATCTCAAAATCTATCGAACCGATAGCTTTATAAATTGTACTGCTTATTCTGCACACCTATGCCTCTGGCCGGTATTACAACCAAGTATTTCTGTCGAGTCTAACCTACTTTTAAAATCGAAAATAGCACAGAAAACACAGCCGAAATATATTGATTCCTGTATTTTGCCCGCCATTTTGTTAATTTTAAGGATAAATCATTTATTCTAGGTCGGGCCATAGCGAGAGTCATACTGATCAAGAATCTGTTTGTATTTTTGGTTTCAAATAAGTCCAACTGCTGAAACCACCTGCACGAGCGAGGCATGAATTTTTAAACATGTCATCAAAATCGCCTTCAAAACCATTTTAAAAGCAATAATTTGATTACTTTTATATTTTTTATTCGCTGTAGAAATGTAGTTTAATCAATAGGAAAAAGATTTATTCCATTACTATAATTCCTGCCTTCGCAATGAATTCCTGAAAATCGCTGAATTTATCGGCGCGCTAACCAGAATGACCCCTCAAACCAGGGAGCTGTTAGGAGGATGGTAGATTTACAAACGAACTTGATGCAAAATCGGGGACCCAACGAAACGCGCGAACGAACCCAATTTGAAATCAGGGAGTGACGGGAAATGTTAGTTATGCTTCGTAACACTAAATTAAAGTTTGAAACAAATCGAGCGATTTGAACGAATCCACCGATACAACATCGAAGTTATATCGGTGGATTCATCCACCTATCGTTATACTGATTGCCAGATAGCATAATGGGTTTCAATAATTTCCATGATTTTATCAATGAATAACTATTCTGTATATTGAAAAGTCGTCAGTCTTTTGAGTACAAGTGTTTAGTGTCACGATACATAATTAAATAGTTTAAATTACCAATTATTGCACGGTGTTGACGCACTGTCGATGCGGGGTCTAAGAGTAGTTAAAGGAAATTGCCAAATAGAATGTTAACTGAACTCGCGGATTCTATAGGGTTAACTGTAGATTCGGAAGCGAACCCGAATCACTGGATATAACCAACTCTTAACGAATCTGATACCACGTGAAACTACGCGAAACTGTACAGTTCCGAACCGGCAAGGGTTAAAGTTTATGTAGCTGCTAAATGAGTATGGGACTCACTAAAAATCTCCATATAAGGAGATCGTTAGGAGGTCTCGTGTCATGTTTCTGTGTCTATATTATTTGACATACATATAACAGAAGGGCTTCTAGGCTGTTTTCCTTTCCAAGACGCGAGCTTGAATATGATTTGAGAGCGAGAGAGCGAGAGAGCGAGAGCGAGAGCGAGAGCAGAAAAGTATTCTTCGTACGTAACAGTGGGAATGAATTGTCAACTTCCCCCATTTAATCCTTCTGTATGATGTTCAAATAATTTTTGGTTCAAATCACAGTGGATTAAGTGAAATTGTTATGCGGAGTAAATAGCAAATAGATTTCAACACATATGTACATTGTAAATATTACATCATAAAACCATACATTGAACTGGAAAAATTACTTTGCAATGCCATGAGTAGTTTGTAATAGCAGTGTAAGTATTTCGGTGTTACAAATTAAAACAAAAAAGTTTTCCTGACATAAACAATAAGTACTTAATACTACATTTAAGACATAAATTAAGCGTTCGCAAATAATATTGTCGAAATAAACAATTTTCTACTCTGCTCCAAATAAATGATCAAAGGTATAAATGGTATAAAAACACAACTTGAATGGTTAGTTACAGAAACGTTTCTTATTTGTGGTACATGTTACCACTAAAGTATTAGAATGCCACTTACTGTTTTTGAAGTTTCAGGCACGGAATAATTGTTATTATAATTCATAATGTTACATAAGGTTCAACCAAATTTCCGCAGGTTACTTTCCCAAGATCGGGATCGGTTCAATTTGCAAGTATGTATCGACTTTCTACATCGCAGCTGTCTACGAAGACAGCTTCGAGGAGCCGCCAAACTGCGAAATCGTAGAATGAAAGAGGAAGGTTAAATTGTCCTTCTCCTTGACTTTCTTTTCTCACGGAGCAGTGGTCATCGAACGGACAGATGGAGGACATCGGCCAGATCGTTTCCGAACTGGCAATTCAATCCTGTGGACCGATGTTACGTGGTAACGTTTCCTGATCGATAATTACTAAATGGTGCGTTCAATCGATCGAACTCATTCACATCTTAGGGCATTGAGCTTTCCTGGAGGAATCATGCAATGGGCGAAAATATAAACGGTGGTAGAAAAAGAAAGATATAGTTTGGGTATTTATGTTCACATGAACATAATAAATTTGCTATCTACTACCAGGTTCCGATATTAATGTTCACGTAGGTACTTTCTTTGACAGAGGGCATAATGAAAATTCTTAATACGTTAATACGCGTTATTATAACTTGCATGCAATGGCGTGTTATTACATACGTTTAGTCACGCACAGTAGGGTGTTTCAATTTTCCAAAGGTGCTATTTTCACGTAACTTTGCTCGCCCCCTTGGTTCTATTCATCTAAGGGTCATTTCACGCGAAGTCGGACACTTTTCGGAGTAACATTTCGGATTTTGGTGCAACTTGGATATGTTGTAGTCTTTAGGGGTATATAAACATATCTCGAAGGATTTTTCGAAATGTCAAAAATTGTGGATGTTACAGCTCTTTGAAATATAGTGTTTACTATTTTTCCAAAAATTATAACTGTTGAACTAATAAACTGATAGAAATGACCTTTTGGGTGCTTACAGTGCAGATATAAGAGTACCTAATAAAAATGATTTCACTTAATAAAAACGAATATTTCACCATTTATTTAGCAATTGTTCTTAACAAATGCAATTTTATAGTTGAAGGCACATTTTTAAAAAATTGGAAAAAATAGGAGGATAAAGCCCTGTTTTTCCTCTTTACGGACATGTTTCGAAAAACGTGGACGTTTTAAAATTGGCCAAATAAAAATTAATTGAATGTAACGCTGCGTCGCCCAGCACCGGCTCGACTGGTCGGGCCGTGCGGTACTCGCAGCGGCCAAGCGGCTATATCTGCTATTCTTGTACAGTGTTCTCGTAAATGGTAAGTATTTGTAAAAAAATGAAAGAGGAAAACTTTTACTGCTTTTTATACCCAACATAATAGGCCACACAAAGTTAGGAATGAAAGAAAGAAACTCAATCTACTATTTCAATATATTTATAACCTTGTGTGGCTTTGAAGGTCATAGTATACCATATGGTTGAATTTGCCTTGACAGTCACTTTCATTTTGGGTAATCAAGTATATAGCATTCCATTTAAAAAACTGAAGGTCACCCTCGTTTCAAGGAAAATATTGCGAACACCAAAAATTGAGATACTGTATTATGTTGGGTATAAAAAGCAGTAAAAGTTTTCCTCTTTCATTTTTTTACAAACACTTACCATTTACGAGAACACTGTATAAGAATAGCAGATATAGCCGCTTGGCCGCTGCGAGTACCGCACGGCCCGATCAGTCGAGCCGGTGCTGGGCGACGCAGTGTTACATTCAATTAATTTTTATTTAGCCAATTTTAAAACGTCCACGTTTTTCAAAACATGTCCGTAAAGAGGAAAAACAGGGCTTTATCCTCCTATTTTTTCCAATTTTTTAAAAAGGTGCCTTCAACTATAAAATTGCATTTGTTAAGAACAATTGCTAAATAAATGGTCAAATATTCGTTTTTATTAAGTGAAATAATTTTTATTAGTTACTCTTATATCTGCACTGTAAGCACCCAAAAGGTCATTTTTATCAGTTTATTAGTTCAACAGTTATAATTTTTGGAAAAATAGTAAACACTATATTTCAAAGAGCTGTAACATCCACAATTTTTTACATTTCGAAAAATCCTTCGAGATATGTTTATATACCCCTAAAGACTACAACATATCCAAGTTGCACAAAAATCCGAAATGTTACTCCGAAAAGTGTCCGACTTCGCGTGGAATGGCCCCTAAGTGATCTATATGCCAAATTTTAGACAAATTTAATAATATTTGGGGGTTGCACAGTTTCATCACTAGGGTAGGCCTGGGGCGGTAGTAACACTTTGACTTTGGAATACGATTACGCAGGAACTATTACATTTACAACAAAAACTCTTATACGGAAATGTTACTTATTTATCTGACATCATTGAGTCACAACAGTTTCACTGTATGTCAAGTAATATCCAAGTTATTAATAAAAAATGAGAAGCGGAGTGTTATAGCCCTAACGTTACAGTGTAAAGTGTTGCAACCGTCTCTGACCCCGGATCGGTTGTAACACTGCACGGATTCTATGCAAACAAGACAATATTATTCGCCTTCTTTGACACTATTCGGTTCTATTGCGGTACAACCGACCCCGACTGCCGATGTTACAATCGCCGTCGACCATGCTTTTGAACTTCAATTATAAATTGTGACTAACGAGACACTTAAAAGTGCTAAGTAACGATCAGTATTACTTTAAAAAAAGGCAAATTACAGATTAAAAAAGCACATACTTGCAAAGGGTGTGTTTACATTACAATCATAAGTCAGTAAGAAAAAGTTACTGTAGGGTATCGAAAAGTTATTTTGTTCGCTATCCATGTCTATTGCGTATCTATACTGCTAGGACATGGATTCCAAATGTCATTGCTTATCATATATCTAAAATTGGTGTTACTATCCATTATATGTTTTGAGATATTAGCGTGTTACATTCACTCCCCTGTTACTACCGACCCCGTTCTACCCTACATATTTTCGCTTTTTCAGGTTTTAAAAATGTGGGTGAAATAATAAGGTACAGAATTTTTATAGGTGTGAACAATAATAATAATAATAAAATGTAAATTTATCTAAGTCTAAGTCTTCTTTGAAGTTTAGTTTCTTTTTCAAGGACTTGAGAATAAAAATAATTATCATTGGAAATGGTGTTTCCTTAGCCTACTACATATTATTTAGTGTGTAAAGTGTGCAACCTCTAAATATTACTCAATCTTCCTAAAATTTGTCAGCTATTCTTTTTATATTAATAGGAATCAGGGCATGAGCAAAGTAAAAAAAATTGTAATATTTTAATTTTAACCCTATAATATGAAACACCCTAACGCACAGTGATGAAGTGCATACATGTTCCAGTTCCAGTGGTTTGAATACTTAACTGTTACACATCACTGTTATGTATAGTAATTTCAGAACACTTTTTGCCAATATTTGTAATACGTCCCCATTTCATCGATATCGTAGTGAACATCTACTTCGTCAGTACGACAAGAATTTTTAAGGTAATGGTAAATAAAAGGGTTCAGCTCACTGATTTGGATGAAAATATGTTGTAAAACTCAACATTCTGAACAACTATTTCCTCCGTGCGTCCATGTTAGCCTATGCGTCAGCACGAGACCACCGTACATTTACTGTTTCTACAAATACAGCACTACGGTTGAAAACAAAACAAATTATGGAGATGATGAATTTTTCGAGATATGAAAAAAAAATCTGATCCGTATCCTTGGTTAGGTTTAGATTGGTTTAGTATTCATTATATTGATATACGTATTGATTCAGAAATCAGTGGAACTTTCACGTGTTAGAAGTGAAACTTCTTATTAAATATCAAAACCGTTAATTTTTGTTAATATGAATAAGTTTTATTCTTTTGTCTGTTCATCGAAAAGTAGATTGTGTGGTATATTTACTTCTCCTGGTGCAATACGAAGATACTTTTCATCATTCCATAAAAGTGTTCGCTGCTGTGCAGTGAGACTATCTCCGATTTGTATGTCTTCATTAATTTCATTTGTACGAATTTGATTATCATTCTCATTATGAAAAAAAATTCATAAACTGTAATGCCGTACAGCCTGTAGAGAGGAGTTTCAATTAGATATTGCAGCCAATTTTTTATGTTTCGATTTTTCACCAAACCAATTATATAACCAATTATATAACTGTAGGCATCGGGGAATCGGTTGTCGACGCTGGTTGGCTGCAGCTTCAATTGGCTTGGCTAGTTGGCTTGGCTTGGCTTGGCTTGGCTAGTTGGCTTCGCTTGGCTTGGCTTGGCTTGGCTTGGCTTGGCTTGGCTTGGCTTGGCTTGGCTTGGCTTGGCTTGGCTTGGCTTGGCTTGGCTTGACTTGGCTTGGCTTGGCTTGGCTAGTTGGCTTGGCTTGACTTGGTTTGGCTTGGCTTGGCTTGGCTTGGCTTGGCTTGGCTTGGCTTGGCTTGGCTTGGCTTGGCTTGGCTTGGCTTGGCTTGGCTTGGCTTGGCTAGTTGGCTTGGCTTGGCTAGTTGGCTTGGCTTGGCTTGGCTTGGCTTGGCTTGGCTTGGCTTGGCTTGGCTTGGCTTGGCTTGGCTTGGCTTGGCTTGGCTTGGCTTGGCTTGGCTTGGCTTGGCTTGGCTTGGCTTGGCTTGGCTTGGCTTGGCTTGGCTTGGCTAGTTTGCTTGGCTTGGCTAGTTCGCTTGGCTTGGCGCTGGCGTCGATTCGGTTCCCATCGTCTCCCACCGTGGCGTGGATTGGTTCGACGTCACGGCGTCATCACGCGCATGCTCAGATCGCCATTCTCAGCACTACGATCAGGGCGCCACCTCGACCGAGTTTCATTTGCGATAAGGTCGCTGACAAGGAAGGGTCCCCAACCCGGAAATTCAAAACAGCTAGTTCATAATCAGGCTAATTATGCAGAACAGGTGTTTCCTCACCGATTTTGACGTCCTTGAAATATGTTGTCGGGGACATAATTCTGAACAACTTTTTCCTATACATGTTACCGCCGCTCGACCTTCGTTTCCGAGATACACGCAATAATAGTTTCCAAATCACATACCTATCGTAGTTCTAAATTTTGGGATAGAGAGGTTAGAGATAGGTTAGACAGTTAATAAAAAAGAAAGTTACAACTTATTTCGATCTTTAGAATACTTCAGTATATGTATGTCACGAGATATCGGTATAGGTTTGGAGCTAGATTAGTGCGGGGCGCGCGAGTCGGGGTGTTGACGGGATTCCCCACACACCCAACAAGTGCTCTCGAAAGCACTCTTTTCCTAGCAAAAAATTATGTTTTAGTTCAAAGCTTAGTTCAAACTTAACTGGTTCTAAAACATAATTTTTTGCTACGAAGAGAGTGCTTTTGAGAGCACCTGTTGGGTGTATGGCGACTCACATCGGTCCACTACCATGCTTTACCTCCGGCGCTGCTCTAGGCCCAAACCTATACCGATATCTCGTGACATATGCTGAAGCATTCTAGAATATTTGTAACCTACAAGTTACCCGTTGCCTGTGTATATAATGTACGTATTTGTACAATGTAGTTTTTTGCAAATATCTTGGAAACTAAAGCCGAGTGGCGATTACATGTATAGGAAAACGATGCTTAGAATCATGTCCCCGACAATATATCCAAAAAATCATTGAAATCGGTGAGGAAACACCTGCTCTGCATAATTACCATGGAGTGGTTGGTGAGGTCAAGGGATTATCGGTTATGGCACTATACATACTGACCGACCTCAACAACGATGTTCTGCGGGGAGAATGCAGTCTACGGCGCGTGAATCTACGGCAAGAGAAATGGACGACAACGGGGGAAAAGCGGACACGGCAAAACACCTGGGCAAGTGTAAGTATCGTATATGCACTTATGTATTTAGTCTATCGTACATTTGCGAGAGCCTAGGGAAGATTCTCGGGGTCATGGGTGCTGCGCGGAAATGTCACGGCGCCCGGCGGTGATATAGTATGTTGTACATAGACTGAATGTTCCTACAGCCACGGCCGCGTTCGGTTACCTTTTCATCGATTCTGAAACGCGTGCCACGGCCTTTCAAGTACGACACTTCGGCTACGAAATCTTCGAATTTAAATATCACGATAAGTGTACCAATACGATAAATTTGGGTAGTTTAAATAACTACATTAGATAATCGTTAGTGCCTACATGTATAGGTACTTCCTTAATATTAGAAGAGATTGTTGGATGTAGATACACGTGCACGTGTAAATACGATTTTTTGAGAATTTTAGATGAATGCTTCTTAAGTTTCTTTTTAACAAGGACAGATACAGTTAGTAAAAAAAGTATTTCAACCAGTGGCGGATTTAACAGGGCGGCTGATGAACAGTTGCCGCCTAGGCCCCTGCACAGAAGGCCCCTGCAGGGCCCCGTAACCAGAAAAAAATTATGATTAGGTATAGGTATCCAAACACTACATTTTTTCGTACTACTACACTTGGCTCGTTTTTAGTAAACTACCTCTTCATTTTCCCGGCAAAATGGGCCCCTGCCCAAAGGGCCCTATCTTCCAAAAATTATGATTTTAATCAAACACTAGATTTTTTCCTGTACTATTACACTTAGCCCGCTTTTAGTAAACTACCTCTTCATTTCCCCCCAAAAATGGGCCCCTCAGGACGTTTGCCACCTGGGCCTTTTTTCTTTAATCCGCCACTGAGTTGGACACTTTTTAAAATCGCATAACTTTTTTAGAATTGGTCCAAACGACATGAGTTTTTTTTAGAAGCTAGAAGGATTAGTTTGTTAAGTGACGTGTTTCGTCGTTTTGAAAAAAATGCAATTGGTCGGAATAAGGAAAAAAATAGTAAAGGTCGTTTTTTAAATTTTTTTGTGAGCTTGTAATGAAAATTAAAAAAAAAACGTTTGTAGATTGAAGTAGGTTATATACATGGCTAAAATTTCATAAAAATCGGTCAACGTTACTCTGAGCTATAAACGCTTAAAGATCGCAGAATAAGGTCGAAAACCGCTGATTTCGGGAATTTCGCGATTTTCGACCTTATTCTGCGATCTTAAAGCGTTTATAGCTCAGAGCAACGTTAACCAATTTTGATGAAATTTTAGCCACGTATATAACTTACTTCAATCTACAAACGGTTTTTTTCGAATTTTCACTACAGGCTCACAAAAAAAGTTTAAAAAACGACCTTTACTATGTTTTTTCCTTATTCCGACCAATTGCATTTTTTTTCAAAACGATGAAATGAGTCACTTATCAAACTAATCCTTCTAGCTTCTCAAAAAATCTCATGTCGTTTTGACCAATTCTAAAAAAGTTATGCGATTTTAAAAAGTGTCCAAATACTTTTTTTTCTAACTGTATTTGTATCCTATCAATTAAATTTACATTTAAACACGACAAGTAAATTGAATTATACGTTTAAAATTGGGCTGTGGTTTTCTTTCAATCGTCGCAGTCGATCGGTGCTAGACGTCATTTTTTATCTCTATTGAGATTCAAACAAGTACGCATCTCATGAAAGTTAAGGTGTATATACCTACTTTCAAGAGCACAATCGTCCAATAGATATGTTGAAAGTTCTTCAAAGTAAACGAGATCTTCATATACAAAGTATCTAAACTTGACGAAATCTACTTGTATATTCTACGATTGTAGCTCTGCGCGGACAGCTAACAATCAGTGTACATACATACTTTCTACTTACAGTGAATGCTTCCGCTCTAACAGCTTATGAGTCACGCCATTGTTACTCAGCATTTGTAAGAATTGCATGAACGAAATAGCATCAAGAATCTACAGTGTCATGGCACTGAATGATTATAATTACATCTCAATTCATACACGTCTACGAAACTTCGAATTAATAGCTCATTTGTCACGTTCATTCGTATACGCTTAATAGAAATCTAATATGAATTTTGAGAAAATATTTAATAATGGAATGTAAAAGATAAATGTGTTACAACGTCCGAATGACCTATCTGTGTCAAGGCACAATACGTACTTACTAACTTGTAAACTTGCGATTTCTGTGGTGCCTCGCGATTCTAACGCATAATGCGTCATTTTCTAATTTTTCAAAAAATAAATAAATGCAATATTCGATTTTGTTGAATTTATTCTATTAAGTTCTTCATGCCTATGTAAAAAGTGTAGAGGTTTCAAACAAAGAATGTTGCACGACCGTAAAGAGACGCGTTTTTTATTGGACCACTACACCTACGTGTGACTTTAAATCATACATATATGTATTTCTTTCCGTCGACATTGTATGGTATTATCAAGAGCAAAAGAGGTGTTTTAGAATCTATACACTCTTTTAGTGACAGATTTCGTATGGGTTAAAAATGCAAACGCTATAAGATCATGAGAGTAAAATATTAATCATTAAAGATTTTAATAAGGAATCGGAAATATCTATTGAAAAAGCAATATGTATTCGCCACGATTTCGAATCTTAAAAATTAATCTAAGGACACTATTTTATCCTGAAACTTACACAATTTCTATTTGCTAATTAAATTTAATAAATTTATATTTATAACCATTGGATTTTACACGAAGAATGAATGATTAAAAGACATAATTTTTTTAAATAATGCTGTTACATTTAAAAACTTTACATACAGTATTCCATCCCATATAGAACTTTGGAAAAAACAACAAAGTGTAACGAAACGAAAGCAATACTTTCGCTACTATTTCATTATAACATTTTTCGTTACATAATAAATTAAATAAAAGCATATCGCAATTGCAGCAGATAATATTACGGCAATAAGTAAAATAATACTAAATAATGTTCATAATAATACTCAAGACCATAAACCTATGCTTGAACATGCAGGGTGCGGTATTTAATTGTAAAACAAGGCACGTGAATATCTCGCCTGCTTTTGGCGATAGAAAAAAATGCATCCGACCGATTTTGCTTCATTTCACGAGGGACATAATCTGATGTCAATTTTTTTTGTAGGTGGATGTGTGCAAATGTCAAGTTGGTTTTTTTAAATGGAATGATATGTTTTTTTACTTACCGTCTTATAGAGAGTTTTAAGACGCATACAATGACCTATCGTTAAAGGGGGAACCTTGTGCAATCGGTCCAAAACATGGAATTTTTTGGGGCTCAATCGATACTCGGTATTCGCAACTACCCAACACACTTCCTTGTACTGTGGTTTGCAAAAATGTTGCCGGCAGAAACTTGGTGGTCCGATCGAGTGTATCCTCATAGGCCCACGTTCTCTAACACAGTGGTAGAGGTAAGGCACACGTATTGTCGCTATTGGCCGACGCGTCACGTCAACGAATCGGTCAGCAGCACCGCGTGACGAAGAGAGCGAGTGGGGCGGCGCGAGCGAGGTAGCCCCCTTGCCCCGCTCAGCATCCGGACGCCAACTTTTTTGCAAACCACAGTAAACACTTTTAATTTCTAGGTACATAACTAGTACTAATTGTTTATGCAAATTCCGCAATGACACGAAATATTCTAAAAAATATCATCATTCGACCATTAGACGCGGTCCTTAAAATTTCATATTCGTCTTAAGACAAACATCGTTAAGATGTCTAAAGACAGGTGTCTTAAAGATGCCCTAATAAGGTCATAAGATCTTTACACTAAAAACAGACGTAAAATGGACATCTTTAAGGGGACCGGTCTAGAGTCCAAAAAGATAGGTGATCTTTAGGAATTAATTAAAGGTAAACTACTATATATAATGTAATGGGACGTTTTGCATTGTATTAAGGATGTCTTAAATTATAGAAATATATTTTTTGTTTTATAATTAATCATTGCAGACGGCACTGGGGAGTCGTTAAAGTCAAGGCGTCAAAAAATTGATCCAAATCGGCGGGACCTGTATCTCCAAAAGTTATTATCCGATTAAACTGAAACTTTTTTTATTTTGAAGAATATACTTCTGGCTAGGGGGGGGGGGGGCAGAAAAATTACAAAAATGACATTTTTTTAGAAAATAACGACACTTGAAGTTTGAAATCACTTTTCTCTATATTTTTCATCCTTTCAACGTCTTCGAAAATTATAAATTTTCAATTTTTTGTATTTTTTTTCTGGTTTCCCCCCTAGCCCGAAGTATATTCTTCAAAATAAAAGAAGATTCAGTCGAATCGGATAATAACTTTTGGAAATACAGGTCCCATCTATTTTGAGAACACTGTTTCGAGAAAAACGCGTTTAAAGTTTTACGTTGGCGCCGAGTGGCCGGTTGTGACCCATGCATTTGGCGCTACTCAAGTGCCTATAACTTCGGGAATTTTACGAATTTCAACAAATCCTTTTAAACACGTATTCGTAAAAGTTTGAACATTCGAAAAATGAAATAAAAAAATCGACTTTTAGACCGGAAGGTCCCCTTAAGGGGTAAAACCACTCTAGAGGCAGAAAAAAAGACCTAAATTTGACAATTTATTTTCGGAGTATGACAAACGAAATAGAATTTCTTTTCAGAGAGTTTATTTAACACATATTGAAGTACGGAAAACAATTTTTTTATTGTCATTTTCATACAAAATGGCGGCGACAGAGCCCGTCGTCGAAACCACTTCTTTCAAACTAGGAGGACGGATTTCTCGGAGACTATTGCATGGATCGATTTGAAATTTTTACAGTAGCTTCACAACAATATTCTCTTTGGAAGTACGTACCCGTTTTTTGATTGAATGTAAACTTTTTTTTACAAACAATTTAATGCTCATGTTTAGGGCAAAAAATCGATTCATTTCTTAAAAAGTGCACCACTTCCACAAAAATTGATTAAAAAAAAACCCTACGTACTTCCAAAGCCAATTGTATATAGATTATAATTTTTTTTTATTTTTTGTTCCCGGACTCATACATGCCGAGAAATCCATCCTCCCGTGGCGATGTTTTCAAAAAAGCTGTTTTCGACGACGGGCTCTGTCGCCGCCATTTTGCATGAAAATGACAATAAAAAAAATTGTTTTTCGTACTTCAATATGTGTTAAATAAACCCTCTGAAAAGAAATTTTATTCCGTTTGTCATACTCCAAAAATAAATTATCAAATTTAGGTGTTTTTTTCTGCCTCTAGAGTGGTTTTACCCCTTAAGACGTCGTGTGCTATCTGAGTATCGATCACAAAAAGCACCTTTTTTCCTGAATTGATATTATTTTCACTTCTTTAGACTAAAGTGGAAAAATTTAAAGAAATAAATAAATTCCATGACTGCATGCAACAAAACTTTAGTGGGCCAACTATGACCCGACACTGACAACAAACTGTGATGTATGTACGTATTTAAAAATAAGAAAAGAAAAATCACAATATGGAATATAATATATAATAACAGGTTTTTGGATGTAGGAAAGATTCTGAATTTTGTGAGACATTTAAATGTTGGCTTACTTTGGTTGGCCCAATGTTGTATCATGCTAGTAAATTTTTTGATAATTAACCAACAATAGTAATTGTAGGCCCAACATTGAATATTCGTAGGCAAACTGTCCCAACTTTTTTGCCGTAGGCCCTATTTTGGGAATTTGTAGGCAAAAACACTAACTATATCCCGAGTAATTCCCAACTGTTGGCTACTGTTTGCCAACCAAAAATGCTACTAGGGCGGAAACCCTTTTTCCACATTTACAAAACACGGTGTAAACGATAGCTCAAAAACTATTCAACCAATTAAGTTACAGTTGTGCATACATATAGTGTATTGCATCTTCTCGTCGTTGAAACTAAAAAGAAGGGAAAAAATTTTTACCTACTTTTTTTCTATAAACAGAACGAGAAAGTGTTCTGAAATTCGCAATAAAAACATAAATGCACCTTTCTCCGCATGTTTACCATTTCGATCATGTAGAAAATAAGAATTTTGGTTTTTTGTTCTAGGTCAAATGGTATAGCCGTGATGTTAAACGCGCGTCGTTCGGCAAGATGTTGCATATCACGGCTCTACCGCCGCCATTTTGTATGAAAAAAATACGACTTTTTCCGTCAAGAGTTGTACAATAATGGACTTCATTTTGAATTTTCCATTTATTTAATTATCTCCCTGAAAGAAATTGCCGAAAATGACTCTGACTTTGGTTCGTCCAAGGTGGCCTAACGCCTTAATAAAAGCCAAAAACATTTTTTAGGATATGTTATAACCTGGTCTTGTAAAAAATTCATAAAAACACCTATTTTTCGAGCGTTTTGATCGGACGGTCTCCTTACAGCTTGCTCAAGGTCGTTGAAGGTCGACGGCGATGCAAAATAATTGACTGCTAACAAATTGACTGCTAACTGTTGCTCAAAATTAAAGGAAGAATATAATTTCCCGCAAATTTTGGTCATTTTCAAATGACTGTATCTCCGCGAAAAATGGTCGCAAAAATATTTAAGAAATGCATTTTAACTCTTGAAATTCCTAGTTTTTGAATCAGACTCAAATTTTTTTCATTTATTATGATACTGTTTTATCAAAATGAAGCGCAGGAAACGGAGTTTCCAAATTTTTTGCCTTGTAAGAACGTACGCACGGGCCAAATTTTTTTTCAGATAAATCCAATGTAGGGCTCTTATGAAACAAACATTTTTCTTTGATTTCGTTTTTTTGGGGGGGTTTTTTTGTCTGATTTTTATTGACCGAGTTATTCGCGATCAAAGCAAAATAGATACTTTTCACTTTGAGTGCCTATATCTTGCGAACGCATGATCGTAGAAAAAGTTTCATGAGTGTTTAGGAAAGCTAAGAAATTTTTCTTTCAGAGCCTTCAGTTTCCAATGTAATGAGATTTTTTCATCGTAGAAAATCCATTTTAAAATGATCCCAAAAATTGCATGTTTATCATTTCTTACAAAACATGATGCCACTTCAAGGAAAATCATGGAATCATTCAAGTGTCTACGTTCTTTGCGACTTAAATCTACCCTTAAGGGGTTACATCCACTTGGAGCAGGGCTCTCCAGCGTAGGGGCCCCTCACGCGCCTGCTTCCCCTTCCAATCTTCCTCTGGCGCAGCGTACCTTCCGTTGCCAAGGAGACCGCGCGACGCTGCGAAGGCTGCCACGACGGGCTAGCCGGGCTAGCGTCTTCGCGGTTAGCGTCGCGCGGTATCCCTGACAACGCGGACGAGAGTGGGAGAACCCCGAACGTACGCGTACGGCACCTTGGAGAGCCCTGACTTAGAGAATTTTTTGGTAAAAGTACAAGTGAAAATCATACACAATGTTTTTCTACTAAAAGATACATCTTTCAACTATATTATTCTAGATTTTCATGAGATATTATTATCAACTAAAGGAGGTATCGGCTTGGATATGAGTCATGTTTTTTTAAGCATTAGCTGGTGGACATTCCCTAGGCTAAACGATGCATCTGAAAGCAAAAATTCAATAATATTTTAAAAATAAATAACTTTCAGATGTACCTGACGTTTTCATATTTTTAAATTTTGCTTTCAATTTTGCAATAATGGAAATAATTGCAAAGCTTTCTTGAAAGAAAGAAAATTTTTTTCCACGAAATTCGATATTTCAACTTCAAACGGTCGCCCTTTTTTACCAAATTTACTTCTGTAAGTTATTTATTTTTAAAACCTATTAGAATTTTTGTTTTCAGATGAATTGTTTGGCCTAGGGAGTGTCTACCAGCTAATGCTTAAAAAAACACGACTCACATCTAAGCCGATATCTCCTTCAGTTAATAATAATATCTCATGAAAATTTAGAATAACATAGTTAAAAGATGTGTCTTTTAGTAGAAAAACATTGTATATGATTTTGTTTGGGAATGAATAGTTCTCTGCGCCGCCGCACTCTCGATCACCGCAGCACCTCCTGGGCTGCGGAAGTCGCGGTCGATCCGCGATCAATCGACCAATCAGCGTCCGTCTTGTCGATCGACGCTCGAGAATGTTCGAGAAGACGCCGAGGCGGAAATGCGCATCCATTTTTGTCCTAATTCTGTTCACAACCGTGCGCAACGAACAACGTATCTGTTCATTGTTTAAAAGTTCTGCTCTACATGCAAATTCAGTGCTCAAATCACGTTCGAATCACAAAGTAGACTCAACACGGTGTTCGCGACACAGTCGGCGTGTACTTAATCAATTGATCGCGTATTCGCGATTGTGCGTGTCCGCATGTCCACGTTCTGAAACGTGTTCATTGTTGTACAAGAGAGTGTACGGGGGCTCAACCCTCTGTTTTCCAGTGCGCACAACGGCTCATCCGTTGGCACACTTTTTACAATAAAGACATCACAATTTATTGTGCAAACCAGTGTTTTGGTGCCAATCCCCGGTCATAACCACACCAGCCTCCTCGTGCTCAACCTAACCTAACATTTTTAGAGATTTTCACTTATACTTTTCCCAAAAAAAAATTCTGAACTTTTTTCCTGAGTTTTCCGGACCTCTAGGTGGATGTAACCCCTTCAACACAAAAATTGAAAGATCACCTGTTTTACGCTGTTTCTCTTCAAAACACTTTTTCTGTTCTCCCGGCATCTTTTATGAGTTCATTGTCATTAAACCTCCATGTCTGAGAAATCTTCCACGGATGAAACACACATGTAGCTAGCGTAAATGATGTTGTCAGACTTACCGGTATTTGTACAAATGTACCATTATTTAGTTGAGGATAAGAGTACAATGGCACTACGGGAACTGAACCATTTTTTAACAAGATCGGCCCTTGAATAGGTGTAACGTGCGCGTCCCTTGGTATTGCTTGCTCCTCGTTATCGTAATAGTCTTCGAAGTCATCATCGTAATCTAGGACAGCGTGGACTGAAGTTTTTGTATCTGGGCCACTTCCACCGTTAACTCGCGTGTACCTTTAACAAAATAATGATTTAATTTGACAAATTATAATTGAATTTTCAAACATCAATCGTATATGTTAGAAGTGCATAGGAACGACTGTCTAATACCGAGGTTCTGGAGGAAGCAGGGCTGGTCCGGAATTTCTAAAGTGAAGCATACTCGTAGTGAAGAGGGAACAGCTACACTACGAGCAGGATTTACTTTAGGAATTCCAGACCAGCCCTGGGAGTAAGTCCCGTGTGGTTCATCACAGTCCTCTTACCAGAAGGCATCCCCACTTCGTGGCCAGATCCTTCACGAACTGAGTCCTATTCTTTAGCAATACGGCGCCTGGCCGCTTGCCATCTCTAAACTCTCTCTTCCTTCAAACAAGCATTCCTTCGACACCCGATAACTGGAAGACCCAATATGATCACCAACAATCGCCCGTCGCCAGGACTGTTTATTCTCACGCGCCCCTCTTCAAAGCCACACTCAGTCTGAGTCCAAGGCATAAAACCCTCGAAAGCAGAACAGCATGAGGCAATCCGCCCTCGGCCCCACTCATAAACATGTTGGCGCTAACATACATGCACCCTTGCCTGGGAAATAGAGGTTCCATTTTGACCAGAGATGGGCATTACTTAAATAACAAATTATTTAAATGACGTATCAAATAAAAGAGACTTTAGTCTTATTCGTCATGAATAAGACTAACCCGAGTCAATTTTTAATCGAAGCGCCCATGATTCTACTTCAATCATGGGGATTCAATCGTCGGCCATGATTGAACTACTTTCAATCATGGGAATTCAATCATGATTGAACTATTTTCAATCGTGGGGATTCAATCATGATTGAACGAACAGTGTTCTCGTATTCAATCGTATTTTAGTCGATTGAAGCTCGACTAACCTTGGCGAGCCTCGAGACTCGCAAGAGCCTTTGATCGATGCCGCTCGCTTACCTGCAACGGGGCGCACCGCCATTTTTAACGTTCAATATACAAATTACCAACAACAGATAGACTTATTTTATAGAAAAGACTTCAGCGAATATGGTAGTATTTTTTTCGAATGTTTTAAGTCGGGACCTTGCATCGGATTGAAAGCCCCGTTTCGTTAAAAGTAGTCCGATTTAAATTATTTTCTGTCCGTTTAATCGGGAGAATGCAAGGAATCCATTGGTGCCACTGTCATATTGATGCGATGAAAAATAAGAAATTCACTTTCCGTATAATCGATGACCCATCGCCGAGCAACTCCAGGCGCCAGTTTAGACGGGTGAACGATACAATGTCGCTTGGCTCGGGCCTCTCGCGGCATCGATCAAAGGCTCTCGCGAGTCTCGAGGCTCGCCAAGGTTAGTCGAGCTTCAATCGACTAAATTAGGATTGAATACGAGAACGCTGTTCATTCAATCATGATTGAATCCCCACGATTGAACTACCTTCAATCATGGCCGCCGATTGAATCCCCATGATTGAAGTAGTTCAACCATGACTGACGATTGAATCCGCATGATTTCAATCATGAGCGCTTCGATTAAAAATTGACTCGGGTTAGTCTTATTCATGAGTCTCGAATAAAATTTTCGTCTTTTAGTCGAACTCAATTTTTTATTTGAAATAATTTTTTGCCCATCTCTGATTTTGACCCATCTTGCACATGAAACTACATTTGTTATTTTATATCGCAACAAGATTAGGTATTAATATAACAGCTTACTTTAAGCTGTGTATGAATGAAATTATAGGTAAAAATGAACTCTGCATCTGACGTGCAGTCGAGTTATTCAACCTTTACAAATTAAATGTGTAAAACTCATTAAAGATACGCGCTGTTTACTCCTCAGAGACTTTTAATCAATTTTAATGAGGCTTGACCAGTTTTCGGTTTTAAACTCTCGAACCGACACCAGCCGCGATAAACAGAGTGCTGCAGTTCGCCGGAAAGTAGTGTAACGTCCCACGGAACTCCCCACCAACGCCATCTATCCCACAGAACACCCCACTAACGCTATCTGTCCCACAATTGTATTTTCATTAAGGACTCCTCATATAAACTTTTTAGATATTCTACTGTCAAAACAAATGAGTTAAAGCTTTAAACACTACTGTTATATTCTATAAAATTAATTATATTTATCTACATTAAGACAAATTCAAAACATAACATATTATACGTCAAATATTTGAAATAAGCAAGCGTATAACTACTGCGCAGGCGTATACCACCGATTGCAAGGTATAAATATCTTTTCACGCTGGTCAAAATATCTTTCGGAACTTGGGTTTGCGTGTCAAAAACAACCATTTTCATGCAGGTGTCGAAAAAAATATTGTGCGTTACGTTGCGGAGAGAAGGAAGCGATTTTGATGAGCGTGAAGTTTGCCCGAGCCCAGTGAGGGCATCACTTCACGCGAGAAGACTGTCAATAGGTGTAAGCTACCGACACAGGCACGAAAGATTGTCCTTTCTCTTGGGGTTGTAAGGCCCAAGTAACTCCGTGGTACGCAGTGCTGATGACTTTATCACTCGCCAAATTAATTTTAAGTGATTATTAATTTACGCGGCGAAAAAGGGAGCTTGCTGGTCCGTATGATGACCACACAATAGTACGAATGTATTTTGCTCGATAGTCTTAGTCACGAATGCTTGATTAGACTAATTGCTCAAATCCGTATGATGACTTGAGTAAGAGAACTGTTTGACTGAGAGTCTTAGTCACGAATCCTTGACTAGACTAATTGCTCAAATCCGTATGATGACTTGAGTACACGAACTGTCTCACTGAGAGTCTTAGTCACGAATGCTTGACTAGACCACGTGAAGTCGTCTGATCGTGGACTGTATCAGTGATGTGTCGATCGAGTTCTAACGAGAGATGAATATGTTCGCTCGAGAGACGATTGAATTCTGCCCTGTCCATCTTTTTGACGTCGAAGGTAGACAAGACATCAGAATTTCGGGAGGTGCCAAATTGTTGATTGGCTAGCTTTTCCTCGAATAGGAGGGACCTTCGTTCCGGAATTTCGGTGGTGGAGAAGGAAGCCTCTCCTTCTTGGTGACGTAGCGGAGGAATAGCCAGACATCTGGCTTTAGTGAATCCATCCTAAGAAAAAACGACGCCCATACCGTTTTGCAACCGATCTGCGCAGCCCCCACCACCGCCTACGGGCCCGACGCAGGCGATTGCTCGTAGCGCTTTACCTGCCGGTTTCCCTGACCCTCCAAGGGCGGGACGTGACCGATGTCAATGTCAAAACTGCAGGAGTGCAATGTATCTACCCGGTAGTTCTTTGGTTCCGAACAGATATAACATCAGTTAACGAGGTGTTCTAAATAGTCTATTTAGAATGCCATTTATTACGTCTTTTTTAGGATTTATATTCAAAGGAACGATAAGATTTTTGTTCAAATTTTTATAAAACCCAGGCGGTTGCCGTGCGTATTCGGAAATAATTGTGCCACCATGTATATGAAGGCGTCGCATGCGGAACAGTTGACAGAGAGGTAACAGACGGTAAGATGGAGAAAAACGTAGGCGGTTAAGTGGAGAGTATGACCAATCGCGCCTCCTCGGCACCATCCCTGCGCGGACACATTTTTTCTTAGCATGGATTCACTATAGCAAACCTAGCCAGGTTGTTCGGTCGGAACGTCTCGTCAGGGTTGCGGTTTATGGCCGTATTGTCCCGCGAGTCAGCGGTGGATGACGGTATGTGCCGGTTCGAGGTTACCGTATACCAGGGCTCTCCAAGGTCCCGCACGCGTGCGCTTGGGGTTCTCCCACTCTCGTCCGCGTTGGCACTTGTCAGGGATACCGCGCGACGCTAACCGCGAAGACGCTAGCCCGTCATGGCAGCCTTCGCAGCGTCGCGCGGTCTCCTTGACAACGGAAGGTACGCTGCGCCATAGGAAGATTGGAAGGGGAAGCAGGCGCGTGAGGGACCCCTACGCTGGAGAGCCCTGCCGTATACCACCCGCTGACAGAGCAATTCAACGGATTATCTCAGAGCGAAGGCAGTCAAACTTAGCCCAAAAAACGGCACGATGTCGATTCCATCTTGATCATCTGGCAGGCAAATGGTTCCCAACGAATGCTTCGAGAACAAGCAATTGCCCACCGTAAAAGATGTTAAATTTTGCCTTGCCCTGAGCCCGCTTGTGTCCCGTAAGACGGAACAATAGGTACAGATTACAAAATGATTCCCCCGACTTTACGGGTTGAAAGAGGGAAAATGTTAGTTTTCAGATTTTTTCCTTTGTTTGTGCCTCAAACCCTACCACCGTGCCAAATTTGGCCATGCTGGCTTATTTGCGATGTTGCCGCTTATTCAGGCTCGTTAAGGGTGTTCCTCTGGCTTGGTGTTTACCCTACTCCCTGCGTCTTGACCAATAGCTTTCGACTGCTTAGTCGTGACATCTATCGCTGTCGGACATCTATCGCTATACTTTTCGAGACGGCCCAACTAACATCGTTTCTATGGTGACAGATAGGAGTCCCGAATCTTATTGGAGAATGCGGAAGGCATGCGGCGGACAGAATGAATGGCCGACGACTTGAAGAATACACCCTCCTATACAGGGTGATTCTGGAGCTACGCCCGTCAAAGGATGCGGCCTGGTATCCTGTGGCGAGGACAACCCCCCGCAATTTTATGACTTTCGACCCTCGAAGGGGTTTGAATACCATTAAAACGTGAGAAATGTCCAGGATTTCCGCATTTCTCAGCAGATCTTTGCGAAAACGACACCAATCGATTCCTTATGTTTCGCCGATGAAACTAACACCAAGAACGACGTAATTCGGACCATAATGGAAAAAATTCCATGGAAAACCGATTTATATCATTTCAAGCTGACTTCGTTAAAAATAGTCCGATTTACATGAAATTTGGTATGCACGCAATCCATTGGTCCCTCCTTAAGCCACGCTCCGTCCGAGGAACCCGCCTCAGGCATCAACTTTCAAATATCAGACTATCGGACACCCAGAAGTACCTTAGAATTTTGATGATCAGTGAGTGAGTGAGTGAGTCAGTCAGTCAGTGACAAAATCAGCGATTTTTGGAATCATACAAATTAAAAAGTACAAGAGGTAGAAGCGTGTAATTGTGAGGTCAGTTGTGGCTTGTAAACTTCTCACACAGAAAATAAATTGAGCCATCTAACTTTTTTCAGTGCAAAGTTATGAGGAGGTCGTAAGTGCGCTGAGTTGTTTCCAGTAAAGCGTGCTATGGCAGTTGGCTTGGCTCGAACTTGGCGGGGCCACTGGCCGTGGCCCCAGATCAAGGTGTGCTTTCGCACCTTAAAACAGCAAGAACCCTGCGAATCGCTCTAACCACTCACAATTATAATTAACACGGAATTATGCTTAAGTTGACATAGTGAGGTAAAATGACATACCCTTACTATCTTTTCAAATATTCGCGCGAGAAACGTGACATTGATGTTTATTCATCGGCTAGTAGATTTCCTCAATAGTGCAACATTGTATGATCACCGGCGGACGCATGTTTAGACGTGCTAGAGAGTTGTCTGATTCTGTGACCGAAAAAATAATTATTCTGGTTTATGTATTGTTACGAAAATACCCGTCAGGTAAGGAATTCAATTTATTAGATGAATTTTGTGTAAAGTAGCGTTAATTTGCATCATGAATACTGTACAGCTGAGAAAAAAATCATAAAGTTTTTGTCACTAGAAAGCAATTACATTTTCGTTCACTTTTGGGTAAGATGACATAATAAACGTCGGTTTAGGATAGCATACTATGTCATCTTACCCCACAGCACCTACGTATTCAGAATAAAGTACGATTGATTCAGTTTCTATTCCAAGATGCCTAATAACTATAAACGGACTTCGACACGACGTAAATGGTCCAAAGAAGTCTACGGGTCCCGACTGAGCAAGCCCGCTTTAGAGTATGTCATCGTATACAGAAGTATGTCAACTTACACAAATGCACAGGCATGCCACTTTTTATTTCTCTTACTTTTGTTATTATCGCTGGAGTCATGAGACTGGTGTTTTATGTTCTATTAATAAACAGATAAAGCTGCTCTTTGGTTTTATTTTGATACCACCTTCAAGTTTTAAGATATTTGCCTCAGAACAAAAAGTATGTCATCTTGAGCACAATTCCCCTCTGTAATAGTAATTGTCCTGCAATTACATGCGGCAATTACAATTGTACCTGATCGAGGTCAGTAAAAATTAACGATTACCGAAAGTAATTGAATTAACAACTACTAGTCCAGTGAAATTAGACGGAAATCTGCCCCATCTACGGAATAATTCCCAGCAAGCTAAATTTTGGTATGGGCCTTTATTTGGGCGTTTCAAACAATATGTCAAAAGTCCCCATCGATCCGACTGCCGCTAAAAATTTTACAGAGGGTTGAAAAAAGAAACAACTGTTTTTCGCGAATATCTCGTTATCTAGCAGTTTTGCGACGAAAATAGTTATTATACAATGTATAGCCTAGGAAATTCTCTACAAAAAAGGTCCTATGAGTTTTTTTCGTAGGAGTAACCCTTTTCATGCATGTCGAGTAGAGTGGGTCGAATTCCGATTTTTTTTGAAACTCGAAATGTAATAGTGCGCGAAAGTTGCCTTACACAAGTACAAATTCAACGTAAAAAAAAATTTTGAAATCGAATAATATTTGATCATCGCGCATTGAGGTCAAAAATTCAAATTTTGGGAAAAATACCCAATTTCTTAAAATAGTTGAAAAACGTTTTCCTCGTATTATTTACATTTACCGAAGTCGTAAAATGATATTTAAACACACCAAAAGACACTTCCGGTATAACATTTCAGTTATTATTTCAATGGCTTGGGGGAGAAGCTTCTATAAAAATTTACTGTGCAGCTCTTGGCTCGTCCATATGAAATTGAGGACGACTCAGAACTCACCACGAGAAGGTGGCTACACGTCGAGTTCCACCCGCACCCTACCCAACCAACCAACCATTCATTAATTATAACAATATTTCAGGGGAACATTAAATTTTTGTTAACAATTCAACCGTCGACTGGAAATTGTACCTTGGTTTCGAATTTCAGAGCAAGTTCTCTCACGTGCCTCCGTTCATCCAGCGCCATAGTCAGAAGCAAGCTTTCAGGGTGTGCGAAATATGCATTTCGTTGAATGACAGGATCAATAATTTGAAGGAGATTGTCAGGTAAGTACCTTGACGTTTGAATGGCCATGAAAAGGTGCCGTGGACCACTTATTATTGAACTTTCCTTTTTTATAGAAAACCACAGCGGCATATAGGAGGTGAGCATGAATTTCACTATTTCTTTCAGTTCAGAGGAGGGATTGGGTGTTGAAATGTATACTATACAATCTCCTTTAAATCATTGATCCTGTCATTCAACGAAATGCATATTTCGCACACCCTGAAAGCTTGCTTCTGACTATGGCGCTGGATGAACGGAGGCACGTGAGAGAACTTGCTCTGAAGAGAATTCTCAAATCAAGATCGTTACCTTCTAAGCAAAAAACGAAGGTACGAAGTTTTATAGTGCCCACACTCAAGTTTGATGCTCAAGAGTATTTTAATATAATTGATTGGTCCTCCACAAAGTTGTCGTCGCCTCCTCTTTTGAGCAATGTTTCAAACGAGCACATTTCCCACCTGATTGAGAGCGGGTTTGTCCCGGAATGGGATATAAGAGACTTTCCATCCCACACGCAATCAGTGGAGTGATGTGTCAAGTTGGTCTCGGAATCGGCACAGAAAGTTGTGGGTTTCGAGAATAGGGACGGATTTATTCGTTCAACTTTAAAATCAAGAGGCCTAATGCAGAAAATCGAAACCAAGGTGCAATTTCCAGTCGACGGTTGAATTGTTAACAAAAATTTAATGTTCCCCTGAAATATTGTTATAATTTACGAATGGTTGGTTGGTTGGGTAGGGTGCGGGTGGAACTCGACGTGTAGCCACCTTCTCGTGGTGAGTTCTGAGTCATCCTCAATTTCATATGGACGAGCCAAGAGCTGCACAGTAAATTTTTATAGAAGCTTGTCCCCCAAGCCATTGAAATAATAACTGAAATGTTATACCGGAAGCGTCTTTTGGTGTGTTTAAATATCATTTTACGACTTCGGTAAATGTAAATAATACGAGGAAAACGTTTTTCAACTATTTTAAGAAATTGGGTATTTTTCCCAAAATTTGAATTTTTGACCTCGATGCGCGATGGTCAAATATTATTCGATTTCAAAATTTTTTTTTGCGTTGAATTTGTACTTGCGTAAGGCAACTTTCGCGCACTATTACATTTCGAGTTTCAAAAAAAATCGGAATTCGACCCACTCTAATGTCGAGTTACCAAGTTTCAACCCCCATAAATTTGACAGGGGAAGATCCCGAACCCGGAAATTCAAAAAATTATGAAAACTCTGTAAATATGTAGGGGAAGTCCTCCTGAGTACAACGCAATTTCGTTTGTTGTCCAAATACACTCCAAGGGTTGAAGGTAAAAAAACAACTGTTTTTCGCGAATATCTCGTTATCTAGCAGTTTTGCGACAAAAATAGCTATTATACCATTTTTAGCTTAGGAAATTCTCTACAAAAAAGGTGTCATGAGTTGCTTTCGTAGGAGGAACCATTTACATGTATGTCGGGTTACCAACTTTCAACCCCCATACTGTAAATATGTAGGGGAAGTCCTCCTGAGTACAACGCAATTTCGTTTGCTGCTCCAATTCACTCTAAGGGGGTGAAAGAATATCCGTTTTTTTTCTCGGTTTTGTGTTATAACTCGCGAACCGTAAGAACTGTAAGATCTATAATTTACCACATGATAGTCCTAATTAAAAGAAGTAACTTTTTCCTGAACACTTTTTTTCTATCTCACACAGTTCGCGAGTAATAATACAAAATGAAAAAATTTTCAGGGGTCAATTGCACCCTCTTGGAGTGAATTTGGGCAGCAAACGAAATTGCGTTGTGTTCAGGAGGACTTCCCCTACATATTTACAGACTTTCATAATTTTTTGAATTTTCGGGTTCGGGATCTTCCCTTGTCAAAACTATGGGGGTTGAAACTTGGTAACTCGACATACATGAAAATGGTTACTCCTACCAAAAAAACTCATGATACCTTTTTTGTACAGAATTTCCTAGGCTATAAATTGTATAATAACTATTTTTGTCGCAAAACTGCTAGATAACGAGATATTCGCGAAAAACAGCATTTTTTTAGCTCCAACCCTCTGTAAAATTTTTAGCGGGGGTCGGATCGATGGGGACGTTTGACATATTGTTTAAAACGACGAAATAAAGGCCCATACCAAAATTTAGCTACCTGGGATTTATTCCGAAGACATATCCTAATTTCACTGGACTATACATTTCAATTATTGTAATTAGTAATTAGTAATTATATTAAATTTTACCCAATTCTGTAATTACATATGCAGTGTGTGAATACTTTTAGGATTAACTACAGGTACACTGGTACAGTTCAAAAGTGGAAAAGTATTTACCCATTTGGTCTCTCAGGATAGCTTTCCTGTTCGGATATTTTCGATGTTCGAAGATTATCTTCATCCCTCTCTACATGGATTCGTTGCTGTGGTTGCTGTGGTTGTTGTGGCGGCGATGGCGGAGGTCTCATTTGCTGCTGCCGTGGATGAGTCCTCCTGAAGTCCTGGTTGTAATTCGCGTACCTGGTGTCCTGCGTCGATGAGAAAGATGAATGTTCAACGAATGAATTTGGACTGCTCTGTCGATTGAAGGCTGGTTGATGTTGTCTTTGTTGCTGGTAGCTCGCGGGCGGTACGTATGGCTCATTTTGAAACGGTTCCCGCTCATTGAAGCTGTGCGCGGGTGCAGGCGGAAGTACCGCATTCAAACGGAGGTTGTTCACTGTGGAATGTCCTCCGTTCTGTCCACCGTAGAAGAACGGTGTAGGTGTCGCCGACTGATACGGCAAGCTGAAGTTGACCAGCGACATGTCTACCTTCCTCTCTACAATAGAATATGAAAATATCGTAAAGAATATTAAAAATCGAATATTATCTTGTAAACCTTAGTCTATTCAAGGTGTCCACGCTATTACTATCTAGTTTTTCGTATATTTTCTGGTAAATGACAAGTACAGTGTTGCCCCGTTGAGAGCGCAGATCCTCCATTCTGTTAAGAGCACATTTCTAACTCCGCTACTTCTTCTGTAGTCGCCGCGGCGAGTGCGAGAGACTGAGAATGAGCGAAGTGTCACGCGACAGTGACAAGCCATAAATTTCGTTCCAAGTAGCGGCGGCATCGTATTACTAATAGAACACGGCAAAGACGAAAGGCGAGCCGAATAGCATACCGTTTCGTTAAGAGACTGCCTTGTCTCCCGAGCGGCGAGCTTTCAACAGGACACCACTGCGTATGGAAAAAATAGAAATGGGAAAAGTTTCATGACTTTTTAGAAGTGTCCTTGTAGCAGTTTTTAAAATGTGCAGTAAGTTTCGCACAGCGAAGGTGGCCGTTTTTTTCAATAGAAACCTATATTGTTTGTGTCGTATGAAAGCGCCTTTATATAGGGCGTTCGGCTACACGTGAGAATAAATTTAAGGGGTGATTCTAGACACCAGAATGATACGAAAATCAAGAATAACGATATTGCGGTTGAGGCTTCGTTTGTTAGTTATAAGCGCTTAAAGATATGTCTAAAAGCAGGTAACCCGTTTGACAAGTCAGGAGAGGAGTCAAGCAGTGATAGTCACAGTAACTGTTGCATAGGCTGTAGATGTATGCATAAAATTGTGGTACGGGTGACGAACTTGCCGTTGCCGGTTCGTGCCGTATAGTGTACATCTACCTTAAACCCGAATATCCCCTTATGGGGTTAGATCACCTTGCCGGGTGTGGGTTAGGTCTGACTCGCGTAATTTTTGCACGAAAAAATCAGGATTTCAACTTTAAATAGTCGCCATTTTGTTTTAAATTATTATTTCGGAAATTCCCTCCGTTAATCAGAGGATACGTTCATATATTAACGAAATATTTTTTATTTTTTTATTTTAGATAATCTGGTTCCGAATGGCAGTGCTCACCGCAAAACCAAATTTTTAAAAAGGCTTCATGGATGTAGGTTGTTACTTTATTATAAACGTAAATATTTTTCTACGAAAAAATTACCAACTGTTCTTTAAATGTTGCTCTTTTAAGTGCAAAAAGTTCTGTAAAAATATATGCTTCCGCTTTATCAAAAAAAATTCACAAACATTCGCCTCTTTTCGGCCGCCTGACTATAGTCGAATTTACGAAAGAAGGCACCTGGGCGGCCCGTAGGCCGGCGCGCGTGGCTCGAGAGAGACCCAATGCCTGCTCCGTACTTCGTGCGACGTTGCCACGTTGTGTAGCAGATCGGACGTCTCTTTCTATCTTCAAGCGCAACTGTGTCTCTCTCACTGGCTCGATAAAACAGATTCCTTCATCTACAAGTCACTCCACGCCAAATCGATCACATTTTTAGAGACTTTGATTAGAATGCAATATGTATTTTGTGAATCACGTGAAATTATAGAAAGGTTTGAGTCATTGTTTAAGGGGGCCGTCTCAGCGGGCCTTGAATGTGTGCGTACGCTCACACAAGCTAGGAAAAGCGTGTACGTATACGCGAAACCTTTTCAACCGTTATTCGTCCTGGAATCGGCAAGAATTAAGTTTTTGCGGGGATAGTTGCCTCCAGTAGACATCAGTGCAGGGTGGAACGGTGCGTTTGAATGCTAATAAGCATCGCACGTTGAAATAATAATGAATTTATGACTCGAAAACTGACAGAATGAGGCTTCAAGGCTTCTCCGTTGGTGGCGCCACTGGTATAGTCGAGCCACGTAGCACCAGCGTGACGTGTACGCAGGGCCGACGCGAGGTTAGCTGACGCCTGTATGCAAGAAAATATTTGGCGCCCCCAAATTTTTGCACCTGTTTGCACGGGATGCAATAAAAAAAGAAATATATTTACATTTTGTTTATGTGGGAGTTGGATTCCTTTATTATAAGCGTGTGATATAGTTTTTTAGCACCACTTTCGGCTGACGCCCTTATGCGGCATATAATTTGCACAGTGGTTTTGCCGACCCTGCGTATACGCGATGTAGTAAACAAACCTTTTCAACCGTTATTCGTCCTGGAATCGGCAAGAAGAAAGTTTTTGCGGGTATAGTTGCCTCCAGTAGACTTCAGTGCAGGGTGGAACGGTGCGTTTGAATGCTAATAAGCATCGCACGTTGAAATAATAATGAATTTATGACTCGTGTACTCAGGACAGCCCGAAAAATGACAGAATGAAGCTTCAAGGTTCCTCCGTCACCGGCGCTGATGGTATATGCGTGCCATGTACCACCAGAACCGGTGGAAGTCCAAGCTAGCCGATAAATGTAGGAAAGACATAGTTGCCGATACGTATCGAGAGTCGGATCGCGCTGTTGCCGCATTTCCCCTATTACTATTTTGTCGTCACGGAGGCTTGAATGAATCACGACGAAGCGACTGAAGAACAGAGATGAGCAAAGATAATATCTGGATAAACTCAAATAAAAGATACTTTATGTTTATCCGTTATGAACCAAAGTGAATTCATTCGACGACGAAAGATAATTTTTTTATTCGAAGAAGAATAATTTGTTTATTCGATTTTTAACCGTAGTTTATTCGACTTTTATTTGAAGGCTTCAAACAACTTTCGGCAGCGTGTTTACCCGAACCGGCGCGATCTCTCTTTGAGCCTGAAGACTTGGGCTGTTCGGCGGCAGCTTCTGATTTCGGTTCGAGAGGCATACAGTGTTGCTTGCGGTGGATTATGTATTAATAAATTGTAAAACGTGACGTTTTCACTATTTATTAACATACTGCTGAGATTGTCCAGATTAAAATGAGTTCAAGCACGGTATAAATCGGATTATTTCTAGAACTGTACTTGGTAATTAAATATACGGTAACTGTACTCTTTGTTGACAGTGTACCAATAGTTGACACTTTTATTTTCAGTCACAAATAATAAGCTTTTTATTAAAAAAATGTTTTTGACCAATACGCTGTTTGTACAGCGTGATTCTCTCGCTAGAGTTCTAAAGACAATGCCGTGAATATGCCGCGCCTCGCTGAGTTTCGTGGAAGTGACGAATTTCACGTTCTCCATTTCGCATCAGATTTTTGCGAAAATGGCTTCAACCGATTCCGTCGTCCCGATGAAAGTGGTCCCAAGCTAACATCGTTAAAAATAGTCCGATTTACATGACATTTGACACGATTTTAATCGGGAGAACGCCAGGAATTTACATTGTATCCCTTACACATCCTACTGGACCTCGGCTTCCAAGAAGGCAAGCGATGCCCAGTGTCCTTACAGAAATGCGAAGTTCAGAAGGGATATTGATACGCAAATTAGTATTGTTTCATAAATTATTGAAATAAACTATCAAATTAAAGAGACTTTATCTTTATTTGTCGTCGAGTAAAAATAACCCAGAGTTAGTTTTATTTGAAACGCCACGGATGAATCAGTTTATTCGACGGGAATTCATCCGTCGGCCACAAATAATTTTTTTAATCGAAGGCCTTCATTCTTGAGGTCCCCCGAAGCTCGAACCGAGCGACATTGTATCGCTCACCCGTCTAACCTGTCGCCTGGAGTTGCTCGGCGATGTATCATCCATTATGCAGAAACAGAATTTCTTTATTTTTCATCGTATCAATATGAAAGTGATTCTGCCGATTAAATTGACAGAAAATAATTTAAATCGGACTACTTTGAACGAAATGGGCTTTCAATTCTGCAAATAAATTTTATGTGTAATCTGATAGTTCAAATTGTGTCAAGTTTGGTATATTTCCATCTTTCCTTCTTACACTCCCGGACCTCTCTATCTTTTATTATTGCTACGTTCAGCGAGGTTCTGACGCTGGACGTAGCTCTCGTGCCGTATTGCTTCAAGACTTCTCGATAGAAAGAGAGAACTCTGTGGCAACAGCGCGGCAGAGACAAAGAGAACAGACGATGTGGCAACTATGCGTCAAAAGTTCGTCTACCCAGAGTGCCTGGAGATGTCATCTCTGTACAAGTTCTTTTTATCGACCGCAGTAGTTTCATTAGGGTCCGTTTGTTTACTGGGGACGCTTCGATCGATTCGGACCATAACAAATATGAGACGGCCCCCTTAACGGATTTTGCACTTGGTTACAAAATATAGGACTTTTAATTTCTGCCTATGTTCGTGAAAAGAATATTTCGTACATGAAATTTGCAAAATAAAACTTTGGTTATAATTTTCAAAATTACAAAGTTAATTTTTCAATATAAAAAAGAGTATTAGACTAGCCCGCACTTACTAGATTAAAATGAACAAAATTTAAAAAAAAAATTAAAACCGACTCCAAAAAAAGCACTAAAAAGAAAAAAATAATTTTCACTTATTTAATCTACGACCACTCAATTTTTTTAGGTCGGCGCCCAATTTAATTTAATAAATAACCTCCTCTTTTTTGAAGTGGGTAAAAAAACGCAATAATGAAAAAAAAATACCCTGAATATCATCTGTCATCGACCAAATCCGCTTCCAGGAAATGGTGGGGGTAGTCGCCGGGCTTTCAACGCATGGTAGAAACGGCCTGGTAATGAGGGCGTTCTGTAGTTAAATTTATATCCGGTAGATGGCGAATGTAAAGTACCTTTTTCTCGCAAGTGAAGTTTGACAGTTGTACTGTTATGTATAGCTGGTTAAGACCGTTTATGTTACATACAAATGCAAATGCAAATATTGAGAAATCGAGAAATTGTTTTCTTATCAGTTTTTTTTTAGTCTTAGTTATAAGTTGTTTAATCATATTTTTTCCATTATTTTAAATTAAATTGGGCGCCGACCTCAAAAAATGGAGTGGTCGTAGATTAAATAAGTGAAAATTATTTTATTCTTTTTAGTGCTTTTTTTTTTTGGAGTCGGTTTTAATTTTTTTTTAAAATTGTGTTTATTTTTTACTTTTTACTTACTTCAGTTATCTATCGACATTTATTTAAACAATTATGGGTAGGCCGACAAAAAAAGCTGCTTGTAAGAAGAAGAACCGTTTGCTAGAAACGGAAGATTTAAGAAAGAAGCGACTTGAAAAAGTGAGAATAAGGATGGCTCAAATTCGTCATATAGAGTCTACGACTCAACGCAAGGAAAGGCTGGCTAAAATGCGAAAATACATGAAAAACAAATTATGTAAAGAGTAAACTAAGAGATGTAAACTAAGTTTGAATTACATAGAAGTGCAAAGATTGAGATCTCTTCCACGTGATGAAAATAATAAATGTCATTAAGTCGGAACCCCAGAGTATAGTATGTTTTTCGAAAAAAAACTGCTGCCAAGTTTTTATTATAATATTCTTTCGCAAATAGTTATTATTATTTAATTTGTGTTTGATGTTTTTTTTTTCTTGCTTTGTACTTGATGGTTTTTATATTATATATAGTGACATATCATGCTGAGGAGATATGCGCGTACGTACATAAAAATAATAATAGCCATAATTGGCAAAAAAATATAGGGCCAATGTTGATGCAGTCTAGGATGGGACCACCGGGGCATCGACCTCTTTCGAATAAAAAAAATATCATCAAAATCGGTCCATATGCTGAGGAGTTATGAGGGGACAAACATAAAAAAAAACATACAAACGGGTCGAATCTATAACCTCCTCCTTTTTGAAGTCGGTTAAAAAATAATGAATTCAATACGATAAAGAGTTTCCGAGATAAAAATTCACAAGTACAGCTCGGTTTCATGAAAATAGGCAAAAATTGAACAAATTCAAAACCAGCAAAGTGATAACTGAAATCCCCTCCTAATATTTCAGTTTGAACAAAATCCTTGACATCGAGTGTAAAAAGTGATCGATTTGCCGTGGAATGACGCTAAATAGAATAAGAATCCTATGAGCCTCTATTCCTCGACTTGTCCGCCATTCATTGTGCATGGCGCGTGCCGCAATGGCCAATAAGATTCGACTCTCTGTCAAATCTCTATGGGAAGGACGTTGGGTTCGCGCTCTGGAAGAGGATAGCAATATGCACCCGACAAGGACAACGATTACTCTAGGCCCATAGCTAAGTAGTCGAAAGTCATTGGCCAAGCCGTAGGGAGCCGCGTAGGGCAAGCACCAATCGCGAGCCTGGTGTAGTCGATTTAGTCGATTTAGTTGCGACATACAGCGGGGGGAGCATACGGCACGTGCCGAGGTCCCGGGCGTCACCCGGGCCATGCAGCCAGTGAGTGTACAAACATTCGGAGAGCGGGAGTTCCCCCAGAGCTGATCATGCCGCCCGGTATGACCGCATCTCTTTCCCCTGCGCTGCCTCGGGGTTAGAGAGCCCCCCTTCAACGGCCGAGGCCGAGGAGAGAGGGATGACTTGCCAACTGGTCCAGAGGACCATACCCTCTACCCTGCACGGCCTGGGAAGACGGGCCTCCCCCCAGGGGGGAGGGAATGACTATGGATGGCCGCCTCCTCATGGTACACATTAACCCGCCAGGATTCTACCCCGTTTCTCGGGTACGCGTCCGCTTTTTATAGGCCCGGGCCAGCTTGCGGACGGACCGTACTCGCGGGGGTGACCATCAACAAGGGAGGGCGATCCCTACCTAAGACGCACGCATAGGTGCGCCAGAGTCATTATGCGTTGCGCAAGCCACCCTCTCCGGTCTTGACGGTACCAGCCCGTCGCTAAATAGATTCGCGGTATATGGAACCGTGTCTCGACGCCGCTCTACCAGGTCTCCTATCAACCCCGTAAACTCGCTTTTATTCGTCGTCCTGAACCCGGAGTAGCCAGGTCCCCTTCACGTTCCCGCTGGGAGCACCATAGGCTGCGCGGGCACGCGCATACCATACCTCCAGCTTGCTAGGGTGACGGCTTGTTTACCCTTATAAGGCTAGCTATCCCACCCTTCTACTCCCCCTCTCCCCCCGTTGACTCAACGCCCTAGTACTCCCCCCCCCCTTATTCCTGTTTCCTGAGACTTCCCACAGCTATCCTACACTGCAACCCTACCCCATTGTCCCCCCCCCCCCTCGACCTACACACTTCAATCCTAAGATTATAGTATTTTAAGACAAGGATCCCCACGGCAAGAGGGCCCTAGGGACGCACCCCCCCCCCACCCATTCCCAAATTAAATCAAGTCTTGATCAAACATTGCGAGATCTGATAGCGAGGCACGGTCCCGAAGGGGGGCGGTCACCACCCGCCCCTAGCAGCACTCCGCATTCCTAAAGAGGTGTGTAAAAGCCGGTACGCCGGTATCGCTTAAGTGCTTGGAGCACTGGAACTATTCTTACTTTCTTACTCTTGGCACCGCTACCCTTCCGCGGTCCCGGATCGAGCTTCCCAAGGCCCACTGGACCACGGTCGGAATAGCTGCCTAACCATTCTGCCCTCATTGGCTGCCTTTCTGTTGGAGATATGAG
Source organism: Andrena fulva (assembly GCA_946251845.1). Lineage (NCBI taxonomy): Eukaryota > Metazoa > Arthropoda > Insecta > Hymenoptera > Andrenidae > Andrena > Andrena fulva. Next base: position 41,345,845 of record OX276327.1, read on the forward strand.
GGGGGCCCCTGCCTCCGCCCCCCCCCCCCCCCCGGTGAACCACGCCGTGGGGTAACGGTCCCCTTCGAATCGTGGCTCCAGCCTCCTTCTCAGTCTACTTCCGAGTCACTGACCGAGAAGGGGGCCAGCGTGAAGGTCCTCCCGTTCCGGCGGAGATGAGCCTTAGGTGTATTTCCATGGGTTCACCTCCTCCAGGAAACTCGCAATCTTGTCTATACACAGCTTGCTAACCTCGTCTGGTCTAATTACTTCCATGCCAAATATCCTTCTCCGGGTTTCCATTGTACGTGGACACTCGCACAGAACGTGCACAGAGTCCTCCTTGCTAACTTCGCATAGCGAAAACATTTCCGTTTCACTAGCCATAATCCTATGTAAGTGAGCATTCAGTGGTGCATGCCCACTTAGAATGCCCACCACATTCCTTGCTTCGACCCTTTCCATTCCTATTAGTTTCCTGGCCCTGTCCCTTTTTGGTTCAGGGCCCAACAACAGCTTCGCCGTCGCACAGTCAGTCGTATCCTCCCACTTTCTTTTCCTAGTCTTATCCCTCCATTCTCTGATAACGGCCTTGAAGGCCACATCAGCTATCGGGGGGATCGCCTCGTCCATCCTGGGAGCCATGCTTGACCCTGCCCTAGCTAGTCGATCTGCCCTCTCATTACCCGCTGTCCCCTCATGTCCTGGTACCCAATATATGGTAATCTTGGCTCCTCTTTTCCCAAGCTCGTTCAATGCTATTCTGCATTCCAATGCCAGCTGAGACACATACATACTCCTACTCAGTGCTTTGATAGCGGCTTGGCTATCCGTACATATCGCTATCCTACTATTGTTTCGATTTTCTCTGACCATTCCAATGGATTCCCTACCGCCTACCGCTCTTCTCCGGTCTCTCTCTTCCTCCTCCTCCTCGTCGAACTCTTTTTGAATACTCCGAACGCATTCTAGGATGGCAACGATTTCCGCCTGGAACACCGTCGCATATCTGCCCAGTCTCCTTGTTCCCCACTTCCTCACATCGTTTTCCTTACACCATCCTGACCCTGCCAGCCCGTCCTTCCTCTTTGATCCGTCTGTGTACCAGACCGAGTCATGACTGTTCCTGATCTTTTCCTCGTTCCAATCCTTCCTATCGTCGATCGCCACTTCGAACTCCATGTCGAACACATACTTCTTCACTATTAAGTCCCTAGGCATGGTCTTCATCTTATTCAGCTCTTGACCTCCTTCCTCCTCCAATATCCAACTGTGGCGCTTCTCATTACCTCCAGTCCATTGATCCCAGCTCTGCAGTCTCAACATCGTCCTCATCGCGAGCTCCTTCACTCTTACCTCCAGTGGTGGTAGGTTCCCCTAGAATTTCCAGCGCCCTAGTTGGCGTGGACCTCATCACGCCGAAAATCCTTCTAAGCGCTGCGCCCTGGACTTTGTCCAATTCAGCCTTATGCGTAGCCATATTTGCTGTTCTCCACCAGATCCCTGCTCCAAAAGTCACCCGGGGGATTACTATCGCTTCATATACCCATTTCATCGTGACCGGTGTCAGTCCCCAGGTCGGTCCGACTGCTCTGCACATCATATTCAGATTGTTTTTGGCCCTGCGAGTCTGTTAGCGGACGTGATCTCCCCACGTTAGCGTCTCATTGATAGTGATCCCTAGGTACCTCACCTTCTTTGATAGTTCCAGCCACCGACCTTGATATACGATCCCTCCGTATTCTGGTCTTCTGTTCTTATTCGCTATCCGGATCAACTTCATTTTGCTCGGATTCACCGATAGACCATTATTCGCACACCATGCTTCCAGTGCATCCAATGCTCTCTGCAAAGTTATCTCCACCACCCCTATATCTTTGTTCGAGGCCATGAATACCACATCATCCGCATACGCCGACGTGGTGACTCCGCAGTTCTCAAGGGTGTACAACAGATCATCCACCGCCAGACTCCATAAGAGCGGCGATAGAATCCCTCCTTGCGGACATCCTCTGTTGACCACCCCCGCCGCTGTAGTCTCACCCCTGCTGGTCTGGACCTTCCTCGTGGACAGCATCTGCATGATCCATTCCACTATGGTGTCGCTGACCGCAAACTTCCTTAGCGCATTTATGATGACCTCCGTGAGGGTTCTGTTAAACTCTCCTTCGATATCTACAAAGCATGCCATCGTCACTAGCTTTTCTTTGTTTGCTATCTCGACTGCTATCTGTTGATCCCCGTGCTTGATCCTTCCAAGGATAAAAAATACGTGCACGAGATAGCTAGTCAGCAGAAATAGCTGAGATAATCTGGCCGCAATGAATTTCATCGCGACGCGATTGCGGGGTCCCGCTAGGCACGACACCAGCTGCTAGTGATGCAGTTCCGAAAGACTGTTCCGTTTAATCGGCTGTTCAAAGAGGGTGCGTTATACGAGACGAAGCCGGGACAGAATCTTGGCGATTACTGCTTCCAGAAGTGAAATAAACTTCGGAGGTTGGACATCAAGTATCCCTTATGAGTAGTTGGTGGATATGGTCATCGGGGGTATTCCTGATGATGGGGTCGCGTGTGCAGTGTTTTCAGCTTAGTATAGGGACGCGAACGCTTTATATGCGTTCATGAACAGCATGAGTGATATGCCTCATCGTGGGGGTTACAAAGGAGCCCCGGAACCTAGCACATGGAGACTGCCGAAAGGTTAGAGGAGGGAGAAATGAGAACAGATCGTCAAATGCTACAATTGCGGAATTGCAGGGCACTTCGCTAAGGAGTGTAGAAGATGGCGAAACGTTCGGCAACGGAAGGATGATGGTCCTATTAGAGAGGTAAATACTGTAGAAAATAATAATTCATTAATGAATCTGTTTGACCTTAACATTCGAGTTAATGGGAAGCAAGTTAAGAGTCTCGTTGATACTGGTAGCGCATATACTGTGATACATTCTTCTGTGGCGAAGAAATTTGGCATTGCAACAAGAATAGTTGCAGATGCGCTGTTGGGAGTATTTGCGGGAGAAACGGTGGTGATGAATCAAATGGTACATGTCAACATTTGTACAGAAAATATAGCCCCGTTCGTTGATTCGTTTACCGTCCCTGACGATATATGCAACATAAAATCATACTGGGACGGGACTTATACTGTCCGTAAATCAAACGCGAAAGACGGGTAATATTCAATGAAGTAGATGTAGATTGTTTTCGAGAGCAAAAGGAAACCGACGTACGCAACTAGCGAGGCCTCAGACGGGAACAAAGCGCCTGTTTCTTTTCCGGGTGATTTTGTAGCCGAAAAAGGGAACCTCGGGCGATGGGACTGGAACCCAAGATTTGTGGGTGCTCTGTGCACTGGCCAGCCATGTTACCAATTCCCCCAACGCTGACTCTCTGATGTCAGTCTTTTCCGAACTCTATATGTACCAAAACCAACGGGGCGCTACCTATGTGCCAATCCATAGGCCGTTCCCAAACGCCGAATGGCTACACTTTATAGGCTAATAAACTTTCCATATACCGAAAATCGTACACGCACGCACTGAGTGTCCTTACTGCCATCTGAATCTACAAATTTGGGGGCACAGCCGGGGTCAAGAGCATCAAGTATCTGAGACTACAATAGCAGTGCATGTAGACGACGGGTGAGAAAGTGCTAAGTGTTGAGTAGACATTTGCGTGACGACGATACCGTGCGACACCGTTTGCCAAGTACTGCCGAACTGAAAGACGTCTTAAGAGATTGTGTTTTGCAGACTGAAGGTGTGAAAGACAATCTTATAGCACAACTGAAGTACGATCCCATGTGCCAATGAGCCCGGACTGTGCGCAAAAGCCCGGTGAATACTGCGAGTGACGAAGCAGGGCAAGACCGACGTGAATTGAGCATCCTGCGTCGAGAAAAGGCGAGGATGGAATGGGAGCTGGTATGTGCAAGGCGTGCACTCGTATTAATGCGAGTCCCGCGACGTTCCCCCGAGCCGGAACAGACGCATTCAACGACAGCAAACGTATGCAGAGTAATGGGTGTAAATGTGGCTGAACTGCTTAGCTACGTTGATGGCAAATCGGAGGAATATCCGAGTTGGGCAAAACAAGTAAAAGTGCTACAAAATACGTATCGATTGGGTGATGATGAGACAAGAGCCCTCGTAGAAATGAGGCTGCGAGGAAAAGCTGCGAGACTAGGTGCACTCGCGGCCCGAATTCATCGAATTAAACGTCGACGAGCTGCTTACGAAGTTCGAGCACACGTTTCATCACCGGCCCTGCACGATTCTTCTCTGCAAGCGATTTGAAGATCGCGTGTGGGAAAGACGATTCCTTTGAAGGCTACTTATATGACAAGGTCATAAAAGCGAATTGCATACGATAGATGTCGAAAGTGAATTGGTTGAGAACATACCCGACCAATCGCCGAGGGTGCAAGTGAGGATACATCGCTTCAACACCCTAGAAGCGCTGTTGCGAGCTTTCGAGCAGCTGACGGTGGCTTCCCCCGGAGGGCTACGCGGGGAACGCATGCGGGACGAAGCAGAAAGATGCAGCATCAGCAAGCGGAGGCGGCCAACGAACCGACGGTGGACCATTCAGGAAGGAGACGAGGAAGTGTTTAAATTCTAATGTAGCGGGTCATCTCAGCGCGGACTGTTCGTCGAGGCCTTGCAGCCTGAGGTGTTTCCGGTTCGGTCAGCATGGATATTAGGGCGCCCCGAAAAGTGCGGGAAAGTTGTGTCTTGAAATCAATAACAACTGTGCAAAATTTCAGCCCTGTGAATTAATATCTTCTGTTCCGGCAAGAGCCTTGAAATTTCGAAATTTAATTAAAAGTATAAAAATGACCTTGCGGCCCTTCGCCTACCCTATGGCAACAAAGTGAGTCAGAACTCACCACGTGAAGGCGCCTGCATGTGGAGTTTCTCCCCAGCCCACCCTAACCACTCTACCTTGAGGATTAGAAGGCGACATTTGATAAAAATGTTCTAATCGCGAAAGGAGAATCGGAATCGGGTTTATAGACTTGATGAAGTGGAAACATGAGATTGTACTCAAAGGCAGGCATATGACTGCGCGACTCAAGGGTGGCCCGAATAAAGCGATTCCTTGCGTCGACTCCAATTACTTTGCTGGATGCCTCTGTTACGAGCTTTACCATTAGTTCCACAGCCTGAGTGTGGGAAGGGTATGCCTCGAAGTCCCATCATTTGAGGATCTCGCAGATTTCAACAGAGTCCAGTATAGGTGGTAAAGTTATTGGACATTCGCCCCAATTGATCAAGTCGGCATAATCGGTAGCATCCAAATTTAACGAAGCTGGAGAATATTTTCGGATTTCTACCGACTTCAGTTTTTCACGTGCTGCCAGCACTCTACACACAGTAGGTTTGTGACGAAGTCACGTCACGCACCATCCGAACGCGCGGTACCGAAAACAAAGGCCTTAGTTCGCGCCGCGGTGTCTCTCGCGAGCGAAGATTCGCGGCCTGCGCGTATAAGGCCCGCGGCGAGCGAGATTGACAGCTCTTGTCCCGCACGCATTAGCAGTTCACGCTGCCGTATCGTACGTTCGAGAGACTCTATATTTTTGGACAGCCGTGAGGTGTGTCAGTATCGGCCTATCGCCATACTGTACCATTACCAGCCTCGTACCGATATAGGCCGAGAGCAATCTTGTGCCCTACCCTGTCGAAGAGGTATCTCTGCGCCCAGTAGGCTGGAGGCCTACTGCACTTCGAACCTCTAATATACGATCGTACGGACGCGCCTCTTAAGGCCGCCAAGAGCAGAACGTTCTCTATACCGCATCCTCGTTCCTACGACTCGCCGAAAACTCGCCGCCGTCGCGAAACGACGCGCCGTACCGCCGTAGCTCTTCCGTCGCGCTCGGAATTCATACACAAACACAATTTGCAGTATACACCTTAGTGAATAAACACTATTATTTATTTCAACCACAGCTTTGCTCATTCGCCGAACCCTGCCTCACCGACTGAGTCGGCAACCTATCCCTTCTCCGTCCCACCGGTAATCGTTCCGCAACCAAACACGATTGCAGGTTCTCTGATGCCTGCCATCGACAGTTGTCTCTGTCATCAGATAACATAGCCAAAAGTACGTTTTCTGGTAAGGCGAAGTATGCATTATTTGAAATTACCTTATCATTGATTGACATGTATTTCTTGGCTAAGTAACGTGAGGATTGTATAATATTCTTGCGAGCACCCTATGGATAAGAACCCATGGCCTGCTGGTGCTCGCGACAGAGGTAAGAAAACAAGCGAGAAGGCGATCGGATCGATCGCCTGTCAAGCTGTCATTCTAGAGCCAGACGCCATCGCGAGCAGACGGATCGAGATTACAATATTGCTGTATATTTGAGATTACGTTCCATTTATTGTTCTGGTTCACGTGGTATTCCTTCTACTTTATATTAAAGAATTGTTATGGCTAACCGAACCAACCCCGTTACCCAAAAATATAACAATATAATATAATATAATATATTTGGCTATGTTAACTGTTAAAGCGTTGGAAGGTTGGAAAGCGTCGAAGGCGAAACAGATTCGCGTGAAGAGCAAACATTATTATTAGCGATCGATTACAAAGGATTCGATTCGGATATTAGATTTCGTTTTCTATCACGGAAAGCACTCGCGTGGATAGGAGGATGTCCCTACTCATTCGCGATATACGATCGGTAGCTCATCCGAACATATACGACCCGAGTGAACCTACAAGAGCGCGGGAAATTGAAACATGAACAAACGCGCACGTACATCTTAACATTAACTGATGACAGGGACAACATCAGAGAACTTGCTGTGCGTAGCGTGCTGGCAGCACCTGAGAAACTAATGTCGGTAGAAATCCGAAAATGTTCCCCAGCTTCGTTGAATTTTGACGCTACCGATTATGCCGACGTAATCAATTAGGGCGAATGTCCAATAACTTCACCACCACACTGGACATTGTTGAAACTATCTCCTTAAAAAGAAATGCTGAGGGAGGGAGAGATCCCCAAGTCCTAGGACTTCGAGGCATACCCTTGCCACACTCAGGCTGTGGAACTAATGGTAAAGCTCGTAACAGAGGCAACCAGAAAAGTAATTGGAGTCGACGCAAGGAATCGCTTTATTCGGGCCACCCTTGGGTCGCGCAGTCATATGCCCGCCTTTGAGTACAAATCTCATGTTTCCACTTCATCAAGTCTATAAACCCGACTCCGAGTCTCCTTTCGCGATTAGGACATTTCGCCTTCTAGTCCACAAGGTAGGGTGGGCTGGGGAGAAACTCCACTTGCAGCCACCTTCATGTGGTGAGTTCTGACTCACGCTGTTGCCATAGGGTGGGCGAAGGACCGCAAGGTTATTTTTATACTTTTTACTCAAATTTCGAAATTTCAAGGCTATTGCCGGAACAGAAGATATTAACACACAGGGCTGAAATTTCGCACAGTTGTTATTGGTCCCAAGCGACAACTTTCCCGCCCTAAGGCCTAACGCTACGATCATTCTCATTTTTTTCGCGACGGCCTAGTGGACATGTCGTTCCGGAATAGTAATGTAACTGGTAATGGAATTGTCACGTTCCAGCCCCGCCATGACATCGAGACTGTTAGTGCTCGCCAGCGTGACCAGAGATCTAATCTTCCAAACAGGGCTACAGCCGATGGTCCCTGCCCCAACACGCTAACGGAACCGAGAGTAATAAACTTGAAACTTGTATACATACGAAAGAGACTGGGATCTGACTACTTACGAGAAAAACTTTGGGAGGTTACACCTCTGGAGGCACTGGCGAGCACTAACAATCGCGACCCCATGGTGGGGCTGGGACATGGCACAATTACCCACAATGCAGTTGTGTAAGACAGTAAGGCTGAACAATATTGATGTAATGTCCATAATAGATACCGCGAGCGATCTGCATCTGATGAGAGCGTCGTGTTACGTAAGAGTGGGGCGTCTGGTCTGCGGGGTAGAGAAATGAATTTCTCGGGCGTTGGAACAAACGGCCATAAGACATTGGGAAGATTTTTACCGAGCGTTACCATCGACGAGAAAATATTTATAAAAAATCGAGATTAACGTGGTTTGGGACGTCTTGCTGAAATATGATTTGCTATTGGGGGCTGACTTTTTAAACACGGTCATGTTAATTAAGAATGGAAATAGGGGAAATATGGATTGATAAAATTCGCGAGATCGTCGCTGATAGCGATATCACCGACAACCAGGGTTGCCAAGGATTCTTTGTGGTCAAACACCTACAGGAGTGGTGGTAATGTGTGCGTGAACTGACGCTAGCGCCAAGGCAGCCAAGTGACCCCAACGCGAAGCCAACCACGGCAAACCAGCGTCGACAATCTATTTCCCGGCTGAACGGCCCTAAAGGCTGCCGTACGGCTGCCGTTCCAATACGTCATCCGTTAAAACTGCAACCTACGCGCGCGCGAACAGACGAAAATGGCAACACCGCCTCAAGGACGCATTCTACCACAACCATTCACCGGCCCGGCGTTCAGAGGGTTGCCAGCGACCGCTGGACAACAGTGTTGCCCGGGCTTCGAAAATTTTAGGATGGTCTCTTTCAAATTAACGTCGCGAAGAGCTGTGCGGAATTTCCCGGCTCAGGTAAGCGAGCCGCGCGCTCCGCTTTTATGATTGGTTTACTACTCGCACCCCAGATTACTGTAATGAGGTTTGAAAACAATGTCGACTGGTCTCGTACCCGTCTTAATTTCAAAAATTTTAACTACGACAGGGTTGACCGCGGCGCTATACCCCTGTACGGAGAGATTTTTCGCCACCTGCGTGTAAAAGCCACAATAATGGCGCATCGTTCCAAAAAATGACATTAACGGAAGCCGGTATAGGCGTGGCGTTGAGTAGCTAAAAGGTTAAAACATATAGACACAAAAATTGTAGAAAAAAATTCAAACACCGCTACAATCAAAGACACGTCCCATTAGTTACCCGTTACGTCCGATCTATGCATGCACTGCATTAAGGATAATTATAAAAAAGAAAACCAGAACAATAGATTCTGAGGTTTGCAGAACTAACGCATAATTGAATAAAAATTTAATTTCTCAATTTATGAAAGTAATGATCCAGAAACAATTAGCCTATTGCTTATCAACACCATGATTTTTAAAAAGAGCATTAAATACAGTATCAAATAAACCGTTTGCAAAAGCTTTTCACAACAATTATGGTTAAAAAATGGATAAAAGAAAAATTAAGTAAACGTAAAATATTTTAAACTAGGTATCCATCATGAAGATGGAATAATTATTCCTCATTTTGCGGCACAAATTGCATTCCGATATCGTTTATAGTTCAAAAGTTATACGAAAAAGGCCCCAAATTCTACAACCCGGGCCGGGAAAATTCAAATAGCTCTTGGCGACGTTAATTTGAAAGAGACCATCCTAAAATTTTCGAAGCTCGGGCATCACTGCTGTCCAGCGGACGCTGGCAACCCCCCGAACGCCAGGTCGGTGAATGGTTGTAGTGGAATGCGCCCGTGAGGCAGTGTTGCCATTTTCGTCTGTTCGTGCGCGCGCAGGTTGCAGTTTTAACGGATGACCCTGTATACCACGGCGCATGCGCGTTGCGGACGATTGCGGTTCTATACCTCTCTCGCTCGCGTACGATGTTGGCGACAGTTTCGGCCTCTCAATGAGCTCTCCATATACATATATATGCTCTAAGGGCAACACAGGAACAATCGTCGTGGCGCCGAAATTGTACGTGGGGCACTCAATACAGGGTACTCGCTACAATCTATGTTTCCATCATATCTACTCTAGTCCATTATGTTATTGAGACACACACGTGCAGAAATCACACAAAACACAGTATCACACCACACCCAAAATATAAAAAAAAATATCAGATCCCCCGCATTAAAACTTGTAAAAAATAAAAATAAAAAAGAACACAAACTAACCCGGGGGAACCACGTGACGTGTGGAGAGTATAATATGTGTGGAGCAGACAGGCGAAGGAAATAGACGAAAAGTGAGGCAAAAGTGCGCAGCAAATTACGAGGTCGGGTGGAAAACGAGAGGATTGGACAAGGTTCCGGTGGACAGTATAAGCAGTAGTTAATAAAGGGTCAAAGGGTGAGAAAGAAGGTGTGAAACGGGTGGAAGAAGTAATATATGTAGCAAGGATAAGTGACATCTAGGGGGAGCGAGAGAAGTAAGAGGACAAAGCGGAGGCAGTAGTAGGTAAAGAAGAGCGGTGACTCTAATGAGCAAAGCAGGCGCAGGCGGGGAAGGGAAAAAGGAAGCGTAAGGAAAGGGAAGACCATCTTTGGCAGAACAGCTGGAAAGACAAAGAGCCGACAGCGAAGGCACGATAGTGGACTCATTTAAGAGGAAACGGGAGGACGTGGAGGAGCAGAACAGGTTAACGGCCGAAAAGGAAATTGAAGAAGAACTCTTAAAAGCGAGGAAAGTACGGAGCCCCCCCCCCCCCCCCCCCCAGAAGAAAACAGTGGTAACTGAAGGAACTGCGGAAACGCCGGACAGCCAGAAGACAGAGGAGGAAAAAGAAATGGATTCGGCAAAATTTGATAGATTTTTAGAAGTTGTGCTGGCAGTTAAGAAGGATATGGAAGAGCTGAGAAGAGATAATAAAGATCCGAGGCAGACTAATAAAGGGCTGAGCCAGGGAATGCTGGACCTGAGGGGCGAGTGGAAGAGGATGGATGAGATATGGGAAACGGACAGGAAGGAAATGAGAGGAAGGATAAAAGTACTGGAGGCCAAGAAGGATCAGACAGAGAGGCTGACAGGAAGATTGGAGGGGCTAGAAAGGAAGGAAGAGGCTAGAGAAAGAAGGAAGAGGAAATAATTTTCCCTAAGGGGAGAAGATTGACCGTGTAAAGAGACGCCGAAGGATGCGGTGGAGTATGTGTTGAGGCACGAATTGCAGATAGAGGTGGAAATCGAGGAAGCATACTGGGTAGGAATGGGAGAGAAAAGAAGATTACTGATAGCGAAGATAAGGATCTGGCAACAGAAAAGAGAAGTAATAATAAAGAAGAATAAATTGAAAGATAAGAGGCTCGTTTATTGACAATGACCTGTAGAAATTGGAAAGGCAGATACAAAGAAATATTAAAGATATTGCCAAAGCGGAAAGAGAGCAAGGGGCAAAGGTAAAAATTGGGTACAGGAATGTAAATTTTTGGACCCGCCAAAGCCCTGTGAACCTCTACATTATTAGAGGATTGCAGAGCTTACAAGGACAACGAAAGCGCGACAAAAGGCAGTACCAACAACCGTTTCGAATTGAGAAAAGAATAAAAAATCAAAGAGAAATAGACACAATTAAAATAGTGACAGAAGGTTCGGAGTTGCTTTCTTTCCTGATTATTGCCGTATGAAATTATTTGAACTTTCTCTGCATCAGTTTAGGCGAACTCTCTTGGGTTGACCGACGAAGACGGCAGTCTCACTAAATTTTTCGAACGCAGTACAGGGTCATCCGTTAAAACTGCAACCTACGCGCGCGCGAACAGACGAAAATGGCAACACCGCCTCACGGACACATTCCACTACAACCAGTCGCCGGCCTGGCGTTCGGAGGGTTGCCAGCGACCGCTGAACAGCGGTGATGCCCGAGCATCGAAAATTTTAGGATAGTCTCTTTCAAATTAACGTCGCAAAGAGCTATTTGAAATAGCCCGGGTTGAAGAATTTCGGGGCTTTTACGTATAACTTTTGAACTATAAACGATATCGGAATGCAATTTGCGCCGGAAAATGAGGAATAATTATCCCCTCTTAATGATGGATACCAAGTTTAAAATATTTTACGTTTACTTAATTTTTCTTTTATCAATTTTTTAACCATAATTGTTGTGAAAAGCTGTTGCAAACGGTTTATTTGATACTGTATTTAATGCTCTTTTTAAAATTCATGGTGTTGATAAGCAATAGGCTAATTGTTTCTGTATCATTACTTTCATAAAGTGAGAAATTAAATTTTTATTCAATTATGCGTTAGTTCTACAAACCTCAGAATCTATTGTTCTGGTTTTCTTTTTTATAATTGTCCTTAATGCAGTGCATGCATAGATCGGACGTATCGGGTAACTAATGAGACATGTCTTTGATTGTAGCGGTGTTTGAATTTTTTTCTACAATTTTTGTGTGAATGTTTTAACCTTTTAGCTACAACGCCACGCCTATATCGGCTTCCGTTAATGTCGTCTTTTGGAACGATGGCCATTATTGTGGCTTTTACACGCAGTTGGCGAAAAATCTCTCCGTACAGGGGTATAGCGCCGCGGTCAACCCTGTCGTAGCTAAAATTGTTGAAATTTAGACGGGTACGAGACCAGTCGACATTGTTTTCAAACCTCATTACAGTAATCTGGGGTGCGAGTAGTAAAACAATCATAAAAGCGGAGCGCGCGGCTCGCTTACCTGGGCCGAGAAATTCCGCACAGCTCTTTGCGACGTTAATTTTAAAAAGACCATCCTAAAATTTTCGAAGCTCGAGCATCACCGCTGCCCACCGGTCACTTTCCGAACGCCGCCGGGCGGGTGAATGGTTATATAGTAGAATACGTCCGTGAGGCGGTGTTGCCATATTCGTCTGTTCGCGCGCGCGTAAGTTGCAGTTTTAACGGATGACCCTGTATAACCATGGCAACGGCGAATCCCCGTCGACGATATCGGCGCATGCGGACCGCGGGCGATTGGGATTCTATACCTCCCTCGCTCGCACCAGCTCGCATGATATCTTTCTCCCTCGCAAGATATTGGTCGCCAGCCTACTCCACAGAAGACATGGAGCATAGGCATTGAGACCTACAATAAGACAGGCCTGCCCCATCGGGTGCAAATACCTCCTGAAGTTCTGGGACCCGGGCAACAGCCGAGCGCGGGACTGGTTACGTTGCTAACCACAGCATGGGTTGCGGGAGAACTGCATGAGTGCGCGGCCGTCCATGCAGGCTCGACCACCATGCAGTTCTCTCACAAATTTCGCAACGGGTAGCAATGGAACAATCCCGCGCTCGGCTGTTACCCGGGTCCCAGAAATTCAGGAGGTATTTGCACTCGATGGGGCAGGCCTGCTCTAAGATGTTGCCGGCCGCCTCACAGTGGTCCGAATCACCGAAAACGTGATAAAATCTTTACGTTTACATTTCACCCTTCATCATTATGAAGATGGTCATTCCAGTGGTTTTTTGGGGTCGCAGAATCTGATTCCGAGGTCAAAATTTTTATTAGATTAAAACTAAGCCCTGTAGGGGGGAGGAAATGTTGATAAAATAATGTTATGTTTTGTTTAACAGTACTGTCTGATATGATTACGTTATTTGAAGTTAACTACGGCATCAAGTTTAGAAAAATTAACAGAGATAGCGTTTTTATGAGAGAAACAGGTATTGAGCGCGCGAAAAGTAAGAAGTCAATCATTTGTATAAATTCACACTTGAGATATTGAAAATGTTTTTATTTATCCATAATATGAAATTGTGCATTCATTCGATGTTATTGAAATATATAAAAAGTTACAAATAACTGAAATATAAGAAATTATGTGATGGTCGTATTTAATCGCGAGTTACATTTTTTGGAATCGACGGGCACCTTTGAAACTTATATTATTTGATAGTCTATAGTATAAGGAAAGTATGTGCAAAAGGAGAAGTTGCACTGTTTTGCGAATTCCGAGTAATAATCAATGATGCTGACAGCAATCGGGCCGCTTGCGCGGAAACGGAAACTCTGTCTTCTAAGTGTATTAAACTAGAAGTGAGCCCCCGAGTATGCATTGGTGGCCCTTTTTATACTTCGAAATGGCCTTAGAAAGTGTGGAGACCTGCGTGCCTTCAATTGAATATCAGTTTTCTTGGAGAACCTCGGCTGCACCATTACCACTGCAGGAAACGGTGACCCCGCCGAGCCATGTGTATTCTAGACACCCGAAAAAAATAAACGTCTTCTTTTCGCATGGACTCCTTATTCTACAGTTTTCGTTTCGGCATCTACAAAACATTAAACATTTCTACTAGAATTGCTTGAAAACCGATAAAAGATAATTCACTCCTGTAACTATTCATGTTTCAGCCCTTTTTATTTCAAATAACAAATTTTTAGAAAATCGATCTCAATTTCCTTTAGAGTTTCGGGAACGAAATTAGGACACCTCCTGGGCACGAAAATTGGAATTTGCGCAGTTTTAACATGGTGATCGCTCTAACAGACCACGCGAGTGATGGTCACCAAAGTTAGTGCGCATAAGAAACTACAAGATATGCCCGAAAAAGTACCACAACTTCGAATTCGAAATAATATTCACTCCTACGAGTAACGTGATATCATACTGAAGTCTGTAAAACCTTGTCTTCTCCTTCGCAAACGCACAAACACGTAACCTGTTACTTGCAAGTCTGTCAGAATACTGGCGTATACTAAGGTCGGGGCCAGATATATTGGCCGGTGAATTCGTTTTCGCGAGCAGCGATTGAGGAGAAATCAACCACCACCATCTGCCGATCGCGGATTTGTCAGTTGGAGTTGCGCGGCCGTCTCAGGGTATGGTGGGATAACGGGAACGCTGTACGGCTCCGCCTGAACCTATCCGTTTGGCTGTTATTTATTCTTAACGTAATAGTTGTGTGCGTTACGAAGCTATGCGTAGACCAATACGAGATGAAGTTATCGAGAAGGAATCAATGTTCTGACCAATAAAGCTCTTGAATTTTTTCGGAGCAAACGCACACCTATTCTGATGTGTGTATTTCTACGCTGACAGCTCGGTTTGGCCTACACGACAGAAGCTTGGTACTATCCCCACCACTTCTGGCTCACTCTTGTTCTGCGAAGGCGAGAGCAAGATGGAACGAGAGCGAGTCAGAAAACGTTGAGAATAGGAGCATAGTGGTAGGCAAACGGTGTGGTGGGAGAATACCCCTCACGAAACTCACTGGCCAATATATCTGGCCCCGACCTTAATGCAACATTTACCATCAGATGACACTGAAAATTCAACCATAGGAATCGAGAAATGCAGGGGGACGAAATTAGACGCCGCCACAGTACCACGTCCTGTACAAAAACCTAGCCAAAAGTCAAAAATTTTTTCCTGACTTTTACAAATCCATGTATTGCATTTCATTTATGACTTATCAAAGCATGATTTTTCACTAATACCAATTTTTATTGTACGATCCTCTTAGAGATATGCGATCTCAAAGTTGCTAGTGTTATGATCTGGAACTTTTAGATCAGAATTGAAAGTAAATCTTACATTGAATGTGGAACTATGATCCTTTTTTTTCTGTGCTGGTAACTACCCGACATGCTCTAAGTTAATATCGATTCTGGTATTATTGGTTTATTTCACTTTTTACAGCTATGGTAGAGGAGAATACACGATCTATATATTTTTTTTCTTCGCCTAAGCAAATAGTTATGTATCAAGCGTCATCAAGCGGCAATTTTTGTTGCAAAATGAAGTTTGGAGGTTCTTGAAGAAAGGCCCGTTGTATTTTCCTGTGATAAATTGCGATCTTATGAGCTATTGTCATTTCTTTGCCGTCCGCACCGTTTATGGAGGGGTACATTTATGGCATAGGATCGGAATATCGTGTTCATGAAGATGAAAAAGAAGAACAAGAAGAAGAAAACACAATAGAAGAATATTATATTTAATTAATATAATATTATAATTAATTAATATTATATTATAATTCATTAATTACAATATTCTTCTTGAAAATGATGTTAATTACCTGTACCTAAGTATAAAAATGTAAAATGCATTCTACTTCATATTTATTTATTTCTTAATTAATTAATTATTTAATAATGCGCGTGTCACAGGGAAGGCTGGCCAAAAGTAATATTTTTAATTCTAAGATAGATTGTTGGAATAAATTGCAATATTATGACTCTAAAATGATGATGATGTACTTTTTTTAATGTTAAATATTGAATATAAAAATAATGATAAATAACTATAAGTATAAAAATTTAAAATACATGAAGATATCGCAAGGAGAAGAATATTATATTTAAGAGTAATAATCTTTTCCTTGTGATATTTTCGTGTATTTTGAATTAATTAATTAATTATATAATTATTATACTCTTAATTATAATATTCTTCTCCTTGCGATATCTTCATGTATTTTAAATTTTTATACTTATAGTTAATTATCATTATTTTTATATTCAATATTTAACATTAAAACAGTACATTATTATCATTTTAGAGTCATAGTATTGAAGTTTATTCCCACAATTTATCTTAGATTCAAAAATATTACTTTTGGCCAGCTTTCTCTAGAAACACGCCACTGTGCGCCGGGACGAAATTTTGGCCCTTTACCCTAATAACATTAAAGAACATTTTACAGGAATCTCGCAAGGGGTCTGCTCGAGGTTTGAGTCACCGATTTGGAATTTTACATATAGTGCACTACATGTATAATAATATATAAAAGGCTCAAGGCGCACTACGCAAAATTTGTCAAAAAATCAAGTTTCAAGACTTTCCTTTTCCAGACCCTCCTTATTGTGTTGTAGGTATGTGTACATTGTAATTAAGTTACAGTAGTAGTAGGTTACCTGTAATCAATTCCAGTAATTCCAGGATTACGTAGGTATACCTTTTTATTGATTTTTAATTATTTAAAAAATTTTAATTATTTTTAAAATTTGGTACTTAAATCGACCACGTTCTTGCACATGGATCCAAATTCAGATTCCTATAAAGATAACACTTTGAACCTGATTTTTTGACAGAAGTTTGAATAATGCACCGTACGCATTTAACAGGCTACTATATCTAAGTGGCATGAACTAACTACATACATGCAAAATTTTGTGCACTCCCATTGTAAGTGATAACTATCACTGTCATGGAAGTACATACCAGACGATATTAAATCTGTTATATGTAGTAAGCGTTTGTAGTCTCCTTCAAAAATATGTGCGCTTTCAACGAGAGACAGTGATGGCTAATGTCTTCATAAAACGAAATTATGCAGATGCGTCGGTGGTCGCGTGGACAGTCGTTCAAGTGAGAATAATAAATTCGCGCGCGTATACCACGTGTCTCTAAATGATATCCATATAACACTAAAGTGGTGATGATTGTGCCGATCCACCCGCGAACCGATAAAATTCATTTCTAGTCGAGCATGTTCGGCCACCCGTCACTTTCTCCCACCGAATTACTTTCCTGGAATTCGAGTATGCAAAGCGCACTTTCACCGAAAACGAACGGAGTTCCTTCCGTTCTACCCACTAACAACGATAAATAAGCTTAGTTTCCCTTTTATATTGGTATATTACAATGTTTTGAGATTTACCAAATTGTTGACTAACACGAAGAAAATTACTGGACAACTGCTCTTCTAAGTTGACAGTTTTGTAATTACAATAATTAATAGAGAGTATCGTTAAGCCATCAATTTGTCGAATTAATTTGAGTGTGATCTGCACTGCAGTTAATTGATTCGAAGTAAAATCTTTTTGCAGGTTATTGCTACGCTGGCAGAACTTGAAAGTATGTATCTACATATTTAACCTTGGCAATTGGGTTAAAGATAACTTATGGCGTTAGTAAATACTCAGCATTTTCATTCTCCACATAGATGTCTTTCACGGCGTACTTGAAACTTATTTTTAAATCTTAACGAACCAGATCTCAATCTGCTACATATACTGCAACTGTGACGTGTCACTTTTCCCCGTAATTTATTATCTTTAGCACTCGTTATGTTAGTGTTACGATTATTAGTTACAATTAGTTCGTTTATTACGCAGGTTACAATTATTAGTAGATTATTATTATTATTATTTAGTTCAGTATTTGAAAAGAATGTTAAAATCAAACTGATCACCCACATCCAAATATCGTACTAAGTGAACGAAAAAGGTTTGTCGTATTTGTCAAGTAATTTTCATTAGCTTTGATACACATTTACTACTTAGAAATCAATTGCATAATCCATTATTTCATAGAATTCCAGATTTCCAAAAGTTATGATGTCTCGAACAGTATTTTCAGTGAGCGTGTGAAAACTGGTCGAAATGCTTAAGGGGACCGTGCGGTCTAAAAATCGATTTTATTTTTTATTTCATTTTTCGATTGTCCAACCAACCTTTCGAGAATACGTGTTTAAAAGGATTTTTTGAAATTCGTAAAATTCCCGAAGTTATAGGCATTTGAGTAGCGGCAAATGCGTGGGTAAAACCCGGCCGCTTGGCACTCACGTATAACTTTAATCGCGTTTTTCTCGAATCATGATGTTTCCGAACGGTAGACAGCATAACAAAAAAAATTATTAACCGATTCCAAAAAACTTGGTGGCATTTTCTTTGTAATTGAATTCGCTATCGCATCACCCTTTGACCATTAATTTTAGAGGTCATAGTTCTTCGTT
Organism: Andrena fulva; assembly: GCA_946251845.1. Lineage (NCBI taxonomy): Eukaryota > Metazoa > Arthropoda > Insecta > Hymenoptera > Andrenidae > Andrena > Andrena fulva. The sequence goes on from OX276327.1 coordinate 41,364,252, forward strand.
ATTAACATTTTTAGCCGCAGAATTCCCCCGTTTTCGCACGTTTGTGTTCAAACGTGTACCAAACATCGCCATTTTGCTTTATTTGCCTTCTTAAAGGCTGATGCGATAGCGATTGATGTAACCTATAAGAATATTTTTGGTTTTTCGATTTCGGACAATCCTGCGTCGAGTTCTACTGTCCACCGTTTACGCCTCTTTTGTTGTAGCAGTGCACTGAGCGTCACGCAAAATTCGGAACATTATAGGAAAATGAAAAAAAAAGTTTTTATGTCCTTGAAGAACGAATAAAGAAAGACCATAAAGTTTTTTTACTGCAAGTTGTATACTTTGTCGGAAAGAAAATCCTAAAGATCCCCTTAAGTGAATGGAAATCAGAGGGCGAAAGAACAGAAGAGTAAGGTGGATGAGGAAGTATTCCAAATTCACCCCCTCGAAGTCTATAACAGGGGTCGGTTTTCAACAATCTCCGCTTACCTACATCGAGTTACATGCAAACGACCGTTATCCAATGGAACTTCGTAATTTAATTGAAATCAGGCGACAATCCTTTTGCATCAACTTAGTAAATTACAGTATATAGTTATAAGCTTACCTGATTTAACGATCCATTTAGTCACGCAAGGTCGACGAATTCAGCGGAAGCACGATCAACATGACACACCGAAACAAAAGTCTCTTTTCTCGCTTTCACTTTCGATGATTCAACGACGCTCGGGCGAAAAGTAACAGTTGGAAGCGTGCAATAGGAAGAACCGAACCGCCTGGAGAAACGAAGCTTATAAGAGGAAGAAATGGAGCGTACAAGAGGAAGAAATGAAACAACTCGTTTCGTGATAGGAATCGGAAAGGAAGAGATCCGCAAAAACGCATTCGCAGAGGCCGATGCACGTGCTTGGCCGTGCGTGAATTTTATGAGCGGCTCGTTGAAATCGCTGGAGGCTCGCGTGCGCCGCACCACGCGAAGTTCTGCGTTAACGAGAGACGACTGAAAGAGAAGCGTTTTAACTTTTAGCCGTCTGAACAGAATGGGGATAAAGGAGAGGTGTCGCCCGATCATGAAGAGTAGCGCGGCCTGCAGGTCCTCTCTCACTTTTCGCTCCTCGGTGTCCCTCTCCTCTCTCTCCCCACTACCTTTAATTCCAATCGTTGCGTTACGTTTCTGTCTATTCTGTACTTAAAGAGAAAAATTTGTCTCGTGCAACTTCAATATTGGATTCGATCATTTTAATAGAAGATTCGTCATATTTTTCATTTGTTACTTTATCGGTATTTAGTATATTATTATAAAATTCAAATTGAATGCGCAAAATCGTTACAAGTGGGTATGTATGTATTGTACATACTTTTAAGATGTTTCGAAGAGCAGAAGTAATAGATTATAGACACACGAGCTAATTATGAATTTCTTTTGCTTGACCCATAATGGTTTACGAGTGGAAATAATTATATTAATAATAATAATAAGGACTGTATTATTATTATAATATCATACTTTATACTGTTATAATAAAGTTACAGCGTTTGTTTGTTTGCTCACAAAAATTTTAAAAAGTACCAAATTGAACCAATCATTACGAAATTTTAACTACAGTATCCTTGAACAACAATAACGGATATAGGCTATGTTTTATCACGTAAATCGAATAAACACATTGTATGTGTACGAAGAAGCCATGACTCGACAACACAGGGGTCCGAATCCCCGAAAACGTGGTAAAAAATTCTTACGTTCACATTTCACCCTTTATCATTATGAAGATGATCATTCAGATGGGGGGGGGGGTGGGGTGGAGTCGTAGAATCTGATTTCGAGGTCAAAATTTTGATTAGATTGAAACTAAGCCCTGTAAGGGAAGGAAATTTCGATAAAATAATGTTATATTTTGTTGAACAGTATGATTTGATTACGTTATTTGAAATTAATTACGGCATCAAGTTTAGAAAAATTAACAGAGACAGCGTTTTTATGAGAGAAAAGGGTATTGAGGGTGCGGAAACTACTTATAGGAGGTCAATAACACAATACAACAAATTTTGACTTTTTTTCGGACTTGTAACATTCAATAGCCGTTTCTTATAGGTTTTCGTGCACTGAAAACGAATGCGCAAACCGTTTGTCGCCATCACCCTCAGTTTTTGAGAAATTCGATTTTGAAAAAAAACTGCAAATTTTCGACTTTGAACATCTTTTATGCCGAAACGGTAATAGTTATTCGGTTGCTCGTTGCGTCAAATTATTCTATGAACCCTCCCGAATACAACGATATAAGTTATTATTGCATTATGAACATTTAAATATGTTTAAAGAACGGTCAAAGGGAAAAGGACACCCGAAATGCACCCATTTTGGCAGATAGCCTTCAATTTATTTCCAAAACTAAGGGTCTGGGAGAAAATCTGACCATTCCACGCAATGCAGCAGACAGTTTTCCTTCGGAAAGCGTCAACAGACGTGGTAAGTCTCGTTTTGTTTTCAATACAGAAGCAAAATAGTTTGGCAAAACGCGCGGAGCCGGCAGTGGTAGTCAACGGCGCGGCGTCCGGCGCGGCGCGGCGTATCCACAGCCGCTCGCACGCGACTCTCACCGTGCTCCAATATTGTATTTGTTATTTATAAACTATTTAATAAAAAATTATTAACTATTACATAACAAACTATGTAATAAATTTTCTGTAATTTCAAACTTTGATCTCCCCCCCTCCCTTAAATGTTTAAAAAATAGTCCTCGAAAGTAAAAATTCCATTTTTTTTGTTCACCTTCATAAATAAAAAGCGTTCTAAAAGCATTTAAACTTTCAACATTTGAAAAAAAAAGTTTTTTTTTTTTTAGTATTTGGATTTTTTTCAAAAACCGTTTGTCGCACGAAAAATAGTAATACACCAAAAAGATGCTCCTTGTCCGGATCTACAACTTTTGTTTGGCATATTTTTTTATTTAATCAATAACTTGGAAGACGTTATATAAAATCGACTTCGCGAGCTGTTAAATAATGATTTAAATGTTGAACGGCCCAGGGGCACCCTTTCCCGTAATCCGATCGAGCTGAAACTTTACACATATTTTTTTTTAATTATTTGGAACTATTCTGGAGGGTGCCCCGGAGAAAATTAAAAAATCGAAAATAAGAGCCACCCTAGTGTACAGTTCGGTACATCAGTTCCTAATGTATTAAAAATACCAAAGAACTGTTCGTGTGAAAGTCATACTATACGAATGGGGTAAATTCATTGTCGAAAACGATTTTTTTACATTATTATTTTTAAAAGCTACAGGGTTATCCATTTAAGACTGGCGGCGCTCGCGCGAGTACAAATGAGACCGGCAACAGCGTCACACGCATTCTTACTAGTGCAATCATATGTCGATACATCCGCTATCTATGGGCTGTTGCTAAAAGTATAGGTTCGTGTAGGTCATGTACATATTGCCGTTCTCATTTGTAAAATCTGTTCATGTTAAACAGATGTCAGATTTCATAGTAGTCCATATTTTCCGCAGGGTTCTAGAGTGTAATTAGGCTAAATCTGGTCCAGATCGGTTAAAAAAATCGGGATAAAAGTATCCTATATATTATTTCTGGTCCTAGACTACGTGTATACAACATTTCAGCAAGATCCATTGCGTTTTTGCGAGGTGATTGAGTAACAAACATCCAAACACACTTTCGCATTTATTATATTAGTAGGATTATTAGGATAAGAAATAAAATATATACTATTTTTTTTTATAAATCAGTATTCTTTAATTCATTCCGAACTTTGGAAGAAATACAATAATTTTAACAGGAAACAGAATAAAATTATCATGTTAATGTAAAATCTAGAACTGATGCAACACACGTTCATGCAAAACATTTCATTCTATGACAAGCGAATATAATACTTACGTAATTTTCTGTAACAACACTGAAAGTTTTGTAAATGTATTTTATTAATGATTTCGTACTTGTGAATTTATTTCTTAATTAACACATTCGCCATAATTGTAGAATACTGTCAACTATGACGATCTGGAATCAATAAAAAGTCTGAGCAGAAATAGTAACAAAAGTTTTGAATGTACAAATTGATGACTGTTCCTAGAAACATTTTGTATGCTGATATAATTTGTATTATGGAGACAAGGAATTTCTACATAACGTTTCAAGGTTTGAATGCACATGTATGTATGTACTTATGTAGATCGACGCGATGTTTATGTTAATGTCTGATAAACTGTGAAGCAACCGACCAGAAATGATTCTCCATGAAAAAGGAAATAAAACGTTTAGAATACAATTTTTTCATTGGTCGCATAATCTTCGAAAAAAGTGACAACTATGATACTATAGATTTGATACGGATTTGCTTCATAAAATAATACTGTGATATAATAACATACAATTCATAATAGTATTAAAAGTTTGAAAAAATATTTCTTATCAAGCTATGGAAAGTCTATATTGTTGCAAGTAACGGTATGCTTTTCGTATTTAATTCTTATGAACTTTTCAGGACTTCCTGTTTCTTCGGTGTAAACATTTGCAGAGTAAAGGTAGATTTACACCCGTGAGATGTCCGTCGAGACGTTATTGAATGGGTTTTACGGAACAAAGAGAATGAATGTCACCATGTAAAACCCATTGAAGAATGTTTCGACGGACGCGTGAATCTATCTTTACCAGTGCTAACTGGTTGCACCACGATTTTTCGTAAACATTGCGTCAAGAATTTCAAATATATTATGCAACACGTATTATGTGTATGTAGATATAGACAACTCAACAACTTTTGTAATACAAATCTATTAATAATTATGAAAACGGCATAAATTAAAATCTTGAAAAATTGAATTAATCACGTTTTTTTCATAATCACTGGCACAAATAACGTTTACTAACCTTTAATGTTAACAGACAATCAATGTATATATCTAGTGGCGTATTTAGTGTAAACAGTGCCTAGGGCAAGCGTAGAATTTGCGCTATCTTTTCTGTTATTTGTTAAAAGTGTTCATCACACAAAACATTTTACTTAGAATTTAGATAATCCTTTTAAAGAAAGTGGAGCTGAAGGGCGGAAGAGACGAAAGTTGGAGGCAAATGAAGCCGAAAAGTGCAGCAAGTTTTTTTCGAAGCTTCCCTAAAGAGACATGCGAAGCACACGAATAACAAGCGTAAACTACTAACATTAACCATCAAAATAAATTTATTCAAGAGAAACACTATTTCTTTCGGCTTTTTTGCAACCGCATTGGCGCCCTGGGCAGGACAGAGTTGGGCATCATTCGACTAAATTGTTCTTCGACTACCCTTGGAATAAAAATTTCGAATAAAGTGAAGCTATTCGTGACTAACGAATGAATTTTTAGTCGACTAAGTTTTTATTCGATGAACTCGATTACATATTTCGAATAAAGTGAAGTTATTCGAGAATAACGAATACATTTTTAGTCGTTATTCCTTATTCGTTATACGAAAGACCTCCGTGGTGACTGAGCATCACGAATAAAGGTCTGCGCACACATATCCGTTCCGTCTCAGTTCCGCGTCAGTGTGCCAGTGATAAGAAGGAAAGGGGCGTAGAGGGTCTCTTCTTCTTACCACTGGCACGCCGGAACGGAACCGACACGGAACGGATATGTGTGCGTAGACCTTAAAGGTCGTAAACTCTCTGTCTCGTAAAGGCCTGTAAACTCTTACAGTTCGCGAGTTATAACAGAAATTCGACGAATAGCCGAATCTTCAGGGGTTAATTTCACCCCCTTAGAGTGATTTTGGGCAGCAAAAAAAAATTGCGTTGTAATCAGAAGGAAATCCCCTACATATCCACAAAGTTTCAGAATTTTTTGAATTTTCGGGTTCGGGATGTTCCCTTGTTAGTCGCCACGGCCCTAGTAGCATTTTCGGTTGGCATACAGTTGGGCCACGCACATAATATTAGTTGGCCAACAGTTAGATTTGGCACTTTTTTTTCAGGTTGGGCCAACAACAGATGGCCAAGGTAGGCTTTCCTACTGTTGCCCAACCATTTATAAGGCCTACCGTACTATATGTAATAGTAATCCAACGGTAAGCAAACGGTTGCATTTTAAATTATACTTATTATTTATAGGTAACGGGAAAATGTTAGAATTTCAACTGCCCAATTAAAAAGTTAGGTGGACTCATTTTAAAGTAGTTCTCTTCGTATATGCTGTGACCGTCTCCGGTTTGCGAGACGGTTACCGGTGGACGGAGAAGAAGTCAGATGCCGGGTTCGTCAAATGAGTAATTCTATAGGGCGCGCAGACACCTCACAGGCAAGGTAGGGCGCAAGATTGCTCCCGGCCTATCTTCGGAAAGATGTTGGTTTTCGGCACAGCATGACGATGGTCGACGCGTGCACACCTTCACGAAGTTAAAAAGAGTGTCTCGGGTGTTAGGTTCGGCATTGTGACCCACTAATACATACGGTACGAGAGCGATCAGTATCGCTCGCCGCGGCCTTTATATCGGGAGGCTGTACATCTTCGCTCGCGAGACAGTTCGCGGCTTCGCGGCCGCCTAGCGGCCGCGGCGCGAACTCGGCTTATCGGCTCGGCGCCGTACGCTTGCGCGGCGCGTGACGTGACTTCGTCACAATGCTCTAAGATCCAGTATAACCGTAGCCTTAAACAATGTAGAAAATGACGGACGGGACCATTTCGCTCGCGAGGCGGCTTGCGTCCTGTGACTGTCGACGTCAACCGTTCCACTCAACCCTCTCTTCCCCCAGACAGTCTTCATAAAAAGTGTAGCCAATGTGGGTTCAACATTCTTTCAATTACTTTGGGATATGATTTTATTTTCATCCGAACCTATATATTTGTTTTTATTATCTTTAACTAAATGTATTGCCGTAGGGCATTATTAGTTGGCCCAGAATTGGTTATTCGTAGACAAATCACCGGAAGATGAGTGCAATATTAAACAGTTGGCCCAATAGACGAGGTTTGTAGGCGAAACTACTAACCACCTCCCAATTGTTTCCCAACCGTAGTCAAATTGTCGGGATGCAAATGCAACATTCAACGGTTGGGCCCTGTAAAGAAGGTTTGTAGGCGAAACTACTAACCACGTCCCAACTGATTCCCAACTGTTGGCTACCGTTGGCCAACAAAAATGCTACTAGGGGGGGGGTCCTTCGAATAACGAATAACGACTAAAAATTTATTCGACTAAATTCTTAGGCGAATAAAAATTTAGCCGAATAAAAATTTATTCGACTAATGAGCAACTCTGGGGCAGGAGTCCTACTTGCCCCACCCTAGGTACGCTTCTGTATACATATATCTCGTTGCAACAGCTTCGGTACATGGATTAATAGTGCGACACAATATCGTTTAGAACACGAGATATGAACGATAAGGTGGTCCATACAACACGTGCATCATTCGACAGAAACTATAGACAACGATGCAGTCACCAAGAATGGAGCTTATCAATTATCGATAAAGGGCATGAGTCTACATTGATTAAAAATGAATTTCTCGTAAAAATAATAAATATAAAAGATACTTGGTTTATTTACTAGAGTAATATGAGCATATCATCTTTTATGTTAGTAAAAATAATGATCAATGTTTCATTTTAAGTATAAGTGTCTTATAAGTTTATAATATATGTATAATATATAATGTTTATACATTATTATAAACATATATGTAATGTTCGTATATTATTATAAACATATATAATATATAATGTTTATATATTATTAACGCTAACTTTGCTTAAATTTATTCCTCCGATTCATCATACATTTTCATATTCGTTAAAAACTAATATGATTATATAAAGTGATGATGATATCAGCAACTAATAACGCGCTGCTCTCTATTATACATACATACATATCTTTTAACTGCATTTCGACGATTAATAATTAATAATCGCTATGGCGCTTGTTTAATAGGAGTATAATCACCAATATCAATTTTACGTTGAAGTAGACAATATCGCATTCTTCAACTTCATTACTGTTTTTAACAAACATATCCTCGAATTCTGTTAAAAGATCTTTACATCTCAATTTCTGGCACACAATGCATTTTTCTTTATTTTTAAAGACCAATTTCTTTTCTTGCAGAGCTGACGAAACAATATTCACCTAAGTATATGTTTCGATCATTAATTGCCGTAAGGTGTGAGCCACTTTTTTACGAGGACGTGATATCTCAATTCAGTTTAATAATGGCACTTGATTATTCATTACGATACCATTAATAAAAATATATTCTTTCTTTTCAGGCATGTTATCATAATTACTATTCTTTCACAGTATTCGTTTGAAACAAAGTTCTTTCCCCATAAAAGTGAAAAAATGAGAATTAATTCAATGGTCAACTAAACTGCTGAATACGTACATGTAAAAAACGGTCACGCAAAATTATACATATAGGTACCTCGCTCTTCATCTAGCGTGAATAAAAGCGTCGTGCTTCTGCTCGCAGCCGTAGCAACGGTTAAAAGCGATCGGCCTGCTGGAAAGCATGGGTCCGTTTCCACGTACATATACTTATTACAACTCTCTCGCGTGTACTCTGTCCCGCAATTCGGTCTCACGGGCTGTCTCGCGTACGCGAGAAGAGGAAAGGTACAGGCGTACCGTAACGCAGATGAAAGAGAAGAAAGAGAGATAAAGATGAGAATAATGAAATCACGACGTTGAACTGTATCGCAACGAGCAATTATTACGCTTCTATCACGTGCCCTCCATCATTATCCCCCTCCTTTTACATCCACGAGGCTCTTCTCTAGAAGAGTGTCGTGGGACATTTTTATTGTCCCACAGATGCCTTCTCCGCTCGAATCCCTGGATACACCGTGCTCCGGAACCCTTTCATTTCTCTACACGTTCAATAGTATAACTGTATTGGAATCTCTTCGAGGCCCACCTACGTTCACCTTCTTTGTCAAGAAATACGTACGTACCTTGATCCATGGATGCGAATAGTCTTTGCTGGCTTTAAAATATTTTCAAGCAATTGTACGTTCCAAGTACGTTGCTTGCGGTCAGAAGTTTAGACAGAAAATGTATGTGGGTATATTCAAGGGAATCTCGTATTTTTAGGTGTGCCTCGATTCCGAAACACAATTGGTTTTTCTAATCACTCTGCGAATAGCAAAAATACATTTTTAGAGAAACACCATTCTCCTGAATGTTGTGGTGATATTAAATGTACATGTTTCGGGGTTTTAATAACTGGAGAATAATGGGATCACTGAGAGTCAAAGTATGTAGATACCTCTTATTTACTAGCTTATTATTTACGGGCGGTAGCAGTGTCGCGACTTGAGAATTGTTATGAACTCCGTGGCATCTATCTTTTTTACATATTGCTCATGCCGATTAAATGCGGTAGATATATGTAAAAATGTATTAATTTTTTAGTTCTGTCTTTGCTAGATGCACCCTTCAACGAACTGTAATGTTTCGAGTCACAGTTTAGGAGCGGTGGTGAACGAGATTTACCTCCCCCTCGATGATTTCAAACGCACTTTGCTTTTTCAATTTAAAATTGTTTCATTTCTAAACTCTTTAAGTGCTCTGAATATTCAAAAATTTTAATTTTTAAAATATTCAAAAATTTTAATTTTTAAATATTCAAAAATTTTAATTTTTAAATATTCAAAAATTTTAATTTTTAAATATTCAAAAATTTTAATTTTTAAATATTCAAAAATTTTAATTTTTAAATATTCAAATATTTTTATTTTTAAATATTTAAAAATGTTAATTTTAATCTTTTAATATCTTTCTTACGTAATAACTTAATTACTGACCTTTTATAATGATTCGTCGTTGTGTTTCTGTATGTATTGTTGCATACTTTCAAAATAAGTATAAGTGCATGATGTTACTTTTAACTAAAATAATTTCTTTAATCACCTGGTCTAATTACTTACTACTTTGATATTTAACATATCAAAAGTGTCACTAAAGTCTGTGAGATATACATATGAATAAATATCACGTTATTGAATGTTAAACATCGTTTTCCTCAATTAAATATTCATTATTATTATTTAAATATTCAAATATTTACCATTGCTATTTTTTACAATTTTAAAAACATTCATCAACTTTCATTACTTTGCTATCCTGGTGGTCCGAAGTCCTAAAATGCAAAGTTCTCATCATCAAATAACTCTTTGTTCTTAAGGAAAAGGTCCAAACCCTTAAACATATGAACGTCTATTGGTGAAAGGTCGAAGGAAATGCAAGATGTACCTAATACATAAACATATTTCAATTCGCAAAATCTTTGTATGGTACTTGTGAGTTGTGATGTACCTACGGGTTTAATGATCGGGCTTTGTTTGGCTGCTAACATTACATATACACTATGTACACATATAATAATAATAATAATAAATCGTCTTTATATCATCATTTACAATACAAAACATATAAACAATTAGTATAATAAATGACAGAATGGGCGAGGCTCAGCGTGGCTGTTATTATGCCTGACCTGACCTGAAATATACACTAATAATTTTATGTGTGTGATTGCCATACCGAGATTTAATAAGCTTTATACATATCTATCTTACAAGACCTGCAAGCTCTGTATCTACATATATGATTATCAAACAGTATCTGCTACCATTCGCGGTTATCGTGCAAAACCTGTTTTTAAATTATTTTATTCAGCTTCGACCCTCTATTTGTTTGTTTGTTTGTTTGTTTGTATGTATGTTTGTTTGTTTTAATTTAATCCAAATTTAACCCACTTCCAACTATCCAATTGTCTTGAAACTTTGCAGGCATGTGGAGTTTGGTTGACAATACAGTATTTAAAAAAAAAATTAACCCGAGGGGGTGAAAAAATTACCCAGTCATCAATAAATATAATCCATAACCATAAATCCAAACGACTTGAAATGGGCCACTCGCGTTCTTAACGAAAACGACAAAAAGCCGCTGCCGTTCGGGACGCTAGTCGCATCGCGAAAATACACAATTTATCGAGAAATGATCCGTCACGTATGTATGAATAGTAAAACTTAAATTTTGCAGGCGTTCGTAGTATATCACCATCGAAATTGTAGTACAAGAAAAGAATTATTTTTTAATGAATGTAGTACTATAGCGTGCAAACTGTTGAACTGTATACAGCAATATAAGATATGTGTAAAGAAGTCGGAGGTGTGAAATGTAAATCCACCAACAATAAAACCTAAAAGAAAACAAATATATAAAAAAAAATTATGTTAAACGATTTTATTAAAAATGCACTAAAAACTAAATTAAAATGCAATAAAAACTAAAAAATAATTATTTTCTTGTACTACAATTTTGATGGTGTTAATATCACTTTAAATAAAATCTTAGGGCACGATATTTCATAACAAGATATGAATCACTTTAATACTTCAACTTCTGGTTGCACATAGTGCCCCACGATTTTATTTAAAGTGATTTATAACTCGACTTATAACTTGACTTATAACTTGACTTATAACTTGACTTATAACTTGACTTATAACTTGACTTATAACTTGACTTATAACTTAACTTATAACTTGACTTATAACTTGACTTATAACTTGACTTATAACTTGACTTATAACTTGACTTATGACTTGACTTATAACTTGACTTATAACTTGACTTATAACTTGACTTATAACTTGACTTATAACTTGACTTATAACTTGACTTATAACTTGACTTATAACTTGACTTATAACTTGACTTATTTATTTAAAGTGATATTAACACCATCAAAATTGTAGTACAAGAAAATAATTATTTTTTAGTTTTTAGCGCATTTTTAATAAAATCGTTCAACCTAAATTTTTTTTATATATTTTTTTATCTTAAGTGACAATTTGTGTCAAACATGGATTTTTTAGGTTTTTCGAAGTAGCTATCTGCATTTACTTACTTAGAGTTTTAAACGTTGCTTCGCATACATGAAACCCATTCATCCATCTTCTTCAATTTGTGAATGTTTGTGAAGCGGTGAACAGTCATAGAATAATTAACATTTATTAGTGAAACAAATTTTCAAATTTCTACATTACTTTCAACTGTTCACAATTTCATTTATTGCAATATTATAAACGTTTCGTATCATATTTTTGCATCTGATCATAGTTGCCTTTATTAGGTACTACTGCTTCCGTGGTTTTATTTGACAAAAACTTCGTAACCCGTCTTATTGCACAATCCATTTTCGGGCGAGGCGCGCTATGAAAGACACATTGATAAACATCGACTTCTGTCAGAGGACTTCCTATCGGTCCTTACTCCACCCACTTGACAAGGACTTGATTCGCCTTAGGCGTATCTGTTGTAGGAAGCCGTGAACCTGCATACAGAAAAAACGATCGCTATTCCATCACGTATTCCTATGTCACCCATGTAGGTATTAATGCCTCGACATTGTTGCATGAATTTCACAAACAGTTTTTTGCTCGACAAGTAAAACAAGATTAAATACTTTATAAAAGCTGCCTGAACTTGTTTAAGTATAACTCCAATACCAATTAATTTTTTGAACGGTAATTATGCAGAAAAGGTGTTTCACCACCGATTTCAATGACCTTGAAATATGTTGTGAAGGACCACATTCTGAACAACTTTTATCCATATACATAACCGTCGTTCGGCTTTAGTTTTCGAGATATTTGCAAAAAACTCTGATCGGTAGAAAGCTGGTTGGAGCCAAAGAGTGACCCAAAAATGAGGTCTGTTTTAGTCCCTTTTTGGGCCCACGATTTTGGAACTGAATTTTGTGCCAAATGATAGCTTATGATGAGACATCAATCACGACAAATTTTCAAGTTGAGGTGACAAATAGTTTCTGAGATATGGGAGGTGAAAGAAGTGAAAATTCATTAACGCGTCAGCCCATAGGGTGACTGTACCTAATATCGCCAGGCAAAAGTTAAATCGCTGTCAATGGAATAATAATTGATATTTTTCCATGCAGTTCGTTTCAAAGTAAAGACATATTATTCATTTTTCGTGTAGCATATGTTAGAATCGTTGAAACCTACAAATTGTTAATTAGGACTCAAAAAACGTAAGACATGCAACAATCGGGTCCTGAAAAAAGTGTACCTAATATCGCCTACTCAAGAAATATTGATTAATTCATGTATATATGAGTTTTTAAAGTCATTTTCACATGTGCTTTTATTATTTCTTGCTCTATAAATGTCTTTTTATCCATCTTTGATTTCATTTTTATTAGAATAATATAGAAATTTAAAATATTTTACTTTTTACGTTCCGATGTACATATTCGACAAATAAAATTTATTTCGGTTGCTCCGCACATTTCGTGACCTCACCTGTAACAAGCATTACATCGAAACCATTGTTCTCCGGTAGGCGGTATTGAGAACACGCATACTGCTAAAAGAAAAACGCTATTTTTATTACGAAAAATATTTGAATCGATTTCATTTCTTAAGTACATCATTAATTAGGTATTTCTAGTAGATATTCTTGCATTCACAGATTTATTAGAGTTACCTTCTCCGAATGTGACGTAAAATTGTGATAGTCCAATAAATTTTTACACTATTAAGATTCTCTAAAATCCTTCCCTTTCTGTAATTGTTGATCACATGATGCTGCAATTACAGTATGTCTTCCTACATGTGTATAGAAACTAATTCAGTGCATAACCGATAAATTTTAGAGCTTACTTTGCGAGATATAGCGAGTGGCGATATTAGGAACACTGGCGATATTAGGTACAGTCACCCTACGCTTCGATGTATGGACTTTTATGTCATTCCGATAATTTAGATAATTATTTCCAGGGGTTTTGCTGACTGCTAACAACGAATTTGAACTCAGATTTTCAAAATTCCCCATGGTCGAATCTATATGGTGGACGATATATTAAAAAAAAAACACCCACTACAGAGACATTTATATTTCTTGATTTTGATTTTTTTTGCGTGAATTTTGAAAATCTAAGTTCAAATTCGTTGTTCGCAGTCAGCAAAACCCCTGGAAATATTTGTTTAAATTATCGAAATGACATAATAGTCCGTACATCGAAGCGTATGGGCTGTCGCGTTAATGAGTTTTCACTTCTTTCACCTCCCATATCTCAGAAACTAATTATCACCTCAACTTGAAAATTTGTCGTGATTGATGTCTCATCATAAGCTATCATTTGGCACAAAATTCAGTTCCAAAATCGTGGGCCCAAAAAGGGGCTATTTCTTGGGTCACTCTTTGCTTAGCGGCATCCTGTGAGGGAGGGGGGCAACTTTTGAGAGTTTTAAATTAAAAAAGCGTGTTTCAGAAATGGATGGTCTTGGGGATTTTAACCCTTTCGACCCTGTTGTCAAACATATGTCCCAGTGAATTTCTGTGATCGTCTGTGGAACAATAGGTAAGTACGTGTCACATATGTGCGTTGTTTTATTCTTTTTTAGTTAATCTGACTATATACTACTGTCTTTGATTGGCAATTATGAGAATAAGCAACGTAGTAACGTGCTGGATAAGAATTATTTTGGTTGGGTATCTGGTAGGGTGTTTCATATTATAGGGTTAAAATTAAAATATTACAATTTTTTTTACTTTGCTCATGCCCTGATTCCTATTAATATAAAAAGAATATCTGACAAATTTTAGGAAGATTGAGTAATATGTTGCACACTTTGCACACTAAATAATATTTAGTAGGCTAAGGAAACACGATTTCCAATGATAATTATTTTTATTCTCAAGTCCTTGGAAAAGAAACTAAACTTCAAAGAAGACTAAGACTTAGATAAATTCTACATTTTATTATTATTATTATTGTTCACATCTATAAAAATTCTGTACCTTATTATTTTACCCACATTTTTAAAACCTGAAAAAGAGAAAATATGTAGGGTAGAACGGGGCCGGTAGTAACAAGGGGGGGGGGGGGGGGGTGAATGTAACACGCTAATATCTCAAAAAATATAATGGATATTAACACCAATTTTAGATATATTGTAACGTACCGCTACCAACCGCCGTACATTTTTCTTTTTTCTTTTCTATACTAAGTATTATTTCCATTCAATTATATATACATATACCTAAAATGTAATATTAGTATTAAGGACATTCGCAACGCATGCGCATAACCGCCTGCGAACTCAGTGCCGTGAACGACTCAAGCGCGCGTGCGCAGACCGCGCGATCAACCGGACGCCGAATAAAGGTCGGTTTATACAGCGACCGAGCCGAGCCTTCCGAGCCTTCCGAGCCTTCCGAGCCTCTATAGTATGCTTATGGACGGCGCCGGCAAGTTTCCGTCGAGCTCGGTGGAAGCTCGGAGGCCCCCCGCTGGGCCCGGGCTCGGAGGCCACTCGTTGAGACGGCTAGAAGGACGGACCGAGTCCGTGCCCTGTCGAAGTGCAACGCTGCTGGATTTTATGCTCCCAACACGTAGGGTAAATGCGAGAGACGCGGTCGATCTACCTACTAGCGATTAGTAAGGCAAATAAATACAAAAGTGAATAAATAAACTAAATAAAAAAAATAATAATAAAAATAAAAAAAAAATCCTAACTCAACCATCTCACCTTTCTGCAGCGACAGATGCTCTTCTCGTTAGCTTTCAGAGGAAGAGTTAATATGGCCAAATACTGCATTGTCCCTCAATATCTCTACTATCTTATTATCCAAAATATTAAACGAAAATAAACTTAGACGTATATTTTAAAATACGATTCTGTACACCACTGAGAAAAGAGGTTAAATGTAACCTCAATTTATCTTTTATAGCCTATAAATAAAAAAAAAACACAGAAGGAAGCGAAATGACGCTATTCATTCAATTGTTTGGCTTCTAGAGAAGTAATTGGTCTGCACTTTAACGTGATTTTCCGTATAGAGTCTAAAATATGGCGACTCGACCAACTCTCCGGCACGACCGCGTCTCCAGGATTTACCCTAGAGGAGTCATACCTGACAAGCGAAGGTCCCGAGGTGTAGCTTCATGACTTTATTGCCTGCGCCTTTTTAGCTGGTCGAAAACGAGTGACTGATCAGTTCTGAACAAATCTTCGACCAGTGAAGACCTTTGAGTTCTATCATTCGGAATGTCTTATTCATTTCCTATGGAGCACTTAGCAATAATGGCAATTTTATTGGAAGAACCTCAAAACAGAAGAAGGCAAAGAAGATGGAGTGTCCACCCTCTGTGGAAAAACAGAAGCCAGCAAGGAGAATTTCAAATGTACAATACGCTAATTGACCACGAGGACAAATTTCACAATTATTTTAAGATGTCCAGAAATACGTTTGATGCCCTACTGAATAAAATCACACTACTAATAAGCAGAACCGATACAAACTGGAAGCGGTCGATATCACCGAGAGAACGGTTAGCAATCTGTCTGAGGTAGGTACAGAAGTTTATTTGTTACATGTGCAGGAAATAACAGAAAATAATAATAATAAACGTACACAAAACGCAGAATACAAATATGCAGGGTGTCCGCGGGAACAGTAAACAGCTGGATATTTCCTAACGTATTCAGAATAGAAAGAAATGTTTATATGCAATTGCATGGTTGACGGGAGCTAATTTACTAGCCGCGACAAATTTTTTCTTACATTATTATTTTAAAAGATACGATGGTCAAGCTTGGTTTTTTTAAATACAACTATATATGTTTTTAGAAATCAATTGATAGTGCGTTTCAAGACAGATTCAATAACCTGTAATGTACCCGTGTCCCTCCACGAAACGTAGTGATGTTGGATAATACTTATTAATTGCTATATTGGTGGCATTTTTCTTATTGTCTAGCCTTTGGGGCTGCCACTTCTGGCATAGACTATTGGTGGGTATCTGTTTCAAGAGGCAATGTCTAGCGCGTGCCACCCGTGGCGTAAACAAGACCACCCTCGGTGCTTCCTATTCGGGCGCGTTCTCTTCCAGTCAAAAAGAGTAAATTTGCAAACGCAATGTCGAAAACTATTTGAAATAATGTGTATACATTACAGGTTATTGAATCTGTCTTGAAACGCACTATCAATTGATTTCTAAAAACATATATAGTTGTATTTAAAAAAAACCAAGCTTGACCATCGTATCTTTTAAAATAATAATGTAAGAAAAAATTTGTCGCGGCTAGTAAATTAGCTCCCGTCAACCATGCAATTGCATATAAACATTTCTTTCTATTCTGAATACGTTAGGAAATATCCAGCTGTTTACTGTTCCCGCGGACACCCTGCATATTTGTATTCTGCGTTTTGTGTACGTTTATTATTATTATTTTCTGTTATTTCCTGCACATGTAACAAATAAACTTCTGTACCTACCTCAGACAGATTGCTAACCGTTCTCTCGGTGATATCGACCGCTTCCAGTTTGTATCGGTTCTGCTTATTAGTAGTGTGATTTTATTCAGTAGGGCATCAAACGTATTTCTGGACATCTTAAAATAATTGTGAAATTTGTCCTCGTGGTCAATTAGCGTATTGTACATTTGAAATTCTCCTTGCTGGCTTCTGTTTTTCCACAGAGGGTGGACACTCCATCTTCTTTGCCTTCTTCTGTTTTGAGGTTCTTCCAATAAAATTGCCATTATTGCTAAGTGCTCCATAGGAAATGAATAAGACATTCCGAATGATAGAACTCAAAGGTCTTCACTGGTCGAAGATTTGTTCAGAACTGATCAGTCACTCGTTTTCGACCAGCTAAAAAGGCGCAGGCAATAAAGTCATGAAGCTACACCTCGGGACCTTCGCTTGTCAGGTATGACTCCTCTAGGGTAAATCCTGGAGACGCGGTCGTGCCGGAGAGTTGGTCGAGTCGCCATATTTTAGACTCTATACGGAAAATCACGTTAAAGTGCAGACCAATTACTTCTCTAGAAGCCAAACAATTGAATGAATAGCGTCATTTCGCTTCCTTCTGTGTTTTTTTTTTATTTATAGGCTATAAAAGATAAATTGAGGTTACATTTAACCTCTTTTCTCAGTGGTGTACAGAATCGTATTTTAAAATATACGTCTAAGTTTATTTTCGTTTAATATTTTGGATAATAAGATAGTAGAGATATTGAGGGACAATGCAGTATTTGGCCATATTAACTCTTCCTCTGAAAGCTAACGAGAAGAGCATCTGTCGCTGCAGAAAGGTGAGATGGTTGAGTTAGGATTTTTTTTTTATTTTTATTATTATTTTTTTTATTTAGTTTATTTATTCACTTTTGTATTTATTTGCCTTACTAATCGCCAGTAGGTAGATCGACCGCGTTTCTCGCATTTACCCTACGTGTTGGGAGCATAAAATCCAGCAGCGTTGCACTTCGACAGGGCACGGACTCGGTCCGTCCTTCTAGCCGTCTCAACGAGTGGCCCCCGAGCCCGGGCCCAGCGGGGGGCCTCCGAGCTTCCACCGAGCTCGACGGAAACTTGCCGGCGCCGTCCATAAGCATACTATAGAGGCTTGGAAGGCTCGGAAGGCTCGGAAGGCTCGGCTCGGTCGCTGTATAAACCGACCTTAAACCGAGTGCAGTGCGCGTACCGGCGGGAACCGGATGCTAATTCTAATTGGTGCGCGAGACCAGACGAGTAGTGATTGGCAAGAGCAAGGTATCGCCAAACGCTATAAATATGGGCCTGCCAGCAGCAGAGAGCAGACTGGGTTCTCCTCTTACCGCGACGCTCTCGCCGGAAATTCCAGTGGAAATCCTCGGGTTGAAGAGCCTGGGGTCACCCGTACATCGCATGGTGAGACCGCCCCGGTACTTGAAACCCTGAACATATGCAGGGAAATCGGCCTAATATGTGATATGGGTCAAATTCAGGACGCGGCAAATCGCCTACTCATGAAACTTAGAAGCTGTTCCACCAAGGCGCAGCAGCTTGCTGCGATTTTGGAAATAGCACAATCCCTCGAATAGATGGACCATTTTCCCAAAATTCTTCTTTGGAACGCTGGCTCTGTGGCCAAAAAGAGAAACGAACTTATGGTCGTTCTGAAGAAGGTTGGAGCACATGTGGTGCTCATCACGGAGACCTGGCTATGTGGTGGGATAAACTTCTCTGTCCCTGGATATAGGATAATCCGCTCTGACCGTGTTGGTGGCCGAGGGGGTGGTGTGGCCATTCTGATCCACTCCTCCCTTAAGTTTTCGGTTATACTTCCTGCGGGTGGGAAGGCCTATGAGGTTGCTTTTGTAAAGCTCTTTCGCCCATCGGTTTTCTTAGGGGTTGTTTACAATCCTCCCCAAAATGTCCTGAGCGAGGCTGATCTGGATGCCATTACGGGTGTTGGCACCCCCCTGGTGGTTGGTGGTGACTTTAATGCCCGGCATTCGGCATGGAAAAACATTTCCAATAATGCGTATGGTGTTGCACTGTACGGGCATTCCCTTCGCAACACCTACAGAATAGTGGCCCCTGACGAGTTCACCTTTCACGGCACTCCCAGGCAAAATCCTTCGATCCTCGACTTTTTCCTGGTGGACAGCGGAAGGGGTTTTGACTGTGAGATCACTGACGACTTTGGTACGTCTCATAGGTCGGTCCTGTTGAGTCCTTCTGGTTCCGTTATGCATCCTCCTGATTGGGTGCGAACTACCGATTGGGTTGAGTATGGACGGTTGACTGGGGACCTCAGGTTGAGGGCCCGATTTGCCGACGCGAGGGAGGTAAATGACTGTGCGCAGTCCCTCTCGGCCTTCCTTAAATCCTGTTACCATAAAGCCTCCAAGTTCGTCCCATCTAAAAACCCGAATCATTTCCATCTCGACTCATACCTGTCGGCATATGTGAGGAATAGACGTTCGGCTCGGAAGTGCTGGCAGGGGACAGGGCTCGACTACTTCAGACAGCTGGCCAGGAAGTACACATGGGAGATTGAAATCCGACTGAGGGGGCTTCGCTGCCGTGAGTGGCGTGACCGCCTACTATCCCTTGATAAGACGGACCACACCTTCTGGCAGAGTTACAGAAAACTCACCAGAACCGCTGTTGTCCTTCCGCCGCTTAGGGAGGGGAATGGTTTCCTCGTCGCCGATCGCGACAAGGCTGAGGCCTTCGCCCGGTCTTTTGCTGCGGTCCATAATGGGGTCGCTGGCCTGACGTCCCCACACGCGGATGCTGTTAGTGAGGGTGTCTCCGCTATCGAGGGGCCCTCTGGAGATGATCCCCTGGAGTCCTCCCCGGTCTCCTTGGAGGAGGTAAATGATCCCCCGGGTTGCGATGGGATTACCCCAATTATGTTGAAGGCTGCCTCCGGCAGGGTGCGTCTCCAAATATATTACATATTCAGACACTCGTTCTCTTTCTCTCGGTTTCCGGACTGCTGGAAGACGGCGAGAGTCTCCCCTGTCCACAAACCTGGAAAGCCTAAGGATAGCGTCGGGAGCTATAGGCCTATCAGCCTTCTTCCTGTGTTGGGTAAGGTATTCGAGCGTTGCATTCATCAACGGCTTCTGGACTTCCTCGATCGAAACAATATTCTGATCGCCCACCAGTTTGGCTTCCGTTCGGGGCACTCCACTGTGCACCAGCTCGCGAGGGTCTCTCAGGGTATTGCTCACGAGCTAAATGTAAATCGCTCGGCAGCCATGGTCCTGCTGGACTTAACCAAAGCGTTTGACTCGGTGTGGCATGACGCCCTTGTATATAAGCTTCTCAAGATTGGCCTGCCTCTCCCTCTGGTCAGGCTCATAGCGTCGTACCTTGCGCATAGACGTATTTTTGTTTCCGTTAACGGTGCCGAGTCCTCTAGGTTCCTGGTCGATGCGGGGGTGCCGCAGGGTTCGATTCTGTGTTCGGTGTTTTTCAATATCTTTATTAACGATGTTCCCATCGTAGTTACCTGCTCGCTGGCCCTCTATGCTGACGATACAACACTTATTGCCTCCTCCTGGGGCATTAAGACCCTTGTCCTTAAGCTACAGGCTTATTTGGATGTGGTCCTTGAGTTCTTCTCCAGTTGGAAGCTCACGGTAAACCCGGCTAAGACACAGGCCATTTTCTTCGACCGGTGGAAGCCTATCCCTACCCTATTCCCGCTCTACGTTGATGGCGTGGTCATACCATGGTCCAGAGAGGTCAGGTACCTGGGTCTTGTATTTGACAAGGGGCTCACTTGGTCTCCGGCAGTGGCTGACAGGGTCTATAAGGTCAGGGCGGCTGCTGGGGCTTTGCATAAGTTTATTGCTCCGACCTCTTACCTTAATCGGCGCCTTCGAATCGCAGTTTATAGGATCTGCTTGCGCCCCGTACTGACGTATGGGTCGCAAATGTGGTCCGCTGCCGCTAGGTCCACTGTCTCTCATGCTAGGGTCTCCCAGAACAGGATCCTCAAAATTATCACGGGGAAACCGAGGTGGTACTCCTCCTCGGACTGAGGTAGAACCCTTCTTGGAATACATCCGGGGAATTAATGACAGGTACAACGTTGGGGATCACCCAAATCCTCTTGTCAGGATCACTGGTACTTATGATATCCATAAGATTCCATATCGTGTTAAAATTAACTTCCCCCTTGCCCGTGGTGGGGGGTCTGTTTGAGGTCGTGGTGCTTCTGGCCCCATGCTCCCTACCCCTTTCTGGAGAGACCGTTAGGTCGATCCAATCCCCATTCAAATTGTCATGGTAGACGCTCTGTGTCTTCCCCACCGTGCATGCCGGGTGACCCTGATGGCCTGCCTTGTGCATGTTGGACGTCCTCCCTCCGGCCGCACTCAGCTGCCGGGGCTCATGTGAGGGTTTTTGCAACTTTTCCCCTCAACAACTCATCTAAATCCAAAAGATCATGCAGGTTATACTTATCCCACTTTCACCCTTTTTGGTAAGGGGGCTCTCGCTCCCAGGGAATTCTCCGACTCAAGGAAAAACTTAAAAAAAAAAAAGCAGAGAGCAGACTCTCTCAAACCTAGTATACTTTAAATTCAACATCCTAACTCACTACATTCAACATCTTTCCGAGGTCGCTTTAACTAGCCCCTCAACTTCCCACGAGGTCGCTTTAACTAGCCCCTCAACTTCCAACATTCAACACCTTTCCGAGGTCGCTTTAACTAGCCCCTCAACATCTTTCCTAGGTCGCTTTCACTAGCCCCTCAACACCTTTCCGAGGTCGCTTTAACTAGCCCCTCAACTTCCTTCGAGGTCGCTTTCACTAGCCCCTCAACATCTAACCGAGGTCGCTTTAACTAGCCCCTCAACTTTCAACATTAAACACCTATCCGAGGTCGCTTTCACTAGCCCCTCAGCTTCCCTTCCTGGAAAGCGTGGGCCAGCTGATAGGCACCAGAAGCAATAACGACAAATCAGAGAGAAGGAATCCTCTCAAATTCTAAACTAACATACTAAATCGACCAAGCGTCATTATTATATTACACAAACTTAGTGTAGAGACTGTATGTTCAGTTTACGCTTTAGTATCGTACCATTATACTATATTTAATATTAATCAACGCGTCAGTTAAACTATATTTAATTTCCGGTTTAGCGTAGAGACCAAAATCAAACGTTATTTCCGATCAAGCGTCGAAACCGAAACCAAAGGGATATCCTTTATCGACTTGTATGTCGATTCGTAATAATTCTTATCGTTAAAGTACACACGACTCCGTGTCGTATTATATGTTCTATTTCGACCTAGTGTCAAAAGCCTTTTTCTTGAATAAACTATTTGTTAATTATTGTTAAAAGAAGGACTCTAGTATCTTGAAATTCATTTCTTAATCGCACGCCACCCGAACCAATCCCATAATTTCACAGGTAAACCGCTCTACTTGTGGAATCACCTGTAACTAACGGCACAGTCTCGTTTGAGAACGTTACAATATGATAAACAATGACATTTGGAATCCATGTCCTAGCAGTATAGATACGCAATAGCCATGGATAGTGAACAAAATAACTTTTCGATACCCTACAGTAACTTTTTCTTACTGACTTATGATTGTAATGTAAACACACCCTTTGCAAGCATGTGCTTTTTTAATCTGTAATTTGCCTATTTTAAAAGTAATACTGATCGTTACTTAGCACTTTTAAGCGTCTCATTAGTCACAATTTATAATTGAAGTTCAAAAGCATGGTCGAGGGCGATTGTAATATCGGCAGTCGGGGTCGGTTGTACCGCAACAGAACCGAATAGTGTCAAAGAAGGCGAATAATATTGTCTTGTTTGCATAGAATCCGTGCAGTGTTACAACCGATCCGGGGTCAGAGACGGTTGCAACACTTTACACTGTAACGTTAGGACTATAACACTCCGCTTCTCATTTTTTATTAATAACTTGGATATTACTTGACATACAGTGAAACTGTTGTGACTCAATGATGTCAGATAAATAAGTAACATTTCCGTATAAGAGTTTTTGTTGTAAATGTAAAAGTCCCTGCGTAATCGTATTCCAAAGTCAAAGTGATACTACCGCCCCAGGCCTACCCCAGTGATGAAACTGTGCAGCCCCTAAATATTATTAAATTTGTCTAAAATTTGGCATACAGATCACTTAGATGAATAGAACCAAGGGGGCGAGCAAAATTACGTGAAAATAGCACCTTTGGAAAATTGAAACACCCTAGTATCTGGCTGCAGAGTCCCAATGATAGAACTGCCGTGTTTCACACGCGTAATTGAACAATTCCTGAAATTTTTTATCGTACCCTTTCAATTTGTAGAATGATATAACTGATTTGCTTGTAAAGTTTTTGAATTATTGCTTTTATTTATCTTATTGAGCATAGAGAATGTGCCTTTACGTTTTCGGGACACATGTCCCAGTAGATATTTCCATTTTTATTCCTGAATACGGTGAAAATATGTTTTCCTAAGGTCGGATTCAGATACAATATTGGCCGGTGAGTTTCGTGAAGGGTATTCTCCCACCATACCGCCTGCCTGCCTCGGTGCTCCTTTTCTCAACGTTTTCTGACTCGCTCTCGTTCCATTTCGCTCTCGCCTTCGCAGAACAAGACTGAGTCAGAAGTGTTAGGGATAGCCACGGCCATCTCTAGTAACAGGCCGGAACATAGTGAATTTGGCAACGCTGTCATCAGTCCTATTTGAATTTTTATGAAGCCTTCCGCGCGTTTTGATCGGACCACGGCACGGCCGGGACATAGTCATCGGATTGATGGTTGTTCGAAATGCGGTGTTACAGCATAGTAGGTTCCGGCCTGTACTAGAGACGGCCATGGGATAGCGCCAAGCTCCCAACGTGTAGGCCAAACCGAGTTCTTAGCGTAGAAATATATACATAGGTGTGCGTTAGGTCCGAAAAAATTCAAGAGTTTTATTGGTCAGAACATTGATTCCTTCTCGATAGCTTCATCTCGTATTGGTCCACGCATAGCTACGTAACGCACACAACTATTACACTAAGAATAAACAACAGCCACACGGCTACGTTCAGGCGGAGCCGAGCAGCGTTCCCGTTATCCCACCATACCCTTCGGGGGCCCAGCGACTCCAACTGTCAATCCACGATCGTTAGGTGGTGGTGGCTGATTTCTCCTTGAGCGCTGCTTGCGAAAACGAATCCACCGGCCAATATATCTGAACACGACTTTAGTACAGGATCATCAGTTTATCTTGCAACCCGGGGGCGCGCGGACAAGTAAAACTGCAACACCGCCTCACGCACACGTTCTGCTACAACCATATGTAGGTTTTCTGGATCTAGGTTGAGACTCCTGAGCAGCCCTACTGCTGCTGCGTTTCCTCTGTCTTCCAGGGAAAGGTGGGAGGCGAAATAATGATGCCTAGCGTTTTGTAAAACTCAACAATTATTCAGTCTTTATTCTGCACCATGTGCTCAATGTTACTCGTCCCGAGGTTCAGTCGGATCTAGTTCCTTTCTTCCCTGCTTCCCCCACTCCGTCGCTCGGAGTGAAGTTGGCTACCAGTCCCTACACATACGCCGATGCTTCCGCCATCTATGGGCTGATGTTGAAAGTGTAGGGTCTTTTACATGCCAGTAGGGGGCGCTGGATGCTTTTGGCTTTCGCCAGCGGATTAAATTTAACATAGTAAACGAGGAAGAAACGGTATTTAATTTTTTAGTAGTAGCAAAATAATGTGCAATTAAAACGTATTTTGTAATTAAAAGGTACAAGTACCCTCTAATTCTTCATTTCTCCATTTATTTATCTTATGAAGAAAGAGTATTTGATACACTAAATCGTTAAAAAAATAGTGAGATCAGGGACATCACAAAAGATTTCATTTAACCCTCAAAGGTCGCACTGGGTTACGCTAACCCAGTTTCGTCAGGAATACACCTGGCAGTTCTGAACGGTAAAGTCTGGGAAGCTTTGCCTTTGGTGGGAAAAAGTTTGATACCTCTTCTACAACCCCCCCCCCCCCCCCCCCCCCCCCCCACCACCACAGGATCGCTAGTCTGCCTGAAGCGTTACGAAATACATTAAAAATGGAAGTCGATTTAGTAGTGAATATCTTTTTTTCTTCGATAACTTATAATATGTACAGTATTTTTGAGTTACCAAAAGTGAAATAAATGCTTTTTGATAAACGGAAACGTAGATATAAATAAATAATTGCATATATTTTGTCAGTTTTACTACATTTGTGGAATAAATTATTATTCCAACCATTTCATCGTATTATTTGACATTTTTGTATCCGATTTTCATTAAATATGTGGCCGCTCCGCATTCGGTTCCACCGATCTCCGATACACAGCGCCACAACGTTGATCAACGTAACGTAGAGGGTCGACGCAGACCGCGGAAGCAGACGCTGGTTCCGCGAGAAGTCCACTAGCGCATCAGTCGCCAATGGAGGTCAATTTCCCCTCTACCTCGTGCAATACTCCCCAGCACGCGCCTAGGATCGCTAGAACACAGCTCTGGCGACACGCAAGTGCTTCGGGTTTCCCCTTTGTACAGTTTTTGTTAAATATAAAATATACGTCTACTTTTATACAAAAGGTGCTCTCCATTTACTGCTCAGCATACTGAGTATCCTAGTCCTGAATACAAAAGACTACAAATATATGCAATTTTTCCGAGATTTTCACTTCAACTCTCTGTGACCGCTATTTTTGAGCCACCATTTTAGATTTTCAAACCATCAATGAAATTACTTCTGACACTGTATACTCAATGCCAGTAGCAGCTTATGTCCTCATTTTCAACGAAAACGACGATTATTCACAGAGATCATTCGTTTGGTAGAAGTAAAAGATTACTCCACTTCACCTCGCCAAATAAGCATATTTTTTTTAACCAATCATACTAACGCATTTTTTCCTCAAAGTATGACTCGAAACCTTTCAATTGTTGTATAATAATTAAACCCTCGTATATTTTTCTGAAAAAAGAAATCGTGATTATAAGAAAAAAGAACAAAGTTTTTAGAACTTTCACTAATTTGATCTCTTTATTTTCAAGATGTCCCAAGTACCAAACGATTTATGACTAAATCACATATATATATTCTTTTTCCGTATTGTCTTACGAATCAATGAAAAGAAGAAACATTAAAAACGGTGCTACACATCCAGAGATGTAGGCAAAAGAACATTCTGGGTTACGCTAACCCACGTGTGCCTGTAGCGGGAGGAAATGTGTATAGTGTGACCTTTGAGGGTTAATACAAGCGTGCGATGTAGTTACATTGGTTTCTAACTGATTGAAAGTAGAATTGGAAACTTTACCACAGTTGCAGACCACCCTGATCGCGAACGTATAGGTACCTACCGTTCACTCCACTGTTAGATACGAAGTGGCAGATAAGACGGTCATTCCAGCAATTATAAGCGACGGCCATTTATCTTTTCAGCAATCCGATGTTGATAATTCAAATAGTTATTGATCAGAGAACAGAAAGGGTTAATGATGTGAAGTAATTTTAAGTTGTGGTTTGTTAAATCGGCATTCCAGTGATTTAATATTAACACAGTAGTCTGGGATACTACAAGGAAAAGATGTTGACTACTGGTCGAGATTATTGGTAATCATTTACTTTAGGTTTCCATCACCGACTTTGAAGAAATTTAAATGTGTTATAAAACTCCACATTCTGAACAACTGTTTCCTATTGGGAAACCTAGAATTTCGATACGCCAACTAGTGGCAGAAAATTTAACTACTGAGAGTAGGTCGAAATCCGTCGAAGTCCATATAATTAACAGTGTTTACATAGACATGTTGTGAAAAACGAGTGTTTCTACATTTTTTTGACCATTAAATTTTTACTTATTCCATTAATAAATACTTATTTGGAATGTTTGGTGGGATCCGGGCCTACTTTCAATAGTTTGCCAACTTACCACCACAGCGCTGAAATCTAAGCCACGCCTCCACTAAAGGTACGAATACACGACGACACTTTTGTGTCTAGATCAAGTGTATACATCAAGTGTCGGCGTGGGTACAGTGTCCTAGACTGGTGTAGACGCTAAGTTTCTTGATCTAGACTGATCTAGACACTTGATCTAGACACAAAAGTGTCGTCGTGTATTCGTACCTTAACAAGGGAAGTTTGGCAACCCGGAAATTCAGAAAATTATGAAACTCGGTGTGCAAGTAGCGTAGTTCATCCGTAACGCAACTCTATTTTCTGTTGGTGCCATAATGCAATTTTTGGGGGTGAAATCACCCCTTGAAAAAAATACAGAATTTTCTTTTCCGTGGAATATGTCGGGAAGGGTGAGAGATATCGAAAAGAAGTTTAAACAAAAATTGCATCCTTTTTTTATATCTACAAAACCGCGTAAAAGTAATTATGGAATTAAGGATTGGTGGTGGGGGTAACTTGAAAAATATGGATTCTTCGAAAATTATCTTTATGCAATTTTGTAGATACAAAAGTAAGATGCAACATTTGTTTATACTATTTTTCGATATCTCTCACCGCTCTCGCAATATTCCAGGGAAAAGAAAATTCTGCATTTTTTTCAAGGGGTGATTTCACCCCCAAAAATTGCATTATGGCACCAACAAAAAATAGAGTTGCGTTACGGATGAACTACTCTACTTGCACACCGAGTTTCATAATTTTCTGAATTTCCGGGTTGCTAAACTTCCCTTGTAAGTTTCCCAATACATATTACCGCCGGTCGGCCTTAGTTTCAAAGATATTCGCAAAAATAATTTTTAAATTTCTTGCTCTGGTTTTGTAATTTGAGTCAGTTTTGGGTTAGATTTGTTATATTGATTAAACATAACTCCAAACACAGAACAGACTCGTGAAAAATCTCGTCTGTGGCTCTTTGCAAACGGCGTAGTGTCGCGGGATAGTATTGTTACGGCTCAGTATGTCACGAGATATCGGTATATATAGGTATGGCGCTACATATGCAGGGGGGGCGGAAGGGGCCGCTAATATGTGTACGTAGTGTGGACAACAAATATACAATTTTGAGGCATTAATTTGTTTATATTTTTTTTTTTGAATTGCACAACCGTAGCTGCCCCCCGCTCGCAAATCTAGCTCCATACCTATACCGATATCTCGGAAGTCGGAAACGATCAACACAGATTCCGGATAAATAGCAAATTATTGTTATCAATATGTCGAGAACTAAAGCCGAGGAAAGTATAGGAAAAAGGTATTCAGAATCGTGCCACCAAAAACTTTTTTGAAAGTCATCGAAATCAGCGATGAAAACCCAAAGTAAATAATTGCCAGGTTATTAAATCGTCGCACAGTGCGTTGAATCAATGGGAAATCGGGACAAAAATCATAACTTCTGAACTAATCAGTTTTCGACCTATATACCCCAATACTTTTTTAACCAGAATATATAGATGCAAGGATTGGTGTAAAAAAAATATACAGTTGCATTAAAAAAAATTGAGGGGATCTCGATTTTTTATCGAATAAAAAGTTTTTTTTATCAATATTTACTTTTGCAATTTGTTGTCAAGTGAATACTGACTAACTTTTGTTCAAAAATTTTCTTTATCAAATTATTTTTATCACGTGCATTTGAAGTTAGAATTTTTTCATAAAAGATATTTTAAATATATAAGCTTATTTAGACTAAAAAACAAGCAGACTCTAAATACGTTAACGTAATGTATTGTTATTATAAACTTTTAATAGTAATATCTGTTAATTTAGTTTAATAATAGTTTAATAATAATAATAATTTCACAGACATTAGAATTCTTGATGTGCACACTTCTTCCTAAAAAAATTTATTTCTCAAATAATTGCAAGTATTAGCAGAAAAGCGCGTTATTTTCATAAAGTATAAAGTTAGGGGAACCAAATATAAAAAAATCGCGGATACGTTTTGTTACGTATTTTTTAAAAAGTCGGTTGAAATAAAATTTTCATTCTCGGGATTAAGAAGTTTTCTAATGATCAGTAAGGCCATAAGCCTAAACAATAATTTTGAAGCACACATACCCATAATACTAGAATCCATGGTTAATAACGTGAGCCAAAAATAATAAATATTCTGAAGGTCTAAATAAAAAAAAAGGAAGTAACTCTACCGCGTGTGAATTTCGAGTGACGCTTGAAGTCCTTAGATTCCAGGTTAAGATGGTAAACAACATCGTAAACAACTACGGTAACCTAGCCACCATAACCGAACTCGATTCCTGAATATTTTGATGTAAATATTAGATGATAATTATCACCCTGCAAAATATTTGATTTTTCAATTTTTGTCCATGTATCAACGCACTGTGCGTCGTGCTAAAATTTGATGTGTCGTTAGCATTTATTCCATTCATGCAATGCGTATTAATGTGTTGGTTCTACAAATCCCGCGGTAGCAACAATACGACGATAAAACACGATTTAAATGCGGTATGTGTCAAAAGCATCGAAAACGTCAGAACCAGGAACGTGCATGCCGCGTGAATCGACACACGCCAGTGAACCCGAAGAAAAGACTGACAATGAAAGGGGGTCAGATGAATGGCACACGCGCAACGCGGAATAATTTCGTGCTGTTTGCCTTTTAACTTCCTATTGCTGATTCAGTGAATAATTAAACAGGCGATAAATCCGTAAAAAGCCAAACACATTTGATATAATATTAGTACTCGTTCAGGAATTGCACAAATATTTGATATTTGTTTAATGGCCACTCTATTATTGCCTAATTTATTCTGATGTAAAAATCACACTTAAAGGTATGCGTCGCGACTGTTTAAAGTGTATTTTAATGTAACTCTGCCTTAATTTCCTAAGAGTTGAAACATCTGTGTGGAACTGCAAAGTTCATCCAAAGTTACACAACCGATAACGCGACATCTGCTATTACTTAGTGCTGTAAAATTGCGTGGTTTAAACGGACATTAGAAAAATGTCGACAATATCAACCAATCTAATATTACAACTAATCTAATATTGCACAACTAATCTAATATTACGCCCAAGGTTTCCGGTAGTTTTACGTCACTACGTCGTAAAACCTTTACAATCGAGTGTCATAGAAGTGGACCACAAGTTTACATTGGCATACATACCACTTTTGAAAATGAAATGCAATTTCATATCAGCGTCCTCAGGTGTATACACGATACGTTCTGAATTATTAGATGTAATGTATCATAACAAAGTATTGAAGAATAATTCGACCCATCGCCATATACCTCCTAATATTTGTTTATATGTATGTACACAACTGCTTGCAAGTGTTCAATCATCCATGCATTTCTAATGTCCACAACCGAGTGGCAATTTTCTTAAAAATATTTCTTTACGTTACAGTGAAGATTAGCAGACAGATATAAAACAAGATTGCTTCTTTAGAGAATTCTAGAAAATAATTTAAGATATGGAAGGTTTTAAACTGTTGTTTTGGATCTGTACGTTTACTATATGGCCCCTTCTATTTATGAAGAACTTCTGAATGTTTCTCAATGACGTAAATTTTTCATCAACGAGAATATGAACAACTAACAATAGGAAAAATACGCTATATTTTTAATGAAATAGAAAACTCGATTACTAAAAATTCTCTTGAAATAAATGCAAAATTTGTTGAGCTGTAATTGTAAAATGCTTGTAAAAATAGATTAATACTTATGAGTGGTATTGCATATACTGTAAAATAGACTTTAGCAGTCTACCCGAACTCAGCTCATTTGAAAGTACCCTGCCCAGTGATCGATCTACTGAATTTACTGCTAAACACTTACACATTACATTACACTTACTTTTTTGTATAATTCAATTTAAAAATTTAAATGAGAGAATAGAACACACGAAGTGCAAAAATAATTAACTCATGAAATAACAGGAGATTATCATTTTCACAAATTTAACAATTAAAGTATTGGGAAACCAAGAATTTCGATACGCCAACTAGTGACAAAAAATTGAACTACTCAGAGTAGGCTGAAATCCGTCGAAGTCCATATGATTATCAGTGTTTATATTATGGACATGTTGTGAAAAACGAGTGTTTTTAAATTTTTTGGAACACTAAATTTTTACTTATTCGATTAATAAATACTTATTCGGAATGTTTGGTGGGATCCAGCCTACTGTCAATAGTTTGCCAACTTACCACCGCAGCGCTGAAATCTAAGCCACGCCTCCACTTGGTTTCTCAATATATTTGAACGAAATGAACTGAGATGATGGAAATCGATACTTTTGATGAAATTAAAATTTTAATTGCAGACTAAAGTAAGTAAACATCTTTTAATTCCATGTTGAGAAAAAAAATTCTATTCGCTTATAAACTTCGTCGATAGCATAAGTGTTACGTGTACACAATGTGACCAATTCATCATATAACTACAACTTTTCTTTGTAAAACTGATTTGAAAATGGCCCCCGTTAAATGTATGTGTATAGAAATGTAATTGTTACCATCGTTGCAAGACTTTTATCTCACTTTCATCAGTCACCACTTTCCCGAAGGCCTGTAAAAACATCAAAAAGTCAGTTAGCCAAGAGCAATGTGAAACGTCAGATTGAGAAATGTGTATCGATACACGCAACGGTAACCCCGCAGAAAAGGCTGAAAGGGAACCAGATGCCTGCTCTACGTACATATGTGCTATGTAGAAAGGTCCGTGATAGGTTGCACGTCTCTCGGTTCCTCCTGCAGTTAACAATGAACAAGTTGCAAACGGTTGCAATATAACGTATATAGTAACGAGGGACACGTGCAGCCACCTTTCCTTAACCTTGGATGAAGGAAGCCTCTAACCAGATCAAGAACTACACCGGTAATAGTGAACGCATTCGAACGTGCAAAATACGAATATACATGCGGATTAAATTTGGATTATATTTCGAACTTAATCGATGGCAAGAAGTGTCTGTGACAATCTTTCAAAAAGCACAGTGATACAGATATTTTAATTTATAATAAAAATATCCCTTGCTTTTTGTCAGTAGTTGACTTTTTACACGAAATAATTTAAGTAGGTATTATGTATCCTTATCGCAACTTGGTCTTAAGGGGGTAGGTCACCCTCGATAGCCCTAAAACAGGCCATTTTTCAAACGCAAATTGAAAAAGTGATAAATAACAATAGGGACAACGTTTTTTCTAGTTTTAAACATTATTCTATGAGCTTTAACACAAAAAAAGAAAAGTCTAAATATCTCTATGTACATAAAAGTTGTGAGTAAAAACGTGAAGGCGTGTACGCGGTGCACCGTTTGATGGTGTACATAAAATCTCGAAAACCGCTCCAACGATTTGGATGAAAATTTAATGAGACATGCAGAAAACCATTCCCTAAGATGTGTCGGGAGCAGAATTTCGAGATAAATTCTTAAAAAGAAGATAAAAAATATTTTTCATACAAGAAATCGATACAATCGTATTTTTCAACATAAAATTGTATTTTTTGTTTAGAAAATCTGCTCCCGACTCATCTTAGGGAATGGTTTTCTGCATGTCCCATTAAATTTTCATCCAAATCGTTGGAGCGGTTTTCGAGATTTTATGTACACCATCAAACGGTGCACCGCGTACACGTCTTTACGTTTTTATTCACAACTTTTGTGTACATAGAGATATTTAGACTTTCATTTTTTTGTATTAAAGCTCATAGAATAACCATTAAAACTAGAAAAAAACGTTGTCCCTATTGTTATTTATCACTTTACAATTTGCGTTTGAAAAAAGGCCTGTTTTAGGGCTATCGAGGGTGACCTACCCCCTTCATGGGCCGTCTCGTAAATAAATAAATATTGTTGATAACTATGGGATGTTTATTGAACTTGATTTTAGCTGTATATTACCCACTACCAAACTACCCCCGCGCTTCGCTTCGGGCCTAAGAGATATTAAGGACTCCATGAAAACACATTTCACTCATTTTCACCAGCCCCCTAGGGGTTGATTAGGGCAAAATCATGAAATTGGTTTTTAGACATTTAGGTGGGTGACCTTTTGAAGTAAAAACCAAGTTGATATCTAATCAGGCCGAAAAGATTTTAAGAAAACCGTGGAAACACATTTCACTCCTTTTCACTCCCTTAGGCGTTGGAATTTCAAACAATCCTTCCTTAGTGGGTGCCTACGTCATGAAAACAATGTAGATATCCTCCACATTTCACGTTCGTAGGTTAAACGGTTTGAGCTGGGCGTTGATGAGTCAGTCAAGACTTAATTTTTTATATATATATGGATAATGTTATATGTACTTAGGTTCTTCCGCAAAAGTTTATTTATTCATTATTTTTTTTAAGTAAGACAACGACCTCTGAAATTCTAAATGTATTGTTACGATTTCCGCTCGACATAATAGGAGTTTATTACAGAACAGTAAGAACGGAACATGAACAATAACTAATAACCAGTAACAATAATACAAGCTCTAATATTCAGTAATGAGGGTATCGGGATGTCTGTACGCAATGGCGGCTGACTCTCGAATGACAGCTTGACAGGCGATCAATCCGATCGCCATCTTCTCGCTGTCTTCTTGTCTTTGTCGCGAGCACCAGCGGGCCATGGAATTCCATCCATAGGGTGCTCGCAACAGTATATTGAGTTTTGCATTTTAAATTGGGCATTTACCGGGCGCTCAGTCCTATTGGACCATTGTGCCCGAGCCCTAGCGAGCAGTCCTAATTTAGAAGGCTTGCCGCTAGTCCGGCCTCTCGTGCGAACTCGAGAAGCCCGCTCACGGTCATGTTCTCCAGGTTCGCCGTGCGGAGGAAAGCAGCTCCCAGCAATAGCTGCCTCTGGGCTGCCATGCCCTCGCACTGCGTCATAAGGTGAAGCGGCATTTCGTCGTCCACCCCGCACCACTGGCACCTTGGTCCCTGCACGATCCCAAGGCGCGCCAGGTGCTTCCTCGTGTGCCAGTGTCCTGTGACCATCCCCACGAGCAGTCGCAACTGCGACCTATCCAGGCGGCTGAGTGCCGCCCCTATCTTTTTCGAAGGCCGCTTCAGCAGAGCCTTCGCGTGTCCCATCTTTTGGGTCCGCTCCCAGAGTTGTTCGAGTTGCTGTCTGATCCAGCACCTCGTCCACTCCTTCACAGTCCCCATGGAGACACCTAAGGTGCAGGACGGGTCCCGATTCGGTTTACGTGCCCCTTCTCGGGCCCTGTCGTTTGCCCCTTCGTTTCCCTTGATTCCGGCGTGCCCCGAAACCCATAGTAGACTGACACGGTTGTTATTAGCCAATTGCGTCAGTGTGTCTACGCAGTCTAGTACCAGACTGGATCTCACCACTGTGTTGTATAGGGATCCAAGTGCGGCCCGACTGTCGCTACAGATATAGATGTGCTTGCCCTCATAGCCCCTGTCCAGATTCAATCTGGCACAGGTCCTGATAGCCTGCACCTCCGCCTGAAAAACCGATACGTGTGGGTCCAGGGCGATGGATCTTTCTACCCTGGGCCTCTCCCCCCCCCCCCCATATCCCGGCTCCGGTTCCGGTTTTGGTTTTGGAGCCATCTGTATACCAGGTGAGCCCCCCCCCCCCCGGAGAGAGTAACTCCTTCTTGCTCTCCTCCCAGTCCTTCCTACTTGGGAAGCGAACGACGAAGTTATGTTTGAAGCGGTAGGCTGGGTCACATTGGTCTCCCCCGCAGTCCAGGGCCTCATGCGAGTCCCTTATGTCCTGTAGGATCGCCGCGTGCCCGTTCCTCGCACCTTTCCATCTTCCCGCGAAGTGTATCCTCAGGGCAGCCTTCCTAGCCCCGGCTTCCGCCGCCAAATGCGGTGGCGCCAGGTCCAGCAAGACTCCCATCGCCAGGGTAGGCGTGGTGGGGAACGCACCCGTCATCCCCAGCAGTGCCAAGCGATACACCTTGCTCAATGTCCTCCTGTGGGTGTCCCTCCTCATGGAGGTCCACCATACCACTGAGGCGTATATCAGTTGGGGTTCCAGGATGGCTGTATAGATCCATTTGACCACCCATGGTTTTAACCCCCATCTGCTGCCGAACATCCTTCTGCAGGCCCAGTAGGTAACGAGCGCCTTCTGGGTCTGCTTCTTGATGTGGCTTTTCCACGTGAGCTTCTTATCCAAGGTCACTCCCAGATATTTCACCTCCGAGGAGGTGTGGAGCTCCGCTCCGAAGATTGAGGGGGCCTTAAACTTTAGGTTCCGCTTCCTCGTGAACATCTCCGTCTTGCACGGATTTACCCTTAGGTTTTGGTTTTGGCACCATTCCTGAACCAGTGTGAGCGCCTTCTGCATTCTCCTGGCCATGCACGTCGGGCTCGTGCCTCTGACTGCGATCACTATGTCGTCAGCATAGCCCTGTACTATTACACCTTCTTCTCCGAGCCCACGCAGTAGCTCGTCCACCACCAGGGTCCACAGCAGTGGGGAGAGAACTCCCCCTGCGGGCAGCCCCTGTCGGCCCGAGCCCTTATCGTGGTCCCTTCCCAGCTGGCCATCACGGCTCTAGTCCGCAGCATGTTGCGGATCCACCTTCTGATCGAGTCTTCGACTGCTTATGGCATCTAAGGATGTGTTGTCGAACGCTCCTTCGATGTCCAAGAATACGCTCAGGACCGACTGTTTCCGCGCCAGGGCCCCTTCTACCACCCCTACCAGGTGGTGGAGCGCCGTCTCCACGGATCTGCCGGCCTGATACGCGTGTTGGGAGATTTGTACTGGTCTTTCCACCAGCGCATGTTCCCTGATGTGTCTATCCACCAGCCTTTCCAGCGTCTTCAGAAGGCAGGACGTCAGGCAGATAGGCCTGAAGGATTTGGCAGAGTCGTAGTCCTTCTTCCCAGGTTTGGGTATGAATACGACTCTAGCCGTTCTCCATGTTTTGGGTATATACCCCAGGGCAAGACAGGATTTAAAGAAAAGGTCCAGTCGTTTTATCAGGTCCTCTCCCCCTTCCTGTAGAAGAGCGGGGAAGATCCCGTCTACTCCCGGACACTTAAATCTTTTAAATGAGTTTATGGCCCATCTGATCCTGTCTCGGTTTATCACTCTCGAGGCCATCCCCCAGTCCTTCGGTCCCTCTTTCTCAGGTTCCAGCTCTTCTGTCGGCTGCCCCTGCTGAAAGAGTCCCGAGCCCGGGAAGTGGACCTCTGTCAGGTGTTCCAGAAGAGTTTTGCATACTTTTTGTAGGCTTCGCAACTGGAATAAAATGAAAATACGAACACAAAAAAATCAAGCATAAATAACCCTAATGTCCCTAAATACGATTGCATATAATATAACTTTATATTTTTGAAAAATATATTGTAACGTGTTTTACTACTACAACGTCGCGTCGGTGCGAATTGACCAACAAGAAAACATGTGATTCGTGAACTTGACAGCCACTCTTGACGTCAACATATGCTAATCTACATTCGTTTTATAATCTTAATATATAAAG
Organism: Andrena fulva; assembly: GCA_946251845.1. Lineage (NCBI taxonomy): Eukaryota > Metazoa > Arthropoda > Insecta > Hymenoptera > Andrenidae > Andrena > Andrena fulva. The sequence continues at coordinate 41,400,964 of OX276327.1, forward strand.
CAGAAAGCTTCTATATGTTTGTGTGTTTGTCTGTCGCTTGAAAACCTTTGAACGATAAACTCTGGGATCACGAAATGTGCCGCAGCTCATTATGCCTGACTAATCCAGATAAATGTGACCATTTTCACAAAAAAAATTTCATTTTTATAAAATCGGAATCTAAATTTCGCGCGAAGCCGAGTAGTAAAGCTAGTATATCTACTATAATCTGATACAGTAATAAATTAATCATTTCGATATTGTAATAGTATATGTACACACATTTTTTTTACGGTCATTTATTTGATATTGAATGACTTACTCCACGTTCTTAATGCGTATTACCTCTGTAGGAATATATACAGGGTGTCCCAAAAAGTCGCGCATCGAAACCCCAAGCGTGGGTACGATTAGACGCTTAGCGTCACGATTATACTCGACGGGGTCGCTGATGCCGTGAGGCAGCGACATCGGTCGACCCAGAGCCGCGCGGAACGTCGCGGTAGAGGAAATCGTTTTGCGTGCCATAGACGAGGACCCGACCGTCAGTGTCCGCGACTTGAGCCGCCGCCTAGAGTAAGTCACAGTACAAGATAACTGCAGAAAGTATTAATTAAGGAAAACTAATGTTATCTAATAATGGATGTTTCTGCATTTTCTTCTAGTGTCAGCAGAATGGCGGTACACCGAACCCTGCAGGGAAACATGTTGCATCCGTACAGCTATGTACGGGTGCAACATTTGCACCCCGGGGATGGCGACCAGCGGGTTGAGTATTCAGTGTGGCTGTTGGGAGAAGTGCAGCGGAATCCGTCGTTCTGCAAGTACATATTGTGGACGGATGAAGCACTCTTCAATAGGGAAGGGTGCTTCAATTCCCACAATCGGCACGTGTGGAGCGACGAGAATCCACTAGCGCTTCGGACACGCGCAGTAGGGTGGAGTGAAATTTTTTTTTTGACAATTTCCTCAACGCTGTATGTTTAATTTTTGATCCTATACTAAAGCATTATTCACATAAAAAATTAATAAGTTATTACATCATCCTCAGGTGGCGCATGGTAAATTAAAAAAAATTTTTAGAGACTTTATAAAATTTTTACGAATCAAGTATTCTGGCTTTCCTTAGTGTCCTCTCTCGCTTTAGCAATTGTTGATTGTTAGTTCTGCTGACACAAAGTCGAGATCAGATACATTGTCCGGTCCGAACTTGTCCCGCGAACAGCGATCGAGGACCTCAAACCGGCCAATACATCTGACCCAGACCTTAGTAGTTCTACTTTGGTTTGCAGTTGACGCGCATATCGTTAAACATCACTTCCGCGTAATTGTTTTCGTGACGAACTTATAACAAAAAATGCCTAAAACACGTAAAGATATTTGTTGTCCTGTGTTTGGTGAACCGCAAAAACTAAAAGACAATATGTTGCCGACGTATTATGATATTATAAAATATTATTTGTGGGTAAGAAACGATTTGTTGTGTATAAATAATGGAAAAGACCCATCTATCAAGGAGGTTTGTGAAATAATATCTATTGACGTCAAAAAATTGTGGGAAAAAGCATCTATTCCCATTGTAACTCATCAACAAGTTGTCTCGAGATTAATACTATATTATAATAAGTACAAAAGTATGAAGAAGTTACGTGATGAAACGAAGAAAAAGGAGTTTTATAACGAAACTTTAAAGAAGTTATTCGACATTGCTATATGTAAATGTACGTTAAGAAAATTGTGTAAATGTCAGCCTAAAATACCTATCATAGAACAAGACTTTTTGAAAGATCAACGTAGGGACGTAAAATGTATATTGGACCTGTTGATAGAGCGACCACTACATCTATTACTCGTAAAAACCTTAGAAAACAAAAGTACGAAGAATTTTTGAAATTCGCAACGCCATCTACCCCTACTTCTGCTACAACAGTGCAATGTTTTTCTGACGTAGCGTCATTTTCTAGTGGCTCCTCAGACTCTGAAGTTAAAAAGGACACTAAACATCATAAAAAACAACCCACAAAACAAATGAGATTGAAGCTACAGAATCTGGCTGCATCATGTGACAGAATAGGGGTTTCCGATCGATCGGCAGCAATTATAGTAAACGCGGCGTTGTTGGATTTAAATATAATAAATAGTGATGACCCTTCAAAAGTAATAGACCGAAGTAAATTACGTCGTGAACGCCAGAAAGTACGACAAGATTTACAATTTGAAGCCGGCAAAACAACCATATCCTCACTGTATTTTGACGGCCGTAAGGACAAAACTTTTACTCTGGCTAAGATTGAAAATAATTATCATCGAAAAACAGTCACTGAAGAGCATATTTCATTAATATCTGAACCAGGTTCTGAGTACATTGGACATCTTTCAATTAATTCGGGAAAAGCAATTACCATTCAAAAAAGTATGGTACAATTTCTTTCTGAAAAAATTGAGTACCAGTCTTCTTTAGTGGCAGTTGGATGCGATGGTACCGCAGTAAATACCGGATACAAAAGCGGTGTCATTGTATTATTAGAAAAACATCTAAACAGACCTTTACAGTGGTTTGTGTGCTTGTTGCATGCAAACGAATTACCACTCCGTCATCTGTTCGCAACTATTGATGGTACTACTACAGGCCCAAATAGTTATTCAGGAAATATCGGGAAAATGCTGGTAAAATGCCTAGATCACAAAGTGGTAGCTTTCCAAACTATAGACACAGATTTGCCAGATGTTAATACTGAATTGTTAAGCAGCGATCAAAAGTATTTGTATGAGATGTGTTCAGCTATTTCTCGCGGAAGTATCCCACCCGCTTTAGCTAATAAAGACCCAGGAAAGCTAGCCCACTCTCGATGGCTCACTTGTGCAAACAGAATTTTACGTTTGTATGTGGGCACAAAAAAGTCGTCAGAAAACTTGAGAGAATTGGCAATATTCATTATGAAAGTTTACGCACCAACTTGGTTTGACATCAAGATGAAACCTTCTTGTAAACATGGTCCAATTCACGTTTTCAATATGATTAAAAGATCCCTCTACCTACGTGAAGAGCTGAAGGACATTGTCCTAAAAACTATTCAACGGAACGCGTTCTTTGTGCATCCAGAAAATGTATTGCTTGCTATGCTACAAGACGAACACTCACACATTAAGGAACTAGCTCTTGGAAGAATTAAAAAAGCGAGGATGCAGGCGAAGGGAAAGAATTTACGTGAGTTCAAGATACCTCAACTGGATTTTGAAGCACTTTCCTATTACGAACTCATCGATTGGTCGAAAGAAAATATTACTGAGCCACCAATGACCATAAAATACAGTAACCATGAAATAGAAGAAATGATATCGTCAGGAGATAATATGACGTATTTTGAGAAGTTTCCTTGTCACACCCAAGCAGTTGAGCGTTGCGTTAAGCTTGTAACAGAAGCTGCAGTATCTGTTTGTGGTTCAGACGCAAGAGACGGTTACATTAGAGCGAAGATAAAAGCAAGACAAGATTTACCAATATTCGAGACAAAATCCCAATATTTTAAACAACATAGTGACGCCCAGCCACGAGATGGCAAAGATTAAGTTCCTTTTTTTACTTCATTTACCATTGTAATATCTAATTTTAGTTGTACCATTCAATTAAAAATTATTTTTAGAGATTTTGTGATTATTTACTTATAACTCTGTTTTCCCAATTTTTACAAAAACTTTAAGTCACCTGCGCCACCTGAAAATAATAACGCAGATGGCTGAAATTTTACAGTTACACACTTCCAGACACGCGTCAAAAAATAGTAATACAGGAATAAAAAAATATGAATTAAAATTTTTTTTCACCTGTTTCACTCCACCCTAATGTACATACGTATTTCTACTCACCATTTGTACCAATTTCTGCTCACATAATATGTTGCCTTTTCAGGTTAAATTAAGTTACATCTTCTATGCAGAGGTTTTATAACACAACAGTAAAGCATAAAATAATGATAAACAAAAAATAAAATGCCTTCGAATAGAAATAGAGGTAACAGCAGACATTGAATTGTGAGGTTATGTTACTAAAATATTGGTGAGTAGAAATGCGGACATGACGGTGATTCGCTTGACCCTGAACCTACTCATCTGTTTTCTACTTAAAAAAATTAAAAATAGTAAAAAATCTAAATCCAGAGCACAATACGGTATTTGTGTTATTAAATAAGAACTTTTACTGCAAAAACTATTTTCTGCCCAATTATCGAATACCAATAGTGACGCTGTTCCTTAGCACAACCAGCTAGAACACGATCGAAATATCATGAGTCTCTCGTTTTAAAAGTTTTTCGTTGCTTATGCTGCACTTTGATTAGCCCCAACCTCGTGCAACACGAGTAAATGTTCAAATAATTTAGAATTATTTTGTTGCAACTACAGTACAAACGTAACGCTTATAATAATAAGAAAAATACGAAATGAGCAAAAATGGGGACATTTACCTTATTACTCAATATTTTTGCTGCCCAATTCAGTCTAAGGGGAGGAAATTGACCCCTGAAAATCCGGCTATTTTCCGATTTTGCGCTATACCTCGCGAACTGTAAGAACTGTAGGGACTATAAGTTCCCTGCTGGAACTGCCAGTTAGAACCGCATTGAATTTTGAACTGGATCTATCTGGTTCAATGCGGTACTACCTGGATTTCCAAGTAGTGATTTTTGGCAGTTCAAAAAAGAATCCGGTTCAATGCTGATATCCAGATCGATGGATGAAAAAGGATTTGCAGGTCCAAAATTGATCAGTTTCTATCAGCAATTGCCATTTGTATAAAATCGGAAGGTGCGTATCTGAAATTGCGGATCAAAAATCTTACGGATTCAATCTGGAAATCCACAAGCTCTTTCGAGTCCGTCGCGATCCGGATTGGCAGAGCAAATAATTCACGGAATGCTTATGGGGTTCGAAGAGAAAAAATTAAGCCCGGTTTCCAATGGATTGGCGGATAGAAAATTAATGCGGTTCCTTCCGGTTTTACGAAACTCATACTTCGAAATAATTGATTTGGTTCGAACACCGCTAGGTGGCCGCGATACTGGTAACTCCTCTCGCGGCAGCGATGTGCGCTGCGAGACATAAAATCGGCGCTGCGAGCTAACGAGGCAGCTTGCTCCGTGATCAAGACTGATCAAGACTTCGATGCAAGATTGATACGGTAGAATCTCTTGATATAGTAGGTTTAAGAATAAAATTATATCAAACCTCAACTCACGGTGTAAGTGGTAACGGTTATTCGATGACTCCTTGATAACCTTAGTAAATCGGTCGAGTGACCATAAATGTGTCGCGAATACAAATAAAATCAGGTAGTAAAATGGCTTGGAAAAACTGATGAGTATCATCTGAATTTTGATCTACACTTCTGTGGGATCAGGAACCCCCATACCATAAGAGGCGGATACGGAAGAACGAAGACGGGAAGTCGGCGGTAGCCGAGGTGGTTAAGGCGGCTGGCCAGCGCGCAAACCTAAAGATCGCGGGTTCGAGTCCCGCTGAGGCGACTTCCTTTTTTCCGTGATCCTACATTTGGGGGCTCGTCCGGGATGGGGGGAGCACCGATCGCCACACGGAGCTCGTCCACCACGGTCGTTGTATGCGACGTAAAATAATAGACGCCCCCACGGTCGTAAGAGGTGTCAGCGACGTAAAATAAGCGACACCAACCACGGTCGTAAGAGGTGTCAGCGACGTGAAATAAGCGACACCAACCATGTAAAAGGCAAGTGCGACGAATGACATTCGAGGGCGAATGTCGTCGCAGGAGGGCCGAGTGTGGGATCAGGAACCCCCATACCATAAGAGGCGGATACGGAATAACGAAGACGGGAAGTCGGCGGTAGCCGAGGTGGTTAAGGCGGCTGGCCAGCGCGCAAACCTAAAGATCGCGGGTTCGAGTCCCGCTGAGGCGACTTCCTTTTTTCCGTGATCCTACACTTCTAGATTCTACTTAGAAACAACTAAAAATTTGAATCGATTGCATCCAGAAATATGCGTGTTTGAACATGCATTTACGATATACAAATCTGTGTAAGAACTGGTAGCAAAATAACTTGCAAAGGCCAATAGATTCCATTTTGGTTTGGTCCTGGATTTCCAACCAGCTTACAAAATGAACAAAGTTACTCAAGAAGTTTACTAGTAATATGCGAGTTACTTCGTGTAAATCCGAGCAGAACCGATGACAAATTGTGCTAGGAAATGCAGATAGATACCATCAAGATTTTTACATGCATATCCGGTTTGAAACTGATAGAACATATTTCATCTGGTTCAATCTGGATTTTACGAGAAGAAAACCGCATCAATCCGGATTGTCGCATTGCCGTTATCCTGCTACGATGTGAACGAAGCTTCGGAGGGAAATTCAAATGGAATTACACGAAATTGTTGGTTTTATTGTAATCTTTATTCATCGTCGTGGAAAGTATGTAAACGCTCGTTTAGGAAACAAAATGTATATTATTTATGTTAGCAACAAAAATTTTTGTAGACATAATTCATTCTGTAATAAGAGTCGACCCAGTCCAGACGTATTAGGGAGATTATATAAATACATAAATTGTTCAATCTGGAATGTAAAGTTTCTTCGAGTTCCCTTTATTCGCGAGTCAGAAACCCGAACCCATTCACGGAGCAGAGTGCTTTAGCACTCCATGGGCCTCGATCCCATCCCCAGAAAACGGACGCTGTTTTCCAAAGAGCCACGCAACAGGATTAAAAAATTTATTATGCGGTTCTAACTGGCAGTTCCAGCAGGGTTACCAAATGATAGTCCTAATTAAAAGAAGTAACTTTTTCCTGAAAACTTTTTTCTATCACCTACAGTTCGCAAGTAATAACACAAAATCGCGTTGTATTCAAGAGAACGCCCCATACATGTTTTGAATTTCCGGGTTCGGGATCTTACCTTGTCAAAATTATTAGGGGTGACGCTTTGTAAGCCGTCATACATGAAAATGGTTACTCCTACGAAAAAACTCATACAACCATTTTTGTACAGATGTTTCCTAAGCTACAAATTTCATAATAACTATTTTTGTCGTAAAACTCATAGCTGACGAGATATTCTCGAAAAACCGTTATTTTTACCTTCAACCCTATGTAAAATTTTTAGCGGATGTCGGATCGATGGGGACTTTTGACATATTGTTTAAAACGATGAAATAAAGGCCCATGCCAAAATGTAGCTTGCTGGTAATTATTCCGTAGACAGATCCTAATTTGACAGGACCAGGAGCGTGACCGGACCAGAGATGGGCAAAACATTATTTCAAATAAAAAATTGATTTCGAATAAAAGACAAAAATTTGATTCGAGACTCATCAAATAAAAATTACTCGGAGTTATTTTCACTTGAAATAAAAGTTACTGAAAGTTATTTGTATTTGAAACGTCACAAATAATATTTTTTGTTCGACGTGAATTTATTCGACGGTCACAAATAATTCTTTTATTTGACGGGAATTCATTTTAACCTTCAAATAATTTTTTCATCTTTTCATTCATTTGTATTTGAAAATTATTTGAAGCTCAAATAACTCTGGGAGTAGAGAGCGCAAGAGATGCGGGGCGTGCGCAAGCAGGAGAGAGATAGATGGCGTGCCACTGATTGGTTGCCGCCATTTGTGACAAAAGCGGAAGTACTTAGACAGAGAAAGAAAGCGTAAAAAAGAAAGATACAGAAACACGGATAGAAAGTAGAGCTCTTACTTTTTGACCCGTCGGGTACCCGGGTACCCGGACATTACCCGGGATAACTTCAAGCAATTGAATGTAGTATTGTCTGTGATTGTCTGTGGTATAGTCTGATGTTAGCCAAAAATGATTGAACAATACCACATTCAATGGCTTGAAGTTGTTTCGGGTAGACGGGTACCCGACGGGTCAAAAAGTAAGAGCTCTAATAGAAAGAGATAGATAAACAAGCAGCTTGGAAAACAGGCAGTTTAGTGAATGTTTAGGTTATGTTTATTCCGGTTTTGTCACGAATGGCTGCGGTTATACCGATCACTCCCTTGAGGATCACTATTCCAAGCAGTAGAGCATGATGCGAGGAGGTAGTTGTTAGAGTGAGAGGGAACGGGGATTAGAAAGAGGGAGGGATATTAGGGACGGCGGGTTTTTTAAATAGTTTATCAGATGTTGCCACATTTTTTTCAGTAGTTAAGGGGGTATACCCCTTAGACAGTGTCAAAAAACTGATGATCATTGATGTTTTAGGAATATTATAAATCAAGTCCGATGTAAAAATTCGGAAGATTGACGAAGTTATAGGCATTTGAATGGAACAACACAGGTAGCACGGGCAGCGCGGCCCGACGGCTCGACCGATCGCAGCAGAACTGCATACATTTGTCATTACGATGGCCCTAAAAACTCGCGCTACGTTCAACCAATTAACTTCCAATTTTGCAAGGAGAATCGTAACAACATTCCACATCGTCCTACGGGGGCTTTTTATATTCCTATTCCCCGTTTACTATTTATAAAGAAAAAAGGTGGACTTTTCTCTTAGAAAAATCTAACTTTACCTTTGATCTCTCACCATCTCTTTATTTTTCCAAATTTTCAAAATCGGCCCCGTAGGACGATAGCTATTAACATATTTTATAAGAAAATTTTAGTGTTTCTAATTTCAGACACGACATACAGTTTTTTCAGGGCCACCGTTTAGCCGTTCGAATATGTATCCATAACTTCCGAAAAACAATAGTTTTTTAACTGAAACTTTTTTTTAAAGTAGTTCATAATAGTGTGTAAAGATAGTAAAAAAAACGGGAAAACTTCATCAAGCCGTTGACTTGTAAAAAAATCCACAATATGTACACATTTTCCGAGGGTTCAAACGGGTATACCCCCTTAAACCAAACGATGCATGAATGCTGTGTAGCAACTCGGTGATTCTATCGAAGGAATGTACACCAGCAAAGCGACGGCACACTAGAGCCGCTGATTTCCTTTCACAATTTGTTGTTGAAATCCTGTGCGCTGTCACCCCCCAAAAACTTCGTCGCCTTGCTGACCAAATGTCTCAGTCGTGCAGACAAATGCAACAGTTTTAACCCTTAAATGCATGGTGTTGTAAAACTGCAACATACCGTGCAAACCACCTCAAACTTATCGTTTGTGCCCAATGCATGCCGCTGCTGAATTATCGCGTTCACGGTAATATATTTTATCGAGTGGTAACATCTTTTTTTCTTTCGCGAATGTTAAATGTCATTTTTGCTTTGAATAAGTGAAGACTCTCGGAAATTTGTTGGATGTCAGAATTGCAGTTTTGTTTTGCTGTGTAATAAACTGATTTTCTAAGGTAAGTACATACAATAATATAAGCCTTTGCTTTACTAAAGCCAAGCATTGTTTCAGAAGTTTCCATACGTAAATTGTAATGTCTAGTAATAGACAGTAATGTCTAGTAAATGCATAGTGATGTATATCTGCACCAGGTAGTTTTTTTAATAAAAGGCCATTAAAAAATTATAAAAAAAAAATTTATTTATTTTTCCTTGCATTAGCATGTACATGTCTGCCAAATATCTTTTTTTAACGAAAAAAAAATAAATCATGCATTTAAGGGTTAAGTTGGTTTTTAATGTTGCCCATTTCGTTTCTATACATTTCGTTGATACACACCCCAGATTATTAAATATTTGCCGAAAATCTTCCACCGACTTCAATGGAATCATTGCATGAATGACGTATCTTGCGACACCCATTTCAAATTGATTTTGTGTGATATTCGTCGTTTCTTCGTATGTCGCAGATACTCTTTGCTTCTTTCTTCTGAATTCAAAAGAATATTCTTCAAATGCAATGACATGTTTTCGCTTCAAATGCGAGAGAAAATTCTACCAAGATGTTATCTGCCTCGCACGCCCGACGGTGGTCGGGAGCAGTGTTCACGGGAAATTCCCTGCGTAGTAGGATACTACCGTCGCAGGGAGGAGGAACGCATGCGCGCGATGACGCGGTGACGTCAAACCAATCAACGCCAAGACGGGAAAGGATGGGAAACGAAACGGCGTCACCATCAAGTCAAGCCGAGCGAGTGACGTGACGCCGTTTCGTTTCCCATCCTTTCCCGTCTTGGCGTTGATTGGTTTGACGTCACCGCGTCATCGCGCGCATGCGTTCCTCCTCCCTGCGACGGTAGTATCCTACTACGCAGGGAATTTCCCGTGAACACTGGTCGGGAGAGCCAGACGGCCGCGGCGGTCGGGAGAGCCGAACGGCGGTTGGGAGAGCCGGCCTAGCAACAAGCACTCTTGCCCATCACTGCAGAACAATCGGTCCGAACGAAACCGTGATCGAAATCGAGTCGCGGAAGAATCGCGAAATATCGGGAACGCAGATATCCACTATCCAGCGTAGTAGTTGGTACTGTTCGGCAACCAATCGCGCTCTCTACTCCCAGAGTTATTTGAGCTTCAAATAATTTTCAAATACAAATGAATGAAAAGATGAAAAAATTATTTATATTATATTAAATAAATTTCAGTAATTTTTATTTCAAATACAAATAACTTTCAGTAATTTTTATTGGATGACAAATAAAGATAAAGCCTGTTTTATTTGATTCGTTATTTAAATAATGCCCATCTCTGGACCGGACCGTGACCGGACTGATAGTGTGAATCGAGCTTTAACGTCAACCGCGAGCCGTCATGGAATGAAGCCGAGAGCAAGCGATCGTTGTTAAAATTCGCTCTCACCTCTATTAATATTATTTGTAATCTATGATATACGTGTGTACACAGGTCTGTAACAGTCATCAACTAAATACAACATTGTATGATTAAAAATATACATTACATTTAAAAGAAAACGTGAATAATCTTGAAACCGCTAAAAGTGTAACTTTGAAAAGAATCTTGCATCTATCATAACATTTGCTACTTTGAAATCAACACATTATTATCTGAAACACACTTTTGTGTCAGCAAAAACAACAAATATTTATGATGATCAGTCACATTAGGTGGAACACCCTTTACGTGAGAGCATTATTACTTTTTAATTCATACATATCTTCTGGTACAGGTTTGCCTATGATTCCAGAAAGAGTGTAAATGAAAAGTAGGACACATTATTCAATGTCTACACATGTCTAAATAATAATGTATTATTTAACCATATGGCAGCCATATTAAAGACACATAGAGTGCAACACGAAGGTAAATTCTAAAATACAGTTTAAACGTTTCTTAAAGAATGGTGAGGAAAAAAACTAATCTAATGTAACAGAAGCATACTCACTACGATGGGCAGACACAATTACAAAATAATGCAATTATTAATCATCAAATTCATTCATCGCTTCCAAGCATTATGAATTTCTTTTTTGGACTTTTATATCAAATAATCGCTGTATTATTATGCATTTATGAAATCAACACGATATAAACAATTCTCTCTGTCGAATCATCAAAGTTGGGCGTTTCTGCGAATGGCCTGCCCCAGAGATCTTCCGTTTATTGGCTGCTCCTTTGCTTTACCTGCTAATTTATCGTGACTATACTATAAATAATCAATGGTACAAGAAGCAGAGATACTATCGCAAAATATAATAATAATAACAAATTATTATGGTAATTATAGCACTTTATCGTAAAGATGATTAATAATAATAATACAATTCAATATGAAGGTTGATTGCCATAGAATATATTTTAGATTGAACATTTTAAAATATCTGTAATGTGTCTGATGTTTACAATAAAAACAGCTATGGACAGGATATTTGTGGCTTATATGCGACCACTCGCCAGGTCATATAACATGGAGATTCATATAACAAAAACTTTGGCACATCATGAATTGCCATCTCGCTTTGTTTCTAAACTACACGGCGTACAGATGTTATATATTTTTTTCATTGTATCTAAAGGGTACGTCCCGTAAGAATAAATAAATAAATAAATAAATATTTTGCAAACATTCGGATTTCATCTAGACACACATGGAAAAACCCATAATCTTAATTTTGACTCTTTGAATTCTTGATTTATTTATACTTATTCATTTTTCATTAACGGGTAACAGCCTTTGTTAACAGTGACTCAACAGAAATATAACCCATACGGAGAAGGCAAAAAAGTAATAACAATAAAGGAAAACGCAAGAAGAAATATTAAAATTATTTTCAATAGTTATTGAATATTTTCATTTGAATTTTACATTGTAATTATTCACAATTATTATTGCGACCTTGCCTTTACTCGTATCTTACTTTCTCCTTATGTACTATATTTTCTGTTTAACGAGTAATAAAGTCGAAATAATAATAATAATAATTACGAACCATTATCCAGTATATAAACATATTCTAAAATATTCGAAACATTCAAGCTTCAAACTACTCGACACACCGGACTGTTCGGTACTTTCGGCCCACTCGGTACTTTCGGCCCGCTCGGTTTTTTCGGACCACTCGGTTTCCTTCGAGCCGTTCGAAAAAATTCGAGTTCTCGGTTCTATTCGAGTTGCTCGAAAAAATTCGAGTTGCTCGGTTCTATTCGAGTACTCGGCTCGGCTCGGCTCGGCTCGGCTCGATCCGAATTTCAAGCTACTCGAATATTCGAGTACTCGAACAGCCCTAATGGAGAACGATGAAAATTTTTTCGAAAAAAAATCGCCAACTTATCCATATTATACACTTGTAAATTTCGCACTTACAATTAAATATCCTATCCCAATGCAATTAATCGGTCAGCAGACGATAGTAAATGTAACCGGAACCAGGGCCTCGTTAAAAGAGAATAAAAAAAGGGAAGGCGCACGCACACGTGGCACGGCGAAAGATTTCATAATTCCATGGATACATGTTGCACATGCACGACAATTCCGTGATTCACGCATGCTTATGCACGCGTAACGGTAGCCATAAATTATCATGCTATAGCTGTAGGACCTTTTATTATCCTTCGCTAGCTGATTTTAATTAATGCATAAGGATCTTTACAACGCTTTCATCCCATAACAATCCTTTCTAGGATAAAAGGGAGAGACTCCCGCGCTATACATAATCCCATATCACAACTTTAAACGGTCAGCAAATTCTATGCAGCCATGCGCACTTATATACTGTACAAGCGCATATGGTCCATTCCTCCTGCAAACGTTCTCTTATTTATCCTTTGTTTGTGTCTGTTCATAGTAAATCGATCAGTATTTTTTCAATTATTTCTGACCGATTGGAATTCGAAGGTGACAAGTACAGGACCAACGCCCACATACTTCAAGTATCATTCCAGCCATAGATCATAATGAATTAACGATTCTGACGCAAGAGTGTTCTCCTTCATTTTTTTTCTGTTACTGCAAACATCAAACGTCCGTATTCAGGAAACACAATATTCGATTACACAGTCCAACAAAATGAAACTTTTTTTCTGTTCCGCAATATCCACTGGGTGATTCTTGTAGAGTTTTTCACCCTGAACACGAATCCGCAAGCAGAAATGCTGTATCACACTCAGTTTTTGAGAAAATCGACTTTGAAAAAAAAACTGCAAATTTTCAACATTGACCATCTTTTGTGTCGAAACGGTAATAGTTATTCGGTTACTCGTTGCGTCAAATTATTCTACGTACCCTCCCGAATACAACGATATCAGTTATTATTGCATTATGATCATTTAAATTTGTTTAAACAACGATCAAAAGGAAAATGACACCCGAAATGCACCCATTTTTGAAGTTATCTTTCAATTTATTTCGAAACCAAGGGTCTTAGAAAAAATCTGACTACTCCACGCGATGCAGCAGACATTTTTCCTCTGGAAAGCATCAACAGAAGTGGTAAGCCATGTTTTGTTTTCAATACAGAAACGAAATAGTTTGGCAAAACGCGCGGTGCCAACAGTGGTACTCAGGCGCGTTAAGCGATTGTGTTACGCTGAGCGGCAGTGGACCGCGCGCCGCCGTTGACTACCACTGTCGACACCGCGCGTTTTGCCACTCTTTCGCTTCTGTATTGAAAACAAAACGTGACTTACCAGTTTTGTTGATGCGTTCCAGAGGAAAAATGTCTGCTGCATCGCGTGGAATGGTCATATTTTTTCCTAGACCCTTAGTTTTGGAAATAAATTGAAAGATATCTTCAAAAATGGGTGCATTTCGGGTGTCATTTTCCCTTTGATCGTTGTTTAAACAAAGTTACATGATCATAATGCAATAATAACTTATATCGTTGTATTCGGGAGGGTTCGTAGAATAATTTGCCGCAACGAGCAACCGAATAACTATTACCGTTTCGACACAAAAAATGTTCAAAGTTGAAAATTTGCAGTTTTTTTCAAAGTCGATATTCTCAAAAACTGAGTGTGATAGAGCATTTCTGCTTGCGGATTCGTGTTCAGGGCGAAAAACTCTACAAGAATCACCCAGCGGATATTGCAGACCAAAAATCGTGTTGGACAGTGTTATCGGTTGATATACACCAATTGTGCGACACTAGGATGGCTCTTATTTTCGACTTTCGAATTTTCTTCGCGGCACCCACTATTCCCGCGGTTCCAAATAATAAAAAAAAAAATTTATGTAAAGTTTGAGCCCGATTGGATAAGGGGAAAGGGTGCCCCTGAGCCCTTAAACATTTCAATAATTATTTAACAGCTCACAAAGTCGATTTTATATAACATCCTTCAAGTTATTGATTACATAAAAAAACATATAAAACAAATATTGTAGATCAAGACAAGGAGCATCTTTTATGTTGTATTACTTTTTCTCGAGTGACAAACGATTTTCGAAAAAAGTCCGTAAAACTGAAATAAAGAACAATTTTTTTCAAATTTCGAAAGTTCAAATCTTCCTCGAACACTTTTTATTTGATAAGACGAAAAAAATTGTAATTCTTATTTTCGAGGAATATTTTTTAAACATTTAAGTGGGGGCATATAAGGAGATATGGCAAAAAGCAGGGACTTCTACCGAAACTGAAAATACCGGTATGACGTCATACCGATATATGCAAATACCGGTATATACAGGGTCATCGTTTAATCCTGCAACCCGCGCTCGCGCGAACCTGTAAAATGGCAACAGCGCCTCACGGACGCATTTCCACTACCACTATGGCCGATACTTCCGCCATCTATGAGCTGTTGATGAAAGCGTACGGTCTTTTAGATGGCAGTAGATAGCGCAAGGTGCTTTTGGCTTTCGCCAGAGGATATTAGATTTGACGTAGCAGACGGGGAAGAAAACGGTAGCCATTTTAAGAGTGCAATCGCACCGGTCCCGTTCTGCGTGGAAATATCTACCTTTGCGACGGTCCAGCTGCGGTATTAGACCATGCTGACGCGATAGGGCCTCGGGTTGAAGAATTTGGGGTCTTTTTTGTATAACTTTTGAACTATAAAAGATATCGGAATGCAATTTGCGCCGAAAAATGGGGGAAAATTATACCCTCTTAACGATGGATAATTTAACATATTTTTCGTTCCCTTAATTTTTATTTCATCAATATTTTTACCATAATTACTGTGAAAAGCGTTTGCAAACTGTTTATTTGATACTTTATTTAGTGCTCTTTATAAAATTCATGGGGTTGATAAACAATAGGCTGGTTGTTTCTGTATCATAATTTTCATAAATTGAGAAATTAAATTTTTATTCAATCATACATTGGTTCTGCGGGTCTCAGAATCTAATGTTCTGGTTTCCTTTTTTATGATTTTATCTTTAAGGAGGGATTGTCGTCTAACAGTCCCAAAAGTAACTTATATTTAAGAATTTTTTTCGAAATACTAAAAGATTTTTATTAATATCTCGGAAACTAATAAATTCCTGAAGCAACAATTTTAGATTTAGGATCCACACACCCTCCACTCTCCTCCCCCCAAACGTCATCTCGATCGGCCACCGGTCCCTTTCGGAAGTACAGCCGAATTAACAAGGGTTATGAAGATATTACTTTAATCTACCATGTCACCGAAAGAAGAACCGGAAAAATACCGGTATTTATTGCGGTTTCGGTATTATAACGATTTCGGTATTCGCCTATTTCGGTTCTATAACGGTTTCGGTACTCATATGTTTTTGTACGATATCGGTTTGGGTATAAGTTTATTGACGTAATACCGGTATCAAAATCATACCCGTTTGAAGTCCCTGGAAAAAAGATCGATTTTTTTGTATATTTTCAGTGTTTGATATATCAAGAATGTTTCCTGAAAATTTGGGACCGAAATTCGCTAAAATATCGAAGATATGTGATTACCCACCGGATCACAAATACAGGAATACAGCGTCAAATACAGTGTCATGCGGCTACAAAATCCATTGTTTGAGCAGCGTGCGACTCTTTGAGTCAGTCGTGGTGGCGCGTATCACAATTATCACATTTTTATGAAAATTTTGCAGTCGCGGCCTGCGAGACCGTCAGTTGCATGCGGCTAGTCGCCAGTGGAAATAAGGCCTAATTTCACGCCTTCGATTTCACGCTGCAGTGACAAGAAAGACATGGTATGGTAGACACTGATTTTGACGGGCATCGACATGCTGGATCGTTTATTCGAATAGGCCTTAAACTAGGCCGTAAACTATCAAACATTTTGTAGTACGATTAATTACATAACAGTTAATTTGCAGAATTTAAAGCTATCTTCGTTAAAAATATTACGATTTACCTCCATGGTATTTGGTGTTATTTAATCAGAAAAGAATAAGGAATCGATTGGCGCCACATCCGAAAAGATGCGATGAGAAATACGGAACTTGACACCTTGTACTTTTTAATGCCTAGTGTTTACATTGTCTTCTCAGTCCACTATTCTCGAGTATCGAGCGCCGCTCAGGAGGGTTCCCAATTCTTAAATCAACAAAAAGTTGTGGCGGGGATGATTCGGTTTCAGTTGGAAGGTTGGAACGATCTGGCATTCCTGTCTTATCGATTTCAGAGGAGAATGTAGTATTTCTCCTCGCTTTAATTTCATATCATCGAAATGTGCATTCGTACACTCTGTATTCAACAACGCACATACATATACACTTATAATAAATCATGTTTTCAAAAGTGGCTGTGTGTGAAAATACTTGTCTTTTATCACACTCGTAAAATGTAACAGTAGAATTAAAATCACGAAATTGCAACAAAGCGATAAAATGGATCGAAATACGTTGCGTAATACAGAAAAAATAATTTAACGAAGAGAATTGACAGTGAGTAGCATAAAGTAAAAATTCTTAAATAATATCAAATTATATAAAATTCATGTCATATCCTTAAAAACATTGGTCGACGCTTCTTGGGAGTATTAAATTCTACGAATCCCATATTGGGGATAATGCAATTTAAAAACAAATTGATCACACACTTATAGAAGTAGGGTAAAGGCAGGTAATATGGAACATCTGATTTCAAAAGCTTGTCAAAAGTAGGGGAATTCGTTTTTTTTAATAAAACTGACATGAGGGGGCGAAGGAATTAATGCGTAATCATATTTACATAGTTAAATGTAAAAAAATCCAATTGTTTTGCAATTATAGTAAAAAAAACTAAAAAGAGTGAAAATCGGCAGTTCGAAAAATGGGTCCTAATATGGATCACCTAGGAAATTTGTAAAGAAAACCCAAAAATCTTTACTTTTTTTACTAAAAGTGAAGATTTACTAAGTAGAAGATACAAATAAATAAATACACATCATTTTTGGAATTTATTCCTGCTTTCTGCGTGTGTCCTACACGTTGGGCACTTGAATAATACGTCGGAAGCCCCACATTCTTCGTGTGCCCACTGAAAGCAGCGAATACATTGGGTCCTACTTTTCATTGTCATTATTTTTATAATTACCATCGCAAAATAAGCATTCCGCATCATCGTCGTCATCGTCATTATCAACTTCATCTATGTTACTCAGTATGTTCCATATTACGTACACACATGTTCCGACAAGAAATTAAGAATTATACTAAGAACAAAGTAACTTTATTGGTAAACTATTGTTGAATAATCAAGAACACACATATTTAATGATAAATTATATAAAAATAATACTTTCTAACATACTTTCATTACAATATTTAACTGTTTGATGCACTTTTCAGAAACTTTTACACCCCACGAAAAATATAAACGTTTCTCTTTCAATGATAGATGCCCGACTGATGCTCAATTCTCAGTATCATAGTCTATTGCAGCGATGCCCCGACGGGCGGCCCGAGGGTACGAGCATCCATCGCATTTTCCAAAGCTCGCGTGGAAGGGGGTCTCGAAACCAATGAAGTTGCAGGCATGTAACGGATGAGGAAACCCTCTAGTAGTGTGCGTGTAGGCTCGTACCCGCAGGCTTATTTGACTGGGACTCTTGGAGCCCCAGTGTTCTACATTTTAGGAATTGGGAAAATAAACAGGAATTGACTAATGATTAAACAATAATATTATGTAATTGGACGAAATAGACTTGAACATTCCCACTTACACCTCTGATTAACAAAAAGTTTCTTATTAAACGATTTTTATTCAGCTTCAATCCTCTGTTTGTGTGTTTGTTTGTATGTATGTTTGTTCAGTTCAAATCTAGAAACTCAATTTTAACCCACTTCCAACTATCCAATAGACTTGAAACATTGCAGGCATACGTAGTTCGGATGACAATACAAAATTATGAAGAAAAAGAAACCCCCCAGGGTTTAAAAAATTATCCTGTCATCAAAAAATAGAACCCATAACCGCAAATCCAAACGACTTGAAATCAGCCTATAACCAGAAGTCAAATCAATTTAATCGCAATGAAATCAGCATGTAACGGTTACATGCTGATTTCAGGGTACGAGCCTACACGCACACTACTAGAGTTTTCCTCATCCGTTACATGCCTGCAACTTCATTGGTTTCGAGACCCCCTTCCACGCGAGCTTTGGCAAATACGATGGATGCTCGTACCCTCGGGCCGCCCATCGGGGTATCGCTGGTCTATTGTGTCTAGGGATCTAGTATAAACGTTTACCTGAAGAGTTCGTTATTTCTTTATCGAAATTTTACGAAGTTCCATATTACGTGCTGTTCCATATTACCTGCCTTTACCCTATGTAGCAATAAATCAAGACAGCGATCTTTTATACCATAGCATATGTTTTTTCATAGCAAAGTATTCCACGGTAAAGAAAATGCTGCCCGTGAGGGAGGCCGCCAACTTTCGAGTGATTTAAGATAAAAAAATCTGTTTCAGAAACATAGTCTCCCTGCAGAATAACATCCCGACAAGCAACATAATCCGTCGAGAACGGTAAATAGGTAGACAGCACACCGGAAATTTGCGGATGCGCACCATCCACGAGTTTCTGGTTAATATCCCCATGACCATCTATTTCTGAAACCCCAATTTTTTATCTTAAATCTCTCAAAAGGGGGCCGCTAAACCAATCGCTGAAGCCGAGCGTCGGTTATATGTATAGAGAAAAGTTGTTCAGAATGTTGACCTTGACAGCATATTTCAAGGTCATTGAATTCGATGCTGAAACACCTTTTCTGCAGGATTACGAAGTAGACATTTGTTTCACGGCACAGAATGTGCCAATATTTGAAGAAAGTATCGGCGTACATGACAACGGGGAACCACACGAGTTGGTACGCACCCATTTCGATGAAACTTTATATAAAGGTGGAGAATTGAAGAATATTTGACGTCTGTTCGTCCGTAAGTGTAAACACCTAATAGTTTATGAGATATGTAACAATAAAAATCGCATTTTCCCGTGTAAGTACCTGAAACTTCACGGTGTACAAGTAAAGTGGTGGATTGGTGGTAAAGTATATACCTACACTGTTTCCTCATCGCATAGCTCGAATTCGAGTCTCACCATTTTACATATTTTTTTCACAGTTCATTCCAATTTATATACAAAACAATATTTCGCTACTTGTTAAAATATATCGTGCTGCCGTTTGAAATATATATATATTTATTAAATTGTATGGGTACCGTAATAAATGAGTGAGACTCTTTAGGTAAAATAATATATTCGTTTATTTGATTGCGTCGCTCGCTGTGCTAGCTCACGTCGAACTGCCGAGCCACGCTTCGCCTCTCCACGCCGAAACTCCAACGGCTCTCCTAAGGGCGAGGAGAGGTCGTGCCTCGCGTCGTTTGTTTGGGTTCGCGCTCTTTCCACGAACCTACGTTCTGCTAATGCAGCGGTGGCCACATCGGGCCATTTGGGAGTAAGGCCTCCATGCTGTTTACCGTAGCCGCGCGGAAGGGGAGCTCGAAAGCCAATGGTAACGTGGGCGCGTCACGGATAGGGAAAACTGTAGATGTGTAGGTAGCAGCGTGCGGCACAGGTTCGTACCCGTAGGATAGGCTTGAATGACTGGGTTCCTTGGGGGGCCCCGACGGGACCCCTTGTACACCGTCCACTGGAGGGTCGCTCGGGCCCCCAAGAATCCCAGTCATTCTAGCCTATCGTACGGGCATGAGGTTGCACCGCACACTACTACAGTTTTCCCTATCCGTGACGCGCCCACGTTACCATTGGCTTTCGAGCTCCCCTTCCGCGCGGCTACGGTAAACAGCATGGAGGCCTTACTCCCAAATGGCCCGATGTGGCCACCGCTGTGCTAATGCGTTTCTCTCGCCACAATATATATATATATAATTTATATATGTGTGTATGTATATATAATATATATGGGTGTTCTGTATTCACTCTAACGGTCCGTACGTTTTTTCAGTTTACGATAATCTGACAAAAAAGTTATTAACAGAAATTTGTCTATGTTAAATGAGCAATGTAGAGCAATAACTAACATATTGGAAATGATCTTTTGTGGAAGAAAAATCAAGATGACCCGGAGATTTCTAAATGAAACCATATGATTTTATTCCATATTATAGGGGGATATTAAAATGAATTCAACAAGTATGAAATGGAATACATACTTTTATTTGTATAATATGCTAAAGATGTTTTATTTTAGTACTGTAGCATGCAGAAAAGGAGCTTTGAGAAACCCTGATCTTCGAGACGTTTCTCGAACACGCTTGTAGGCCGCCCGTGAGGAGAGGCGTGCGGGCGCGGAAGCCGCGGCTCGCGAGACCCGCGCTTAACGACGCGTCTGTTGATTTCTGCGGCCGCGGATAGCAACGATTGGGTATAAATTAGAGGCCCGCAAAGGCATTTTTCTTCTTAGCTGCTCCGAGAGAGAGGACGGGATACACACACGGCCGCTCTCGGACAGCTTAGGGACTCCGGCAGGAGAGTTCGGCGATAATACCTGGACGCCTGCTGGAGGGATTCGCACTAGAGTCTGTTCCTGGACGCTCGACCGATGTGGAGAGTACGGCGATAATACCTGGACGCCTATCGGTCGAGAGAGTACAGAGCATCTCATTAGAAAGAGGAGAGTACGGGAGAATATTCCTGGACGCCCGTTCGGTATGGAGAGTTCGGCGATAATACCTGGACGCCAACCGAACGGGAGAGTACAGAGTAACTCCTGGACGCCTCAGTAGAGTAGAGTCACGATAGTACAAAGCCCCTTTCTTAATTACCCGATCGTTGAGAGGAGAGTACGGGAGAATATTCCTGGACGCCCGTTCGGTATGGAGAGTTCGGCGATAATACCTGGACGCCAACCGAACGGGAGAGTACAGAGTAACTCCTGGACGTCTCATTAGAATAAAGTCAAGTGCCGTCTGCACAATAGAATTTTGAAATTGTAAAACTCAACGAGACATAAAGTCTGCCTTTCGAAATTTGTAGCCCCGTCCTACCAAACCATGTATTCCTTCCTGATCCGAATAAATTTTGTCTGTACAGAATATATCCTTGTTCCTGACAATCCTAAAGGCTACAGTACCTACATGTTCGAATTACATACATGATACATGCCACCTACCGCGGTGCAACATTCAGTTTTTTTGTAGAAGTTTGAATGTGTTGCAGCTTTTATTTTTAACCGACTTCAAAAAGAAAGAGGTTCGAGGTGTTTGTATGCATGTATGTATGTATGTTACACGTATTATGTTTGTCCGAATTTCTCCGTAACTACTGAACTGATTTTGGTGAAACTTATTGCATTTAGTTTTACTTCAATCAACTTAGGTCATGCAGGCAGAATTATCAAAAACGGGCAAGTATTTTTGAAGTTACACCAAAAAATAGAAATCTGTTTTATTATAATACATATTATGCGCGAGCAGGCAAACGACGGAGTATCAGGCGTCCGAAAAACAGAGCGAAACAAAATATCAACGCGGCGTCAAAATATCAATGTCTCTCGCAATTGGCAAGAAAGCACGGAAACGATCGCTCGGAATCGTGTACCCTCTACGTTGTAATATATTTATTATATTATAATATATATTATATATCGTGTTATATTTATATTATAATATGTATATTATATATTATATTATTCAAGTAAATGTAGTTATATAACTTAAATAACTAAAAATTACAAAATAAAAAATTTAAAAAAAAATTAAAACCGGATTCAAAAAAATAAAAATGCGCTAAAAAGTAAATAATAATTTTTTTCCTTATTTAATCTACTACTCTCCTTTTTTTAAGTCGGCGCCAGATTTACATAGTGCAAATGATGAGGCGCCGACATAAAAAAATTCAAAGTCGTAGCTTAATTAAGGGAAAAAATTATTTTTTACTTTTTAGCGCATTTTTATTTTTTTGAATCCCCTTGGCGGCGTGAGAGAGAGAGCGGGAGAGGGAGAGAGAGAGAGGGGTGAACAATTCTGTAACTAAAAGAAGTGTCGCTAGGTACACGCTGTGTCTAACTTTTGAGAGTTTGGATTGGAGTATCTCAAGAGAAGAAAATCTCGCTGTGTTAAAAGTTATTTTTCCAATTTATATGTGCTATTTATATTATTTTGTAAAAATTGTATCCACAAATCAAATTGAAAATTGAAAGTATATTGTAAATGTGTATACTATTAAAAAAAAAACTTTTGGAAGAAAGTAGAAAAATTATGTAGGAGCCTTTAAATGTGTATAAGCATCGATTTGAATATGAAACGGCAGAATCTGCTCAATTTCTGCTGCCAACCTGCTGTCAGATCATGTCAGCAAGTTGTGCCCGCAGAACTAGGGCTTAATGCAGACATAAATGGTACCGAATCTGTCGCCATATTCTGCGCGAATCTGTTGCCAATCTACTGGCATACTGCGGACAGTTTACTTACTGGGTATATTTAATTGACCTCTGGTAAATCTACAAAAAATTGACTGTAATGTGATATGCACAAACAATAGGTATCAACAGAATCAACGAAATGGTTGTACCGAATCTGCACAATAATTAATAGATTGGATAAAAAGACAATAATGAAATTTAACGACATAAACGTGTATGTACTTCGCAACTACTCGTTGATATGAGGGCCATTGTAACACCAAAGTGATAGCTGTTGGCCTTCGCTCATGGGGAAGTGATCAACTTTTCTCAAAGTGAGAATATGTGTATCGATAGTGGAACCATTTGCTCTTGCAAAAGCGTTCCCCACTACGTAAAATTCTATTGCGGTTTAAAACTGATACAATACACTGATTACCATTGGCACGTTCTGATATTACCTACATACAGAATGTCTCTCGATGAGCGGCACGTGTAATAATTATTCAACTAAATGTTTAGGATAGTCACTTTTTACATAGTATCAAATGAACTTAAGGAAAAATCTTCTTCCAAGTTTTTCAAGGACATCTGAAGGTCACTATCTCTGGGTTTCTTTTAATGTATTGTGACGATCGTCACTCCGGGCGGGAGGATGGGAGGATGGCCTCAGTCGGCGTGCCAGGGTTTAATTGAACTCCTCCTTGCGTTAAACTTATCTCCTTTATTCGAGCTGCTTGCTTACACTCTGTACATGCGATACGGCGCTGGGGTTGCGCCGTCCTCGGTCGGCGGTCCGGCGTTGCGTCCTCTTATCGGGACGGTTGGGAGACTGGCAACGGTCAGGCGTCTCTTTATCGGGACGGGCCGGGGCCCGGGTGTCTCTGTCGCGGAGCGGTAGAGAAAAGAGATCAGGTAGTGTCCAGGTGTCTCTGTAAGGAACGGTAGAGGAAAAGAGACCGGGCAACTTCCAGGCGTCTCTGTAAGGAACGGTAGAGGAAAAGAGACCGGGCAACTTCCAGGCGTCTCTGTAAGGAACGGTAGAGGAAAAGAGACCGGGCAACTTCCAGGCGTCTCTGTAAGGAACGGTAGAGGAAAAGAGACCGGGCAACTTCCAGGCGTCTCTTTAAGGAACGGTAGCGGAAAAGAGACCGGGCAACTTCCAGGCGTCTCTGTAAGGAACGGTAGAGGAAAAGAGACCGAATACGGTCGGCGGATCGGCGGGTACTCGGAAGTCTCTCTGTGCGCTTGCGCCGGGCAACATCCAGGCAGGCGGTAGAGGGGGGATCCGTAGCCCCACTTGAACTGCCTTGCCTCCGCGGCGTCGGGGCTTATGTCCCGGTTCTTGGAAATTCCCAGCTGCGAGAAACCGACGCGATCTGGCGGCGCGGTGGGGAGTGAGCGTCATCGGTCTGGCGCGAGACCGGCGTGCTTCGGCCTGGTTCGGCGGTATTCGGCCGTGGTCGCCCGGGCGCTCGGCCTCTTGCTCACTCCTGGTCGCACCGCCGTGCGCCCGGTTCCTCGCGCTGGGACGCTACGTCACATCCCCCTCTTTCTTCGGAGAGAGAGATGCGAACGTAATAATGCGTGAGTCACGCGTGGTTCATAACGTTATCGTTTTATTTGTTTGCAGTTCCTTAGACTCTAGCTTATGCCTACCGGCTACCCGTCACCTGTACTTAACCTAGGCGTATAACTGCACTTATATTAACTTAAACTTTATGTGGGTCGGGGAGATACGGCGCAGCTTGATCACTCGGCCGTCCTGGCGGACGCGGAACCGCTGTCCTTCCCTCAGGTGTTCCAGGTTGACGACGGTCCATCCCTGAGTGTCTAGTTGCCCCTCCTGCTCCTTAAGGGTTGCGGCCTCCTTGGTGGCGGACGAAGGCCCTGGTGTGGTATCGTCGATGGGCCTCGGTGTCGGGGGCCGGGCCGACGTTGCCGCCGGGCGTTGCTCCGGGGCTGCTGGCGGCCGGGCCGGGGCTGATGGCGGCGTCCTCTCGGCCGAAGTCGCCCTGGCCTGGTCCGGTTGGCGGGCCCGTTTGCTTACGGGGGCGGCCGCGGGGGCGTCTGTGGGGCGCTTCGACGTTGCTGGGGGTTGAGGGACTTCCCGTGGATGCGCGTTCGGCGTCCCCGCCCAGGGGGCTACCCGCCGTCTCTTGGAGTGACCCCGGGGCTGGTCGGTTGCGGTCGGTGGACGGCGGAGTGTCGTGCTGCTGGCTTTGGTCGGTGGTGGCGTTCCCCTGGTCGGTGTCCCCGCTTTGGGCAGGGTCGGCTTCCTCCGGTTCGGGGGCGGTTCTCGGGTCGGCGGCTGCGTCCCCCGGACTGGGGACGGCGTCCTCTCGGGCAGCCGTATATTTTTCCCCGGTGTCGGCGGTAATGGGGACGTTCGCCTGCGGCTGGGTGGCGGTGCGCCTTCGTCCGAATCCTCCCCGAACAGCTCGTGTAACCGTTGACGAAGCCGGGGGCTCTCGAACTCCGTCGCGTGTATGTCGAGTACGTCGTCCATAGCTTGACTGTGCGTCGTCGACGTCCTCGTCCTGGCTTGTGTCGGGCTCGCTTCTGGGTTCGTCCGTTCGCCCTTCGATCGGCGGTGCCGTGTTGCTGTTATTTTCGGTGCAGGGCTTTATGTCTTTCACGTGGGCCCGGCTGCTATGGTTCTGTTTATCTTTTAAAATGACGACATTTGGCCCTTGGAACTGG
Source organism: Andrena fulva (assembly GCA_946251845.1). Lineage (NCBI taxonomy): Eukaryota > Metazoa > Arthropoda > Insecta > Hymenoptera > Andrenidae > Andrena > Andrena fulva. The sequence goes on from OX276327.1 coordinate 41,426,744, forward strand.
ATTACCTGATACGGGCCTGCGAATTTCGGTGCAAGTTTCGCTGCGAAGCCCTCGGCCGCGCTGGACAGGTGGTGCTCGCGCCGCATTACGTACGACCCGATGGCGGGGCGCCAGTCCCGGTGTCGTAGATTGAAATGTTTTTTCTGCCCCTCGGAAGCGCGGGCTTGGTTCCGCCGGGCCAATTCGAGTGTGTCCTGCAGGTTCGTAAGTCGTTCTTGTCGGAACTGGGTGCAGCTTGGCTCGGTGTCGCATGGCGCGGGGTTCGGCGGCTGGTACAGCGTAGCGGGTGGATTCAATTCCCGCCCGTAGTTCAGGAATGCCGGGGTGAACCCGGTACTTTCGTGTTTTGCAGTATTATATGCGAACACTACTTCCGTGATCCAACGGTCCCAGTGTCGGTGATTCTCGGTGGTGTACTGGGCGATCATTGTTTTTAATACTCGGTTTACTCGCTCGACGGGGTTGCACTGTGGCGAGTACGGTGGAGTCTTCCGGTGTTTGCTACCGGCGTCTCGGAGGAGGTTGGTGAACTCCCTGCTCTCAAACTGCCTCCCGTTGTCGGTGATGACCATTCGGGGACACCCGTGCTGGAGTAAGACGCGGTCCTTGAAGGCCCGTGTTACTGCTGGAGCAGTGGCCTGTCGAAGTGGCTGGACCTCGACCCATTTTGTGAGCTTGTCCTGGAAGACGCACAGGGTCGTGTGTCCTTTGCTGGAGCGCGGGAGCGGTCCGACAAGGTCGGCGGAGACCACCTCCCAAGGGTTGGTGGCTGGCGTGGTGTGCATCTGTCCGGCCGGGGCCTGTTGTTGCACTTTGTATTGTAGGCATGATGGGCATTGGCGCACATATTTGGCGGCTTCCCGGAACATGCCTGGCCAGTAGTAGCGTTGTGCGAGTCGGGCGGCGGTCTTGGTGACCCCTAGGTGGCCCGCCGTCGGTGCGTCGTGGTTTTCTGCCAGGATGGACGGGCGTAGGGGGCGAGGGACGCACAACTTCCATGTGTTTTCCCCGGTATCCTGTCGGCCGGTGAGGTCGGGGAAGTGCCGGTATAACCGCCCCTCGGTGATCCGATATTCGGGGTATTTTGACGGGTCGCTCGCAACCAGATTCCTTGTTCGTTGGTACCATGGACAGCCCTTGTTATCGTCCATGGTGTGTACGTCTTCGGGTTGCCGGGAGAGTGCGTCTGCCACCAAATTCATGGCCCCCTTCCGGTACTTGATTGCGAAATCATATTGTTGTAATTCTAGGCTCCAGCGCGCCAGCCGGCCGGACGGGCTCTCGATTGTCTGTAGCCACTCCAAGGCGTGGTGGTCGGTCAGGATGGTGAAATGGTACCCTTCGAGGTAGGCTCGCATCTTCCGGACGCCCCATACTACGGCCAGGCATTCCTTTTCCGTGGTGGAGTAATTCCTTTCGGCCTGATTGAGGGTACGGCTGGCGTAGGCTATCACCCTTTCTCCCCCTTCGTCCTCCTGGGTCAGGACGACTCCGAGTCCGTCTTGGCTAGCGTCGGTTTGTAGAGTGAAGGGCCGTGTGAAGTCGGGACAGGTCAGTACTGGGGCCGCGGCTAGTTGTTGTCGTAAGGTGTTGAAGACGGTTTCTTCCTCGGGGCCCCAGCTCCACTTCCGTTTTTTTTGCAAAAGTTTAGTCAGCGGCGCGGTGATGTCCGAGAAATGGGTGATGAACCGGCGGTACCAAGATACCATCCCCAGGAAGCGTCGCAATTCTCGGAGGTTGGTCGGTGGGGGCATCCCGAGAATGGCTTGTACCTTGTCTGGATCGGTTTTAACCCCTTGGGCAGTCACCACGTGTCCCAGATATTTGAGTTCGGTGCGGCCGAATTCGCACTTCTCTGGGTTGATCCGGAGGTTGGCGGCTTGTAGGCGGTGCAGCACTTCGCGCAAGTTTTGCAGATGTTCTTCGAATGTCCGCCCCAGTACGATTATGTCGTCTAGATATGCGAAGGCCCGTGGTTCCAAGTCGGGGCCGATAACGTTGTCGAGCAGTCGTTGGAACGTAGCTGGTGCGGAGTGGAGGCCGAAGGGCATGACCCTAAATTGGTAGAGTCCTCGTCCGGGTACGGTGAAGGCGGTGACCGGTCGGCTTTCGGGGGCGAGGGGTACCTGCCAATAACCGTTAGCTAGGTCGATGGTGGATATGAAACGGGCTTCTCGCAATTTGCTCAGGGTGGCCTCTACCTGCGGCAAGGGGTATGCATCCCTCTTGGTGACCTGGTTGACCCGGCGGAAGTCAATACAAAATCGGCGCTTCCCGTTCTTCTTGCGGACTAATACAACCGGGGAACTCCACGGGCTCCGGGACGGCTCGATTATGCCGTCGGCCAACATTTTGCCGACCTCTTCGTCAATTATCCTCTGCATGGCCGGATTGCGGGGCGTGTATCGTTGCTTGAGCGGCGCGGCGTCCTCCAGATAGATGGTGTGCTCGGTGAGGTGGGTGGTGCCTTGTAGCCCCTGGAATTTCGGTAGTTCCTTGTCGAGGAGTCGTTGCAAGGCTTCTGCCTGTGCGGGGTTGCATGCTGTTATTCCGGGGGTGGCCTCGATTGTTGCGGCGTCGGGGATCAGGAGTCGGTTGCCGAAGGTCATGCGGACTTTTAGTTTTTTCAAGGCGTCGACCCCCAGTACGACCGGATGAGCGAGCGTCGGAAGGACCGCGTATCGGTGGGTCAATCGCTGGTTATCCACTCGTGCGGTCAGTCGTAAATCGCCGGCGAGCGATACCTCCAGCCCGTTTGCCAGCCTGACGCTGTGTTGGGCGGGTGCTGTTGTTCTTCCGTGGCGGCGACAGTGGTCGGCCACGTCTCCCCGGATGTAGGAGCAGGTGGCTCCGGTGTCCAGGAGGGCTCGGTAGCGGCGGCCGTGTAGGAGGATGGTGGCGAACGGTCGGGCGGTCTGGTCTGGCGGGGTTACTGGGGCGCCGTGGCGGCTGGTGTCGGGGTGGCGCCCTTCTCCCCGGCCCTTGTGGCGTTTCCCGTTGCCGGTTGGCATGGGCAATCTCGAGACAGTCGACCGTCTTGCCCGCAGCGTGAGCAGAATACTCGGGCTGGCTGGCGGCAGTCTTGGCGGCGGTGTCCTCTCTGTCCGCAACGCCAGCAGCACGTTTCGCGATTGTAGTCGGCTGAGATGCTGTCGAGGTTGCTTGTGCCTTGCTGCTTCTTCGTGGGTGTTGTTTTCGCCGGAAGCGGGGTTCGGGCTTTCTTGTCCCTGAGGATGCCTTCGTACTCAAGGGCGGCTTGTAGTAGAGCGGTTATGGTGGGGCAACTATTTCGCCGGATGAATTCCCGGTACTCGGGCAGGAGGTTACGGTGGATCCGTTCGAGTTGTCTGGCGGGCGAGAGTTGGCCGTATCGCCTAATCAGGGTCTGGATATCGGTGATATATTCGCTTGCCGGTTCCCCGGGCTTTTGCTTTCGCTGTTGAATCTCTTCCTCGAGATCGTTTTCGCTGTGGATGGGGATGTAATAGAGCCGGAAGCTCTCTTCGAAGGCCTTCCAACTTCCCCAATCCGCGCGGTTGTTACGGTGCCATAAAAGGGCTTGGCCCTTGAGTAATTCGGGGAGGCATCGGAGTAATTGTTCTTCCGTGATCTCATAGCTTTCCTGGAGCTCACATATTCGTTCCAGGAAGTTCCGGGCGTCCTTGGTGCCGTCGAAATGGCAACCCCATTTCCGCACGCGGTCCATGGCGGACGCGATGGGTGTGGACACGGGGGCTGGTTCGGTGTCGGTAATCGAGATGAGTGGTGGCGCCAGGTGGGTGTGCGCGCTGGACGTCGTTCCGCTAGTCGTTTTTGGCTCATCGGTTTTCCCCATTGTATCGGTGCTTATTAGGTACTGGCGGAGTCGGGCTCGTAACTGGTCGAACGTTCCTTCGGTGCTCTCGTTCGCCGCTGTCAGGGCTTCGATGAGCTCCTCCTTATTGAGATGATATAGTTGGGATAATACCGGGCTCATCTATGCTTCTTCCTTCGGCCGGTCGAGTCCCTGTTCGGGCGCCAATTTTGTGACGATCGTCACTCCGGGCGGGAGGATGGGAGGATGGCCTCAGTCGGCGTGCCAGGGTTTAATTGAACTCCTCCTTGCGTTAAACTTATCTCCTTTATTCGAGCTGCTTGCTTACACTCTGTACATGCGATACGGCGCTGGGGTTGCGCCGTCCTCGGTCGGCGGTCCGGCGTTGCGTCCTCTTATCGGGACGGTTGGGAGACTGGCAACGGTCAGGCGTCTCTTTATCGGGACGGGCCGGGGCCCGGGTGTCTCTGTCGCGGAGCGGTAGAGAAAAGAGATCAGGTAGTGTCCAGGTGTCTCTGTAAGGAACGGTAGAGGAAAAGAGACCGGGCAACTTCCAGGCGTCTCTGTAAGGAACGGTAGAGGAAAAGAGACCGGGCAACTTCCAGGCGTCTCTGTAAGGAACGGTAGAGGAAAAGAGACCGGGCAACTTCCAGGCGTCTCTGTAAGGAACGGTAGAGGAAAAGAGACCGGGCAACTTCCAGGCGTCTCTTTAAGGAACGGTAGCGGAAAAGAGACCGGGCAACTTCCAGGCGTCTCTGTAAGGAACGGTAGAGGAAAAGAGACCGAATACGGTCGGCGGATCGGCGGGTACTCGGAAGTCTCTCTGTGCGCTTGCGCCGGGCAACATCCAGGCAGGCGGTAGAGGGGGGATCCGTAGCCCCACTTGAACTGCCTTGCCTCCGCGGCGTCGGGGCTTATGTCCCGGTTCTTGGAAATTCCCAGCTGCGAGAAACCGACGCGATCTGGCGGCGCGGTGGGGAGTGAGCGTCATCGGTCTGGCGCGAGACCGGCGTGCTTCGGCCTGGTTCGGCGGTATTCGGCCGTGGTCGCCCGGGCGCTCGGCCTCTTGCTCACTCCTGGTCGCACCGCCGTGCGCCCGGTTCCTCGCGCTGGGACGCTACGTCACAGTATGCTATATTTTTAAAAAATATTCAACGGATCCGTTTTAAGTACGTTAGATAAGATGACCTTGAAATAAATATTTTAGACTTGAGTAATTTCTCGCGAAATAATCGATGGATAGTATAAATAATTTCATTTTTAGTATTATCAAGCTGACATTACTTATTATAGAAAAACAGATGACGTATAAACTTAAATAATTCATTATTTAATTTGAAATAAAAATATAATATCCGAGTTAAAAAAAAACTAAGTGAACTTGAGCTAATCTTGATAAAAATTAGAAAACAATATTTTCAGCGATATTTTAAGACATTGCATAGAAAATGATAACCGAATTCTTTCTTGCGTTTCCTCCTACAATCCCCTACACCTACACCATCTCCATCGCTTGATTATGATTTAATGGAGAAATTACTTGCATCTTCATAAACTATATATATTAATAACCGCCGCTAGCAAACTGTCTGCAGGATGCTAAACACATTTGCAGCTGATTCGTGTAAAGTATTGCGGCAGAACCGGCACCATCTGTGTCCGCATTAAACTCTGGTTCTGTAAGCAAAATCCGGCTGCCATGGCTGAGGGCAGATTGAGCGGCAGAAACAAAGCAGTGTCTGCGTACAGATAGGCAGCAGAAATCGAGCAGATTCTGCAGTTTCAATTATTTAAATCGATTGATACATAGAGACATTTAAAGGCTAGTATTACATTAAATAATTTTTCTACTTTTTAGGAAAAATGTTGATTTTTTCTTTAACCCTTTGTGGTCACACGGGGTGTATCGCACTCCAAGAGCAATTTTCGATTTGAAATGTCGCACCTTTACGTCTTCCAAAGGGGCTTTATCGCAAAAAAAATAAAAAAAATCGGTTTTTCCCACAACCGTGGAAAATCGCTCATTTTCAACTACAAATTTTATCATATCAAAATTTACGTTTCTAGAAAAAGACTATTAGACCATGACTGTATAAGTATTACGAATGTACACTTATCACTGGAAAGTTAAAAGATTCAAAAATACGAAAATGGTAACTCAAAAAATGACGCTAGGGTACAGTAAACCCCGTGTGACCAATTTGTGATTATAAGAAGGTGCGACCACGAAAGGTTAATAATATACATATTATACATACAAAATTGCGGGACAATCCGAAACATAGTATAAAAAGAGATCGATAAGTCCTTTACCGTTTGGGATCCGCGGTTTCGTCCTCGATTCACTCTAAGGGGGTGAAATTGGCCCCTGAATATCCGTTTTTTTTTCGATTTTGTGTTATAACTCGCGAACCGTAAGAACTGTAAGATCTATAATTTACCAAATGATACTCCTAAATAAAAGAAGTAACTTTTTCCTGAACACTTTTTTCCTATCTCCCACAGTTCGCGAGTAATAATACAAAATGAAAAATTTTTCAGGGGTCAATTGCACCCTCTTGGAGTGAATTTGGGCAGCAAACGAAATTGCGTTGTACTCAGGAGGACTTCCCATACATATTTACAGACTTTCATAATTTTTTGAATTTCCGGGTTCGGGATCTTCCCTTGTCAAAACTATGGGGGTTGAAACTTGGTAACTCGACATACATGAAAATGGTTACTCCTACGAAAAAAACTCATACAACCTTTTTTGTACAGAATTTACTTGGCTATAAATTGTATAATAACTATTTTTGTCGCAAAACTGCTAGATAACGAGATATTCGCGAAAAACAGCCATTTTTTACATTCAACCCTCTGTAAGATTTTTAGCGTTGGTCGGATTGATGGGGACTTTTGACATATTGTTTAAAACGACGAAATAAAGGCCCATACCAAAATTTAGCTTGCTGGGAATTATTCCGTAGATTTCCGTCTACTTTCACTGGACTATAGGGCACTTAGAGCCTAGGTACATATTTATCACTAAGAAAAATCGAAACTCTAATTTCTATTGATCTTTCTGAATGCAGCGGAATATAGCATGCCAGGATTGAAATCAATGGTGAAGAAGTGTTTAAAAGTTTAAACTATCTCACGTTTAACCCTAGTAGCATTTTTGGTTGGCATACAGTTGGGCCACGCACATAATATTAGTTGGCCAACAGTTAGATTTGGCACTTTTTTTTCAGGTTGGGCCAACAACAGATGGCCAAGGTAGGCTTTCCTACTGTTGCCCAACCATTTATAGGGCCTACCGTACTATATATGATAGTAATCCAACGGTAGGCAAACGGTTGGATATTGAATTATACTTATTATTTATAGGTAACGGGAAAATGTTAGAATTTGAACTGGCAAAATTAAAAAGTTAGGTGAACTCATTTTAAACTAGTTATCTTCGTATATGCCCTAAGATCCAGTATAACCGTAGCCTTAAACAATGTACAAAATGACGGACGGGACCATTTCGCTCGCGACGCGGCTTGCGTTCTGTGACTGTCGACGTCAACCGTTCCACTCAACCCTCTCTTCCCCCAGACAGTCTTCATAAAAAGTGTAGCCAATGTGGGTTCAAAATTCATTCAATTACTTTGGGATATGATTTTATTTTCCTCCGAACCTATATATTTGTTTTTATTATCTTTAACTAAATGTATTTCCGTAGGGCATTATTAGTTGGCCCAGAATTGGTTATTCGTAGACAAATCACCGGAAGATGAGTGCAATATTAAACAGTTGGCCCAATAGACGGGGTTTGTAGGCGAAACTACTAACCACCTCCCAATTGATTCCCAACCGTAGGCAAATTGTCGGGATGCAAATGCAACATTCAACGGTTGGGCCCTGTAAAGAAGGTTTGTAGGCGAGACTACTAACCACCTCCCAACTGATTCCCAACTGTTGGCTACCGTTGGCCAACAAAAATGCTACTAGGGTTTGTACTCCGTCCATTTAATTCTTAGGTCCATGGAATAGCGACAGTTTAAAAAAAAAACAAATATAATAATTTCCTAGTTGGTTAATATTTGTAACATTTGAAAAGAAACATTCTTTGTATAATATTCTCTACAATAACATTTTTTTATTTAGTTGAACATTCGTCATAATATAATTATAACGTCAACTACTAGATAAGAAAAATAAATATACATTTAGTGAATCTCCATCAAGTTCCAATGTTATACATAGTTCAGAAAACTGATCTAACATATGCCTCCTTAATAGTTTGTATATTAGGCTTATAAATGTTCTGTTCTATTGTAAATTCTATATACGAATTAATCCCTAAGTTATAACAAATCTAACAATGTCCAAATTTACCCTTATAAATTCAAATGGTATAATTAATAGACATATTTTCTTGCAGCTATGTGTATTCACATTACATCAGACTTTTAAAAATAATTGAAAGATCAATCCAAATAAAGATTGTTATATAATCCGTAAGTCAGGGATCAGAATCATATAAGAATAAAATATTTTCTTGAGAAGCAAAAACTTTATAAGGACAAGTTAATACTAACAACTTAGTAATACATACCCTAGTAGCATTTTTGTTGGCCAACGGTAGCCAACAGTTGGGAATCAGTTGGGAGGTGGTTAGTAGTTTCGCCTACAAACCTTCTTTACAGGGCCCAACCGTTGAATGTTGCATTTGCATCCCGACAATTTGCCTACGGTTGGGAATCAATTGGGAGGTGGTTAGTAGTTTCGCCTACAAACCCCGTCTATTGGGCCAACTGTTTAATATTGCACTCATCTTCCGGTGATTTGTCTACGAATAACCAATTCTGGGCCAACTAATAATGCCCTACGGAAATACATTTAGTTAAAGATAATAAAAACAAATATATAGGTTCGGATGAAAATAAAATCATATCCCAAAGTAATTGAATGAATTTTGAACCCACATTGGCTACACTTTTTATGAAGACTGTCTGGGGGAAGAGAGGGTTGAGTGGAACGGTTGACGTCGACAGTCACAGAACGCAAGCCGTCTCGCGAGCGAAATGGTCCCCTCCGTCATTTTGTACATTGTTTAAGGCTACGGTTATACTGGATCTTAGAGCATATACGAAGATAACTAGTTTAAAATGAGTTCACCTAACTTTTTAATTTTGCCAGTTCAAATTCTAACATTTTCCCGTTACCTATAAATAATAAGTATAATTCAAAATCCAACCGTTTGCCTACCGTTGGATTACTATTATATATAGTACGGTAGGCCCTATAAATGGTTGGGCAACAGTAGGAAAGCCTACCTTGGCCATCTGTTGTTGGCCCAACCTGAAAAAAAGTGCCAAATCTAACTGTTCGCCAACTAATATTATGTGCGTGGCCCAACTGTATGCCAACCAAAAATGCTACTAGGGTATACACATATGATCAGGGCTGTTCCGGGGTGTTGGTCGCCCAGGTGCAAAAACCAATATTGCCGCCCTTATTAATTTCATTATGTTGTAGTCCTCGTGAAATTAGGGGGGGGTTAAGTATTATTATTTTGCCGATTTCGATTTTGTTTAAATAATATAAGGCTTTGAATTTGTCGATTTTTGCCTATTTTCGTGAAAATGAGCTGTACTTATGAATTTTTATCTCGAAAATCAGCGTTGAATAATTTAAAAAAAAAAATTTAAATGAGAAAAGGAATGATATAATTAATGATCATCATAAAAGTTTTGATTCTTATTCTTATTAGTCAAAACTTTACATATAATAAACGACCTGCGGCCGCCCCTAGGTTTGGCCGCCCAGGTGCGAGAGCACCTTCTGCACCCCCGCCAGGAACGGCCCTGCATATGGTATATAAATATCATAAATTAATATGAAATTTCGTATCTTCGGACATAAATCGCATGTAATATATGAAAGGAGCATGACAATTAATCTTTAATATCATCATTTATAAATGGTAAGTGCTACAAATTTGTATTTACATTCCTTGTTAAGTTTAAATAAAAACTCCTTACATCCGACGTATTCAATCGCAATTTAAAAGAGTACTAACAATGAATTTGTCATATGTATTTCGTAAAATCGTTCAACAATACATATAATATTTGCTATGCGGCTCGTTTTAAAAACTATTTATTTGTGTTTTTTCGTGTCCACACCTTTATTGCCAAACTTATACAAACAAGCCAAAACCACTCTCTTCCTTTCGCCTAACAGTGATGGCCCGAAAATGGTACACACAAAAAACTGAATTACAAAAGTTACAATTTCTATACGTCATATATCATTATAGAGTAAAATACACATCTTTTAATATTACATAGTCCATAAGACACACAATTTCCTATAGTGAAGGTAAACGCGATAAAATTGCTGTATTCTTTTTATTGCATACTAAAATAATTAAAAATCATTACGAAAGAATATAAAATCATTACATTAAACAATTTTTATGTTTGTTTATGAACACATTGGCAATATTAAGAACTTTGATTATTCTTACACTCAATCGATTCCACAACTTCAACTATGTGACCGAAACTTACATCTACAAAATGTGTCAAGTATTGTAAATATCCAGGAATACCAGAGCACATATAAAGCAATCTTATTGTCACTGCATTGCATGAACTCTTTTCAAATATGTATAACATTATCCAAGTGACGACTTTAATGTTAAATAATAGGACTGAAAATCATTGGCCTGACGATTTTTCATTTATTCCCTAATAAAACGAATATTACCAGTTAAGGAAACAGTCCGATACATTGTTACTGATATTATCTTATCTATTGTACAGGAAGAAATATGTTACTCTCTCAAATATCACACATTGCAACAATTTATTACGATCTAATAGTGAAAAACACGAGGACGCGGATATTGGATTCTGTATCGTTTTAAAATTCCTGATTCGGAAATACTATCGGTGCCTGAACAACTATGATAATTCCAGCGAACCTCTACATCACGCATTCCAGATTAAAAACCGTTGTACATGAACCTTCCAGTTTAAGTATCATCACTATCGCTCTCCTGTTGATCTCGAGGCTCTTCTTCCATTGAAGGAACAGCGTCCACATTCCGATCGAAATGGTGCGGATTCCACGGTGACAACCATTTGTTTACAAACCACCAATGTACAGATAATCTGCCGTGATTACATTCTGCTCTTTCGCATCTGCCAAGAAACTGGCAGGCGCCAGCAACACTTCCACTCTGGTTTCTGATGCAGGAATCGTCACACGTGTGTTGACGTTCCGCCGAGCGATTAGCAGAACAAACAGAAGCGTGCGAAGTGGATGGATTATGCGACGAAAACATCGGTCTGGCGTTCGAGGATGTACTAGGTTCGTTATTCGCAGCCGTAGGTGCTGACGCGTTTGACGTTGAAACGCCAGGATCTACACTGTTAGATAGATTCCCTCCGCCAGCCGCATTTCCCAGGGTCGAAACGCAAGGTCTACCGATGTGAATTGTAGCGTAAAGTGGATTATTAACCGATGGGCCAGTTCTATTAATCCAATCGAGATATCGACCGGGTTGAATAGCAGAATTACAGTTAGACAGAACTTTACATCTACAGGAGCAATTATTAGGATTTCTACATTGGCATTCCATTCTCAACGATTCGGTATGCCGGCAAGATGTAAATGGCAGTTTCACGTACGAGTATTCACCGCGACAAAATGGACATCTGCAGTTTCTTGGTAATTGATATATATAGTGCCTGGAATTACCTGCCAGTTCATCTTGGTAGCGTAATCTGTTGTGTAAAGTATGGCAATGATGACACAAATACCTCGTATCTAAATGCCTACAGAACCAACACATGCAGTTGTACCCAAGCGGATAAATTGTACGTCCAGTCGACGCGTAAGCAATATTTACAGTAGAAAAACAATTCCGACCTAATCTCCCTAAACGAGTTTGACAGAACTGGTTTGATAACCGTGACGAGTCTAAGTAAATTTGTCTGGGCTGGTCGTAGTGGTTCAAGTTCCTAGATTCCGTGTCGTTTAAAAAATTCGAAACGGCAATGTGATTCAAAATGTGATATCTGTAACAACGAGAATACGTTCGGCCACTGTAAGAATATCGATCATCTATTCTCTCGTACATGTGGCCAGCCACATTATTCGGATTGTTTTGCGACTCGTTACGACCAACTTGACCATTGTTCTCGTCGTTTCCGTCGTCGTCATTGTCCAATCTTTCGTAAATATTCTCCTCCGGTTCCTGCGCCTGTCTATTGCGATTATAATTATGCACCAAATCCACTGGGTTCTGATAGTTTGGATTGAGGTTTGGGTACGCTTGCACCGAACCACCAGGCCGGTTTTGGAAGCCCCGCGGACCACGACCCGCATCCTGATAGCTGTCGTCTCTTTCTTGATTATTTCTGTTTTGATTCATGACTACGGCCGCCAATTCTCCGTTCTCGTACCTTTGGCACACACAACGCGAGCCTTGGCAGTTATGACCAGCGCCGCGATAATGCTGAAGTACGTTCTGGTCTGGATTCTGGACTTGCACACCGCTGGGCCCGGCTTCCCGCGAATGATCCGACGTCTCGCCACTCGGATCCGTGTTCTGCTCTGTCATATGCCCAGCGGATTGCAACCCTCACATTGATGTTGTACTGGGCATTGGTTTGTCGATTATAGCCACTCCTGCATAGCTGCGGCCAACTCCCATACAAGTTGGAAGGGTTGTCCATGTGTCGGTTCGCGGCGAATACATCTCTACAGACGCTAGGCTCGAGGAGCCATCATCACCTCCCACAACGTACAAAAGTCCATTTATAGCCACGACACCTATAAAAAAAGATTGGCTTCCGTTACACCTAGTTCAGGGTTGACGAACTGGCGGCCCGCGAGCCACCTGGGGCACCTCCGCCTTGTTGCCACGCTGAACGGCCCCCTCCATACCTACCAGACGATCGCCGTTGAAAAGAGAAGGAAAGAAGGAGGAATTCGGCTGCAATCGTCAGAGTCTGGTAGGTATGGAGAGGGCCGTTCAGCGTGGCAGCAAGGCGGAGGTGCGCCCGGTGGCTCGCGGGCCACCAGTTAGTCAACCCGGACTTAGTTTATAAGTTACGAATTGATTCTTAAATGTACAATATACATTATTTACAGCACTTATCAGCATTCAACTAGTACAGTAGAGCGTCAATTATCCGAACTGCTTGGGACCGAGGTGGTTCGGAAATTCGAATTGTTCGTATAATCGAAGAGTTCGGAGAATGAAGCGTGCATGCACTTTACACAGTTTATAACCATAGGAATTACACCTAAAATTACTTATTAAATGCAGGACTATTGCGTTAATTTATATTGTAGTCCGGTGAAATTATACGGAAATCTGCCCGATCTATGGAATAATTCCCACCAAGCTAAATTTTGGGATGGGCCTTTATTTGATCGTTTTAAACAACATGCCGAAGGTCCCCATCGATCCGACCGCCGCTAAAAATTTTACAGAGGGTTGAACAAAAAGAACATCTGGTTTTCGCGAATATCTCGTTATCTAGCAGTTTTGCGACAAAAATAGTTATTATACAATTTATAGCTTAGGAAATTCTCTAGAAAAAAGATCGTGAGTTTTTTTTCGTAGGAGTAACCATTTTCATGTATGTCGGGTTCAGGGAACGGCGGAAATGCCGTGCGCCCGTATCAGGAATACCGGTGGGGGAACTCCACGCATGCGCGCGATGACGCGGTGACGTCAAACCAATCAACGCCAAGAAACGAAACTTGACCGTGGCGCCGTTTCATTTCCCATCTTGACGGTGGCGCCGTTTCATTTCCCATCTTGACGGTGGCGCCGTTTCATTTCCCATCTTGGCGTTGATTGGTTTGACGTCACCGCGTCATCGCGCGCATGCGTGGAGTTCCCCCACCGCTATTCCTGATACGAGCGCACGGCATTTCCGCCGTTCCCTGGTCGGGTTACCAACTTTCAACGCCCATACTTTTGACAATGGACGATCCCGAAGCCGGAAATTCAAAAAATTATGAAACTTTGTAAATATGTAGGGGAAGTCCTCCTTCGGATAATCGACCGTTCGGTTACTCGAGGTTCGGATAATTGACGCTCTACTGTAATTTTAATTTCATCTCTACAGTTAAACAAAACTAACAAAATAGTACTTGATATAATTTTCCGAAAATATTTCCCGTAGAATTAAATTTTAAATTGTAAAAGTTCTATTTTGAACAAAAGTAAAAAAATTAATTACCAGCATTTCTACGACAAAGGGCCATGTCACTGACCGGGGTCCACTGATTAGTATCTGGATTAAAAGCTTCCACACTTTTTCTAACCAAAGGTCCATCATGCCCTCCTACAGCATATAAAATCCCATCTAGAACGCCGACACCCGCGCCGCTACGACGTGCAGACATATCAGGTACTGGTTTCCACTGATCCTTTTCTGGATTGTAGCACTCAACACTGGACAAACATTGCCGAGATGCTCCATCGTAACCACCAACCTGCACCATACATACTTACGTATTAAAAATCCTAGGATAATTTTTCAGAATTTTTAATAATTATATTATTAAACTTACAGCATATAGCAATCCTTTAACAACGCCTACACCAACGCTACTTCTACGTGTTGACATCGGTGCAATTAATCTCCATTCGTGAGTTCTTGGATCGTACACCTCAGCAGAATTCAGACCAGTCGAACCATCAAATCCACCAACCTGTTTCAGACACACACTCAATAACAAAAGAGAAGTATTTCTAGAAAAATAAGCGTGCTGTTTCTATACATTTCGTGGAACTAAATTACACGAATAAAATCACGCAGAAGGGAATGAAATGTTATAAATTATTTACTAACTATTCACAAAAAGGGAGCCGATCAATCGGCCTTTTTTGCCGACTATTCGCCGACTACAAAAGTGGCCGGATAGTCGGCTTAACCGACTAGTCGGCCACTAGTCGGTACATCTCTAGTTACAATATTCATAATTCAACATACATGCGTACGAAAGAAAAATACGAGATACGTACAGCGTAAATGCAATTTCCAAGGACTGCTACACCAAGCGTGGATCGTCTTGCTTCCATTTCTGGACAAGGAGACCACTGGTCTGTAGCTGCATCATAAATGTCAACTGTTCGTACTCTGAGCGACCCGTTAAATCCTCCGACGGCATATACATGACCAGCAAGGACAGACAAACCTATATATTACAAGTTATACAACAGAATGTAAGACATAATAATATACTAAAAGAATTAATAATGCTTAAAATGTTCCATTCGTAATATGAATACGACATACCAGCTCTACAGCGACGTGTAGGTAATTCAGACACTTGATACCATTTCTCTTCTTTAAAATCATAACATTCAACACTCCTAATTGCTTTCGGAGCCTGTCCACCAACTACCAATAACACTTTAGGTAATCCTCTTGGTTGTCTAGGCTTTGTACGAGGTGTTTTAAATAACGACTTTTGTTCTCCTTTAAGTAAATGATACTTCAGAGCTTCGATCAAGAAGTCCTTACCTGAACACGCGAAGAAAGACAATTTTCAGTTCTCCTAGATTAAACGGTAGAAAGTATATGACATGCAGTAGAGCGTCAATTATCCGAACCTCGATTAACCGAACGGTCGATTATTCGAAGGAGGACTTACATATTTACAAAGTTTCATAATTTTTTGAATTTCCGGCTTCGGGATCGTCCCTTGTCAAAAATATGGGGGTTGAAACTTGGTACCCCGACATACATGAAAATGGTTACCCCTACGAAAAAACTCATAGGACCTTATTTATAGAGAATTTCCTAAGCTATAAATTGTATAATAACTATTTTGTCGCAAAACTGCTAGATAACGAGATATTCACGAAAAACAGATGTTTCTTTCGTTCAACCCTCTGTAAAAATTTTAGCGGCGGTCGGATCGATGGAGACCTTCGACATATTGTTTAAAACGACCAAATAAAGGTCCATACCAAAATTTAACTTGCTGGGATTTATTCCGAAGACAAATCCTAATTTCACTGGACTAAGTGTATTATTTCTCGCAAGCGAAGATCCACCCCCTCGCAAATTCAAAATTATTTAAAGCTGTGGGGATATGTAGAGATCAATATAAGTATGTATTACGCAATTTTTTTGTTTGCTGCCCAAATTCACTCTAAGGGGATGAAATTGACCCATGAAAATCCGTTCTTTTTTTCGATTTTGTGTTATAACTCGCGAACCGTAAGAACTGTAAGAACTATAATTTACCAAATGATAGTCCTAATTAAAAGAAGTAACTTTTTTTCTATCTCCTACAGTTCGCGAGTAATAATACAAAATAAAAAATTTTCAGGTGTCAATTGCACCCTCTTGGAGTGAATTTGGGCAGCAATCGAAATTGCGTTGTACTCAGGAGGACTTCCCCTACATATTTACAAAGTTTCATAATTTTTTGAATTTCCGGCTTCGAGATCGTCCCTTGTCAAAAGTATGGAGGTTGAAACTTGGTAACCCGACATACATGAAAATGGTTACTCCCACGAAAAAAACCCGTACGACCTTTTCTGTAGAACATTTCCTAAGCTATAAATTCTATAATAACTATTTTTGTCGCAAAACTGCTCGATAACGAGATATTCGCGAAAAACAGATATTTCTTTCGTTCAACCCTCTATAAAATTTTTAGCGGCGGTCGGATCGATGGGGACCTTCGACATATTGTTTAAAACGACCAAATAAATTAATTGATGATTAATTGATAATTGACCAAATGAATTATTCCGTAGATCCGGCAGATTTACGTCTATTATCACCGGACTACAATATAAATTAACGCAGCAGTACTCCTGCATTTAATAAGTAATTTTAGGTGTAATTCCTATGGTTATAAACCGCGTAAAGTACATGCACGCATTCATTCCCCGAACTCTTCGAATTTCCGAAAGCACCTCGGTCCCAAGCAGTTCGGAAAATTCACGCTCTACCGTATAAAGACATATGCATCATCATTTACATTGTAAATTGGCTTTAAGAAGTGGTTCTTCCTCCACACGTTGTACTAGGTATTCCTGCGACAGCAACGGTAAGCGTACATGTTCCATTAGTTGAGCTAAATGAGCCTGTCTCTTCTCCAAATCATGGTGCACCCAAGATATCACGCACTCGAATACTTTCTCTTCCGATGGCACCATCAAACGATCGCTGCAAATCAATTTAGCAACTTGCTGCGGCGCTAGCGTCAGAAATTCTTCACCATCCACTACTTCCCTACATACAATCAAAACGTTACTAGGCCTGGCAATATCTCAATAAACGAGAATGGCGTCGTTTAAGTGCCTTACGAAAAGTGTTGCTCGATGTAACTGTCCGCGTGCGACAACAGCTCCAAGCAACCGTGAATATCAGCGAACGCGCGAATTCCCAGGCAATTCGACGGATGCAA
This sequence comes from Andrena fulva, assembly GCA_946251845.1. Lineage (NCBI taxonomy): Eukaryota > Metazoa > Arthropoda > Insecta > Hymenoptera > Andrenidae > Andrena > Andrena fulva. The sequence goes on from OX276327.1 coordinate 41,443,992, forward strand.
CTGAGCTTGTAAGAAGTCGCAGCACGCGTCGCGCACGTCGGTCAGCTGCAGGAGATTCGCAGCGGGTAACAGTACTTGTACGTTGTCCTCGGTTACGTGTACCTCCGCGGAATACACGTAATCTACTAGCAACTCGAGCGCAGAATAATCTACCCCTTGCAGCGTTATTCTTTCTTGATCTCGTTCCTCGAAACTCGTGAACATAGCATAAAAGTAGGGGCTGCAGGCGGCAAGAACCATTTTGTGCGCGGGCACTTCCATGCCACCGTCTGCCACCAAAATCACATCGCATAATAGATTTTTCCTGGCAAACGATTAATTCGGTTTATATCGCATTTTTTTAATATTAATGTTTAATCTAAATGATATATTTAATCCAAAAGCAGACTCGGGTAATTCTCTCTGTTTTGGATATATATATATATATATATATATATGTAACATTGGCACGCAAATGACATGCATTTGTAATTGCGCAAACTTTCATCTTAAAATGTAAGAAAAAATTTAGTGCAAAACACCAAAGGTATTTTATGCAACATACTTCCGCATTTCGTTAATAACATCGAAGGCTCGATTTGTGTGATGGTGATTTCTGTACGGAGGTTTATCCTTTCCATTTTCACGAGGTATATGCTTCTGTGAACTTTCGTCCAAAGAATTCTGACTAGCATATCGGAGTAGCAAGCAACTGGAAGAAAACGGCAAGTATTATTCCTGTAGCAAAAACATATATATATATACTGCTACGCGAGTTCTACAATTGAAGCACGCGAAATATATTGTCGAAACGAGAAAACCTAAGAATTCGGCATGAATTCGATGTAACTCGGATCTCACCTTCCCTTGTTTTCATTGATGTCGGCATTATTGGAGGTATTTTGCACCTGACCTTGTCCCGCCGACTCCATCTCAGCTATTCAACAGAGCTTTCAGCGAAGCCAGGGTAAAACGTTTCGATCCAGTTCGAGTTACTGGTACGGAAAAAGCTCCGATGCATTTGTTTGCGCAAACATCATTTCGCTAGCGAGTACCGACATCAGCTGTGCGAAGGAAAACGAAAACGACGCTACCGACTTCACGTAGCCCGACGTGACCCTGCGTTACAGCGCATAGAGACCGCCTGGTGATTTATGTCAAAGAGATGGAACGAAACTTTTGGTAACTAGAAACTACATAAGCGTTAACGAGAATATTTTGCCAAATTTGCCATAGGCTCTACGTTCAGCCCCTCTCTTAATGGATCGCCAAACGTCATTTACTGCTTCTGTTTTCGTGAAAGAAAACATACGCTGGTGCTGACACCTGCGGGATATATAACTTATTACGTGATCGTTTTAAAGGGTACAGCCGGTTAAGATGGTCATGTGGAGGGCTTGAAACGGTTACGAAAAGAACTGTTTAAAACTGTTATATAAAGCAGGGATCGAAAAAGTTCTGAAACTTTTCAATAGGTTCCATTTAAAACAAATGCCGCGGAACTTTTTTAAAAATGTTCTCACATTATAAGTTCTCAGAAGAACCGATAAAATAAAAGTTCTTGAAAATAAAAGTTCTAGTTGGAATGGAACTTATAAAATATAAGAATAAGAATTTCTGTACGGAACAGATATTTTGTTCACCGATATTAAAAAAGTTCTCAATCGTTGTAACAAACACTAAATACTATTCAATGGATAGTACTACAAGAATATTAAATAATTCATACAGTTAAATTGATATTTTGAATTTGTTATTTATATGTAATACTCACCTATGTAGATGTTTTAGAATCGTTATAATAAAAGTTCCATGAAAACAAGTTATATTAGAACGTTTATTAAAAAAGTTTTCATAAGATAAAGAAAAGTACTAAACTATTAGGTACGAGTTTTATTTAACAATATAATATCATATTCTTCAAATGTTTATTTAATAAAAGGTATAAAAATCATAATATAATTAATGGTTTCATAACAAGTATTGAACAGAAGAGATCTTGTCAAGAATATTTAATTTAATTTTACATTTAATTTAATTTTACGAGCAAAATATTGTCTAGGTTTGTAGAACTTAAATTACATCTATGGTCGTTTAATATAAACTTCAATAGTTGAGTACTTTTCTTTATCTTTTGAAAACTTTTTTAATAAATGTTCTAATGTAACTTGTTTCCATGGAACTTTTATTATATAGGTTCTAAAATATCTGTTCCATGAGAACACTTTTTAAAGAAGTTCCTGAAGGTAGCATTTGTTTCATTAAAAATTCCACAGAAACAGATATTTTCCGAATCGAAACAAATAAGTTCTAACAGAATTTTTAAAAAACGAGGGTCCGAGAACTTTTTCGATCCCTGATATAAAGGTTCTGATTGAAACGGTTATGGAGAACCTTTATTCCAAATAACTGTTATAAACAACCGAAATTTCCAACTATTTTCTGTTTCGGTTACGGTTCTTATTTCGCTCAGCATATCGGTTCCATAACTGTTATTTTTTCGGTTCTATATCGCTTCCTAAACGGTTCCAGAATCAATTCCTGCATCAACTTTTTCCCTAATTGATATTATTAATTATTGTAGCTGCAGATTGTATATGTGCATATTTTTTACAAAATCCTTATAGAAACAGGAGAAACTTTTAACTTCTGTCACGTCCTGGGTGGAGGTTAGGACAATGACAAGGAGTTCTTGCCCCGCTGCCTCCAACGTACCGTCGCGCCCTAAGGCCGGCCGGATTACGCCGCAATGGAGTAAACTGTGCGGGGCGGGTGGATTGGCTTTAAAGGATCGAGGAGGAAAAGAAGAGGTGTGTTTCGTCTTGGGACCGTCAGCTAGACTCATCAGTAGGGCTACAGCTGACGGCCCCTGCCCTAGACACACACGGGGACACAGAGGATATAATTTCGGAACTTGTATATATACGAATGGATTGGAGATTGAGAACTAGCGAGAAGATTAGACCTCTGGTGGCGCTCGCCGACACTAAGTCGCGATACCGTGGTGGGGCCAGGACGTCACACTTCCTTTTCTGAATAATATAATAGTGTGTGTGAATGTTAAAAATATGTAGCAGATTTATTTATTTCAACGCTTTATTGGAAATCAATGATATACATATATATCAATGACATACACAGTAATCTGCAGCTACAATAATAATTAATGATATTAATTAGGAAAAAGTCGATACAAGAATTGATTCTAGAACCGTTTCGGAACCGATATAGAACCGAAAAAATAACGGTTATGGAACCGATATGAGGAGGGAAATAGGAACCGTAACCGAAACAGATAATAGTTAGAAATTTCAGTTATTCATAACAATTATTCGGAATAAAAGTTCTTCATAATCGTTTGGAGAACCGAAATCGATATTATAAGTTTTCAAGCCCTGGCTCATGTGTGCCCCTAAACCAAATTTGACCCGCACGAGTCATTGGAAAGCTTATAAGAAAACATAATTTGTGGCAAGTTTGTATCTCGACTCAGGGGCTAGTTAGCGGCAAAAATTGAAAATCAGGTTTTTGCCGAATTTCTCCTGTACTAGCGCATGAAAATTTTTGAAAAAAATCAGAGGTATTTCTGCTACCGAGACACACACTAGGGAATTGTTTTAGATTTTTAAATTGAAAATCCAAGTTGTGAAAAATAAAAAATACAAAAAGATGCTACAAAATGCCAGTTGTTTATTGAAGCAATTGCAGAACTGTAATTATATTTCTACTGCGAGTGCATATCGGTGTTACTATTGTCCTGAATTTTTTGCAGATTTTTCAATTTGGTGCCCCAGTAAAGTATTGTTTAACTTCTGAATTTTGAAAGAAGAGAGAATTGCATGGTCTAAAAAGAAAAGGCAGATGAGTTACAAAACAACACACAATTCTTGCTGCGATTCATCCACAATATTGTTAAAGGTAAGAGATTCAAAAACCAAATTCATGTGTATATTAATTTTGTTTTTGAAATTATACAACAATACTGTAATTGACCGAATACTTGACTAGAGAAATGGTGGCATAAAAAGTGCTCCAAACTAATTTTTACGCATATGTATTTCAGATTAAATCATTTTTAAAATATTCGTAAAACATTTGAAAATAAATATTGATCATTGTTACATAGT